>CAKJTW010000113.1:0-1210689 GCA_917880005.1 Nanger dama | reverse complement strand
CTCAGGGCTATGTTTATGTGGAGGCTTTGTGCCAGTCTCCTGAGATTGAGACATCATGCTTCTTCAATGCCTTCTGAACTTGACTGAGGATAAAACATGAACTAGAAGAGCAGATGCTAGAATCAAAATGTGGTGAGAGACAGTGAGTTCTGTCCATCCATCCTTCCATCTGCTGAGCACCTACAATAAGCTAGACTTGGCCTTGGGTGGGGAGATCCAGAAGTGAAGAAGTCACGATCCTTACTTTCAAATTGTTTTCCAGTGAGGAAGACAACATTGATTAGGGTAGAAATACCTAGGAGCCCTGCCTGAAATGGCTCAGATAACAAGGAAAACTTATCTCACCTGGGAAGAAGGCCAGAGGGAGGAGGCTCTGGGATTGGTCAATTTAGGGACTTAATGATGTCATTGAGAACTTGAATTAAAAAAATCTTCCACCTGACTACCCTCCAAGAGCCAGTCAGTTTATCTCGTGGTGTCAGAATGGCTGCCACACACCCAGGTACTGCAGGCCAATACTGTAAACAACAGAAGCATAAGAGGGACAGTTTCTTGAGTCCCTTTTTACAAGAGAGGAGGCATTTCCCACAAGCCCCAGCAGAAATCGCCTTCAACTCTCATTGGCTTCCATTTTGTCACCTGCCCACACCTGGCTTAGGCGAGTCAAGATTTACTCCAGAGGTAGAGACCCCCTTCCTTCGGGAGGATGGCTATCTCACCAGAACTCAGGATCTCTTTACCACGAAGGGGGAGCTGGCTACCCATAGTATCTGTTGGCAACCAGATAAAAAAATCCTAGCACTTTGTGATTCTTCCTCTACCCCAGCAGCAGCAGCTTGGGAAACCCATAGCTGCCTTTCTCAGCCCCCTGGTCTGTTTGTTTTTTCTCTAGACTGACTGCTTGGCCACAAACTGCTCTTTGTTTGTTGTTAAAACTTGGCCATGTGAAAACTTCCTGTTGCAGTGTTCTATCTCAGTCTTACAACACACACACACGCACGCACGCATACACATACTACCTAGGTATCCGTTGGATTACTCTAAATCCTGCATCTATATGAGGAACATGCCTATTCTGGTGCATTGCTCCCTGCCCAGTTTAGACAGCACCATCCATTTCTGACAAAGTTTGCACAAGCAGGCATCTCTGAGCCACACTTCTTCATAAACAATTCACAGCCAAAGACTGGGCTTGATCTAAAGCAAAGGAAAAATGACATCTAACCTCATGTGTTCTGTGTGATCCGTTCAGCAGGGAAGCTGCTTAGCCAGGTGGGTCCATAGCAGGCACCGGAAGGAATCTCAGTGGTAGAAGCCCTACTCCATCTAGCCCAGAGACAGCGCATGGCAGCAGGACATTGCAAAGAAAACCCAAAGATTTGTTGCAAACGACTCAACCCTTTTACCTCACTGCCGTAAGCAGTAAGCATAAGCAGAGAGACACCAGCCTAGTATAGTCCATGGGATGCTACTGTTGCCTTCTGGTTCCTCGTTGTAAGACATCTAAGAGAACCTTCCCATGGCAGTCAAGCACACTAGAGACAAAATCAAGCTCTTGATGCAGACGTACTGGCTGTGTGACAGGGGCCATGCCTACCTTGAGACCCCGCCCCCCTCACTCCCCTTCCCTGCCTTAGCTCCAGCCACTCTGGCCTTCATGCTCTTCTTGAAATGTGCAAGGCTTGCTCCCTCTACCTCAAATGCCCTCTTCCTATCATCGCTCAGAAGCCAGCTTTTCAGAGAAACCTTCCTTGAGCACCTACATAATAAGGAAGTCCTTCTAACTTTCTTTGTCTTTAATTGCATTATAGCTAATCAGAAAATACATTCTTTCTAGGCTTTCTTCTTTCTTATCTGCCTCTCCCCACTATAATAAAAGCCTCATGAGGGCCAGACCCTTGACTCTCTTGGTCCTTGGAATACAGAGCTTGACCTGCGGATAGTGGTCAACAATAAATGAATTAATGATATCTCCTGCCAGGATCACTTTTCTGAGATGAAATGAACCAAAACAAACCAAACCAAAAACAACAACAAAAATGAATAAACATAAGTCTCCTTCCAAAGTGCTGGAGAGCGATTAGCTACCACTGTAGTTTTCCCCACCCTGCAACACCGATCATGCAGAAGTGAACAGACAGAGAGAAGAAGGTGGAAGACTGACTCATCACTGCCTCTCCTTCTCCTCTAAGGGCGATGGCACTTCAGGGGCCTGGAGAAATAGAAGATGAGGGGAAGATGTGTGAAGGAAGCATCTCTAATGGTGATGATGCCTACACACTCCAGGCACTGTGCTCTGTGTGTGACATGCAGATCAGTGTGCCCACTTTACAGATGAGAACTCTGAGTCTCATGAAGGTCAAGAGACTTATTCAAGGTCCCTAAACACAAAGAAGGTGGAGTTGAGGTTGTGTGCATACTCAATTGCTCAGTCGTATCCAGCTCTTTGCAATCCCATGGACTGTAACCTGGCCAGGCTCCTCTGTCCACTGGATTTTCCAGGCAAGAGTACTGCAGTGGGTTGGCATTTTCTCCTCCAGGGGATCTTCCCGACCCAGGGATCGAAAGGAATTGAAGTTATACATTAGCAATCACTCCCATTTCCTCCTCCCTCTGATCCTAGGCAACCACTGCTCTATTTTCTGCCTCTATAGATTTTTTTCTATCCTAGCCATTTCATATAAATGGAATCATACAATAGGTGGTATTTCATGACATGACCTGTATTCTTGTACTCAGCAGGATGTTTTCAAGGCTCATCATGTTCCAGCACACATTGGTACTTATTTTTCTGATGGCCTAATAATATCCATCATATGGATGGACCATGTTCGTTTATCCATTCACCAGTTGGTGGACTCTGATTTGTTTCCAGGTCCCCACTTTTATGAATAACGCTGCTAAGAATATTCTTGTACAAGTTTTTGCATAGATATATGTTTCAGTTCTCTTGGGTAAATACCCAGGAGTGTAATTGCTGAGTCAAATGGTAACTCTGTGTTTAACATTTTGAGGAATCATCAAAGTATTTTCTAAAGCAGCTGCACCAGTTTATGTTCCCACCAGCACTGGAGGAGGGTTACAATGCTTAAGGGATGCAGGGTGCTGTTATTATTACTGTTAAACTGTACAGTTGGCTAGAGCATCCTGAATTTTGAGGTTCTACAAGGCAAAAGAACCCCAGCATGACTTTTTTTTTCTCAGTTTTTGTTATTTTTTTAACTTTTTATTTTATATTAGAGTATAGCTAGTTAACAATGTTGTGATTGTTTAAGGTGGGCAGCAAAGGGACTCAGACGTCCATACACATGCATCCACACTCCCCTCCCATCCAGGCTGCCACATTAAATGCAGCGGAGCTCCCTGTGCTGCACAGTAGGTCCTTGTTGGTTACCCATTTTAAATACAGCAGCGTGTACATGAACATGACTTTTATTTTTGTTTCAGTTTCCCTTCACGGCCTCCTTACCTTCCTCTTTGCCCTAATCTCTTAACTCTCCTCCAATCCTGTTGTCCCCATGATTCTCACCTTTGCCCTGCTCACACATCACATGGTGGCTGAAGGCCCTGGTGGACTGGAGGTGAAACCAGCCTTCATGAAAACAGCCCTGGGCATGGGCCATGGCCAGAGTGGAAGGAGAGCAGCTGAGCAGCCCACTCCCAGTGGAACCCTTGAACTTGGCAGTGGAAACCCCTGGCATAGCAGGTCAAGGCACCCCATGGGGATTATTTAAAGTGTACAACTTTTAAATCACTATCACTAAGATTTCAGTTAAGAGCTTGAAACTTCTCCTGTGTACATTTGTGACATTTTGAAGGTGGCGCTAGCAGTAAAGAACCCATCCTCCAATGCAGGAGATGCAGGTTCGCTCTTTGGGTGAGGAAGATCCCCTGTAGAAGGAAATGGCCACCCAGTCCAGTATTCTTGACTGAGAAATCCCATGGACAGAGGAGCCTGGCAGGCTACAGTCCATGGGGTCACAGAGTCAAACACGACTGAAGCGACTTAGCATGCATACATTTGTTGGCTTGGGGAGGGTGGGGAGGTGGTAAAAGTCCTTTCCCACATTTTGTCTGGGGTTATCTCAGGGAGGTCACAGTACTGTCCAAAGCTGAACAGTGTGGAGAAGTGTTGGTCCTTGGGTGGGTGGGATGGAGAAGGTGTGGCTTAGGGAGGTCCTGGCCCCAGTGACCAATTCTCTGATGATGTTCTGCTCTGACTCTGGGGCATTAATGCAGCCTCCTCCAGGAAGTCCTTAGATCCTACTCTCCAAGGTACTTTCTGTAAAAAGAGGAGAACATGTTGGTGGAGACGATGCTCTCCCTCCTGCTGAGCAGGCCCCACTCATGGGTGGACACTGGATGTGTAGGACCCACCTCTCATTTCCCCTCTAGAAAGTTCACAGTGAGACTGCAGCACACGGTGGGCAAGGAGCCCTTTGGTTCAGGCAGTGGAAGAAGTGCTCTGAGAGGTTCTGGGCTATTTCATTGCTGAGCAGTCAGTAAAAGGAAATACTCCCTGAGCCTAGCTAAGGAAAAGACTTCCCTGGGGGCTCAGAAGGTAAACAATCTGCTTGCCATGCAGGAGATCCGGTTCAATCCCTGGATCGGGAAGACCCCCTGAAGAAGGGAATGACAACCCACTCCAGTATTCTTGCCTGGAGAATTGAATCCCATGGACAGAGGGGCCTGGCAGGCTACAGTCTGTGGGCTTTGCAAAGTCAGCGCTGAGTGACTAAGCACACATCTGAGAAAAGCCATTTCACTAAGTGCCAACAGAAGCTTACTACAAAGTTCCTCAATCCTACACATGTCCAAGGATGGGTGACACGTCGATGAATCTGTAGCTCAACATGCTGGCTCATGGTGACTCTAGTTTATGGCAGCCCTGGGTGGGCCCTTCTGGGGTTCCAGATGCCTATGTCCTGTGGGTCTAGGTGGCTCCATGTGTCAATAGCACCAGGCAGGGGGAGCCCTGGGTTTCTAGGTGAAGCTGGCCCTGGCTAATGGTAGCCTCTGATTCTAGGCATCACTGGCCTGTTTATGACCCTGGGAAGCAATGGCTCTGGCCATTGGGAGTCCTAGGCAACCTGGGTGCCGGTGACCCTGTGGTGTCAGTGACAGAGGTCTCATGGTTCTAGGTGCTGGCAGCCTCTGGCACTAAGTGACCGACAAGTCTGGACATCAGCCTGTGTTGGTCACAGAGAAAGGGTAGGGAGCTTAGACAGAATTGCCCCCTACTCCTGGAGGGCAGGTCCTGAGACTGCATGGTTAGGTCCTGGGCTGCAGGGCTGAGCAGAGAGTCTGAGCAGAGCGATTTGGAAGCATTTCATCAGGGACCAACCCTGCGCACAAGTTATTGTAAGGCACTGACCGTTGGAGCCAGGGGTGGGGGTGGGGTGGGGTTGGGTAGGGGGGCATCCCAGCCAGCAGCCTCACACTGACCGGTGGCTGAACCCAGGCTGGGCTCCCTGCCCTGGAGGCAGAGCGATGCCTGGGGACGAATGGCCCCGCGTCCTCTCGGCCTGGCCCCGTGGGAGCCTGAGACGACCTCCCAGTGGGCTCTGTCGAGGTCCCGGAAGGGGCTGCGGCTGAGGAAGGTGGGACCCAACAGGTCTGGGCAGGTCTGCTCCGCCCGAGGCCGGGCCCTCTCCCGGGTGGCTGGGGCACCCCCACCCCCCGAGCGAGCACGTCCCGTGTGCGGGCTCCTGCCCGGGAGGCCTGGCTAATGACCCCGCGCATTCCGGCCTGCATGGACCCGAGAATTGGCTGAGGGCAGGCCCATTAGCTGGAATTCTCCCAACTGCTCACACATCAGAGTGGAAAAGGGGGGGTAGAAGTGAAAAGTTGAAAAAGAGCTAATTATCGCTTTTATCAGAGCGGGTGGGTTGATGGGTCCTGCCCGAGGGCAGCTGGGCTGCATTAAAGATTAAGCGCCAGGTAGAAGGGAGCCGGGCTCGTCATTCCACAGGAGGGAGGCCGGCGGGCCGCCTGGTGGAGACCTGGAGGCAGGCGGCGGCCTTAGATCTGTCAGCCGAGCCCCCGGTCCCAGCGCCCACCAGGGCCACATTCCACCAGGGGACCCTGGCGGCACCCAGCGCTTCCGCCCCCGGCCTCTGGGGGAGGGCAGCTGCGGTCCCTCCAGGGACGCGGGGTCGGGGCAAGTCTAATTATCCAATTGGTAGGTTTCCTGGCACCTGTCTTAAGGGGACTTAAATGATTCCTGCACATCACCCAGTGACCTTAAGTGTGGAACCTCCAAGGACGCAGCGTCAGGGAGTCTGATCCTCCTTGTTATTACAGAGCCAGAGCCCAGGGCCCAAAGAAGAAAAGGGACGAGCAGTCAGGTTACCTCGCGGTTAGTTCCATGTGGTTGTAAGGCCCTCAAGGATAAGGGCTGCATGTTTTTTAAAGAAAATATTTATTTGTTTGGCTTCACTGGGTCTTACTTGTGGCAGGCAGAATCTTTCCTTGCAGCACATGGATTGTGAAGGCTTAGTTGCTTCACTGCATGTGGGATATTAGTTCCTGGACCAGGGATTGAACCTGCATACCTTGCATTGCAAGGCAGATTCTTAGCCCCTGGACTATCAGGGAAGTTCCAGGACTACATCTCTAATTCTCTTAATACCTAAAGTATGGAGGTTAAAGGAACTGGGGTGATTAGCTTAGAGTAATTAAGGCCATCGTGACTTCATTATGCTATTGAACCCTACAGTGTCTGGGACATGCTAGGTGTTCAGTAAGCGTTTGTTGCTTGTGTGGATGATAAAAAGTTTGTACCCAGGGCTGCCCTGGTGGCTCAGTGGTAAAGAATCCAGCTGCCAATGTAGGAGACATGGGTTTGATTCCTGATGTGGGAAAACCCCACATGCCATGGAGCAACTAAGCCCATGCGCCACAACTATTAAGCCTGTGCTCTAGAGCCCAGGATCTGCAACTACTGAAGCCCATGCACCCTAGAGCTCATGCTCTGCAACAAGAGAAGCCACTGTAGTGAGAAGCCCACGCACCACAGCTAGAGAGTAGTTCCAGCTTGCTGCAACTAGAGAAAAGCCTGAGCAGCAATGAAGACCCAGCACAGCCAATAAATATTTAAAAAAAAAAATTATACTTAAGAAGTGTGATGATCACTTGGAATATTCTCCAAATCTTGGGGGCTAACTCACTGGCCATGAAGAGTAGATGTAGGTGAGAACCATGGTCTGGAGTCACCAGAGCAAACCAAGGTACCAGTGGGGAGTGAGTAGCTGGATGCCACAGGCAAACTGACTGTAGACAGTGGTGTCAAGGCAGTCAGCCTTGCCAGTCCTGCTGTGCTAGTCTTCACTGTGTGTGTTGGCAAAGATGTCCACTAAGCCACCTCCACCCCCACAGAGACCCTGGAAGCATGATGTCCCCTATCTGGCCCCACCGGGGATCCACAGCTCCATTTGGCCAACTGGGCTCTGAGGATCTGCCCTTGCCCCTTGCTTCTTTCTGTCCTCCTAGCCTCTAGAAGCCAGAGCCTTTCCAGTTTGGTTTCTTCAGGCTTTTAACCTCAACTTCAAACTTGATACTGTTCTTACCTCTCCCCATGGTGAGTAAATCCTGCAAATGACAGGTAGGTAAAAACCTGTCCAAGTCAAAGAGACCCTGGCCTTCCCAGCATTTCCCATACACTGTTCCACTGATGTGATCTAGATCGGGCTAGGAGATTCCCTATTAATGCCATGTGGGGGAATGAAAGAGTCTGAGCAAGAATAGATAGAAAGGATCTGGGGTTCATAAAGGACCACAAGCTGAAACTACACTGGCCACATGGGTCTTCTGAGAGTCAAGCCAACAGGATTCTGGATTGCTAGGAAAGATTTGAAGGTAGCAACCTGCTCTTCACTTATCAGGTGCTTCTTCAAAAAAGCTCAGCTAGTCCTCCTAGCCCATATAACATCTTCAACAGGCCACTTACCACAGTGCTAATTAATCTTTTGATTAATTATATGGATATTTGATTATCTACCTCCTCCACTAAATTGCAAGCTCCATGACTACCAGGACTGTGTCTTTTTATTCACCCCTGAACCCCACCTAGCACCTGGCTTGGCACATTGCAAGACTGAATATATATGTGTTGAAGGAGAGAGGGGAGAAGAGAGGGAGGGATGGGGAAGAACTTTTTCAGAACTTTCTCTTTCCAAGAAAAGAAGCTCACAGTCCAGTGTGAGGGAGCGAGAGAGAGGTGGACGCACATTTGCCCACAATGCAGTGTGGTTGGTGCAAATGGAAAAGAAAATACAGCCTGATGGTGGGAGCTCATAGGAGAGAGTGATTCACTCTGGGAGCGGTGGAAGTTTTCTATAACTGAGTCTTTAAGACGGATCAGGATGAGTCAGGTGGACAAAAGGAGGAGGGTCATTCTCAGCAGGACTGGATGGGAAAGGCACAGAGGTGGGAAAGTGAACCACATTCAGGAAGAGGTGAGGTGACTCAGCTAAATGGGGCATGGGACACTTCAAGCAGGGCCTGAAGACCTAGACTGGGAGAGTAGGGGAGGTTGAGGAACTCACCTCAAGAAAAACAGCCAAGGATTTCAAGCAGGGGTGTGACATGACCAGCTACCAAGAAGTGTAAATGGAGGGACTCTGAGACTCTGAGGACCAATATTAACTTTCACTAAACACAGAGACCATTTGGGGACTTTGCTGGTGGTTCAGCGGTTAAAACTCCACTCTTCCAATATACAGAGAAGGCAATGGTAACCCACTCCAGTACTCTTGCCTGGCAAATCCCATGGACAGAGGAGCCTGGTAGGCTGCAGTCCGTGGGGTCGCTAGGAGTCAGACACTACTGAGCGATTTCTTTTTGCGCATTGGAGAAGGAAATGGCAACCCACTGCAGTATTCTTGCTTGGAGAATCCCAGAAACAGCAGAAGCTGGTGGGCTGCCGTCTATGGGGTTGCAGAGAGTTGGTTATGACTGAAGCGACTTAGCAGCAGCAGCAGCTTCCAATATAGGGGCTGTAGGTTTGATCACTGGTCAGGGAACTAAGATCCCTCAGGCTAAATGGTGAAGCCAAATTTAATAAATAAAGAAAAACAGAGATCATTTTGTTTACAGCCAAGAAAACTCTGGGGTCCCTGAGGCCCCTGCAGAGGGTGGTCCTTTGACTTGTGTGAACAGAGCTCAAAGAAGGGCTGGAACCTGGCAGCAGGGTGAGATGGGGCCACATAAGGATGTTTTGGAGGGAAAGTTGTTGGGCCGGGTGGAAAGGGAGACATTTCCTGGCAATTTCCCCCTGGCATTCTCTACAGGCAAACTGACATCCTCTTGACTGAACTGATGGACTGGGGCAGGACAAGATTTGAGGCGTCCAGACAAGCTCCTGCCCCTGCTTGGGTACCCGTGGGAAACATCTCAGCTCTTGGGCAGTACAGCTGGGAACTCTGCAGAGGGTGGGGAGATCAGGGTACAGTGTCCCTACCCTGCATACCTGGACACCAAAGACCTTGGATTGAGTTCTGGGTCAGTTACCTTCCACCTGTGACCTCAGCAAGGTGGTCTTCACCTCTCTGAGCCTTGGGCTCCTCATCTGCAAACTGGGGTGACAAATCCCTGTTCACCCTGTGAGCTATTATTGGAGGGTCTCCTGTCTCTCCTTTCTTCATGCTCTGTGATGGAGTTCAAGCAACTTGAACTCCCATCCTGCTTTCCCCTTCTAGCTGTGTGACACTGAGCAGGTCACTTCCCATCTCTGTGCCTCAGTTTCCTTACCTGTACAGCAGTAACAGCGGTGTCTATGCCAGGGGGCAGTTGTGGGAATTAAGACGCGGCCTGCAGAGGCCCGACACACCGCCAACACTGAAAGTGCTCATCAAAGAGGTCATTTGTCTTCTTTCCCGCCTCATGATCAGCCCCCTCCTCAAGCTCAGCCCCCTCCCATTCCTCTGCTCCCACTTTTGTCTCTTTCTGGGAGCTTCTCCCAGATTCTCCAGGGCTCCCTGGGGCTGGGGAGGTCCCCAGAGCTTGGGCCTGAGGAAGGCAGGCTTGTGGGTGAGGTTTGAGGAGTTTTGAGCAGAGAAGCCTTTTCATACTGTTCATGGCGCTCTCAAGGCAAGAATACTGAAGTGGTTTGCCATTCCCTTCTCCAAATCACTGCAGATGGTGACTGCACCTATGAAATTGATAGACGCTTGCCCCTTGGAAGAAAAGCTATGACCAACATAGACAGCATATTAAAAAGCAGAGACATTACTTTGCCAACAAAGGTCCATCTAGTCAAAGCTGTGGGTTTTCCAGTAGTTGCGTATGGATGTGAGAACTGGACTATAGAGAAAGCTGAGTGCTGAAGTATTGATGCTTTTGAACTGTGGTGTCGGAGAAGACTTTTGAGAGCTCCTTGAACTGCAAGGAGATAAAACTAGTCAATCCTAAAGGAAATCAGTCCTGAATGCTCATTGGAAGGACTGATACTGAAGCTGAAACTCCAATACTTTGGCCACCTGGTGCAAAGAACTGACTCCTTGGGAAAGTTTCTGATGCTGGGAAAGATAGAAGGCGGGAGGAGGAGGGGACGACAGAGGATGAGATGGCTGGATGGTATCACTGATTCAATGGACATGAGTTTGAACAAGCTCCAGGAGATGGTGAAGGACAGGGAGGCCTGGCGTGCTGCAGTCCACGAGGTCACAAAGAGTCGGACACGACTGAGTGACTGAACTGAACTGAGCAGAGAAGCCACACCTGTAGCTGAAGGAGCTGGACCTCAACACAGGCGCTAGGAATGGTGGCTCTGCTGGGAGCCTTCCAGGCACAGAATTCCACGACTCTGGGACTCTTCTCAGACTGAGAAACCAAGACACAGTCCTCAGTGTGGTTCCATAGGACACTGGGCTGGGGGTCTACGCCAGGGCAAGGAGGCTGAGATTCTAAGACCTCCAGTTCCCTGAAGTCTGGAGCACAGCCCAAGAGGGACCACTCCTCCTGGTGCCCCACCCCCTCCCAACTCCAGCCGCAACCTCTGACAGGCAGGAATCCTGGAAAGCCCACCTGGGGAACTCATAGACTCGCATTCTTCCTCCCAAAGCTTCCTCCAGCTGGGCAGCCCTTGCCCCTCGTGGAGCATTTTGGGCAGAGCTGAGAAACCACAAAAATGTTAAGCTGAGATGAAGGAACGTAATGGGCTCTAATCTGAATTGACAGTAGCGTGATTAGCCAGCCCAGGGCTGCAGGAGCCAGGACAGCAAGGAGGGAAGGGGAGAGAGGAGGAGGAGGAACGGAGGACAAAGACAGAGAGCAGCCACAGGCAGGGCCTCAGGGAGGGAGACTGGTGGGACTGACTGACTGTGGTGCGAGAGGAGCTGCCCAGGAATCTGGAGGACAGAGTCTTACAATGATAATAATAATAGTAGTAGCAGCTAATGCTTCTTTGGAGCTGCAACAACCCAGACTCTGCTCTAAGCTCTCGTATTAACGAATATCATCCTCATGATGTAGGTAAGGTGTTACTATTACTACCCCATTGTTCAGATGATGGAGAAATTATGCAACAGAAAAGCCCATCAATAAAGAACACCCATCCTAACTACAAGGCTAGGGTCTGGCTGCTCACAGAGGCCATCTTCTTCCATTTAAAGGTCAGAAGTCAAAGACCTACCTCAGAAGTCAGTATGCAGCTACCACGTACTAGGCTGTGTGGGGCCCCCTGTGCAGGGTCTGGAAAGGATATGTGCTCATAACCACCATCCAGGCATGAATAATGGGGACCAAGGGAGTGCAGGGAGAGGAAGGAGCAGGAACACAGAGATCAGAGGTCTTCATGAGCCCTTAGGGGTTGAAGGTCAGAGGTTCATGTAGTCAACCAGGAGCTGGAGGCCATGGCCAGTAACATCTGCTGAAGCCATGATAAAATGGTAGGTTAAGACATGACTCCCACTTGGGATATCCCTGGCAGTCCAGTGGTTAAGACACTGTGATTCCACTTCAGAGGATACAGGTTTGATCCCTGGTCAGGGAACTTAGATCCCACATCCCCTGGTGGTGCAACCAAAAACTAAAAGTTCTAACTCCCACCTTGTACAGAGGAGAGAGGGGACATGGTAACCAGCATGGCTTCCCTCGGGTCAAGGCGGTTCCTCTCTGGTCCCCAGTCAGTGGAGACATGTGGACCCCCTTCCTGAGGGAAGCACTTCCTGTTGGGCTAAGGCTATCCCACCCTTCAGGGCCTGATTCTGAAGGGAGCACCCTTGAGTGAAGAGTGCACCCCCGCCCCACCCTTCATCTTGATGGGGTCACCTCCTGACCATCTGACCTCCCTGAAAATCAGATGTTCACAATTTTATTGATGTCATCATGGGTTCTACGTCCGGGACACAGAGAAGGTTTCAGTTATGCTTAGTGAGCTCTCCTGAGATGGAGGAAATGGTTTCCTTCCTGTTGCAGGGGAGACCTAAGCAGGCAAGCAGAGAACGTTTGAGGTGGTGGGGGCTCTGCTTTGGGGCTAGCATGTGGCTAAGAAGCGGCCTGGGGGAGGCAGTGTCAAACTCTGATCTTGTGACCTCATGAAGGTTCCTTAACCCGTGTACACCTCAGTGTCCTCATCTGTGAAATGGGGACAGTGATTTTAGCACCTCGCTCCTGGGAGGGTGTTTGTGAGGATGAGGAGTTCATTTGTGCATCGTTCATGCTCAAAGCACTGGTTCGAATTGCTATGCTTTGTACCACCTTGGGCCTGCGGCTGGGAGGGGACAGAGTCCTTTCTCTTCCCAGCTTGGGAAGGTCTCCTGGTCTGTGAAGTGAAGTGAAACAACCTGGGCAACCATCCCCTGATCAGACAGCTCAGATTGGTTTCGGTGTTGTGTCTGAGGTAGAGCAGATTCCAGAAAAGCCATGGCCTCCCTGCAAACACGGCACCCTGAACTCAGACTTTTCCTGCCCCTGGGGCTGGATCCTCATAAACCAAACCACACTGCAGCAGTCCCTAGTTCCTGTTGCCAGGAGACCCCCAGACACCCAGGAGTGTATGAGTCAATGGCAGCATGAGGGCCCCTTCTTCCTAGCCCCTGCCAATGGCAGCAATCATAACTGGGGAATAATTACAGCAGTGGTGGGCTTCCCTGGTGGTCCAGTGGTTAAGAATCTGCCTGCCAGTGCAGGGGACACGGGTTCTATCCCTAGTTTGGGAAGACCCCACAAGCCGCAGAGCAACTGGACCCGTGTGGCACAGCTACTGAGCTCATGCTCTAGAGCCTGGGAGCTGCAGCTACTGAAGCCTGAGTGCCTGTGCTCTGCAACAAGCAAAGCCACTGCAATGAGAGAAGCCCTCCTGCAGCAACTAGAGGGTTGCCTCCGCTTGCCACAGCTAGAGAAAAGCCCGAGTAGCAACAAAGACCCAGCACAGCCATAAATAAATGAATAAAATTAAACAAAAGCAGTGGCTACTATACATTAAACACATCCTGTGTGCCAAGCACTTTCTAGAGACACCCTGTAACGCTCCCGATGACCCTGCAAGGTTGGTTTTATCACCCCATGCCGTAACATTTCTGCTGACATCTGCATCCCCCATCCCCCCAAACCCTCATTTGGCCAAGACCCCGCGAAACTTCAGGCTAAAGCTGGGCTATCACTCATGTGCAGAGTCTCGTCTCAATTCCCCTCAGCAGGTTTGCTCACATCACCGACACAGTTCCCATCAGCAGCCTGTACTTACCCCTTGTTAACCTTCATCACACTTAATTTTTATTCCATTTAAAATTTTACTCATTTAGGGGTAAGCAATGCATTCACATGACTCAGAATCCAAAAGACACAACAAGGGATGCAGAGGAAAATCCCCCTGCTCTCCTACCCGTTTCCCCACCACTGAGTTCAGCTGCCTGGGGCCCAGGGCTGTCAGCTTCATCACACCGGATAGTGATGACTTGTTTATCTTCCGCGCTTTAGGAACTGGGCCTGCCTTGTTAACTGCTTCATCCCCAGGGCCTGGCACAGTGCCTGGCATATAGTAGAAGTTCTGTGTATGTAATCTCTCTGTCTCTCTTCAAGAGATACCAGTAGAGAGATTTTGTTTTTGTTTTGTTTTCATGAATGAGACTTTGAGAAGAAAGTTAACTTGGCTGTTTGGCTCTAACTCCCAAGGCAGTACTTACCCAAAGACTCTGTTTATCTGACTTTTTTTTTCTTGGTGATGCCACATGGCTTATGGGATTTTAGTTCTCTGACCAAGGCCCTCAGCAGTGAGAATGTGGAGTCCTAACCAGAGGACCTTGAGGGAATCCTCTGCTCATCTGATTTATAAAGACCACCTATCCCTTCTTGGATATTTGACCATCCTCTGTGAAATGATTTCATTTTTAAGTTTAATTTTTAAATTGGAACAGAACTAGAATCCCTCAATAAATTTCACAAAACAAAGAACCATGATTTAGGAAACAGCAGGTCATCACACGTCAGAATTCCCCCGATCCTGCCCAACGCTGGCCCCAATGTCATAACCCCAGGATGTTATTGCTGCAGCTGCTGCTGCTCACCGTGGGCCTCAGCCTCCTCATCTGTAAAATGGGAAAGGGCCCATTAGGTCTGAAGTTCTATGGATTTTTGATATCGTCTCTATTTTTACCCCTTATGGCTGATGCTGCTTTGTGCCAACATTAAATGAAATGATAGCTGCAAAAGCCTTTTTAAAAACATTTATTTGTTTGTTTATTCCGGGAGGGTGTGCTGGGTCTTCGTTGCTGTGTGAGTCATTTCTCTAGTTGTTGTGAGCAGGGGCTGCTCTTTGTTGCGGTGTGGGGGGCTTTTCGGTACTGCGGCTTCTCTTCCTGCAGAGCACAGGCTCTAGGGTGCAGGTTCAGCAGCTGCAGCTCATGGGCTCTAGACTGAGGGCTCAGTAGTTGTGGCTCACGGGCTTAGCTACCCTGAGGCATATGGGATCCTCCCCGGACGAGGGATCGAACCCACGTTCCCTGCATTGGCAGATGGACTTGTGTCCACTGTACCACCAGGGAAATCCTGTTAAAGCCTTTTGATTAAAACTAATATTTGATACCAAGACAACAAATGCATGACGTGGGTCAGGACCAGCCGATCTGCCCATGTCCCTAGCTCTGGCCCAGGTCAAGGGTCAAGCACACACAGCCACCCGTCCTCCGAAGAGCTGGAGGGAGAAACAGGAAGGAGAAATTGATCCTGGGGAAGCAGGTGGAGCAGAGCCTGAGGACCACCTGGGGGAAGCCCCAGCACCATGTTTACCCCAGGACCGGCAGGTGGCTTTGCATCTGGATCAGTTCATGCCCTGCGTGGGGACTCAGCGAGCAGCCCTCGTCTTGTTCAGGCTTCTGAATGGCCTTGTTCCTGGTGGTTGAGGCAGCCAGGAAGTCCAAGGGTTGGGGAGGGGAGGCAAAAGGGAATGAGGGGAAGGAAAAGGAGGAGAGGAAAAGGCAGGGAGCTTGGCTAGTGAAGAGTCAATGTATCAAGGAGGCACATGGTGCCAGGAAGCCTGCTAGTGCAGAGGGAAAGTGAAATGGGGGAACAGTACAGAGTGCAAGATTCAAACCTTCATTTGTTCATCTGTTCATTCACTCATTCAATAAAATGAAGGATGTCCATGTTGTGATAATTACTATTCAAGATACAAGTGTAGGCAAAATGCTAAGCAAAAAAAAAAGGAGGCAGGAGTGGGGAATTTAGGAAGCAGGCACATTTCACTGAAGACATTTAGGTCAAGTCATGAAACAAGCAAAGGAAAAAACCAGCTCCCAAGTCCTCCCCAGCTCTGTGGCCCATTTCTTCCTAGACCTCTAAATCCCAGGTGGGTTGTCTTCTCGCTGGGTTTGAGCCTAAGCACTGCTATATACTTGCTGTGTGACCTCAGGGAAGGGATCTAACCTCTCTGAGCCTCCGTTCTCTCAGCTGTAATGTAGGGATGACACCGACTTGGAGGGTTGTCAGGAGACTTAAATATGACAGTGCATGAGAGTCACTCTGAAGGGTACCTGGCCTCTGTAGAGAACACACTGCAAATGACCCGCTGCTGATGTCAGTATCAGCAGCCACATCAACTTCGTTCTCCCACATCCGGGCCTCTGTCTTTGGGCAGAGAGGAAAGCAGAGGCTGTTCCCATCACCCCCATCACAGGCCCCCCACCCCTCCACCAGCCCTTGGGGAAATATGAGAAGCAGAGCTTGAGGATCTAATGTGTGCCCCCCACGCCCCTTAATCCTTCCTGAACTTGGGGGTTGGGTGCAGGGTGGGGGCGGCACCACCCTAACACCTGCGCTGCTCTGACATCTCCTGCCTCTGGGCAGAGAAAGCAATTTCAGAAATGACATGTTGCCAACAAGCAGAAATCAGCTTCTGAATTAAAATGTGTCGGCGTCAGGTGACCCTGGGCTTGGAGGGCTGGCTGCACGAAGACAGCTGAGATTAGGGCCTGTCAGCCAGGGGAGGGGCTGTGCGGGAAGGGGTGCAGGGACCCCAGGGGCTACCTGTGGCCGCCCTGGACTTGTTCGGACAGGGGGAAGGAATTCGGACCCTGGGTCAGTTCTCCGGCTGTGACGAGCTACAGCCTCGCAAGTGTCCACTCTCCTCTGTGGTGGGGGTGGGGCAGGTGAGTCCAGGCTCAGCTCCCCTGGGACCCGCTCCAGCGTAAACACACTAATGGGCCTGAGAGAGCCAGAGAGGAATGTGGGCCCCACAGCCCCTGGGGACTCGAGGACGACGGATGGGAGTAGAGGGGATGAGATACCCAAGAGGCAGTGAGCCTGTGCTCTGCAGGTATGCAGGAAGGAGAGAGAGGGAGAGGGAAGGAGAGGAACATGAAAGACAGGAGGCCCAAGGGAGAGGGAGGAAGATGCCACCAGGCACTCTGGATCCCGGCAATTCCCGATGCCACCTTCTCCCTGGTGCCCAGGCCTTTGCATGTCACACCCTACACTGTGGGAAAATATACATGTTTCATTTCCAGCCCTGCTATTTACTGTAAGGCTTTGAGCATGATGGGGAGCCTCTCTGAGCTTTGGTTTCCTCCTCTCTAAAATGAGCTCATGGGGACTTCCCTGGTGGTCCAGTGGTTAAGAATATGCCTTCTAATACAGGGGACTCAGGTTCGATCCCTGGTCAGAGAACTAAGATCCCACCTGCCTTGGAGCAACCAAACCTGCATGGCAGAACTACTGAGCCCATGTAACACAACTAGAGAGTCTGTGGGCTGCAACAAAAGATCCTGCCTGACGCAAGCAACATCCCGTGTACCGCAACTAAGACCCAACACAATCCAATAAATAAAAATAAAATGAGATCACTGTTGTATGCACCCCTAGGGTTGCCATATCAGTTAAATGAGATGATCTGCGGAGACGACACTAGAGTTTCAGTGCAATCAGGCACCTCTCACAGTGCTGAATCTCCAGGGATCTTTTTCCTTGTCTGTCTCCTTATCTGCAGCTCCCTGCAGGCTGGGAGTGAGTCTTGGCACCACAGTGCCTCAGCACATGCCTGGTATGCTGTAGGCAGCCAGTCAGTGTTTGCTGAGCAAGTGATTCCATGAAGGGACCAGGTGTGAGGTGTGTAAGTAAAGAGCGGGAAATGAAAGGGAAGGGTCCAGGTAGTCAGGGGACCCTGTTGCCACTCTCCCTCCAGTATCCCCACTCCAATCATAGGTCATCCCTCTGACCTTTCTAGAGCAAGGCATAGGCGTGATATGTTTGCTGGCCAGATAGTGACCCTATTTCCCCAATGGAAATAGGACCTAGGGGATCATTTCACCCGTCTTTAGGAGTCAGGGGGCAGAGTCATTGACCTTGGGCCCATCTGAGGGGGTCACCTCCTGGACTTGGGGTCACCACAGTCAAGTTCCACAGCTCTGGGGACCAAGCAAGGATGGAATGGGGTTGGCAGGGGGTGAGGGGCCCTCAGGGGCAGCAAACAGGGAGGCTGAGGCACTCCAGAGCCTCTAAGGTGGGAAGCAGATTGGGGAAGCTGGAGCAAGTCTGTCTCACGATTTCAGGAGAGAAAATCTCCCTCTCTGACTCCCCACCAACACTGCTCTAAACATCTTCCCCACTTGCTACAGGAATTCCACCAGGAGAAGGCATGGCTTCTCACCATGTGCTCAGAGCTAAGTTATCAGAGAAGAAATCCAGGACTGGAGAAGATTATAGAAGGCAATGGGTATGCACTCAGGCAAGTCAAAGGCCTGAGTTTGAACTCCAGCTCTGCCACTCACACAGTGAATGTTTTGAGCTCCCCAACCTCAGTTTCCTCATCTGTAAAATGGGAATATCACTTCTTATCATGCAGAGTGGAGAAGCTCTACTTTATGAAGAATGCCAACTAAAAAATACATAAGGGATGATGGAATTTAAAAAAAAATCTTCACTTGCAATTGATTTGGGCAAGGATCGTCACCAATGGATGCTGAAACTATTGGGTAAAATGTTGATGGGAAACAAGATGGTCTCAGAATCTTCAAGTATCAACTCCCACAGATGAGTCATGACCCACAAAAGGAAAAGGTAACTATATGGGAGAGAGCTGGAGGAAACCACCTTAACCAGGTGATGAAATTGAGCATGGCAAGTAATGCTGACAAACCGCGGCTCCTGACAGCACTCACGGAGAAGGGCGCACACCACCAAGCTGACCTCTTGCCAAAACGTTTAATCAGAATCCAGTTATAAGGAAACAATCAGACAGATCTCAGTTAAGAGGCATTCTTAAGACACCCAGCCTGGACTCTTCAAAATATCAATATTGTGAAAGCAAAGAAGGCAAGGAGACTGTTCTAGAAGAGAGGGGGCTAGAGAGACGTGGCAACAAAATTCAACGCCCAATTCTTGAGTGGATCTTGGACCAGGGGAAAAAAGCTATGAAGGATATTTTGAGGGGCAACTGGAGAAATTTGAATGGGGATTATGTATTAGACAGTCTTGTGTCAATGTTAAATCTCTCCTATGTGATTATGACCTTGTTGTTTTTTTGGAGAACGTGTGATAAACTATTTAAATGCCTTGGTGTCTACAGTGTCCTCACATGTGTATCAACAAAATATACCTGTATTTATATATTTATTTATACATGTACTTAACTAGAGAGAGAAAATATGGCCAAATGCTTTTAAAAGGGAGTCTACCCACCTGGTGATTGACTGCAAGTCCTGATCCCCAGGGAAAGTAGTGGCCCTGAGCAGCTAAGGGTGGAGGGGGCCCAAGGGCCTGTTTGGGAGCTGGTTTGGGGGCTAGAGAAGTGAAAGGGTCTGATATGAACGGGAAGAGGCTGAAGGCAGTAGAGGGTAGACAGAAGATAGGGTTTAGATGCTAAGACCTGGGTCTGCAGTGAGTCACTTAACCATTTTGTGCCTCAGGTTCCCTCTCTGTAAAAAGGGAAGAAAGGCACCTGCCTCGTAAGGCTCAAGTGAGGAAACAGGTGAGAAATCCTTCGGTGGGCTGGAGCCTGCTGCTGTGGGTGTGGACACGGCTGTCACTACTCTGGGCCCAAGAACACAAGAGGGTGGGAACACGTTAAGACAGGCAGGGGTGTGGACCTCAGTCTGCCTCCTTCCCCGGGGACCCCGTGTGGATCCCAGAAGGCTGAAGAGCCAGGGCAGGCAGGGCCAAGCCTTCTCTGCCGCCCTTTGTTCTGAAAGGGGCCTCCTCTCCTATCAGACCTCCAGCAGCAGCTGGTGGAAGACACGCATTTGCACATCCCAAAGCATGCTGGGAAGGCAGTGGCCAGGGAGGGACTTGAGGCCAGTGTGTCAGTGCCTGAAACCTTTGCACGGCTTTGTGTCTTGTGTCTCTTATGGGTCCACAAGTCCCTGAAGGCGCCTGCTCTGCCTCGACTTGCCCCCCACCCCACCTTGCATGGCTGGCCACAGGCTGTGGGCCCTGGAAATACTTGTCATCTCCAGGAGGGCACCTGGGCTCTGGCCTGGTCCTACTAGTGTATAACCTTTGGTGGGTCAACTCCTTCCTCTGGGCCTCAGCTGACCCAGGAGCCACACAATGGGACGATCTATCTCTCTGCTCCCTCCTTCCAAGGGGAGGCAACAGCGCAGAGGTGAGAAGTCATACTTTGCACACATATGTGTGTCTGAGTCCTTTGCTGTTTACCTGAAACTATCACAACACTGATAATCAGCTATGTCTCAATACAAAGTAAACGTTTTTTTAAAAGAACTCATCCTTTGGCGTTCATGCACTCTGTTTTAATCCTGATGCCATTGCTTGTCATTAGGAGCCTTCACCCCTCACAGCCTCTGTTATCTTGACCATGAGATGGGGGTGGTCATGTCCAACACCCATGGTCATTGCTATAAAGTGAAACAAAATAGGTACCAAGAGCTGACATGTGATTTCTTGATTTATTGTCTCTCTCTCCCACTAGAGGGGCAGCCCCACAAAGCAGGTACTTTGGCTCCTTCTCTTACACCCCAGCACCCCAGATATGCCTGGCGCTCAATGGGAGCTCCCTAAACCACCACTGACTGCCTGGATGGACAGAACGGGTAGTTGATATGTGATGGGTCCCACTGTGGTTCTCAAATGTGCTGAGACATAAAGCATTCAAAGTTCATGACTGTTGAGAAAGGAAATTCGGGGAAGCAAGAAGTCACCTTCAGGGCTGTTCTGTCTGTCTGTCTGCTGGCCAGCAGAGGACACCAGAGAAGCTGGGTTTATCCGAACCAGGGACAGACATGATGAGCCCACAAGAGCCAGCAACATGCATGAGAGGTGTGTGCTGAGGTGTACTTGGCAAACTAGGGAGCCCCCATGTATCCTGTCTAATGGGCTCCCTCTCTCCAGTTGACTGTGGGCAGGGTGGGGATGAAGGACCAGCACGCCAGTGGAGCTGATTTGACAAAAGAAGCCAGAAACCCAAAGGAAAACAAATCATTTGTAAAGGAAAAACACAGGGACTTCCTTGGCAGTCCAGTGGTTAAGACTCTGTGCTTCCAGTGCAGGGGGCAAGGGTTTGATCCCTGATGGGGGAACTAAGATCCCACAGGTGTGCAGTGTGGCAAAAAAAAAAAAGAAAGAAAAGAAAAATACAAACGAGAGCAAATAAAACCCATCTTTGGGCTGGGAGGGGCCCTCAGCCAAACCCTCTCAGGTGGTGTGGGCAAAGGGAGGGAGGACCTGGTGGAGCCCCTGGAGTAGCCTCCATGGGTCCTCAGCTCTCCACGCCCCTCAGGCAGTCCCAACCCCTGAGACACAGAAAATGCTGACATGCTGTCCAGATCCAAGAGGCAGGGTCACACAAGCCTGGGAGAGCAGCCACTTCCCTGGGTTCTTGGGCTCCAGGTGTATCCAGACTTTGGGGCTCCCAGGTCCAGGATAGATCAGCTCCTGTCACTTGGCACATATTCAGTGAAAGAACCTCTTCAGTGAGACTTTGAGCACAGCCCTCCATCTCTCGGCGGCATATGCAAAATGAGTCGTGATGGGTCGCACCTACCTCATAGGGATAATGGAGGATTGAGGGAGACTAGAGGGACCAAAGCCGTTCCGGAGATCAAAAGTGCTTTACAAATGCCAAGTGTGGTCATCCTTGTTATCATTATTATCATAAGCAGGACAGTTTTCCAGAGCAGAAGAAGGGGCCTGGGACCTGGAAGAGCCAAGAATTTGCAACGACTTCACAAGGAGGATCGGATGAAGCCCGTCGGAGTTCATGCTCAGAGAAGATGCTGCTCACCAGCTCCAGGACAGAGCCAGCCAAGGGACATGGAGTCCACCAGATCTCTTCCCTGGCCACCTGGTGTCCAGTTCGTGGGGACCCCAATCACGCCAGCTGTACTTCCCCAGATATACACAGGCCTCCAGCAGAATACACAGCCCCCACAGATCCTGCCCATAAAATATAGAAACTATATAAATAACATAAATATTCTCTCATATATATCTTAGCTATATAAATTATTTTCTTTTGCCCTAAAAACTTTATATATATGCGAGGTAGACAAAAAATACCCTGTGAATGTTTCCCTTAATGTTATAGAATGAGTGGTCAGTGGCCCCTGGTCCCAGGGGCCCCAGTTTGGCTGAGATGGACCTTTAGGGGCAATTGGAAGAGAAAGGAGTGGGAGCAGAGAAGGAGGAGGGGAGAGACAGCTGGACAGCGAGGACCTGAGAGGCTAAGGGGCCCTGAACCGCATCATCCTAGGCTTGGTCAGTGTTACAGGCCAGCTGCGGCCTCAGTCCCTCAGAGTCTATCTACCCTTTATCTTCCTGCCACCCCTGCACTGCTGGCCGTGGACCTGGGGTGCGAATGCCATGTCAGAGGATCAGGCCCCCTCTTCCTGCTGCCTCATGCCTTGGGCTGAGCCACGGTAGCGGCAGAGCTGGGGTCTCAGAGGAGAAGGATGGACTGGGCAGGCAGAGAGAAGTCTTCATGCAATGGGGGTGTGGAGGGAACTGGGGAGACAGCCCTTTCTCCTTCTCTTCCTGCCAAGATGTGGGCCTGCTGCTCAGGTCAGCAAAGTCACTCTCGGGAGAGGTCTCAGGTCAGTAGGGCTTCTCATCAGAGCCTCTGCAGCCAAAGATCCTTCCAGCATCCCTCAGGAGGCTGCGTGATCCACCGAAGACAGGGCAGGGTCTCCTTGCCCTCGGAGATCACAGGGAGCCCCCAGGGGCTGCTTCCTGGGGCTTGCACAGACGGTTTCTCAGCACTTGGCTGATTCCGAAGTTTCCTGTCCCGGCAAAGGGTCAGCAACTCTGGGTTCAGGGAGAAAGGAAGCTGACAGAGGGCGCGGCAGGGCCAGCAGAGCAGCCAAGGGCGTCCCCAAGGAGGTCACTTCCTCCCGGCTGGCATCGGGCCCTGCTCTGGGAAAGCACACAGCTTCCAGCGAAGTGATCCCTGCAGGGTCTGTATCCTGATCCAGAGAGGTGTGTGTCGCTGAATGAGAGCCCTCAGCCTGGCAGGTCCAAGGGGCGTGCCTGCATGCTGGAGTGGGGAGGCCTGTGTGTACCCGTGGGTAGTACCAGGTCCTCTTGCCTCCCTCCCAGGGCCTTAGTAGGTAGCCCTGGAAATGTCCACAGTATCAGAAGGAATTAGCAGCCACTTCTCTTCCTCAGGTAAGAGCCTAGGTGGGGGGCCCTTAGTAAATGAAAGGGGCCCCCAAAGAGCCCAACTTAGCAAACACTTCCTATGTTCATAACTCCTGCCCAAGCAAAAGCCTTAATTAGATGAGTAGCTGTAGAAGTAGAAATGTAACTGAATCAAAACTCATAACCAACTCTTGTATATCATGAATGCCAGCTGTGCAGGGCCTCACCACACAGGGCAACCCCAGCCACAGGGAGTTGACCCAAGTGGGCTCATGGCGGGGGGCTGAGAAACTGAGGGGGTCTCTGTCTCCCTAGGCAACCTCGGTGTACTATCTGAGCCTCACCCTGGGGACTGGCTCTTCTACTGGGCTCGCGTCCACTGGTGGTTTTACTGAGCAGCGCTGGTTGGGCGCGGATTACTCAGTTCTCAAGGTGAGAATGAGGGCTGGTGGAGACATACTTTAAAAACCAAATCACAAGGATCCAGGGCACACATCTGACTCCTGCTTTCCTTTCTCCAGACCAACGGCTCCTACCACCTGGCCTTTGCTCCCATGTCTAGCACAGCAAAGCTCTGGGGGAATGAAGGTGTATGACTGCCGGGGTTGACTATCACCTGGGTGGGGCCTGAGGGCTGACCTGACCCATCCCAGCCAGACTCCAGCCTTAACTTCCAGCTGACCCTGCCTCCCTGGGCCTTTTTAGCCCAGAAGTTCACCTCCCAACCTCTGGCTGGCTTTAGGACACTAATCCCAGGATTCGTGTCGGCGAGATGTACTCTCTCTCCTCTCTAAAACCTCAGTCCTGCCCTCCTCTGGGTCTCCCTTAGTTCCCTCTGCATCCTTTCCACCCTGCCCTCCTGCTCCAAGTCCTCAACCAGGCTGGGGACCCTCAGGTTCAGGGGTGGGGCTCTCCTTGCTGAGAGCTGAGAGAGGGGAAGACTGATGGGAGCCAATGGGGAGAGGCGCATGAGTGTGCTGGCACGCACGTGGGTGATCATGCGCGTGACACGTGCTCCTGCCCGGGTTGGCAGGAGGGCGGTCGGGGGGCAGTGGCTGGACAGTTGGGCGGCCTGGAGGTGGCCCGCTGCCATGGGAGGTCCTGGCAGCGCCTGGCTGGCACACTGGGCAGCGGGCCTAGTGCTTACAGGTGTATACAAGCTCCTCCCCGCACACACTGCTGGCACTCCACGTAGCAGCACCACTGCACCTGGCAGTGGCAGGAGAAGAGCCGCCAGGCGGCTCTGGGTGTCGTAGCCCCGCCCGCAGCACAGGCTGCTGCAGCTGGCCTCGCGGGAGCACACCCTGCCCCCTGTGCCAGGCGAGTACTTGCTGGGCCGGCAGAAACTGGGGGAGTCCTCCATGTAGACCAGGTCCCCAGGCCGCGGTGCCGGGCCCTTGGCGGGGCTGCCTGGTCTGGCCGGTGCCCACAGCTCCAGGCGGCCCAAGGCCTCATTGGTGGCACTGGACACCTTGACGGCTGAGTCGTAGCGCAGCTTGAGCACCTGGCCTGTCTCGCGGAACGGGGACAGCTGCTTCCAGCAGGTGCGCACGGCGCAGGAGCCAGACACGCCATGGCACTTACACGTGGTCCGGAGGCCACTCTTCACGGCCTGAGAGGAGAGGTGGGAAGGAGGTGTGGTCAGGGGCCTCCAGGCTGCAGCCCCCGGAGCACCAACTGTGGCCAGGGAGCCGCAGGAGGATGGGGGAGGGACAGGGGAGGTCCACATGAGGCAGGCAGCTAAACCTCAAGCTGGCCCATGTGGCACGTTAGTGCAAACCAGCTCTAGGTGCCCCTTCTCCTGGGCAGAGGCAGTCCTCACACTGGTGAGAGCAGCAGGGGCTGGATTTCACCCCCAGCACCTCCCTGGCCCAAAGTTCCTGTGGAGCAGACAGCTTGCACAGCTGAACACAGCCGCCCTGGTGTACACCAACTCCAGGATGAGAACACAGGACACAGAACTCAGTCTCTTAAAGAAATGGAGTCCGAGCTTCTCCCAGCTTCCCAGTCCCTACAGACCTGGGTACTTTTTACCCTCCAGTCTTTCCACTGCTGTGTGACCTCAGCTAAGGCCCTCTCTGGGCCTTTTCTGTCTTCCCATCTGTAAAATGGAGGAGGGCCAGGGGTTGTACCAGTTCAGTTTTCAAACAGCATTGGCTCCTAGGGCCTCCAGGAAGGGCAGTGCTTGGAATGGAGACCCTTCCCCAAACACGTTCCTGACTCACCATTCCAGGTTCCCACCTGCTGCCCATCAACCTATGATGCCCAGGACTCCTCCCCACTGCCTGGTACTTGACAACCGTCCAGAGTAGATGCCCAAGGAACACTGGTTGAGAGGATGAGGTTCATCCTGGACTGCCCCTGTGTGTGTCCTGTGGGGGTGGGAGGGGGTAGGGTGGGTACTGGCCGCCTAGAGACATGGCTCCCTGGCTCTGCACCCAGTGACACACTCACCTTGATGCCCACGTGAGTGTTGTGGGCGTCTGCCCGTGCCCGCAGATCTTTGCTTCCTCTCTTGGGCCCCAGGAAGTTGTTCAGGAACTTGGTGCTATACTTGAGGTTGTCACCACACACGCCCCACTGCCAGGCTTGCCGGCTCTCGAGGCCCGGGGAGTCATCACACGTGCACCGCTCCATGCGGCCAGCGCTGCAGGCCCGGGCCAGAGTGTGCGTGAGGGCGGCGGCGGACACCGCATACAGGAAGGCCGTCTCCTTGAAACCTGGGCGGAGCCGGGGGTGGGATCACGAGGGAGGAGGAGGAGAGTGGGCTCAGGGGCTGTGAGCTGCCCTCTGAGGACAGATGGGCTGGAGGGAGGGGCTGCCGTGGTGAACAGGACGAGGGGCGTGTGACCCCGAGGACACAGTTCAGGGCACTTGCCCTGCCACCCACCCCTTAAACTCAGGCTGCAAGTTGCTGTCTAAATGGAGCTTCCTGTTCCCTGCAGGGTGTGTGCCCAGGTTCTCAGGGCGGCAGGATGGGGTCTGCTTCTACTAAACAGATGAAAACACAGATGCAGAGAAAAGTGACTTAGGCGCCTGGTGAGCACCAAAGCTGGGCTAAACCACTGATCTTGACTCCAAGGTGATGTGAGCAAGTTGGACCAACCTGTTTCTGAGCCAGGTTCATAAAAGCACCATGGACTGGGGACAGGGGCCTGGGGAGTGGGAAAGGCGGCCCTCCTCCTCCCAGTTCTCCTCCCCGGGCTCCTTCTCCTCACCCTCCTCCCCCACCCTCCTCCCTACCTCTCTTGAGCAGCCCCGTCCGCCCCTCCAGGCTGCAGTTCCAGCGCTCATGCCGGAACTGAAACTGGCACTCGAGCAGGCTGAGGTGCGCGGCATCCTGCAGGGTCTCAGCCAGGCCTGGCTCCCGCCTGCAGAGCTGCTTCTGCCGGCGGGACAGCTTCAGGAGGTCGCACTGCTTCAGGTGGGCCCCACCCTGCGCTGGGGCAGCGGTGCCCAGCCCAGGGAAGGGCGTCAGGACCTCCCGCCCGGTCAGTCTAAAGGGAGCAAGAGCAGGGAGACCAGTGACCCTTGAGGGTTGCGATGGAAGGTGAAAGATGACAATCCCTAAGGATGGGGGGCAGGTGAGGGGAAGGGGGCCTTCTTGGGGCTGCATTATTTGGCCCTCTTGGAGGGAGGCTGACCCCATTTTACAGAGGAGGAAACCAAGGTGCTTAACACAAGGGTGAGTGCAAGATTTCAAACTCAAGTTTTCTCGAAGCCAAAGTCTCTGCTCTTCTTATCCACCTTGTTTCCCAAACTTGCCAAATCAGAAAAATCATATGGCATGCTTACTTAAAATACAGATGCCCAGGACTTTTCTGGTGATTCAGTGGCTAAGACCCCATGCTTTCAACACGGGGGGTATGGGTTCAATCCCTGGTTAGGAAACTATGATCCCACATGCCACATGGTGTGGCCAAAAAAAAAAAAAAAAACAAACACCTTTTTAATTAAAAAATTTTTTTCTTTTAAACTCCAAAAAAATACAGATGCCTAGGATCTATACTTAACAGTTCTGCTTCTCCTGGTCTGGAACAGGGCCTGGGAATCTGTACATTTACCACATTCCCTGGGCAGCGTTGAGAATCAGGGCAGTTTGGGAAATACCGCATGTAGTTATTAGCTGCTTCCAAGAAGGGAGAGCCATGTTGCTAAGAGGGGGTGGCAGAAGGATGTAGCCACTGAGAAGGTGTCCAGCCAATGGCCCTGGCATCCCTCTCCTCCTTACATTAGGTAGCTGCCCAAGCAACACCAGGCCACCTAACTTGTCTCTACAATCTCCATAGATCTTTAACCCTCTGGCTACTCCATGTCTGCTACCAAGAGACACTTGGGGAATACCTGAATGGATGGAAGATTGGGAGGATGGAGAGATGAAGGAAGAAGGGTGGGTGGATAGAGTAACAGGTGGATGCAGATGAAGAAGCTGCATTTCCATCCGGCTGTCAGCCCCTGACTCCTTATTCTGCTGTATCTGAAGTCCAGGGATGCGCGAGTCAGGCTGCCACGTGCCAGTGGCTTGACTGTCACTTCCTAGCTGTGTCATCCAGAAGGACTGATTTTTCTCCTCTGGGAAGTGGAAAGAGTAATCCTCTCCACCTCCTCCGCTGGGAGGATGGTATGAAAAGTCACTAACCACAGAGTCTTGGATTTGCTGTTCCACTTTCTCCCTGGCTGGAGTTTCTCAACTCTTTCCTCTTGCAAGATGCTTTCCTCTCTAACCTGGCCAGAATCTTCCCATTGTCCAGATAAGGAAACAAAGGTTTTAGGTTTTACAAAGAGGTGATAACTAGCCCTCCTTTCACAGCAGATCAGCAGCAAGGTGAGGACTACAAATAGAGCTCACCTTCCCTCCCCCAGAAGCGATCCATGAGATGTTTCTCCCAGTTCAAGTTATCTGCTGTTTCCTGGACCCTGGTGGCCCTCAGTATGGGTGGAACATATACATCAAGCTGGCAACCAGGATGCAGCCCCCTTTCTGGAATATGCTGGCCTTATAACCATGGGAAAAGATCAAAGGTGGAAGCAGGTGCTGGCTCTTAAGCTCCTGCTTGGATGTGACACTTGTCACTTGTGCTCAAACACCACCAGCCAAGGCAAGCCCTGTGGCAAGCCCTGAGTGGTCAGAGAAGCCCACATCCCATAGAGCCAAGGGCATGGCTCTCCTGTTTGGAGCCACCTGCCCCAGCCAGGACATCTGGCTGGATGCCACACCCTGCCTATCTGCCCCAGGGGAGGGTGTGGGTCCTGGCCAGGCCCCAAGTGCCCCCAGAGAGTACCCGTAGATTCCAAATCCATCAGGTGCAGCCAACCCAGTGTGGAGCATATCTCCGAAACTCCTGAGTAGAGACAGATGCTATCAGGCTCCTCCCGGCCCAGCCTGGCCGTGGGCTCCCCCTCCCAGACAGGGTGAGGGCAGGGACCCGTTAATCATTAATCTGGGGGCAAATGGGTAAATTTCCAGTCCACCAAGTCTACACCCAAACCCCTCCCTGCAGTCTGGCAGGAAACCCTCCTTAGAGCTCGACCATTGGCAGGTCCAGAGCAGAACCTGATGTCAACTCCAGCCCAGGAGGCCCCACCCTGACTGGCCTCCAGTGTGGAGGGCAGCTTGGGGGCTGCAGGAGCAAAGGTCACAGCAGCCATCTAGCCCCTCAGATGTCTTCCTCCCCACACCAGCAGTGGGTGTGAAGGACAATTTCTGCTCAGGCAGTTCTTGTGTTTCAGAAATTGGGACCTCCCTTGTAGTAGTGATTGACAGGTAAGAGGACAAGCAGGGAATGCTGGGAATTTGGGGCCAATAGGGCTGCACATCCTTCAAGGTTTGTCTCAAATAACATTTGCATATTATTTTCATATCATATTATTTTTATACCTATATTATATAATATATAACTTATATTCTACTACACAATATTATCTATCATGGTTTTGGGTTTTCTTGGCTGTGCTGCATGGCTTGTGGGATTTTAGTTTCCAGTCAGGGATTGAAGCTGGTCCTGGCAGTGAAAATGCTGAGTCCTTATCCCTGGACCACCAGGGAATTCCCATATCTACCATATTTTGAGTGCTTATTACTAAGTCCCTTAAATTACTCTTGCAGACACCTGTTGGGTTGGCTGCCTACTGGTCTTTCTACCGCCATGGTTACCCTGTCAGCCATTTTATACCATGTGACCTTGCTGCTCTGGCCTGTTGATTGGACCATTGAGGATCACATGACCCAAGCTGGGCCAATCCATTCTTTCTCTGGGAATTTGGAATTTGACTTAGAGCACTCAGTTGCTTTCTCTCTCTTTCTTTGGGTGATTGGGCTTGTAACTCAGGAGATACAGAGAAAGCTGATCCAAAGAGAGAGAAAAAGTGACTCAAACACAGAGAAAAAGCAGAAGTAAGAATGGGAGGGAGAATTTTGGGAGCTTTTCAGTCCCTGGTCCCAGAGTCTCCCTGTGGTCATCACTGTTCTTGCTCGAGACACTCCTGTCTATAGAACAACATCAAGGCTGGGAGTCAATTTGTCTAATTAAGGGTGTTATCCCTGATCACCAGCTCCTGACAGCTGTGGAGTAGCACACTCCCTGGGCTGTCCTTGTGAGCTCGGCTCAGCAAACACCTTTTCCCCCATCAATAGTTCCTTGATTTTTTTTTTTTAATTTCATGTAATTGACCCTGTGATTGATGGCCCCAGGAGTCCAGTATAAAGTCGGTTAATTTTATTAGCAGTAATGACACTTAGTAGCGATTAATGGTCAGGAAAGGCAGTCAACCGCACAGGAGCCTCAGGCCACACTGGGCTCTGGTCTGCCCAGGGTTGCTCTCAATACTAAAAGTACCCCCCTCACAGCCTCAGGGACCCCCTTAAGGGCCAAGGAAGACAGTTGAGAGACATACCACCCAGTTTCCCTTTTACTGGGTTGGCCAAAAAATTTGTTCAAGTTTTACTGTAAGATGTTATGGAAAAACCCAAACGATCTTTTTGGCCAACCCAATATTTGTTTTCTATGTTGCAGTCTGGGATCATTTTTCCTTTGAAGAAAGAGTACTGTGACATTAAACTTGGAAAATACTTCAACTGGTTTCCTTAAACAGTGCTAGTAAACGCTGTAACACATGCCCTACAGATGCCAAGGTATCTGCTAGAGATGGTTTCTTCTTGGACCTCAGGAGAAATTACAGGTGTTGGAGGTTCCAGTCTGTTCCAGGGTCCATGGGCATGATCAGTTCTCCTTTAAGAAACCATCCTTTCTGGCACCCCAGGCCTGAGAACCCCATCCACCAGTCCCTTCTGCAAAAATCTCCATCCCCCACGTGTTAGCTGAGCTCCTTGAGGTTCAGATGAAAAATCAGAGATCAAGTAAGCATCAAGACAAAACCTGTGGTTGTAATGAAGACACTGCCCCCTGGTCAGGTCAGATGCTATCAACCAAGCAAGTGACCAGTGTTCAGAACTGAAGCACAGAGGATGGATAATCTGTGAACTTGCCAACTGCCCTTTCAGACTGAGGGACAAGAATGCCTTCAGCCCCCTGCCTGATTCAAGTGCCCCTGAGCCACACGGGACAACCCCGCCTTCATCGGTTGTACCTGCTTTGGCCCAGCTGGTCTGTCTCCCCATTCCTGTTTCCTGTTGGGCTCTCTCAGGCTGACTGCAGCCTCTCATGTCCCATTAGGAAAGCAGCAACCCCATGTAACCAGCTCCATTCTCCTCTCTGCTTTGTCCCCAGCCTGCGCCCCTCTGCCCTCTGCACCCTCAGCCAATGGCTCTTGGTGCTCAGGATGATAAGACCAGAAGTCCCCACTCACACACAGTGAGATGCCACTGGCTTTGACCCCAGAAACTCTCCAGTCACTTCCCAGCTATCTGTCTCCCTCCAAAGTGGGAAAAAGTCAAGGGTGCCCCTCAGGACTTCATCTTACATCCCACCTTCCCAAGCCCCCCTTGCAATCACCCAGCCTTTCCCACCCCTGCCTTCTTTCGCCTTGTCCAAGGCTCACCCCATCCGTAGTTTTGGCTAAAGCTGCTCCATCTAGGGCATTTCCTGGGGTCCAGTGGTTAAAAATCCACCTTGCAACGCAGAGGATGTGGGTTCAATCCCTGGTCAGGGAGCTAGGGTCCCACATGCCACGAAGTGACTAGTCCCATATGCCACAACTACTGAGCCATGCTCTGGAGCCCACACACAGCAACTAAGACCCGACATAGCCAAATAAATAAATGCATAATTATATCTTGTTTTTTAAATCTGCTCCATCTGGGATGACCTTGAAGGAAGCAAAAGCTGTTTCTCCCAGGCTTTGGGGGAGCATTGGTCTAACATCAACAGGACCCCAGGGACCACCAAACCCATGAGCAGAACTAGAAGTTCTTCCTGGAATGATCACCCACAATCTCTTAGAGTGTGGGGACCCAAGGACCCTCAAGGCTGTTTAGCCCTGGGGAGTCTGGTCCCAGGTCTGCCCTCACTCACTGGTGATCCCAGGGATGTGCTCTCAGCCCCAAGTTCATTCTATACAACAAATACACATTGTCTAGTGGGAGAGCCAGACCAGAGCCAGACCGCCTCGGCTCAAATCCCACCTCCACCTCTTACTAGCTGTGCCACCTCGGGCAAGGCGCTTCACCTCTCTGTGCCTCGCCTGTGACAGGCAGACATCACAGGACCTTTCACATGGTTGTTGTGAAGACTGAGCTTCCCTGGTGGCTCAGACAGTAAAGAATCCACCTGCAATGCAGGCGATCCAGGTTCCATACCTGTGTCAGGAAGATCCACTGGAGGAGGGCATGGTTACCCACTCCAGTACTCTTGCCTGGGGAATCCCATGGACAGAAGAGCCTGGCAGGCTACAGTCCATGGGGTCACAAAGTGTCAGACAGGACTGAGCAGCTAAGCATATTGTGAAGATTAAATGAATTAACATCTGTAAAGCTCTTAGAACAGTGCCTGGCACACAGTAAGCTCCAGGTCATCAGAGCTTACAAGAAGTGTAAGCTTACAAGAACTGTCATTTTTCTTTAAAAAAAAAAAATGTATTTGGCTGTCCTGGGTCTTAGTTGCAGCACACAGGATCTTCAACCTTTGTTGTGGCACGTGAGATCTAGTTCCCTGACCAGGGATTAAACCTGGCCCCACTGCATTGGGAGCTCCGAGTCTCAGCTATTGACCATTGGGGAAGTCCCGTAAGTGTTATTCTTAAGCATCTGCTATATGCCAGGTGCTGCGCTGGGTGCTGGGACATGCCGTCACGAACTCAAAGCTGTGAGGAACCCCAGACCCCAAGGGGGCAGGGGAAGGAGAAGGCTTTGAACCAGCCCAGCTCCTGGGGAACCATCAGTAGCTGCTCAGGGACTGGATCAGATCTCCTAACACCATCAGGGTAAAAACGTGACCTCAGCCAGGCTCCTCCTGCCTGCAGAGGGAGGCCTGGGGTGGCGAGGGGGCAGGAGGAAGCTCTCAGGAGCTCGCTGGAGAAGGCCAAGCAGGGGGAGAGCATTTCCCATCACTGGGGTTGCCTGGCTCTGTTCTTCCAACCCCCACCCCCATCCATGTTTCTGCTTGAGAGAGTCCGATGGTTCCAGAGGAGGCCACCCCTAGGATGTGGGTGGGTGAGCAGGTAGGTGCCACAGGACAAGACTGGCGGTTCCCAGGGTGCTGGGTAAGGGCAACCTGTCTGGACCCTCAGCTGGAGGGTCCAGGAGGTGTGCCCGGCACCCGGGCCCGTGCCAACTGCAGGCAGTTACCTGGGAACCAGGAAAGCCTTGCCCTGCCTGGAGCATTGGCCTTGGCCCTGAAAAACCCTATTAGATCCTCCTGATAACAGGTTTCCGCTGCAGGGCCATTTGCATGGTAAGTGGGCCTTTTGTGCTTTCATCTCAAATATCTCAGCCCACCTCTCCTGCCCTCACTAAGCCCCCTAAACACACACACTCCCCAGCCCAACCCACGCTCTCCACTCCCCACCTCTTCCCAGAAGGGGAGAGTTAGTGAGGGCAGTGTCTGGGCCAGGAAGAGGGCACACGGCTCCAGGCAGTCCTTTTTCAGAACAGTGGGGAGGAGAACCCTCAACACCCCTGGCTCATCTCCCTTCCTGTCATCTGAGGGGCCCTGAGGTTTATGCTCCTGAGAAGCACCTCCCTCCCTCCATCCTTCACATTTCTCTCTCCTTGACAAGACTCACTGTCACCTCATACCTCCTCCAAGAAGATGTCCTTAGTGAGCAGCCTTAATGGCAAATTTGGCAGGTACCATTTCCCACCTTTATTCCAAGTCCTTCTCCCCACTCCTTTCACTCACTCATTTATTTAAATTTCAATATTGAGCATCAGCTTCAGGCCAAAGAAAACCAAAAGCCACCAGACTGCTCACTACATCCCTGTCTGGGTCGCAGCCTTCCTTTCCTCCCCAGCTCTCTGCCTCAGAACCTCAAGGACTGAATCAGTACACCTCCCCCCGCCCCACCCTGGCGCTCACCCCAGAGCCTCATCCCCCAGCCCACCCCTGGCTCAGAGAGAAAAGAGCCTGGCCCAGCTGTGGGTTTTGTCTCTCCAAGAACCGCTCCACTTCCTGTTTTCCAGGGGATGCCTGCGGAGGTGGCATCATGGACTATGTGCTCAGGAGCTAAGTGGGCAGCAAGCAGCCCGCCCAACCAGCTTGCTTTGCATCTCAACAATCTCGGATATTTAGAGCGTGGCTGGCGCAACATCTGTGGAGGAAATGCTTCCCGCTTCCTCCTCCTGTCTCCCTCCCACTCCACTCAGGCTCAGACTGGGAGATGAGGAGGGGTCTTGGTCCCTGGCACATACTGTACAAATCAGGTGGCATGGTGGCTATGGAGGGGGTGGCCTCCCAGCCCCACACAAGTCTGGGGTGATAAACATCTCCCCTAGTTCCCTGGCCGTGTCCAAATGTACGTTATTTGAATCAGTACATTCCAGGACTAGGAAACCCTTCAGGATCACCTAGTCCAGAAGTTTTGCCCTAATGCCTCCTGGAAGCTACCCCAGAACCTCCTGAGGGCAGGCAGGCAGGGCCAGAGGTTTACCAAGCAGATAGGTCTCTGTTTTGACTTCTCTGGTGCCCTGGAGGTTCATCTAAGGGTTTGTGTTTGTTTTTTTTTTTTTTTTGGTCTCAGATGATCCTGAGTTAATGGCAAGCCTGGGTCCTCACCCCAGGTCTCTTGACTGCTTCTATCAAGACTGACAGTTTCTGCTTTCCATTTTAACGTAATATTTTAGGGAAACAGAATCAGCCATCATCATAGTAAATGTCCAGGGTGACAGAAACACAAGATAGGTAGGATAGAAGGAATGGAAGCCTGATCAGGTTAAAGTTAGAGAAGGACCCTGGTCTAAAACTGAGTTTCTCTTCAGCCAGGAGTCAAAAAATAAAACTTAGAGAAAGTGGACTGCCAATTTATACTAAAGTGTGACGGTCTGATATAACAAGGCTAGTGCCTGAGAACACACTTTGCTAGATAAGAGAAGCTGAAAAAAGGGAGTCTGGGATCATGAAGAGAGAGAAAGGGGAAGCCTGGGGTGAGGAAGGGAAGGGGAAGGGGAAGGTGAGGAAGGGGGCTGGAAGGCTTAAGATAAACTTCCCCAGCTTCTTGGGTTCACAGGCCCAGCCCTGAGCCAGCAGAGGAGTATTAACAGTTTGGAAGACACAGTGTGGCAACTGCAGAGTAAAGCAAGTAGTCACTGAGGCTGTATCACCATGGGGCAAGCAACACCCCCACCAGCTCTACCCCAACCATGGGACCTGGCTTATGGGCTGGGTGACTTCTGCTGAGTTTTTTTAACCATGGTAAGCTGACCAACTAACTAGCTTGGCAGGTTCTTGGGTGGTCACCTGCTCAATGAGGACAAGCAAGCTCAGGCGGGGCTGCGGACCCTGAGAGCTTGGCCCCTGGTAAATGCCCCACGTGCAACCACCTGTGATGAGAACAATTCCATTGTTTGCAGATGCTCCAGAAGGAGATGTCCCAGGCTGCAGGTTCCATGCAGCTTCCATTCCTCTGCAGGTCAGGACCCAAGAATGGCCCACGCCCCTCCACACCCCTCCCCTCTAAAGATGGCAGGAACTTCCACCTCGTCAAGAAACCCTTTCCTGAATAGACCTGGTGAGGGCCAGAGTGGTCAGGACAGCCCCGGGGATGGATGGAGTTGTAAAAAGCTTCCTCGGGAAGAGAGGAGGGCCTTCCAGACCAGGACCAGAGCAAGTTCCCGCGCTGGACGGTCCTGGGTGCAGAGCCAACTAGGGCTGTAGCAAAGGGCCCCTCCTCTCAGGCCAGGCTCTTGCTTGTCCTCCTGCCTTGGCTAAAGTAATCCAACCTCCATGCCTTTCTTCATGATATAACCGCTACCTAGTTTGCCTTCCCCAGTCCACAAAGCCCTCATGGATCCCCAGGACTCATAACCAGAGCCTTTTTCAACACTTGACTCAAAAATGCAGGGAATGGGAAAGGTGATCCTGAGGCCCCATCCAGCTTTAATAGGCTAAGAGGTTTGTCTGCCTCTTCTCAGAAGTCCTTACTTGCCAGCCTCATCCCACTCTAACCATCCAACTTCTCTGCCTTCTCTCAGTTTTTTGGGATTATAGCACCATTAGTTCGCATGATTCACACTTTTTTTTCCTTCTTCCTCAGGGCTGTAAATAGAGTCTCTCCAAGTAGCCTGTAACCCCCTTGGGAGAGGTCCTGGTTTCTCATCCCCAGAGGTCCCCAAGCCCCAGCCCAACACCTGCTGACTGCATATATCCCTCAGAGGACCAAGCAGAGAGTGTATGTCCAGGCTCTTCCTCAGCTTCTTCCCAGCCCTCCAGGCCCAAGTCACTGGCCTCCACGCTGTCTCAGTCCCAGGCTGCAGGGGTCACCCCGTGACCCCCAATCCCACTATGAAATCTTCCCAAACTCAAGCCTTGCTCTGGAAGGGCGTGGCTCCAAAGGGCGTGGCTTTGGAGGAGCTGCCCTGTGGCCACACCCTCCCCAGCCCTCAGACTGGGAACTGGAGTGCGCTCTCGCCAGTACCAGATCTCCAGGCAGTCTGCTTTCAGTCAGTCAGACCCTGACTCCTCCGACTAGCTCAGCCCTTCTGAACCTGTTTCGGGGGACAAGCTATGCTTGGTTAGCCAGAGCCTCCCTTGATACGCAGTGACAACTTGGCCCAGGTATTTCTTTAAAACTCAACCTGCACCTCCTGTCATGATGTTCTGGAAGTTTACTGCAGGTTCACAAAATTTCTTCCATGATTCAGGACTCCAGGATGCTCGGACAACTACAGTATTTTTGGTATGGTTCTGGTGAACTCATGTGGCAGCAAGACTTGACCTAAATCAAAGTGAGAATACTCATGGTCTTTATCTCAACGCGTAGATGTTCTTCTGCAGAAATAATCATGTCTGATTACTGGGTGCTACCCTCCACATTGCTAAGGATGTTATGTGATACATGGTATACATATTATCTTTAATATAAAAATAATATAATACACATCTGGCCTCAAAGGGATGGTCACTGTGGGGAAAGTGGAACTTCTCTGCTCTTACCCTTAAATTAGACTCTTTGGAATTTCCAGGACTGACTGAATATGGTGGTTTGATTTTCTCTTGGCTCTTTGAAAGTCTCCCAGTGAGAGAGTCTGGGCTTGAAGTGTCTGGCCCCCCACCCCAGCTCATCTCTGCTGCCCCCAGGATTCCCACGGAAGGTCAGGTGTGGCTGACTTCCAGAGTCTGATGGGGGCTTGCCGCTTTGCTTATGGTTCCTGTCCAGACAGAGGCCAGGTCATGGCCAGGCAGCTTGTGCCATGCAGAAATAGCCAACAGACAGGTCAGAGAGGGAGGTTCAGGGGGCAAGGAATGGTCAGCAGAAAAGAAAGGGGACTACCCACCCCAACGCTCACTATGGACCAGGAGGCAATGCTAGGGATTGTGGGGGAGCTGACCAACAATGGAGTCCCAAGACTTCTGCTTAAAGGATGCTATGCATGAATCTAAAACATGAGCACATAAAAATTAGGTAACATACCTAGAGTTGAAGACATGTAGTGCTAGAGATACCTATGACATATGCCAAGTGAAAGAGGCTATAGGGTGGAGGACTCAGAAGGTCAGAACTGCCCAGGTCTCAGCTGGGCATCAGCAGGAGAGAGGGATGAAGAAGTTGGCTCGGATTCTAACAGACTAGAATTCAAGTCTAGGTGCTGCAAGGCACTTGGCCTGTCTGAGCTTTTCCCCCTATTCACCTCCAAAGGAAGATAATTCCACCATCACCTACCTCCTGGAATGTCATTTGGTTAAATGAGATTATGCACATAAAGGGCATAGGAAGGATTCAAATTATACAATGACTGGGATAAAAGAGGAAGAGAGGAAGCAACAAATGTCAAAAAGATGCTCCTCTACTTGGGATTCTCTAAGACAGGCCACTAGAATTCTTGGACTCCATATATGTGGATAGCATTGCAGCACTTATATACACAAAACCCTCATAACAATCCTATGAGGTAAGGGTTAGCCATTTTATAGATGGGAAAACTGAGGTCAGAGCAGCTCACTGATTTGCCCTGGGTCACCGTTAGGAAGTGGTTGGCAGGAGGATTTGCACTCTATCCATGTGATTCCAAGACCAGTGCTCCTTACACTAAAGCAGGGCCTTAGGCTGTGTCCCATCCTGCTTAGGCTGATACCAAAGTAAGGATGACCCTCACAGCACCTGGCCCACCTCCTCCTGAGCCCAACTTCTACCTGAGCACGCAAGCCTAAAGGCACCAGGACCTCTCTTTCTTAGGAGCTTCCAGCCCAGGAGTCCCTCCCCACCCCTTCTCTTTCCTCTTTCCCTCCATCAGCCTCAGAAACTTCACCACCATCCATGGAGGAGGCTGGTTTGACCTCAACTCTAGAGCCCAGCTTCTCAAGAGTTAGAGTTGAGCTAGAGACAAGCTAGTCTAAATTCCTTTCCCAAATTCAGTGATTTTTATCAGTGATGTTTGGCTTGCAATCTACCACCCCAAAGCAGTAAAATTTCTTCCTTTCTTCTCTCTAACCCTGTTTTTCTCAGGACCCAGTCAATTCCTAGCACTGTTCAAAAAAAATCCAAATACATAAAACACTTAGGAATAATTTTTAAATGTTTGTACGATCCATACACTGAAAATTACAAAACACTACTGAAAGAAATTTTAAAAGCTCCCCTAAGAGAGATATGGCCAGTTTATAAACGAATAGACTCAGTATTGTCAGAAGGCAAATTGATTTACAGATTCAGTGCAATCCCCAGCAAAATCCTAGCAGGCCTTCCTACAGATATCAATAAGTTGATACTAAAAGTTATGTGGAAACATAAAGGATCTAGAATGGCCAAAACAATTTTGAAAAAGGACAAAATGTATAGTACTTGGTTTCAAGATTTACCACACAGCAGCAATAATCAAGACTGTGGTACTGGCCCAGATATAAGCTTTGTTGTTGGTATTCAGTTGCAAAGTCATGTCCGACTTTTTGCAACCCCGTGGACTGCAGCAGGCCAGGCTTCCCAGTCCTCCACTATCTCCTAGAGTTTGCTCAAGTTCATGCCCATAAGCTTACCAAATAGAATAGAGAGTCCAGAAATAAGCCCTCATATATTGGGTCAATTGATTTGCAATAAAGATGACAATTAAGAAAGGATCATCTTTTTGACAAATGGTGTTGTAACAAGTTGATATCTACATGGAAAACAGTAAACTTCAATTCTTACCTCACACCATCGATATAAATTAACCCCCTAAAAATCGTAGACCTAAGTGTAAGGGCTAAACTGTGAAGTTTCTAGAAGAAAACAGGACAAAATCTTTGCAACCTCTAAAAGACAGAAATTTCTTGAATGAGAGAAACAAAAAGCACAAACCATACAAAGAAAAGTAAGTTCAAAAACTGTACTTCATTACAGTTAAAAACTTCTGTTCCGGGATTTCCCTGGTGATCCAGTGGTTAAAACTCTGTGCTCCTAATGAAGGGGGTACAGGTTCAGTCACTAGTCAGGGAAGATCCCACATGCTGCATGGCATGGCCAAAACATAAATAAATAAAATTCCTCTGTCTAGAAAGAGTTTTGTAAAAATTGTGTTCTTGTAAGGTAACAATAAGAAAAATGAAGAATCAAGCTACAGACAGGGATAAAATATTACCAATAAATTCTGATAAAGGACTTAAATCCAAAATATGTAAAGAACTCTTATAACTCAATAAGAAGAAGACAAATAACTCAATGAAAAAGATATTCAAATGATGAATGTGCACAGAGAAAATGTTCAGCACAGTATTCATCAGTAGAAAAATGCAAATTAAAATCACAATGAGACACCAATACATACCCACTAAAATGGCCAAAATTAACACTGACAGCAGAAGAGAATGTGGAGCAACTAGAACTCTCATACATTACTGTGTAAAGTGTTACAACCACTTTGGAATACTATTCAACCATTTCTTATAAAGTTAAATATATATACCATAAGATCCAGAAATCTAGTCCTAGATGCATATCCAAGAGAAATAAAAACATCTGTCCACCAAAAGGGATGTACACGAATGTTCACAGCAGCTTTATTTGGAAGAGCCCCAAACTGGAAACAATCCAAATGTCCATCAACTGGTGAATGAATAAACAAATTGTGGTACACCCAAACAATAGAATACTTCTCAGCAAGAAAAAAGGGAAAGTGCTTCTGATACATGCCACCATGTGGATAATTTAAAAAAACATTATTTTGCACAAAAGAATTCAGACTCAAAAGGCTATATACTCTATGATTCCATTTATATGAAATTCTACAATGGGCAAAACTGTCTCAAGTGACAGAAAGCAGGGAAGTGGTGACCTGAGGCTGGTGGGAGAGTGCTGACTGCAAACGAACACAAGGAGTCCTTTGAAATGATGGTACAGTTCCATATAGTAATTGAGGTGGTGCTTACACGGAGGCATACATTCGTTAAAACCCAAATTGTGCACTGAGAATGCATGCATTTCATTGTGTGTGATGTTGGTTTTGAAAAAAATTAAGGTCGTATCTTGCTTCTGCACAATGATGACCCCTCTACAACCCAAGAAGATAATGAGAATCTCAGCAGCCACCAAGAGTGAGTCCGTACTGAGCACTTAGTATGTGCCAGGCACCCTGTCGGGCCCTTTCATTCATTGTCTCAAACCTCACACCAGCCTTTAAGATGGGAATTATCATCACCCAAAGCTCAGAAAGGTGAAGACATGTGCCTGAAGTCACACAGCTGGCAAGAGGCAAAGATTAGTGATCAGTGTTAGTTGCTCAGTCATGTCCGACTCTTTTCTACTCCATGGAATATAGCCCCCCCTGGCTCCTCTGTCCATGGGATTCTCCAGGCAAGAGTACTGGAATGGGTTGCCATTTCCTTCTTCAAGGGATCTTCCTGAGCCAGGAATCAAACCCAGGTCTCCTGCATTGTAGGCAGATTCTTTACCATCTGAGCTACTACTTAAGACTGTGCTTTCCTAAACCTATCTGTACCTTACTCAGACAGGAGAGAAACACAAACAGTGCAGAGGCCACACGTGTACAAAGCACCACCAGAGTCAACTACAATTTTAACAACTGCATCCACATTAACTATTTCTGGACACAAAATTCATGACTTAAAGACTGAATTGGATGACAAGGCTTATCATATTCTCAGCTCATCACATAATACAGTGAGTATTCATTTATAAAACACCACATAAGTTAATATTTTCAGAATTCCCAAGCCAACTGAGCCAAAACATGAACTCTTGAGCAATCCTAGACGTCCAAGCCAGAACCGTCTGGTTAGGGAACCTTAGGCCCTCCAGATGCTAAAGACCCTGGAGGCAAGTGACTTGATCATGGACAGCACAGAGGAGTGGTCTGGAGTTAGGACAAACCTTTCTACCTCCCATCTCACTGTCATCATGCCATCTATGGGAGCCTACCTGATACCTGAGCAGAGTTCATAGCATGCTATCTCACTGTTGGGGACAGAGGAGAATGTTGGGGCCCCACCCAACCCACAACAGCCAAGAGTGTCTAACAGAGTTAACCAAAGAGGAGAGGGGGCAACCCTCTCCACACTTGACCCTCTGCAGCTCCTTTGCAGCTGTGGCTCTCCTGGATGACCACACTGTGTTAGCTCTGGTAGCTAATGCTCTCTGTCAAACGAAGAGCCCAGACTGGGAGCAGGACCTGATCGCTATGCTGCCTCTCCCACTAGCTTGCTGTGTGACACAGAGTGAGTCATTGAAACTTTCTCACCCCCAGTTTCCTTTTGAAAACTATTTACATCCATCCTGTATACCTCAAGAATGGGTCTGAGGATCAGATGACGGGGGTGCTGAATAAGAAAATTATTTGTAAACTGTAATATAATACTATCAGCAACACCAGAATTAGGTGCCAGACTCATGCAAAAGCAACAGAAGCAGTTGCTGGCTCACTGACTTGGGGATGATTGTCCCTTCATCTGAAAAATAGGAGTAATACATGACCTGCTTGAAGCAGGGAGTTAGACCAGAGAATCTTTGGGGGTCACTTCCAACTCTTAAGTCTGATTCTATGATTTTAAAAATCCCAAGAAGATTGGCCTTACCTGTTCTCCTGATGTTTGAATTTTATTTTATCAGAATGACAAAACACTTGATCTTATAGTCAGAAATGAGATTCAAAATGCAAATAATCTGGAGAAGGGAGAAGCACATTATCTCTTATTCTTACTACAGTGTGAATGACTGATACAGATTCCTTCCAGAGAGCAAATTCAAATAGTAGGATGGAAAACCTGGCCTGACTGAGTCACAACAGGGCTTCCTCAGGGAGAATTTAGGCTCATTCCTGTCTGTTCTCTGAGACCAAACACATAAGAGCATGAAGCTCCAGTTTTATCTTAATCTCTGAGAACGTGTCTTCCTCCCCAGACTGGGGTGATGGTGGCTTCAGTACATTTTGCCAGCTATGTCCAGTGGAGCTCACAGCTTGGAAGAGGGACTCACACTCATATGATCCATCTCAGCCCTAGTTCATGCTCGATCTATGATTTCCCTTTCGTTTCCAAGACTGCCCCATTGCTTACAGCCCTCAAATTCTAACCCTGGGCACTGCCACAAACTCCTTTCCCTTCCAACCACACCAGCCTGGGTGGTCTCAGCTTCCTGGAGCCCCTCTCCTCCCATCTCCCTTGCCCCATCCTCAACCCTTGAGCCCAAGCAAACAAAAGGATTGTGAAAATGAGCTGATATCCAAGAGGCTGCAGGCACCATTTGTCCATCACCCCACTCCATTCCAGCTCAGAAACCCCTGTCAGGGCTGAAATATCAAGATACTCTACCTCATCTCCTTAATAATTAATAGCATTAGGTGTGCATTTACTATATGGTGTACCCTGTTCAGGCTTCCCTGGTGGCAAAAGAATCTGCCTGCAACGCAGGAGACCCTGGGTCAGGGTCTAAACAACAGCAAAGACCTTGTTTTAAGTGTTTTACATGTACTAACACACATGATTTGCTGTTGTTTAGTCACTAAGTTGTGTCTGACTGCTTTGCAACTTTAGGGACTATGACCCACCAGGCTCCTTTGTCCATGGAATTTCCCAATCAAGAATCCTGGAGTGGGTTGCTACTATCTCTTCCAGGGAATCAGATGGATTCTTTACTACTGAGCCCCCAGGGAAGCCCGACTCACATGATACTCATATGAAATAAGAACTATTATCCTCATTTTACAGATAAGAAACTGAGGTACAGAGAGGTTAGTGATTTGGCCAAACTCACACAGTTAGCAAGTAGATGGATCGGGGACTGAACCCAGAGACTATGCCTGACCATTTTATCCTGCCTGCTGAGGCAGCAACAGTGCCTTTCCAAGCCTGAAATCATTGGGAAACAAAATGAATGTGCAGTGCCCTTGACAGAGAGCAGATAGAGGGGCTCAATCACACCAAGTTCAGCCCCTTCTTTGTACAAAAGGGGACACTGAGGCCAGAGACTCAGTGGTCTTCCCCAGCAAACTGAGCCCAGAGCCCTAGGGTCTGGGCTGACATTACTCCCACCCCACCCCTATATATTTCAAGAGAGGCCATTGCCCACAGCCAAGGCATGTTTTAACCAGGGGTCATGACCTGGAAATTAGCCCACAGCCCTATTCCTGTGAGGGACCTCTCAGACCTTCTCTGACCCTTATTTGCCCCTCCCTGCCAGGTCCATAAGACCAGTCTCTGGCAGGTCACTCGCTTGGTGGTTTATGTGTTTTGGATTTTGTTGGCTTGCTTGCTTTTGCCTTTGCTTGGGTCAGACTGTAAGCCTCACCTTGATTTGAGTGAGGATCACAAAAAGTGCCATGATTTAAAGAAACAGACTGTATATATTTAGAGCAGGCTTTGGGGGAGGTCAGGAAAGTCCCTTTGCACCACGACCCCAACTCCTCTACCAAGTCCCTGCAATTCAGTTTCAGAGAAGGAGGGTCAGTTACCCTGTAACTTGCTCTCCAAACACTGCCCGGTCCCACCCATTCTCTCCCCAGATGTCACCCTCAGCTCGGAGCTTCCTTTTCCAATCATGTATACCACCTCCCCCTTACTCTCTTCGTCATTCTCCTGAGAATTCACCTGACGCCAGGTCTGCGATTTGGTTGGATTTCCCCCACAGACGGTTCCCTTCTACTCTCCGGGTCTGAAGGTTCCTTCATCGCTTTTGGATCAGCGCGATCTCCCTCCCTCGAGCTCGCTAACAACCCACCCTACCCATCCATCCAGCCCTCCGGGTCTCAGCTCCGCAGGGCTAAGGCAGAAGGTGTGAAGGGAGCCCCAGGCAAGGATTGGTGGCTGGACAGAGCCCAGGATGGGGACGGACAGAGCACAAGTGAGGATCGGGAAGGACGTCCGAGCGCGGGAGGGACTCCTTGGACGGGCAGGGACAGGGCGCGCTGGGGCGCACAGGCACCAGGTCCGAGACGCCTGCAAAGTCCCGGAGCTTGAACTGGGATCCGAGATCCGGCTTAGTGGGCAGGATGAGGTCTCGGACAGGACTGGGTGAGAAAAGCGGAGGTGAAGGGGACCAGAGTTCGGACGCTGGAAGGTGCGATCCGGAACCAGTCCGGGAAGCCAGAGGAGTTCTGGGCACTAACTCCCACCCCGAGATGGGGTTGGGTACTAAGGTCTGAGTTCAAGATCCCGCCGGGGCCGGGGCCAGCGGAAGGGGAAAGTTGGCCTTGTTGAAGCGGGAGGAGGGAGAGGCAGGCGGGCCGGGGCGCGGCGGGCACTGACCCGAAGTAGGCGGCGGCGGCGGCGGCGGGCAGCGCCAGCAGGCAGAGCGCGGCCAGGGCCAGCGCGGGCGGGGGGCGCATGATGCCGGCGGCGCGGAGCGCAGTCGCATCTCCTCGCGCCGCGCAGCGCTCGCAGCGAAGCCACCAGCCGCCCGCAGGGCTTTAAACCCAAGCGGGGCGGAGCGGGGAGGAGGGAGGGAGCGACGCTGGAGGCACCCATCCTCGAGCGGCGAGCCCCCCGCCTCATTGGCCCTGCCGACTTGCCCCGCCCCCTGAGGGTGGGGCCACATCTCCAGGTCCGCCCCCCGCCCCGCCTCCCGGCCCCCTGCCCACCCTCCCCAGGTGAGAGCTCACCTGATGTGGTGCGTTTCGGGGGACTGGGCGGCTGAAGGACCCAGGGATTGGAGAGGCAAGGATGGGGATACGAAGCGGGGACCAGGGAGCTCTTGCCTCTCCGGGCGGGGTAGAGGTACCCGCAGGAAGGTACCCGCAGGAGGTACCCACAGGAAGGGGTAAAAGGAGAGAGACGCCTGGAATCTGAGGAGTCTTGTCTCATCCACCCTCCAGCCAGCTGGTGCGGGCCCCTCTGCCTCAGCTCCGGGACACTGAAGGAGGGCCGGCTGTGGACACAGAAAAAATGCTAAGGGTGTCCTGGGACGGGGATACCCATGGTCAGAGCGGAAGCGGGATAAGGGAGCCCAGTTTCTCAACTAGAGTCTGTAGGGGAGGAGGCCTCACTGAGCATTAGCTGATGTTCATGGAACAAAAATCCAGGTGCTCTGGTCACTGGGGCGGGCAGAGCCTGGGAAGGGGTGGAAAGGAAATTACTGTCCAAAGTGCATAGACCCCAGAACTTCTGTCAGACAGGATGGATATGTTCAGTGTTGGGTCATAAAGCTCTGCCCTGCTTATTCTTTTTTTTAAGTCTAGCCCCAGTTCCTGCAGTGAAAGTGCAGTGACCAAGGCAGTAAGTGGCTCCCATCTGGGAGGGAGGCACACAAAAATCACCCCATCAAGGTTTAATATGTTTTTGAGAGTATTGAATACTGGGTCAAATCAAGCAAAACAAAACATAACTCACACTGAATGTCAAGATCTGAATGTAAAGTTTCCCAAAAATCAACCATGTATGCAGAACATCGAGTTACAGCGACCTTGGCTTTGTGAATACAAAGCGCTGGGAGACTGGGGGAAGATGGGAGGTGCCATATTAACATATCAACAGCTGCCATATTAATGGCTATAGTGAGCCTTTCTGAGCTCAGTTTCCCTGTCCAATAAGGGCAGCGGTTAACCTATGATCTTTAACAACTCTGCCAGCGATATCGCACCTTACGGCTCTGTGTATTGAGGCATACAGTCCAGTGTGGTGGGCAGAGACCTGAATTCAAATCATGGAAATTATAAACCTCAGATAGGAAATGGGGATGATAATAAATAGCTTACAGGATTTTTGTGTAAATAAGAGTGATGCCATGGGAATTCCCTGAAGGTCCAGTGGTTAGGATTTCCCATTTTGACTGCCGAGAGCACAGCTTCAATCCCTGGTGGGGGAACTAAGATCCTGCAAGCAGCGTGGTGTGGCCAAAAGCGAAACAAAAAAGTGATGCCAAATGCCTAACAGGGGCTGGCACTCAATATCAGGGGTTGTTAAAACTGTAGACAAGGTGTGCTGCTTTGCCAAGTGGGTGGGAGCCTGGCTAATAGCATCTGCCGATTCTCTGCTGCAAACATTGCCACCGTGGGTGATTTCAAGTTACTGATGTGGCACCATGCTTGATCTAAGGAGTTAGGAAGAGATTTGCTCAGGTGGCTGTGCAAACCAGTTGGAACTGGCTCCAGCATACCACTGGTAAGACCTTGAACCAGGCTCAGTGAAGCTCAAGCTGGACCAATGTGAGTCAGAGAGGAAGAAGAACCCCTACCAGGCTCCAACCACCCCCAGTGGGCACCTGAGTTCAGGGAGATGAGGAAAGAGCTGCCCCAGCTGCCCCTCCTGTCCTTATGCCCATGGGCCCCTGCATCTACACAAGCACACACAAACAGGCAATTGCCTGGAGCAAGGGCGGGGTGAGGCAACCGCTCCCAAAGTGACACATTTTCAATGTTTCAGAAAAGTTACCTGTTTACAGTTAAGGCTGTAAGGCAGGGAAATTGGAGAAAACACTAAAGATTCACCAAGGACATCAGTGACTGGATGCTGAGATACACATGGAAATATCCAGAAAGAAGTTCTCTCTTTTAAAAAACCATTTTATTGAAGTATAGTTGATTTACAATGTTGTATTAATTTCTACTGCACAGCAAAGTAATTCAGTTCTAGATACATGTACATTCTTTTTCATATTCTTTCCATGATGGTTTATCACAGGGTACTGAATATAGTTCCCCGTAATATACGTGCATGCTAAGTCACTTCAGTCGTGTCTGATTCTTTGCAACCCTATGGACTGTAGACTGCCAGGCTCCTCTGTCCATGAGATTCTCCAGGCAAGAATATTGGAGTGGGTTGTCATTTCCTTCTCCAAGGGAATCTTCCCAACTCAGGGATCAAAACCAAGCCTCCTGTCTCTTGCATTGGCAGGTGAGTCCTTTACTACTAGTGCCATCTGGGAAGCCCACCTGTACTAATCAGTAGGACCTTGTTTATCCATTCTGTATGTCATAGTTTGCATCTGCTAATCCCAGCCTCAGAAGAAAATTCTTGAGCCTCCACCAGTCAGTGCTTAGGATGCCATCCTTGGGCCGAGCACATGTCTCACTGAAGTCTCCGGCCTCCCGTGAGGTTAGTGAGCCATCATTATACCCATTGCACAGATGAGTTAACTGAGGCTCAGGAAACTTAAGTAGCTGGTGCATGTGACTCAGCTGTAAGTAGGGGAAGCAAAGAGTTAAGCCCAGCCTAGTGGGACTATCCCACTGGTTGTGGCTCATGATTGGTCACGGCTGGCTGAGGGCCACCCAGACAGCCTGACTCACAGGGGCCTTGGCATAGTTCATCCTTACAGAGTATTACGGGGCTCTAGTCTGGAGGAGGAGATGGCAGTGAAAACAGATCAATCTCCACAGCTGGGATATTGTGGGACCCCTGAGGAAGGACACAGGGGCAGCCCTCGGGAGTTAGAGCCTTGACCATAATGATTCATTCCTCCCATCTCACTCTCTGCCCAGGGAGCTCCTCAAGGCAGGGGGCAGGTGGAGGCCCTGAGTTTTATTTCTTTCTATATCTCCAGGGCCTGGCACAGGGCCCAGCACATAGTAGGTGCTCAGGTAATACGTGTTGTTGCCAGCTTGTAACTCAGGTCTGTTGGCCTTTCTATGGGACTGCAGAGATAGAAATAATAGATTGTGTTATTCTGACACAATGCATGTTCACAGACACACACCTTCCCATAGCCAGACACACGGCCCATCACACACACACACACACACACACACACACACACACACACACACATACCCCTTGACACTCTACAACTCAAGTTCAGGCATTCGGTGACACACAGACTCCCCCACACCTCCCCCATGGCTGTCTAAATTCCTAGGCAGACCCACAGCTGCTCCTGGACCTGCACGTTCACACAGGTATGCAAGAGGAGCATTCTTAGACATCCACGTGCAGCTACCTGTCTCCATGAGCCAGCCCACGGCAGCCACGGCTTAGGGATGCAGTTCTCCTGCCCCACCCCCCCCGCCTCCCCCTCGGTCCGCGCCCCCCCACACACACCCCCCCCCACACGCGCACATGCGCACACACTGTGGCGAGGGACTTGCGGAGGCTGTTTCCAATCCAGCTCCACATCTCTTCATCCTCCCCCAAACCCTGCCCCCAGACCAGGCCACCGTTCCTGAAGCAAATCCCCAGGAGCCATTCAGCTTTGTCTGGCCCCAGGTCCCTAGGGCTCCCACGTCAAGCCCAGGGCCCCAGGCAGAGGCCAGCACTCACACAATGCTCTGAGTTCACCACCTGGCTGTAAGCAAGTGGAAATGAGGAATTCCAGGCTGGCTATCTCCCTCTGATCACCCCCAGGGCTGCACTGGAAATGGAACAGGAAGTGGGGCAGGTGATGCCCCGGGGGCTCCAAGGGAAGGCACCTGTGCCCAGGCCGAGCCCAAAGCATGAGGCTTGGCTGCTCAGGAGAGCTGGGGCCAGGGAGGATTCAACAGGACTGGCCAGGGAGGACTCAACAGGACTGGTGTGGGAGTGCTCCCTTGTCCCTCTGCCTGGGCTCCCCCACTCCCTGTGACCCAGCCTTCTTGGCTATGGTCTCATTGTAAATAGTTCTGTGCTGACCACTCCCATCCGTCCTATCCGTGCTCTTCTGAACTGGCCTTAACTCTCACTCTCTCTCTGATTTGGCTCCAGGGTGCCGTGAGTTATCACATTGGGCATCACTGTCCCCACTCTACAGGAAGGACACCAAAGTTTAGACGGGTATGTAATTTCCTCAACATCATGGAATTTACTGGTACTTGGTGGCATATACTTGACCTTTTCAGAGCATCAGATCGAGCTAGGACTGAAGCTAACTGGGGAAAGCGGGTCACAGAATCTCACACGGGGGACTTACAGCTATGCGTGAAAACAACAGAAAAGATGGGAGAGAAACATATCAAAATATGTATTAAAAAGTGAGTGCTTTGCAGGTTTCTCTGGTGGCTCAGTGGTAAAGAATTCGCCTGCCAATGCAGGAAATGTGGGTTCAATACTTGGTCCAGGAAAATCCCATGTGCCGGGGAGCAGCTAAGTCTGTTCACCACAACTACTGAGCCTCTGCTCTAGAGACCAGGAACCTCAACTACTGGGCCCATGGGCCACAACTCCTGAAGCCTGTGCGCCCAAAACCCAGATCCACAAGAGAAGCCGCCACCTTGAGAAGCCTGCTGCGACTAAACAGGAGCTCCCAACGGTGGCAACTAGAGCAAAGCCTGTGCAGCAGGGAAGACCCAGCATGGCCAGAAAGGAAAAGTGGGTGCCTTGGACCATTCAGTCCAAAATAGAGGTCATGACTATTATTTTAAAAAGTGAGTGCTTTGGAGGCTGTGAGGGTGTGTTTAAAATGTTTTTATCTTCTTTGAATCTTCTAATTTAACATTTATAATGAAAAAAATTTTTCTTCAAAGGAGAGGCAACAAGGACACAAGAGAAAAATCTCTAATGGTAAAACTTTAAGCCTTGGCAGGAAAGATATTTGGGAGAAAACAAGGGATGTATTCCTGAACATCTATGTCATCCATCCACCAATTTTTCTATAGGAAGGACTCCGGTCCCCTCTATGGGGAGCTCCCCCTACTGCTGGCAGAGCACACCCATCCATGGCAATTCTAGTTCGAAACCTTCTTGCCTCTGTTCCTCCCCTTGCCTTCTCTGCTCCAGAACAATGCTCTGGGTGGAGGCTGTGTTGTGTGGAAGGTGATACGATGCTTCCTTATCCCTTGCCCACCTCAGGCCCTTCTCCAGCCCAAAGATGTTTGAGCTTAGCCAAGGGAGGCTGAATGCAGAGGTAGGTAGAAAAATGGCAATGTGGATAGACAATCCCAGTTTCAAAGAGCCTACTCCATTGTCCACATAAATCAACTCAGAATTGTCGGGTGACACATATGCCTGTGCACTGCCTGGGCAGTGGGGTCACCATGAGTATACATACCCACCCTCTGGGTTCCCACTTCTAAAAACATTAAAACACAGTGAGATGACCGGACAAGTAGCGCTAAGCAGCATGCTTTCTGCCTTTGACTATTAAGTACCCCGCCGCTAGAGCCACCTCACCAGCAAGGCAATAATGAAAGACTCTCCTTTCAGGTGTTTTATAACAGAAAGGTGTTCCGGACAAACCACAACTACTAGTACAGTTCAAAAGAAAGAAAACAAAGAAGGAAGAGTAGGAAAAGGCAAGAAAAACAACTTTCTTAGGAAATAGAAAAGTCATCCAGAATTGACGATCAATCACATTCTAAGGATTGGATTCTGAACAGAGGCACACTTCGCGTATTCTTGTTAACATGTTTCCATCTGAGTAACTTCTAGCTTCGGAAAGAGAAGGTAAGAGGAAAGGGTCCCCATTTTGAAGTGCAGAATGTTCAGCTGGTGCCTGGAGGAATGCAGGCCCTGGCATAGTTCTAGATGGTGCCCACTTCCTCCTGGTCACATTTGCACAATCATAGGCACAGGTAGAAAGTGCTCATTAACAAAGTCTTGACTAGGAGATAACTGGATCATAGCATGTTTTCCTAAAGTTGATATGTAGTTCAGCGGCCCAGAAAGATGTCTTTCCTTAAACTGGGGAGAGACTCAAGTCTTTGTTTACCTCTGGGAAATAGTAAGCTCAGGCTTAACAACACACACACACAATGACTAATTCAATTTTACTACAAAATTTCCTTTTCATAGAAAACATGATTATATACTATAAAATTTAACAAACTTTGAGCATCTGGGAGTAAGAGATGATGAACTAACTAGGTTCTGTCCCTGAGAAGCACAGTTTGTTGGGAAAGACATATACATAAATACATATAACATTTTGACATCTCTATTATAAGTATAAACTGGATATTGGGTACTTACTACATGCCAAGCATTGGTCTAAGTCCTAGAGGCATATTAGCTCATTTCATCCTCACATCATTTCATAGATGAAGAAATGGAGGCACAGAGAGGGTAACTGCTCAGCTAGTAAACTTGGGATTAGAACCCAAGGAACAGGTATGTGTTTCATCACTGAGCTGCAGTAAAGAGAAGAAAGTGCTGGGAATTCTCTAGTTATCCAGGGGTTAAGGCTCTGTGATTTCACTGACGAGGCCCTGGGTTCAATACTGGTCAGGGAACTAAGATCCACATGAGAGGACAATCTATTCGCTGTTCCAGGGAAGGTGTGTCTGGGGCAATACTGAGATGCAGTAATATTTGAGCTGGATTTTGCAGAGTGACTCTCTTCAATCCATCTTTCTTCACATTCCAAATGGCACAATTCATTCTAATTTACCACATAAATGTTTGAGAAGGAATCAAGTGTTACCACCATTTGTTGGTATAATTCTAACAGATGAGCCCATGGAGCATCCCTTTGCTATACTGAGCTCACCTTCGGAGTGAGCAGTAGATTGAGGGGATGTTGGGTACTTTCGAAAAGGAAATGCTTTTGAGGCTTGCCGAACCTTGCTGCTTTATGTTATTGACTCTGGAATCTCATTTTTAGCCTCCAGCTCCGATGAAATGGTCTATCTCCACCTCTCCCTCTTGGATTTCGCCCTCTGGTTGTGCCTGCATTTCTCCTCTTGACCAGGCTTTGTGTCTACCTGCATGTAATACCACATGTCTCCAACAGGGGGTTGCTGACCACAAAGGGATGGGGCAACTGCAGTTGAATGGAAAGATTCCTGGGTCCTAAGTTAACATTGTCCTTGGTTTCCTCTGTGACCTTGGTTTCCTCATCCATAAAATAAATATACCACTTCTGTCTGTCTTCCTCACACAACAGTGGTTGGAAATGTGAGGATGAAAATGAATATGGCAGAAGAGGCAGCTCCTGTCACTTTCTCACAGCTCTTGTCTGTTGTTGTTTAGCCACTAAGTCATGTCCAGCTCTTTACAACCCCATGGACTGCAGCACGCCAGGCTTCCCTGTTCTTCACCATCTCCCAAGTTTGCTCAGACTCGTGTCCATCAAGTCGATGATGCCATCCAACCATCTCATCCTCTTCTCCTTCTGCCCCCATCTCCTCCTGTCATCAATCTTTCCCAGCATTAGGGTCTTTTCCAGTAAGTCGGCTCTTTGCATCACGTGGCCAAAGTATTGGAGCTTCAGCTTCAGCACCAGTCTTTCCAGTGAATATTCAGGGGTGATTTCCTTTATATTGACTGGTTTGATCTACTTGCTGTCCAAGGGCTCTCAAGAGTCTTCTCCAGCATCACAGTTCAAAAGCATCAGTTCTTCAGCACTCAGCCTTCTTTATGGTCCCGCCCTTACACCCGTACATGACTACAGGAAAGACCCATAGCTCCTGTCTAGGTGGTTTCAAAACCCCAATCATTCCACAACTACCTGTCAAGCATCGCTCATTGTTCCAGGTGCCATTCAGCACCCAGAAGTCATTTCTACCTTTGTACAGAAGGACTTTGAGTAAAAGTTTGAAGCAAAGTGAGCAAGGAGGCTCTGGCTCTCCCTGGTGGGCAGTAAAAGCCGCATCTCCTGTCCTGGGAAAGATAACGGGGTGTGAAATGGCAGGACTCATCCTGGACGCCTACTATGGTTGGAAGCCTCTCCCACCCAGTAACTCATCTCTTCCTCACATAACCCGGAAAACGGAGACACAGAGAAGGAAATGGCCTGCCCCAAATCTGGATTCCAGGAACCTACTCCACCAGCTCATCCCAGAAAGTGGGGTGGGAAAGGGCAGTGCAGGAAGAGGAGTGACCGGAGCTGACTGGGAGGGACAGAAAAGGAAGGCCAGGCGTACGGAGCAGAGGGCGGCCGCGGCGGCCAGCCTTCTGCAGGAGCGCCCCCTGCTGGTCACCAGTGCAGCCGGTTGCGGAGGCTGCGGGTGCAAGAGGCTGCTCAGCTCTGGCGGGCTATTTTCTCTCCCGAGTAGAGCAGGGAGGGCCCAGGGGAGTCGCCCCCACCTCCTTACTTAACACATGGCAAACGCAAAGCTCAGAGGAGAAGTGACTTGCTCAAGGGCTCTCAGCGAGCCAGCAGGATGCGGGTCTCTTAGACGCCCCGCCTGACACCGCAAACACATCCATCTCCCCTCCCCTCCTGCTCCGCCTTTCTGAGCCCAGAGGGCCCCTTCCTCAGTGCACTGCGCCTGGCCAGCCCCTATTCCTCTTTTCTAGTCCCTACTCGTGCCACAAGTTCAGCTCCTCCAGGAACCCTCCCGGGCTGCAGCCCCAGAGACCTCTCTTCTCCAAAGCCGTGTTATCTCCAGGATCGCGCGAGTTTAAATGACTTTCAATTCGGAGACATGGCTTTGTCAGCCCATGGGAACCACAGATGAGGCTGCCTTCCTTTGGAATTCTCCACTCACCCATCCAGCCGCTCCCCACCCAGAGGTGCCTGGTGTAGGGCTCACCTCGCTGAGTGATAAATATTGTTGTTTCTTTTTTTTCTTCTTCCGCTACAAAGCAGTCCAGCAGTGTCTAGACAGCCAGTAGCCCTAGACAGCCAGGATGTCTGTGCCCGCACTGGAGCTCTCCTTCTGAGCAGGTGACCTTGCTTAGGTCACTTAAAATCTCTTGGAGCTCTCATTTTCCCAACTGTAAAATCAGTGATATAGTTATTCTTCCAGCAGGATGTGAGGTGAGATAGCATGTAAAATGTGCCTGGAACATTGTAGGTGCTCAATAATTGGCGAGGTCGATTAGTCAGACTTCCAGGGAGCCTTAGGCTGGTCTCTCTGACCTCACCTTTCCATCGGGCACCCTCTTTCCCAGATGTGAACCCTCCAAGCCTAAACCTCCCCCACCACCCTCACAGTGGCTATGGAAGGATCACAGGAAAGGAGGATGCTGTTGGAAGACAGAAGGGCTCTGTAATGAGGCTAATCAAGTCACACTGCTAGGCTGTTGCTCTCAGGCACTGGGGTCTGCCTCTCTCATTCCTCTCCTTGTGCTGGCTTCCTCCCCCCTGCGCGCTTTCTAGACAGGTCTTTCTGCTGCTATTAACTCCTGGTTCCTGCTTCTCTCAGAGAGTATAGCCTGCTTGTGGCCCATCATGGCTGCTGTGACACCCCTATGGTGCCATGGCCATTCAGCTCTGGGGCCCGGTGGCATCTACTGTGTATCCTAACATGAATCTGAAGAGGAGAAGGGGACCCCACACTGGCACTTCCGGAACCTGTCAAAGGCTGTGGCCCTTGTGAACTGACTGCCCAAAGGTCAGGTCTAATTGGTTGTGATCATAGGGGCAGGGTATCTGCTACAAGCATGGTCACAAGCATATTTCCATGTTTAATAGAAAAATATTCAGTAAACACTGGTATTATTAATAATAACTACAATAGAAGCTGATGGAAATTCATTTGAAATTCATTATAAAGGAAACAACCTCTTGTGAGCTGTTCTGTGTGGTGGATAATCCCCTCTACTGCACAGACCTCCTGGCAAATGATCTGTTTTGCATGCCCAGACTCTTATGGACTGCATCAGCCTGAAGCTTGATATACTTATTTGCTTGTTACAGCAAATACTGCTCCAGGAAACTGTTCCAGGGTCCCCAAACTTGACTGAGCCTATTGAGAGAAAGACTTTCCTCTTTCCTGAATGACCTTTGATGTTATTGAATTTGTGATGAATTTGTGAGGGAGAACGGTGGAAAAAAAAAAAAGACAGCCCCTGCTCTGTGTCTGTCCTTCAGCTCGCCCATGGGACTCCAGACTCTTTCTCCTCTTTCTCCTTAGCTCCCCTCCTCCTGCCCCCAGTTAGAGGTCCTGCCCCAGCAGGGAGAGCAAAAGCCTGAACCTTTAGCCAGGGACCTCGAGAGGAAACAGGAGGACAGGGGTACTGTGACGGCTTTGCTCCCTGTTGCCCCTTTGATGACTGCTGGGAGAAATGAGATGGAGCAGAAAATGCTCCTCCACTCCTAATACCTGCTCACTCCTTTGGGTGGAGGTCTCAAAGAAGATGATACATGTGGAAAAGGCTGGCAAGGCACTGCCTTCCCACCATGAAGCCCCTCTGAATGATTTAAAAACAACTATCTCCTCCTCTAGGCATTTCACTTCTAACTGTCAGAAAATATGCAGATATGTCTGTGATGCAGATGGGGCCCTCCTGGGTGGGGGAGAGTAACATTTTGCAGTGCACAACCTCAGCAGCTGTACATGGCAGTCCTAACGGTGTATATCCAGGCATCCTCCACCCTGTGAGTGGTAAACTGAGTCTTGCTGACCATTAGTTATCTATCCCCCCACCAAAATCTTCCTCCGTGTCCATTCCCAGTGGGGACACCACCACCTTTCCATGTACCCAGCCCCAGCCCTTTGGGTTTACCCCTCACTCCCTGGCTTCAGAGTGAGGTGGGCCTGGATGCATATCCCAGTTCCCACACTTACTAGGACTGTGTCCCTGTGAAGTGAGAGCAGTGCCAGCTCTCATGTGGGGCTTTATTGAGGATTAGATGGGAAAGCAAATGAAACCCACCAAGACCAGGGTCTGGCCTGCTGAGCCCCCAACATCAGTCCCTTCCCCCAATTTTCCCATTCGGAAATCCCAATTTATACTCCAAACTCTGCCCAAGGAAGGAGCACCAGCACCTAGCTACACGGGTAGGTTTTCTCTGTAGCCTCGTCATTGCCGGTGGAGTCTGATTATCCAGGTTAAGGGGTGTAAGGATAAAACAGATGATATGTGACGTACTTGCAAGAGTTCTTGACTGGGTTCTTTCTGAAGTGAAGGGTTATTTTGCAAACTGAAATCCCTACCCCCTGGACTTCTTATTTATTTATGTCCTGGGTCTTCGCTGCTGCAGGAGGGCTTCCTCTAGTCTCTGTTTGTGGTGCACGGGCTTCTTACTGCAGTGGCTTCTCTTGTTGCAGAGGATGGGCTCTGGGCACCCGGGCTCAGTAGCTGTGACTTGCTGGCTCTAGGGTCTGCGGACTCAGTAGTTGCAATGCATGGACTGAGTTGCTCTGAGGCATGTGGGATCTTCCCAGACCAAGGATCAAACCCATGTCTTCTGTATTGGCAGGCAGATTCTTATCCACTGCCCCACCAGGGAACTCCACCCTTGGATTTCTTTATTTGCATATCTGGCTTTTCATTTATTTGGGGGAAGTTACTGAGGTTAGTGGAGGGCTTCCAACCAAGACATCGCCCTGTGCCCTGGTCACCTCTGCACCCCTCCAGCCTGGCTCACGAGGGAGGCTGATGACCCTCCACTGTGGGTTTCCTTTTATCAAGGAATCGCCCTAACATATTGAGTGTTTATCAGGTGTCAGGCACTGTGCTAATTCATTTCACTATATTCTTTATTCCTCCCAGTTTCTTACAATGATCACCTGGACAGTTTTCACTCATTGACATTAGCAGTATTACATATTTTCTTCCTCTTATGGAGGCGATACAACATAGAAATGTACAAGGCATGTCCTTGTCTTTGCCCTTAAAACTCCATTCCACAGAGAAGTGCAAAGAACAATCTCAGACTTCCTCTGGTTTCTTCCCTAGAAACCAGACTCTGTGAATGAAGTTCAAAAATACCACTCGTTAGAGAAATACAGCTCATGTCCCTAGGAGCCCTAGGTGGAATTCCAACGGCCCTGTTGCTTGTGCATTTTCTTGTGCTTCGTTCCTGCAAAGGAGATGAGGGTTTAACAATCTGAGGCTAGTTTCAAGGCCTGCAGTGAGATGTTACTAATTGCCCTTAACCACCCCACCCCCCCACCAACATTCATTGTCTGCGGCTCCCCGGCTGCTGTTCCCAGAAGCCCCAGCAGGTGTCACTGTGACCCTGACCATCCTCACAGGCCCCTGTCCTGGGTCCGTGCACGCAACACGTTTGTGGCCTGGAGGCTCTCAGAAGTGGGACCTCACCTCTAAGGAGTCCCACAGGGAGGGTCTTGTCCCAGAGAGAATGGCCTTGTCTCTGCTTCCGTTTCTCCCAGGACCATTTTAGGGAAGGACTGTGGTTCAGTGAAGGTTCAACCTCACGGTCAAGGGGCTGAGGGTGCAGACCGTGCAGAGTGAAGGGAACCAAGGGAATCTGGACCATCCTCCCTTCCTTCCAACCCAGCTGGACCTCTTCTTCCACTGCATTAGTAGAGTCCCCGACCCCCACCCCCCACTCTCTTTTAACCCACCTGACCACCAGCCCCGAGCTCTGGGGACAAATCTTTATGGCTGCTGAGGGCCACTCAGGGTCAGGAATCACTACATTGATGAGGAGCCACAAGGCACAAAGAGGGCTGTAAGTCAGGAAGGCTTCCTGGAGGAGGTGAGTGTGCACCCAAGAGATTAATTCATGGTTCTGCCCCACACTGAGAACAAGGAGGCTGAGGAGCCAATCTAGGGGCTTTAGTACTGTCTCAGTGCTGATATGAGTTCATCAGCAACCATTTGGGGGATGTTTCTGGGGTCAGAGTGGGCTTCCAGGGACTCTCTCCCAATAAGTCAAAAAGCAGGAGCCACAGAGTAAGAGAGTGTGAGGCGATGGGAGGAGCTGGCCAGGAGTTATAAGGGGAAAACAGCATGGCTGGTTATGAAAGGGGAGAGGGAGACTTTCTTTCCAGGCTAAGAGTTGGGTCCTCTGAATGAAGAAGGGGTGTGACAGCCTGGGTTGGCGGGAGGCTGGACAAAACCTGTGCCCAGCCTTGAGAACAACGCTGCCACCAGGCGTGTCTGTTTCCTTGAGCCATGGCCTTCTCTGGGATGGAAAGTCATTCACAAGCCAGGGAGATGAGCTTTTGTATGAAAGACCCTCAATACTTTCTACTGTAAAACAGAAACCCGGGGACTTCCCTGGTCGTCCAGTGGCTAAGGCTCCAAGCTCCGAATGCAGGAGCCCCTGGGTTCAATCCCTGGTTAGGGAACTAGATCCCACATGCCAGCGCTAAGAGTTCATGTGCTACGGCTAAAGATCCCAGATCCAGTGTACCCCTACTAAGGAAGACCTGGAACAGCCAAATAAATAGACGAGTATTTAAAAACAAAAACCCCAGAGACCTCTGAGGGCCTGGCAGAACTTTCCAGTTCCTAACAGTCCAGCTCTCCACCTCTAACAGAGCCATGCTGCCTCCCTGCCCAGCCAGCCTGCCCTCCCCCAGAGGGCCTCAGGCAAACACCCACCCCCTCCAGCCACTGTCCAAGATTCCCCCACCCCCTACTCACACCCACACCTCATTCCCCTCCCTGAACGTTGGCAAGTTTGCTCTTTTGGTTATCACCTCTTGGGGATTTGGCCCTTCTGGAAGCAAGTCTTGACCCCTGGGGTGAGGCCTGGCCTCAGATGGATGGGGCCAGGAAAGAACAGAACTAGCAGGATTTCCCTGGTGGTCTAATGGTTAAGACTCTTCACTTCCAAGGCAGAAGTTTGATCCCTGATTGGGGATCGAAGATCTCACATGCCAAAAAAAATTTTTTTAAGGAAAAGAAAAGCCAGAACTAGTTAAAACATACACTTCAGCAGAAACAAGATGCAAAAGAAGTTGGAGGAAAAGCAAGCCTTCCCAACAGGAGCCCTGGACAGCCTCCCCCACCTGCTTCCTCCAGGATTCCTGTTTCTCTGGACATCAGCTTGCATCGAAAGCATCTCAGGGCACACATGTATGCAGATTAAGAGATTTCTTAGAAGATGCGATGACGTCTCCATTTTGTCCAGAAATGGCCTCTCCTGAGCTATTTCACTCCCTCTTTCACTCCCCAGGTCAGGCCTCCCCGTAGCTCAGTCAGTAAAGAGTCTGCCTGCAATGCAGAAGACCTGGTTTTGATCCCTGGATCAGGAAGATCCCCTGGAGAAGGGAATAGCAACCCACTCCAGTATTCTTGCCTGAAGCATCCCATGGACAGAGGAGCCTGGCTGGCTGCAGTCCATGGGATCACACAGAGTCTCACACAACTGAGCAACTAAGGCTGGCCCCTGGCGGGGGCAGTAGGGATGCAGGTCGTCCACTGCCCGGGGCAGGAAACAGGTGTCTGAGCCCAGGAGAACCTCTAGCAATGCCCCTGAAGTTCGAACAGAACTTCCCAGACGAAGCTGAGGTGAGCTGACTGGCTGCATCTTTCAGTCTGCCAGAGGAGTAAAAGAAACTGCTCTTTCTCTAATCTGACTGCTACATGAAACAACAGATATGGCAGCCTGTTTGCAGCGGATCAGAAGAACACAATGTTGAAGGAGCCTTTGCACCAGGGAGCTCACACTCAGGTCCAATAGGAGTGGTCAGGGCTCCAGCCCAGCTGCCAGGCACACCTGGCAGAGGATGCCCTGGTCTCCTTTACTGACAGCCCCTCCGCTGAGCGCACCGCACACAACCCACACAGTTGACATTCCTCTATTGACAGCCGGGGCCAGGGACACGGGAGTCCTTGTGTTACCAAAATCCCTCACCCTCCTTCTATCCCCGTGGCTGTGTGGTGGACTCCTCATTGAAATAGAGACAGTCACCGACTAACCAGGCTGCAAAAATACTGTCACCAAGTACCAAGGCACAGCCTACTGTTTTTGTTCAGTCGCTAAGTCATGTCCAACTCTTTGGGACCCCATGAACTGTAGCCTGCCAGTCTCCTCTGTCCTTCACTATCTCCTGGAGTTTGCTCAAGTTCATGTCCATTGAGTCAGTGATGCCATCCAACCATCTCATCCTTCTGGAACAGCTGTTCCCACCATGGGTCAGGGACCAGGAGTCAGAGTGAAGGATGGGGAGTTGTCAGCTCCTACCCCATCCTTCTAAGTCCCCTGTTAAGGATTCCTAGACACGGGGACACCTCCAGGTGCTGTTTGGCTCACCCTGAGCCAACAGAATACTATGACCTGCCTTGTTAGATTCCCCCAGTCTCCCCCACCCCACCCCTGCTGGCTCTGATAACTTCCTGGGGCCCCAGCTGGTGAGTTTCACCCCCAGAGGTGGCTGCGGCATTTTGGTGGTCAGGGCCACGGCCTTCCCGAATCCTTTTCCATTGCTCTGTAGCCCAGTCTCATTCATCCATAACCCTCAGGAGTGGGGGATAGGGCTGGGGGCAAGAGGGGCTCTCTCTAGGCAGCGGCAGGGGCGGGGCTGGGGGGCTCCCCTAACTGCAGAGGCTAGCCTTACACACCCAGCAACACATGTCCCCCTTTATGGACAGGGCTTTCTCTCCTTGCTTAAAGGCAACTGTGAAAAGAGCAGGGCTGATTCTGGCTGCCTAGCCGTCTCCTGGCAACAGGCCTAGCAGGAGGTCTTTCTTTCTCCACCCCCCCACCTCCCTTCTCTCCTCCACCACCCCCCTCTTTCTTTACCCCCTGTGTCTTGTGTTGTGTATCATTAAAACTTCCCTCCCAGCCACTTCGCAGCCAACAACCGGGCCCTTCTGGGGCCAGTTCCCTTGGGGCGGCTCAGCCAGCCGGCCCTGGGGGTGGGGGCTCTGAGGGTCAAGCCCCCAGAGATGAGGCTTTGTGTTCTGGAAGCAAGGCTTAAACTCAATTTGGCAACCTTCGGCATGTTCATGAGGGCAGCCACTGGGACTGCCCCCACCCAGGCACCTCTTCCTTCTCTCACCCCCCTCCCTTCCTCCCTCCCTCTCTCCCAGGTCCCCATCTCTTCTATTAGTACCTTAAACCTGCCAACACGGCCACTGGGCACTGCCCAACACTACCAGAGCCTCACCGGGCTGGACATCAGTGGCCTCTCACCTAGAAGAACAGCCCCAGCCATGAGCCTGTAGCCAGCTCTGGCTATTGTCCTGGTCTGTCCTGAAAGGGGTGGTCACAGGGGTCCCAGGGAGGTGGACCAGCCAATCTATGATGTCAGGAATAGAAGGACTCCTCACTTGGCCACTGTAACCTAGAGGGACACTGAGACCCAGAGAGGGTAAGTGCCTTGCCAAGGACACACAGCCGGTTGAGAGAAAGCTGAGGCTGAAGCCCCAGTTTCTGGTCTCCCTCTTCTGTGGCTCTTCACACTCCTTATAGGAGGGAGACAGGTGGCTCTCCAAGGCCAATGCACCTTCTGGGCCTCGTCCTACCTCCTCCAGTCCCTCTGCCTCTCCTGGGCCTAGACTGGAAACTCAGCTCCTCTGGACAACTGGGACACCATTAAGCTTCCTCCTCCATCCCTTCCCTGGGGCCTTCCTTGGTGGCTCAGTGGTAAAGAATCCTCCTGCCAATGCAAGAGACATGGGTTCCATCCCTTGGAGAAGGAAATGGCAATTCACTCCAGCATCCCTGCCTGGGAAATCCCATGGACAGAGGAGCCTGGTGAGCTACAATCCATGGAGGCACAAAGAGTCAGACACAACTCAGTGCCTAAACAACAGCAGCAACCACCAGCCCACTCCCAGTAGGAGCATCTGGGTCACCGAGGCCCCGTGCTAGGCCACCTTGCCATCCAACACAGTCCTAAGGCTGGATGACTGGCCTCAAGGCTCTTGTCTGTACCTTAAGGCAGAAACGATGCTGGGGTGATTCTCACCTCATGGCCGGGGTGACTGCCTCTTACAGCTCCAGTGCCCTTCTACTCTGCCAGCTTCTGGAGCTAGGTCACCCCAGGGCCCCGACCAACCAGCAGGTGCCCACTACTAAGGTGCCCTGGCCACACAGTGGAACTTGAGGGCACCCTGACTGCAAGTACTCAGCGCTGTTATCCGCATGATCCAGTGTTTCCAGACTCCAGGCATCTCCATGTCACCTTCACTCCATAGGTGTTCTGCTATTTTCTTAACATTTTTCTTTAAATTGACTTGCTTTCTTTTAATAACTTCAATTACAAAGGAAACTTTATTTATTTTGTTTTTGGCCACGCTGGGTCTTCACTGCTGTGCACGGGCTTTCTCTAGCTGCGGTGAGCTGCAGCCATAGTTGCAGCGAGTTGGCTTCTCCTTGCAGCGGCTCCTCTTGTTGCAGAGCGTGGGCTCTCGGGGCTCTGGTAGTTGTGGCACACAGGTAGTTGTTCTGCAGCACGGCATGTGGAATTTTCTCCAAGCAGGGATTGAACCCATGTCCCTCCATTGGCAAGGGGAGTCCCATCTACTGCGCCACCAGGGAGTCACAAAGGAAACTGTAGATTACTATCATTTTCAACAACATCTTTCTGACCAGAGACTATGCGCCCCCCAAAGGCTGGATGCCTGACCTTCTCTCTTTATCACAAAGGAACTTAGAAAGTATTGTATTAGCATCCTCCCTCGACAATACTCAGAAAGAGTGAAGGAAAACAGGATAAAACATATGAATAAATGAGCTTTTGCACATGTGACCCCACGTGATTTAACACCAGACTTCATATTGTGGGGCATCCATGGTCCTCTCCAGCTTCTGAGAAATACTACGATTAGCCACAGAAAGGCTCTTGAAATTCTAACTTTTAGCCAAACTATACATCAGACTTTTTAAAATTCTGGAGCAGGAAAAAAAAAAATATAAAAGAAAAATATTTTAGTTATGCCACATTCTCTGATGTGGGTTTCAGAAAAATGATTTCTCCTCTTAGCACTACCCTCTTAAATGTGTAGAACAAAAGGCAGAGGGGACCCAGGGAGGGTCAAGATCGGGGTAGGTGAGGAGAAGGAGGGGAAGGGTAAACTTTTGGGCCAGACAAAGCAGAAAAGCTGGGAACATCAATCATGAGACAGTCTGGTCAAGATTTTGCCATTTGTTTGGTCACAAGTTAATAATATGTCTTGGGGAACCAGCATTTGTTGTCAACTATTGGGCTTCCCTGGTGGCTCAGAAGGTGAAGAATCCACCTGCAATGCAGGAGACCGGGTTTGATCCCTGGGTTGGGAAGATCCTCTGAGGAAGGGAATGTCAACCCACGCCAGTATTCTTGCCTGGAGAATTCTATGCACAGAGGAGCCTGACAAGCTATAGTCCATGGAGTTGCAAAGAGTTGGACATGACAGAGGGACTGACATTTTCACAATATGCCCAGGTCTTGGGGGTAAATTATGCCATTTGCCCTGTGAGCTGTGGCATTAGTACATGTACCCATTTGCCAGATAAAGAAACAATCACATGGAAGTCTAAATAAATTGCCCGAAGTAGTAGCTAAGCAGTGGAGCCCAGGTTGGAAATCGCCCTGTCTGATCACAGAGCCCGTGCGTGTGCCCCGACAGTATCATTCTGACACCCTTCCCCCAACCTGAGGCAATCTGACCGGTAGGGACAGGAGATCCTGGCTCCTCAGGTGGATGCACAGAGGCCTGAAAACGGTGGGTGGAAAGCGGAACTCACCCTCTGTTCCTAGAGGAGCCTTCTAGGAGGAGCCCCTCTGAGCAGCAACCTCAGAAAGTGGTGCAAGGATGTGTGGGAGTGGGGGGCCTGAGAAGGCCAGTGACTGCAGGGTTAAGCTCACAGGTGGAGGAGAGAGTGTGGAAGAAAGGCAGGTGAATTGCCACAGCTTGTTTTTCTGTTTTTAAAACCATGAAGATGTAATTCACATACCGTGAAATTCACCATTTTATAGTGTACCACTGACTTCTATTGCATTCAGTAAGCTGTGTAGGCAACACCATTGTCTAACTCCAAAACATTTCATCATCTCTAGAAGATACTCTATACTCATTAGCAGTCAAGCTGTAGCTGTTTGAGGAAAAAGCAACACCAAATGGAACTTTATTCTGAATTAACTTTAAGCTCCACCTCAACCCTACACCTCCCTTTTGTTATTTCCTTCTTCCCCCAAACTGTGTCAGAGTGAGTTTCCCAGCTCCAGGCTCCAATTTGCAACCTCATTTCCAGTCAAACTAAAGCCCCCAAAGCCAAGAAAAAAAAAAGTGACCAATCTTTAAAGCAATTCAATTTGTAAATCAATCAGTAACACTTTATCTAACTGCCCTATACCAGGCAGGAGAATACAGAATTCAGTTAGGAGGGCTTTGGCTGAAAGTAACAGACTAAAGTAGCCTAAACAACAAGGAAACTGTATTATTTCATATAACAAGAATTTCTTTTTATTTTTATTTTTATTTTTACAAGTATTTCTGAGGCAGGACTCCCTTGCGGTCAGCTAATATCTTAGCAGTGGTATCAGAGACCCAGTTTCTTTCTCTGTTTTTGTTCTGTTCTTCCTCTATTAGCCTCATCCTCAGGCAGCTTCCCTCATGGCACAGAATGGCTGCTGCTGCTCCAGGCATCACACTCAGATATAATAATGTTCAAAAGCAGGAAAAAGCAACGTGTATAGTATCATTTTCAGTTCAGTTCAGTTCAGTCACTCAGTCATGTCTGACTCTTTGTGACCCCATGGACTGCAGCACACCAGGCTTCCCTGTCCATCACCAACTCCAGGAGCTTACTCAGACTCATGTACATTGAGTCAGTGATGCCATCCAACCATCTCATTCTCTGTTGTCTCCTTCTCCCTCTTTCAATCTTTCCCAGCATCAGGGTCTTTTCCAATGGTTCCAAGTTCTTTGCATCAGGTGGCCAACGTATTGGAGCTTCAGCTTCAGCATCAGTCCTTCCAATGAATATTCAGGACTGACTTTCTTTAGGATTGACTGATTGGATCTCCTTACAGTCCAAGGGACTCTCAAGAGTCTTCTCCAACACCACAGTTCAAAAGCATCAATTCTTTCTTTATAATCCAACTCTCACATCCATACATGACTACTAGAAAAACCATAGCTTTGACTAGATGGACCTTTGTTGGCAAAGTAATGTCTTTGCTTTTTAATATGCTGTCTGGGTTGGTCACAGCTTTTCTTCAAAGGAGCATCTTTTAATTTCATGGCTGCAGTCACCATCTGCAGTGATTTTGGATCCCTGCAAAATAAAGTCTGTCACTATTTCCATTGTTTCCCCATCTATTTGCCATGAAGTGATGGGAACAGTATCATTTTAAGGGCCCCCAAAAATTTTGGCAGAAAAGTTTTTGTACCCTCCAGCAGACCTCCCTTCATGTCTCCTTAGCCTAAACTGGATCCCATATCTACCCTTAAATGAACCCCAAGCAAGAGGAACGGGTTTCCATGACTGGCTTAGACCAATCAGAATTTCTCTCCGAGTCAGGTGGAGGAGCCGGAACAAACTGGCGAAGAAAGAGGCCACCATCAGTGGGAGCTACACTACAGCCTAAACAGAAGACTGCCATTGAGACAGATCAGCTAACTATCATAAAGGAATGGAAGGGGCACTTAGCATGTCCCAGGTGCCATTTCTGACACTGTAGAAATCACTCCACTGAACAAGCAACAGCCTTTTGAAGCAGGTGTTATTACACCCATTTTGCAGATGAGGAAACAGGCTCAGAGAGGGCAGGTAATGTGCCCAGTATCACACAGGGAGAGGCAGCACTGGGGTTGGGGTGCTGGCATGAGATTTGGGCTCTATGACAACCATTCAGATAGAGGGTCTCTCCAGCCAGACATGAAACCCCATTCAGGCCTCACCTGGAAGCCAAGGCAAATGGGCAGAGGAGATGGGCTATGCCAGATGTGGGACAAGGCCAGACAGGTGCCTCTGATCTGCACAAGGACTCACCTGCACCTGTGCCAGCCACAGCCACCTGCTCCTGGATGCCCAGTGAGGCAACTCTCACCACTGGGTGCACATCCATGTGTCCAGGCTCCCTGGACCCAGAGCCAATGCTTGGGCCCATGTGAGTTTCCAGCAATGGCTGCTGCTGGCTGCACTGGTTTGTGGGGAGCATAATTAGCTGGCAGAACTCAGGAGAGTACAAACCAGGATTTGATCAGTGATTTCTGCATCACCTCTAAGAATACTCTCTGGCTTGTTCTATCCTATCTCCTTATTGTGCTCCCTACAAAAGTCTTCCCCCTCAAGATCTCTGGGATGAAAAGAACCGTCACAGCTCCTATCTTGGTGTAAAGGAAATACTTATCTGATCATCTCCCGGATGACTGTTTCCCCCATAGATAGCAAGGCCAACACCAGGACAGTTTTTGTTTATTAATGTTCATCCTTCATCATTTTGTAGTTGCTAAGTCTTGTCTGACTCTTTGCAACTCCATGGACTGCAGCACGCCAGGCTTCCCTGTCCTTCATTATCTCCCAGAGTTTGCTCAAACTCATGTCCATTGAGTCGGTGATGCCATCCAACCATCTCATCCTCTGTTGCCCCCCTTCTTCTCCTGCCCTCAATATTTCCCAGCATCAGGGTCTTTTCCAATGAGTCAGTTCTTCTGGAGCTTTAGCTTCAGCATCAGTCCTTCCAATAAATATTCTGTGCTCTATGAAAATGTGTTGATTGGAGTCACCCCTGACCCTGTGCACACAGAGCACCTACTGTGCTCCTGGGGTCCCCCTTGAGGATGGAGCCCCAGAGCTCAGCCCCAGCCTTTGCCCATAGCAGGCACGAAATACATGTTTGTGGGAGATGGGAAAAACAGAAACACTTTCCTGCCCTGGAGCCCAGATGAAAGGGGGCCTCAGTTTGGCTGAGGCTGGAGACAGAAGAAGGCAGAGATGGCTCTGGGGTTGCATCCGGGGCTCCCCTTCCTGGTTATGTCCCACCCATCGGGGGTAGAAGGAGGAAACCGGGAGCAACAGTCCTGATCACGAGAAACCATGTCAGCCACACCCAGACAGCCACCCGGGGGTCTTACTCTACTTGCCCAGGGAAGGAGCACTTCCCTGGGCAGGAACTGACCTGGGGTTCAAGCCCGAGGTCCTCGCTTGGGCAGGCCAGTCATGTCTGGGTGGGGGGCTCAGGGCTCCGAGGCAAAGGCAAAATCCAGAAGGATGGAAAAAGACTGAAGTGTTGGAAGAAAAGGGAAAGTGAGGGAGGGAAAGAGGGGCAGAGAGCAGGTCTGGCAGCACAAGGCCCATCAAGCCTCAAGTGTCCTGTGTGGCGGCCACTTCTCGACAGCCAGCCAACCCCTGATCTCAGCCCACCTGGAGCAGTACAGGTGTCATCTGGGCAGGAGACAGGAGCCAAGACGCAGAGTGGGGTAGCTAGGGTGGGTGGGGAATTCTCGATGCCAGGATCTACTCAAGATGGGAACCCCAGAAGGCCATAAGGATCTCAGACAATGGTCCCTTCATCTGGAGCCTCAGCCTCTGCCTCCTCCCTTGCTCCCCACAGCCAGTCATCAGCAATATATAAAAGGGGCTTGCTCTGTCCAGGATCCTGCTCTGGGTGCTGGGGCTTGGGCAGAATTTAATTTTGAAGGAGAGAATAGACAATGTTAAGTGGGTAATTTGACAGACACATTTGATATAGAATATATGGAATATAAGGTTAGTGTTTAGGGCTGTGTAGAAAAATAAGGTGCAGTAAGAGGCCCAGAGGGCCGAGATGGAGAGCAGCTAAGAGTTTGGGGGGCTCCCTCTGAAGAGGAGATGGTGAGGTAGGTCTCAAGTTGGGAGGGTCAGACAAGATTTTCCTGGATAAATCCGTCCGGAGGAGGCTCCTGGGCGCCTGAGGAGCTGCTCAGCTGAGGCCGACAGGAGCAGAAGGAGCAATCCAAGACAGCCGCTGATTCCTTAGCCCCTAAGAGGAGAAGAAAGAAACCCAATATTTATTATTCACTATCCGCGGTCTGGCATTCTGTCAGCACGGTTCTCATTTAACGCTGACAACTCCCTATGAGATACAAAGTTATTACCCACCTGGATGGAGGAGAGGAGGCTCAGAGCTGACAGGCAGCTGGCCAGGGTGCCCCCCTCACCCCAATTTTCGGTAGCTCTTTCCCTTCTAAAGGACTCTGACCCCAAATCACTTTCCAAAATGCCCATAGGGACCTAGAGAGGACTAAGACAGGAGGAACTACTGTGACAGGGAAAGCCTTTTGTGGCCCCACGGGTGGCACCTGTGGTCTAGGGGTGCCAGGGGGTGGGCCAGGCCAGGAAGGACTAAGTGACATCACCCGGCTGTCTGAAGCCTCCCACACCTGGACATAAGGTTGAGGCAGCCACACGGCCACCGCCTGTTGGTGCCCAGGAGTGGAGGCCTGGGGCATCACACCGGCCAGTCTCGTCCTGCATCTTGGGGCTCTCCCAAGGGAGACACCTGGGTGAGGAGGAGAGGGGAGCCTAAAGCCACGCACACCTGATCCCTCGCTAAGCTCAGGGGGATTGCGAAGTAGATTAAAGGCATTCACTCACGAGGATGCCTACTTAACCCGGGATCCCCAAAGATCCGGGCTGCTCACCAACAAAGGTTTCGGCTTCCAGCCGGCGGGTGCGCCGCGCAGGACGGGGCCACCTTCCTCGGCAACAGACTTCCTGCCTTATTATCAGCACCGCCGCCAGGGGCGCGCCGGGGCTGGGCGACAGAGAGTCAGGCTTCCATTGGCGTTTGTTACTCACCTAGGTGCTCACCCAGCGCAGGCTTCCGGCGTTTCCAAGACGCTACCTCTATACTGGGCAGTTGAAAGAAATCTTGTTCGATTAAGTCCTGCACCCATCATCCACGCTAGGAACCACTTGCCACCAGATTGCCCTCCCGGTTGTCTAGCTTTCCAGAGGCCTCCAAGGAGAACCTCGCTTGAAACTGTTCTTTAGAGAGACTCCTGTAGGTCTTGGTGGTAAAGTTCAAAGCCCCTCGCCATCCCGAGCTCCCTCTGGGACAGAGCCCCCACGCGCTCTCTTCGTGCGGTTTCCTGCAAGAGTCGCGAGGTTGCAGGCCATCGGCCCTTGCTGCATCTCGCTCCACCCGCCACCCCGGCCCGCCCCGCAGCGGCTTTGCCCTCTCTCCCTTCATCCTCCCCAGGCTGGTCCGGGGTCCCGGCTCCCTGGGCCCCAGCGGCCTTCGAGCATGCTCCCAGCACAAGTGAAGCACAGAAGGCTGAATCGATGATGTCCTTCTCCCTTCCCGCGATAGACCGGTAGATCCCAGCTGGCGGGCGTGCGTGCGCCCGGGCGGGCGGGGACCGGGCCACCCCGTCCCTTTGTCTCGGCGGTGGCTCCGCAGGGAGCCAGGTCGAGCGGCGCTGAATACCCACCGGCCGACGACATGCCCCCAGGGAGCGCACGTCGAAGAGAACCTCGGGGCAGCTAGAGCGGTAGGGGGTGGGACGGGGACGGGCAGTCACTCCCGACGTCCTCACACAACCCAGAGTGCTTCCCACGTGCCAGTCTTTAGCCTCTAGGCTGCCTTCAAGAGGCCACCTTACCACGCAGGCGGAGGCCTCGGGGTCCAACACGGACGCCTCCACCGCCCCCATCCCGCCCCCGGCCAGTCTTGGAGTGATTTTAACCCTTTCCCTACCGAGTGCGGTTCGGGTGCCCAAGAGACAGAGGGTGTTTCCGTTTTGTGACACGTGTCTCGGGGGTGCCCTCCCCCTCCCGGGCAGGGGGCCATTCCTGCGTTCCCACCGGCAGCGTTGGGCCGGCGGGAGGAAGAAAATTAAGCCTGTGTTGAAGGAAGGACACCTGGCAGGGGAGGGGAAAGGGCTCAGGAATCCCCTCTTCTGGGGAGCTTTCAGAGTGGGAAATCCCCACCCAGCTTCCATCCTCCAGGGCGCCTGGCTGCTCCACTGGCAGGTTCCCACACCGCTCTCCTTCCTTCCTTCCTCGGGCTGTGAGGCCAGCGCAAGTCCAGGATTCCACCCTACCGCCCACTTGTGACCCTGTCTCAGCTTCCATTCTCTTCCCCAGGCTCGCACCCCGGGTCTCCCAGTGCTCCCGGGCTGCCCGGAGGAGGCATCAGGATACATATATAAGGGAATGGCCAAGCTTGCTTGCCTGCTCAACCTGGGCTCGCTGGCTGGGCAAGTCAACTACCACCCCACCCCTCCCACAGCCTTCGGAATCTCCTGCCCCCACCTCCCAGGCTGGCACCTATGGAATCTTGGGACCCAGACATGACCCCAAAGAAGCCATCTAATCCTTCCCCCTCACACCCCCCCACACCCCATCCTGGCCACACTGCATCCACAGTGGTGTCTTGGTGGCCAGGGAAAGGCAGTCCGCCTCAGCTCTAAAAGACGATTGTGGGGTTCGAAGCCTCCCAAACTATCAGGCAGGATTAGAGTTCAAGCAGGCAGAGAAACCATCAGAGAGCTCCCCGTTGGGGGAGGGCAGAGCTCCGGGTCGAACTTAGCAGGCCAGGAAGGGTGTGTGCGGAGGGCTCTCTGTCCCCTAGAGTCAGGGCCCTGAGGTTCCAATGTCAGGGAAAATGGCAGATTCCCCTCAACCCACTTTCCAGGTGAATCAGAAATCAGCCTGCCACGGAGCCATCTCTTAAGGTCCCCATCTCCGCAGTCTCCACCCCCCATCCACTGTCCTGAGCAGGTTGGGTCTTTCTCTTCGTCTTTCTCATCCTTCCCCATCTCTGCCTCTCCCTCCCCGTTTCTTCCCCTTCTTTCTCTGCGGGCTCCCTCTGCTAGTCTCCCCTCGCTCTCCTCTCTCCCGCTCTTTGCTCTTTCTCTCTCAGGCCCTCGCTGATGCGCTCTCTATTTTCACTACTCTGTCTTTCCCTATTCTCCCCTTTCCTCCCCTCCTCTCTTTCATCTCCAACCAGCACACCGCCCCCCCAACCCCCCCCGCCCTCCAGTCGAGCACTGGGCTAGGAACGCGCCAGAAGCCGTGACAAGCCCAGGCGGCTCTCCCGACCCTTGATGCCCCCGGGCCAGTTTTCCAAGCTCCCCGCGCCCATCACAGCCTTGTGCGCTGAGGGGGGCTCTCAGGATGGGCAGGGGCAGTGGGTTCAAGCTATAGGCATGGGTGGCCCAGATCAAAGGCTAGGAATGTCTGGCCCCCTGGCACAGACTTCCTCCAGCCAAGCCCCCACCCCTGTGGAGACTCTGCCATTCCTGGCCTCCCAGTGCTGGGGGTCAGCTTCCTGATGCAGTTCCAGGAGTCACTGTCCTCAGCCCCTCTTATTGACCTCACTGTCTTTGCCTCAGGCCCAGGGATGCTCCAGCCCCGCTCCTGCCCCCACCCAGAGTGCCTTTGGGGGCCTTGAGTGGCCTGGGAGCAGGGTTGGGGGGCAGGCATCTTGGTGATAGAGGTCAAGGGCTCCCAAATCCAGTTTCAATCTCAGCACTGCTCAAGGCAGACCTAATCCCTTGACTGGGGAAGGAGAGGGAGAGAAAGAACCAGGGAGGCCTTGGAAAGACTTTTCTTATGGCCAGGGATGGGGTATTTAGATGACTTTGGTGTGCACACAGGGAAAGGGGGCATCATCCCCAAGTCCCAGGTTGGAGCTGAGAGCCTCAAGCAGGAGAGGTGGGCAGGGCAGGGGTCTCTTGGTAGCAAGGTCCCCTGAGGACCCCAGCGGCTTCCCTGGTGGGGCTACTGCGTTTCTCGCGCGGTAAACGGTTCATCCAGAAGATTCAAATGGGACTGAGGGTGTCCTGACCTGAGCTTGAGGCCAGGCCTGAACCCCTCAAGGAGGAGAAAGTGACACGGCTCCGCGCGCAGGAAATGCAACTGGCCGCTGGTGTCAGTTGCAGGAAATGCAAAGGCAGCAGGAGGTCCCGATACCGATCTGATCCCTGACAAAAGACTCAAATGACACTCGGCTCGGTCCCCCGGGCGCCGCCCGCAGCCAGACCTGCGAGCCTCCGCGGACCTTTCCACTCGCTTCTTGAAGACCCGGGAAGCCACCTCCCGCGGCCGGGTCGAGGGGCCCGGCCGGCTCGCGGGCTCTGGAGGCTGGGAGGGTAGCATTTCCCAACCCCCTCTAGACCCTTGGATCCTGTTCTGCCCGAACGAAGCTTCTGGAAACATCCTTGTGCTTTCTACTCTCGATTCCTCACGGGCCCAAGTCCCAAGAGGTCACGGTCTCTGGAGAGAAAAGGAGCCACCCGTCAATACCCACGCCAACTCGGCTCCACGTCAACACCCAGTCACAGCCCCGGCTCCCTAAACCTGGCTGGTGGGGGCAGCGGCGGTTCCGGGCCGGCGGAGGGTCCGAGGTGCCGTGTCCCCCCTCAAGTTCCCACTGGGTCCGGGGCGCGGGCTTTGCCCAAGTTTGCTGGGCGATGCCCTTCTCCGAGCCAGACTCGTGGGCCGGGCGGGAGGGGCGCGTGATTGACAGGCTGAACTACAGACTCATCTCTTACCTTAGGCCGCGGGCTCTGATTGGCTGCTCGCTGACATCCTCAAACCCGGCTGCTCCGCGCTGGGCTCCGGGAAGGGGGCAGCTGCGGGTGGAGGTGCGCTTCTGACAAGCCCGAAAGTCATTTCCAATCTCAAGTGGACTTTGTTCCAACTATTGGGGGCGTCTCTCCCCCTCTTCATGGTCGCGGGCAAACTTCCTCCTCGGCGCCGCTTCTAATGGAGCCCCACCTGCTCCGGCTGCTCCTCGGCCTCCTGCTCTGTGGCACCAGGGTCCTCGCCGGCTACCCAATTTGGTGGTAAGACTCGCCTCTTATCTGCCCGGGGCCCGATTTCTCCACGGAGCCCCAGGGAGGTGGGGGGGGGCGCCATCCGGGGGTGGGCTGCGGCAGGGCTGGGGCTCCTTTCTTCTTACCTCCCTCCAGCTCCACACTCGCCCACCGCCCCCACCCCCGGATTTTCTGCTAGTGTCGCCTTTAGAATCCAACTCCTGGCTTCTCTGATAAGCACCATTTTCCTTGCTAGTCGCTGCAGAAGCTTGAGGACTTTCCCCATCTCAGAAGGTCTCTTATTCTTAGATCCTAACCCTCAACCCGTCCCAATCTGGGGGCCCGCTGAAGACCCTCCATTTGCTTGCAGTTGGGTTTCTGGAAATCCAGCGAGGTCCCTGGGGCGCAGCCACTCCTCTTCTCCATTTTGGGGTCTTCATGGGCAAAATCATCCTGTTCCTTCGTTGCCACCCCCATCTCCTCCGGCGCCTCCATCAAGAGATTTCCCCACAATAACCCCCCTGTGTCTTCATATTTTAGACCCCAATGGCTTCAGGGATCCTCAGGGCAGGGTAATGGTGGGGGGTGGATTTCATCAGATTCTCCCCACTCTGCTCTAGATTAATCTTGAGCCTCAGAAGTGAATATGGTATGTGCTGATCCGAGATGCCATTGAATTCGGATTTAATTCATTTCTTGCTTGTCCATCCTGGCAAAAGCGGGGCTCCTTGAAAATGTAGTTGTTTGGGAGGGGGTGGGTTTGTTCTTTGACCAAAAGCCCAATTCTCCATGTCAAATTCGTTCCTTTTGGAAAAACCAAGGACCGAAGAGAAAGGGAGAGAGGGAGAGGAGGATTCAGTCCCTGAGAAATGCGGATACAAAAGACATTTTTAGTAAATAAGGCTGGGAAACCAGGCGCGGTGTTTGGGGGTGGGGGTTGTGCCTATATGGGGGGAACTGGCCATGGAATAAACAGCCCTTTGGGAGCCCCAGTTCCAGGGAGTCCCCTTGTTTTCCAAGCGGCCTCATCGCTACCGGCAGGTCCCAGAGGCCAGAGGAAAAGACACACTGAAACCAGCTCTCTAAATTACACCCCGCCTCTCCTCAGTCTCCAGCCCCCTGCATTCCGGAAAACTTTAATTAAAGAATCTTCCCCTCCTGGATGTAGGAGAGCCTCGGCCAGGGGGTGGGGGGTGGGGTGGAAGGTGAGGAGGAAGAATTTGGGATCTGTGAGTGAGCAGAGGGTCTGTGGCCCCAGGATGAAAGTCAGAGAGGCGTGCTACCAGCACATCTCCTTTTCCCTTCTTAACCACCCCTGCCCAGCCTGGGATAGGAGGAGCAGCACCAGGAGATTTGGGGGTCACACCCTGAACCTGTCTGCAGCTGTTTGGGATGGCAGCATTTGTGTCTGGGTGTTCGGGAGGGCGACATGGCTAAGGAGGTTGCTGAGAGTTGCTCCCAGGACAGACACCCAAGGGGAAATCTTTCTTCTGCCCAGCCATTCCTTCCCATCTTGGCGGGCTGGCCCGAGGCCTCCTGAACATAAAGAAGTCCCCAGGGTGGCGGGGGCAGCCAGGAATTCCAGGTTGGGGGCTTTGCTGGTTGAGGGAAGGCTGCTGCAGAAACCAGTCCTGCCTCACTGGCCCTTCCCGACCCTTTTCCGATCCTCTGGCCAAGAGGATGCTGTTCTCTGCTTTCCCAGGAACCTCCGGGTTGGTGGGGAAGGTGGAAGGAAAACGCCTTGGAGACCGATAGGCTGCAGGAACCAAGGGGGAAAGACCAGGTTCCCTCTCCTATGAGCTGGACAAGAGCACTTTTGGGGGGCAGTGCTGGTAGGGAGGGGGAGGTCTGCTGTGTAGTGGTATATTGGGGATCATTCAGATGGGGACCACCCAATAGGAAGATGCTGGAAAAACCTGGAAAGCCAGGACATTGGCCCCTAACATAATTGCTGGACACATGGCTTATTTGGGGTTGGGGATGGGGACAGAGATGTTGCTTTGTCTGGGCAGAGAGGTGTGTGTGTGAGTATGTGTGTTTAGGTCCATGACCCTAAGGAGTGTCATCTGTACACTAGTGTCCCTCCATTTGAAGGAGCATCGTGCCTGCAAATGGGAGACTGTGGATGTGAACTTGTGTGAAATGTGCCTGGGGAATCCATAGCCCAGGGTGTACTATGTCTTTGCATACAAGTGTTGGCAAGCGGCTGATTCTGTGAAGTGTGTGTGTGACAGAGACAGTCTAGAAGTATCTGCCCGTGTAGAGGTCAGCACCTGTGTCTGCTGATGACACTGCATGACTGTATTCATGACTGGGCATGTGAGTGTTGTGTGTGTGTGTGTGCATGTGCGTGTGCATGTGTGCACATGCCTTCATGACCGTATAAGGGGAAAGCTCCACAGATGTCTTTGTGCATGGATATCAGTGCTCATGGCCGTGACCTGATTGTGAGTATGAGTGTGAGGGCTGTGTCCCGGTCTGCCCGTGACCCTGTCCTCAGGTGGCAGTGACCATGGTTGGGCCCGTGGCTATGGATAGGTTTGCAGGGGTAGACCTGTAAGTGGCTGTGGATATGTTTGCAGTCATATGAATGAATGTCATTCAAGTGTGAATGACATTCTAAGCTTGGGGGGCTTGGTGGGCATCCATGGTCCTGCAGGGATAGTCCTGCAGGAGACAAGGGTTTAGAGAGGAAGCTGAAAGGGGCTCAGGGACTTGGGAGCTGGGGCTGGGCATCATGGGCAAGGGGAGGTGCAGAGCCTTGCTTAGCACAAGCTCATCCTGTCTGCCTGGGGACCATGTCACTAGCCCTCCCTTCTTACGCCGTTTGTCTTTGGTCTTGGAGCCAGGGCAGAGCTTGTCATGTTCTCAGGGCCGGAGCGGGGGGGCCGAGGCTGGGACAGGGACAGTAGACAGGCCTCAGATTCCTGTTTTTACTCTGCCCCCAGGGCAGCCAGATTCCAGTTCTCTAGCCCATCACAGCCTGCCCTCTTCAGCCCACCCAGGTCACACATTCCCTAGGAGGGACTTTAAAGGGAAACTGTTCAGCTGGGATTTCTGTCTGTGCCACTCATCAAGGAGAGCACCCCCACCCACAGTGTTCCTCACTGTTCAGGCCCAAGCCCTCCAGAAGGTAGACCAGAAGGCCGAGCAACAAGGAGGGGCATCAGATAGAAGCTCATGAAAGGAAGAGATGTTCCAGGGCCTTGCAGCCAGGTAGTGGAAGAGTTGGGACAGGAAGCAGTGGCCACGGCACTGATTTCTGTAATTCTTCTTGTCAGTCCCAGTTAGTGCCTGGTGGAGGAACTTGTCTTTCTTCTCCCTTCTTGGGGGAAAAAATGAACAGTCTTATTAGAGCCCAACCTAGTGCCTGCTGCATTCCAGAGGCGGAGGCCCTGATGGAAGGGGCCTGTGCTGGGGGGTCGGGAGCCATCTCTGTGGGACACAACCCTCTGGGCCTCTGTTTCCTCACGCAGGAATCGCTAGCCTACCTCTGCTTCCCAGCTTGGGTGAAAATGCTCAGCAGAAGTCGAGGGCAGAGATCTGGAAAATAAGAACAGCTGAGCTCTCTCCACCATCCTGGGAGCCATTTCCCCTTTCCAGCACTTGCCCTAAGCCCTACCTCAGTTTCCCCATCTGTCAGATGTCCTGCTACCTCCCCACCCACTCCCACCTCCACCGCCTTTCAGAGGCTTGTGAACATGTTCAGTCAAACCCTGTGGGGGTCAGTGGGCGGGGCTCAGAGAGGCACCCTGGAGACTGCGGGGGAGGAAGGCCCCAGGCCAGGTGTTAACACTTGTAACAGGCAGGAATTACAGCTGGCTGGGGCTGGGGCTGGTGAGGAGCTGAGCTGGCTGGAGGCTGTTGATCCCACAGACAGACACACAGACAGACAGATGGGCAGATACCAGATTGGATGGCCAGGCTGTAACCGGGTGGTCTCCCTTCCAGGGCAGGCCTTACCCTCGGGGTTAGGTGGTGGGAAATTAATCCGGGTCTCTTGGAAGTGAGTTCACCACCCTCCTGCCCACCCCACCCCCATTGTGGGTGGGGCCTACTGTCCAAGGGGAGCAAAAGTGGTTGTTGATCTGTTTGATCTTCTGATGGGACCACATTTTGCTTGAAAAAATAAAGAAAAAAGGCCAACAACCACTGAAACAGCAACAAGAGCAAAACCCAGGTCAAATATTATTATAATGCTGGAGTAGGAAATGGCAACCCGCCACAGGATTCTCGCCTGGAAAATTCCACGGACAGAGGAGACTGGTGGGCTTCAGTCCACGGGGTTGCAGAGGATCGGCCACGACTGAGCACTGCCCTGCACAAACAGGAGAATGGAGCTGAGTTATGTTCTCCGAAGAACCTTTTCTAATATATGGGGGAAGGTATGGGGAGGGGTAGCAGTCAGGGAAAGTTCTCCCAGAATTTCAGAGTATTTTGTCAACATCTGTGGGGCCAAGAGGTGAGTGATGGGTGCATCTGGGCCCTGAGCATCACCCTCACCCCAGGTAATCTGAGGGCCTCTCATCTGGGCAGGATCTGGAACACTTGCCTGGTGGGAAGAACTTTGGACAGAGGTCAAAAGAGGCAGGAGCTGGATGGGGTGCCAAGTTCTCTAGCAGGCATGCTCCCTCCCTCCCTGCAGCTTTCCCAGTGGGGAACCCAGCTAGAATCTGCCACCACTCACACTGTCTGGCTTTGGGGTGCTTGCTCAATCGCTGGTTCAGAAACTGAGGTGGACGGCAAGGGCACCAGGTAGAAATCCCCAACGAACGGGCTCGGCCAAGCAAGCATCTCCCATCCTGCTCACTTCAGAACTTAACGCTAATAAACATGGCTGGTGCTCAGGCGGAGATAGATGGAGATGTTATGGATGCGAGGTAGGGGAAGGGAGCTCTGACCTGGAGGTTCTCTCTAGACTCTGAATGGATCTCTCCTGAGTCTGGGCAGGAGACAAGGAGTCTGGGGTTGGGGCAGGAAAGGCAGTTCTTCTCAGAGGAGGATATAGCTAACAGACACTTCCAGGGAGTGTGAGAGAAAAGGAAGACTTGTCTGGTCTCAGAATGTGGTCAGCCCAGAGGCTGGGGGGCATCTGGCCTTCTAGCATTTTCCAATCATCCTGCCATGAGCCACAGAATCCTTGTAAAGCCACCAGGGAGGGAAAGGACATTCTCTACTCCTTATTCCTAATTAGGGAAGCACGTGAGCCCAACTCCTTCCTGAAAGGTTAGTACCACCCTGATGCTACACCTCCCTATTCACATTACTGTGTGTCTGGAAGTGAGCAGAGCCTGAGTGCACAGTCTGAGTCTGAGGGCAGAGTTTACCCCTGACAGGCTGTGTGACCTCGGATGAGTCCTTTTCCTTCTCCGTGTCTCCCTCTAGGCTTCATTTTTCTTAAGCAGCCTGAGGGATCTCTTCTGCCTCTTGGAGTCTTCAGGGCTATGACAGGAACCTGATTCACTGCTGTGAAGCCGGAACTCCAGGTGGCCCCAGTGCACTCCCTGGGAGCCTGCCTCCCCCACCCCTCCCCTGGCCACCCGTGCAGACAGAGCCTCCTGTAGGCAGCCCAGCCCTTTCTTCTGCAGCCCCATCTGACCTAACTCCCAAAGCTGCCAAGTCCATCTGCTTACACCCCCCAAACCTCATTTTCCCTGGACACTCACATTCCTCTTGGAGCCCAACTGCCTGCATTCAGATTCCTGTAGTAGTGGGTAACCTACAGCAAGTTCACCTCTCTGAGCCTCAGTTTTCCCATCTGTAAAATGAGAACAGTGACTGTTTCTACCTCCTAGAGTGTTGTGAAGATTGAATAAGTGAATACAGGTAAAGCTCTCTGAATAATGCCTAGCATACTGAAAGTATTATATACATGTTAGTTTTAGCCCCGTCTGCAAGCTCTTTTGATTCCTTTAAGTTCTAGATCGAAACTTGCCTCTCCCAAGAAGTTTTCCCAGGTTGACCCTACCTGTGTGTGTATTTGTGTGTTACTCACTCATTCGTGTCCAACTCTTTTCGACCCCATGGACTGCAGCCCACCAGGCTCCTCTGTCCTTGGAATTCTTCAGGCAAGAATACTGGAGTGGGTTGCCATTCCCTTCTCCAGGGGATCTTCCCAACCCAGGGATCGAACCTGGGTCTCCCCCATTGCCGGCAGATTCTTTACCATCTGAGCTTGTTTTCTCCTTATCTTCAGAGCCAACTTGCCCCTTTAACTTGGTACTGGAGACCAGGAGCCTGAGGCTCTATACTTAACCTGAGGAAGCTAGGCTAGGCTAACCTAGGCTCTGCTGTTTGCCTGCCCAGGAAAGAGGGGGCAGAGAGGGAAGTGTGTTTTCCCCTAACCCTCCTCCTCCCGTCCCACAGTTCGCTGGACTCCTGAGCTGCTGTGACCTGGAGCCACCTTGGGCTGGACCAGGGAGGGGTGGGGGAGGCAGGTTCCCGGGCTGGCGAGGGTTGGGGGGAGTGGCACTGGGCTGCCTGGAGCAGCCTGAGGAGCAGTTACTCCTCCAGGAGCTGAGAGATGATTCAGAAGGTGATTTATAGACGGAAGGCAGAAAGCTTGGCTTCTGGCAGAGGCCTGCTGCTTAATTACATTCTTTGGGGGGTGGAGGTACGAGAGGGGGCAGCAGCAGGGGAGTGCCTCCCACCTCCTCCCCCTCTAGGTCTTGTCCCTGGAGCTGCCCCAACCCCAGGCCAGTCCCTGTGGCTCCTGTTGCTGGAGAGGGAATTCCCTATTCTCAGTGGGAGACTAGGACAGGGAGCAGAAAGAGTTCCTGAGAGAGGAGGGTGGAGGAAAAGGGAAGAGTCCCCTCTCCCAGGACTCCTGCAGGGGGCTCTGGGATGCAGAGGGGGCTGGGAAGCAGGACTGCCTCAGGAAGATCACTTGGTCTCCTCTCAGCTCCTGCGCAGCTGCATATAGCTAACCCACCTGAGCAGAAGGTTTCTAGAATCTTCCTGAGGCCGCAACCCCATACTTTCCCTCCAGGGGTCTATCCTACGGCTGCTTCTGGGTTCTTCCCTCACCTTGACTCCTTTTCTGTTGCTTGACTCTCAGTGGGCCGTGGGCTGGGAAGCTGGGGACCTGGCTCTGTACTCAGAGGTCGAGACCCACTTCTTTGGTATCAGGCAACCTGTGGTACGTGGCACAGCGGTTGCCTTAGACCCAGAAGGTTCTCCAGGCCGGGTCAGCTTTGTGTTGGAGGGAGAGAAACTTTCCTATCCTCACATTAAACTGATATCTTAGGGAGTCACTACAATTCAACTTGTTGTTTAGTCGCTCAGTCACGTCCGACTCTTTGCGACCCCATGGGCCACAGCACGCCAGGCTTCCCTGTCCTTCACTATCTCCCGGAGTTTGCTCAAATAATTCAGCTGCTAAAGTTAAAATCACTTCGGTGCTGTAGACAAGCAGCCTCTCGTTCGGTAGGTTACTGGCGGTGGTGACTTCTGGATTCTTTCTATGAACGCTGACCCGTGCGGCAACCAGTCTGCAATCTCTCTCCACTACTTCTTAATTCCCACGCAGCCTTCTTCATAGCTTCGAAACCCCAAACTCCGCCTCTCGTTCTGAGGCTAGCAAGGTGTGTCGGGGGCAGGGGTAGGGGGAGCGCAGGCTGATGGACTCTGTTTATCTGTTTGCAGCTTGCCGTGCACAGCCGCGAGGAGTTGGCAGGGGTCAGGATGGGGACACTAGACAGCTCTCTGTTTCCCCCTGAGGCGGACCTTCTCAAAACGGCCTCATTATGTGTGTGGAGTAAATTCCAGCAATGTCAGGCACACCCATACATCTAGGGGAAGTATGTTGGGAGACAAGATGGGGCAGTGTGGGGTGGTGGGAGGTTTCTGGGCAGGGAGTTAGGGGACCTGAGACCTGGTTCTGCCACTGGTTGCGGTGTGACATTATGCAAATCCCTCTGCTGTTCTGGGCCCCAGCTGGACATGCTGCTGGCCTTGGACTATGCTAGCTATTTGGACTATCTGTATCTGGTTGGGCAGGATGGTGTCATTGAGAGGTGACCTCAGGGCAGGGTGGGGAGTGTTGAGCATCATACTTTACACTCAAACAGCTGTGAGATCACACAGGAGTCTCTAACCTCCCCAGGCCTTGGTTTTCTCATCTGCAAAATGGGCGATGATAAGGAAGCCCTTTGCCCTGCCCATCTGCAGGGCTGTTAAGAGCTTCAGAAGGAAGGATTTTTACAAAAGTCCTTGAGAAGCAGAAAACCTCTCTATCATTGCTAGTCCTGCCAGACAAGAGGAGTAAGATACAGGCCCTGGTCAAAGAGTGCTGATGATGGACCCGCCAGAAGTCTCTGAGTCTTTGAGCTTAGAGATTTGGTATTTCCAGCACAGGAGGAAGGAATGGAACCCAGACAGGTGGGTTCTCAGCCCCTTCTTTTGGTGGTCTTAAGGTTCAGTAGGAAGCACTGAGGGGAGGGAGCAGAGGTCAGAGGTCAAGTGGCCACAGAGAATGCCCAGGTTCACCCAAACCAGTGCAGAGACTGCAGGCCTGAACTGAGCTCAGCCAGGCATGGGATTCCTCAGCAGGGACATGGTGATGGAAGGTGGGAAGAGAGGCGAGGAGCGGGGAGGGTAAAGGGCCAGGAGCCAGAGGGCTCTTCTGAGGCCTGTGGCCATCAGGAAATCCTCGTCACCTGGATGGAGACTAGCACACTGGGAAACAATTCACTCCAGCTAGGCTGGAAAAACAGGAAGGACCGTGTGTGTGTCTGTGTGTGTGTGTGTCTGTGTGTGTGTGTGTGTGTGTGTGTGTGTGTGTGTGTGTGTGGTGAGGGGGGATGGGAGCAACAGGACCAAGCACCCTGCCCCTGGGCACAGAGTCCTACTTATCTGCCAGAGCCAGCTGGGCCAGCGAGGAAAGCCAATCTCCACGCAGGGCCCATTACGAATGCAAATAGGGACTATGGCGGCGGGGAGTGAGCCAGCCTCTCACATCCTGTCCAGCTCCTCACCACGTATCTTCCTAACCTGGCTGTCTTTATTTCTTTGGCTGCACCACGCAACACATGAAATCCTATTTCCCCAACCAGGGATCAAACCTGTGTCCTCTGTATAGGAAGATGGATTCTTAATCCCGGACCACAAGGGAAGTCCCCTAACCTAGCTTTCTGAGGCTCTCTCTCCCCTGCTCTAAAACCTCCCATGTCTCTGCACTTTTGTGGGCACAAAGGCACCACCATGTCAGGTATACCTTTCATAAGCCCCCAGGAGTCCCTCTGTGCGTGTTCACGGAAACACTTTGCTATCTCCTCTCTCCTCTGCCCACACTCAGCTGCTCAAATTCCATTTTGCCTTTAAGTGCGTGCTTGCTAAGTCAATTTAGTCATGTCTGACTCTTTGCAACCCCCATGGACTAGAGCGCGTCAGGCTCCACTGTCCATTAGATTCTCCAGGCAAGAATACCAGAGTGGATTGCCGTTTCCTTCACCAGGGGATCTTCCCGGCCCAGGGATCGAACCTGCGTCTCCTACTTTGGCAGGCAGGTTCTTTACCACTAGCGCCTTTGAGACCCAGATCAAAATCCTCTCTCTCGCGTCTGAGATTCCAGATCTACTATCCAACAAGGGCCCTTTCTCATGGGCCATGGGCATCTTCTATTCTACACATGTGTTATTCTAGACTACACATGTGTTATTATTTATTTATTTATTGGGATGTGCTAGGTCTTATTTGTAGCATGTGGGATCGTTAGTTGCAGCATGCGAACTCTTAGTTGTGGCATGTGGGATCTAGTTCCCTGACCAGGGATTGAACCCAGGCCCCCTGCATTGGGAGCTCATGGCCTTAGCCACTAGACCACCAGAGAAGTCTCACACATGAGTTCTCGTCACCTGGTGCTTGCCTCCCCCAGTGGCGAGCATATAATGGGAACCAGTAAACAAAAACGTAACTCCATGCTATGTGTAATACACTCGGTAGAGGCACGTGGGCAACAGAGGTTCCTCAGAGTGCCAGTTGTACACGTGAATCACGACAGTGTCATGAGCAGACCTGAGGGGCAGAATAAATTAAAACCTCATCCCTGGGTGTGACCCATGGCTCTGGGCACATTGTTCTGCTGACTTTGAAAGGTAGGAGAACCTGGGTCCTGTCGCTCAGCTTAGGCCCCAAGTGGCTAACAGCTCTGAGGTTCAAGGCATGCCCAAGAGGATGCAGCCCCCCATCTGAGTGGGTTGCTGTCCCAGGGGCTGAAGTGAGCCTCATCTCCATGGTCTCAGTTCCCCAGAGAATTTTTTTCCATCCTGACTCCATTTGCAAATAATTCCTATTACTGTTTTATTTCTCAACAGGTCATATGATGCTTACGTGTCTGAGTCTTAGTTTAAAAATCTCACTTGGCGTGACCTGTTTCCCCATCAAGGAGCACGTCTGTATGTTTGGTAATGCTGTGTATGTGCCGGCATCTGTATACACATCATGAGTTAGAACGAAACTCTGTCCATTTTATAGATGAGGACTCAGGTCTTAAAGCCTGGACTCTGAACTCCAGCTCTGCTGGGGCCAGAGTTTTTCCCTCCCACTGCCATTCAGATGCAGAAGTGGAGTTCTGCGTTTGCTAAATGGAGCAAGGATTTACTTATCCCTATTCTAGCTTGGTCCTCCAAGGATGACTTTCAGTCAAGATTACATTTGACCTTCAGCTTGAAAGCTGCTGCCTTGGGTTTGTTAATACTATTTCTGAACCTCTGGGAGTTTCCTTTTATTTTATTTATTTTTGGCTGCACTGGGTCTTCGTTGTTGCATCTGGGCTTTCTCTAGTTGTAGCGAGTGGGGGCTACTCTCTAATTGTGGTGTGCAGGCTTCTTATTGAGGTGGCTTCTCTTGTGGTGCCCGGGCTTAGTTGCCTGAGGCATTTGGGATATTCCCGGACCAGTCATGGAACCCATGTCCCCTGCATTAGCAGGCGGATTCTTAACTGCTGGACCACCAGGGAAGTCCCTGGGAGGTTTCTTATTCGGGCACTTGTGCAAGTCACTGGCAAGCTTTCTACATGTACGAAGCTGGTACTACTGGCCCCTTGACCATTTTGGTACGGGTGGAGGGAGGTGGCCTTGGGCAAGTCACTGCTTCCTGGGCCTCTGTTTTCTCACCTATTAAACTGGAAGGAAGTGAAAGTGAAGTTGCTCAGTTGTGTCCGACTCTTTGCGACCCCATGGACTGTAACCTATCAGGCGCCTCTGTCCATGGGATTTTCCAGGCAATAGTACTGGAGTGGATTGCCATTTCCTTCTCCAGCGGGTCTTCCCGACCCAGGGATCGAACCCAGGTCTCCTGCATTGTAGACAGACGCTTTACCGTCTGTGCCAGCAGGGAAGACTAAACTGGAAGGAGGTAGTCACCTCTCACCTCTCACATTACTTTCAGCTGTAGAAATTCTCATTCTTCTTAATCCCTTATGCTCCTTTGCATCCAATCCCATCACACATACTAGAAAACAATCAGAATCTTCTTTCTCTCCCAAACCAATTCTTACGTTCATATTTCTGATGCAGATGATTTTTACTTGACTTTTACAATTCAGTATTCACCTAGATTTCTCCCTGAGGAACTAGTGCGATTTCTCCTTGTTGTTAAAGTGTGTTTCCCTTTAAGTCCTGACTGTCAGAAGACTCAAACATAAACTCAATCCTTGCACCTGCATTGACCTCTGTTTGTCATCTTCTTCACCTTGATCCTGATTTTCTCTTTTCATTTTGTTATTCAACCCATGTGTTCTGTGTTGCAAGCTCCTTGAGGGCAGGCTCTGTCTCCCACATCACAGCCTTCTCTATGCTGGGCAAGTTCATAGTAGATGCTCAATAAATATTTGTTGTTGTTAGAATGAATATTTGCTGTCAGGCAATTCACATCCTTCTGGAGGGACTTCCTTGGCAGTCGAGTGGTTAGGACTCCATGTTTCCCCTACAGTAGGCACGGGTTCAATCCTTGGTTGAAGGGAACTAAGATTCTCCGTGCCAAAAAACAAAAACAAAAGAGCAAATCCTTCTGGAAAGAGGTAAGGCATACATAAATTTAAAAATCTTTCTATGTCATGGAGTTGGCCCTGACCAGATATTAATAGTTTTGGATTGCAAGAATTCTGATTAGTTTCTGTTTCTTTATCATCAGAATTCCCCCAATTCTACAAAAGCCTTGTCTTTGGGGAAATCACCATCTATTCATTTCTGCAAGATCTGCTTCATTCTAAACTTGAAGTTGATACATACTTTTTCTCTTCGGAAGCTCTTGTTTCTGGCCAATGATCGTGCTTTCCTCTTTCCCTGGCTCCTTTCACACCTGGTTTCTCCCAGCTTCCCTTTCCTTCAAGCCAGCCAGTGCTACTGTGGCCATTCTGCAGGTGGCGGGGTGCCCTGGTAGCATCCCCCTGCCTCTCCAGCTGGCCTGCTTCCAATCCCCACCCCCAGCCATCGCAAGAACTGCTCTCACTGTGGGCACAGGTGGGAAGGAAGATGGAGGCTGGCCGAATGAATATCACGCATAACAAACACCAGATCCCTTGCTGCCAGCCAGGCCCTTCCCAATAGCAAAGCCCTAGAGGGGTACTGGCTTGACCTGGGAAATACCAAGCCCTCATCCAAAAGATGGAACCTCAAGGAGGGACAGAGAATGGCTGGCGAGGGATGCCAAGCTGGCCTCACCCACCCACCAGCAAGGTGTTTTCTTGCCCTCTCACCTCCTCTTTGCTTCTGCATCTCTAGAGACCACCCTCCTCAGCCCCTGGACCTCAGGAAGGAGAATGTGTAACCACAGGCGTGGTGATCCTTCATCTTAACTGAAGCTTCTGCACGAGAAATTCTGGAGCCTTCCTCAGCTATCAGTAAGGATGGAGTCTAAGACCTTGACACTGTCCTTGAAGCTAAAGAGCCCCATGAGATTAGCATTTTCACCTCCACTTAAAAATTTTTTAAAAATATTTTGTTATTTATTAGGCTGCACTGGGTCTTAGTTGCACGTTGGCTCTTTGATCTTCGTCGCAGCGTGTGGAATCCTTAGTTGCAACATACGAACTGTTAGTTGTAGATGAATTCTTAGTTGCAGCATGTGGGATTTAGTTCCCTGACCAGGGATCAAACCCAGGCCTCCTGCTTTGGGAGTGTGGAGTCTTATCCACTGGACCACCAGAGTGGTCCCTTCATCCCCATTTTATCTGTGAGAAAACTGAGGCTCACAGAGCCCATGCAAGGAGCTGGGAAGCCAACGGGGAGGCAAGATTTACCAGCCAGCTGAGGAAACATGCCACACACATGACTGCATCCTTATAACAGCCTCAGGAGGCAGATACTCTTATTATCTCCATTCTACAGATGAGGAAACTGAGTCCCCAAAGAAGCCACTCCATTACCCAAGGCTCCACAGCTGGCCAAGCCCAGAACTCCATAGACTGCTTGAATCCAGGCTTTACAGGCGGTAACGCCACATCTTGACAGCCACGAGCTTCCTCCTCAGGTCTGACTGCAGTCTTTCCTGACTTAGTTCTAGACTAGGTTCTCTCCTTTAGTTTTCTAGGGTCATGAGCATCATGGTACCTTCAGCTTCATCAAGGACGGGGTGCATTTGCTCAGTGAGTCTTCCCTCCCAGATGACCCAGTCTCCTGGATACCTTTAACCATCTTGTTCTCCTGATCTCTCCAGCTTCTCTACATCTTCTTGCGAGTTCTGTGACCCAACGCACTGTATTAGACCAAGGCAAAGGGATCCTGCCAGGCCCCTTCAGATTAGGGGGCTTCACTCTCGTCTCTTAAGGCTACACCTCTCCCTGCAGGGCCAGGTATCTGAGGTTCAAGGGTTCATACCAACAACACCTCACCCTTAGCCATGCTCTTGGTACTCAGAAATATACCCAAGGCACCTGGAAGTGCCTAGTTCCGTTGTCTATCAATCTACTTCTGGGCTGGGCAGGCCTCAGCCTGGGGTTTGTCCCATCAGGGCAGCCATGCTGATGGGTGGGTGTGCCCTTAGGGATGAGAGGTGGTCAGTGGGAGGCCATTTGCAGGGCCTGTGGATGCAGCTTGGAGGTTCAGTCAGGGTGTCCAGTGTGGGTGGAGCAGGAATGAGCAAGTTGCTGGCTGTGGGCTAGGGACTGACTCTCTCCATGTCACTTTCTCTTTTTTTTTCTGTTTCCTTTTTAAAAAAATTACTTTTTTGGAGGATAATTGCTTATAGTACTGTGTTGGTTTCTGCCATGCATCAACATGAATCAGCCATAGGTATACACACATCCCTTCCCTCCTGAACTTCCCTCTCCCCTCCCACCCCATCCCACCCTCTAGATTGTCACAGAGCTCTGGTTTGAGCTTCCATGTCACTTTCTAGCTCAGAATGCCATGGAGAACCTAGCCTTCCAAGTGGTGAATAAGGTATTTTATCAAGGCAGCCCACCAGGCTCCCCCGTCCTTGGGATTTTCCAGGCAGAACACTGGAGTGGGTTGCCATTTCCTTCTGCAATGCATGAAAGTGAAAGTGAAGTTGCTCAGTCGTGTCTGACAATTAGCAACCCCATGGACTGCAGCTCACCAGGCTCCTCCATCCATGGGATTTTCCAGGCAAGAGTACTGGAGTGGGTTGCCATTGCCTTCTCCAATTTTACCAAGATAAGATGATAGAATTTTTAAGCTTATTATTGAAGTATATCTACTGAAAAGTACATGAATTATAAGTGTACAGCACACTGAGTGGATAGAATATATATTTTTATTGAATTATAATTAATTTACAATGTTGTATTGGTTTCAAGTATATAGCAAAGTGATTCAGTCATACATACATATATATTCTTTTCAGATTATTTTCTATTATAGTTGATTACAAGGTATTGAGTATAATTCCCTGTGCTATACAGTAGAACCTTATAGTTAACCTATTTCATATACAGAAAATATATTTTATTTAACAGTTTGTTAACCTGGCATGAATCCTTTAAATATTGGGCACCTGGTAGATGAGACTTCATTTAATACTCTCATCCCAGACCCTGTAAGTGAACCAACCAGGCCTGGGGGCTTGGACAGGAAGTGGAGTCCATCAGGGTGTGACTAGCACAGAATCTGGAAAAGTCCTGCTTTGTCCATCTTTGCATTATCTTATGTTCCTGGCTTGGTGGGTTGACATCCTTCTACTGGGTTGACCAAAATGTTTGTTCAGGTTTTCCGTAACATCTTACAGAAAAACCCAAACAAACTTTTTGGCCAATCCAATATATTGGAAGCACTTCTAGCTGCCTCACCACGTGTGGTCACCTCTTACCTTCAAGTCCCTTTTGCTTGACTGAGACCTTGTCTCACCCACTCTTGGCTTCAAAAGGCTTTTCCTTCATATTTGATTGGTTTTGTCATTTTTTTCTTTTTTAAAAAATATTTATTTTTAATTGATTGATGATTGGTTTACAATATTGATTTGATTTCTGTCATACATCAGCATGAATTAACCAAGGTTAATTCATATGCCCCTTCCTCTATGCCCTCCCTCTCGAATCTCCCTCCCACCTCTCACCCCTTCCCATACTTCTAGGTTATTACAGAGCCTCAGTTTGAGTTCCCTGAGTCCTACAGCAAATTCCCATTGGCTAACTATTTACATGTGTTAGTGCAGTTTTGCCATTTTAAATGGCCCAACAGAAGAGCATTCAGCCAGCTGCTCTGACTGATGTTCTACTCTCCTTTTAAAATTATATTTAATTATTTTTTACCTCTTTAAACTTTTTCATTTAAAAAAAATGCTTATTGAAATATAGTTGATTTTCAATGTTGTATTAGTCTCAAGTGGTGTTCTGCCCTCTTTAGTATGGCCTGTAAAATCCAGAATGACTTAGCCTCTTTCTGATTCTCCACCCTAACTCACCTCCCACCCAAACATTTTCACCTTATGACCTACTTTCGGCTGCACAGGTAAGAGTGTGAACTTTGGGTGATACAGTCCTGGACTCCAGATGGTTCTGCCTTTAATATCTGGGTGACCCGAACCTGTCTGAACCTTAGCTTTTTCTCTGCAAAACAAAAGGAAAGGATACAACATGTGAGAGATTTCAAGGTGTCCACGCTTTGCCATCGGTGTTGCTTCGTCATCTGGGGTGTTCTTACATGACCTTGCATCTCCTGGCCTGTGCTCTTTCCCCACCTTCTTTGGAATGACTTCTGTGAACTCCTGTCCGTTCTTGGAAGCACAGTCCAGGCACTGCCTTCTCTCTGCTGCCTTCTTTCACACCTGACTCAGCCCCTTCCACGTGCATCCATTTCATTGATTAGACTGTGAGTGTCCTGTAGGCAGGACCGGGTCTCCATCACCTTTGTGCCCACATCACAAGGATAGCGCAGGGCACACGTGTTATCCTCTAAGACGGGATGTAGGATGGAGGGACCCCACTGAGGGTCACCTGCCAGTCACAGGTTCAGTCTGCTTGACTAGATTCCCATCGCTTCCGCAAGGCCCTCCTGGGAAGACCTGGGGCCCTTGTCACTAGTTACCTCTTTCCAAGGATCTGTCTTGTCTTCCCAACTAGAGAGTCAGCCCCTCTGACAGAGGGCAGGACTCTGCTCTGTGTCTTCTTATCCCTAGTGAGCCTCACACGTGGTCCTCAATGTGGCAGGAGCCCAGCTGGTAACAGTGATGGTTGGTTGGCCAACACACTGAGCTCCTTCTAAGCAAGCTCACAGCTGGGCTAGCTGGTTCCCACTCTCTGGGACAGCTTTCCCTCTCACTCTGTGATTTCCTAGAGAGTCTGTCTCTGAGCTTCTAGCCTCTGTGCACAAAGGCAGCATGGTGTTTCAGAAAGAGGAGTCAAACCAGCCTTGGTGCAAATCTCAGTTCTACTTAAAAGCTGTTTGTGCCATTAAAAAAAAAAAATCTCTGACTCTCAATTTGTTCATCTGTAAAATGGGGGTTAAAATTACTATCTCAGGGCAGTTGTGAAGATAAAATAATACTCAGGAACCAAGTTAACGATGAAGATGAATTGAATAAATTAAGGATGTTCTGAAGGTCATTCTTAAGCAACAAAGGTCATGAAATATTTTATCCCAGACTAGGTTTCTTTGGAATAGAAAGATCTGAATTCTTTCCAACACAGGAAGGCCATACTCAGGAAAGCCATTTGCTTTATGTTGGTTTATCCCAACTAATTAACCTGTTTGAAGAAAAAGTGAGGAAATTCCCTGGCAGTCCAATGCTTAGGACTCCAGCTTTCACTGCCAAGGGCCTGAATTTGATCCCTGGTCGAGGAGGTAAGATCCCATAGGCTGTGTGGTGAGGCCAATAAATAAATAAACAATAAGATAAAAAAGTAAGAAGTTGGCAGTAAGAGTCCCCTGGTGGCCTAGTGGTTAGGATTCCATGGCTTCCACTTCTCTGCAGATTGACTGGGTTCAATCCCCAGTCAGAGAACTGAGACCCTACAAGCTGTGCAGAAAAAACAGTGGGGGATGGCATGTGGCAGAAGTCTGCGACTAGGAGGAGCCAAGGCAATGTGGACTCCAGTCTGACCTTGTGTTCTGGTGTCCTGTTCAGGCAATATACTTACAAAGGCCTCCAGTTCTCAGGAAGTAAAGCGTCAATCAAAGGTGGTGACTGTTGGAGTTTTTTAGGGGGTTCCAAGGACTGGTCTTTGTGGGTGTACTGTGGCTCTAGTTAACAGCTCAGCACTGGCCATTTCATCCCTGCGAAGTGCAGTGAGGAAGTTTGGTTGGGGTATCAGGTGGCCTGGGGTTGGATGCAGGCTGACCCAGGGATGGCTGTCATTGTGCCCTTCCATCCTCCAGGGGAGAGGAGCCTGCTGGACCACAGGAAGGAAGGTGAGGAAACTGAGGCACAGAGGCCATGGAATGTTTTCTGTTCTTATATTTTTGATTACAGACTGATACAAAATATTTTTTATTATGTGATACTTGATGCATACAAGAGAGTAAACATACCATGCATGAGTGCTAAGTTGCTTCACTCGTGTCCTAGTCTTTTGTGATCCCATAGACTATAGCCCTGCAGGCTCCCCTGCCCATGGGGATTCCCCAGGTTGGAGAATACTGGAGTGGACTGCAGGCAACCCACATCTCCAGGGGATCTTCCCCACCTAGAGATTGAACCTGTGTCTCTAATGTCTCCTGCATTGGCAGGTGGGTTCTTTACCACTAGCGCCACCTGGAAAGCCCCAAACATACCATAAATACAGGCTATAATAACAAGATGAAAACCAGGGCCTGGCCACACCCCCAAAGAACCAGAATATGATCAAGGTCATTATATCTGTCTGTGGTCTACTCCCCGTCCTATCCTGCTGGGTCCCTCAAGGCAGGATCACATCCTGAAGTTTGTGTATTTATTCTATCATTTATTTATTTATGTTGGTCATGCTGTGCTGGCTTGCAGGATCTTAGTTTCCCAACCAGGGACTGAACTGGAGTCATAGTAGTGAAGTGTCAAATCCTAACCAGTGAACCACCAAGGAATTCTCTATTCCATCACTTAAATAATAGTTTTCCCAGCTAGAAATGCCTAGACAATATACATATATATGTATAGTTTATTATTTTATTAAAACCTTAAAAAATTGAAGCAGAGTTGATTTACAATATTGTGTTAGTTTCAGGTTACAGTGAGGTTATTTAGTGATCTATATATACATATTCTTTTCTAGATTCTTTTCCGTATAGTTTATTACAAAATACTGAGTTATAGTTCCTTGCTCTATATAGCAAGTCCTTGTTGAGTAGCTACTGTATATATATTCATGGTAGTGTGTGTGTGTTACTCCCAGATTCTTTTTACGAATTTGTGTATTTCTTTGCTGTGCTAGGCCGTCACTGCTGCATGCAGGCTTTCTCTGCTTGCAGTGAGCAGGGGCTACCGGCCAGTCGTGGCGCATAGGCCCTTCATCGTGGTGGTTTCTCTGATTGTGGAGCACAGGCTCTAGGACATGCGGGCTCGGCAGTTGAGGTGCACAGGCTTAGTTGCCCCGCTGAATGTGGAATCTTCCTGCACCAGGGATCAAACCTATGTCCCCTGCATTAGCAGGTGGATTCTTCACCACTGGACCACTAGGCCAGTCCGAAAATTACTAAGTCCCCTCACTAAAGTGAGGGAGTGAGTCCCTCCTCCCTCACTTTTTGTTTATTTTTAAGCATTATAAAAATAGTGTTACGCTGTGTACCTTCTCTTCTGTGATTTAATGTTCCCTCAGCCCCATCAGAGCCAGGGCACATTGCTCTCCTGGCTCCCTCCCTGCCCTTCTGTCCCAGTGGATCACCCTGCCTGAATCACAGCAATGACATCTTTCAGGTTCCACTTCAGGGAAGACCGGAGGTGACTTCTCCTGAGCCTTTATCAAAACTTCTGGGACTCCCTCCTTCTGGGAGCAAAGCCATGAGCTCCTCAGCGCACATCAGAGACCAGATGTGGCTGCCACCACCTGCTGGCACCTCTGTCCTCCCGGCTTGGTCCTTACCCTCTCTTCCTGCCCTGGAGCAAAATCCTACTTCCTTGTGCTTGACCGCTCAGTCCTGTCCGACTCTGCAACCCCACGGACTGTAGCCCACCAGGCTCCCATGGGGCTTCTCCAGGCAAGAATGCTGGAATGGGTTGCCATACCCTCCTCCAGGGGATCTTCCCATCCCAGGGATTGAACCCAGGTCTCCTCATTCCAGGCAGATTCTTTTACCATCTGAGCCACTAGGGAATCCCTCCACTTTATAAAGATAAAGTCCCTTTCCTGACCAAAAAACTCTTTTCTATTGCTCCTCCAACTGGCCGTGACCTTCCTGGAATTTTTCAAAACTCCATTCAGAGCTGTCATCTGGGAATCTTCCCAGTCTAACTTCCACCCTCTGTCTCAGCTCTTCTGCACACCTTTTTATGTCACAGCAGGAAGTTACAAACTGTGCTTCTTACACCAGTCCCACAGAGTCCTGCTGAGAAGGGCTTTGGGGGTCAAATAAGTTTGGGAAGTGCCACCTGCTACTTCCAGACTCTTGGTGTTTATGGTGCTCATTAGCATATTAGTATCTTGTCAGTGTGTTGGCAACACAGGGAGGCTTGCAGGGATGATCTTTGCTTAGTTTGTTTTCAAAAAAATATTTACTATCTCAAGTAAAAACTTATTCCTTGTTTGGAAGATGTGATCTAGAAGATTCTCCAGCCCCTTTCATATGTCAGTTTGTCCTTGTGATCTTATTCTTCTCAGCAACTGGACTGTAATTAATTCCTCTGACTTTTACAAATCATCCTTTGTGAACTAGTTTAGTCCAGAGCACCCATCCCGGAGGGTCTTGAGTTGAATGAATGAATGAAGCCATCAGCTAATCAACTGGTCAGTTTAGTTGAATCCTCTTTCCTATAAGGCTGGCAGAAACCAGAGCCAGCTGCTCGTTGTAGCCTGGGGATGTGAGTGTCTCTGGCCAGTGTTAGACCTTTCCCATGGTATTTGTACAAAGCCTAATTCCATCACCCCTGGTAGACTGTATCTCTTGCATTAGGCTTCCTATAATTTTCTTTTTAGGCATCTGTCTCCCTGTGAGTCTGGGAGCCTCTGCAGGGCAAGGACCATGTCACACTCACCTCTCTGGGTTCCCATAAAAGGGTGTTCAGTCCCCACTGAACACCGAATAATGAACCTCTCCACGAACTGCACCCAGAGACCTGGTGGTTAAGACCACAGGCTCTGGAGCCAGACTGGATGAGCCCCTAAACTACCTGGGTAACCTCGGGCAAATTACTTAATCTCTATACTGCAATTTCCCCACTCTAATGAGGGTGATGATAGCAATACCTTCCTTACATGGCCGTTGGGAGGGTTAAATGAGTTAATGCTGGGAAAGATTGAGGGCAGGAAGAGAAGGGGATGACAGAGGATGAGATGGTCAGATGGCATCACCAACTCAATGGACATGGGTTTGGGTGAGTCCGGGAGTTGGTGATGGACAGGGAGGCCTGGCGTGCTGCAGTTTGTGGGGTCGCAAAGAGTCAGACAAAACTGAGAGACTGAACTGAACTGATGTGAAACAGTACCTGGCGTGAAGAATGGCAATGGTCTGTGTTAGCACTTATAACAGCAACTACTGTCTATTATACCAGGGATTATGATAAAGTCTTTATCTACCTCCTTTCAGTGACACCTCCCTCTAGTCTCTGTAAGGTAAGTGATGTTCGGGAATTCCCTGGCTGTCCAGTGGTTAGGACTCTAGCCTTCCACTACAGGGGACACAAGTTCCGTACCTGGTCAGGGAACTAAGATCCTCGCATGCCGCAGGGCGAGGCCAAAAATTAAATAGGTGCTGTTTACATTTTTTTGGGTTAGGACGCTAAGTCTTCCCAAGAGGACAGGAAGTGGCAGCAGAAGTGGGACCAGGACTCCGGTCAGACAGATCAGCCTGTGGTAGGTGGTGCTGCTCACTCCTCAGGGATGGGGCAGCTCTTCTGCCTCTTGTCACCTATAATTACCCCACCCCCCCCCACCCCCGGGAGAACCTGGTTTATCTTCCACTCTTCCCAAAGAGATGGAAATCCATGGCAGGGCTGGGGTCTGGGTGTGCGCACGTGCATAATAGAGAGCGTGTACGCATGCGCATAATGGAGCCCGCGTGAGCGAGACCAAAGTCAGGACAGGGCGGTTGCCAGCACCTCCGTGGTAGACCCAGAAAGCCCAGGATATTAAGGCAGGACTTTGAGAATATACAGCAGAACAATCACCCGTGAGTCAGCAATGCTTCCAAACGGCCAGCGAGATCCTGGAATTGCTTGGTATCACTGCCCTCAGCACCTCGCCGGGTTCCCTGTGTGAGCTGGGAAATGTTTGCCCGCAGGACACCTGTGATCGCTTTTAGCCAGGTAGGTTATCCGGTGAAAGAAAGATTCCTTGAGGTTAGCAGCTGAAGATTAGGTAGGGTTATAAAGGGGCCTCCAGATTTGGGGGGGGCGCATCCCGACAACGTGGAGTCACTTTCCCCACGTGTCCACTGGCCTTCACAGACCCCCTAGACCGACTCTACTCTATCCCCAGAAGCCACGGGCTTGACTGTCTTCTTTCCATCCTGGCCAGGGCTTTATTCTAGTACCTTCCCAGGTCTGGCCACACAAGAGAAGTGCAATGTGGGGGCCTTGGGAGAGGGGCCGACAGTGGTGATGTGAAGGTAGGAGGTTTATGATGCCTGATCGGAAGCTGTTTCTCTTGGAGCAGAGAAGGTTGGGGTCTTCCTTCCAGGCAGGTGAGGGGCTGCTCCCTCAGCATCTGAGAGCAGGTCCTGGGGCCCCACACGGCGGCCAGAGGGCTGGAGTGAATGAATGGTGAGGGTCTCCCATCAGGTGTCACTAGGCAGAGGCGCCCATGAGTGGGAGCAGCCGGTGAATCTGGCAGCTGGCGGGGTGGGTAGGGAAGCGGGAGGATGCTGAGATCTTCCCGGCCTGGAAAGAGGAGGGAATGCCCAGGAATCAGCTGACTGATTGGGCTACGAATGTGGCGTCCACTTTTAGACTTTGATCCTCTCCTTGTGGTGCAGTGTGTCCTGTGAATAGAGGAGGGTCTGAACGCCTTAAAGACTTGGAAACAACACACGGGGCGCCCCCCCCGCCCCCGGCCCCAGGCTGATTTCTCTGGTCCCTCAGCCCTCGGGATCTTGCATGAGACCCCCACTTCCTGGGGCCATGGAGCCTCCTGTGGGCTTTCGTTTTGTGCCAGCTGACCCCCACAGTGTTCTTTCCAGCTCTGGAGAATTCCTTTGTTGGGGGAGGCGGCCTTGTATCGGTCCCCACTTCACTACCTGTGGGATCTAAACGCATCAGCTGGGACCTCAAGCCCTGGCCTCTTCCCTCTTTTGCTCCTTGGTGTTTTGAGTCACATCTCTGTCCTGGAAGTGCCCCTCCTCTTCCTTTTGTCTCGTAAAGACCCTCCCCAGGGCGCAGCCCTTTGAGGTCTGTGGGTCACCTGAGCCCACCCGCTCTGTGTCTCCCTTCGCTTGGTCTTCCTGCCTCCACCTGGACGGCCTATGAGCTGGCTGCTTCTCTCTGCCTGGCATGTGGCCTGCCCATTCCATTATACCGCCCTCCAGGTTAGGGACGCGACACTGTTCTGTGCCTGGTTCCATGCAGAGCACACAGTGGGTGCTAAATAAACACATTTTAAAGTATATATGTATGTATGGCTAATAATAATAATTGGAGAAGGCAATGGCACCCCACTCCAGTACTCTTGCCTGGCAAATCCCATGGACGGAGGAGCCTGAAAGGCTGCAGTCCATGGGTCGGGAAGAGTCAGACACGACTGAGTGACTTCACTTTCACTTTTCACTTTCATGCATTGGAGAAGGAAATGGCAACCCACTCCAGTGTTCTTGGCTGGAGAGTCCCAGGGACGGGGGAGCCTGGTGGGCTGCCATCTCTGGGGTTGACTTAGCAGCAGCAGCAGCAATAATCGTAATATAAATATATTATTTCTTTGGCTGTGCCAGGTCTTAGTTGCAACGCGTGGTATCTTTGATCTTTGTGGCGGCATGTGGGATCGAGTTCCCTGACCAGGGGGGAACATGAGTCCCAAGCATTAGGAGCTCAGAGTCTTAGCTACTGGACCACTAGGAAAGTCCATGAATAAACACATTCTGCTCAAATGAACTGGTTATCATCCGTGGGTGGGATCTAGACGGTAGAGCAAAATAGTACCAATGCAGGATTTGGAGTCAGACAGACAAGGGTCAAACCTCCCACCCCACCACCACTTACTGGCTTATGGGCCCCCTGTCTGAGCCTCAGTTTCCTCATCTGTAAAGAGACAGGATTTTCCTCCCAGGCTGTTGTGAGGATTCACTGAGACGCCGCTGAGGCTTTGCAAACTGGAAGGTGCTAGAACATGTGTCATCTACCCTGACCTCTCTTGGAAGAGGGCCTCAGCTCATGCACCCTGTTTCACACACAGATCCCTCAAACCCTCAGGAGGTCTCCTCCCTCAGAGGGGCCTTGAGTGTGGGTCTGACCTTGTCTGAGATACAGAGTGTGGAAGATCCATTACAGCCATCATGGCTGTCATGAAGAAAGGTCAGTAGGCAGGGGCCCAGGTGCTTGAATTTACAGGTCTGTGAACCCAGAGAGCAGCCCGAGCAGCAGGACAGACCTGAGTACCGCGTCCCCATCAGCGCTCCACCACCAACTTCCGTGTAGACCTTGTGCTATTAAATGTCTCACAGCATTGCTTTACTGGCTACCTCAGCGCCGCCATTTCCTAGCTGTGTGACCCTAGACAAGTTGCTTAGCCTCTCTGAACCCACGTCAGATGGGGATAATAATACCCTCCTAGGGTTCTTTGGGAAATTAACAGGTATTTCCCATGTAATAGGGCTTTACATGGCGCTTGGCACTCAGTTCAGCTCATTTCAGCCGCTCAGTCGTGTCTGACTCTATGCGACCCCATGGACTGCAGCACGCCAGGCCTCCCCTGCCCATCACCAACTCCCCGGACTTTACTCAAACTCATGTCCACTGAGTCCATGATGCCCTCCAACCATCTCATCCTCTGTTGTCCCCTTTTTGGCACTAGTCAGGGCTCAATAACTGTTAGCTATCATTCGTAATAATAATAACCGTTCTGAGTGTCCCAGTAAATTGGCTCCCTTACTACCCTACGCAGTTCAGTAAATTACTTCCTCGTGACCTTGTTAACCATTCTCTGGCCAAATAAATACATTCACATTACCTTTTGCACCCTGGGTTTGCACCATAAAAGCACTCTCCTTTATTCCATTGACAGCCCTGTGTGTCCTCATTATATCTTCCCCTGTGTTCTGTGGGCACCTTCTCCGGTCTGTGGCACTCGGGCCTTAGGTGATTTATGAAGGACCCATAACTGGAGCTAATATGCTATGACTTTTTGCCCCTCAAGGTGAATACACATCCTGTTAGTAGAGAGGTTGGTAATTTTTTTTTTAACTTTAAATGTTTGCTGTGTATGTATGAGAGTGTGTCTGTGAGAAAGAGCAGTGTTGATTTTATCTTTTCTGTCTATAAAGTGTTTTTCCCCTGGAAGAAACACTTTTGTAAGAAATGTAACTGAAACATGGGACTGAAAATATGGAAGTTGCCTGAGGCACTGGCACTCGTGTGCCAGGGCACAGCTAGTCTGGTGAGACAATGGTATATGCAGTGAGGGAGCGGGAAGTGAGGCTAGACCCAGGGGAGGTGGGTGGACAGAAGGGCTCCACCATGGACGTGTGGAGAGAAGGCATTTCTGGTGAGAGACAAGTGGAGAATTCGAAATCCTAGACACAAAGTAGCTGTGGGCAAGAACCTAGAAAGATGGGGAAGAAAGGAGAAAGGCCTCGGTACCTTGAACCCTAAGAGCGTCTGGTGGCAGCCTGCATTTCTGCAGAGAGAATTACCACTTAACAAACATGTACCCCCCACCCCGTGCAATGCTAAGTAAGTTGGAAATCAGGAAGAGGGGGAATGAGGAGCCGGAAAAACCAGAGGACACAGGACTGGAGGTTTGGGAGGCAGTGGGGAGGGTGTCATCAGATTAGGCTGTAGGAGGAAATTATTTCTTTTGAAATATACTTTCTATCTTGTCTTTTTCCTATGCACATTAGCCCGTGTTTTATAATGCACCTAAAATGAGAACACAGTGGCTGGCTGGCTTGTGATTTAGACCTAAGCGTATGGAGATAGAGGGGCATGCCTGAACACTTTTACTGATGCATTGCTGGATCAAAAACATTTTGCTTCTGTTCCCGTAAAGATGGAGACTTGTTGCAAGGCCAGGAGAGAGACGATGAGGGAGAGGAGAGCTACTTCATGAAAGGACGTGGACAAAACTGAGGCTGGAAAGGATGGGCTGGTGCCGGGAGCCAAAAGGCGTGGGGCCCCTGGAGATGGATGGCAGAGGCTGAGGGGGGCTCAGCTGGGCCTCCCCCCGCCCCGTGACCATGGGAAGGTTCTTCTCTGTGACCCAGGAGTGTTTCTCCACGTTGCCTTCTCCTCTTATAATGGAGGAAGGGAGTCCACCACAGACAGGAGGGGGCACCAGAAGTTAAATCCATTTCTCTGGGGATGGGGCCCCAGCATCACTAGTTTAAAGCTCCCCTGGGGCCATGTGACAGGGTAGCCAAAGCTGAAAGCCAGTGACCTACAGCTCTGAGTGCTGGAACATTGAGAAGGCCTGTGTGCCTGCCCAGTTGCTCAGTCTTGTCTGACTCTTTAGAGACTCCATGGACTGTAGCCCACCAGGCTCCTCTGTCCATGTAGTTTTCCAGGCAAGAATACTGGAGTGGGTTGCCATTTCCTTCTGCAGGGGATCTTCCTGACCCAGCGATCTAACGGGGTTTCTCTGCATTGGCAGTCAGATTCTTTATTACTGAGCCACCTGGGACGCCCCATAGGTGTTGAGATGATGCTGGCAAAACCAGGCGCCTGTGGCCTCGAGCGAAAGAACAGGGAGAGTGAATGCGGAGACCCAGCAGAGGAATGGGCGGCGGGACACCGGGACTGATGAATTTGGAGGGGCGCAGAGGAAGATGTTGAGGCTCGCTCAGGCAGCCTCGCCTGCGGATGGGGATGGGGCCGGGAGGAGGGGCAGCCGCCGCTTTGAACTTGCGTGGAGCCTCCCTCAACAGAGAAGGGGGCAAGTCCAGGTGCCGGGCAGGGCTGTCTTCACCTGCGCGTGCTCAGCGCCGTGGGGGGACGGGGCGCGCGGAAGCGCTCCTGGGAATGCGGTGGAAATACCCGCCTTGAAAGGGGGGAGCAGACGGCGCCCTAAGCGCCCAGCGATTGCGCAGCTCCCGGCTCCCGCCCCGCCGGGCGCACCTGCAGCTGCCCGGCCCCGGGGCCACTGCGGGTCGGACACTCCACCGCCCTCCGTGCTCGCGCGGGCAAAGCCGGGTGAGAGCCCCGCACGGGTGTGTCCACAAGGCCCCATGAGTTGGTTGGGCTTCTTATGTTCCTCCTAAGTTTTATTATGAACATTGTTCATCAGAGAAAACAATTCAAGAAGCACGCGTGGCCACACCTCCTCGGCTTTTGCTGTGATTGCTCCCTTCTCGCTCCTCCTGCCTCGACGCCCCCCACCCTCCCCCGCCCTCCGCCCTCGCCGCAGCTACACAGTGGTTTGCTGAATCGTTTCAGAGTAAGTTCTCCTCATCCTGACTCTTCACCTCCTGAGTTTCAAAATGTAAGGCTGACCCCTATGACCACATACCGTTATCCCTCTCAACAAAACTATTGATTCCTAACGATTCAGGTTTCTCCAGTTAGCCCCCAAATGACTTCATGACCAGGATTTTCAAACCGGTTTCCGATTGTATGATTATGTCTCATAGGTTTGCGTGCGTGCGTGCGCGCGTGTGTGCGTGGTCGGTGAGACGTCTGACTCTTTGCGACCCCATGGTCTGTAGCCTGCCAGGCTCCTCTGTCCATGGGCTTTCTCAGGCAAGAATCCTGGGGTGGGTTGCTATTTCCTCCTCTAGCGTATCTTCCTGACCCAGGGATTGAACCCACGTCTCCTGTGTCTCCTGCATTGCAGATGGATTTTTACCCGCGGAAACACCCCTCCACTTTTTTTCCTGAACAGATACACCACACACTATTTTAAAATGACTTGAACTTTTGGCCAGCTCAGGCCTGCAGCTTTGTGAGTTTGTCTGGTCGCTTCCCCATAGTGTCATTTGGTTTGTTACTCTATCCCTCATGTTCCTTGACCGCTGAAAGTTACTTCTAAAGGCAGAGATTCAGGTTAAACATCTTGGGCCAAAGGACTTTCTTGGGTATGCTGGGCACTTGTATTGCATCATCTTATATTGTGCTATTGTCATACTCTGGGAAGGTTTTTATGATCCAGGTTCCGGGACTCCTCCCTAGAGGTCTGATTCAGCGGGGCTGGCTTTGGAGCCCAGCTGTCTGTATTTTTCAAAACCACCCCAAGTGTGCTGAGGGCCCTAGTGCTGCAGCCTGCATCCCTGAACAGCAGCCAGCTGGTAAAGCCACGATCTTGGTTGTCCAAAAGGCAGGGTGGAGGGGAGTGGGTGGGGGCGGTGGAGTAGGTGAAGCCCTTGGGGCCCAGCCCTAACCAGGGCAGGTGGTCCCTGCTGCCTGGATGTGAGGTGGGGGTCCCGTCCCCTGTCAGGGAGGAGCTTGGGCTACCTGGGGCAGCTCCCAGGCTCAGATGGGAGTTCTTGCAGCCCCAGAGGTGCCTCCACGGACTCTTTATGCTCCCAGTGCCCAGCCCAGGGCCATGTCTACCACGATGTGTACTGAGTGGAAGACACGGCTTTCAGAGGAGCCCTAGGGAGCTGCTGTGAGAGTGAACTCCCAGCCCAGCAGCTCTTCTTCCCGTGTTCCCTCTTGGACTCCTTCCTAAGACTCAGATAAAGGATTTGCAGCCTGTGGAAGCCGCAGCTGTGTGATAAGGCCCAGAGAACCAGTGGGCCCTTAGCTTGTCGTGGTGGCAGCCTGTGGGGTCAGGGGAGGTGAGAATGACTGTGGTAACCAGGTAGAGTTGTTCAGTGTGGCAGGAGAGGCAGGTGTGCTGGGCCTCTTGGTGAACCAAGCACTCTGCCCAGTGTACAAGAATGGAAGAAATGGTTCCTCCTCTCAAAGACACTGTTTCAGAGGAAAAACAGAGAGTCAGTGGATAATTCAACGTAAAGTGTTTCCCCTTAAGGTGTGTATAAAAACTGGGAAATACCCAGAGGGAACAGTTTAAACTGGACACATTTAGAGGAGCTTTTAGTTTTTATTTATTTTTATTTGTGCGGGGTCTTCGTTGCTGGATGGGCTTTTCTCTAGCTGCGGCGAGGGGGCTCCTCTTCCTTGTGGTGCGCGGGCTTCTCATTGCAGAAGTTTCTCCTGTTGCAGAGCACAGGCTCTATAGTTGTGGTGTACGGGCTCAGCTGCTCTCTGGCATGTGGAATCTTCCTGGATGAGGGGTCAAACCTGTGTCTCCTGCATTGGTAGGCGGATTCTTTACCACTGAGCCACTAGGGAGGCCCAGAGTGGATTTTAAAATTGGACCCTGATGGATAAATAGGAGCCCAAAATGAGTAAGACAGCTGGGTAGCCTATGTCTTGTCTTTTATCAGAACTGGGCTTGAAGGGTAAAGCAGTCTAGGAACCCAGCAAAATCCCAGTTTGGGAACCAGCAGACTTGCCTTCTTAGAATAAGCAAGTTAACCTTGTAAGAGCTTCATTTTTCCATCTGTAAAATGGGGAAAATAACCCCAGTTTTATATAACTTAGGGGTGGAGGAGCTGGGCAGGGGAAAAATGTTATACAACTAAAATGAGCTAAAGATGCAGACATGGTTTATGAGAAGATTAGATCAGAATTCTTATTGGTGGAGTTGGAGGTGAAAATAAAATGGCAGAGGCCCAGGTGTAAATGTCCAAGCTACACTTACCTTCCAGGCCCCCGCTCAGAGCCTACCTCTTCCACACTCTTTTCATTCTCCCTCCCCTCCCTCAGTGTCCACCGCACAGAGTCAGATGGGATTTCTCACACTCTGCTACTGACCGTGGTCACCTGTGGGAATATCTCTCAGGCACTAGGGTGGGGCATGCTGAGGAGGGGGTGGAGGCTGTATTTATACACACCAGGCAGGCGATGCACGTGTATTGAATGAAGCCTCAGTCCTCGGACTGGAGCCGTTGAGAGGGAGCTATATGGTAGAACGGAGGCAGAGTTGTGGCTGGTGGGGTCACAAGGCCTGGGTTATACTCCCTGCAGCCGTGGAGGCAACCTGGGCAAGTGTGGGCTTCAGCCCAGAGCTGGACTAGATAATAGCCAAGGTCCCAAGACTTGGACATTGTGTGGCCTGACACTGTGATAGAATGGCTAAGTCCTGTGGCCATCCACAGAAGGCTTATGTCAAGCCCCTCCAGGGCATCTTAGGTCTCACTGCTCCCACCCCCTGACTCCCAACTAGCCAGAGATTGGAGGGGGAACCTTCTCAGGCTGACACTTCCATTCCCCGGGCTTTTATTAAGCATCTACTTTTGTACCCAGGAGCACCCCCAGAGACCCCTGGTCCCACCATGGTTTCTAGAATGCTCAGCATCTCTCAGGGGCTTCCCAGGTGGCGCTATTGGTAAAGAACTCACCTGCCAATGAAGGAGACATGAGAGACCCATGTTCAATCCCTGGGTCGGGAAGATTCCTTGGAGGAGGGCATGGCCAGCCACTCCAGTATTCTTGCCTGGAGAATCTCATCGACAGAGGAGCCTGGTGGGAGGCAGTCCATAGGGTTGCAATGAGTCAAACACAACTGAAGCAACTTTAGCATGCATGCAGGCACACAGCATCTCTCAGGTTGATAAGTTTGGACTCCTGGAGAGAATCCATTTGGCGGAGTATCATAAACCCCCAAGCCAGTCACTTAGCATCTTCAGGCTCTAGTTTCCTCATCCGTGAAGCGGTGTAACCACCCTGTACAGGTCTGGAGGCAGAGGCTGGGCCGAAGCTTCTAGCTCTGAAGGGTCAGGACTTGACGGACCAAGTGTGACGTGGTGTTCAGGGCTCACCTGTGAGTTCCAAAGTACTCAGCAAAGCCAGTGCTCTTGGGAGCCTGTCCCCCTGGGACACATTGTCCACCTGGGGTCCTGGTGCCCCTCAGGAGACCTTCTGGTGTCTGAGGAGGAGGCCTTGGGTCTGCCTCCTTTCTCCTCAGTGGACACCCCCTGGCTCAGGCCCAGTCTTCCTGGGCTCATACCTGTCTCAAGGAAGATGCCCAGAGCTCGTGTGTCCTCTGGGTCCTGGAGGGGGCACAACCCCCGAGGACCCAAGCTGGAGCCGCTGACAGGCCAGAGAGGCAGGAGCCTCTCCTTTCCTTCCTCCACTCCCTCCCCCCTCCTTGCTTCTCCAAGGCCTCTGGTCTCCGCGCTTCCTACCAGTTCTCACCTTCTTTTCCTCCCCCTTAGCTCTGACCATCCTGCTCTGTGCTCCCCACCCCCTCACGGTCCTCGATTTGCCTAAAGGGGACAATCCTTCTCTCCTACCCCCTCCTGTTCTCCACTCAGATCAACTCTACTTTCCTATGAAATTGAGAGGGAGAAAAAAAAAAAACAACACCCCATGCTCACAACGCAGCAAAAAACAGGTTTCAACATTTTACAGGTTTCAACATTTTTCAGGCCGCCTTGTCACATCTTATCAGATCAGCCAGGAGCCTCAGGCCAGGCACTCTGGGAGCTGCTTTGGAGAACAGAAGCTGTAACATTCCAGCCGAGGCCCTGCCCCACCCTCCGCACCCCTCGCCTGCTCCCTCCTCTTCCCAAAGAAACAGCCCACAGGGCTCGCCCCTCCTCTACTGGCAACTCTGCGAGACCCTTGGCTTTGCATGTCCCATCCCCTCCCCAACCATCACCTTCTCTCCCTCCACAGCTGCCCAGAGCCCTGGCCCCTCTGGGCTCTTAGGTGGTCTGAGGTGCCCACTTGGTCCTGAAAGGTAGCTTCTAGAAGTCGGGGACCTGAGGGAGTCATCAGAGGCACACAGAGTGTCCAAGGGGCCGCTTGGCCAGTAGAGCTCTGAGTTGTGTTTCAGGAGCCCTGAGATTTTAGGGAGGGAGAGGGAGATGCGGAGAGACACCCAAACCATCCTCAGCAGCCGCTGCCAGCAGGAGGGGATAGCTTTTACTTTGGCTCCATTTTTAGGGAGATGTGTGGGTCTTGTTGGGCTTCCCTGGTGGCTCAGATAGTAAAGAATCTGCCTGCAACCCAGGAGACCTGGGTCTTGTCACCCATGGCAATGGGGACCATTGGCCTGGAACAATGCCCCTCTCTCACACATTCATGCCAGGCCGCCACCTTCTGGTTCCTGCCACACTGGTGGTGACCTCGGTCACACAGTACAGAGTGACAGATCCAGACAGGGCTGACCAAAGTCCAAAGGCCCAGATTTCTGCCAAGACCACCTGAAGGAGAGACCCAGACTGTGGGTCCCAGGGTGAGAGAGACAAGCTCCCAGGTGGGGGTCAGGTTGGGAAGTCCCACTGTGGGCACAGAGAGGGATGGCCTCCCACCCATCCACACACACACACACACACACACACACACCCAGGAGGACACAGCTCTGGACTCGAGGCTTAGGATGCATCCCGCACACACACACACACACACACACACACACACACACACACACACACCCCAGGAGGACACAGCTCTGGACTGGAGGTTTAGGATGCATCCCTCGTTCACCCAGGGAGGAGGGTGGGGACAAAAGAGGCCCAGGGAAGGAGCAGAGGAAAGAAGGAAGGGCAGGGTGACTCACTCTGTCCAAGTCTACTGGCTTCGCATCTCCTGTCTCCCTGATCAGGAAACCAGGAAGCAGAGCAGACCCGGGTGCTCTGTGCCAACGTTGGCTGAGCCTAGCCCGACCCACCTGCCTCCGGCTGGTTTCCAGAAGGCCCTCCCCACCTCTTGGCCTGAAGTTCTAGCGCCCCTGGGTGAGGTCCCCACCCCCATCCTCGTGCCCTACTCCTTTGGCTCATGGCATCCAACACCCCTACAAGAGGTTCCCCCACTGTCTCACTCTTTTTCCTGGTGCCCCCTGGGGAGGCGAGGCCTCAAGCATCATTAGCTCTAGGACGGATCCCCCAGATCTGAATGTCTAGCCTCTGTCTTTCTCTTGGGCTCAGCTCTGCTTCTCCAACACTGTCTGGACTGGGGAACCTGCAGGTCTCACCAGTCCCACAAACTTCCTCTGTCTTTTTCCCCAAACTGCTTAACCTCTTACATTCCTTTTCTTGGTTGACAGCATCTCCATCTTTCTGATCATCTTGGCTCAAAATCTCGGTCATCCTTTCCTCCTTCCCATTGTCTCCATGTGGCCCATCCTTGCTCACTGCTTCCTCTGTTCCTCAGACCACTGTCCAGAGACCCACAGCCACAGGCCCCACTAACCTAGATGGGAAGTGCTCGGGGTCCAGCTCAAATAGGCTCACCTCAAACCCATGAAACCTGTCCCAGGGTTCAGTTCAGTTGCTCAGTTGTTTCTGACTCTTTGTGACCCTATGGACTGCAGCACTCCAGGCTTCCCTGCCCACCACCAACTCCTGGAGTTTGCTCAATGTCCCTTAAGTTGGTGATGCCATCCAACCATCTTGCCCTCTGTCGTCCCCTTCTCCTCCTGCCTTCAATCTTTCCCAGCATCAGGGTCTTTTCCAGTGAGTCAGCTCTTTGCATCAGGTGGCCAAAGTACTGGAGCTTCAGCTTCAACATCAGTCCCTCCAATGAATATTCAAGACTAATTTCCTTTAGGATTGACTTTTTGATCTCTTTGCAGTCCAAGGGACTCTCAAGAGTCTTCTCCAACACCACAGTTCAAAAGCATCAATTCTTTGGTGCTCAGCTTTCTTTATAGTCCAACTCTCACATCCTTTTGTGACTACTAGAAAAACCATAGCTTTGACTAGATGGACCTTTGTCAGCAAAGTAATGTCTCTGTTTTTTAATATGCTGTTTAGGTTGGTCATAGCTTTTCTTCCAAGAAGCAAGCATCTTTTAATTCCATGACTGCAATCACCATCTGCAGTGATTTTGGAGCCCAAGAAAATAAAGTCTGTCACTGTTTCCATTGTTTCCCCATCTATTCACCATGAAACGATGGGACCGGATGTCATGTTCTAGGGGGTGCAGTCATAATGCACAGACAGGCCTGAGACTCTCCTTAGCATAAACTGTTCTCCCCAGTTCCTCCCCCAACTCCTTTCCCAGCCTTCTGTCTCTTGGTACCCACCCCTAGCCTCATTCTGCAGTTTGATGATGTCTGTGCTTAGTCACTCAGTCTTGTCTGACTTTGTGACTCCTTGGACTGTAGCCCACCAGGCTCCTCCGCCCATGGGGTTCTCCAGGCAAGAATACTGGAGTGGGTTGCCATTCCCTTCTCCAGATGATGTCTAACAGATTAACATTCCAAAGCCCAGCTCAGGAACCTTCAATGGCTGCACAGGTCCTCAGAGTAAAACTTGGCACTCAGGGCCCCCTTCCCCTCTTCTGCTCCTTTGTAAGGTCCCTGGACTCTAGTGGGAGTGGACCCAATGCTGGATCCATCTTGCCCCAGGCCAGAATTGGGCCCCTCCAGACCCAGAAACAGGAAGGGTATCTGTCCTGGAGCCAGCAGGTGGAGCACCAAGCTCTGGGCCATTGTAGGGTTTCCGGAAATATGGTGGTCATGCTGGAGGAGAGAGCGTGTGAAGTCGCTCAGTCGTGTCCAACTCTTTGTGACCCCGTGGACTGTAGCCCACCAGGCTCCTCGGTCCATGGGATTCTCCAGGCAAGAATACTGGAGTGGGTTAAGGAGGTGTTCTGGCTCCTCCCTTGTTCCATCTCCCCCACTTCCTCCCAGAACCCATGCCAGTCAGCTGAAGAGGCACTGATTCTTTGGGTCGGAATCTTAGGGTGCCCTATCTGGGGCTGGCAGAGATAGTTAGTTCTTTGCCATTGAAAAAGCTGAGGGCAAGTGAACCAAAACCCCAAGAAAGGCATGACTCCAGGACACTCGGCCATGGATCCCATCCCAAGACTGGAAAGCCTAAGTGGGGACCCTGGATCCTTTTCCTGGGGTGCACCCTTGGACCTGCCTTCCACAGCCCTGCCCATATGTGGCTGCATGACCTGGGAAAACAACAAATTCTCTCTGGGTCTCAGTCTTCCCATCCAGAAAAGGAAGTGATTAGACTAGACCAGTGGTTCTCAGATTGCATCCTGCAGAATGGCCATAGATGGGGAGTGAGGGGAAGGTGGAGGGGGCGGGCCGGTGGGTCCCTGCCCCTCCTTTTCTCAGTTTAATCGTGTTAAGTGTACAGCACAGTGGCATCAGGTTATGTTTACAGTATTGTCCAGCCATCACCGCTGTTGCCAGAACTTTTCATCATCCCAAACAGAAACTGACTCTGCCCTTCCCAGCCCCCAGCTACCTCTAATCTACTTTCGGTCACTATGAAGTCACCTATTCTTGGTACCGCATGTAAGGGGAGTCATACCATATCTGTCCTGTGTCTGGCTTATTTCACTTGGTATAATGTTGTCACAGTTCATGTATGTTGTAGCATGTTTCAGAACGTCTTTCCTATTTGTGGCTGAATGATGTTGCACTGTATGCATTTGCCACATTTTGTTCTCCATTCATCTGCTGATGGACACTGGGTTATTTCTACCTTTTGGCTGCTGTGAATAGTGCGGTCATGAACAGCGGTGAACACATATCCAGTCGAATCCCTGCTTTCAGTTCTCCTGGGTCTATACCTTTTCATACTGTTCATGGGGTTCTCAAGGCAAGAATACTGAAGTGGTTTGCCATTCTCTTCTCCAGTCGACTACATTTTGTCAGAACTCTCCACTGTGACCCATCCGCCTTGGGTGGCGCTACCTTGGAGTGGAATTGCCAGGTGATAGGAGCTTCCCAGGTGGCTTAGCAGTAAAGAATCCTGCTGCCAATGCAGGAGATGCAGGTTCGATCCCTGGGTTGGAAAGATTTCCCGGAGAAGGAAATGGTAACCCAATCCAGTATTCTTGTCTGCAGACTCTCATGGACAGAGGAGCCTGGGGAGTTACAGTCCATGGGGTCGCAAAGAGTCAGACACGACTGAGCGTGCATGCACGATGATTCTACAATTAGCTTTTGGAAGAACAGTCTCTTTATCTGTTTTGTGTACTGGGGAGAGGCAAGGGGGTGTGTGTGTATATTTGGCAAAAAAAAAGCTAACAGCAAACACCCTAAACTAGACTCCTGGGGCCTCTTTAATCTATCGAATACTACAATGTTGGAAGGGTCTAAGGTCAAAACTGTAGGTAAGTTTGATTGCAAGGAGGCCACCTGGTTGGGTGAGGGGCCGCAACTCACATGGCCTATTAAGGGAAGCAGGGTAGGGGACAGCGTGGTGTGCCCCCCTCACCATGGCACATGGTCCCTGCAGGGCAGGGCAGTGCTGGGTGGACATCAGAGTCTGTGGGTCCACAGTGCCACCGTCACGGGGCCCTTGAGGGCCTCACACTGTATGCTGTCCACCTTAGCCAGGTCAGTACCGGGCAGCCCCTTGCTCACCAGGCAGACCCACCTCCCTCTTCTGGAGACAGAGGTGCTGCAGGTTGGTGAGTGGCTTGGTGGGGGTGGGAGTCTGATGAGACCATGCGTGGCATTGAAGCGTGGCCAGTTTGGAGAAGGTCTTCCATCCTGAGAGGTCAACCCTGAGGCCTCAGGAGCCGTCTGTCGCCCACTGGCACCTGCCACCCTGTCCGCCTGGCTGCCTGTGTCTGTCCTCAGCCCAGCTGGGCAGTGGGTGGTTGGGGTGGAGGGTGAGCTGTCCGTAAGGGAGGGTGGCAGGGCCCTAGGGCCGGGCCGGGCAGGAGCTGGTATAAATAGCCCTGCCCAGCTGGGAAGGCCTGGCAGGGCCCTCCGCCCTCCCCCTCACCAGCTGCCAGTGCCAGGAGGGTCCCCACCTCTCTTGGGAGCGCAGCCATCGTCTCAGATCCTAAATGGAGGAACTTCCTCAGCGGAACCAAGGAGTCTTGTCCTGTGTGTAGGTGGAACCTCCGGATGCTTAGAGGCCTGGGGAAAGGGGCTGAGGGGCTACAAAATGGCGGTAGGGGATCAGGCCCTTTGGGAGGGAGTTCTTTAATTCCTCCCCTGGAGAATCAGCGAGTTCTAGTCACGGGCCCGGCTGGTCCTTTCATAGGCCAAGTGTGCTTGTGTTCGTGTGTACATGTGTGTGTGGTACGGTGGGAGCATGAGGGGAGGCACAATCTTCGTCCTCAGGGAACTCACACCAGCACAGCCATGGAATTGAAAACACATCATTTCAGCCCCTCGAGATAAGAAGGCCTGAGTAAGGTGAGGAAACACGGAGGGAGGAGACGTTACTTCAGTCTGGGAGCCCACGACAGTCTTCAGAACGGAGGCAACCCAGGGATCGGAGGTTGAAGGCTGGGTGAGATGCTTGCTGGGGGCTTGGGCAGTGGAGAGGTGCTCCGGCTGCTAGACACTCCACTTGAGGCCACTTGCACTTTGGTACGAAGAGTGGAGACGGAGGCTCACAGTGTGACCTCCGCCCGGGGAACGTGCTCTTCACTGCTGGGGACAAGGAGCTGTGAGTCAATGCGAGTTAGTGCATCTGTGGTGGGTGGAATCTCATACATGAGCGTGTGTGGGCAGGCGGCTCGGGCCAGGTGTCAAGGCGTGTTTGGGGGAGGGCAGCCATCCTGTAGATCAGTCCCATGGCTACAGCCTCATTGACCCCAGCGCCAGCCCTGAGAGCTAAACCCCCAGCCCCAGAGGCCCTGGCTCATTACCGGCAGGAGGTCCATTTCTGAGCTGAAATCCCTAAATGGAGCATCCTGGAAAGATCCCTCTGCCCTTGCCCTCTGGGTTCTCTTTCACACTTGACCAGATCACAGATGTCTGTTCGGCCACCCTCGTGAGGACTGAGCTGCCCAGAGAGGGGCCAGCTTTGCTCTGGCCCAAGCATCCTTCCCAGTGATGGATGGGAAGGGGCTCTGGAAATTCCGGTGTGTTCTGTCAAATCAGGGATGGGAGGGCTCAGGAATTAGGTTGATGACATACCAGGGGACAAAGTGCTGGGGACGGCCCTAAACACACACAGCCATCATGCCTAGAGGGCTTCGTACATGCCCGGAGGTTTATGTCCTTCATCCCTCCCATCACGTGTATCTTCTAGATGAAGAAAGTGAGGCCCGAGGGGTTAATAAAACACTTGAGATTGGCAGCTTGGGAGCAGCAGAGCTGGATTTGAATGGAGGCAGCCTGGCTCCAGATAGTCAACGGGTTGGACATGGAAAGCAGGAAGGAGACAAGGTTTGGTGGGAGGAGAGGAAAGAACTCATATCTCTGAGGCTGGGTCTTGCTCTCTGAGGCCATCACTCCTGGAGTCAGACAGAATCTACAGTCGCCCAACTTCTCTGCCTCAGTTTCCTCATCTGTAAAACCAAGATGACAGCAGCCGCGTCACAGAACTGTTGCTGAGGATTAAGCGACATAGTATCTGTTAAGTGCCTGGCATAGAAGTGCTAAGTAAGTGATGGTCCTGCTCTCTAGTGCTGCACATGACTGCAGGGGAAAGAGGAACTCTGCTTGCTGGAGGGGAAACGGCAGCTGTCTGGGAGGAAGAATTCACAAGCAAGGGCGGGTGCCCCCAGGGGAGCACAGGGCACCACACCGTGGCATCCCCTCCTGGGAGATGTTTGGAGGGCAGCTCTGGCCTTTGTGGCCAGCCAAGCCCTGCCAGGGTGTGGGGCTCGGGCATGCTGCTGGGCTGGGCAGGCCTGCTGGGGACCCGGGGGTGGGGGAGATAGGTGCAGTCAGGGAGCAGGGAGCCCTTCAGAATGCTGGGATGAGGAGCAGCCTCACTGAGTGGAAATGAGAAGCCAGCAGGGCTTCCCCACACCCGGGCGCCCTTCCCTGCAGCGCAGACAGCCTCATCTGGCTTCGTGGGTCCAGCTTTGCCTTGGACAAGCCACTTCTCTCTGTGGACCTCTGTTTCCTCATCTGTATAATGGGCTTTGTGCTCTCTAAAGGCACCTCTTATAGGTTCTTATTTTGATCCAGCTTAGCTTGAGGGTGTGCTGGCCTGTGGCGCCAAAAGGTGTGGGAAGAGGATGAAAAAGGAGGCAAGGAATGGGGGGTAGAGGAGGGGGTGAAGGAAGGGTCCTTGAGTGCCCCTCGGGCCCTCCCTTCCTTCCTCTGGGTAAAGGGAGCCTGGAGCCTTGGGCCCCTGGTGTGAGAAGACCAGTAAATGTTGGTGAGGGAGCGATATGGAGCAGAGCTCCCTGGTGCCAGAGGTGGTTGTGACACAGGCCTGCCCAGCTTGCAGGTTGCAGTGGGGCCAGAAGGCCAGGTTGAAGGACAGCATAATGTCTGCAAGGCCAGTCCACCCTTCCAGGGACAGGCATGGATGGAGGCTCCTGCAGTGGGGAGACTGGGGAAGGCTCTGGCCAAAGGAAGGGACATGGAGTTTGGGCAGAGGGTGCCAGGTGTCTCTCCCCATGATGCTCTGGGACAGTTAGGGGCCAGACCAGGGTATGAGGAGGGAGCAAAGAATCGCCATGTTCCTTTAGAGTGTCTGTTGTCCCCTGCTAATGCAGCATATGCACGTTTGATCCCTGGGTCGAGAGGATCCCTTGGAGGAGGAAATGGCTACCCACTCCAGTATTCTTGGCTGGGAAATCCATGGACGGAGGAGCCTGACGGGCTGCAATCCATGGGGTTGCAAAAAGTCGGACATGATTGAACACACAATATATGTTGATTCTCATTATTGTCACAATAACCAGTTTATAACTGTAAATCGCAGGGCAGGGAGGGCGACCCAGCAGACGCCGTGTGTGTCCTGGTGCCCATCGTGGGGCTCTGGGCCGACCCACCCTATCACCTGGGTTCAGTCTGGAGGCTCAGGATGCAGACGGGCCAGGCCTGCAGCCACTCCCACCCTGCAGGGCCCAGGCAGGCACTGCCCAGAGGAGGGTGGTACGTGAGCCACATGCTCTGGAGTCAGGTGAACAGGTTCCAGTAAGCCATCCCTTAGTAGCTCTGTGGTCTGGGTTGGTTACTCCACCTGTCTGGCTAAGCCATGGGAAACGAGCTGCTGTAACAACCCTCCTAGGTCCTAGAGTTGTTACAAGGACTAAATGAGGCAGATCTGAGGAAGAGGCTTGGCCTGTGAGGGGCACAGAATAATTCTCTAACTAGCTAATCTCAGGGAGAAGTCAGGCCTGCCGCATATCCTTCCTTCTCCTTGAAAGGGTTTGGCATTCAAGATCTGGAAATTTCTCATAAATGTTACCATCCAGATTCCCAGATCTGGGTCTCCCATCCCTCCCCAATGGAAAAATGAGGGCCACCTGTGTCTCTGGTAATGGACCCCAGAGCCAGCTCCAGGTGGAGGGCACCACGCCCCTCCACGGTGTCCGTCACGAACGCATGATAAGAGCTGTTAAGTGGCAGACATTTGGTTCATCCCTGTGTCTAGTCCAGAAAACTCTTGTGTGCTTTTCCCTGATCTGCCTCTCGGGTCTTCTGCACCTTCCTCCCAAGGCTTCGTCTTCATTTCGTCCTGGGGACTCCATGGAGCCACTGCCAGGCCAGAGCCTGGGTTAGTGCTGTATACAGGGAGAGAGAGGTGGGTCCTGATGCCTGCCCTGTTCCAGCTCGTGCTGGCCCTGATCACAGACAGGGCTGACTGAAATTGGCCTTGAAGTCTACTGAGACCCACGGATCATTTTCTCAGATTCTCCCACAAAATGTCATTCCTCCTGTTCTGTGCTGGGGAGGAGAGCGGAGGAGGAGCACCTTGGTTTTCCAGTATTTTAATCTCTTGTTCCTCCTCCTCCTCCAGCTCCCACAAGACCTTTTCCCCCATTCACTCTTTTCTTATTATTATTCTATTTTTTGTCTTTCTTTTCTTCCCTTTTTTCCCCTTTCCTCCTGTTCACTCTTTATAAAACCCAAGAGGTTGACAGACTGTCGATTGAATAGTGGGACAGTAGAGGGACATGATTTGATCAAGGTTATTTGTGTTGCATCGGGGGTATGATCTGAGGTCTTCTCTCTCCTCACCCTAAGCTAAACTTCCATGAAACAAAGCCAAGCTTCAGTCTCTGGTCAGAGAAGAGATGGAGACCTGGAAACTTCTAGGGAGCTGCAAAGATGGTTACAGAGGCCCTGGTGGACAAAGGACAGAGGACCCGGGGAGAGATGCTAGGAGGCTCTGGGCTAGGTGGGCATTGTCCTCAGAAGAGGCTGAGGAGCATGGCCATGGGTGGCACGTGTGTACGTGTGTGTGCGTGCATGTATGTGTGCATATGTATGTATGTATACATGTGTGTGTATGTGTGTGTGTGTGTGTGTGCGCGCGCAAGCTCCCTGCTGGGACTGACTCTTCTCTACTTTTTGCTTTCTCTGAAATGTGATGGGGGTTAAGCCAGCTCCTGCCATCTTCCTTTCTGTAGATTTTGTTTCCTTCCCATGGATCACTGGTAATCTCTCATGTGGCCCTAGAAACCAAAACTCCCAGCCTGACCCCTCCCTATCAGGGAAATTGGCCCAGAGCCTGGAAGGGACTTGACCTGGGCCCCTGATACCATCTTTCCATCCAGGGTCCTTTTTATAGCATTGCACTGCCCGCTGGTGCCCCTGAAAGCTGGAAATGCCCACAGCAGAGGGCTGACTGCCTTAGATCAGTGCTCTGCACTTCAAGGGACAGTGCACAGCTAAGGTCAAAGGCAGTGCGTTCGTTCGTTTATTTATTTGTATTTATTTGGCTGTGTTGGGTCTTGGTTGCGGCGCACAGGCTCCAGTGTGTGTGGACTGTGTAGGCTGCCGCAGGTGGGTTCTCTAGTTGAGGCACACGGGCTCAGTAGTTGCAGTGAGTGGGCTTAGTTGCTCCTCGGCATGTGGGATCTTAGTTCCCTGACCAGGGATTGAACCCATGTGCCCTGCCCTGGAAGGCAGATTCTTAACCACTTAACCACTGACCCACCAGGAAAGTCTCAAAGGCAGCACATTCAGACACCAAGTTTCTCAGGACTAGGGGTTCAGACTCACAGGCCTTCAGTGGCTCCACCTCCCCTGGGTGCTCACAAGAAGAAACGATGCCCACGAGGGACCATGTGCTTGGTGCCTACAGTGCCACTGCTCTCTGTCTGCCTGCAGGTCCCTGGCACTGGGCCAGCAGTACACATCCCTGGGCTCGCAGCCCCTACTCTGCGGCTCCATCCCAGGCCTGGTCCCCAAGCAGCTGCGCTTCTGCCGCAATTACATCGAAATCATGCCCAGCGTGGCCGAAGGTGTGAAGCTGGGCATCCAGGAGTGCCAGCACCAGTTTCGGGGCCGCCGCTGGAACTGCACCACCATCGACGACAGCCTGGCCATCTTCGGGCCCGTCCTCGACAAAGGTACTGTCTCTGGGTGGGATGTTGGGGTGTGTATGGCTCAGGATACAGGCGTTCTTCCACATCAGGGTGCCTCAGCTCTGAGCCCAAGGTCCCCAGGGGAGGACAGAAAAGCTGGTCACCTCCACACAAAGTGGGCCAGGTCCCTGGCCTGACCCAGGCTGTCACTGTGGCTGCCACACCTTCTCAGGCGCTTCCGGGGGTGCTGAGCAGCCTAGAGATCCTGAGATCCTAGGGCGGGCTAGGAGGCTGTGGGTGTTCTTCCCTCCTGGCTGGCACAGCGGATGGCCCCAGGCTTTGATGTGGACCTCTGTGCCGGTTTCCCAGTGCTGTGTTAAGTGCTATGCAAATCTAGCTTTAGGGTGAGATGAAAGCACCGCCAGCCTGAAGTCTCTCCCACATAGAAAATTCTGGAGCCGGCGAGGCTGCCTGGTGCTGGTGGCATTGCATGACATCTTGTGAGCAGTTTCTGCTCTGCCCCCAGCAGGCTGGCTGTGCCTGTGGACTATGGTGGGACTCGAAAACCTGCTGGCCTCTGGGTAACTTTCCAGCCATCATGGAGATTCACGGGTTGTGTCTCAAATGAATGGGATTCACATAACTTGACTTTGAACATGAAGGCACTGGGAGAAAGGGATAAAGTGGGCGACTGGACCCAAGAAGGAGACTTTGGGGCTGATGAGTTCTGGGCTGAAGATGGGCAGCTCTTTGAGCAATTGCGGGGTCTAGGAACGCAGTGACCTTGCTGCCCTCCTGGGAGCCACCGTTTCTTTTCTGCAGCAACTTTGAAGCCTCTCAGCCACCACCAGGGCTCTGGCACCCAAACCAGTGAACCTGGCCTTCCCTCCGTTTAGAAGAGCTGCATTTACAGCCAGAAAGAAAAGGGACCCGAGAACCAGCTGGACCTGGAGGAGGGCTGGTGGGGGAATGGCAGGGAATGAGTGCGGGAAGCCGATCCCCAATTTGGGAGTGCAGTCCCCGTTTACCTGCGCCTCTGGTGCGCCTTGTAAATCCGACCTACAGGCTATTGTCACGGGACAGAAGGGCAATTAGCGAATCAATGGATGATGATTCTGTTTACGCTTCTATTACCAAAGCTAATTATTCCCTGTTTACATAAAAGGTTTGGCCTCTAATTGGGGCCAAGTGGCGGCGGTTTGCATTTCAAACTTGATCTTGCCTGCGTGTCAGTCTCACCGCCTTCCGGGGCCCCACCTCGGGCCAGGTAGCGCTTAATAAAACAGCCCGGCGTCTAGACGCGCTCCCCAAAGCAAGACTCACCTGATTGCTCTTCTGCGCGCGGGACGCGAAAACCTGTGAAAACCGGGTCTCTGAGCTTATTATCCCTTCAAGTCTGTGTATAACGTTTTAAATCCCCGTTGTAGGTTCTAGGACTTGCCCACATCCCGAAATTGCAGGACAGTTTTGTGATGGGGAGGCGTGGGGTAGGATGTCAGAGAAAGGAACGTGAGGGGAGCTCAGGTTCCCAAGTCAGAAGGGAACTCAGCGGTCTGCGGGAGGAGGTCCCCCCACCCCGCGCCCGAACGCGCTCCCCAGCGCCCGAAGCCTGGCGTGAACAGGTTCGAACCCCGCTATGTGCTCCACGCTCGCGCCCGGCCTCTGGCGAACCCCCACCCGCGCCGGGCGGGCTGCCAGGGTAGACCTCTGCCCCGGCTTTGAGACCCAGGGTGGCAGGGAGGCGGTCTGTGCCGGGGCGCGCGCATCTTCTGCGGCCGCCGGGGACCGACTCCCGGGGCCGGCGCGCCCGGAGCGGCGGCAGGGGGCGCCGGGGTCGGCGGCCGGAAGGCGCGAGGCGGCGAAGGCGGGGTGCGGGCGGCCGGGGATCGCGGTCCCCGGGCGGGGCGGGGCGGGGGCGGGCGGCCCGGAGGGGCTTAGGCGGCTTGAAAGGGGCCCGAGCGGCGCCCCCACCGCGCGGCCCGGCCCCGCGCCCGCTGCGGCCGCCGCGCCATTCACACGCCCTCTGGCCATTCGGCGCGGCGCGGGGGCGGGGGGGCGCCGCTTCAATGGGGATTTCGCGGGCCGGCGCCGGGGCTGGGGGCGCGGCCCGGCCGCGGGAGCCGCCCGTTGCTACGCGGTGGCGGCCGGCCCGGCGGCCCGGACCCGGCGGCCGCATTATGCGGGTAATGCGGTGTGACACCGCGCGAACAAAGGCGGATTGAGCGGCCCAGCGGGCCCCGCCGGACGGGGACCGGCACAGCGGGGCTGTCAGCGCCGCTCCCAGGCTAATCCCCGCCCCGCCCCCGCCGCCCCCGCGTCCCCGGGGCTGGGAACCGAGCGCGGCCCGGGGCCCGGGCGCCGCTGCCGCCGCGAGAGGCCGCGGGCCGGCCGGAAGCGAGGCACTCGCCCTCGGCGCCCCCGGCCTCCGGGGCGCTGAGGGGTGGGCAGCCCCGGGCCGGGGTCGGAGCCGGGCGCCCCGCGTCAGGCCTTGTTCGCCCCGCCGCAGTCGGCCGGGGCTGAGCGGGTCCAGTGCCCGGGCGGGCCGCTCCCACTCCCTGCCAGCCTGCCCGCGAAGGGGGCGCGTCCTCCTTTGCCGGTGGTCCACGAGGGCCCCGGGGCCTCTACCGAGGCGGCAGAGGCCACGAGGGGGTACTGGGGTCCCTGGTCCGCCGAGACCAGAGCCACAGCCCAGGAAAGGAGACATCATGCGGGCCAGCAGCCCGGTGTTCTGCAGCCTGCCTGGCCTTGGGCAGGTCGCCGCCCGATTCCCGGGTTCCTCACCAGTAAGGAGAAGTGGTTGGACAGCAGGTCTTCCAGGCCTTTGCCTCCCTAGTCGTCAATGTCTGTATGTGCAAAATGGGCCTATAAGAAGGCTTTCTGCCTCATAGGGTAAGAGGATTAAATGGGATAAAGCACATGAAGGGTAGAATCTGGTGAATACTCACCACTCAAGGTGGTTATCATTATAACAAAGTAGGGGGCAGCACCCTGAGAATCTTCTCTTTCCCTTTGCTGGATCCTGGGACAGAGGCAGGGCATGTACCCTGTGTCCCTCCATCCTCCTGAGAGGCACTTGACCTTCTTAGTCCAAAACCTTGGCTTTGTCTTGGGTAGAGGAAAGGAGGAGGCTGAGATTGCCAACCACTGTTCTCTTGGTCAGGAACTTTGGTGGCAGAGGGGAAATTGTACCCATTTTACAAAAAGGGTAACTGAGGCTCAGAAAAGGAAAGGGTCAGGGCTTCCCTGGTGGTCCAGTGGTTTAGACTCCACATTCGCAGCACACGGGGCAGGGGCTCCATCCCTGGTAGGGACATTGGGATCCCACATGCCATATGGCGCTGGCAAAAAAAAAAAAAAAGGAAAGCATCTGCCCAGGTGTGTCCAGGTAGGGAACAGGGGACTTGGGCAGGTTTAGGCTGTTGGCTCCCAGGCCTCACTCCCCACAGACCTCAGGCTCTCAGGAATGGGAGGGCCCAGGCCTGTGCTGGATCTCCACTTTGGATAGGCAGAGGGTAGGGGGACCTGGGACCCGGACAAATCAAGGGCACCTTATCTCTTCAGCAACCTGCCAGAGCTGTCTTCCCACCCATTTCTAACAGGCTCCACTCTGCCAGTTAGTGACTCTGGGCCTCAGTTTGCTCATCTGTAAAGTGGGGATACCCACTAGGGGCTGGGCCAACCAAAGAGGGAATGGCATCTGGGATCCTTCCTTTCCACTGGGGCTGGTGAGCCCCCTTTGGCAGCTGGGGAAGTCCGGGGTCAGGGAGGGGGCGGCTTGTCTCAGGACCCAGTCTGAGCAATGCCTCCCCATGGCCTCCCCTGCAGCCACCCGGGAATCGGCCTTCGTGCACGCCATTGCCTCAGCTGGTGTGGCCTTTGCAGTCACGCGCTCCTGTGCAGAGGGCACCTCCACCATCTGTGGCTGCGACTCACATCATAAGGGGCCGCCTGGCGAGGGCTGGAAATGGGGCGGCTGCAGCGAGGATGCTGACTTCGGGGGTACTTGTGTCCCGAGAGTTCGCAGATGCACGTGAGAACAGGCCAGACGCACGCTCAGCCATGAACAAGCACAACAACGAGGCTGGCCGCACGGTGAGCCCTGGCCACCCTCCCAGCCCTGCCCAAGACCCTTCCCGGGACCTGTCCCTGCCCCTCCCTGTGGCCCATGTGCATGCTGGGCTCCCAGCCCTCCTTCCTCCTTGGACTGTTCCCCAGCCCCCAGCTTACTCCTGCCCTGAGGATGTTGTCCGCCCACGAGTGTGGCATCCCCAGGGAATGGGTACCAAACAGCCCATCCTGGGCACTTTAGCTGCCTGTGTAGCTGTGAGACCCATGGGCCTGGCTTTGAATTCAGCCTCCATCCTTTCCTAGGTTATTTGACTTAAGGCGAGTCGCTAAGTTCCCAGCCACTGTTTCCCTATCTGTTAAACGGGGGTCACAATCCTTATTTCCCAGGGCTTTGAGAAATGAATGTGATTTCTGCCAATGCCGAGGTGTGAAGGGGAGGGAAACAGGGAAGCAGTGGTCACCATTCTTAGGTCTACCTCTCAATCCTCAGTCCATTCTCATCCTGGCATAGGGGTGGAATAGAGGAGGTTTCAGCAATGAGGGTGGGAGGGCCTGGTGGGGTCAGTCTGGGGACCAGCTGCGGCTCCTCTTCCCAGACCATCCTGGACCACATGCATCTCAAGTGCAAGTGCCACGGACTGTCGGGCAGCTGTGAGGTCAAGACCTGCTGGTGGGCCCAGCCCGACTTCCGTGCCATCGGCGACTTCCTCAAGGACAAGTACGACAGCGCCTCAGAGATGGTGGTGGAGAAGCATCGGGAGTCCCGCGGCTGGGTGGGAGACCCTCCGCGCCAAGTACGCGCTCTTCAAGCCGCCCACCGAGAGGGACCTGGTCTACTACGAGAACTCGCCCAACTTTTGCGAGCCCAACCCTGAGACGGGCTCCTTCGGTACCAGGGACCGGACTTGCAATGTCACCTCCCACGGCATTGATGGCTGTGACCTGCTCTGCTGCGGCCGCGGCCACAACACGAGGACGGAGAAGCGGAAGGAGAAATGTCACTGCATCTTCCACTGGTGTTGCTATGTGAGCTGCCAGGAGTGTATCCGCATCTATGATGTGCACACCTGCAAGTAGGGAGCCAGGTAGGGTGGCTGGGTGGGGAGGCTGGGGGCGGGCCCTTGGTGCAGGGCCCTGGGTTTGCCTGTCTTCTCTTCTTGACGACCCCATTCTACTTCCGAGTGACCCAGGAGATGTATGTTTCCACGGCCACAGTAGGAAGGCACGATTTCCCAGGCTTCAGTGGGAATGGCCTTTGGGCAGTGTCTTGGTGGATTACACAAAGCACAGATAATAACCAAGCTTGTGCAAATGAGGGTCCAAGCAGTTGATTCAGTGCATGTACAAGTTAATAAATTATGAGCCAGGCCACTTCACACAGCCACTAGCTGTCATGATTGAGCATCCGTGGAGCCAGAGTTGGGGTATTGTAGGGTTGGAAGCTGGGCCCCTTGACTTCTGGTCTTGACTTGGCTCCTGACTTCTGTTCACTCCTCTGGGCCTCAGGTTCCTTACTGTAAAGTGAGGGGTTAAAATACTTGGAATAGCAGGCCCCAAAGTCTCTTGTACCCCTGGGGCAGAGTCATTTTGCACCCACCTTGAGCTTAGAAGGCAGGATTTTGCACAAGCATAACTCCTACCACCCTCAGGAGGTGGGTGGGGGAAGCGGTGTGTAAGCCCGTATCCCGGCACATCTGAGGCTTGGGTGGAGCGGGCGCACTCTCACCGCGTTTATGGCCGGTGATGGGGAGGAGGAAGGAGTCAAGTTCAGAGTGATGGTGGTGAGTAATCGAGGGATCAAAGACGGCTAGAGTATGTTCCCAGGCTTCCCAGAGGTGGCCTGCGTGGGAGACACTGTTGCCCAGCCCTGGGGTCCATAGGTCCCCAGAACAGGTCAAGGTTGGCCTGTGGTGGTCCTGTTCTTGGAGGGTTTCTCAGGCCCCTATGCCCTAAGAAAGGGCCTGGTCCATAGGGATCTGAGGCGCAGTCCGGCTGCCACCACTTGGCAACTGTGTGACCCCAGCAAGACTGTCCCTTCCTCTGTCGTCCTCCCCAGAGCTGCGGTGAGGAAGAGTGAAGGGCACTGGGAACAGTGCTCGGTTCATTGAGGAGGACTCAGCTGCCTGGGTCATCGCTGCCTGGGGCCATGTGGGCAAGGGCACCCCACTGAGCAATGTGGTTGGCAGGGGTCGGGCGTCTCCATGACAGGGAGGGACCGCATGAGCAGGGGAGAGCTCTGATTGACGGGTGACTGACTCAGCCCATCTGGGGAGCCCCTCTGTGTAGCTCAGGTTCCATCCTGGCAGGGACGGAGTCCAGAGAGACAGCAGGAGGCACCACTTCTCTGGGTGCCTGAATAAAAGCTGCGTGGGCAGTGGAAAGAGTGCCCAGGTGGGTCCAGCCCCACCGCTTCCCAGCTGCAGCCCAGCTCCCTCACTTGCACGTAGTAGTGATGATGGGAGCCTGGCAAGAATGTTATGAGGTTTGAGCAAGCTGGCAGATGTGAATGCCGGTCTGAATACAGTAATAACAGAAAGTGATAAATGCCACCAGAGCCCTGACATGAGGGCAGTCATCCTGCGAGAAGTGGTGTCATCACTTAGGCAGTTACATTTAGCTGCTTCTCAGAATGATGGAAGAAAAGTCAGTGCATAGGCGAGAACGCCCAGGCTCACTCTGCATGTCAGCAAAAACTGAAAGCTGCAGTGCCTCCTTGCTCTGACATCTACTCTGCCAAGCAGGACACAGCTCTGGCCGTTATGAGAAGGCTGCAGGGAAGCCAGGCTTCAGAACGCTAGCTCTGGAGTAGGCTCAGGGAGGCCGTTTGTATAGCCTGCCCATTGTAGCCCAGGGCCCTGCCTCCAGAAAGCCCCAATCTGTGGGCCCTGCAGAGGCCACGCTGGCAGCAGCCCAGGCCCGGCAGTGGCTCCAGGATGTCACAGCTCCGTTCCAGCTCCTCTCCTCCCTTCCCCTCTGAGGGCAGCTGAGCGAAGCCAAGCCATCTGCTGAGTGGGAAGGGGGTGGGCCCCTCGGTGTCCAGAAACCCCCCCACCTGCGATCTGATACTGATCCTAAGAGCCAACACTCCCCGTTTCTGAAATGGAATGGCATTTCCCCTTATGGAACATACTACATGGATGTGGTGGATGGTGGCCCCTGGGCCCCTCATATACAGAGCCCTTGCTCTGGGACATGTGGATTCTTGTCTCCCCATGTGGTGTCCTTTTGACAAACAGTTTTTGTTGAGTGATTTGGGGCAAGTGGTTTTGCCTCTCTGAGCCCCAGTTTCCTCCTCTGTGAACTGGGGGATAAGAACCGTGATCCTTGCAGGCTTGTGCGGATGAGAGCCCTGTGCACACGAAGAGCCCTGACACGGGGTCCAAGGAGGAGGGAACACCCCAAAGCCTGGCTTCCAGGAGCAGCTTCCCCATGGCCTGCTGCTGTTTCAGAGCCACAGGCTGAGACCATTACCCTCCTGTCCTTTCATCCACCTGACACTCTGCAGGCAGGATGGGAACTTCCGAGACAGGCTGGCGCAGGTAGAAGAGGGCAGGGTGCCCCTGAGCAGGCCTTTCCCTTATATAAGGGCCTTCCTTACGGAGAAAACCTCTCCACTGCTTGTCGATTGCGTCCGGTGTCTCAGGCGAACCACTGATTTCCCACCTCGGAGGACCAATTTTGTGCCTTTGTTATCCTGATGCTGTGAGTGCAGCAAGCTAGAAAGGGCTCAGCTAGAAAGAGGCAGGTGGCCTGGCAAACCCCAAGTCCTGGCTCTGTCACTGGGTCGTTTCAAGACTTTGGACATGTCTTTGGAATCTCGCTGAGTCTGTTTCTCCTCTTGTAAAAAGTCTCCTTCTGACCAAGGAGTTCGGGGATGATGGGGAACGCCCATCAGAGCCCTTTGGGCTTCAAATCTTTTGTGACATGTAAATACATATCTGAGCATACACACATATCTTGAAATACATACACAAATGAAGAGAAGGTACACATTGGTGCTCCCATGAGGAGGAATTTTTCATAATGCAATAGGCTTTCTTCTGCGTGGATAGCTTGATACAGAAACAGTGGACAAGAGTCTACAAAGTTGGGAATTGGGCCCTAGATCTGCAGGGATTCTCCTAGTCTCTATGCAAGGCAGGTTCCTCTATCAGGCGAGTTACCTAGACTGGCTTTCTGTTGCCCCAGCCCCAGCTAGAAGGTGGTTATTATTCAGTTGTGTCTGACTCTGCGACCCCATGGACTGCAGCATGCCAGGCTTCCCTGTCCATCACCATCTCCTGGAGTTTCCGCAAACTCATGTCCATTGAGTCGGTGATGCCATACAACCATCTCATCCTCCGTTGTCTCCTTCTGCCTTTCATCTTTCCTAGCATCAGGGTCTTTTCCAATGAGTTGGCTCTTTGCATCAGGTGGCCAAAGTATTGGAGTTTCAGCTTCAGCATCTGTCCTTCCAATGAATATTCGGGGTTGATTTCCTTTAGGACTGACTGGTTTGATCTCTTTGCTGTTCAAGGGACTCTCAAAAGAGTCTTCGAAAAGCAGTTTGAAAGCATCAGTTCTTCAGCATTCAGCATTTTTATTGTCCGGCTAGAAGCTGGGAAGGCAGGATTTGGATCCCAGCGTGTAGACGCTCAAGCCCTGCTGTAGCTCACACGCCCTTCCTCAGCAGTTTACCCCAGGGAGAGTAAGGAGCACGGGACAGGCACTCAGTGCCCCCCCACCCCCACCCCCACCCCACCGCATTACCTCCCAGTTCAAGAGAAAAGCTGAGTGAGACCTGGAACCAACAGCCTCTGAGCTTTGCATCCTGTGGGTGGTCCCTCTGGGAAAACACGTTCCTAATTCTTCCTCTTTGCTTCCCAAAGGGCACTGGGAACGGGTGAAGTGTGTGGCTGGGCAGATTCACCGAAGCCCTACGGGAAGCAGGACCCAGAGCTGGGCTCGGCCCTCAGCATCAGACAGCATGGAATCAGGACTCTTTGCCAGACGCACGTGTGGTAAATGACCTGGACCCAACCCGCCGCTGCCTGGGGGCCTCCCTCCCTCTCTCTCATCTCAAGTTTCTCACCCTACTCTGGATGGTGTGTGGTTTTTAAAGAAGGGGCTTTCTTTTTAGTTCTCCAGGGTCTGATAGAGACAGACCCAAGGCTTATCTTTGCACATGTTAAAGAAAATAAAAATGGAAAAAGAAAACAAAACCCACTTCTACTCCAACAGAACAGGCTGGGCTCAGGTGAGCTGCTCTGCCTGGTGGTAAAGACATCAACGTGGGCAACATTCTGTTTCCCGATGGCTCCTCCCGGTGACATTCCAAGATGCCTGTGAGGTGGGAGTTAGGAAGTAGGACAAAGCCCCGGAGTCTCTTTTTCTCTGTCTACTCCCATTCGAATCTGATAGACTTTCACATTCTGATAAAAGCCATAAGTTTAGCTGGGATCAAGTGGTAGGGAGGCCACGGCCATCGTTAGAGTCAGGTTTCGAGTTTGAAGAACCGGGAGTTCCCGGGCGTTTGAAGAGCAGCTGTATGTTCTTCTCAGTCCCCTTTTCTCTGTAACCCTGTTCTGCACGAGAGGCTCTTGTGAACTGCAGTCAGATCTCAAAAATCTTTTTCTACCATTCTGCAGTTTCCACCATTAACGCAGTACTTTTTTTTTTTTTTCCCCCCTTTCTGTAGTGAACGTTGTAAATAGGTTATGTGTAGGGGGCAAGACTTCTCCAGCTTAGATGGCTTCCTGAAGAAAGTGGTGTCTTTAAAGGGGCCATTCTGCCTCTCCCAGCCCTGCTCACCTGCAGATTCTCCATACAAACTCCAGGTTGAACAGCTGGACTGTAGGTCACCTGAGTATAAACGAGACAGAGGGTCAGAGGGAGAGCAGCCGTCTGTTCCTCAAGTTCCGACTCTGTGGCCAGTAGATGGGGAGGATACAAATGATTCCTTCCTTTGCTCTCCTCTGAGGACACATTGTCCTACATCCTTTTCTTCCTTTGGTCTGTGTGAGGAACCAGAAACGCAGAGTTCCTTCACACAGGTCTTCAGGCCTCACCTGTGTGCCGATAGCATCAGTCCATGCCGTCTCTGAGGATCAGGATTAGGTGTTCAAAGTGGGGCAGGCCGTCACTTGCTCCTGGGGTAGAGCATCTCACAGCTGAGTTCTCCTTGATGCACACGGGTCCTCTGGAGGGTCTTAGGGGAAGTGAGCATGGTGGCGGCAACTGGCTCTGCCTTACGGAGAATCAGAAAGAAGAGATGCAGTAGGGGCCTAGGCTAGAACGAAGTGACTCCTTCCTTTCCCCCCTTCTCTCTCTGGTCTAACACTGACCTAAGATACCGGGTTAAGCCATCTTCCTACATGCTCAGGCAGGTTTGCCCAAGACGATCATCTCGAAGCCGTGCCTGCACCCCGAATCTGCTGGCATCCAGCCCTGCTCAAGATCCTCATGCCACCCCCTCTAAAGAGTCTGAAATGCCCCTCCCCATCTCATCTCTTAAGACTGAAAAAGTTTTAAATCATGTCAACCAGATAATGCTTGCTTTATGTGAGAATTCTTTTGGCAGAATGGATACCAATTTTCACAACAGTCTTTTCCTATCTATGTATTCTATATTAAAAGTGATAAAGTCATGTTTCTGGGGCGTATTCAAGTAGCTGACAAGTAATTATTTAATAATAGTACATTGAGTGCACTGTAATTATTCTCGCCGTAGTCAGGTCATAGTATCCAACAGAAATTTCCTACCAACCTGCTGTATCCAAAGTTTTGTAAAAGTTGTAGAAGTTGTTGATCTTTTTGATTTTATATTCAAAAAGTCTCTTTTTATAAATATTATTTATTATACAATGTATATACCTTTGAGTTAACTAAGATTATATATTATATAAATATATATATATTTGGAGAAAATATATTTCATCATGCAGTTTTTTTCTGTTAAGTCATTAAAGAGAAGGTAAACAAACTGAAAACGGATACATTGTACAGTGTGTGGAGTTTCCAGAGTCATGCTCAGGAGGTCCAGAATATCAGGTTCGAAATGTGGGGGCCTCCACTTTCACTCTGAAATGAGGGGCCCAACTTAAGGTCATCTCTGTTTTCTCAGCAAGATCACCTGAGATGTCATGGACAATAGGTCTGATCTACTCAAGGGCTTTCTCACAGGCTTACTTTGTTCTAAGTCAGCTTCTAGAAGAATTTCCACTTTTATACCTGAGTGACTTGGGCAATAATTCATCTCATAGACTCCAGCACTTCCAATGCACAAATTAATGTCACAGACACTCGAGAGATAAGACTCAAGGCTAAGGGACCATGGGGTTGGCCACCAGCTTAATCCCTTTCAAACCCGTGTTTTGAGCTCTATTTAGTGGGGAAATAGAATTTGCCCTCCTGAAAATTAAACTTTGAGTGGAAATGGCTCTCCCCTGCTAGCTCCACTCCAAGCTTTGGAAGGGGTAGCTTGGTGGGAAGGAAGAAATGGTGTGCCCTGGCCTCTAGAATGGGCGTCACTGGAAGGGTTAGACTTACTTGGGCAGAACAGAACCCCCAGTGGGCACGCTCTAGGGAGGGGATGCTCTCCTTGGACCGTGGCTTCAAAAGGACTCACCCGAAGCTTACAGGTAACGCCTTTTCAACAACCAGGTGCTGTAACTCAGTTTTATGACCACAGACAATCCTTTGGTCTTCAGGCCTGCCCATAAAATGTCACCTTCAGTTTGGCACAGCAAAAGGCTTCCTCTCCCTTTCTTTGACCTTTATTAAGAATTAAGTAAATTCATCTCACTTCACAGACGAAATAACAGGAAAACAGAAGAATCTGCCTTCTGTGGTAGAGGTGGGCTGCTTGGGCTCTAACCTCAGATGAGGGAGGGCTCCTAGAAGTTCATGAATTTTCTTGTGCCCATGATGCGTCTTTATTTAGTACCTGAAAAGCTGAACCCACAAAAATGGTTCATTTGTGCAATGAATGGGACGTGGAAAGGATACAGCTCTCCCTGTCTCAGGGGGCTACTTGTCTTCGTGTTTCACTTTTACATAAAGCTAATAATACTCATCGACCTCAGTATTTTGGGTACTTGTTTTTTAACCTATAAAATTGCTAAATGTTCAAATGGTCCCTAGTCACACTCACCAAGCCCATTTGTAATCCTTTCTATGATTAATTATGTTCTATGATTAAAGAGAACACAGTTTATAGCAGTGCTTGAACATTTAGTTTCTCCAGAAGCATAAATACTATTAAACATCTAAAAACAAGAGGAAGATCCAAAAAAAAAAAAAGATCCCAAAGAGGAAAAGAAGATAATCTAATGAGTTTAGCATTATTATTTTTCAAAGCAGTGTTAGTTTATGAAGGAAGAAGGGAAGTCTGTGAGACAGTTCAAGGATGAGATACAAATAAAGGCAGGAGGAAGAAGCAGAGAGCGGGGAACGATGATGGTGGCGTTATTCTAGGTGCGTTCGAGGATAGTGTGCTAATGTGCGAGGTTGATCTACACACACACACCACACACACACACACACACACACATACATGCCAGTAAAGCTGTTGATATTTCAGCAAAATTATGGTTGCTACAGTGTCATCATTTCTCCTAGCTCAACAGAGAACTTGCTAGGAGGCAAAACATTATCTCTGCATTCATCTTATACTCCCGAAAATAGAGTGAGAGAGTCAGCTGTGTGACGAGTGTATGTTGGGAAAATGTCAAACCCAAGTCCTCCTTGCAAACTGTCTCCACTCCTTGGGATTCCTGCCGATCGCAGGCGCCACCTCCTGCATCTTAATGCCGCAGTGTGCACACAGCACACGCCCTCCATGGGCCCGGCTCCAGTCTTGGTACCGCTTGCCAAGCTGAAGAGAAACTCCGGGTCATTTTGCAATAACTTCTAAAATTTACATGCTTTTCTGAACTCTCATACACACCTTTCCCAGTCACTTCTCTGAAGAGGCTGATGGATCAAGTTGTCAGGCAAGGAAAATGAAATCTTTACCTTCTGTGTTTGGGCTGGGTTGGTTGTTTATAGCTGACTCAGTGCTTCAACAAGTCTGTTTACCAGGATTTGATTATTAGACACACTTGAATCTAAGACTTGTTGCTGAAACTTAGGCTGTTCACTGTAATTTTTAGGATATGAAAGTGAAAGCTGTTCAGCTGTGTCCTACTCTTTGCAACCCCATGGACTACAATAGTCCATGGAGTTCTCTAGGCCAGAATACTGGAGTGGGTAGCCTTTCCCTTCTCCAGGGGATCTTCCCAACCCAGAGATTGAACCCAGGTCTCCCACACTGCAGGTGGATTCTTTATCAGCTTATCCACAAGGGAAACCCTTAGGATATGAAAAGGCAGCCTTAAAACATATTTTAGGTTTAACTACTATGATCCAGTTTTTCTGTTATACTAAAAAAAAAAAAAGTGTTTCAGTAAAATTGTAAAACTTTAGGAAGGAAAAAATAACCCCCTTTTTTGAGGTTTCATTACATCTGACAAAAAGTAGCCTGTTAACAGTTCATCTGCAGAAATTAAGACAGCGGCCAGAGGAGTCCCCATCGCTTCATCACCAGGTTGTGCTATATGCTCGCTCTGCCAAGCATCAGCTCTGAAGAGTTCTGGAAAGGCTGAAGCCCTCCAATCCCAAGGTTACACGGGGACCAGGAAGATTCTCAGAGGCCTCCTCACAGGAGGGTGTAGACAGCTCCCGGGGGGCTGACCCTGCAGTCAGAGAAGCTTTAAGGCCCCCGACCTCTCCCCACAAGTCTTGCTGGTTTTCTGGGTGGCCGTTAGTCCTACCCTGAGCCACCTCTGAGCATCAGGGTTTAGGCTAAAAGACGTGAGAGCTCAGAAACACGCCACATGGATGAAGGATACCAAAAAGAACCATGTGAAGAAATCTCACAGAGGGTGTTCGCACCTTTTGGTTTGTTATGTGTCACAGGAAGGACTAATTCAACTTGGGAAACAATTTTCCTTTCTGGTTTATTGCTAACCCACTTATGCCTTTGGTGTACTTCAGTTTTTTAATAAGAGGAAATAAGTAAAGGGGGTATAAAGATCCTTCTTGTGTGCCAACTTTATATAAAACTGGCTACTGAACTATATTTGTCAAATTAACTATATTTTCTAAATAATTAAAGTCAGAGATTTTAAAATAAAAATCATTTCCTTACACTAGTTAAAACAAGGAGGGGCTTTTCTGAGCCCTTTCTTCATATACTCTGGTCAGTTATGCATATTGTCTTGTACAAAATATTGGTCTGTTGCAGGATGTTTTCAAGTATACGTACTCTTTATTGCATTCCTTCATTTGCATTAAACAATATAATATTTGTATTTCTTCAATATAGTTCTGGACAAAACACAAAGACATTAATCTTATTTAACAAGAGACATAAGTTAATACAATGTATGCTGCTTTCATGGGGAGGGAAAAAGAGGCAAGATCTAAAACAGATAAGGAGATCCAGGATACTGGCCACCAGGAACCACAGAATTTTTACAGTACAATCCACTTTGTTTAAGCCACACAATAAGCTAGAGATGAAAACCCAAAAGAAAGCAGATGCGACATATAAATCTACCAAAAATATGCAGAGAGCAAGATCTGGAGATAATTTATCTTCTACCACAGGGACAGGTGAGAGAGCTGCGCCACGGACCGATGTGGTGACACCCAAGTGCCACCTGGTGCCAAGCCCCACGTTAAGCGCCTTCAGGGGCTCCCACCCTCGACGCGGAAGCTCCTGCGGGAAGCTGCAGCAGCAGCGGGGGAGGCGCGCGTTCCGCAAGCCTTCTCACCGAGTATGGCGACCTGATCGCATTTCTTCCAACTCAGCTTAAACTACTGTTCTCCTTCCCTTTGGAAGAAGCGTGCAGAGGGGGGAAGGAGACGTCTTCAGTACATTGGAATGGATGTTAAAGGACTGAGGAGAGAGTGCTAGAAAGTGGTTTATTTTTTCTGGATAGATGCTAGGGAGTACAGATAATTTAAAATAAAGGAAGGATACATTCTACCTAAGTCATTAAGCTAAGGACAAAAGAAGAGTGGTGATACTAAAGAAGCCTTTAGTATTATTGACCCACTTAGACCTGGGCACTAATGAGTGCTGAGAAGGTTGTAAGTTACTTGAGTTGACATCTTTCTGTTTTGGGGTGTATGCTTTTACCATACACATCTCTCACAGGTTCTTAACAACATCTACCAAGTAGTAATGACCAGCGTTATCTCTTACCACTGAGCGCATCACTTAAAGGGATGGCACAGCCAACACAGTAATAATCTGACTTCCTATTAAGAAAGGTCTCCTGATTGCAACCTAGAAACATCTCTGAAAATGATCGAGAACAGCATCTTAGAAATTCATAGCCCTGTTTCTTCAGGCAAAGATAACCAGCCTTCTGGGAGAAACCTGAACCAAATATCCAATGACCTGTAGTGTTAACACGGGAGTTATGAGAGAATCCCTTTGAACCCAGTGCCTCTAGTCACGGCTCCTAGCTTATAGGTGGAAAGTCTTCCTTCTACTAGGCCAACTGCTCTTTGCAACATCAGTATGTTTATTGAGAGTTTTCGGGTGGTGGTAGGGAGCTTAGAACGTGTAGTGTTCATAAGTACAGTATGGTTCCCACATTTAAGATTGAGCAAGAAGGAATCAGCTTACACGGAGAGGTGAGCACAGCATTCTAAAGCGAATTTACACCTTCCACAAGAGGGAGTATCTCAGTAAGCACAAGGAAGGGAGTTTCATTGCACTTGTCATGCAGTGTGAGCATGTGTCGAAGGCAGGGGACATTTCACTGTGTTCATTATCTCGAGGAGGTTGAGTGACGATCCCAGGCCATCTTCACCTTGGTCACTTTGCGTTTGAAAATAGTTCATGGTCATAGTCGAGGGGGCTACTGAAAAAGAAATACCAAAACACAACAAAAAACAGATGAAGGGTCTGCAAAAAGCCCTTCACCACAAAACCACACTAAAGGCTTCTTAGTGGTTTATCTACATTTTCACTATGCATTTTCCATTAGAAGAGCATTTCACAAAAGAAAATATTTACACTCCATGCATTTAAAAGCAGGTTCCAATAAATATGTACCATCGTGCTTTTTCCTGCCTTGTGACAAGGAAGTTTTGCGAAGCAGGACAGGGAGAGCAAACCAACAGTACAACCCACTTCCTTGCTGGGTCTCCTAGACCTACAACACAGTGGAGAATTCTAATAAATGGAAACAAAGTTGTGCAAGAGAGGTTGAGAATTCAAATTCACAGGCACTGTACAGCAACTCTTAGAATAGGCACACAGGTTTACAAGACTGGGGAGTCTGGCTGGAGGTCTCAAGTGTTGTATGTACTTACGCTCCTTCTTCTCTTAAGAGGGCCAAGAATTTTCTCACACGGTATTCGGGATCCATCTAAATACATCAGAAGGAATAAAGAAGATGGGTTAGTGGTGCCTTCTAAAAATGATGCACTTACTTCATGCCAAGAAAATGATTGGTTTTATACTTTCTCAGGGCTCTGGTGAGCCACGGAAATATGTTACCTGCTCCTTAACCAGTAGTCTGCTACAGCAAAGTGGACTGTGTCACTTAAAGGAAGTGAGGAGGGATTCTGGAGCACAGAGAATTGCTATGCATGAGGTTATCCACAGGCACCTCAGCCCAGTGACCCCTTAGCTGGTAGTGGGTGAGGAGGTGGCCCTGAGAAGCATGTTGTGAGAGCAGGGCTGGCCATTCACTGTGGTGCAGATGGCATCCAATTCATAGGGGCTCATCCAAGGCATGAAAGTGGGACCAAAATGGAAGAAGCCAATTGATGCTGATTAAACAGTGAAAAAAACAGCCTATTAACTCTGTATGAGTGATTCTTTAGCTTTTCTTAATCTTGGTGTGCCTGGCACAGTTCTTTCTTCATAATTAACGATAACAGTTGTGCTGAAACTAAAAAGAAAATCAGTGGGGGTGATTCGTCTGACATGCTCTCTGGATAATTCAGGTCTCCTGGGACTGAGAACAGTGTTGTGAATCTAAGAAAAGATGGGGGACTCAGTTCTTGCTCAGGTTGTAGGGTCTGGGTTGCTATTATTAATTATCCCTATTCATTTTCATATTTCTTTAAAAAAATTTTCACCATATATCTTTTCTCTTTCTTTTTATTTATTTGTTTAGGCTGTATCAGGTCTTAGGTGCGGCATGTGGGATCTACTTCCCTGACCAGGGATCAAATCTGGGGCCCCTGCTTTGAGAGTATGAAGTCCTATCTACTGGACCACAAGAGAATTTCCTCATATTCAAATTTCTATGAATTTACTTAATTTTGTTTTATTCTCATTGGTCTACCAGAGATGTGAAGTTGTAAAAAAAAAAAAAAAAAAGATCATTAAAAACAGCTTCAATTCCTAAAGATGAGTTTTTATTGTAAGAAACACACCTAACTTTGAAAAATGTTCCAGGGCAAGAGCCTGTTCCCCAAGAGGGAACTCCCTGCCCTCCAGGAATAGCTTTCAAATGCTCCGCGCAGCTGTGGGTAAATGTGCAATTGGATTCCCCCTCCAACTACTTTTTAAAAAATCTCTTCTATCCCCCAAAAATCCAAGTTTTGAATGTATTAAAGTTAAGAGGTCAGACTACAAAGGACTAAGAAAAAGTGTGAATAGTTAACAAGAGAAACATTTTTCCTCTTTGGGAATAGAATTACATATGAATCAATTGTCAAGTTCTTTTTCAAAAAAAAAAAAAAAAGGAACTGGCTGGAGCTCTGCTGTAGTCAGTACTTGCAGGTCTTTGCCCATTAAACATATTTAATATGTGTGAGCAACGACTTACTGACTTGCCTGTAGCTATGGAATTAAAAGTCAAGGGAAAGGGAGGAAAAAAGTAATCTAGATAAATGACTTTATTCCCTCAGGTGACATCCAGTCAGAGCAGATCCTCAGCACTGTGCAAGTTTTAACAGAATTGTGTATGGTGAACAGAAAGGTAACATGACTTATATTCGGCTAAACTACATGCCTCTTCACTTAGACTCGGTCTCTCTAAGGCAGATCTAAAGAGAATTCACTCAGCTGCACGAAATCCATTTGACGTGAAGGGGTTCAAACTCAGAGGCCTATGAAGTGTCAGTCGCTGAAGATTAGGTCTGAGTGCCCCACTCTCACTTTCCACCCCACAAACAGAGGAGGCATTAACTTGATCACTGACCTGCAGGCATCAAAGGAAGAGAGGAAGGGGTAGGGATTGGGGAGAAAAACCCACATAGTTTCTTCTATGCAATTATTGAAAACAAAAAAAAATTGTGCTGAAACTTAAAGAAATGAAGCATAGAGCTGATTGTCTGACAGATTCATCTCTTCCAAGGAAAGAGCCAATACAAATGTATGTGTACCTTTACCAAGAATAATCCTCAGCGAACTGATTAGTCTGGAACTTTACTACTCAGAAGGAAAACAGAAATAAACTAGCTTAAAAATAGTCCAGCTGAAGGTTTCTCAAAGCCACAATTTTAAAATAAATTGCCAGCAAAGATTAAAAAAGCATTCACTTCGTGATTGCATTTTGTTATTGGTCTAAGAGCCTATTTCAGCAGTAAATGAAATAAGTTTCACCTCTGCCACCCACAGCTCACACTGTTGGAACAACAGGACTGAGTGTTAACGCATGATGCTCAGAATGCAGCCAGTCTGTCCACCGAGGACCCAGGAGAGATTCATTCAACAGAAATTGGCTGAGGGCCTGACTATGTGTCCAGCTCTGTTCCAGGAGCTGTGGACTTACTAGTGAGTGAAAGCCAAGATCTCTGAACTCATACAGCTTCAAAGGGACACATTTAGTATCTAACTAGTATCTCAGATAAGGACAAGATGACACAGGATAGGCACACGGAGGGATGGAGTTACAAAAAGAAGAGAGGTAAGCTGTCAGTAGACGTGAGAAGGTCTCAAAGAAGTTTCATCTGTTTTTGCCCAGGCAGTAGCCTGGGGCTTAGTTTTTCTATGTGATCCTGGATGCTTCAACCCTACAGTAGTTTGCGTGAAATTTCTAGGAGCCCTGCCAGAGGAGAATATATACAGCCTCTTTCTAATCTCTACACTCAATCACCTTGTCCCTTGAAACAGTTTCCCAGGTCCCCTCTGGTGTCTGTGCATCACTTCCTGACTTCTGATGGACAATGCCAGGTCCCCCACTTCCAGCCCATTATATCACTAGCTGCGACCTTGGTTAACTCACTGACAACTGGTGGGACTCTCAGGATCCTCACCTCTAAAATGAAGGGGCAGCAGAAATTGTTCTTTCAAGTCTTTTCTAACTGTAAAACCTAGTGACTCTGTAAATTAAAATTTAATTTTATCATCTTTTCTTATATTTTTGAGTTTTAAGAAGTAGGAAAGAAAGTACCAATAAGTTGTTGTTTGATCTCCGAAGCAGGTTACTAACACCAAGTTGACCCTGGAAATAATACAGGAGACTTTCAACTTAAAATCTTGGTGAGAGGGAATGATAACACCTGTTGGGATAATATTGTGAACCTTCTGTGTCTGAACCATATGGAGAAGGAAGCATCTTACCTGTAGGGACATCTCAATCAACATTAGTAACTTCTTGATTCCTATCCAGACCTTCTTCCCTTTGACCTGCTGTGTAATTGTGGTGCGTTCTTCATCCTTGAAGTTGCCCAATAGCTACGAAAACAATAAAAGTAAGGAAAGCATTATACAAGGACATCAACAACATTAATTCCCACATTTACCCTTAAAAAATAGTGATAAGAACTACCTGACGGGTTCAAGCTGATAGAATTCTCTCATATTTTAAAACCCAACTTGACTTTTCTGAATCCATTAAGTGCAATTATGAAAATGAAAACTGGAATCTTAAACCCTATTTTCTTATGGACCTTCAGGATAATTTAGAGATATGTTTGCTGGGGGAAAAATAGCTCCAATCCATAATAAATATCAGTTAAAATTTTTAACATTCCATTCTAAGAATAATCTGTATATGTCAAAGCAGACTAAATTTAATTCTCTCACTCAACCTCGGCACAAAAACTGCTCAAACAGGTAAGCTGGAAACATTTATCATATAGCTTCTATTTTGTTGGGAGTATGCCCAACTGTACAGGTCTTGAGGATTTTAAGAAGCCTTCCTGACTATCGCTGCTGAACAAGTAACTAAATAATCGTTCTTAACACTTCATCAAATCATTTGTGAACACTAATATTAATCAAAAGTTTAATAAAGGATATATATTTTTAAAAAATTAAAGACTATGTCATCCTCAAAAAGAAAACATTTCCATATTATGAACTTGTTAATAAGAAGGTTCCTTTAAGGCTTTAATTATTGCTCAAATTGATTAACTGCAAGTAAATGGACTGAATGCTAGTATGAAGAACTGAGTTTTCTATATATTGATTATTCTACTTCCCTCCCCCGCACCGAAGCTTCTGGCCCATGTAATCTATATGCATTAGTCGTGCTGGGCACAGAGTAATTCATTCCTGGCAGTTTGCATGCTGCTTCCACTGAGGAATGAAGACCTACCTCACTCTTACTTGTATTTCTCTCTTTTTCCTCTAATTCCAGAAAGTGACTGGAGGTGTATCCTGGGTTCCGTGTTCTGTGTTAACACAGAAACGAAACACCAGGTGTGATGCCTGGGGCACCCGTAGCTCCTTTCTTTGGGCAGTGTGCACTCCCTTCCCTCATCCTTACCTCCAGAGCCTCCAGCAGCTGCTCCCTGTGGCGATGTTGGGCACGTGGATGGTGGTGCTGAAGGCGTTGAGCATTTCCATCTCCTGAAGGACATCTTTGCGGCTCGTGGTCCCAATGATAAGAAGCTTGCGACCCTGATCATAGGGAAAAAAAGGTGTTAAAACACAAAGGAAAAAACTCATTAGGAAACTAGATTAAGCCTGAGCAACACCCATTTATTTAATTGCAGAAATGCAAATGCTTAGGCAGAACAGAAGGAAAAATTCAGAACTAAATTCTTGAAAATCTATTTGGCCACATCACACAGCATGTGGGATCTTAAGTTTCCTGTCCTGCAGTGGAAGTGGGGAATCTTAACCGCTGGACTGCTAGGGAAGTCTCTTGAAAAATGATTTAAAAATGTTATCAACGACATGATTCAGAAAAAGCGACACTTTCTTCAGCATGCGGTTCAGAAAGAAGCAGCTGTTCTTTCTCCTTATCCGCATCAGTAACATTCTGGGTCAGTAAATCAGGAAGATACACAAACCAAACAGAAAGGTACTTTAATATATGTCTGTAATTCATCTCCACAGCCAATATATACATATTTTAACATATGGATGGTTGGGGAAAAAAAAAGGAATGAAAGTCCTTGCCACCCACTTAGCAAGACTTTATAAATGCTTTTAGGAGAGGTCCTCAGGTAATAATTGTTTACATTTATGCAGCAGTGAAAGGCATGGTGCTATATGTTTCACATAATTGTCTTATTTAATGTTTTTAACTTCATTTTAATTTTTAGCCCCCTAATGTAACAAGGAATGTTTAAAAACTATACCAGGCTTAGGCCACCATTCCTGATTCCCACATTCCAGAAGCAGCCATTTTCTACTCTCTGGGTTTCTCTTCTTGTATTTACTTCCTTATCTTTAAATAGCACTCTATTATTTTTAAATCTTTCTTTTCGGCTTTAAATATTATTTCCTGAGTTCCTATTATGGAAGATGGAAATACTTAATACTAATTTTGCACTAACCCCCGCACCTCCAATATGTCCCTTTTCTCATCCTTCCAATATAATGATTTCACAGCCTCTGGTTAAATCTATACTCTTTATTATGATTATATAAATATGATTTATGGCTAAGCCATGTAGTATCATTTCTTGGGCAACATTTTGGTCTTGTTAAGAATTACTAATTGCCATTTCCCTCCTTTGCTTAGTTTATCAGGTACTTATCACAAGTTCATCCCCAAACAAATATAGCCACAAATATCATGCCAATATGTCCTAACATGTTCGGTTCAGTTCAGTTCAGTCACTCAGTCATGTCCGACTCTTTGCGACCCCATGAATCGTAGCACGCCAGGCCTCCCTGTCCATCACCAACTCCCCGGAGTTCACTCAGACACGTCCATCGAGTCAGTGATGCCATCCAGCCATCTCATCCTCTGTCATCCCCTTCTCCTCTTGTCCCCAATCCCTCCCAGCATCAGAGTCTTTTCCAAGGAGTCAACTCTTCACATGAGGTGGCCAGAGTACTAGAGTTTCAGCTTCAGCATCATTCCCTCCAAAGAAATCCCAGGACTGATCTTGCAGTCCAAGGGACTCTCAAGAGTCTTCTCGAACACCACAGTTCAAAAGCATCAATTCTTCGGTGCTTAGCTTTCTTCACAGTCCAACTCTCACATCCATACATGACCACTGGAAAGACCATAGCCTTGACTAGACGGACCTTTGTTGGCAAAGTAATGTCTCTGCTTTTGAATATGCTGTCTAGGTTGGTCATAACTTTTCTTCCAAGGAGTAAGTGTCTTTTAATTTCATGGCTGCAATCACCATCTTCAGTGATTTTGGAGCCCCCCCCAAATAAAGTCTGACACTGTTTCCACTGTTTCCCCATCTATTTGCCATTAAGTGATGGAACCAGATGCCATGATCTTCATTTTCTGAATGTTGAGCTTTAAGCCAACTTTTTCACTCTCCTCTTTCACTTTCATCAAGAGGCTTTTTAGTTCCTCTTCACTTTCTGCCATAAGGGTGGTGTCATCTGCATATCTGAGGTTATTGATATTTCTCCCGGCAATCTTGATTCTAGCTTGTGCTTCTTCCAGCCCAGCATTTCTCATGATGTACTCTGCAGATAAGTTAAATAAGCAGAATTTTAAAGTTTTGGGTATATTTTTAAAATTTATTCATTTTTGGCTGAGCTGGGTCACACTGCTCCACGAGGGCTTTCCTCCAGTTGCAGGAAGCAGGGGCAACTCTCTTGTCATGGTGCAGGGGCTTCACACAACAGTAGCTTCTCTTGTTTCAGAGCACAGGCTCTACAGCACGAGCTCGACAGCCGCGGTGCACAGGCTTAGCCGCCCTGTGGCATGTAGGATGTTCCCGGATCAGGGACTGAACTGGTGTCTACTGTACTGGCAGGTGGATTCTTTGCCACCGAGCCATCAGAGAAACCGCCTGGGAGTTTTTTCTTGAGGGCATTCCGCTTGTGGAGTCCTCTGTTCTCAGAGCTCAATCTGAACTGACTCTTCTCGATGCTGGCTGCTCAAGCTATAGGTCTAGGATCTTCCTCTCTCCTCTCTGAGATTCCCTGTCACCCCCCCGCCACCCCCACCCCCCGGTTTATTCCCTCTTTTCCATGGGACACGGACTTCAAAAGCTTCCTGAGAAAAAAGTGTATAGGAGGTAAAAACTTAAGACCTGGAAATGCCTTTATTCCATCCTTAATACTGTACACATCATACTTGATAGTTTGGCTAGGTATAGAGAATAAGGCTAGAAATAATTTTCCCCTCAGAATTATCAAGTCATTGTTCTATTGTCTTTTAATTTTCAGTACTGCTGACTAGAAGACTGATGCCATTTTGATTTTCTGACTCATTGCTTCTAACTTTTAAAAATATATAACTTAAAAAAATCATTTCTTTATCTCTATGTCCTATAAGTTACAAACCTTCAGATAAGTCACTCTTTATTTCCTGAATGTATCTTTTTTAAAATAAAAATCACATACTGTTATATTTCATGGATACTACCTTATTTTAAAGCTCTGTGAAGATTACATATTTTAAAAAATGTTTTTTTATTTTCTCTGCTTTGTCTTTGTTTCCTCTGAGTTCCTCCCCCTCCCCCTCCTTATTTGTCCTTTGGTGGTTCTTCTTCAAGTGCCTGGTGATTGCTGGATGACTACTCATATTTAAGAGTTACACTAATAACTGGAAGCTCTGAATCTGAGGGTTTCACGATAGGATGTTAAGACTTGGCTGATTATTGGGGGTCCCTCAAAGGTCAGGATGTGTACATTTTCCCCAGAGAATCTTTCAGTCTCCTTCCTGAGGGCTATACAGCCTAGTTTCCAACATATTTCATGGGAGTCCCTGAGGGAAGGGGTCTGGGCGCCTCGCCACTCAACATGAAGACATCCACTTACTCCCGTTTGCAGCACCATGCCCTTTTAGATTCATCTCTCATTCAGGGTCCATTATGCTCCCAAGAATTAAGTATCAGTATTATCTCCACTTTACTGTGGGAGCTATTAAGTCTTATAGATTTGACTAATTTGTTCAAGGTCTAATAACTAATAAATAAGAGAGCCAAGAATGGAAACCATATCCAGAATCCAAAACTGTATACTGCCTTTTTTTTCATGAAGAAATATTTTAAGAATATTTTAAATATTTTAAGAAACTGAAGATCAGAAGCTCAAACAATTACACTTTGGGTTTTGTAAATATTAAACCACTATGGCTAATAAGGCATGCTAGCTTTTCTCAGTCTTAATTGATTGTTTTTGTCCATCTGTTGTGACAATAGATATTATAAGAACATAAACAACAGCCCACCAAAGAAACAAAGTTGAGGCTTTCTGGTATAAGCAGTAATTGGCCTATCAAGTGCCTGTGCAAAGACTATAAGAGAGAAGTATACCTATGAAGTATAGAGATTAAAGGGTAATCATTGTTATTATTCAAGAAATCAACTCGCTAAAAATCAAACACATTGTCAACAGACCCTTACCAAGCTACTGGATGAACATGGAATAGACCTTACACGTAGAGAGACAGATACAAAAGAGGTCATTACAATACAATACGGAGGGGTGCAGGTAAAGGCACAGGATGGCATGGAAGAGGGAAGACGTGTGGCAGAGAAACATCTCCTTTTCCTCTGGTGGAGACAATATCTGAACTGTCTTAACGAGTGAGTGGCCTGACTTGGAGATGAAGGGGAAGGACATTCCAAGTCTGAAGGAACAGAAACAGATAAATCCAAAGGCGAAATAACAAAAACCGAGATGTCAGGGGGTAATTAAAAACACATAAAGACATAGAAGGGCTTTCCTGGTGGCTCAGATGGTGAAGACTCTGCCTGCAATGCAGGTGACACAGGTTCGATCCCTGGGCTGGGAAGATCCCCTAGAGAAGGGAATGGCTACCCACTCCAGAGTCCTTGCCTGGAGAATCCCATTGACAGAGGAGCCTGGTAGGCTACAGTCTATGGGGCCACAAAGAGTTGGACACGACTGAGCGACTAACACAAACTAAAGACATATAAACTCCTACTATGTAACAGTTAAGTGGTGCTTTTTACATTCAAGCTATTTTTCAACATTAAATTCTGAACACTTGGGAACATATCTCAAAACCACATAGGCTGGCACATCTTCATTATAATTAAAGGGAACTGTTGGGACTTCCGTGGTGGTCCAGTGGCTAGCATTCCACACTCCCAATGCAGAGGGTTCAGGTCTGATCCCTGGTCAGGGAACTAGACTCCATATGCTGCAACTAAGACCTGGCGCGGCCAAATAAATATTTTTTAAAAAGAACAAATTTAAAAAAAAGTTAACTGTTACTTTGCTTTTTTTTCTTTAGGTTTCCAATGTTCCTAAGTCCATAATTCAAGCTCCCTCATTTTGCTCCTCTCTTACAAAGGACAACACTGGCCCTCGAAGAATGGCTTGCTAACCATTCTAAAAGCTGGAATGGCCATTTTCCTAGTGAAACTCTGTCTTACGTTACCAGTGACTATACGCTTCAGAGTGTTGAAAGACTGGGAAATGTGGAGCAACTTATAATGGAGACGCTAATTTATGTTTTGCTTTTCTTCTTGTTTAACAAGACTGCAAACACTGCAGAGAGGTCATGACCCAGGCAAGTTCAGGCCTTGACTTGTAAGCATCATCTTCAAGAAAACACCGAAAAACATTACCAAATAATTAAATTGTGCTGGGTCATTTTGTATATTAATTAGTGGTAGTACTCATGAGGCAGCTTTATTATGAAAAACCAGCTCTGAATATACTTAATATCCTAAATCATTCTGGAGAAAAAGTTGCCAGCAACATGAGGTGGGAAGGCCAGCTTTAAAAACAGAAGTAGAGCTCAACCCAGAAAGAGAAATCCAACTTGTTAATGTGTGGCTACCAGCCTGAATCTATAGTGCCAAACAAAACATGCCCCTTGATGGGAAGAAAAGAGGCAGAGAGATAACTTACTTGGGAAAAAACTGTTCCCAGAATACTCTGAGATTTTCCAGTTCTGATGCAATAAAGAAAAGGCCTAAATAAAATGACTATCTGCCAATCGGATTATGATAAACATTGTTCCAAGGTTAAATAAGTATTAGTTAACTAATTCTTACTACTATAAGAAGCAACTCAGGTGAAAACATTACCATGAAAAAGGCAGGGCTCAGTCAGGTGTTGATCCTTCAAAAAACACTTCTTTACATGATGAAGAATGAGCCAAGTACTAAGCAGCATCTAAGCCTTTTGCCACACAAAAGACTAACCAGATAATCCACACCCTTTCATAGGTCCTGCCCATTGATTGGCCCCAATAAACTGATTTGTAACAAAAGTTCATGTGGAAGAAAGCTTTTTTTTTTCCCTTAAATAAAAATGCCACCAATATAATACTGCAGTGAAATGGAAGGGCTGATTTTAACCTGCTAACAAAAGTAAAGTCAGTTATGCAGTAAAGAAAGGCCAATTCTTTCCCTATCATTCAGTGCTGAGCAAGGGCAATACACCCTGGGTAAGAAGAATGAACTGGGAACAATTGGAAACCCTGAAATGGATTAAGAAGTGAGTGTGTCGGGGGCCTTAAACTTTACTTTCTCGTTGTTAGAATTTGAAGCTTTTGTAAATAAATGTGAAGTTTCTCTGAATTTGGAATTTATAAGCCCGGGAAGTAAAAGATAAAATAGATTAGCTGATCAGATCATGAACACGAACTGACTCTGTTCAAGTATATATGGAATTATGAGATTTGGTTTGTGCCTCCAAAGTGAGTACAGTCCAGCTGGGGAGAGTGAGTAAATATTCAGAGACCAAGGAACACACCAGCAAACACGAATGAGTAACGGGTGCGGGGACACAGCACAGAGGCACAGCTTCACTGGCAGAGGGTCTTCTGGGAAGATGCCTGTAGTATCACAGAGACGCTGGTGAAGAAGATGGCCTGGAGGAGAAGGAATGAGTCTCCTAATTCCCCTGTGGGTGGTGGAGGCAGCTGAGCTAGAGCACCAAGGGCTGAAAACAGTCTTCTTAGAGCAGAGGGGAGTAGGTAGCCTAAAAAAAAAAAAGACTCTGAATGCTAAACTAAGGAAGGAAGTTTAGTATAAAAAGCAACAAGAAACTAAAGAAGGTGCTGGAGGAGGAAGAACTGTGATGAAGAGAAAGATGATCCTAGTAGTTTCATGCTGGGCGGTCCAGAGGCCTGTGGGGAGGCTGCTATGAGAAAGGCAACTCTGAAACAAGGTCTCAGAGCATGTGCGCCCAGGGAGCATCTGCACCTTTTCATCAGTGATGCACACACATGCCTCCCTTTTAAATGCAAGCCCGTGGTGGGGAGAAAGCAAGGGAGGAGAGGCAAGGTCCCTGACAGATAGAGGCTTGGTGCCGTGGAACAAGTACGGCTCTGTCATTCATAGCTGGGTGATGTGGGTTAGATTACTGAACTTCTCAGCATCTGTCTCCTCCTCAACCATACAAATGGGATTAAAAACCCTATTTCTACCTGTCAGAGTAGAGCAGGACGTGAAGGATACTTGGGGAAGGGGGACCTCTGCCATCATTGTCAGGGGAGGCAGGAAGGAAAGGAAGCGAGATGGTCTTGTGAGGAACCTGAAAAGCCATCCTCTGCCTGGGATTGGGATGTCAGGAATCTGTAACCTCAGGTCAGGTGGTCAAGCACTGGGCATCTGAGAATTCCTAACAAGGCAGGCAGGGCACTGGCATAAAAGATTCCGAGCACTCTCCCAGAGGGCCAAGATGCACTCTGTTCGGGGGAGATGAGTGCTCCAAACTTCAGCTTAACTAGGGTGACAGCGAGGCCCAGACGAGGCCTGAAGCTAAAGATCAAATACCCCTCAGAAGTAGCTGTGGCAGCGGGCAAGAGTCAGGCGCCATGATGAGAGTCAGTGACTCCCAGGAGACATCAGCTCAGGGGAGGCTGCTAAGCTTTCCTGGTAAGAGGTGCTTCAGTTCATCCCATATACTGGTTTCCTTCTTGAAATGTGAGTAACAACTCATATTCTAATTTAGTTCAATGCAGATTAAAAGAAAAAAAATTCTACCTACCATAGAGCTTGTACAACTTTACCACTCCATTTATTTGCAAGCCTGAATCTTGTTTCTAGCCTGTCAACTCCCTGGGGGCAGGGCCATGCTTGATTCATCTCTGTCCCTGCGGTTCAGAGCACGGCATGACTGGTGCATGGAAGACACTCCCATGTTCCCTGCCTAGAATGCTCTTCCCTGATACAGCCACGTGGTTCTCTGCCTCAGAGCCAGAGCTCTGCTTGAGTGTCACCTTTCCCATAAGGCCCACCTTTCCCATAAGACCCTTTTTCATCTCCCTTTATCAGGCTCTATCTGCCTCCCCCAACAGTAGGGATCACCTTTAACATACTATATACTTAACTCATTTGTTTTACCTATTGCTGCTCTTCCCTTGTGAGGACAGACTTGTGTCTGTCTGGTTTTATTGATGGGTCCAGGGCTAGCACTGTGCCTTGAACATGGGGACCCTTCAAATACATTTGTGTTGAATGAATGAATGGTGATCTCAGTGTAGGTGTCAAGGGCCACAGATCACTCCCCCACCTCTTTGTTACATTTTCTCTTCTGAACCTGAAATAACACACACTATATGGACTGTTCAACAGGAAAATAAGTATCTATAGTTAGTGTCTATATCTCTGAGTCCCAAGTGTTGAATACTATGTCAACAAGTTTTAAAGAAATGAATGGCATGTACGCTTCATTTACAATATAAGTAGATGCACAGGATGTCAGACCACTTTCTTTCAGCTAATCAATTGATTGTCAAAAGTTAAGCTGTAACTTTTCATACTACAGACTGCTCTCATGGAGAAAAGATTCATTACAAGCCATTACTTTAAGCTGGCAAGATAAGTATTGTTACGCACCTCCTATTGGTTTCTCCAAATCCAGGGAAAAATCTGACTATTATTAACAACAACCAAGAGTCTGGACAGTGAAATGAGAGGAATGGGCCTTCTCTGCATATCCTGCATGTATTTGATCCAGTGGAAAATCTGACTGCTATTAAAAACAACCAAGAGTCTGGACAGTAAAATGAGAGGAATGGAGCCTCTTTGCATAACCTGCATGTATTTGATTTCTTGATGCTCAAACGTCTGTAACTTCTTTTTTGGTAGTTAAATGTTTCAGTTGAATACCAAAGGAAGGATGTTTCAAATAAATCAAGCTACAATGAGGCAGACAACTACACTTAAACTCTCCATTAGATTTTTACCCCGAAGCAAATTCTTAGTCTGCTGGTTTTGTAACCATCCTCCTGGTGCTGCCAGTAGGAAAGAAGACAACAGGGAGGGGAATTCATGATGCACACTGACTATGAAATATGCAACTTCACTCCAAATAATTTAAATAATTACTACAGGCAAGAGCAGACCACTTTGAGATATTGAAGAATATTTTAGTACCAGTTTGTGAAAATGACATGGAATCATCAGACTATCCTCAGAGCAGCTCTGAAAGCTTACCTAAGTTTTCTCCTTCCCTCTCTCCTCTCCTGGCTATTTTATAGGTAAGAAACCTGGGATAAGCTTTTACATCCAGGGAGGGAGCTGAAACTAGAGTTTGGGCCTCACGGATATTCCCACTATGCTTTGCCATCCACTGGGGTAAGCTTTTAGATCCAGGGAGGGAGCTGAAACTAGAGTTCAGGCCTCACGGATATTCCCACTATGCTTTGCCATCCATTTTTATTTGTGTAATATTAAAATTCTATCAGCAGTGGCTGATTTCTTAATGATGAGTTAGATAGGTATACCACCTAGAAATTATGAATTATGACCTCTGAGGAGAAAAGGTTAAATAAATTTAAGAAAATAAAGATGTATGACCATGCCACAGTATTCTCAGTGCCAAAAGGAACAGTTTTGTAGGTGCTTTCGTTAGAAACTTAACTAAAATGATCACTGATTCATCGGCGAATCCAGACTCCTCCACCTGGCACCTATAGACTTTCCCTCCTCTCTCTCTGCTTTTACTTTAAGATGCCCTAAAATGTCCCCTGTGCTCTAAGCAGGTCATTTTTCCTCTTCCTTCTCATTTAATTTCCACTTCTGTGGTTTTTTTGTTTGTTTGTTTGTTTTTGGCTGTGCTAGGTCTTTATTGCCGCCGGGGCTTTTCTCTAGTTGCAGAGAGTGGAGGTTACTCTCTAGCTGTGGCGTGTGGACTTTTCACTGCTGGAGCTTCTCTTGTTGCAATGCACAGGCTCCTAGAGCTCAGGCTCAATAGCCGTGGCACACAGGCTCAGTTGCTCCTCAGCACGCAGCATCCTTCGGGGTCAGGAACTGAACCCACGCCTCCATCACTGTCAGGTGGATCCTTTGCACTGAGCCACCGGGGAAGCCCTGTGATTGTTTTTTGCTTGTTTCGAATTCACTAGCAATTATATTTTTTAAAGCTTTACCAATAATTAATACTAAAAGAATGTCAAGTCAAAGAAAAGGATGGACATAAAGGGAAAAACTGATTTAATAAATGTTCTAAGGCTTTATTATCTGTAGAGATGACACTTGCCAGTAGAACTTATATATCAGGAGAAAATTTAATTTTAAAAAGTCATTTGACTTTTTAAACTTATTTTGTATTGGAGTATAGCCAGTTAACAAAAAATGTTACAACAGTTCCCGGTGAACAGGGAAAGACACTCAGCCACACGTTATCACTTCACTTGCTCAGCCGTGTCCGACTCTGTTACTGTTAGTCAAGCAGCAAATCAGTTGCAAAGGACTGGAACTTTGGTAGTTATACTGTCGAGTCAAAAGTGAATACAACTGTATACACATTAAGTTTTTCTTTTTCTTGATTATAAAGTAACAAATGCTTACTGTAGAAAATGTATCAAATACAAGAAATAATAAAGCAGAAAAACCCACCCATAATCCATCATCTAAGATAAGAGCAGTTATCTTTAAGACAGAGGAACAGAACTTCCTTTTCACTTTTGTTTTTCATTTCACTCTAAAAATAATTCTTTTATGCATTTAAAAATGAACATCAACTAAAGAATAATAAATGCATTAAAATATTGGGAGGCTGAGCAAAAAGTTTGGTGGCCATAAAGACAATCACAGAAAACAATTCTGGCATATTCCCTCCAGGCCTTTTTCTTTATAGCTGAAATCGCACCTACAGAACAACTGAGGATTAAGTGGAAGGTGATCTGATCGTTAGGCAGGCAGTTTCCCGACACTGGCCCAGTTTATACAGACACTGGGGGTCACCAGCAGACAGCCACCCAGCTTCTCACCTCCCTGCTCTGGCTGGTGTTTCTTCCAGTCCTCCCTCCCCATGATTACTGCTTTCTCAGGGGAACCGGCACCCTCCTCCATTTGCCCCAGGGCTGGCCCTGGCAGGGTCTGTGGGAGCGTGATGGCTGGCAGGTAGAGGCCAAGGAAGGTGTTGTTCCTGCTGACATGTCTATAGGTCTGGCTTCTGGCTATCTGGAGCCTAGCTCCTTTGATATGGATTAGCTACTCTGTTGGTTTTATCTATTTTTGTGTATGAGGAAAGACAAGAGTCAGAGTTTTCTTTAAAGTGAATACTAAACTGAGTTGTGATTTGTAGTTTACAAAGAATTATAACCAACCTTTATATTATTTGATTCTTAAGACTTAAATATTACCACTATTCCCGATTTACAGTGAGAAAACTGAGGCTCAGAAAGTGACTGGATTCACACTCAAGCTTTCTAACTCCTGAGCTCTTATTTACACTGCCACTGCCAGTTCTATTAGTATGTGTAGTTACGACCCTTCAGCTTCGAGATGTCCATTCAACAAATAGTATTATCTTTTTTTTTTTTTTTTAACAAATAGTATTATCTATATGGCCTAAATAAGTCTGGAAAGAGAGAAGAGAGGAAGGGAAGGAGAGAGGGCAGGAGGAAGGGAAAGCAGAAGGGTGGGTCCACACAGGTAGTCTGGAGCTTTCCCTGTGAAAAGCACTCTTGCCATTCTCCAATGTGAGAGGTAGGCAGGACTGTCAAGATGAAAAATGGTTACAGACCAAGTTGTGACTTAAAAAGATCAAGGCCTTGTTCCACCTATATTCTAATAACTATCAGGAATATTGATAGGCCTTTGTAAGGTCCTCCTTAGTGGTTCTTCTCACCCAATAGCTGTTATGCCATAATAGTATAAATCCCAAGGAATCTCCAAAGGCCTGTGTATTTGTTTGGGGGACAGGAATGTAGGAGAGAAGCTGTGAAGCGCTATTCTGTTTCACTTGGATTAGAAGGCAAAAAGGGGAACTTTAGTGACAACCAGCTGTAGGGAAAAAGGCAGTAGCGGGGCAGTCCCTGGAGGCCAAGGTCTAGTGTAATGGGTAGTGTCCTCAGGGCCCCACAATCCACCAGAAGCCCTGACCCTCTCTCTACTCCTCATGCTGCTGAACTCCGAAATTCCTGTTTCTACTTCATTTTCCCTTTTATAATAGGGATCTCCAATCCCCAGACCAAAGTATTTGTGTTAGGACTCAGGAAGCTTCTGAATTTCAGCGAATGGGAGATGGGGAAGTAGAGTGTCTCTGTTTCTTTTGCCAGTATTGCTAGTGAAGGAATTTGAACCTGGGCATTCCAGCTTGGAACACTGAACTCACTTTCCGTGAAAGTGTGCCATATACAGCAGTTACACTCTCTATTTTTCCTAACTTACATGCTAGAAAGCTTCTGTGGACTATCCAAAGGCACCTCTTTTCTTAAAACAACAACTGGGAGATGTATTTCCAGTTCTAAACAACAGCCTTAATAAAATACTAAACCTCCAAGAACTTTAAAACAGTAAGAAAACAGGAAGAAACAGAATCTTAGATGTCAACCCTCGGCTCCAAGCAATGGGAACATTCAAATCACTCAAGAGAAACACTGATCCTTTTTAAGGATAAGATTCTTTACAAATGACATTCTCTGTGGACAACACTATACTCCGACTTCTCAGTAACTCTGTGCTTTTCACAATAAGGCATACGTCTGCGCAGCCCACAGGTTTACACAGAACTTACACGATGTTCACTGGCCGTCCATGGTGGGGGTAGGGAGGAATCATCGCCATTTTACAGATGAAGAAATAGACACAAAGATGTTAAGGGGCCAGTTGAAGACTGTAAGGCCAGGTGTCCGTGCTAAGTCTCAAACGCAGGTTTTCTGACTCCAAGTCCAATACAGTGAGTAAGCTGTGCAGAGAGTACACTCATAACTAGATTCATGGCCTCATGGAACACTAGGATGTAGAATCAACACTTCTCTAATGCTGATGTCATGTCACAGTAATATATCAATATTTAAGGCAATGAGAAATATTTTGTCTCAACGACATTAGCATTTCTCTATGATTAACATTTAGAGATTGAATTTTGAGTTACCTATAAATGGTGTGTATGTATATATCTAGCTTATAATTTTTGTATTAATTAATATGTAATGTAGATGTGCTCTACTGAAAAACAAAACAAAAACTCTATTTAGAAAACATGGTTTTACTGCAGCTGATTCATGTCAATGTATGGCAAAAACCACCACAATATTGTAAAGTAATTAGCCTCCAATTAAAATAAACAAACTAATTTAAAAAATAAAGTACAAAAAATAAATCAAGAAAAGAAAATATGGTTTTATTTAGCAGATAATTATAGCAATATTTTATAAAAGGACTCACCAAACTTCTTTCACTGATTTTGATGAACTTAAAACTGTTCTATACACGTGTGTGTGTGTGTGTATTATATATATATATATTCAACTTACACAGAACTCTCTGAGATAATCTACTAAGCGAAGTATACTTTTAGAGAATTTATTTATAAACTATGGTAGCCATCTAATATCACTGACTTAACAAATGGGAAAACTGGGCTACTAAACTGTCAATCATCACCCAGATTTTTTTTCAGTAAAGAAGTCTAATGCAAAAGTCACCACATCAGTGATCACAATTAATGTGTCTGGCAAAATGAGTAAACCTCTTTCCTAAAGTGGTTATATATCTTATTGAGTCATATTATAGTCATTAGCCCGAGTTAATTTTGAACAGATAGACAGAGAGATATTCGTGTTTAGGCCTGCATGGTTTGGAGTCTCTTCCATTATTTGCTTATTTCGCTAAAGCAACCCAAAGCCTGAGGAGTTGCTTAATATCACTAAAACTTCCTAATAACATATCTGAAGTAAGATTGCACTAAGATATCATATAAGGATTACAGGAAAAGCAATTTTGTCTAGAGATTGGTGACCTTAAATGAAACCCATGGAGAAACAAACATGCCTGCCTGAGTTCCCATCAGGAATTTACCAAGAGTCTTAACTGGTTCACACATTATTACACCCTTCCCAGCTCTAAGCCCTACTTCTTTCTTCTCAGGTTAATATTCCTAAGTGCCAGAGCAGTGAGGAAGGAATTTTTCTCAACAACTTTATTTTTTAGCTAAAGGTCTTAACAACTGTGAGGTCTTCTGAGTCCTACTTCAGTAATATTGCTATTAATTTGGAGCGGTCTTCTTTTCTAAAAGTTCACAGTTTCCAAAGATTTTGCCAGCTGGGATGCTGTGAATAAATTATAAGTGTTTTATGGTATCAATACTCTTCAGCCCTTGGGAAGGGGGTTAGCATCTGGTGGGGATGCACCTCTGGCCAGCTGTGACTGACCGCATCCACTTACCCAACTATATCATCAGATGTTATTATTTTCTATATGCCGGGATATGAAAAAGGCTGGGAAGCACTGAAGTGAAAAAGCAGTGGTTCTGTGTAAGTTACAAGGTTGCTCTGGTATATATGGATCAGGTCTTCTAAACTGATTTGCAAAAACTGTCAGGTAAACATTAAGGCAGTCGTGTTAGTGGGCTTAACTGCTCTCACACTTGTTGAGGAAACTAGGAAGCTATGTCATTTCACAGCTGAGGAGTTCCTTTTCAGGCACTTTGTCTCCCGGAAGGGAAAAAAAGAAGGTGCCAGAAGAGATCTAGGAGGAAAATAACAAAGCCATTCGTGTTACAGTTTGCAAGGTTTACCTGGTCTTACTGCCTTACTACTGCCTCTTTCTTGAGGGAAGAGTCTAAGGCTTTCATCCTCCTGATCCTGAAAAGCACATTCCCCTCGACTTCCATAAATCTGCAAAACTTGAAAAGAGCCCTAGTGTCATCAAGCAAAAGAGCCGGCTTTAGGAATCTCACTGGAAGGAGGGGTGTCTTCGAGCCTCTCACTGCTAAGCCGGACATTTCCTAACACTGGACAAATTGTACGTCCAGCTCAGGGAGGGTGAACTGCAGTGGTCTTTTACCCTCCAAGCCAATTGTTAGCTTTTCACAGGAATCAGCAGGGAAGCACATGTGAAACCTCTGTGGTGACGGTGAGCACCCCCATGCCTTGTGTGACTCTGCATGTAGATGAAGCAGGCTGGGAGCTTTCTTAGCTACTGCTGCTGAGTTCTCAGAGCAGCCCTTTTCTCCGGCATGGCTCCCTGCTGGGACAGCCCTTTTCAATTTTTCTATCCCCCCTCGATCTCTTCTCCTGCAGAACACAGGGAAACTTGATTGAAATAAAGACCTCGGGAACATGTTTTATTTTCTCCTGTTCAATCCATTTTAGAAAAGCTTTTAATTGGTTTTAAAAAGATGCTAAACAAAATGTGATGATGTTTTCAGTCTTCATGAACTACAGATACCACTTTTTATACTTTCAAAGGGCTAATAAATCAATCATGAAATTAACTCTCCAGCTAAATTGAAAGCAAATCCACTGAATACCGGGTTCATTAAAAATCTATGCATTTACTTACAAAAATTTAAAATTCAAAGAAAATTATCCTAGTAACTGAAATCTGACTTGAATTTTTAGTCCTACACTGAAAATCCAAGACCAAAGCAATCACAAAAGGAAAAAAGGAGGGCTTGTGAACCAGTTTTAATAAGCCAATTTACAATGAGGGAGGGAGATGGGGGATGGGGAGGAGTAGAAAAGAGAATATCTTGATCCATAACAACACAGTGCCCTTGAAGGGATCCTTTTATTTCAGCATGTGCACACATGCACACACAATTTTTCTATGTGAAAGCTGAATTACAACAAATGCAAAATTAAAGATTCTGTGACTGAATTATATGGTTACTGTATTATATGCATATATAGTTCCTCTTTTTAAAGAAAAATGCCTACAACTTTTCTGTTTCCTTGACAGTGATAAAATAATAGCTTTCTACTAATAGTCTATGCATCCCTACAACATTGGGATTCATATACTTTTAATATTTAACTGCAAACAGCTGAAAAGCCTACATGATAATGCTTTGGCAAAGTCAAGGTTTCTACTTCAGAATGATAAATAGTGTTGACGCTGGATTACCTTGAAAAATTCTCCTTATTTTCTTCAGGGGATACAAACTAATTTAAAAAGTAAGATGGTACAGAGAAACCACATTTTTATTTCATTACACATATGCTAACTAGAAATATCTTAAGGATTCGTTTCTTCTGCCACTGACTCGCTTACACAGCAGGTCATCTAGCAGTCCAGCTCAGAGCCACCAATTCTGATTAAGGACAGGCTGGTATTTTAGAATCCCTGCCACTTCCGATCACTAAGGCAACCAGATCTGCCTTTTACTTCTTACATGTTCCTATATTCTTCCTTTCCAATCCTTAGAGAAATTTGTTCCATATCCCTTTCTAATGATCCAACTCCTGTTTCTAAGATTTCTCCCAAGCTGGGCCATGTACGCTTACTCCTTACATTCAGCTCTTCATAGAATCCTCCTTTCTTCATTTAAGCTTCTGAAACTATCTATTGTAACCATTTTATTAAGATGTAACTCCTATTAACACAAAGTTCACTGACTTAAACTGTACAGTTCAATGGTTGTTAGTAGATTGTGCAGATAGATGCAACTACCACTGGACTCAGTTTTAGAACATATTCATCAGGCCCCAAAGAAACCCAGTGTCCACCAGCAGTCACCTCTCATTCTCCTCACCCACTCCTCCAGTCTTAGGCAAACAGTGATCTGTTTTCTGTCTCTACAGACTTGCCAATTCTAGGTATTTCACATAAATGGAACCACACAATATGTAGTCTTTTGTGACTGGCTTCTTCTGCTTATGTTTTCAAGGTTCATTCATGTTATAGCAAGTACTCAGCATTTTGTAAAATGCCGAATACTCCTCCATTGTATGTATATTCCACATTTATTTTATTTGATGAACATTTGGGTTGTTTCCACTTTTGACTATTATGAATAATGTTTCCATGAACACTCATTACAAGTTGTTGTGTGGATATCTATTTTCATTTCTGTGTGGTATATACCTAGAAACAGAATTGCTAGGGCATGTGGTAACCCTATCTTTAAGCTTCTCAGTGCTAGACTGTTTCCCAAAGGTTGCACAGTATATAAGGATCAGTGTATAAGGATCCAATTTCTCCATCGCATCCCAACACTTGTTATTGGCTTTTTTTCCCCTTGGCCATGCCACACGGCTTGTGGGATTTTTTTTTTTTTTTAGTTCCCTGACCAAGGATCGAATGGTGCAGTGAGAGACCAGAGTCCTAACCACTGTACATCCAGGAATTCCCTGACTTTTTAACTATGGTAATAAGATAATGTTCCTTTCCTCAAAGGTCTTACAATTATTTTCATTAAACAGAAACAGTTATTCCTAAGTCTTTATTCAAGATTTTGGAATTCATTTGTTAATATGCTCTACTTATTTCTGAAAACACTCACTTCTCTATTTTCAGCTTTAATATAACTTAAAACTTCAACTATTGGGAATAACAGTTTACAGAAAAATGATGTAAAAATCTTTCACAGTGCAAATATGCAGTAAGTTTTCAAGATTGTTGTAGGTTATATTTCTTTTTACTAATCTAAGAAAAAAAAATAAACCCTAAAAATCAAGACAAGTCCTCTACCTTTAGGTCTAACACATATACACATACAATTTTAACTGTTAACTTAAATATCAGATTCACCAGCTTAACATTAAATATTTTCCATACAACTTACTTATGTCTCTAACTTCAAATATGGAATTCCCATATGTTTTTAAGTTAGTACTTCACCTCTTTGTATTTGCCTTTGATTGGCATTTCTTCAAGATTACAACATGCAGAATCAACCAAGAGAATTCATGTCTTGTGTCATAGCCAAACATGCTCTGGCAGCCTCTCCATAATTAACATATTTAACCAACCCTCATAGGTCAGTTTAAATGTGTTAAGCTATCAAAATCACCAGTCTCCAACAGCCAGATCAGTAAAAATGAAAACATGGGAGCCGAGATCCTGGCTATAAACTCACCCTTCGAAAGTGCCACGTGACATGAGAAAAATGCAAACTCATCTGTAAAAACTAAAAACAAAACTCCCTGCAGGACATAAATTTCCCCAAATACAAATTCTTAGAAAAATCTATGAAAGAGGGAACAAATGGGAACATGTATTTAATCACTTCTACATTAATATCATGTATTAATATCACTCAAGGGAGAAGGAATGGGAAGGGATGTGTAATATGGTGGTGAACTTATAAAGGAACAAAACTTGAACCTGGAATTTTGAGATTTAAAATGGAAAACTTCTCTGCTTCAGAGTAGTGATTAAGAAAATTATTTACCTTAAGACAGAAGGCCAGACTGGATGACCTTGCAAAATTCCTTCGACAAGAGAATTTTACAAGTTTTTGATAATCTGCTTATTTAGAGAGTGCACCATTGTATAATTTACTGGAACAACTCTGTGAAAATGTTCCTTCTATTATTTTTACCTGCGGAGGCGCCTTTTTCAGTAACACAAGAAGAGCCTGTAGTACCAGATTAGAAAATCGAGGGCCAATAGGGACATAATCTGGAAGAGAAACATTGCTGTGTTTAGGGATTCGATATACATATGCACATCTTCCAAATGTACAGAGTTTTCTGCATCAAGAGTAAAAACAGTCCTAAATAAAACTCGTGTAACTAATGATAACAAGAAAAAAGCTTCTAAATATCCATTTTGTGCTTGTGTAGACATCTTTGATATTCAGACAGTTTTTTTAAAGGGGAAAGAAAAATCCCCAGGTCTATTGACTAAACATTTCCAAGAAGCTACTGCAAACCTTGGCAATACAGATGACTACACAAGGCAACAAAACAAGATACTAGAAAATGGAAAGAAGGGGAAGTAACAAGTAGTAATAATGGCAGTAAGGTACTTTGACACAACTGAAATGATGGTAAAGCCCTGAAGACTGGCCCGCAGATGGTGAAGAACAGTGAATTTCTCAAAGAACTTTCTGTCAAGCTCCTACTCATCCTCAAGATTCGGCACAAATGTTACCCCCTCTGCTTTCTCTGCGTACCGCATGTGCACCCTTGCCCGGTGCTTAGAGCTGCCTTCCAGCAACAGCCTTCTGAAGTCAAAAGTGATATTCCCTTTTCTGAAAACCCAGAACACATGGCACGTTCTACTTTATATTAATTTTTTGCTGATGTATGTCATAATGGCAGCATCTTACTATTTTTCTGAAGCCCTAATGATTCTAGCCCAGTGGTAAGGGCTCAGCAAATGCTTACCAAATGAATGAACCAACATGAACAGATAATAACTATCCATACAAGTGAAAATATACTCGGAGGGCAAACATTCCTGACATAGTACTGTTGCTATGACCACACATTTCAATTGTGTTTAGGTAAAGGAATTTATGCAGAGCTATGAGTACGTGCCCAAAAGCTTTTAAAGAAATAATCCCAGAAACTGAGATGAAATGTATCAAAAATTAGCAGATCCAAAACCCAGGTCACCAGATAAAACTATTTATTTAAGACGACCTCTTACGTATACCTACTTTGTTTTATAACAAACACTGCCTTAGGAAACAGGAAAATAGATCATAGAGGACATAAAATAAGTTTCAAAATGATGGGGGAACTGTAGTAAGAACAGTTAATATGAAATCATTACTACTCCATTATAGACCCCTTTAAGGAAGAAGGGGGTTAGTTAACCAGGCATTGGTAGTATCTTCAGATATTTATTAAGTTACCGAATGGGATCAATTTCAATCAAGTTTTGTTACAGCATCCTGAGCCATTGTTATAATGAATTTATCCCAGATTTATCTACTTTGTGCGAAGAAATAAAATATAAGAGGAACAACACTGTTTTGGCATTTATTTGTGGAATACACCTTATGAGCTAAGTACAGGGACTGTTTTATTTATCTTTGTATTCTATAGCAGTGCATTTAAACATAGGAAATGTTTAATAGGTATTTTTAAAAATTACTGTAGAGCACTTGTAACTTTCGGAATGTTTTTAACTTTCACAACATTATCTCATTTCTGTCTTTACATTAACTCTGTGGGATAACTAAGGAAGAAAATACAGTCTCTTCTTCATCTGAATGGATACTGAGACAAAGAGCTGACAACTTCTGCCCCAAGTGTTACTGCTAACTTGTACATTTCACTCCAACCCTAAGCTCTTCCTTCGTTAGTTCTGACCCAGTTAGCAAATGGAACCTCTGAGCTACAGGCAGCTCTGAGACAGAATATAGCAAATATATCCATCAATGAAAATTACTAATCATTTACTATGGTCAGGGAACTTTGTGGAAGATACAAAATATGAGACATGGACCCTTACAGTTATGGTCATAAGGCATATTTACCATTGATAGCACTGCTGACTTCAGATATAAGAGAAGTTATACTTCCTTATTAGATAAAGCTATTTCTATTGCCCTATGGATTATAAACACCTGTGTTTTCTCTTGTAATTTGTGAGACACTAGCTGTACTGTGTCAAGGATAGTACAATGGCAGAAGTGATGACTCACCAAGCAGTCTCTCAATGTCATCCACAACCACACAACTGAGCTGGGATTTGTATGCATCATCAAAGATCTAGAAGAAAAGCAAAACCATGGATTATCTCACCGCCCTCAAAAATTACAAGAATTTCCAAGAAGATAAAATTTAGCCAATTCTTGACCAATGCCTGCCCCTGTCCCAAAACACAGTAAAACACCCAATATTTCTATTCTTTTAAAGAAGTTTTATTTATTTATGGCTGCACTGGGTCTTTGTTGCTTTGTGAGGGCTTTCTCTAGCCGCAGCAAGAGGGGATGGGTGGTGGACAGGCTTCAGCAGTTGCAGCATGCAGGCTCAGTTGTTCTGCAAAGGGGCTTAACTGCTCCGTGGCATGTGGGATCTTCCCAGACTAGGGGATTGAACCCATGTCTCCTGCACTGGCAGGTGGATTCTTAACCACTGTGCCACCAGGGAAGTCCCACCCAATATTTCTGACTACACAAAACTAGACTAGTAGATAATAGGACTTTAGAAATTCAAGAGTTCTTACAAATTTAAAAGTGAGGAAATGGAGACCCAAAGCAGTTAAATGACTTGCCCAGGACATCACAGCTGGATCACAGCTGACCATGGGGGAGGGTAAGGCTACTTTCAGCTCCAAGGGCTGGATGCGCCACACTGGGGCATGCTCAGGAAAAACTGGAATTAATCAACTGACAAATCCATCAAGTTTATCACAATGGTCTCTCTTCTCTCTGTCAGGGGCATGACTTCAGTGCTGTGACTCAAGGGCTAAATGGAGCCACAGGAATGTGCAGGGTAAAACTGAATGTCATTTTATTAGTAGTAGGAACTGTGGCCCTGTCAAACAGGAATAACACTGAAAGCAGAGAATTCTGTCAGCTCAAATCAGACTGTAGCAGCCAAAGTGTCTACAAAAGAATTAAAGTTAGGTATAAAATATCAGATAGAGGCATCATTAGAACTAGACAAAAGATGACAGTGAATTATTTTAAGATAGCCAAATAAATGGAAATTAAGCAAGCAGTGAAGGAGGTTGTTATATCCTGGCAAGGAAGTAGCAATTTCAAGCCAGAGAGAAGAATTAATTCTTTTTTAAGTTGAATATAAGTGCTCAAAGCCTTGAGACCAGCATTTTTGTTAATGTTGGCGGTTTCTATTCCAGCGCTCAGTGTAGCCCACTGGTGTCATCACTAAGAATTAATCCCTGCATTCCAGTCCAATCTGACTGATGAGTAACCTCAATGCACCAAGATGGTAACCACCACTCTCCTGATTTTGCCTGGCAGTAGCATGATATTCCTTACTGGGTACCTTTTAACTATAGAAGATTAAGAATAGGATGGTACGGGGGAGGGAGGAGGGAGAGGGGTCCAGAATGGGGAACACGTGTATACCTGTGGTGGATTCATGTTGCTGTATGGCAAAACCAATACAATATTGTAAAGTAATTAACCTCCAATTAAAATAAATAAATTTATATTTAAAAATAAATAAAATTAAAAAAAGAATTAGGTACAGGAACAAAGTAAATTAAACCTACAATATTAATCTTTTTCATATTATGTTTAAAGACAACCTGTGAATATGTGGTCTTTTAAAGCATTTGTGACAATTAAGAAAATTTATTACATTAGATTAATAGATTAGCCTTGCTAGTTCAATTTAAAACATGGAGTTGACTAATTTTGATAAACTTTAATGCTGGAAGGTGAAGTATAACTTTAATAGCCTTACAAACAGTAATCTGAGATTCACCATAATTATATTATTTTGTGTGTGTGTGTGTGTGTGTGTGTGTGTGTGTGTGCGCGCGCGCTCAGTCATATCTGACTCTTTGCAACCCCATGGACTGAGGCCGCCAAGCTCCTCTGTCCATGGAATTTTCCAGGCAAGAATATTGCAGCAGGTTGCCATTTCCTACTTCAGGGGATCTTCCCAACCCAGATACTGAACCAATGTCTCTAGCTTCTCCTGCACTTGTAGGCAGATTCTTTACCACTATGCCACCATATTGTTAATTTTAATTTATTAAATAAATGTAATTATAGATTTACTTTGAAACAGAATGTTTTGTTTGTTAGACAACTGAAGTACTTCAAAGAGAAAATAAAACATATTAAATGTCTAAATACAGTTTAAAATATTTAAAGAAATTGAAGTTGTAAAAATCTCGTTTTGAGCTACCCTTTACTTGACTTATAAATAGAATAAGTGGATTTTTAAAAAGTTTAATTTTTCTTTTGTGTTGAAAAACTAGATTTTAAATTATATAATTTTAATATGTTGAATGTTAATTTTTTAGACCTCTGACTAGCTACACATGGTCTTTTCTATGCTCAAAAGTCACTCTCAAAGATGCAAAAATAAATAAATAAATAACCCCCAAAAACTCATCAACAAAAATAAACCCAAAAGCAAAATGTCAACTCATGTGACAATCTACATGGTAAGTTTCTCCCCAACACACTGTATATTCTTTAAGGTAGGAACTATCTTCTTTAGCATTATGTGTTCAGGGTCCGATGCTTCACTGGTGCCTAATAAACATCTGCTGCATACATGTGGGAAAGAAAGCCTCTGCTGCTTCCCTTTGCACCATCCCCTGTACCCGTCAGTCATCTACCCTTTCATCCTTAGCCATCTGTCTCCTCATTGGATTGTGAGGTGGATAAAACCTTTATTCATGTTACCCCCCTGTACCCAGCACGGAAGAGTATTTAATAATCTTATCTACTCAATGGAGTCAATGGTTGAAACAACACAAAGTTCTAATTTCATCTTGTCCTAAGTTGCTTGCCTCTCTTCTCCTTTAGTATAGCATTTTGTATTGTATATATATTACAGATTCATAGTATTCTTCCCTATATAACACCAGATTGCTAGCTCTTTGAAGGCAAGTACTGTTGTATTTATCTCTGTATCCATGTCACTTAATATGATGCCTTATCAGAAAGTGATTAATAAATACTTACTGAAGTAATACACTGAAATTTATGCATTAAAGTCAAGTTGGCATATCAGGGCAGTAGTTGGAGATGCGTGACTAAAGTCAGAGTTTGCACATCTCATAATGCTGCAACCATGAGAGGGAGGAAATCTTCAAGGAGAAATGGCAGAAGTAGAATAAAGGGCCGAGGACTGAATCCTGGAGCCTTGTTCTGTTAACTTGTTTAACAAATATTTTTTAATTCATATCATGTGTCAAGCACTAATGAAGGCAATGGAGAGAGTAATAACTAAGGTCACTTGTAACTATGATGAAGCACAGCATGATGATGTTAGCAGAGATATAAGAGGATGCGGTGGCATAGCACAGGAGCTTGGGGTCCGGGGGTGACACCATGCACATCTTACTCTTTCTGGCACGTGGTCAGACTGCACTTTCTCAACCCCTCTTGAGTCAGGGATGATTACGGGGTTTGCCTTGGGACTGAAAGGGGAGTGGGTATTTCACTTTCTGAAAGGAGCTTCAAGAGCCATGGCTTGGGTCATTCTCCTGCCTCGGCTATCACAGAATCACACGTGCGATGGAGCCACTATTACCTGTTAGCTTGAGTCTCTGAGAAGCTGCAGCAGAGCTTCCTCTCTGAGTTATGGTGGAAACGTAGTGTGAGCAAGAAATAAACTCTGTAGTGTTAAGCCCCTGAGATTTTGGGGCCTATTCATTATTGCAGCATAATTTAGCCTATTGTGACCGATGTAAGAGCTTATGAAGTCGATGATGGTCTCCTAAATTCAGGAAGGGACATTTAAGCTGAGAACTGAAGGATGAACAATTCACTGGGAAAGAGGGAAGAAAGTGTTCTAAGCAGAGCATATCAACTAGAAGGAAGCACAGAGAAAATCTAGGAACACTGTAGGAACTAACAGTCTGTAAGAACTAAAAGGAAGAGGGGTCAGCATTGGCGCCGTGTGTATGGGGAGTGGCGGGTGAGGGATGAAACAGAGGAGAAACGGAAGACACAATGGAAAAGTTTAGAAGCTGTTCCACTGTGGTTTTTTGCACTTTTTGAAGACTGGACCGACAGCAGCCAATGTGGAAGACTCAGGTGATTTCTTTCTTTCTTTTTTTTTTTTTTACATATGCTTGAAGTAGTGTGAAGTTACTCAGTTGTGTCCAACTCTCTGTGACCCCATGGGGTGTAGCCTATCAGGCTCCTCCATCCATGGGATTTTCCAGGCAAGAGTGCTGGAGTGGATTGCCATTTCCTTCTCCAAGGGATCTTCCTGACCCAGGAATCGAACCCAGGTCTCCCGCATTGCAGGCAGATGCTTTACTGTCTGAGCTACCAGGGAAGTCATTAAAAATAATGCTTGGCTTTTTAAAACATTTGCTCAGAATTCTATCGCTATGAAGGGCTTTGATGCAAGCATATCATTCTGTCTGACAGACTGTCATGTTGTGGATTTGAGTCACGGGGTCCAGGACATTGTGGATGGGCTACTGCAGTAGTCCTACACTTTCTCTGAATCAGCCCCTCTTCCTCCTCAAAGCTTATAGGGCTTATCAACATCACTTAGGACATTGCTGGGGTCTGAACTAATGATAAATTTTCACCAATTTATCTCAGATACTGTGATTCACAAAGCATTTCAGATCATTTCACAGCTGACTGCATGGGCTACCTCTAACATTTTAGAAGAAAATACCTACAGCCTTTAATGTAGTTTGTGTTTTTGTTTTTGTTTTTACAGACAGTTCTTAATGTACTAATTACTACCATGGGGAGAGGAGTACTTGCAGCTAACTCTCTTAACAACATACTAACCATGACAAAGGCTATGCAATTCCAGTTGTAACTTGACCAGTTTCAGTTGACTCTGCTTTAATTTAAACACACACACATCTTTCATTTCTCTCACACACATTCTTTCCCACAGGTAGTCACAAGTGTACGATAAGGTCACCACTATTCTCCCGAATCCATGTTTCTGCCTAGTTGCCTCAGCCTCTTCCATTTTTGGTTTCCTGGCCCCATGCTAAATATCAGGATTCCATTGGCAAGTATATGCAATTAGCTGCCAGACTAAAATCTGAGATATTTACATACTGAGTGGGGAAGTTCTACCATAACTGCAGACAGATACACCCCAAAAGGAGGAGAGATGCAGAAAAAGTAAAACTGTACAAACTGCCCCAGCTCAGACACAACAACTAAAGTGCTGAACTTGCCATCAGTAATAGCACCCGGTGAATATACAGTGCCTTCTCCAGACCAAAAGCCAAAACATTTAGCCAGGTGGGCTGAAGCTGGGGCTACTGCTGGTATCTTACAGACTCTTTAAAAAATTAACTTAAATTCTGATCCTTTCATGGAGTAAGATGAAAGTATGATGCTCAAGTTTTTCCTGCTGGAGAGGTTATCAGTAGGGGATCACAGAAGATATCATGCAAAGTAGGACACTTGAAAGAGGGGAGCTGCTAGAAAAACAGATAAAAACCATGACTGCACACAGCAAACTGGAGGATATGGTTTTCCCAGCTCTATCAGGGAGTTTCCCAGAGCATGTAAATTTATCAGAATATATGTATTCCGAGAGTCAGGTGAGAAGTCTGAAAGAGAAGGCTAAAGAAAAGAATGGGGAGAATGGAAGAAAGAAAAAAAGTGTGGCGAAGAGTAACAACAGTCAAAAGGGCAAAAACGAGAGGTCTACTCTAGAACATGAAGACTCTCTCTAGAAATCACAAAATCCCACAGTCTACTTAGCTGTGGACATAAGGGGACTGTCATCATGAACCTCTTTGGTGCCTCCTCTCGTGTGCAAAGGCAGGCTGTGGGTCATGAGAGACGACCTAAAACGTGGGGAGCCTGGGCCTGTGGCAGGAGCATGCTGGATGCACTGTGAAAGGAGGTATGGAGCTCCTGTTGCCCAGGGCTTGGGAGCAGGTCTGGTCATGGACCTTGATGGTGCCGAGAGCTCGCAAGGCACCGAGCCCACTCCTGGAATCTTCACATGAGCTGGGAACCACCTGTGTATAGGGGAGGGGCAGCAGCTGCAGCCTCTGGAGTCTACACGAGTGCAAATGGGGACATGCCAGCATTAGCACCACGTTAATTCCAGCCTTTTAGAGCCACAAACGCCAGCAAAGCGTGCTCCAAATAGAGTCTGTCCTCCATTTTCTAGAACCTCTTTAGGGCTCTGAGGTGAGTGAAGCCAAATTCTCTGGCTCTTTCAGGGCTGAAAGAGTTCACCTCAATTCAGAAGTGGTTGACATGAAATACTGAGTTAGTAGGAACCTGTTGACAGTAGGAATTTGATGACTTAGAAAATCCCCAATGTAGTAAATCTGTCAGCAATTAGTTGAAAGCATACTCTAATCATATTTGGTAGCACATAAAAATGTAAGTGAGCAAATTCAAATCGGTGCTATCAGTAATAATCTCTCGTTTCTAAAAATAACTTGGGAGTAGACCAAGCAAACATTAGCTGCCTTCTAATGAAACTGACTCAGGAAGTGGACCTAAACTTTTGGCAAAGCACTCAAGCTTCCTGGAAATGACCTCAAATTCCCTTATTTGTTCTCCCTGCTTTTCAGGAAAAATTCTTACAGTTTCACAAAATATGAGAGACAGACTGGGATATCTTTAATAACATAAGAAGTCACAAGGTCTGAAAGTTAAGTTCTACTGAAGAGCTGCACAATCCTCTTTTGCGTGCCAGACAGATACAATGGTCAGAAGACAAAGTATATTAAACAAAAAGAACAAGTGCTTGCCGCCCCCCAACCCCCAGCAGTACAGGGACCTGTGGTCACTTATAGGGTGTCCACTTGTCAGTTACTGCAAGCACAATCTTCAACAAGTCAGCTATATGATACATTAGGATGTTAACCAAAAACATCCAAATTCTGTTGCTTAGTAACTGCTGTCAAAAGATCCAGTTTCCAGTTCCGCTCTTTGTATGGACTAAACCATGAAAAGAGGAGGATTAGGCACCACGATTCTGTTCTGTGCAGACTACAGTTTGCAGTGGGATTTATAGGAGGATATTCAAAGAAGATTATTTCTTTCTTGCAAAGCTAGTGGAAAGGAAAATGTCTTCCATTAATTTTCAGCTCCTTTTAAAAACAAGACTATATGACCTCACTAACGGGTATAGTTTTAGAAATCGCAAATTTTTACTCGACTTTGTTCAAACAGTGTAATCACATCAGACTGTCCTATTTCATCTCTGTACTGACTGTATACTCAGAAAGCATACTAGTTAAAATCAAGATCGACTGCATTGTTATTTTTTTCATTTAATGCTATTAACAGAACTAGCAAATAGTTTTTTAAAAAGTATAGATGCAAAAATGGAGAAAGAAATTAAAATTTTTAAACAGAATAATGTTGGGGAAATAAAAACAAAATACGGGAGAAGAGAAAGATCTGTAAATACTTCAACTATCTTAAGAGAACATATAGTATCTCCTCCCCAACAGAATGTGAGAATAACACCTCATACAGAGTTTGCTAGTATTGAGGAGTTTACCTACACAGAGAAAGGATTTATTAAGCAAATTAAGAAGTAGAATTGAATCGAGCATAAACTACTTTCATATATTTTAGCACTAGAATCTGTATGTGAATAAGAAGCAATAGCTTAATTGTAATTAAAGGTCTGAAAGTTAAGTATCTTAATCTTAGATACTCATTAAAGCGAGCCTAACGGCTCTCTCCACTAACAAAAACTCTTCGTTTATGTAACAAAACCAAGCTGTAAAATGATATATAAAGATATTATGGGCAACAGTCCAAGGAAATTGATATATGATGCGGTTGCAAGTATAAACTGGCACAACTTTCTTAAGAAGTAGGTTTTATAAACATTGATATTTTTACATAAGTTTTAATAGCAATATTTATCATAAATTTATACCCATTAACATTTTTACCTTAGCAGTCTCAGCTCTGAGAATTCATCCTAAGGAAATAACCAGAAATGTATGTGCAATAATAATGATAAGTAAGAATAACCACTATACTTTATTGAGCACATATTGTATCCTAAGGCACTGTATGATACAGCACAAAAATCATCATCTCATTTAATTCTCATAACAATCCTATGAGGCACCTATTAATATTATCCTCATTTTGTAGATGAGAAAATAGAGGTTTACAGGTTAAGTGACCTACAGCAGGTAAGCGCAGTGGACCTGGGATTCAAATTCAGGTCTATTAAAAACCTAAGTCCAAATTCTCAGCCAGTAAATTCTGATGCTACTCTCAGAAAAATGTAATAAGAAAATGGGGGCAGTCACTGGAAGTTCTAGAGAAGGAAATGGCAACTCACTCCAGTATTCTTGCCTAGAAAATCCCATGGACAGAGGAGCCTGGTTGGCTACAGAACATGGGGCTGCAAAGGAGTCAGACACGACTTAGTGACTAAACAGCCACAAGTGAGAGTTCTACAGAATACTATTTATAATTGTGAAAAAACTTGGAAACAACCTAGATGTTCAACAAACAAGGAATATTTAAATGGACATTACACAGCTATTAATTTAACATAATATTCAGATAAATTTTAATGGCAATGAAAAAATTTTATAGTAAGTGGAAAAAAACCCAATATGTCCAGTGTGATCACATACATTGTGTGTATGTGTGTCTGAGAAGAAGATGGAAGAACAAATACGGACTTTATTTTCTTCTGTGTTCTTTTCTGCATTTTCTAAATTATTTTTGAAATTGGGAAAAGCTACAGTTTGGACATGGGAAGGATGTACCTAAAAGGAAAGAACTGTCTTCTTCAGAATGATTAAACAAATTATAAATTATTTGTGCTTTGGGGAAAAAAAGAAAGACGCCGGCTTTCCATTTTCACACTAAAAAATAACAAAAAAAATGAAGGGAAGAGAACAATGGTGGGAGGTAGACTAGAACGTCTAAAGAATGGCATTTATATTTCATTTTCCAAAGCAAACTGGAAGACTGAGCACCTTTAGATGGGTCTGAGCCCTCAGGCTTTGTCAAGCTATCATTAGGCAACAATGTGAAAACTGTTTGCAGGGAAAGAGTCTGCAGTATTTCTAATAAATTTCTAAGACACCTCTGCTTCATTCTTTTCTCCATTCTGTTCTTTAGTCACAGAGAATAATATTTTTCTCCAAGGAAAACCCAAAAGTCTCAATATGAATTTACTATACTGCTGAAACAGAAATATTTTTGCAACTTTAAGAGTATACAGCTGATCCAGACAGTGAATCATGAAACCAAACAATTTTAAGTAAGCTGGTATAGACACATTTTATACTCCTTAGCCTTCCACTCATCTGAAACCTTACCTTGAAAAGCTGCAACAATTTAAAGATTAAACCATAAGTTATTAAGTCATTAATTTAACCATTTAAGCCTCTAAAATCAGCACATATTACCTTCCCCCCTCAAGTCAATTTGCAAGAGATTGAAATAATAAAAATGATAATATCTCACACTTACAAAGCTGCTTTGATGTGCAGGAGCCTAAAATACTTAAAAAAAAACTTTATAGAAAAGACTAGGACCATCCACCCACATCTCAGAGTACATCTGAGGTAGAACCTGGCAGCGGGTGAAAAGCAATGGAGTAAATTACCATCTGCACAGAAGACTACTTTTAGTAGTGAAGTTGCTCAGTTGTGTCCGACTCTTTGCGACCCCGTGGACTGTAGTCTACCAGGCTCCTCTGTCCATGGGATTTTCCAGGCAACAGTCCTGGAGTGGGTTGCCATTTCCTTCTCCAGGGGATCTTCCCAACCCAGGGCTCGAACCCAGGTCTCTCGCATTGTAGACAGACGCTTTACCATAAGGGATAGATGGACTTAGGAAAATACAAACAGAATTAGCTGTTCAATTAAATGGGAGGTTCAGTGGCTATGGAGTCCAAGGGTTGTTTAAATTTTTCACCAAAAGAAATGGTTTAAGGGTTCCCTTTAGAGGGAAACATTATAAAAATACAAAAAGAACAGCAACCCCATCTGCATGAGGGAGGTTACTGGTCCTAGAGATTCTGTTCAGGTCTTCCCAGGAACGATAGATACTACTGGTTTCATCTCAGACACCAGTAGTGTGCCTATGATATTTAAGTTCTTTTCGTGTCAGGCAACAACATTTCCCTCACTTTCACACTCAGCTTTAACGACCCTGTGCAGAATATTTATCTCGATGATTCAGTGTGCAGGGCTGGAATCCGGCTCCAAGCTCTGTCTCCTCCATTTCAAGTAGTTGACACAAATGATTTTCTGCTGCCGGCCAAACATGAGACAAACTTCTCAAACTTACATTTTTGGGGATTTGCTTTTGAAAAAAAATGTATTTTCCTCTTCAATCTCCTCCCTAAAGAAACAGGTAATTCCATCCTACATCTGTATAGTGAGGCCCTAGGAATGAGGTAAAAGCACACTTGAGCTGTTTTTACTGGATGGCAGTCCCATTCTCAAGATTCTCTTCCCTTACTCTGGCAGGCAGATTCTTTACCAGCTGAGCCACCAGGGAAGGCCCCTGGCTTTCTCACATCTCTTTAACTTTTAATTTATAGTCAGTTCTTATCTATAAAAAAATCAAGCATGAAAAAAAGTTTAAGTAAAAGAAATACTTCAACTAGGTATATAAATACTAACCTTTCTTCAGTCTAGGAGTATGCAAAATCAGAATTATCAGTGAAAACCAAGTGAGGTGAAACAGCATTAAGAGTGTTCAGCACTGATTTTCGTTGTTTTTGTTTTTAAAGAGCAACCACCTACTATCCTAGATGCCTTACATGGTACTTGCTTGAATGTAAAAGCAATGAACCAGATGATCTGAGAGGTCTTTCAGCGCTAGGATCCTATTCTATGTTGTAACTTTCACCGGTGGTTCAAAGCGGCCATGCTAAGAAGGTGACAAATGGTACTTGGAGAAACGCAGTGACTGGGACCACCCGCCCGAGGTCTGCTGAGCGGATGCTGATTATTATCTAATACATCACCATCTTTCTGTAGGGGTTTTGAGAATATCTTTCCAATGATATAACTTTGTTCTTTCCCAAACAATATAGTCAACTTAACTGGCCCCAGTCTGATCTTTCAGATTGACAAGATAACTTAAAATATCCTAAATGAATTTGCTCCACTCTACTCAAACACACTTAACTCAGACCTTTCAATTGATACAAACTTAAGAAATGAAAAATAATCCTAATGCATACTAAGTAAAGCATAATCTGGAAGATAAAGGTACTTTAATAAAAATACATTACAAAGTTAAATACTGTATCTAAAACAGTCACTGTTTCCCTCTCCCCAAATTCTGCTGATAATTTCACTTGAGAAGAACATAACTGTTATGGCTTATATATATACACGTGTGTGTGTCTACATACATACATGTGCAAAGATAAATATATATGTACATGTGTATGTACACACACACACACACACACACACACACGTACATCTGAAAGGTAGGAAGTCAAAATGAAAGTAAAAATCTCAATACCTTCTTCATGGCCTGACACTTGGCTGTCTCAGAAAAGCCAATCATCTTATCAGGAGAACAGATCTTGATGAAGGGGAAGTTGGATTCCTCTGCAATCCTAGCAGCTAAAGCTGTCTTCCCACTGTGAGGAGGGCCTGCATAACGACAGGAGCAAGTCAGGGGAAAAAAAGCCAACCTAAGCAAAGGAGAACCAAACAAGTTTAAACTTTTATCCACAAAGTACTGAGGCCTCAACCAGCTGCTCATTAACATTTTCTGACACAATTTCATGGCAGACATGTTTTCTCTTATTAGCAACTAAACAAACTGATTAGCATTTTTCAAAAGTATGATGAAATATATTCCTTCTTTGTCACATAACCTTAATCTTTCAAGCTTCTGGCTAAATATACAAAATGCAAGGGTTTTTCTTCTTTAAAAAAAAAAAGAGACAGAGAATGCATTCAAATGTATATCAGTACTTATTAGTCTGATCATTTGTCTGACCAAAAAAAAAAAATACAATCTTCTTAGGAGATGATATTAGGGGCAGGGAAAATTGCCCCTGCTCAGTTGCTTCAGGTGTGTCCGACTCTGCGATCCTATGAACTGAAGCCTACCAAGCTCCTGTGTCCATGGGACTCTCTAGGCAAGAATAATGGAGTGGGTTGTCATGCCCTTCTCCAAGGGCTCTTCCCCACCCAGGGATCAAACCCAGGTCTCCTGCGTCTTCTGCACTGCAGGCAGATTCTTTATTGCTGAGCCACCAGGCTAGAAAACTAAAGACTAAGGTCTTCTCCTGAAGGCAACCAAATCTATAAACTCACTTGTATTTAGACAACTCCTCCTTCCCTTCTGTGTAATAAAAGATTACACCCATAAACTGATCAATTATTCTTTCCCGTCTTCTCAGAAATCTGACATTATCAATTGTACCCTCTCCCCCTATGTTTCACCTCTTCCTCTTTCCTGGCGCCTTTCCAACAGCATTTAAACATGCTCTAGCCTACTGACAGTTTAATAAATAGACTCTTTGACTTCACTACTTTCAACACTACTCTGCCTTGTCCCTTCAAAATGGAACCTCCCTAAACAATCATCTACTCCAGCTGCCTTCACTCACCTTCCAAACATCCTCAAACCAACCTCATGGCTTCCATTCCCATTACATGGCACAGGCTCCCATCAGGGCCACCAATGACCTTGATCTCACCAAATCCAACCTTGTAATCCGTTGGCCTCTTAGGAGTATCTGATACAATTGACAGCTCTCTTCTTTCTTTAAATACCTTTCTCGGCTTCTGTGACAGCATGTTCTCTTTTCCTTCTCTTAACTCTCTGGTTATTCTTGCTCAATCTCCTTTGTCAACTCTTCCTGCTTTACTTACTCCTTCAACATTGACACACCTCAGAGATCAGTCCCAGATCCCTCTTCCTTCTCAACCTTCCCTTTCTCTAAGTGACTTCATCCACTCCCATGGATTGAACAATAGTCTACACACTGACAACTCATGAATGCATACTGCTAGCTAGACTTGTCTCCTGAGCATAGACCTACATATCCAATGGGCTACTCAACATTTTCCATTCAATTATCCCATAGAATAGAACGGATTCAGTGACTCAGGGTGTTTAAGGAAGATATTTGGTTAGTAGCTAAGTCATGTCTGACTCTTGTGACCCCATGGGCTGCAGCCTGCCAGGCTCCTCTGTCTATGGGATTTCCCAGGCAAAAATACTGGAGTGGGTCCCATTTCCTTCTCCAGGGGATCTTCCCGACAAAGGGATTAAATCCACGTCTCCTGCACTGCAGATGGATTCTTTACTGCTGAGCCACAAGAGAAGCTCAATCATCCTATAGGAACCTTGAACTTATGTGTCTAGAAATGAACTCGTGATCTTTGTTTCTGAAATGAACTTCTCTACTAGAGCTCCCACTCTTAGTAAACAACATCATTCACCAGCCCTGAATAACAGAAACCTGGGGATCATGTTTGACACTTCTCTCCATATTCAGTCTAGCTACTATTTCTAAGCTTCAGCTTCCTCATCTACAAAATACAAATACAGTAGCATCTACCCTTGAAGGACTGAAGTGGGTTTAAATGAGAAGGTATGTGTAACGTGCGAGTAGAGTGACTGGCAAACAGTTAAGAGTTCAAAGAATGTTAGCTTCATTATGCTTAATACTTAATAATTATTATTAAAGTCTCTTTTATTCTACCTCCTAAATACTCCTCAAAATAGTCTACATGACTCCATTTCTTCTACTACTATGTAGCTTCAAACCATAATCAGCTCTCATTAAGACTACTGCAACTGCTTATTACCATTGGTCTTTCCTGTATATTAATATTTTCACCACTCTAATCCATGCTCTATCACAAAGTGGTCATGATGTTTTGAAAATACAAATCTGATCATGTCACTTCAGTGCTAAAAACCTTACAAATGGCTCCCACTGCCCCTCAGATAAGAGTCTAAATCATTAACGTGGTCTACTAGGCTTTGCACGAACTGGCTCCTGTCTACTTCTTCAGTCTCATGTTTTAGCCAGTCTCCCTTTCTGTCTCAGTCTCCTTCCAATCCTGGGCTTTTTCATACACTAGTCCCTCTGCTTGGAACACTGTCCCCAGTTACTCTGCCCAGCCAGCTTCTCCTCATCTTCCAGGTCTTGGCTTAATGTGTTTCTCCGGGAGCCCTCACCCACAGACCTTTGGAAAGAACTAGATGCATTGTCATGTGGACTCACTGAACTTTTCTGTTGTTCTGCTAATAACTATAAAAAATAATTGGAGAATAGAATGTCCTTCCTTTTTTGTTTACTTGGTAAAATTCTCACTGATCCTTCAAAGTCTACACTGAACAGTTTCTTTGACCACTTCTGGGCAAGATGACTTGCATTCATATACCCTTACACACAGACATGGTAGTTAGGCCTTTTTCATGACCAAACTGATCCCTGTGAATGTCTTTGTGTCTCCCACAACCAATTCAATGCCTAAAACATAGTAAGTACTCAGTGAATATTTATGTAATTGTTTTGAGTACTATGTTGAATCATAAGAGTCTATTACGTAACATAGAAACTTAGATACAGTCCTATAAGAAAATGAGTTGCTATCAATCATTTGTAACATTCTACTCCAAGAAATTTAAATTTGTGCACAATACTGGAACACAGAATGGATTGCGATATTCAGATCATGAACAAGTTTAGAACTGAAAATTCAGTTTTCTGGAATGTGCTAAATGGTTTTGTGTAAGTGCTTTTAGAAAAAACAACAAAAAACTTCTGATGCTATCTCATTACTTTTTCTCACCTTCCAAGAGGACGCTGACCAATGGTGTGCGGTCACTGTTTTTAGTCTGTTGAACCAGAAGTTCCCCGTCTTCTAGAACTCGAGTAACTGGATCACCCCATTTGATGATACCATTCATAATGTAACTTGCATAATCCTCTTGGTTTGTGCCAAATGCCTATGAAGGAAAAGGACAGTTTAATGCATTTTCAGCATTAGTATTAAGACTTAAATATTTAAAGGTATAAAGGATGAGTAATAATTCCTACATGCTAGTGCTGTAATAATATCCCATATTAATATAAAAACCCTGAAAAGCAAAAAAAAAAAACAAAACACAACACCCAAAACTGTTTTATAATTTCTCACTTAACTTTTTACCCAATTAGGGGAAAAAAATTGCTTTTACATGAGTTAATGGAATAAAAAATAGATTCTAGGCTCAGATTCTATGAGAGCCCAAGCCCTATCAATCTCTGAGATAGGGTATGTTCCAACGTGCCTGTTTTTGTAGGGAGGGCATGGGCTGTTTCTGTTAAGAACAAAGGGAAAAAGGGAGAATATGGATTTAGAAAATGAAAATGGTTGACTTAGCACACAGAGATACTACCCTAACACTGACTGTAGGTGTCAGGAATTAAAATGGAAATATGAAATTGTATTGGGGCTCTGTGATGACCTAGATGGGTGGGATGGAGGGGGTGGGTGTGAAGGAGGTCCAAGAAGAAGGGGATTTAAGTACATATATAGCTGACTCTTGTCTAACTTGATGAAACTATGAGCCATGCTGTGTAGGGCCACCCAAGACAGATGGGTCATGGTGGAGAGTTCTGACAAAATGTGGTCCACTGGAGATGGGAATGGCAAACCATTTCAGTGTTCTTTCCTTGAGAATCCCATGAACAGTATGAAAAGGCAAAAAGATGGGACACTGAAATATGAACTCCTCAGGTCGGTAGGTGCCCAATATGCTACTGGAGATCAGTGGAGACATAACTTCAGAAAGACTGAAGAGACGGAACCAAAGCAAAAACAACACCCAGTTGTGGATGTGATTGGTTATAGAAGCAAGGTCCGATGCTGTAAAGAGCAATATTGCAGAGGAACCTGGAATGTTAGGTCCATGAATCAAGGCAAATTGAAGTGGTCAAACAGGAGATGGCAAGAGTGAATGTCAGCATTTTAGGAATCAGTGAACTAAAATGGACTGGAATGGGTGAATTTAATTCAGATGACCATTATATCTACTATTGTGGGCAGGAATCCCTTAGAAGAAATGGAGTAGCCATCACAGTCCACAAGAGTCCAAAATGCAGTACTTGAATGCAATCTCAAAAATGACAGAATGATCTCTGTTCATTTCCAAGGCAAACCATTCAGTATCACAGTAATCCAAGTCTATGCCCCAACCAGTAATGCTGAAGAAGCTGAAGCTGAACAGTTCTATGAAGACCTACAAGGCCTCCTAGAACTAACACCCAAAAAAGATGTCCTTTTCATTATAGGGGACTGGAATGCAAAAGTAGGAAGTCAAGAAATACATGGAGTAACAGGCAAATTTGGCCTTGGAGTACAGAACGAAGCAGGGCAAAGACTAATAGAGTTTTGCCAAGAGAACGCGCTGGTCACAGTAAACACCTTTTTCCAACAGCACAAAGACTCTATACATGGACATCACCAGATGGTCAATAGAGAAATCAGATTGATTATACTCTTTGTAGCCAAAGATGGAGAAGCTTGATACAGTCAGCAAAAACAAGACTGGGAGCTGACTGTGGCTCAGATCATGAACTCCTTATTGCCAAATTCAGATTGAAATTGAAGAAAGTGGGGAAAACCACTAGATCACTCAAGTATGACCTAAATCAAATCCCTTACGATTATACAGTGGAAATGACAAATAGATTCAAGAGATTGGATCTGACAGACAGAGGACCTGAAGAACTATGGATGGAGGTTCATGACATTGTACAGGAGGCAGGGATCAAGACCATCCCCCAAAAAAAGAAATGCAAAATGTAAAATGGTTGTCTGAGGAGGTCTTACAAACAGCTATGAAAAGAAGGGAAGTGAAAGACAAAGGAGAAAAGGAAAGATATACCCATTTTGAATGCAGAGTTCCAAAGAAAAGCACGGAGAGATAAGAAAGCCTTCCTCAGAGATCAATGCAAAGAAATAGAGGAAAACAACAGAATGGGAAAGACTAAAAATCTCTTCAGAAAACTCAGAGATACCAAGGGAACATTTCATGCAAAGATGGGCTCAATAAAGGACAGAAAGAGTATGGACCTAACAGAAGCAGAGATATTAAGAACAGGTGGCAAGAATACACAGAACTGTACAAAAAAGAGCTTCATGACTCAGATAATCCCAATGGTGTGATCACTCACCTAGAGCCAGACATTCTGGAATGTGAAGTCAAGTGGACCTTAGGAAGCATCACTACGAACAAAGTTAGTGGAGGTGATGGAATTCCAGTTGAGCTATTTCAAATCCTAAAAGATGATGCTGTAAAAGTGCTGCACTCAATATGCCAGCAAATTTGGAAAACTCAGCAGTGGCCACAGGACTAGAAAAGGTCAGTTTTCATTCTAATCCAAAGAAAGGTAATGCCAAAGAATGCTCAAACTACCATACAAATTGCACTCATCTCACACGCTAGTAAAGTAATGCTCAAAATTCTCCAAGACAGGCTTCAACAGTATATGAACCGTGAACTTCCAAATGTTCAAGCTGGATTTAGAAAACACAGAAAAACCAGAGATCAAATTGCCAACATCTGCTGGATCATGGAAAAAGCAAGAGAGTTGCAGAAAAACATGTATTTCTACTTTATTGACTATGCCAAAGCCTTTGACTGTGTGGATCACAATAAACTGGAAAATTCTGAAAGAGATGGGAATACCAGACCACCTGACCTGCCTCTTGAGACGTCTGTATGCAGGTCAGGAAGCAACAGTTAGAACTGGACATGGAACAACAGACTGGTTCCAAATAGGAAAAGGAGTACATCAAGGGTGTACATTGTCACCCTGCTTATATAACTTATATGCAGAGTACATCATGAGAAACGCTGGGCTGGAAGAAGCACAAGCTGGAATCAAGATTGCTAGGAGAAGTATCAATAACCTCAGATATGTGGATGACACCACACTTAAGGCAGAGAGCAAAGAAGAACTACAGAGCCTCTTGATGAAAGTGAAAGAGGAGTGAAAAAGTTGGCTTAAAGCTCAATATTCAGAAAGCTAAAATCATGGCATCTGGTCCTACCACTTCATGAGAAATCGATGAGGAAACAGTGGAAACAGTGACAGATTTTATTTTGGGGGCTCCAAAATCACTGCAGATGGTGACTGCAGCCATGAAATTAAAAGATGCTTGCTCCTTGGAAGAAAAGTTATGACCAACCTAGATAGCATATTCAAAAGCAGAGACATTACTTAGTCAACAAAGGTCCATCTAGTCAAGGCTATGGTTTTTCCAGTGGTCATGTATGGATGTGAGAGTTGGACTGTGAAGAAAGCTGAGCGCCAGAGAATTGATGCTTTTTGAACTGTGGTGTTGGAGAAGACTCTTGAGAGTCCCTTGGACCGCAAGGAGATCCAACCAGTCCATTCTAAAGGAGATCAGTCCTGGGTGTTCTTTGGAAGGAATGATGTTGAAGCTGAAACTCCAGTACTTTGGCCACCTTGTGCGAAGAGTTGACTCACTGGAAAAGACTCTGATGCTGGGAGGGATTGGTGGCAGGAGGAGAAGGGGACGACAGAGGATGAGATGGCTGGATGGCATCACCGACTCGATGAACGTGAGTTTGAGTGAACTTCGGGAGTTGGTGATGGACAGGGAGGCCTGGCGTGCTATGATTCATGGGGTCGCAGAGTTGGACACGACTGAGTGACTGAACTGAACTGAACCCCAGATATATACTCCCAAGCCTCATAGCAGTGTTAAGATACCTGAACCAGAAAACAGTGACCCTCTTAAATTATTACATAACATATATAGTCACCCTTACTTATCCTGTCATCCATTTTTCATTTTATCCCCCAGACTCTTGGAATAAAAAAGGTAAGTTACTCCTAACTTAACTAAGTTGTCATAATTGCCTCTTCTTTATAGCCAAATTACTTGCTTTAAAAAATTTTAAGATAGTTTGGTTATGCAGGGCTCTAATACTTTTGGTAACTATTATGAATAACAACAGCAAAATATTAAACCATTTCCACTGCTGAAAGTATTTTATATTTAAAAGTCACAACAGTCATTAAAAAAAAGCAGGGTGAAAACAAGTTAATTTCTGTCTTTAAAGGAGATAAGTGCAACAAATAATCATTGTCAAAAATGTATGAAGAATTTATATAAATCAAATAAAAACAGACAACAGAAAAATAGGCAAGGACATGAACGGCATATCAGAAGACTCTCATATGTCTGACAAACATATGAAGAATTCATAGGTATTCAGTGAAATGCAAATTAAGACAAAAATGAGATCCTACTTTTAAATCTAGAAGGAATAGTGAACGTGGAAGTGAAGTCACTCAGTTGTGTCCAACTCTGCGACCCCATGGAATGTAGCTCCTCCATCCATGGGATTTTCCAGGCAAGAGTGCTGCAGTGGGCTGCCATTTTCTTCTCCAATTTTTATATCTAACTGAGTGGCAAAAATTCAGTCTGACAATACCAACTGCTGTACAGGATGTAGAGAACAGAATCTCTTTTATATTATTGGGGGCTTCCCTTGTGGCTCAGCTGGTAAAGAATTGGCATGCAATGCAGGAGACCTGAGTTCGATCCTTGGGTTGGGAAGATCCCCTGGAGAAAGGAATGGCTACCCACTCCAGTATTCTTGCCTGGAGAATTCCATGGACTGTATAGTTCATGGGGTCGCAAAGAATCAGACACGACTGAGCAACTTTCACTTTTCTTTACATTACTGGAGGAAGTGTTTATTGGCTTGACCACTGGGAAAACTTTTTGAAATTCCTAGTTCAAGGTTGGACATTCATATTCCCCAAAACCCAGCAATTTTATTCCTAAATATATATCTAGGAGAAACTCACTCAAGGATGCCTTAGCAGCACCTGTTTGAAATAACAAAAAATTGGTAATATTCCAACTGTCCATTGACAGGAAAATAGACAAACTATGGCAGTCGCACAATGGAATGTTATTCAGCAATGAAAATAAATGAAACATAGCACAGAAAATCATACAGATGACTCCTGGTAATAAAATGTAACAAAACAGAATGTCTCACAAGATTAATATATACTATATTTTATTTTATACATTGTATGTCATTAATTAAAGATTAAGATGAATCTAATTCCATGCACCCAAGGTCCATTTAAGAAAAAAAAGCATACACACCTTTTTAAGAGGCCTTTCTACAATTTATTTTTGTACTAATATAGTTACTCAAATATGAGTGGTTGTTTTACAGGAAACAGGTTAATGTACCTTATAATATATGCTCCAACTATAACTCCAACTATGACTGTTGAGTTTTAAGTATATTTTAAGAAAATTGACCTTTTTTGAAAAGAGCACTGAGCATAATTAAAAAAACAAGAGTAGTGAGAGGAAATAGAGTTGGGCAAGAGAAAGGAATGCCCTAGAAGAAGTTGGGGAAAGGTATAAAAGAGATGAGGGTTAAGTTTAAATGTCAGTAACTATATATGAAGGATGGATGAATCAGGATGAATTTAGGTTTCTATAGCTTCAGACATATAAAGAACTAATGAAAAACTAGTTCAAAGCAATTTAAGAACTAACTGTTAGAAAGTCTCAAAACTGAATGGCCTGATTTACAGGATGGTGAGCTCTCTATTATGAGAAATATTTCAGTAAGTCTTGGCTTCCCTAGTGGCTCAGACGGTAAAGAATCCGCCTGCAATGTGGGAAACCTGGGTTCAATCTCTGGGTTGGGAAGGTCCCCTGGAGGAGGGCATGGCAACCCACTCCAGTATTCTTGCCTGGAGAATCCCTATGGACAGAGGAGCCTGGCGGGCTACAGTCCATGGGTCCATGGGGTTGCAAAGAGTCAGACACGACTGAGCGACAGAGCACAGCACAGTGTTACTGAACAGATGTTTCTTATATGGGACAGTTACACTATAGAGATTTTATGTTTTTAAAAAACTAGACATGATATAATCTTCCAAAATACAAGGTAAAACAGCACTTATTTTTCTCCTGATTTGTTATTTTCTGACTTACGCATCACTTGATATTTGTACTCACTGGTTTGATATCATTTTCCAAAGAAGCAAGGAAGTCCCCTCTTGTCACCTGCAGGCTCTCTGCTTTCTCCATGTCCACTTCCACTTTAGTACTGGCCTAGTGAGAAATGAAAACAAAGTGTAAAGGACTTCCAAGATTAAAGAATATTTAAAAGGCCTATTTCCACAGAATAAAAAACAAATTCACAAACATATATACGTCCTTCGCCTGAACGATTCCACTTCCAGGTGTTTATCCCATGAATATACTCACAAATGTGCACAAAGTTGTATGCACCAGGAGATCTACTATAGCAATCTCTAAGAGCAGAAGACAGGAAGTACATTAAAAGTCCATGGAGAGGGTACCAGTTAAGTGAATTATGACACATCTATACTATCTATACTGAAGAGCATTAGATAGCCATTTTTTCCCCAAAAATGAGGCACAAGGAGAAGAAAATATAAAGAGGGGGTCTCTAAGAAGGTGGTTCTCATCCTCGGCTGCCTATCAGAATGATACACACACACACACACACACACACACACACACGCGCGCGCCCAGTTCAAACCTGCCTATTAGAATGATACACACACACACACGTGCCCAGTTCAAACCTGTAGGATTTTGACTTAACAGGTCCAGAAGAGGGTACAGGAATTCATATTTTTATAAAGTGCACAGGTGGTTCTGACACACACACACACAACACACATACACACACACACGTGCCCAGTTTAAACCTGTAGGATTTTGACTTAACAGGTCCAGAAAAGGGTACAGGAATTCATATTTTTATAAAGTGCACAGGTGGTTCGGATGCTCAGCCAGGTTTGTGAACCATTATCCTAGGAGACCAAGGACCTACGACTTTGATTTTTACTTATACTTTGTGCTCATGACTCTGTGTGCCAGTTCCAAATACTCTGCTCACTGCACCTGGAGCTCCTACATAGAACAGACATCTGGAGAAGCGTCAAGGCCTTTATCAGCACTTGGAGCTGCCTGCACCTGATGAGTGAATGAGATACCAACACAGTTTTTAATGTGACTGGGCTCACTCGGCAAGTGAGTCTAATTTTTTAAAATGGTACTATGGGCTTTTTTTTTTTAAACCTGTCTTCAAAAAATTTGACTATAAAACCAAACTATGTTAAGCAATATCAACCTTCTAAAGATTATTATAAAATATGAGTCATGTCCCTTAGAAACTGACTGCTGAGACAAATAAAATGACAGACATTTTATAAAATTTCAGTTATGGGATAAAAAGAACTGTCAGAAAACTGGAACAAGACGGCAAACAAAATACGCTTATTTATCTCCCTTCCTGTCCCAAATCCCATGAAATCACAGAAAGTGAGAGAGAAAGGTTCAAAAGCAGGGAACATGACTCTGGAAGTTTTAACTTCCTAATCTAAGACAAGTCTCAGAGGAAGGAGCGGAGAAAGAATGATAGAGAAAAAACAATAAAAGAAGAAAAAGATTTCCCTAGCTGAAGAAAGGTGTATCTTTGCAGTTTAAAGGTTTCAATGAGTAATCCAGGGTAAACAGGAAGAAACTCACACCTATCCAGACACCCGACTGTAAGCTATCAGAGGACCAAAGGTGAAGAGAAATTTCTAGAACCTTTCTGAGAGACAAAAACAGTTCACCTATAAAAGGAACAGAAATAAACACTAGAAACTAGGAGACAATGTAACCACGTATTCAAAAATCTACCTGGTTATCATTACTCCAGAAAATGATTCTCGTGTGTACATACGGAGGCATGGGCAAGTGTTTTCATAACAGTGTTATGAAATACTATTATGATTTCCTCTTAGAGTGAACCTGCATTCAAATGACAGAAACATATAGCAATATGAAAGGAAAATCTTGTCTATCTTATGGCATTTGCTGAAAAATAAGAGATTCTAGGACCACCACAAGTGTGAAACTCATTCTTACTAACAAGAAAGGACTCACTCAATGAATTAAGATGGTTGAGGGACAGTTATTTTAGAAGAGGTTGTTTTCAGGCCTCCATGAATTTTATAAGTTACCTAATTGTAAGTAAGCAATATTACAGTTATAAACTTTTTCTGCCTATTCATTAAAAAAAGTTTCTTAAGGACTTCTCTTGGTTAACTTTTACTATTTTTTCAAAAATTTAAAAAATTTTAAAAATCCACAATTCTGAAGTCTTATTCATTCAGAAAAACTTTTCTCACTTGTCTGAATTAGATCTTTTTTTTCTTCATTTTATTTATAACAGCTAATCAATATAGAAGAGGCAACATCTTTCAGCTTATACCTGCAGAAACTAATAAACTTGTATTTCAACACTAGCAAATATCCAGTGGTCACCCTTAAATTTAATAACCTTTTAAATCTGACCTTTCAAAGTTCTTATCATTTCTCTTAAATTAAGGGTAGAATGACCTTAATCAATCAAAATTCTACTGAAAAAAATAATTTTATTGAAATTCTGTAAACATAAATCAGTTCTGATTCCTTTGTAAAGTGCACGTGTGTCCTGAATTTATCTCCTTATAACAGATTAGCACAGAAGACATTTGGGTTATGAACCTTCTCTACCTGAAGCAGAAATTCCTTTCAGCTAAAAACAACCAAATGTCACATGAATTTTAGGTGACCACAAACATGGATCTAAGTATAAATGACATGAACATCAGGCGTTTGTGACTGGATTTTCCACTTGTTTCAGAAAACCTGAAAAAACAGGTTAACAGGGAAGACTTGTTTAGTTTATTCCAGCTGACTTTGTCAAGTCTAATTCTTTTGAAAAAGAAGCAATATAACACTAATAATGGCTTTATTTATTTATTCATTTGGCCACGCCATGCAGTTAACAGGATCTTAGTTCCCCAACTAGGGACTGAACCTAGGCCCTGGCATTGAAGGCGCTGAGTCCTAACCAACTGGATCGCCAGGAAATTCTCAATGGCTTTGTATAATACAAAGGAAGAACATCATAATAAACAGATGAATGTTGTGCGTAAGTTCTACACCAACTGTAAGTCATTAAGTTTCAAATTAAATACTTATTCATCAATTACTACTAATAAAGCTCTGAATATATACAGCAATGAGAATACTAAAACCGTGTGCTTTTTGTTCAACTGAGGAAGAGTCCTGCTGGGAAAACAACGTTTAAAGACCTGGGCACTGCAGTTTTGTTTTTTAATACAGAAAAGAGACCAAACAGTACTCTTTTTTTTTCTGAGGTTAGCGTCTTATACATCTCTCCCTTTCCTGAAGTACATATGAAGTCCTTTGCATTGGATATTCCACAGATACTCAAAACAATCAAAAGCTATTTGGTACAAAAAGTGTTGGTCACAAGGCTATAAGCGTCACCTAAGTTTAAAGATTATTTAACCACATGGAAAAAGTGAGGGAAATAATGTCCACTATTTGTATTACTTCTTACTTGCAAATCTAAAGGATAATATATTGTGTACAGTGGTGGTTAAACAGGTGGATCTAGCTTTAAATTAGAAATATTATAACTCCAAATAGTTAACAAAAATTTTTAAATACTCAGATATGGAAAAAGATATATATAATATATACTCAAATATATACATATTCTCAAATTAGTCATAATAACAAAAATGGAAATAACAACAAACATTTATATAGTCTGTAAAGCACTTTCACAAACAGTATTTGATTTTATTTTCACAAAAACTTGATGAAATTGGTAGTTATTTCCTCTTGACAAATCAGAAACAAAAAGTAGAAAGGACTGTAACACATAACCACACCTTCTGACTACAAAACCTGTCACCATCCCACCATTCCTCATTGCCTTGTGTGTAAATAAATCCAATACACTCTGGAAGAAAGCATGTTTCTTAAGAGCGGCTTTAGAGACACTTGAGGATAAGGTTATTGTGATAAAAATGTCAAATGACTAAATAAGATAAAAATCCAGTAGCTAATGCACATGAAAAATCTGATAACTAATAAACTCGTAATTGTGGATTATAGTATCAAGAAGCACTGATGGTGGACTGAGGTGAAAGATCAGTATAGCAGGGAGCAGTTTCCGCATTTATATAATTTCTCTTGAAGTCACTGTCACTTTATCACTTCTCCTAAGACATTTCTTACAGCAAGGAGGAAGAATGGATGAATGAAATGAGTAGATCCACCTATAAAGGCTCCAGCACTTATTTCCCACACTACCCAGTCCTTTGGCATTCTTGGGGTCTTTTGTTTTGTTTTTTAAAGCAGTAGTACTACTATCCTTCTTGCCATAGGGTCTCCAGGATTTTAAAGACGTTTAACACCTTGTCTAAAGTGGCCTCTTCCATTACAGCAGTCGTCCCCAACCTTTCTGGCAACAGGGACTGCTTTTGTAGAGGACAATCTTTCCACAAATGGGGGAGGGTTCAGGCAGTAATGTGAGCGACAGGGAATGACAGATGAAGCTTCGATGCCTTGACCACCTCCTGCTCTGTGGTCCAGTTCCTGGTACCAGTCCCTGGCCCAGGGGGTTGGGGACCCTTGCATTATGGCATTCTTGAGTGAGAATAAAGTCAATTATGTTATGCAAGGGAATTAATTATGATTTACGGATGGAGTGATTCAGAATACATATTTATTAATTAAAAAAATATTTACTAAGCAGCTGCCATATTCTCAGTATCAAGACCTAGATACTGTGAGAGATTCAGAAATGAATAAGATAAGGACTTCAAGTCTAGAACAAGGGCTGACAAACTTTTTCCATGAAGGGCTAAACAGTAAATATTTTAGGCTTTGTGGGCCATGCAGTTTCTGTTGCAGATACTTAATTTTGCCACTGCAGCATGAAAGCAGCTACAGAAAACACACATAAATGAACAGGTGGGTCTGTGTTCCCAAAAACTTTATTTCTAAAAACTGATGGCCGGATATGGCCCATGGACCATAGTTTACCGACCCTTGGTTTAAAACCATTGCTAGGGTATATCCAAACAAAACATACTCAACCTGACTGTTAGGCTTTTATTATTTCCTGTGTGAATTGTTACACAAGCTCCCCTCTCTTGTCTCATGTCTCCAACTTTACTCCCCTAAAGACTCCACTCAACCCAGCTGCCAGAGTGAGCTTATGTTTTAACACTATGCCACTGCTCTTCTTAAAACTCCTCAGTGACTTAGCACTACTCACAGAAAAGGCGTCCATACTTCTGAGCACAATATAAAAGGCTCTTTGTGCTCCATCCCCTGCTTTAGCCTCCTGACTTATCCCCCACCACATCTCTACCTCCCCTACCTTTTATGCTGAAGCAATACTGAATTATCCTTAACACACCATGCTACTGTGCCTCTGATCCTTTGCATAGGTTGTTCTTTCTGCCTAAAATGCCTGACCCCACCAGGAAACACGTTCACCCAGAAATTCCTCTCTGAAAGCTCCTCTCACTTGAGAAGCTGACCACACCTGACAACTTCTCACTTTCTTACCTTGCATGTACTTTCTATTACTGTATGTGGAGGATTAGACTGTGAGCTGCTCAAGGGGAGGAAATGGGAGCAATAACCCTTAGCACAGTGTCTGGCATAGAGTAGGCTAAATAAATCCATTGACTGAAGGTCAACAGAAGGTATCATAAATGATACATTATTATTAATATTAAAAAAAAAAGCCCCATGGCCGGGTCATGAGGCTTACTGGATCTCAGCTCTCCAACCAGGGACTGAACCTGGGCCATGGCAGTAAAGCACCAAGTCCTAATCACTGGACCACCACGGAATTCCTGATACATCACTAGTTCAAGAAGGAAAAGAACACATCATTCTTGAAAGGGAGAAGCAGAAAATTTTTTGAAGAAAGTGGTGGTACATGAGTCAGGTATCAAAAAGGTAAGTAGGGATTTCCCTGGCAGTCCAGTGGTTAAGACTCTGTGCTTCCAATGCAGGGGTGTGGGTTCGATTTCCGGTCAGGGAACTAAGATTCTATATGCTTTGAGGCACAGCCGAAAAAGAAAGAAAGAAAAGATAAGCAACATAGAGGGTAAAGATTCTCAGTAAAGCACAAAAAAGCAACATCAGAGTAGTAAAATACATTACTATCTGATGACTGGTAAATATTTCAGCTTGGCTGAAGTGCATGAAGAATAACTGAGAACACACCAAGAAGGGCCAATCTAAGGTCATGTCTAAAAGGGCCTTAAAGACCAGGCTAAGACATCTGTTCTTTGTTCTGTAGATCATGGTTAGTCGCTGAAAGGTTCGGAAGAGTAGAATGCTATGAAACAGGAAGATTAATCAAACAGAAGATCAGTGGTGCAATGAGATCTGAAAGATACTGTCAAGATAGAACAGACAAAATCTGGCAAATAACTTGAGGTAGGACACAGTAGAGTGGTAGAAGTCAAAGATAATCTTGGAATTATAAGCCTAGGAAATTGGGATAAATAGGGAAGTAGGAGCAGGAAGGAAAGTAGTAAAAAAAAAAAAGGGAATTTGGTTTTGGAATATTAAATCTGAGACCTGATAAAACATCCAGGTATAAAACTGAAAGTGGGAGAAATATACTTTTAAAAGATGAGACATAAATCTGGGAGTCATCAAACTACAGGTGATAAGTAAAACCTGAAAAGGGATGACAAAGGATCAAGTGCATTTTATCAAGCTTTATTTACCAAAATAAAAGTATCCTTTGTATGCATTTCTCCTAAAGCATCAATAACATTATTGTATTAATTTGCAAACACATCCATTTACCTGTCAGTTCTTTGTGGGAAGAGGTTGTGCTTCATTACCTTTGTGTCTCCAGCTTAATACTTTGAAAACAGCAAGCAGGTATTTAATATGTTGACTTAATGAAGCAGCCCCCATAATTCCAGCATGTAGGACATCCAACTTCCTATGACATGTTACAAGTCAACACAGCACAACTTTTTAAACAGTTCTTCAAAATCACCATCTTCACATATGTGCATCAAATGGGGGCAACCTAAGTTAAATGGGTCAGCAGTTTCCACGGGGCAGGTGCTACCATTATCTTTTTCCAACTACTCTGAAGACGTAGAAGTTGACAATTAATTAATACCTTTCATCATGTCTGTTCTCCTTCGAAAGTCAGTCAGTATTAGTCTAGCCCTTGGAAGGCTTGAAAGAAAAGAGGAAGAATACTAGTGCAGGACGCACAGGGCTGTAGACTCCTATCTGGCAGTGGGTTTTACTGACCTTTATGTGTCTGTTCATAGCAGTGGACTGCGCTGCTCGCACCAGACCCTCCAGTTCAGCACCGCTGAAGTTCTTGGTCTCTGCGGCCAGTTCTTTAATGTCTACGTCAGCAGAGAGTAACTGATGCCCTCTCATCCTTGCTGTGTGGATGTGAAGGATCTGTAATCGGCCCTTCTCATCTGGTAAGCCTGATAACATTGGAAATAAAGTAGATAATTTATAATCCTAATGCTTTTCTTATAGCCAGTCAAGTATATAAATATCTGCTTTTCATGATATACAACTTCTCTAACAAATATTAAGGTATATGATTTTGCTCCTGCTAATGAACTCTAATTACAACCCCCTACCCCAATCAGTGACAGAGCTATTTACCTATCTCCATTTTAACTTCCAGTCTTCCAGGTCGAAGGAGAGCCTCATCGATCAGATCTGGTCTGTTGGTCATTCCTGAGCACAGGTGTTAAAATAATACACAAATGATCAGAATTCAAAAATAAGATAAAATACCCTTTTAGCATATGCGAGAATAGTTGCAAGAATTTCCCTGACAAGCTAAGAGGACAATTTTATAAAATTCAAATAGAAAAGCAATGATTTTCAAAAATATCATTTGTTCTTAACCTAAGAAAAATATCTGGGGACTTTGCCTTAGTATTTCACTACTGTACACACCAGTGGAATATAAATGTAATGAAAGCATCAAATATTTAAAAAGAAAACTTTAGGTTCAAACGGGGTAGGTAAGCTGTCAAAGTGAGAGAGGGGCAATGTGAACATCTGTCTGACTTCAAGATCCCTTCCCTTTTTTGTAGGCGAAAGGTTTTCAACCTTCATAAATAGCATAATTTGTATTTTGTTTTCAAAGTCATCTTAAGAAGAACTTCAGTATATAGGGCAGTTAAAAATAAGTTATAATAGGGATGCATGATCTGCCCTGGCCTGCACAGAACCTGAAGAACCTCTGACGACCCTTGGAGGCCTACAGAAACCAATGTGAAAGCTACCACTTACACAGTGCTGTCTTTTTCATCTGTTAACTACAAGTTTAAAGCCATGAGTCACTAGAACTCATCTTTCATTTGTCTTCTTGTGACTTGTTATTCAGTTGCTAAGCTGTGTCCGACTCTTTATGACCCTATGTGCTGCATCACGCCAGGCTTCTCTGTCCCTCACTATCTCCCAGAGTTTGCCCAAGGTTGCCTAGAGTTTACCCAGAGTTTATTGTGGCTAGACATTAAAACAATGAAATTCTTCAATATCACTTGATTCTAATTTGGCAACATTGGCCAAAATGTTTGTATAAAATTGCATATAAATTTTATATGTAATTACATATAAAAATTACTCAAAAATTATATATAAAATTACAAGCTACACAAATCTGAATCTAGAACCTGTGTATCTAATATTTTTGAAAGCACAGTACTTTATTTTTTTAATCAAGCAAACATACCAATGACTAAGATGTTGTTCAGTTGCTCTACGCCATCAATTTTGGAGAGCAGCTGGTTGACAACAGTGTCATGAACCCCTGTGCTACCAGCCATGCTCCCTCTCTGCTTGCAGATGGCATCAATTTCATCAAAGATGATGATGTGCAAACCACTGTTAGCACCAAGCTAGTAAGGGAAGAAATTACATTAAAGGTCATAATTTGAATGTGTTATTAAACAAGGTAATCAAGAAAGCAAAACAAAGCTTTCACTCCATTTGACTAATAAATATATCAAGTACAATCATGGCTGCTGCCCTCTTAAAGGTGGAACTGAGTCTAAGAATTTTGCAAATTGAAAAGGCATTCTAGACCTCATATTTAACAGAAATAAAATGAAAACATATACTATATACTGATATAAGTGAATATCCATCATAACTAACTATTCATTCACACACATTTCTTAATTCATTCTTTGAAAGAACTCTCAAACATTTCTTAATTCCATGAATTTCAACTCCTTCCCATTTTCCCTGAGTTTTGGTGAGAGGATAGCCCCCAAAGCAGTAGGTTTAATGTTTATCATAGTATATAGCTAAAGAGGAACTCCACTCAGAGGCGGACTGGAAATTGGACAAATGGGAGAAGGTACTGAACTTGATTCATACTCAGTTATATCACATGAAAAGAGACTGCTTTTTCTGAACAGTAAAGTGAGAAAAGCGACACAATTTATCAAAAGAACACAGTCAAGCAGGTGCTGTTTCCTCTACATCATGATTTCTGTTTTATTTTGTTGGATATAAAGTCATAATGAAAAAGAAATCAGTTTATATATTTTGAACTTCTAATAGATGCAGATACTTTTAAATGCCAACAGTGATTAGGTTAAGTTATCACGAACCTTCTAGCAATTTATATTTAAGTAATTAAGTCTCTTGTCAGGAACCAAAGGCAGAAGTGCACTGTAGACACTTTTTTTTTTTTTTAAAGAAAAACCATTAGGGATTAGTAAAACAAACAGGTGAAAATAAACATAACCTAAATACAACAACACATGGACAAAATCAATGACGGCCACAACGAGATTCAAGATTGGATATGACTGGTATTCACTAAACCTCTAGTAAGGATATCATTTTTTTTAATAGACAAAATTTTGATTCTGAAAGTATTAGATGTTACCTGAGCAAAAGTTATAAAAAAAGAAATAAGTTAAAAATAAATTATCAACATATCACTTAAAGATAAATGCTGTTAACATTCTTGGGATTTGTTTTGAATTTATCTTAATTAAAAAATTGGAAACTCATTACATCTTTCATTTGCTTGAACATTAACTGTTTCTTTTTAAAAATCGAAATTTATTATTTTTGGTTCTAATTACAAAATACATGATCACTATAAAAATTGGAAAAAAAAAAAGAAAAAAATTGGAAAAATACCAAAAAATGTAAAGAAATCACAATCATCCAAAATCAACTAGCAAGAAATAACCGATATTAATTTGGTACTATGTAAAAGTTTGCATTCCTTTTTCAGTTAAGATATCAGTATTTTAAGCTCTTTCCCATGCCTATAAGTATACATTATAATTTTTATATTACAATGTATACAGCTATACATTACAATTTTTGGTGAGGTGAGATCGCTCAGTCGTGTCCGACTCTTTCGCGACTCCATGGACTTTAACCTACTAGGCTTCTCCGTCCATGGGATTCTCCAGGCAAGAATACTGGAGTGGATTGCCATTTCCTTCTCCAGGGAATCTTCCCGACCCAGGGATCGAACCCAGGTCTCCCGCATTGGAGGCAGATGCTTTAACCTCTGGAGCCACCAGGGAAGGATAATGCCCCATAATATTTCATCGTATGATTGGTTTCATAATTTAATTCCTCTACTCCACATTAATTTTTTACTGTTACAGACTTAGTAATTTCTAAGTTTTTAGCATTATAAAAGCTGTTGCAATGAATATTTTTATATTGAAATCTTTGACAATACTTCATGAAGGCAAATTGTTAAAAGGTGTGTTGAGTATTTTAATGCTCTTGAAATAGGCTTTCAAATCTTTTCCAGAGAGGTTTTATCATTTTATAATAATCCTACCACAGTATATAACACTGCCTATCTTGATATATCTCCACAAGTAAAAAGTAGTTCCCAAATTGACAGATGAATAATGGCATTTTTCAATCATTTTTAATAGGCACTTGTCTAATTATTGAGGAGGTTGGTACTTTTAAAATCATATATATATTTTACCATTGTCAACTTTTCTCTTATTACTCGTTCATGTCCTCTGTACATTTTTCTGTTGGGATTTAATAATTTTTATCAATTTATTAAAATTATTTATACATTAAGGGTATTATTGTATTTGTTATACATATTTTATCCCAATTTGCCACCTGGCTTTTAGTTTTACTTATGGTATATTTTGGCTTCCCTGATAGCTCAGTTGGTAAAGAATCCACCTGCAATGCAGGAGACTCTGGTTCGGGATTCCTGGGTCCAATCTCCTGGAGAAGATCTCCTGGAGAAGGGAAAGACCACCCACTCCAGTATTCTGGCCGAGAGAATTCCATGGATAGTCCATGGGGTAGCAAAGACTTGGACATGACTGAACAACTTTCACTGATGGTATATTTTTGGTAAATGGAAGGGTTTTTAAAAATGTATTTTTACTATTTAAGCAGCCAACATTATCAATTTTTATTTTTATGATGTTTTCTGTTACTTTTATCTTTAAAATCTTTCCTTATTACAGACACTGGTAGTTACCTACATTTTATTCTCTTGTAAATTTTTACTTTATGTATAATTCTTTAATCTATCTGAAGTTTAATTTTTATATGTAATACAAACCAGGTGGTTCAGTGGTAAAGAATCTGCCTGCCAATGCAAGAGATGCAGGTTTGACCCCTGGATTGGGAAGATTCCTGGAGAAGGACATGACAACCCACTCCAATATTCTTGCTTGGAAAATCCCATGGACAGCAGAGCCTGGCGGGCTACAGTCCATGGAGTCACAAGTCACACATGACTAGGTGACTGAGCACACACACAAGTAAGAATCCAAGTAATTCTTCAAATATTTAGGTGATCCAAAATTGTTGACTCAATAATCCTTTCTTCATCAAGACATTATTTCTATCAGGCTTTATATTTTTACATATGATAGGTATTTTCAGCCTACTCTATGGACAGTAGCAGCTGGGGCAAGCTCTTTCACGCCATACCTTTTTCTCCTTTATTATAACTGTCTTGGTTACTTTCAACCACATTTGCTGCCCCATGATTATTAGAATCCTTCTACTAGAGTAAAAATACGTTCTCCAATTAAAAGCAAACAAAAAGCCAAGTTTTGACTGAAATTGGATTTAATCTCTAAATTAGTTTACGAAGTACTGACATGTTTGCTGCCGCTGCTGCTAAGTCGCTTCAGTTGTGTCCGACTCTGTGTGACCCCATAGACGGCAGCCCACCAGGCTCCCCCGTCCCTGGGATTCTCCAGGTAAGAACACTGGAGTGGGTTGCCATTTCCTTCTCCAATGCATGGAAGTGAAGAGTGAGAGTGAAGTCGCTCAGTCGTGCCCGACTCTAGCGACCCCATGGACTGCAGCCTATCAGACTCCACCCATGGGATTTTCCAGGCAAGAATACTGAAGTGGGTTGCCATTGCCTTCTCTGACTGACATGTTTATTCAGTTCTAAATATTATCTCTCCAACTATTTAAGGCTTTTATGTCTCCCAATAAAGTTCTGTACTTTTTGTCATATAAATTTCTTCTTAAAGATTCCTACTTATGGTTTTTGGCAATCATGAATGGGATTTTCACATTATATTTCAGAAACAGTATATATGTAGAAATGATAAAAATTTTTTTATTTATATCTGACTACTCTCTTATTTATGCTTTTTTTAGTTGATTTTTTTGAATGTTCTATGTAGAGGATCAGATTATCTACAAGCACAACTTTGTGCCCTCCTACATAACAGGTATTCTTGTTGTGGGATATGAGAACTTATTCCTGAACAAAGGCAAATAGAAGGAGAAAGAGAAGAACTAACAGATAAGACGGAGAAGGCAATGGCAACCCACTCCAGTGTTCTTGCCTGGAGAATCCCAGGGACGGAGGAGCCTGGTGGGCTGCCGTCTATGGTGTAGCACAGAGTCGGACACAACTGAAGCGACTTAGCAGCAGCAGCAGCAACAGATAAGAATTCAGACGCATGCCGGGCCACTTGAGCAGAAGGCTAAGGGGGCAATTCAGGCCCTATCAATGGGATAATAAAATTTACCTAACATGAGAAACAATAGTTACAGTACTATCACAATAGGGACTAAAATCCAGAAACAGGCCTTTCTAATGAAACAGAGAAGATCAAATACACACACGCGCGCACACACACACACACACACACACACACACACACACAACTGCAAAAGCAGAATGCTCTTTATACAAGATGGTTTTAATCCTGACTTTAGTAAAGGAGAAATATGCAGTTGGAAGGTCAGTGAGAAACACTGGAACGTAAATGAGGTGAACAGACTCTTTAAGAGACTTTTGGTGACAGGAGTAGTGATGACTAAAAACAAAAGTCTTGGGTTTGCTTACTGCCTGCAAGTGGAAAGGGGAAGTAACAGCAAACGTAATAAATTACCTGTGATTATGATAAGAAAGCTTCAGAAGGGAAAAGATGGAAGGGAAAAAATTCTTTTTAAGTTTCTACCACGAGAAGACTGAAGTGTTAACAGGACATCTAGTTAGAAATGTCCTCCAGATAACAAGATATAAACTGAACAAAAGAGGACAGAAAGATAGATGTGAAAGTCATCTACAAACGGCAGAGTATAGAAGTAAATGAGATTCTGTAAGGAGATGAATCATATAATTAAGCTGGAGGCATATAAAAGCCAGACAGATTCTGGGCTACAGTACCAGAAGATGATTCCAATAAAGTCAACCCAAAGAAAACAGGATCAGGAAAACATGACAAAGATGAAAGATGAAATGCTGTATCAGAAGTAGGAAGAAAAATGGTTCTAAAAATGACCTGAAGGAAATTGGAAAGGATCTAAAACATACCTGAATATATACTTAAAATAAAAACCAGATAAAACATAGTATGATCAAGCAATTCCTCTCCTGGGTTTACAGTAGCTCTGCTCGTAACTGCCCCAAACTAGAATCAACCCAAATGCCCTCTAGCAGATGAGTAGATAAACAAACTATGGTATATCCACATGATGGAATATTACTCAAGAGTATAAAAGGATGTTTGATACATGTGACAACTAAGATGAAAGCTCAGAGGCAATATGCTGAGTGAAAGAAGCTGTTCTCAGGTTACATAATATGGTCCCATTTATACGACACTCGAAAAGACAGAAGTATAGGCATAGACAACAGATCAGTAGTTACCAAGAGTTATTAGCAAAGGGACAGCACAGGAGAATTCTGCAAGGTGATGTAAATGTTCTGCATCTAGATTTTGGTGATTGTTACATGAAACTATATACAGGTCAAAATTCATAAAAGGGTAACATTAAAATTCATAAAATTCAGAAAAGTTACGTTTACTTCATAATAAATAAAAATATAACATCTTATCACACATTCTATTATTCATTATTTGGAATACTGTTCATTCTTTAGTGCATTCTTATGCAAGATGACAGTCATGTGATCATCAAGGTTTTCAAAATTTAACTAAGGTTCATTATATTTTTTCCAGAATATAACTTAAAATTGTTCTCTTTCCACAATGTTTTAAAACTAAAGTCTGAAAAAATAATTTCTCAGTTATTGCCATATTTATTGAACAGGTATCTAAAGATAAATGATAGCTTGTTGCTTAAAAAACTTCAACAAAACCTATTCACCTTTCTATCTGTAGAGAAGACAGAGAATGAAGAATTGAAGCTACAATCTTAGCTTTGCCAAAAAATTCTAGACAGTACAGTATTAATTCTTGTTGTCTTCAATAAAAAACAAGGACACTCCTGTCTGTGACTGAAAAGCTGTGAGATTTTATGTTATTTTTTTAAAGACACCTTTATTCAAGGTTGTCTGTCAATACAGCATAAAACAAAAAGCTGTTATAATATATGAATTTTGCTGTCAATGTGCCTTATGTTACCACTGGAATCATGACTTCCTTCTCAGTCCAACCTCAAAAATCATGTGTATGGAAGGGAAGCCAGAAACAATAAGAACACTGTGCTTGATTTAATGATCACAGGCGCAATCTTCCCTAAACATAATTCAGTACAATTCTGACCTTTTCAGAACGTTGCTAATCTTTAGACTTGTCATCAGGTCCCTTCCCCCAACCTAAGGAGAACAATAACATCAATTTCTACAGGTGCGTTATTTAAATAAAGGCAAGTTCTTATTGTAATAAATTAGGAATTGGGTAAGGAAGATGTCAAGATTAATGTTCACAGATTAATATAGCTGAATCATTAATAAATCCTTTACCAAAAAGTTTAAAGTTCCATAATGCAATCCTCTTCAATTCACTGACTTCTAGCTCTGTTCTTATCTGCAAAGTCTTCCCCCACAGAAACAGCTGATGCCATTGAGCCCCTGGCAACAGCCTTGGAAAATGGCTGTTCTATATTTAGCTAGTTTGACCTATATGCAAGTGTTCGTCTTTGTCAGCCTGGACTGTCCAGAATCACAGAGGTGATGCTTTTCTTTATTATGTAACACATATATACTCTCCATGGGGCCATTAGCTGAATACACCAAGCCATTTCTGGGTGTAAGAATTGAGAAAAGTATATCAGAAAAACCTAGCTATGATTAATACCTACCTAGAAATTCTTTGCCAACTTGGTTTTATTATTAAGTGTCATATTTAAACTGTCTGCAAGTTTCAAATCAGCAACAAAGATACCCATGTAGCCATGTAGAAACTATCACAACAGATCTTATAAAATGCTCACCTGCACCTGATGTTTAATTCTCAGTATACCATTAGGGTCCATTAGAAACACAATTTTCGTTTTTAATTTTGTTAAGCAGTATTAATATTTATAAAAACGGATATAGCATGATTTTTTTTTCCTTGAAGTCTGCTACAGGAACAAAAGGGGGTAATTTTTTTTTTTTTTTTTGGCTATGCCCCATGGCATGTAGAATCTTAGTTCTCCAATCACTTATTGAACCTGAACTCCATGCTCTCTGGAAGTGCAGAATCTTAACCACTGGAGAAGTTTCAGAAACTATAAAAAAAAAAAAAAAAAAAATAGAAACTCATTCTGGGAATACCCTGGCAGTCCGGCTATTGGGACTCTGCACTCACTGGGCCCAGGTGAGATTACCTGGATAGGCGAACTAGGATCCCACAAGCTATGCAGAATGGTCAAAATAAAATAAAATAAAATTCATTCTATCTTGCAATTACTGCATGGGTCCATTGGATCTTTTTATAAATCTAAGATATATTATGCTATTTCAACATTCTAGAAATTATGTCATCATTACTCATCAATTAGTCCTAACTACGTTAAAAAAAGATTAAAATAATAAAAAAAGGAAAGAATGATGGTATTTCTCTGAAGGATGATGCAATAGTAAAATAAATATCGGATGACATCAACTTTCAGCATTTTTACTGTGTTGCCCAAAGTATTATATCTGCTTTCAAAAGGTATAAAAGAAGCCTAGACACCATCCTCTATCTTTGTTGCATGATTTTAGCTTTAACTGAACACAGTTCAGATTTTTTTATTCTATGGCTGTAATGGCAAAGAAAAGAAAATCAACAGAGGAAAACATTCTGCAATTATTGGATGAATCTAAAGATGAATACAAAGAGGGAGATAGCAGCACCTGAGATACTACTGAAGATGATGAAATGGATCACTCTAAGTAAAATCTGACTATGCGCCTTTAGGTGATGGTATGCTAACAGACTGTCTCAAACTCAAGGATGAATAAGACAACAGATGCTGAAGCAGATATTATGAATAATAAGAAATAGGATATAGACATTAAAAAATTAGACTGGCCATTAAAAAGCTGTATACAAACCTCAAAATAAAAATATTTTGCAATTATAGAGTGTCTGATGGCCATCCTCTTTTCAACAAAATTATAAGCCAAATTTAAAAAAAAAATCCTTCAAGTATTGTCTTGATGACACAAGCAGAAGAACCACAAGTAATGATAAACTATAATCTATGAGAGATGTCATTTGAAATTTACAATCAGTGTACAAGTTCATGCATGACAATTGATGAACAGTTACACTCAGAGGGTCCTGCCCATTTTGGATATATATTAGTATCTACTGATCAGCCAATAGATGTCTTCAAAATCAAGAAAATATGGGATAAAAATCTGGTTTTCTATATTTAAGCTCTTATTAAATAGTTTAATAGTCTCTGCTTCCCTTTATTTTTATGTTTTTAAATGATCTGTAAATCAACTTACAAGTAAGTTTTAAAAAGGAGTTCTTTCAATCCAGATAGTAAATGGTAATGGCTATTTTTCATGGTATTCTGAGCTGTACAAAGATATTTGAAGCAAAAAATATTGTAGTATTAGGGATGAAATCCCTTGTGGCTCAGACGGTAAGGAATCTGAATGCAACGTGGGAGACCTGGGTTCGATCTCTGGGTAAGGAAGATCCCCTGGAGAAGGGCATGGCAACCCACTCAAGTATTCTTGTCTGGAGAATTCCATGGACAGAGGAGCCTGGTGGGTTATGGTCCATGGGGTCACAAAGACTCAGACACGACTAGGCAACTAACACAAGGACACAAGGGATGAATGTAAAACTGAATTGGCTCTGGGACTGTCCAAAGTGTTGAGATCAGTCATTAGACTTGAAGTAATATACTAGGACCCAACGCAGCTGAGACAGCTAGAGACCTGAATATGAACAAGAACTTACTGGAATGCAGGGGAGAAAATCACCTTGGGTAAAACTGAAATGATTAAACACCCAACAAGTAGACTTGAAGTAGAAGGGCTGTTATAAAGGCAACATTCAAAACTTATTTTTACCACCAAAAAAATCAGAAAAAGTAGAAAATGACAGGGTTTAATAGTACTAGATTAAAAAAAAATTGCTGTTATGTTTCTAGTGTTATTTATATTGGTCCACATACATCTGTTTTTAATGTCTAAGATGATATTATATTTCCTACTGGGAAGAATCAAGATGTTTCTACTTTCCCTCCAACTGCATACAGTACAATCAACATTCTGATACATGTCATTTTGTGCATAAGTGCAGGAGTATTTCTCTAGGGTAGCTGTCTTGAAGTGGAGCACTCATGGGTCATGGGGTTTGTGCATTTTCACTGTTATAAGATGCTGTCAAATTAATCTACAAGCTATTAACCACTGTATATCTAATTTATACTATGACTAGTAACGTATTTGAAGTCCCGTTTCTCTACAACCTCATCAACTTTTGGCATTATTAGCCTTTGTAAACTTTATCAGGTTGTTAATAAGGTGATTTTTCTTTAACTATGCTTTCTCCTGAGCATTGTTTTATTTGCTTATCTTCAGTTGGGTTCTTCCTCTGAGAAATTGCCATTTCGTATCCTCTGCCAGTTTTTAAAATTGTGGTGTTTGTCTTTTTCTTACTTCAGTTCAGTTTAGTCACTCAGTCGTGTCTAACTCTTTGCGACCCCACGAATCACAGCACGCCAGGCCTCCCTGTCCATCACCAACACCCAGAGTTCACTCAAACTCATGTCCATCGAGTCAGTGATGCCATCCAGCCATCTCATCCTCTGTCGTCCCCTTCTCCTCCCGTCCCCAATCCCTCCCAGCATCAGGGTCTTTTGCAATGAGTCAACTCTTCACATGAGGTGGCCAAAGTACTGGAGTTTCAGCTTCAGCATCCTTCCAATCAAAACCCAGGACTGGTCTCCTTTAGGATGGACTGGTTGGATCTCCTTGCGGTCCAAAGGACTCTGAAGAGTCTTCTCCAACACCACAGTCCAAAAGCACCAATTCTTTGGCGCTCAGCTTTCTTCACAGTCCAACTCTCACATCCATACATGACTACGGGAAAACCATAGCCTTGACTAGACGGACCTTTGTTGGCAAAATAATGTCTCTGCTTTTTAATATGCTGTCTAGGTTGGTCATAACTTTCCTTCCAAGGAGTAAGCATCTTTTAATTTCATGGCTGCAATCACCATCTTCAGTGATTTTGGAGCCCCCCAAAATAAAGTCTAACACTGTTTCTACTGTTTCCCCATTTATTTCCCATGAAGTGATGGGACCAGATGCCATGATCTTAGTTTTCTGAATGTTAAGCTTTAAGCTAACTTTTTCCACTCTCCTCATTCACTTTCATCAAGAGGCTTTTTAGTTCCTCTTCACTTTCTGCCATAAGGGTGGTGTCATCTGCATATCTGAGGTTACTGATATTTCTCCTGGCAATCTTGATTCCAGCTTGTGCTTCCTCCAACCCAGTGTTTCTCTTGATGTACTCTGCATAGAAGTTAAATAAGCAGGGTGACAATATACAGCCTTGACTAACTCCTTTTCCTATTTGGAATCAGTCTGTTGTTCCATGTCCAGTTCTAACTGTTGCTTCCTGACTTGTATACAGGTTTCTCAAGAGGCAGGTCAGGTATTCCCATCTCTTTCAGAATTTTCCAGTTTACTGTGATCCACACAGTCAAAGGCTTTGGCATAGTCAATAAAGTAGAAATAGATGTTTTTCTGGAACTCTCTTGCTTTTTCCATGATCCAGCGGATGTTGGCAATTTGATCTCTGGTTCCTCTGCCTTTTCTAAAACCAGCTTGAACATCTGGAAGGTCACGGTTCACGTACTGCTGAAGCCTGGCTTGGAGAATTTTGAACACTACTTTACTAGCATGTGAGATGAGTGCAACTGTGCAGTCGTTTGAGCATTCTTTGGCATTGCCTTTCTTTGTGATTGGAATGAAAACTGACCTTTTCCAGTCCTGTGGCCACTGCTGAGTTTTCCAAATTTGCTGGCATATTGAGTGCAGCACTTTCACAGCATCATCTTTTAGGATTTGAAATAGCTCAACTGGAATTCCATCACTTCCACTAGCTTTGTTCGTAGTGATGCTTTCTAAGGCCCACCTGACTTCACATTCCAGGATGTCTGGCTCTAGGTGAGTGATCACACCATCGTGATTATCTGGGTCATGAAGCTCTTTTTGTACAGTTCTTCTGTGTATTCTTGCCACCTCTTCTTAATATCTTCTGCTTCTGTTAGGTCCATACCATTTCTGTCCTTTATTGTGCCCATCTTTGCATGAAATAGTCCCTTGTTATCTCTAATTTTCTTGAAGAGATCTCTAGTCTTTCCCATTCTGTTGTTTTCCTCTATTTCTTTGCATTGATCACTAAGGAAGGCTTTCTTATCTCTCCTTGCTGTTCTTCAGAACTCTGTATTCAGATGCTTATATCTTTCCTTTTCTCCTTTGCTTTTTGCTTCTCTTTTCATAGCTATTTGTAAGGCCTCCTCAGACAGCCATGTTGCTTTTTTGCATTTCTTTTTCATGGGGATGGTCTTGATCCCTGTCTCCTGTACAATGTCAGGAACCTCCGTCCATAGTTCATCAGGCTCTGTCTATCAGATTCTCACTTCCACGGTATAATCGTAAGGGATTTAATTTAGGTCATACCTGAATGGTCTAGTGGTTTTCCCCACTTTCTTCAATTTCAGTCTGAATCTGGCAATAAAGAGTTCATGATCTGAGCCACAGTCAGCTCCTGGTCTTGTTTTTGCTGACTGTATAGAGAGCCTCTTACTTCTTATATAGGAGTTATTAGAGAAGAATTCATTATAGAAGATGCCAATTGTTTGTGGATTATATGGACTTTAAATATCTTCTCTAGTTTGAGACATTTGTATTTAGTGTAATTTGACAAAGAATTTTCTTTATATTAATGTAACCAAATTAACATTTTTTCCCATATCTTTGATTTCTCTGTATTAAAGAAATTCACTCCTAGCCTCAATTCTTAAAGCTTTTCCCTGTTCTTCTTCTAAAACTTCTCTTTTGTTAACTTTTAATTTTGTTTTTTTTGCAAATCCATTTTGTAATTTTGTATGAAGTGAGATAAGGACTACACTTTATCTTTCTCCAGAAAGACAATAATCTCAGTCCCATTTATGGAACAGTATATTATATCCCCTCTGATTTGTATTGCCACTTTTCACATAAGTTCCTCCTATGTTCCTCAGTTTCTTTGGTCTGTTTTTACATGCATATATAAAACTGTTTCAATTACTGGGCTTCCCTGGTGGCTCAGTGGGAAAGAATCCACCTGTCAATGCAGGGTACACGGTTCAATCTCTGGTCCAGGGAGATCCCATATGCTGTGGAGGAGCTAAGCCTGTGCATCACAACTACTGAGCCTGCGCTCCGGGGCCCAAGAATTGCAACTACTGAAGCTTACATGACTAGAGCCCATGCTCCACAACTAGAGAAGCCACTGCAATGAGAAGCCCACATCACTGCAACTAGAGAAAAGCCTTGGAAGCAACAAAGACCCAGCATAGCCATCCTCCAAAAGAAAAATGTAGGAAAAAGAACTTGTTTCAATTACTACAGCTTTCCAGTAAGTTTTGATACCTGAATAAATAAGTTTTCACTGTTTTCCAAAATTTCCATGACACTTCAAGCATCCAAATAAAAAGTTGTTAAATTCCAAAAATTCATGTTACACTTGATGAGAAAAGCACTTACAGATTAATATGGGCAGAACTGTCATTTTTCTGATAATGTTAGGATTCCCATATGAACATGTTCTATCTTACCATTTATTAGCTCTTGAAAATTCAAAACTGCTTATAATTTTCTCCTTTATTTTTCCTGTTAAAACAGATTTAATCCTAGTTACCTTATCATTCTGAAGACTGCTGTTGTAAGTTAAATCTTTTTTAAAAGTTACATTTTCAGTGTCTTCACACTTTGAGTCATGTTATTCCTTTCCTGCTTGTAAAGTATATGAGTTTTATTTATTTCTTCCTCAGCTCCCTCATCCCTTGAAAAGCTTGAGAACTATATACAATTTTCATATAAATATATGGCTTAAGTTTTATGTTAATTAACACTAGCATCTTCTTCCCAAATAATACAAGGATCTTATATGAATTCAACCCACTTACCACATGGTTTGTTCTGTTTTTTAGTTCTACCCTTAAATGTATGATACTGATCATCATTATCGTTTTGTACATTGAAAGCTTATTAAATTTACCTCTTTTAAACCTTTTTATTGTGAAATAAGGCATACCCAGAGGGAAAGTTCCCCAAATGTGTATGTATGTCTGAAGGAATTGCCACAAAAATGAGCATCCATGTAACCTTAACAGGAACGAGAATAGTGCCAGCATCCTGGCAGTGTCTCCTTACCACCATTCCCCAACACCCCTCACCCATCATGCCTCAAAGGCACCACAATCCGATTTTTATGGTAACTATTTCTTTCCTTTATAGTTTTACCAACTAAGAAACATGTATCATTAAACACTATACTTCAGTGGAGCTTTATATGAATGAAATCATACAGCACAGATGATCCTTTCTTATCTGATTTCTTTTGCTCAACATTCATTTGTGATATCTACAAATATGAATAGCTATGTATACAGCCAGGCTTCCCTAGCAGCTCAGCTGGTAAAGAATCCGCCTGCAATGCAGGAGACCCTGGTTTGATTCCTGGGTTGGCAAGATCCTCTGGAGAAGGGACAGGCTACCCACTCCAGCATTTTTGGGTCTCCCTGGTTGGCTCAGCTGGTAAAGAATCTGCAATGTGGGAGACCTGGGTTCAATCCCTGGACTGAGAAGATACCTGGAGAAGGGAATGGCTATACCCACTCCAGTATTTTGGCCTGGAGAATTCCATGGACTATATAGTCGATAGGTTGCCATAGTCTGTTTACTTTTACTATAATACAGTAATTTATTGTATATTTATATGACTGTGAATTCTAGGTTGACAAGTTACTCTCTTAAAAAAGGCATTTAACTGATTCTGATTTTCATTGTTTCTGTTGAGAAGAATAAGTGTGAAAGTGAAAGTCACTCAGTCACGTCCGACTCTTTGCAATCCCATGGACTATACAGTCCATGGAATTCTCCAGGCCAGAAGACTGCAGTGGTAGCCATTCTCCAGGGGACTGTCCCAACCCGGGAATCGAACCCAGGTCTCCTGCACTGCAGGCAAGTTCTTTACCAGCTAAGTCACTGAGAAGACAAATGACAGCTATTTGTGCTTATTGAAAAATAATTCACTTTTTTCCTCTAGTTGTTTTTAAGATTTCTCTCTCTCTCTCTCTTTTTTTTTTTTGTTTTCAGCTGTTTAATAATGATCATCTATACATGCAGAATTCTTCGGTATTTCTCTTGCTTGAGGTTCATATTACTTCTGGAATCCATGGACTGATGTTGTTCATCAGTTTTAGAAAATTCTAAACCTCTTTTTCTTCAAATACTGCTTTTGCTCTGTTCTCTCTCTCCTGACTTTTGGAAATTTAAATATGTGCACTAGACCTTGTCTTGGTTTTATCTCTGTTACCTTTCATCCTTTGTTTCTGGTTATTTTTGTTTAACATCTTTGGTTCACTAACTCTTTGGATGTGTCTAATCTGTTGCTTCAGTGTGAGTTAATTTACTTACTTTCTCATTCTCAGAATTTCCACTTGATTTTTTTTTAACGTTTTCCAATGCTCTGCCAAAATTTTCAATCCTTTTTTCTCTCTGAACGTGATAAGTATACTTATTTTAAAATACTATATCTGAGAATTCCAATCTCTGGAGGCCCAATTTCTATTATCTTTTGTTTTTCTTTGTGTGTGTTTATGTCTTTGTGTATCTGATTCCTTTTGATTATAAGCCAGACACTGCATTTGCCAACTATAGAAGCAGTTTATGACGTTGCATGACACTACCTTCCTCCAGGAAGGATGTACAATTCTGCCAAATGCCAAGGTCACTAGTCATTTAGTAACCCTCAGCCTAGTTTTAGAGAATGACACAATTCAAAGCTTATCTGTAGCCTCTGTAAGAACATGTCTACTTCTAGTTAACATTGCTCCTGTGGTGTAGCCTTTCATGGTCCCAACTCAAAAGCGAGCAGGTTCATCAGGAGTCCCCTCTTTGTGGGCCATGGGCTCTAATCTCTTTCCCCCTTACATTCACTCACCAGCTAGTCAAAAGGGTTACAGAGCTGTTTAGCAACTCTCTCCAGAATTGGCTAATTTCTCCAGAGGAACAGTGACCCCATACACTGGGACCTTTCCCCCTGGGCCTCCATTCTCCCCATAGATCTTGTATGCTCTTGTTGCCTCCAAGCAAAAAAATAAGTAAATAAAACTTTCCATTGAGCCTTTCTGGTAGTCTTCAGTGGCAGGCACAATTTAAATTACCTACTCTGCAACTACCAGAAGTTAAAGTTCCAAATTTTATCTACATTTTCACCAATTTCATTGCTCACCATTGTTTCTAGTACCCAATCCACTCCTTCTGGGTTCAGTATTTTTCAGTCTCAAGTACATCCTGCTTCACATTCTTCCAACAAGCTTCTGTGACTTGTTGGAAACTTCTAATAGTTAATTCTATTAGACTTTATCTGAAAAAATACCTTCATTCTATCTTACTCCTGAATGAGAATTAAACTGGGTATAAAATTTTAAGTTGACAGTTATTTTCACTTAGCTCTGTTAAGATATCTTTCCACTGTTTTCTGATCTCTCTTGCTATTGTTAAAAACTTTACTGTCAACGTAATGGATATCTCTTTGGATGTCATCATCGTTTCTTCATTGCTAATACTAAGACGTTTCTCTTTTTCTTTGGCATTCTCCAGTTTCACTACAATGCATCTACATATAAGTTAATTTTTACTTACCCCATTTGAACTCATGGTGCTACATGAATTTAAGTATTTACAAATCTAAGTTTTTAAAAATCAATTCTAGAATGTTTTCAGCCATTCTATTTTTGAATACTGCCTCTATACTGTTCTATTTGGGTTTCTTATTTTAATTCTGTTATCTTAATTTCTCTTTTATACTTTCCATCTCTGTATCTCTCTGTGCCACATTCTGGGTGACTTCTTTAGATCTGTTCTTCTGTTTATCACTTCTCTCTTCAGCTGAAGCTGCTGCTTATGCTGAACCTAGTTACTGAGTTTTAGATTTTGATGATGATGTTTCTATTTATTGGAGATATTTTAGCTTTCCCTGTGAGAAGCTCCTGTGGCCTGGGTTTGGTGGAGGACTCTTTGCGGTGTTCTTTTATCTAACAACTCTATGTGGGATCATTAATCCAGGATTCATTTTAAAATTAACTTCCCAATTTGGGGACCTCAAAGAATATTGGTGGTGTGCATATGTATGTCTTTCCCCTGCCACCTCCTAAGCATGAGCCAAAGACCCATGGTTTAGAATTGTCATGTGAGAGTCCTTAGCTTCCACTCTAGAACCCAGGCAAATAGTTGAACAATTCTGTCGTTTCTGTGTTGGCAGGGAAGTAATTTCTAGTCATTTTTCTTCACTGACGATAGTTACTTTGGAGGTTCCAGTTCCTGGTCCACATCTTAAATAAGTTCAAGGGCTCATTTTATGTCCCCTTGTTGTTGTTCAGTCGCCCAGTCATGTCTAACTCTTTGCAACCCATGAACTGCAGCATGCCAGGCCTCGCTGTCCTTCACCATCTCCCAAAGTTTGCCCAAGTTCATGTCCAGTGCACCAGTGATGCCATCTAACCATTTCATCCTTGGACGCCCTCATCTTCTGCCTTCAATATTTTCCAGTGTCAGGGACTTTGCCAGTGAGTCAGCTAGTGGATGCTAAAACCCAAAGGCATACATTACCAGAACCAAAAAAGGAAGCTCATTATCTTTAGCACTTTAATTTCCAGTTTTCTTTTAATATCTGAAGACATTTTTTCCCCAAGAGCTCAACTGTTCTTCTGAAAATATTTTAATTATATTTTACCCAGCATTTGAAGATTTTTGTATGTTTTCATGCTTTCTAGTCTACTGTATTTCCAGAACCTGAAATCTCATGACATTGTTTTTCAACTTTTCTTTCAGTTCAGTTCAGTTTAGTTCAGTTCAGTCGCTCAGTTGTGTCCGACTCTTTGTGACCCCATGAATCACAGCACGCCAGGCCTCCCTGTTCATTACCATCTCTCGGAGTTCACTCAGACTCATGTCCATCAAGTCCGTGATGCCATCCAGCCATCTCATCCTTGGTTGTCCCCTTCTCCTCCTGCCCCCAATCCCTGCCAGCATCAGAGTCTTTTCCAATGAGTCAACTCTTCGCATGAGGTGGCCAAAGTACTGGAGTTTCAGTTTTAGCATCATTCCTTCCAAAGAAATCCCAGGGTTGATCTCCTTCAGAATGGACTGGTTGGATCTCCTTGCAGTCTAAGGACTCTCAAGAGTCTTCTCCAACACCACAGTTCAAAAGCATCAATTCTTTGGCGCTCAGCCTTCTTCAGAGTCCAACTCTCACATTCATACATGACCACAGGAAAAACCATAGCCTTGACTAGACAGACCTTAGTCGGCAAAGTAATGCCTCTACTTTTATTTAATGAAACAAATATGTTAATATATTAGCCAAGGTTTTCCAGAGAAACAGAATCAATAGATCTATAGATGTGTCCTATATGTTCTACTGGTACTTTAAAAAAATATATTGATTAGACCTAGATTTATATCTTTTTACCTATCTAGAGATTAATTATAAGGAACTTGTTAACAGAATTATGGGAACTGACAAGTCTTACTATCTGTACTGGGTGAGCTGGAGACACAAGAGAGCCAATGGTGTGGCTCTCTCATCCAAAGGCCTGCAAGCTTGACAGCCAGGAAGAGTGGGTGTTTCAGTTTGAGTCTGAAGGCAGAAAAAAACTGATGTCCCAGCTCAGGGAAGTCAGGCAGAAGGAAATTCCCTCTTACTCAAGTGAGGGTAAGCCTTTTTCTTCTTTTCAGGTCTTCAACTGATGGTATATTAGCAAGGACAACTGCTTTACTCAGTCTACAGATTCGAATGGTAAATACAACAACCAAAACAATGTTTAACTGATGTCTGGGCACCCTAGGGCCCAGAAAACTAACATAAAATTAGCCATCCCAATTAGTAAACTCTGGTTTGATTTTTAGTTAATTTTATTTTATTTTTCTAAGACCCAAATCAAATTTTCCTTTGTGACCTAACAGCTTATACCTGTCACTCTATAGCTGAGTTGGGTCAGTGGTAAGTAAACTAGCTTTCTGCACAAGAACTTTACACATACATAATTCTATAAGTCTCTTTATGGATTTAACTTTTCTCTTTTATGATAAATGAGTTCAAGACTCTAGAAGTAATGTGGAAGAAAAATGTCACTTAAAAGATATTCATGATATGTTTTGCAAAACTTTTGGCTTATATCACCATCCATCTTTGTATTCTGAACATGTGGATACTGACATCTGCTCACAACATGTAAATCTCCCATAATTCTAGTTCAGTGATATAACTTGGTTCTAAATAAATTTTACTTGCAATTTCTTCAAACTGTAAATTATGGCAACATGTTTTCTACCAGAACTTTGTGTTTCAAAGACAACAAACTTTTACTAAATTATATTAGCATTACCCTCCTTTGCTCCTCTTCAGCATCAGCAAAGAGTTTACGAATGTTAGCCTCTGACTCTCCCACATATTTGTTGAGAATTTCTGGCCCGTTGACCACTTTAGGCTCTCTTGCATTCAACATCTTGCCAATCTGTCGAGCCAACAGAGTCTTACCACAACCTGGAGGCCCGTATAACAGGATGCCTTTAACATGTTTGCAGCCTAAAAGGAAAAGAGAATAGTTTTACATCAACTAAGTAAGACATCAAAATTTCCTTTCTTCATATGCATGTTAGGAACACTACAGCAATCGCATTAACATACATTAATATCCAGGTGCTATAAACAGAACAGGAATGAACTGAAGCTCTTTTAAAATAGAATATTCCACAAACAATTCCTACACCAGTACCAATAGTTGAGGGGGAAAGCTGCCAATTAAAGGTCTTGGAAAAGTATATCTGAATTATGATTTGGTTTAGAACAAATACTTTTAACTGTGAAAATGTCTCTTTGACTTAAATACCTAATTAGGAACTATTACTTCTTTTTCATTATCCTTTACTTTAAAGCTAGCAGGGTAAAAGAGAGATCTGTTTTCAGGCAAATTTAACTCAACACAAATCTATTATGATACAATAGCTATGGAAACTGTATCTTAGTCAGAGAAATTACAGGTCTACCTGTCAATACAAGTACTCAAAGAAAGGGCAGACATGTCTGAGTTGGGTGGGGACTGAGCAATCCACAGGATTCAGATGGATGTTACAGACTTTGTGAATAAAGCTGAATGCCCTATTTCACAGGACTATGCCAAGTGAGAAACCTGCTTTCTCAGAGCCACCAAGAAGAAAATGAAGCTTCCTAAGAACTTGTAAGCTTTATTTAATTCTTTTCGAGGCAACCACTGCTAAATTCATTAAAGATATCATTAACAACAAAAAATAGCAAGACTGAATGACTTAAGACGCCCTAGAATTTCTTGAGCTCACTCTATGCAAGCATTTATTCCATTTCTGAAGATTAAGAGGACCTTTGGTTTCTGTTTACTCACTCTAGGAATTCTCATCTATCTTGCAGTTTCACACTTAAGATGCTGGATTCTTTTCTTATGAGTTTCTTTATACTCTTGCCTGGAAAATTCCACAAACAGAGGAGCATTGTAGGCTACAGTCCATGGGGTCATAAGGAGTCGGACACAACTGAGCAACTTCACTTCACTGTTTTCCTTTATACTACACCAAAAAGCACTCTGTGAAATAATAAATTCTTAGATTTCAAGTGTTACACTTGAAACTACAGGTGAACAGGAAATTTTCTGGAAATGGAATATAGTAAGTTTTTATGGAAAATGTCCTCATTTGGAATGAAATCTTAAAAAACTATATCTTTAAGAAAATTATGACAGTATATTTAGTGACTCACATAAAGAAAACCACAAGATTCAACCAGCTCTAACTAGAAAATTTTAGATTTTAAGGAGGAAGATATTTGGTGTTGCCTGTATGGCCATTGCTTCTATCTTTGTTTCAAAAAGGGACTCCCTTTAAATTCTTGAAAGTGATGAGACCTATGCTTATGGTTAGACTTTTAGAGACAAGGGGAACTTGGTAGAAACATATGAAGGCTTAGATTCTTGACCTTCTCATCAAGAGTAAGTTCATGTTTCAAGAACTATAGCCTATAAAATGTCTTTGCCCTTGTACTACCCTTGGGCATAAGAGGTAAGGAGATAAGGGGATAAGCCTTGAGCTTCTCCTAGAGGCCACCACCACCAGGCACCCTCAGGATCCAATCTACTGGGACACATCTGAAGTGAACTCTGGAAGTTCAGTTCAGTTCAGTCACTCAGTCATGTCTAACTCTTTGCAACCCTATGGAGTGCAGCATGACAGGCCTCCCTGTCCATCACCAACTCCCAAAATTTACTCAAACTCATGTCCACTGAGTCAGTGATGCTACCCAACCATCTCATCCTCTGTTGTCCCCTTCTCCCACCTTCAATCTTTCGAAGCATCAGAGACTTTTCAAATGAGTCAGTTCTTCGCATCAGGTGGCCAAAATATTGGAGTTTCAGCTTCAGCATCAGTCCTTCCAATGAATATTCAGGACTCATTTCCTTTAGGATGGACTGGTTGGATCTCCTTGCAGTCCAAGGGACTCTCAAGAGTCTTCTCCAACACCAAAGTTCAAAAAGCATCAATTCTTCAGCTTTTTTTTTCCTCAGGTGCTCAGCTTTCTTTACAGTCCAACTCTCACATCCACCCATGACTACTGGAAAAAATATAGCCTTGACTAGACTGACCTTTGTTGGCAAATTAATGTCTCTGGCTTTTAATAAGCTGTCTAGGTTGGTCATAACTTTTCTTCCAAGGAGCAAGCGTCTTTTAATTTCATGGCTGCAGCCACCACCTGCAGTGATTTTAGAGCCCCCCCCGCCAAATAAAATCTATTACAGTTTCCACTGTTTTCCCATCTATTTGCCATGAAGTGATGGGATCAGATGCCATGATCTTAGTTTTCTGAATGTTGAGCTTTAAGCCAACTTTTTTCACTCTCCTTATTCATTTTCATCAAGAGGCTCTATAGTTCTTCTTCACTTTCTGCCATAAAGGTGGTGTCATCTGCATATCTGAGGTTATTGACATTTCTCCTGGCAATCTTGATTCCAGCTTGTGCTTCTTCCAGTCCAGCACTTCTCATGATGTACTCTGCATATAAGTTAAATAAGCAGGGTGACAATATACAGCCTTGACGTACTCCTTTCCCTATTTAGAACCAGTCTGTTCTAACTGTTGCTTCCTGACCTGCATACAGATTTCTCAGGAGGCAGGTCAGGTGGTCTGGCATTTCCATCTCTTTCAGAATTTTCCACAGTTTGTGGTGATCCACACAGTCAAAGGCTTTGGCATAATCAATAAAGCAGATGTTTTTCTGAATCTCTCTTGTTTTTTTGATAATCCAGTAGATGTTGGCAATCTGATCTCTGGTTCCTCTGCCTTTTCTAAACCCAGCTCGAACATCTGGAAGTTCATGAGTCACGTACTGTTGAAGCCTGGCTTGGAGAATTTTGAGCATTACTTTACTAGCGTGTGAGATGAGTGCAATTGTGTGGTAGTTTGAGCATTCTTTGGCATTGCCTTTCTTTGGGAACTCTGGAAACTGGCTCATAATCTTCCACTCCAAGCCAACCACTAATGTTTGACTTAAAACTATTTGTAAAAAACCATAGCAGAGGAAAGTGGAGGTAGTGGGAATGAAACAGGCACAAGGGGAGAAGATCAAGAAAGGAGAAAACAAAGACATGCTTAACACCTACAAAGTACCAAAGCTTAGCCTCATCTCCAGTCTCTTAACCTTCTCCAAATTTCTCAACTTCCTCCTAACCACACTTCCTTCCAGTTAAGCCATACTTTCTTTCAAGGACCCTTGCTTTCTCGGCATTCTTATATTTCTGTTATACCTACTTTAGGAGCCCTGAATACAATATGACTTTATTGCACCTAAACATTGGCCACAGAGCAAGACCAGAGAAAATTACACCACTATGCTGACTGATATCCTAAGCGCTTCATGCTATCTGATTTCAGCTCTGCTCTTACTGCTTCCTCAGTACTGCATGCCACCCCTCACTCATTTCTGTTAATCTCCCATTCTCCTTAGTAATTATCCAGATCGTCACTGTTCTCAAGTGTGACCCATGTCATTAATTCTTAGAGATGATTTAGACTTCTACTTTGCACATTAAAAAAACCCAACCTATCAAGTATGAATTCTGTTTAGCTCCCTGCTTCCTTTTTTTTTTTTAACATTGCAAATTTATTATCTAACAGTTCTTTAAGTCATAAGTTTGAGTGGGTTTGGGTAGCTCAGATCCATTTTTCATTAAGACTGAAATCAAGGTGTGAGTCAGTGGGGTTTTGGGTAGAATCAGTTTCCAAGTATATGCAGGTTGTTGATAGAATCCATTTTCTTGTGACTGTAAGACTGTGATTCCTATTTCTTTGCTGGCTGTCAGCTGGGGGTTCATCTTTTCTCCCAGAGGCTGCCTATTTTTTTTTTTTTTTTGATACTTTCCATGTGGTCTCCCTCTAGTAAGTGACTGAGTTTCTCTTACGCTTCAGATCTCTTGAGCTTCTTTTCTGATACATCTCTCTCTTCTGCTTTAAGCTACCTTCTGTGATTATGTTAGGCCCACCCAGATAATTCAGGCTCCCTATCTTTTGACAAGGTTATTAGTAACCTTAATTATATATCCAGACTCTCTTTGCATCCCTGCTTCTTTATCTACAGATTTATCTGCAGACATCTCCATTCTCAACTTCAGCAACTGTTCTCAGAGGAAGAGTTTCCTTCCTCTTTTCCAAGGTTTAAATCGTAATTATTTGTCTTTATACTTTCTTCTCTACTAGACTGTGAACTATTCAAGGCAGCTGCTGTCTCATCAATTCTGAATTGCAAACACCTAGCATTAATATCTAGCACATAATATATACTCAATAAACAGGTGAACAAGCAAATTGTTGACATCTTTCCTACAAAACTCAGAGAAAATGGGGGCAAGAAGATAATTTTAAAAAAAATTATTTGAAGCTCTTATTTGAAAGCATTTATTTTGTATTTGAAGCTCTCCACAGAAGTATTTACTTTCATGGCTAAGATAATTTAAATACCTTTAAAAAAAAAAAGCCTTTGGAAACACTGGGACTTTACAAATTTGGCCAAACTACATAATATCTAAGACGAGATTTTTAACTCTGTATCTCTGTTTTCGTATGTGGGAAATGCTCAATTTAATATGTTTTGAATTAAATTAACTCAGATGTTATAAAACAAATAACCCACAAAATATTACCATGAAATCTGAAAGAAAGAGGTAAAATGCACATCCATGGAACTTATATATAATCTATAATACAGATCTGTGAAATTATAGAATCTGTTCAATATAACATTAATAGGAATGTCATAAAAGCTCTAATCTGCATTAAAACCATCATTCTACCATCTTTTTTAGGATGCCAAGAAAACACATCAAAAATATACACTTACATGTGAAGATTTTAAAAAAATCCACTTCCACAAAGGAAGCAGTTACTTGAATAAGCAGTGGAAATGGGACTTTGTTATTACTATCATTATCATAGCCTTTTCAACTTATTAAATAAGCATCGGTCTCTAATTTTAAATGAGTCATAAAACTCTTCATAAGTAATTCCATTCAACAAAAGTGTATTAAGCTCCTGTTTGGACTAGGCACGAAACGAGGTGTTTGGGATACAAACATGAAAAAGGCAGTCCATACCTGCAGGGCATTTCTGATTTAGTAGGAAAGACAGAAATAAAGATAAGTTATCCACAATATAATATGACATTATCAGAGATGTGCATGAAATGTTTCTGGAACCTAGCCAAGAGACACTGATCTTGCCGGGGTGATGGCAGATTAGGGATGGACACAGGGGAAGGGATAACACAGAGTCTGGGCCTTGGAGGATGCCTTGAGGTTCCTAGTTGGGCAAAGGAAGGGAAATGGCAGCCTAAAGACAGAGATCAGCATTAGATTAGGCACGGTGGCATGGACCTAGAAGTTGTCCTCTCAAGACAGCCAGTCATCCTTTCTGTGGCTGGGAGCCTTGGAGGTGAGTGCCTGAGTACAAGGTTGACAGGTTCTCAACTAAGACAGGCCTCAACACCATGCTAGGAGTTTTTAATCTGTTTTGTAAAAACCCAGAAGTTTCTAATCAGGGAGGCTACATAATGAGATGTGTGTTTAAAAGCTAACTCTGGTGGCAGAGTAGAGGAAGGACCGGAGAACAAAGATCAGAGGGCGGGGAGTCTAGCTGGAGGAATGTTCTTAACCTTTTTCTGGGGACACTGCCTCACTGTTTGGCTTTGGGTTTTTGCCAATTAAGCCTTCCTATCCCTCCAAGTCCTTTGGAAGCACATGAACAATTGGGTCGAGAGGCCTCAGAAGGCTGCCTCCCTACTGATGCCCCAGCTTTCCCCTGAGCTTCTCCAGAACATGAAGGCATAGCACTGATGCTGGGAGCCTCTGATCTCTGACCGCTAGACTGTCTGACTGCCAAGCTGTACTGATTGCTGTTACTTTTTTTTCCCTTTGTGTCTTACATGCCCTCTCACTACTCAGAGATCAGTTCCCTGAGTTAGGGAACTACATAGCAAAGGGCAGGCACAGAGGAAGGAGAAATCAGTGGAACTGACTTGTTTAAAATGTCATGTTCTCTCATTCTATCTCTTACTTTTTTCCCCATGGAATAGTCTAGTGGACCTCCCTAGAAAAATGCCCATGTACAAAAATTTGTATGCAGTTTTGAGAAGATTCTTATATCTTCTTAAGTCCAGGGATGGAATTCAAATTAAAAATCCCTGAGTACTACTGAAGTAATTCAGACAAGAGACCAGAAAAGGAAAGAGGCAACAATTGTAAGAAATAGTAGTAGGAAAAGAACAGAAGATATGGGAGGTATTCATCAGCACTCAAGAGACCAAGTGAAAATAAAAGAAAGAGGAGTCCTCAAGGATCACCTGAAGGCATCTAGCCCGGGAACGTAAGAAAAATGATCGTTATTTCAAAAAAATAACCAAGAAGTTAGCAATAGGAAATCATAACTTAGTTTTTTGGCTATAAGGCACTTGAGATTCAGGCAGTAATGCCCATTAAAAAGACTTGTTGAAAGCTTAGAAAAGATATCAGAACTCCTGGTTCAATTTTTTGAATGTTTGCTCTGGGCACATGAAAAGCCTCCAAAAGCTTTAAGCAGAGGAATGTGACAAGAGGGACAAATGTTCCGGAGACAGAGGATGGGGCCTGGAAAGAGAACATGTGATGTAAAAATCAGGAGGTTCATGCTGATCTAGGTCAGATCATTTGGGGCTGAGGTAGGAGAAGGAAGCCAGGTAGTGTAGGCAGGAACAGACAAGAGATAACACTTTCCGGAACTCTGGCAACCTAGAGGCGGGATTTAAGGAGAGGTGCAAGGAAACTTCTTCTGAGACTAGTGAAGTAAAGAGAAGAGGAAGCGAACTGAGGTTATGCCTGCTGGGCTTTGTTTATCACCTGAAGCAGGGGCTGAGGCCATCTAAAGAATGCAGGATGAGGAGATGACAGTGGTAGACATGTGAAGAGTCTGGGAAGAACGTGAGGAAGTGGGGAAATGTGTGAGAAGGTGGGCTTGAGTAGACAGATGCCACTGGGGAAGTGAACTCAGCACAGGAAAGTCAGGTCACTGAGGAACTCTCCTCTTTGTTGTAATTATATAAGCAACTTACAGTGTGAGGTAAGGTGTAGATTCTTACTCAATTCTGTAAATGTAAATTTTATTAAAGCTGGCATAAGAATCTTAACTTCTGGGGTTTTAACCACTGTTTTTCCCAAACTGAATCTTAAACTTTAGCATTGCAGGGTAAATAAAATTACCACAAAAACCCCCTCAAACTACCCCAAAATCCACAACGACCACATGGCCTGTTCTCACCATTCTCCCTCTAATTTCCACAAAGTTTGAGGCTTTAATTTTCATTTCTAAATCATTTGCATCTTTTCTCCTTCCTCCATAATTTATGGACTAATAGTACAATCAAATATAGTGCCAAAGCATTTCTTCTCTTCATTTCCTGAGTTGTTAATTAACTGCTTATTTTAATAACTGCTTCTGTTAATCTCTTCCTAAAAACACCTAATTTTTATCTGGATGAGGTGCAAACATAACACTCCTGGTTATAGTACCATAAAGGAAGGTGGTAGTGAAAACCATAATTCAAAATGGCCAAAACTGGCTTTATATATTTGGTTTTGGAATTTAAGTTGCTAATTATATCTGAATATAGGAGTAAATGAAGTTTGGGGATTGTGTTCTTTGACTCATTCAACAAGTGTTACATTAAAATGAGTTTGTTCTCTTCTGATTCTCCTTCCTCAGTGAAATTAAAGATTTCAAATTATCAGCTGCTGGTGAGGATGGAATGAGGCAAGAGGTAATGTTGGATGTTTGAGGAGAATGGAGACGAACTAGTCCTCTCAGAGAGGCGGGAAGGAAATTGACAAGACTAAGGAAATACATCCCTTGTAGGCCTCTTGGCTAAGATCAGGCGTAGACTAAGGGAATATAGAAGGAATGCTAGGAAACACTGATTCCAAGATATACTGATGCTTGCTTGATATCTGGTTCTTAAATTTAAAATGAGGTCAAACACCATGGTTTTGTGTTTTTCTGAAGCGACATGCAAGTCTGGGTACTGGTATGGAGTAAGCAGGCAGCTGAGAAACAGCTGACACACACAGCGTGAGCAGCAAGGCTACTAAGGGTGTACCGTAGGAGGGTAAAGGGCTTCTGCAATGGCTCCGCAGGTAAAGAATCCACCTGCAAATGCAGGAGACTCAGGAGATGTGGGTTCAATCCCTGGGTCAGGACAATCCCCTGGTGAAGGAAATGGCAACCCATTCCAGTATTGTTGCCTGGAAAATCCCACACTCAGAGGAAACTGGCGGGATACAGTCCATAGGACTGCAGAGTCGGATGCAACTGAGCACACACAGAGGAGGGTAAAGGCGGTAGACCATGGAATCTAAGCTGGGTAGAGATGACAAAACAGCTGGGAAGTGACAGAGTAAATTAACTGGAAGTTAATTCATAGGACTGAACTTGCTGGAGTAGGGGTGAGACGCAGACTAAAAGAAAGCAAGGAGAAAGCGGGAGGGGGCTAGAGAGCGAGAGGCTTAAAACTGAGATCCCCAAAGTTGCGGTTATTAGTCATGGTGCAGTCTTGGATATAACCAAAGTGAGTGTCTTAGATGGAGTCAAAGAAAAGTTAAAGGGAAATGAGGACTCTGAAGAACTGTGAAGATAGACTGTCAGACAAATCACCAACAAGGATACTAAAGTCTCCAGTGACACATAGAAAAATAAAACAATCAAGATTAGAGTTAGAGGAGCAAGTAAGCCAGACAACTTCTTTACCTGGGCCCCCTGTTCACTCTTCTCTAGCAGGGCTATTCCTGTTCTCTTCCATTTTGTTCTCCATATGTTAGGGACGATGAAAAGTATTAATATCTATTTTTGTAAAAGTAATGTCTATTATTGTCTATTATTTTACATCATTATGTAAAAGCTATTAATAAAGAAGAAGAAGAAGGGGACGACCAAGGATGAGATGGCTGGATGGCATCACGGACTCGATGGACGTGAGTCTGAGTGAACTCTGAGAGATGGTGATGAACAGGGAGGCCTGGCGTGCTGTGATTCATGGGGTCGCAAAGAGTCGGACACGACTGAGCGACTAAACTGAACTGAAAGGTACAAATAATGTTAAATGCCAGTGACATAAATACAGCAAATGGTAATGCCATTGTTTACTAAGGATTTAAGCAAATACGACACTGGAAACTCACTGTAAGACTATATTCTGTAAACAATTTAGTATAAGGATTGTTTGTATCTCATTCTAGAGCTCTTGTCATAAGGAATTTTTAATGATTTGCTAGAATATGAACCGCAAAGCTGAATTTCAAGTATATTTCACAATGGATATTTGTCAAATGGACGAAAGTACAGCTTGTGGTCAGGCACCAGATAGGTGAAGAATGACTGGTTTATGCGCATTAGGAAATAAATCATGTGAAAAATCTCTACAGAACATTAAAAATTACTAACTCAGAGTCCCATTTTTCTGACCATTGATTCTCAGACTTAGATTTCTAAAGCTATTAGAGCTAAACAACTTCTTTAAAAACAACAACTGGAGATTAGTGTTGTCATTGGGTTGCTTAGCTTTTATTTTGCAAGGTAAAGATTTCTTTTTTAAAATATAAATTTATTTATTTTAATTGGAGGTTAATTACTTTACAATATTGCATTGGTTTTGCCATACATCAACATGAATCTGCCACAGGTATACGCGTGTTCCCCATCCTGAACCCCCCCTCCCTCCTGCCTCAACAAAAATATCAAACCTGACATCTATCACCGCCATTTAATCTAAGAAAATATATTGTACCATTAAAAGGTAGGATGGACATATAATCGCAGAATAAAGAAGAGTTTTTTGTATTAGACTCAAGAGTGAGTGCTCTGGAGTCAGCTTGTCTGGGTTCAAGTCCTGGTTCTTCCACTTATAACTGGAAATAATAATAGCAACTACATCAGAATATTATTATGACGATTAAGGCACTTAGAAAGAGCTCATGTTGCTGCTGCTAAGTTGCTTCAGTCATGTCTGACTCTGTGAGACCCCATAGACAGCAGCCTAGCAGGCAACCTCCGTCCCTGGGATTCTCCAGGCAAGAACACTGGAGTGGGTTGCCATTTCCTTCTCCAAGAAAGAGTTCATAAATAGGCTTAATTAATATTAGCTTATTTTTTAAAATCACCTTGCTGTGCAGGAGTTATGAGATGCAACCAGCTTGCCAACTGGTAGGTGAGAATTAAATCACTGTTAGGTGACTGTAAAGCCTGAAAATAAATGAAGATCTTGCTTGTGAAATTCTTTCTGAGACTGACTACTGTGACCATCTGGCCCCTTAAACACTTTAACTAAAACATCATTGTCACTCGGATACCGCAAATCACAGGACTCAGTCCATTGATGAATGTCAAAATCCAAATTAACACTGTAGTAAATGAGTTGTAACAGTAGTTTCACAAAGATTTTGCTAGTGTTCAGTAGGGCAGGATTCTCTGTAGCTTTAGCCTCTTTCCAGGTGGATTACTATCAGAGTCAATCCTCCCTGCTCCTCTTATGCCTTAAGCAAGATTCAATTCATACCAACTTCTCAAGCCTTCCAACCTCATTAAGGGTCAATGTGTAGCTCCATCCATAAAAACCAAGCTACCATGACTATCACTTTCACATGTATACACCTTTCTAACATCTCTCTCCCCAACCTGTTCTATTATAATAAGCATGTTTCTTCTTCAAAGTTCCCCTTATCACCCCAATTGTACAGATTCTCAGTCCTTAACTATCAGATATTAGAAAGCTGCCACTCTTCTTTCTTAGGGTGGCACACACCTCACTCTGTGGCACTCACCTGGGATGATCTGGTTCTATTAAGATGAACTGGGGCTATTTCTGGGTATTTCACCCAAAAGGACATTTGCAATGCTAGATAACCACTGCCCATCCTTTGTCTCCACTCTAGTACTCTTGCCTGGAAAATCCCATGGACGGAGGAGCCTGGAAGGCTGCAGTCCATGGGGTTGCTGAGGGTCGGACATGACTGAGTGACTTCACTTCCACTGGCAACCACTCCAGTGTTCTTGCCTGGAGAATCCCAGGGACAGGGAGCCTGTAGGCTGCCGTCTGTGGGGTCGCACAGAGTCGGACACGACTGAAGTGACTTAGCAGCAGCAGTATGATATACACTTCCAATTCTAACTTTCACTCTCTTAAATTAGCAATTCTCCAACCATGTACAAATGTGTAACACTGTTTGAGCCCCAGGTATTGTTACTCAGTGATTATAATCACACAAACTTTGGTGGGGAGAACTTTAAGAGGCTTTAAGGTGTGTGCTATGATTAGCATAGATAACTTCTGATCTAAAAGGCTAAACAGAGTAAGACCGTATCCATTATAATAAAGCTTATGTAGCCCCTCTGATGAAAATAATACATGAAAATATGTGTAAGAGATCTAATGTACTAACTATAATCTCTTAAGATAGTTCAATGAAAAAGAATAGTCTGTTTCTACAATGTAATTAATAAACAGTAATGTTTGCAGTTTATAATCTTTGAAATATTACCCATAAAAGTAAAAATCTGCATTTGTTAATCTCTTCAATATTAAAAAGCAGTGAATTTTCTTTGTTTTCCTGAGATTGTATCAGAAGCAAGCCGCACTGAGGAAAAAATTGTCAGTCAACTTTTAGGTAACCAGAAGAGGAAAAAAAATTAGGGCAAACACTAATTTTACACAAGAGTAAGCAGAATAAGAATAAATTAGGACTGATCTCTGTCAAATTAGCATTAGGATAAAGAGTGTTTATTTCGTGGGGAAACATGATTCATAAAGAGAAAGAGAGAGAAGTGTGAAGTCGGTTTGGTGATGTTTAAAGGGGAATCCCACATAACTTTCAGTTCAAATGCAGACAGATTTGCCATGTTTGCCAAAACAAGGAGGCTATCAACAGAACAGCGGCAAGTCAGGACATATTCACAAGTCTTGCAAGCCGCTCTCTGCAGTTGTGCAAACCAGACTTGAATGCTTATTTTTAAATCGTGCATGCACTTGCAGAAAGCACAATCACAAATTAATGCTAATATTTAGTCTTTTAAAGTTTGCACAATTCCAACTTCTAGAATTATCAGTATTTTCTTAGTTCTGTTCAACTTATCCTTTCAGTACTACAATATGATTATTTATATTAAGAAACAGTTTTCAATTTTCCATCCACACAAGGAGGACTTGGAGCATAACTTCCATCAATTCATAATATAGAGGGTTTTCTGTTTGTTTCAAAGATTGTCAATCAGCCTCTAAAACAAGTCATCTACATTTGCTTAGCTGGACACTTATCAAATCTTTAAGAAAAGGAAATAGTTAAGAATGGAAACAAAACTTGGACCCCATTTAAGCAGTCAGGTCTTTGATCATCCATTCTCTGGGTATCATTTCGTCTAGTAGAGACCCACTGTTGCCTCCAACAATTTTAAAATGCTGAGAGCACTTTGAGTTCCGTTATGATTAAGTGAAACGGGCCCGTGCCCTGAGCACCAAACAGAGCAGGATGCCTGACTGGTCTATATCCAAGTTAGTCACCTGAGATTCAGTACAGATCTTCTCACTAGATAGCCCACAACTAAAGACGGGGTGTGTGCAGCAACGCTCCAAACTAATCTCTGCTGACACCTCCACCTTTTATACTCCCTCAGAGGGAGTGGCCTGGTATTTCACAAATTCTTGATGACAAAGATCATGCTTCTACTATATAGCAGGTCCTGCCTTGCTACCATCTGGCAGCATCATCTTTATTAGTTTCAGAATTTTACAGCTTCTCCCTGCCTTCTTTTTTTCCCCTCTGTCCCTCTGTTTTAAACCCACTCTATGCTGTTCTTTAAGTCCTCTGCTTCTGACTAGCAAATACCTTGTTTTCTTTAGCAGACAACTTATTCTTTCTTCACTTATACCTGGACCTTCTACTGTATCAGTTCATGTTCTTCTGTTTCTCAGAGGTCACCTCCTTAATGCATGCCACCTGACTGATCATATCTAAGTCTGTTAACACTACTAAGCTCTGACCACATCTTTGGGCTCTACCTCTACTCTCTACTCTACTCTTTAACTTACACGGCAGCAGCTGTCAAACTTTAACATGCACCAACCTCCTATGCATCTGAAAACTCATATTTCCAAGCACTAATCCTAGAAATTTGAATTCTTTAAGTCTGGAGTGGAGCTGGGGAAGTTATAAAACAAGCACTCTCTAGGTGATTTTAATGTGGGCCACAGGACACTTTGAGAAACATCATTCATGGTTATAACTGACACTACATTAAGCTGCTTTCTAAGAGCTCTTAAAAGACTCGTCAATGTTTGTCCAAAAATGGAAGGCGGTGTTCAGAGAGAATGAGTTTCCTGTCATTGAAGGAATTCAAGCTTAGCCTAAGGAACTTGGCAGAAGTTACTCAGCAGAAATAGAAATTTTAAACGAAAGACAAGTATGTAAATTAAATGAGTTTTAAGATCCCTTGCAATGCTGAGATTTTATAATTCCTTTGATATTCTCTGGTAGAACCAGCTAGTTTTGCAAAGAAAATAATATTAGAAATAAATATTCCAGGATGGGAACAAAGAAGGAGATGGAAGGCTAGGAAGATGATAAAGAGGCTACTGCTGTAATTCATGTGTAATTTACTGAAAGTATAAAAGAGAAGAGGAATGATCCACTCCCCAGCCTAAAAACAAACAAACAAACAAAAAAGCAGAAACAAAATTAAGAGTAGTCAATAATGGATTTGAGAAAATGCATGCACACATGTATACAGCCAACTGATCTCTGACAAAAATCAAAGGCAATACAGTGGAGCAAAAACAGTCTTTTCAAAAAATGGTGCCAGAACACCTGGACATCAACATGCGAAAACAACAACAACAACAACAAACCTGATCTAGACACAGACTTTACACCCTTCACAAAAATTGATGCAAAATCAATTACAGACCTAAATGTAAAATGCAAAACTGTAAGACTCCTAGAAGATAACATAGGAAGAAACCTACATGACCTTGGGTATGGCAGTTACTTTTTAGATATAATACCAAAGGCATGATCCATGAGAGAAAGAATTGATAAGCTGGACTTCATGAAAATTAAAAACTTCGGCTCTGTTAAAGACAATGTCGAGAGGATGAGAACAAAAGCTATTTTGCAAACGACACAACTGATAAAGCATTATTATCCAAAATACACAAAGAACTCTTAAACCTCAACCATAAGAAAACAGCCCAATTAAAAAAATGAGCCACAGATCTTAACAGACATTTTACCAAATAAGACAAACAGATGGCAAATAAGCATATGAAAAGATGCTCTACATAATATGTCATCAGAGAAATGCAAATTAGAACAGTGATATATCACTACATAGCTATTAGAATGGCCAAAGCCCAGAGACTGACAATGCCAGACACTGGTAAGGATGTGGAGCACTAGAATTCTCATTCATTGCTGGTGGGAATGCAAAATAGTTCGGGCACTTTGGAAAACGGTATGATGGCTTCTTACAAACCTACTCTTTCCGTTTGATCCGGCAATCACACTCCTTGGTATTTACCCAAAGGTGTTGAAAACTTACATCTAAACTAAAACCTGCACGTGGATGTTTATAGGAGCTTTATTCATAACTGCAAAACCTGGAACCAACCACGATGTCCTTCAGTAGGTGAATGCATAAACAAACTGTGGAACATCCAGACCATGGAATATCATTCAGGACTAAGAAGAAATGAGGTATATCAAATGACAAAAGACATGGAGAAAGCATAAATGCATATTACTAATCAGAAAAAGCTATGATATGACATTCTGAACAAGACAAATTTATGCAGTCAGTAGAAAGATCAGTGGTTGCCAGGGAAGAGGCGGCAGAGTATTTTCAGGGCAGTGAAAATACTCTGTATGATAACTATAATGATGGATACACATCACTACATTAATATATTTGTTCAGACTCAGAGAACATACAACACCAAGAGTAAAATGTAATGTGAACTCGGGACCTGTGTGATAATGACGTGTCAAAGTAGGTTCAGTAACTGTAACAATGGTGCCACTCTGGTGGACGATGGTGATAGTGGAGAAGGCTGTGCCCTTGTGGGAACAGGCGGCATACAGGAAATCTCTGTACCTTTCCCTCAATTTTCCTAGGAGCCTAAAATCGCTCTAAAAAAATCAATTAAAAAATGCATGCAAAGTACAAATGATATGGCTAATAAGGGATTAATATTCAACATATATAGTCCCAGGTGGTGCTTGTGGTAAAGAACCTGCCTACCAATGCAGGAGACACAGGAGACCCAGGTTTGATCCTTGGGTCAGGAAGATCCCCTGGAGGAGGGCATGGCAACCCACTCCAGTATTTTTGCCTGGAGAATCCCACGGACAGAGGAGCCTGATGGGCTACAGTCCATGGTGTCGCAAAGAGTCGGACATGACTGAGCGACTAAACACACACATCCAACATATACAAACAGCTTATACAACTCAACATCAAGAAAAACAAACAACCCTGTTGAAAACTGGGCAGAAGAACTGAACAGACATTTTTCCAAAGAGGAAATGCAGATGGCCCACAGGCACATGAAAAGATGCTCAACAATGCTAATCATCAGAGAAATGCATATCAGAACCATAAACAGCTATCACCTCACACCTGTCAGAACAACTATCATCAAAAAGAACACAAATAAAATGTTGGCGAGGATGTGAAGATAAGGGAACCCTTGAACACTGTTAACAATATGGTGATTTCTCAAAAAAACTAAAAGTAGAACTATCATATGACCTGACAACAACTCCACTCCTGGGTATATATCTGAAAAAAAAAAAAAATGAAAACACTAATTTGAAAAGATACACATCCACAATGGAATGCTATTCAGCCATAAAAAAGAACAAAATCTTGCCATTTGCGGCAACATGAATGGACTTGGAAGGCATCATGCTAAGTGAAACCAGACTGAGAAAGACAAATACTGTATGACATCACTTACAGATGGAATCTAAAAATACAACTAGTGAATATAACAAAAAGAAGCAGATTCATAAATACAGAGAACAAACTAGTTGTTACCAATAGGGAGGGAGGGATAGGAAATGTAGGAATGGGGGAGTGGGAAACACAAACTGCTGGGTATAAAATGGGCTCAATTCCCCATTCTACAACATGGGGAATATAGTCAATTTTCTGTAGTAACTGTAAATGGAAAGTAACCTTTAAAAATTGTATTTAAAAAGCAGAAAAAGTAAAAATAATAAAAGTACTTGGGTACTTAAAAGTACTTTGTTAGCCAAAAAGTTCCTTAGGGTTTTTCTGTACCATCTTATGGAAAAACTCAAATGAACTTTTTGGCTAATTGATAAAAAAATTAAAAACCATGCAAAGCAAAGGAAAAATGGAAGAAAACATGACCCTAAGACCTAGAAAATAAAGGTAACTAGAAGAAAGAACCATTTGTGGGGTGGGGAAAAAAGTGTTTAATACTGTAAGAAAGTTTTGGACATTTCAAGAATTCATTTCAGTAAGAATTCTATTGAGAGATCGTGAAAGTATCTGGAGATACAGTCATATACTACATCCAGTAAAGGCGGTCTAGATGCTTTGATAGAAGGAAACCAGTCTCCAGAGAATAGTGAAGCTTATTCTAGCAAATGGGGAGTGTGGCTTCACATTCAAGTTGTGAAATAAAGAACACAGAAACCCGATAATAAACCAACTTATTTAAAATGCTGAATCAAGAGGCCTAAAGAGCACCAGCCTGGGAGCAGGTGCTACACATGCACCTGCCCTACAGGGGCGAGGCTACCTACATCCTCGCCCCTCCTGTGATTCCAGCTCCAATAAACAGTTTACCCTCCTGGGGGCCTAATGTCCTCATCTAGGAAATGAGAATGACACTTTTAAATAAGCTTTTCTCAAACTTGTGTTCCTTGAAACATTAACAGTTATATCTTTATGTAAGTATGTCTGTTAAGTAAGCTTAAGTAAATTTGAGAAATGTCAGACTAGATAATTTCTATGGTTTCCTACTCTAACATGGTCTAATTCTGATTCAAAATATAGCTACCTTAACGTTTTAAAATTGAATATATCTACAGATACACTATCTTCTTTTAATTATCTCACAGAAGTATTAAACAATGCAAAATGGGTTACAACCCTTTCAAGAAAATTTCATACCTTGACAGTGGCAACCGAGAGCAGAAAGCAAAGGGTCTACGAGCAAGAGGGGAAGAAACTGAGAAAGGACTGAATAATTAAGGTAATGTATGTAAATAATGTCTTTGATTCTGTTTGTCTATCCTAAATGATCTTTTCCTTCAAATTCTTAGACAAGTTGCTAAAAACAGAATCACTCAAGTGCAAACAGTTTGATTTTTTTTTAAATTCATTTTTAAACAAAATGGAGAAAAGAATCCAATCTTTTGACTGTGGCAATAAACGATCATCTTTCTTTATGTTACAGTGTCTCACCTGGAGCCATTACTGCATGTAACATGAACATGAACTTTGAAGAGCTGAGTTCTATGTCATTTAGCATGACATATGATCAGCCTTCCATAGCCAGATAAAGAAAGATCAGACTGCAGAGAATTTATAACATTATAAAGCGGTCTTCCTTTCTCCTTTTTCCAAGCTCTTCACAGCCTCAGTTGGTTGCCTAAATGAACAGTTAGGAGAAGAAGTCAAAGTAACCAAGTAGCATACAGAAAAGCAAGAAGAACCAATAAAGAGAAGTTTTATAGAAAGAGAAGTGCAGTAACACAAGGAAAGTGTCAGGCAAAAAGTAGTAGTTGTGGGTCACCATGGAAATGTCTTTGGAATGCACTAATAATCTGCAATTTGGGTAATTCTCCTACGTATATGTGAGATGTGACTGAATATATCTAATGTGTGTGGATTAGCATCATACTAATTACAGGTTTATCCTCTAGTAACCATTCATTATCAAAAGACTGGTAAGTCTTGCTAAGTTTTCTCCCTCATTACAGGATTCTAGGTAGATTTTCAAAAATCAAAGTACTTCTAAAAAACTGTATCATTGTGGATAAATCTGAGTAAATATATGTATAAATAATTCAGAAGTTTAAGCTACAGATGTGTGCACCTTTATATATCAGTTTTCAGTCACTCTGGAATAAGAACAGAACTCAAACTATTACTTGCTCAGAGAAAAAATACTGTATTAAGACCAGAGGTATTAGTGAAGTATTCAAAGTCACAAATAAATCTCTGAGTAAAAGATTCATTAAATACAATGACTCTCAATGTAAAATTTTAACACTATTAGTAAAATGGTACGTGGAAGGGATTTACTGTTGTCTGCGGTAATTTCTTTAAGAAACCTGAAAGAACACTATTTTAATTATTTAAAAGTAAATGTAAAACCCTAGTTGCTGGCAGGGTTTTTTTAAAATTATGAACATAATATCAAAGATAGATTACTCAAGATAACAAATCATATGTTATCAGAGAAAGTCTTGTTTGAATCATGGTAGAAGTATCAAGGCTCTTCCTCTTCCTCTCCTAAACAGTGATGTGTTATGTTCTGGGCAGTTTTTTGCTAACATTATAGTTAATTCTTTCTTCCACTTCCCTTCCTACAACATTCTATTCTCTAAAGTGTCTTTCAAGATGGTTGTTGTTTTTCTAAGTCAGTATACTACACATAAGAAGAAACTGACAAGATTTATAGAAGAAAGTGAGAGAGCATTTATCAGCTCTTTTCTGATGGAATGTGATAAAAACTAAATAGAGATCAGCCAAAGTATGAGTTCATAAACAAAGAAAACATATTTCCAGGTGTCCCTTGACTACCTTATCAACAAACACTGTTCAAAATGTATAATTACAAAATATCAAGAGGATAATCTCAGGCATAAACTGTTTTGAACAGCAACAAAAGTTTAAGACAAGGAGATATACCTAAACATTTGATTAAAGGGAACAGATTGAAGATTTTTGTCTTTATAACAGCACTTTTTGGCAATATAATCATACTAACCACCATTTATGGAGTGTTTCACAGTGAGCAAGGTACTATGTTAGGAAATTTTTACACATTAATGCTCTACTGACAATAAACTTACAAAGTAAGTAATTTTGCAGGTGAGGATACCAAAACTCCAGAAAGTTCAGGGCCCAGGGCCCTGAAGTACTAAGATGCCATGGGGGATACAAGTGATAGGTGGTGATGTCAAAGCCAGCCCTGTTGGTGTGCCCAAAAGCCTTCTTACTGCTGAGGAAGAGATGCTAATTTACCAGTACAAGCTTATCTTGATACAATTTTGCTAATATGATTTATATATTTTTTAAAGTCATTATATGTGTTCTTTCTTGGGAAAAAGCCCATGATACACTCTTTTTATTTTTATTTTTTTTAAATGAAAGTACCCTTTATTTTAACTGTGGAAAATTCTCAAAGAGACAGAAATACCAGACCACCTGACCTGCCTCTTGAGAAATCTGTATGTAGGTCAGGAAGCAACAGTTAGAACTGGACATGGAACAACAGACTGGTTCCAAATAGCAAAAGGAGTACATCAAGGCTGTATATTGTCACCCTGCTTATTTAACTTATATGCAGAGTACATCATGAAAAACACTGGGCTGAATGAAGGACAAGCTGGAATCAAGACTGCTGGGAAAAATATCAATAACCTCAGATATGCAGATGACACCACCCTTATAGCAGAAAGTGAAGAACTAAAGAGCCTCTTGATGAAAGTGAAAGAGGAGAGTGAAAAAGTTGGCTTAAAGCTCAACATTCAGCCAACAAAGATCATGGCATCTGGTCCCATCACTTAATGGGCAATAGATGGGGAAACAGTGGAAACAGTGAGAGACTTTATTTTGGGGGCCTCCAAAATCACTGCAGATGGTGACTGCAGTCATGAAATAAAAAGACATTCCTTGGAAGAAAAGTTATGACCAACCTAGACAGCATTTTAAAAAGCAGAGACATTACTTTGCCAACAAAGGTCCATCTAGTCAAGGCTGTTTTTTTCCCAGTGGTCATGTATGGATGTGATAGTTGGACTACAAAGAAAGCTGAGTGCCGAAGAATTGATGCTTTTGAACTGTGGTGTTGGAGAAGACTCTTGAGAGTCCCTTGGACTGCAAGGAGATCCAACCAGTCCATCCTAAAGGAGACCAGTCCTGGGTTTTGATTGGAAGGATGTTGAAGCTGAAACTCCAATACTTTGGCCACCTGATGGGAAGAGCTGATTCATTTGAAAAGACCCTGATGCTGGGAAAGATCAAACGTGAGAGAAAAAGTGGACAACAGAGGTTGAGATGGTTGGATCGCATCACCGCATCACCGACTCAATGGACATGAATTTGAGTAAACTTTGAGAGTTGGTGATGGATAGGAAGGCCTGGCATGCTGCAGTCCATGGGGTCGCAAAGAGTCGGAGACAACTGAGCAACTGAACTGAACCCTTTTTTTTGGAGGATAACTCCTTTATAGTATTGTGGTGAATTTTGCTATACACTGACATGAATCAGCCACGGGTGCACATGTGTCCCCCCATCCTGAACTCCCTCTTCACCTTCTTCCCCACTCCATCCCTCTGGGCTGTCCCAGAGTACCAGTTTTGAGTGCCCTGCTTCATGCATCAAACTTGCACTGGTCATCTATTTTACATATGATAATATACACGTTTCAACTGCTATTCTCTCAAATCCTCTTACCCTCGCCTTCTCCCACACAGTCCAGAGGTCTGTTCAATACACTCTTTAATAAAGAAAAATGTCACAGTATGAGCAGTATGACACTGATCACGATGACCAGTATGTGATTCTATTTAAGCAGAAAAAGTCTATACATGAGTAGAGCCAGTCAAAAATACATATGTGTATAAATACCTAAGTAAAATACCTTCCCCCTTCTAATTTCTGTAGTCCAGTTCCATTCAGGAACAATATAAGAAGTCTTTCCTAGATTAAGAAGGAATCTAAAAGGATCAACGTAGATTTAGTAACATTTTAAAGACAAGGCTTAAGTCTGTATTCATCAGGGCATCTGCTGCTTCCTCATACTGCCTACTTTGCTAGTTTGGTTCATAATGTACCTTATACTTTACACAATACTGCTCTGGGTATGCTGTGTTAGTCCCACATATACCATAAGCATCTTGAGGGCAGGATTTGGATCTAACTAAGTGTTCTACAACTGAGTTAATCAAGTTCTTGGTGTTTATTCACTTCCTAAAAATTCACACTGTAAGCCAGGCACCAGCACAGGATCAGAACATACACTAGTAACCAAATAAACAAGGTCTCTTCCTTCCTGAATTTATGTTATGCTCATGGTGGGTAGGGGCATGGCGGGGCCTACCCGCCAGGGGGTAATAAGCAATTATGCTACAAGATAATAATGCATAGAAGAACATGGAATTACTAGAACACCTCGGGAGGAGCACTAAAGTCAAAGCATTCTGTAAAAAGTGAGATCAAAGCTGAGGCCTGGAGGATGAACAGGAGGTTGGATTAAAAGATGGTGAAAAAGTACCCTTGGATATTGAGGTAAGAGACAGTAGCATGGCAAATTAGTAGAGCCTAAAATAGCACAAGTTGGCTGGAACCCAGAGCATGGGGGAGGGGTGCAGGCTGAGAGAGGAGGTGGGAAAGTTTGGCAGGGGCCAGACCACATCAGGCTTGTAAGCCAGGGAAGGAGTTAAGGAGAGCTACTAAAGAGTTTTAACCAGTGAAGTGACAGGATCAGACTTGCCTTTTTATAAAAATCGCTCCAGTTACAGTGTGGAGAATGGATTAGAGAAGGGCAAGGCTGAAGGCTTAGGGAGCAATTCAGGCAAGAGATAATGGTGGCCTGAAGGAAGGCAGTGGCAGGGAGATGGCGAGAAGTGGACAGATTTGAGGCTTGGAGGAGAAGGCAGTACTGACAGGAAATGCGAGGGGAGGGAAAGAGCGAAGTGTTACACAGGGTGCCTAGATTCTCCGCCAGAGTCGGAGTATAAAACAGAAGTATGTTTAGGGGAGAGGATGGAGGGGGCAGATGAATGAGTTTGATTGTGCATTTACTGTATATCCATGAGATAGCCAAGAGGTTATGATGCTAGAAGTCCAGAGCTCTAATTTCAGACTGTAATGGAATATGCATATTTGAGAGGTAGTGGCATAAAGACACTAATTGAACCTATGGAAATGGATGTGACCAGTTTAGGGGAGAATAATTTCAGAGTGAGGAAAAGAGCTCTAAGACAGACTCCAAGGGAACTCTATTGCAAAGGAGACTGTCCCCACCCTTCTCTGGGGGACAGCCAGAGAGGTAAAAGGAAGATGAGAAATCCTTGGGGGAGAAAAGCCAAGTTCAGAGGTTATTTCAAAAGAGTGGTCCATGGTTGTGCATAGAGTGACTGAAGCTCAACTTCAATAAATAAATACATCAGCAATTCTTTCCCTCTATCCTCAACCGACTGAAATTACATTCATTTAGCAAATATTTATGCAGGGCAATGCTTCCCAAACTATCTATGCTAAGACCTAGTTTGTTTGTTTTTTTCTTCTTCTAAGTTTTCAATCCATTGCACCTGGCTTCCCAGGTGGCACTAGCGGTAAAGGACCTGCCTGCTAATGCAGGAGACATAAGAGACGCAGATTCAATCCTGGAGGGAATCAACACAGGGAAGATCTCCTGGAGGAGGGCATGGCAACCCACTCCAGTATTCTTGCCTGGAGAATTCCACGGACAGCAAGCTTGCCAGGCAAAGAGTTGGACCCAACTGAAGCGACTTAGCATGCATGCACCCTCAATTAAGCTTCCAGGGGTTTTATCATGGTGATGAATACATATGCAACAATTATTTTCCACTCCCTGAGCTCCTCCTGATTTTCTTATTTCTAACATTTTCTCACGGAGACCTGAGTCTCACCTCTAGTTCTGTTACCACAGTAACTAATGACCAAATTCTGCCAATTTCATCTTTGTAATTGTTTTCAATCTTTTCTTCCCTTTCCATTCCCACTGTCACCACCTTAACCTAGGTTTCTAGTACCACACAACTGGACAATTATGGTCTACCAGTCTCTCATTATCTCATCTTTCACCTCCTCTCGAGAACAATGCTTTTCATACAGCATAATCACATTAATTATCTAAGACACTAACTTTAATTGCTTTGTTCCCCTACTGAAAATTCCTCCAATGACTTCCCATTATGATTGTTTATTCAAAAATTACATTCATTTGGCAAATATTTATGTAGGGCAATGCTTTTCAAACTATGCTAAGACCTAGTTTATTTTTCCTTCTAAGTTTTCAATTCATTGCAGACCAATGTTTTTGTAAAAACACAATTTTAAAAAGTGATAATTTTTAAATTACTAAAAAAAGTTTCTAAATTCTTATTATCAATTTTGATATTTTTCTCATGATGGACTGGTAACAACGGTTCATGGCTCAGCAATGGTCTGTAGACTGTATTCCAAACTGCCTGGGTGTTGCTAATACACAGATAAAAAGACATTACAGTTGCACCCTCGATGCAGGGTGATTTTGCCATTCAGGGGAGACATTTTTGATTGTCACACAGCAGGAAGGAGGGACTACTGGCACTAAGTGAATAGAGGCCAGAGATGCTATTAAACAACCTAAATCAATAGCATAGCCCCTACTCCCCAACAAAGAATCATCCAGCCTAAAATGTCAAAAATGCCAAGGCTGAGAAACTCTGCTTTACAACTGTAATGCAAATGAATAATTAGAAGAAAGGCTAAGAACAGAGCTTTATTCTAAGCATATATACAAGATGCAGGGGACAGACAAGCACCTGAGTTTGCCTGGAAGGTTAAATGGACGGTACTTACCAAAGAAAATCCTCATCTCCTGACTCATAGCTTTCCAGAACCCAACCACGGCCTAACTTTCCATCACAGTGTTGCTAGACTAGTCAGAGTTGTGAATTCTATACCTTGCTTACTGTCAACTTCCAAGGATACAAACAACCATCCCTTCCCCTCCTCCTACCCAAATCACTCAGCATTTAAGGCCTCACTCAAGGGCTAACTTGAAGTCTTCTGTGATCCTCTCTTTCAAAATTCCTAAAGATTTGCCATTTATACCACTCATTTAGCATTCTATCACATTCTGGCTTTTGACACTATTGACATTTGTTAGGTTATATTTCCTAAATATTTATGGATGCATGTGCCATCTCTAAGCTGACAGCTCACTAAGAGAGAGCTTCTGACACAGACCCAGCAACCACCCATTTTCTGTAGTATGCTACGAAGAGGGCCAAACGCACCCGAAGCACGTGGACGGGAGTCATTAGGCAGCAGACAGTACAGTTCTATCACCAGCCCTTCACCTGTCTTGAGCTCACGACAATCTGAATACATCAGGTTACTACAAAAGTAATCTATCTACAAACTTTAGTATCTTAGAAAGTTTACTGATTCATAGACTGAGTACCTATACTTCTTACTCCAGGCCAAGGTAAGTCCTCAGGTTTTTGCCACATTCAAGTTCCAGAAAATCTACTAGAAATAATAAAATTAAGGAATCCCAATTGAGACAGTTTCTCCATTCAAATTTTAAAACCCAAACAGATAGTTTTTTATGCTTTCAGTCAAGACACTCACTGCCCAGACAACAATCTGAGATTTTAGAAAATATCTCTACTCTTAAAAACAAAAATGGTTAGAAGAAGGTGGGGAGAAGGGGAAGGAGTAGAAGCAGGGAAAAAGAGGAGGAGGAGGAGGCAACTAAAAGAAGTATGATGAAGAGGAAGGAGGAAGTGGTGGTTTAACTCTTTAGCAGAGGAAGAGAGGGCAAAGAGCTAAAGGTCAGACTTCCATAGTTATTAACCAGCTCTAGATATGCTCAATATGCAGAATTCTACCAAATCACTAAAGTACTGGGTAATGTCTGTTATTCGTAAGTGTGTACAGGAAATGGTAGTGGGTGAGGCCAGACCTATAGACCTGCAGTGCTTTAATAATTCCTCCCTCCCTTTTCACCCCCAAACCTATTAGGTCTAAGCTCTTACAACCTTATATATATGGAAAGGTTTGTAAATTTCCTTGAGAATTAATTCAGGAAGAAAGGCAAACCTGAAAGTTATGCACTCATCATAGGATAGTATCTGACATAAAATTCAAGGCTTTATTGACTACTTGACTCTTAGTTTCATCTCGTCAATATCCGGAGAGGCAACTCGGAATACAGACTCTGAAGCCAGGCATCCTGATTCCCAGTCGCAACGCTGCCAGTTACTAGTTGTACAAACTCAGTGAGTCATTTCCTTTCCTCTTTTTTCCCCCCATGGTTCCTGGACCAGACACTCAAGTTCTAGTACTAGTTCCACCGATGACCTGGTTAGTGACCTTGGGCCACAAATTCTGCACCCGTAAGGAGAAGGAGCCAGGGGATGTACTAGATCAGTGGTTCTCAACCAAGGGTGACTTTGCCCCCAGGGGACATCTGACAATGTCTTGAGGTACTTCCAGTTATCATCATTAGGTGTGAGAGGGACACCACTACTTGGCTTCTAGCCAGCAGAGGCCAGAGATGCTGCTGAAAATCTTACAATGTACAGGACAGCCAGCACCTCAGGACAAATAATTATCCAGTCAAAATGTCAACAGTGCCACAACTGAAAAACCTATGGCTTCAGCTCCCTTGAAGGTCACCTCAGAGGTCCCCTAGAACTGAGGCTGAGAAGCCCACTTTAATGGTTTTATATTACAGGCTTTCATGAGAAGAGAACAACGTAAGAGTTAATGACATGCACTCTCAGGCCAGATTCAGTCATTTCAGTTCAGTCGCTCAGTCGTGTCCGACTCTTTGTAACCCCATGGACTGCAGCATGCCAGGCTTCCCTGTCCATCACCAACTCCGAGCTTGCTCAAAGTCATGTCCATTGAGTCAGTGATGCCATCCAACCATCTCATCCTCTGTCGTCCCCTTCTCCTCCTGCCTTCAATCTTTCCCAGCATCAGGGTCTTTCCCAATGAGTCAGTTCTTCACATTAGATGGCCGAAGTATTGGAGTTTCAGCTTCAGCATCAGTCCTTCCAATGAATATTCAGGACCGATTTCCTTTAGGATGGACTGGTTGGATCTCCTTGCAGTCCAAGGGACTCTAAAGAGTCTTCTCCAACACCACAGTTTAAAAGCATCAGTTCTTCAGTGCTCAGCTTTCTTTGTAGTCCAACTCTCACATTCATACATGAATACTGGAAAAACCATAGCCTTGACCAGATAGACCTTTGTTGGCAAAGTAATGTCTCTGCTTTTTAACATGCTGTTTAGGTTGGTCATAGCCTTTCCTCCAAGGAGCAAACATCTTTTAATTTCATGGCTGCAGTCACCATCTGGAGTGATTTTGGAGCCTAAAAATAAAGTCTCTGTTTCCATTGTTTCCCCATCTATTTGCCATGAAGTGATGGGACCGAATGCCATGAACTTAGTTTTCTGAATGTTGAGTTTTAAGACAACTTTTACACTCTTTCACTTTCTTCAAGAGGCTCCTTAGTTCTTCTCTTTCTGAGATAAGGGTGGTATCATCTGCATATCTGAGATTATTGATATTTCTCCAGGCAACCCTGATTCCAGCTTGTGCTTCATCCAGCCCAGCCTTTCTCATGACGTACTCTGCATCATGTTAAATAAGTTAAATAAGCAGGGTGACAATATACAGCCTTGATGTACTCCTTTCCCTATTTGGCAACAGTCTGCTGTTCCATGTCCAGTTCTGTTGCTTCTTGACCTGCATACAGATTTCTCAGGAGATGGGTCAGGTGGTCTCGTATTCCCATCTCTTTCAGAATTTTCCACAGTTTGTTGTGATCCACAGTCAAAGGCTTTGGCATAGTCAATAAAGCAGAAGTAGATGTTTTTCTGGAACTCTCTTGCTTTTCTGATAATCCAGCAAATGTTGGCAATTTGATCTCTGGTTCCTCTGCCTTTTCTAAAGCCAGCTTGAACATGTGGAATTTCATGGTTCACGTATTGTTGAAGCCTGGCTTGGAGAATTTTGAGCATTACTTTGCTAGTGTGAGAGATGACTGCAGTTGTGCAATAGCTTGAACATTCTTTGGCACTGCCTTTCTTTGGGATTGGAATGAAAACTGACCTCTTCCAGTCCTGTGGCCACTGCTGAGTTTTCCAAATTTGCTGGCATATTGAGTGCAGCACTTTCACAGCATCATCTTTCAGGATTTGAAATAGCTCAACTGGAATTCTATCACCTCCACTAGTTTTGTTTATAGTGATGCTTCCTAAGGCCCACTTGACTTCGCATTTCAGGATGTATGGTTCTAGGTGAGTGATCACACCACTGTGGTTATCTGGGTCATGAAGATCTTTTCTGTATAGTTCTGTGTATTCTTGCCACCTCTTCTTAATATCTTCTGCTTCTGTTAGGTCCATACCATTTCTGTCCTTTATTGTGCCCATCTTTGCATGAAATGTTCCCTTGGTATCTCTAATTTTCTTGAAGAGATCTGTAGTCTTTTCCATTCTTTTGTTTTCCTCTATTTTTTTGCATTGATCACTGAGGAAGGCCAGACTGTCTAAGTTCAAATCTACCACTTACTAGCTATATGTCTTGGACCAGTTACTCAACCTTTAGAGATTCAGTTACCTTTTCCATTAAATGAGAACAATACAGTATCTAAACCATAACGTTGTTGTGAGGGTTAAATAAGTTAACAGATGTAAAGCATTTAGAACAGTGCCTGGCCCTATATAATTATCAGCTAACATCACCATTATCACCTGAATACAGAAGGAAAATTGGGGAAAAAAAACAAAACAAAACAAACAAAAAACCAGCAATCATTTTACTTTAGGAGTCACATGAATTAGGTTCCTGAGTGGTAAGGTTTTTAAGACCAAACGGATTCAAGCATGGTTCCTCACATGGCAGACACTCTGCTCTCCCCTAATCCCTTCTCCCACTCCTTCCTCTCTAATGCTTCCACAGCTGCTTAAAGTCTCTAAAGTCTCAGGTGCAAATGTTCTCATGGTTGGGAGGGAATACAAGCTACTTGCACCCCATTCTATAACACAAAAAGTATATCCATTCTATAATGCAAAAATTAACTGGAGGAAGTGGTCTGCTACACATCAAGAAACCGTTTTTGTCTTTTAGGAGAAAAGGACAGGTGTGTCTGCCTATGCTCAGTAAAGGGCTGCCATCGTGCTTGGGCCAGGCCTGTCTCTGAGCTCTCCTCCACAGAAACTTCACCAGCGAGAGGGACATCCCTGTCCCCCTGCTCCCTTGATGTGCCGTCAGGGAGCTGCCATGAGACAGAGCCTATATGGTTATCTTTTTGTTTTTTAATTACACAAGCAGAAATACCATAGTTAAACATTCAGATAAGAGGTACACAGTGAAAGAACAAACATCTCTTTTTTACGTCCCATCCTCACTTCCCTTTCATGGAAGCAAGCAATTTTTTTTTTTTTTCAATTTAATGTGAGTGCATATTGACTTTTCTAACAGCATGTACTTTATTATGTTTAATTATTAAAACATATCTGTACATTTACAGTTATATCATTTTAAGATTTGTTTCACTGTATGCCACAGTGGGTTGGGAAGGATGCAGCCTAATTTATTTAAACATTTCCTCACTGGAGGACATTTAGGTAAAAACTTCAGACTTCAACTTCATAGTGACTGTTGATTTGTAAGCAACTCAATTGTAGTTTCCAGCAAATAAAATCCACTGGTGATTCTATAAATAGTTCTGCCTCCCTCAAAGAAAGAAATCATTCTAAAAGTCTATTTATAAATTAAAACTGCCAACTGAATTTACATATAATTTGACTCTGAGATAAAAGCATAACTATAACATTTATATTCAAACATAAATAAGTTTAACTTAAAAATTAAAACCAATGAAAATTTAACTTTGGTTAAATGTTTCAGCATATAAAAAGGTACCCATAATATTTTCTTAGGGTGTCTGTTTTATCTTTATATCCTGCTCTACAGTTTCTGAAAATCATACGATCATAAGGCCATTTTCTTCTTCTAATTAAAAAAATAAAAGATAAATTCCCCAACCTGAAGTTAAAATTAGTAAATTATCACATTCTTCATATTCAAGTATCATCTATAAGTACTCCGTGGAAAAGGAGAAGGGGTGAGTTTTGCATCTCTAACTAGTGAGCAATTGCTTTCTTTTCCTTTCCTAATAAATTACAGGCAGACTTGAACAGATGTCAGGTTGGCATTCAAAACCTAAAATATAGCTGAAAAGCAAGTTATGACTAACACAAGGAAAAGATGAATGTCAGAAAGCTTCATTTTTTTTTTTTTCAAATTTCAGATAAGCTCTTTAGCCTTAGGGTTCCTTTTACAGAGCCCTAGAGTTCGGCAAGATGTCTTAACCCCCATTTAAATTGCAATCTCTCCTCATGTGTGGGGGTGTGAAAATGCATTTTAAGAGTGTCAGTGTTTATGTTAATCTTAGCAAAACTCCCTCTCTCCCAAATATGGCACGGACAAAACCTCAGCACCCTTTCTTCCACTGTATTTTATTTGCACTGTTTTTAGCATGTGAAAGATGTCTGCATGTGATTGAAAGGCTCCTTATCTTCTCGGCAATTGACTTGGTAGAGTAACTGCAGTTTCACTGGTGATATCAGAAACGAGTTGCTTTCCTCTAGAATTTCAAAAGAGACCTTAAAAATACAGACTGAAAATGGGCTTAGAGATGGAGGCAGAGAAAGGGGGACAAGAAAGAACACAGTGTCAGTTTCAAAGAAAGGGGGTATAGGATGCTAACTACTGGCTTTACTCCCCATGGGGCGGTCTGCATTTCTATTACTAGAGCGCTGTTCTCAGTTGTGTCCAACTCTGCGAGCACATGCACCGTCGTCCACCAGGCTCCTCTGTCCGTGGGATTTTCCAGGCAAGAATAGTGGAGTGGGTTGCCATTTTCTATTCCAGGGGCTCTTCCCGACCCAGGGATCCACCCTGTGTTTCCACAGTCTCCTGCATTGGCAGGCAGATTTCTTTACCACTGAGCCACTTGGGAAGCCCAATTACAAGGTATAGGTCCACCCAAGGACAGGATGAGGCTTGAGGCCTTTAAGTCACTATACTCTTTTCCTTCCAGCTCTGAAACAGATAACTTCTGCCAAAGCTACTTTGCTTGATGCATGTGAACTTAGGCCTAAAATTATAGTAAGAGACAGTAATTCTTGAACAATTATTTCACTGTTCTTTGAAAAAAAACAAAACAAAACTGTTTTTGCTCTGACATTTATGGCATAGAGGTAACTGCCAGGGATGCCAAAAAGGGAAGTTTTTTGGTACAAACTATCTTTTCCAACCAAAGAGCTATAATGAGAATGGAGGTGATCCTTTGTCCAAAGCACTCTCCACACAACTGCACACCAGGCAATAAGCGTGGTGAAGGGCTGAACAGGAGCACAGGGCATTCCAGTGACACTTCAGTGTACGCAAGGGCTATGGTATTTATTTACCCTCACTTAACGAGGCTGGTTTCTGATGCCCACGTTTCTATCCTGGGACTCAAAAGATAATTCTATTATCCCACAGAGTAAGGATTTAAGGTCTTTCCTAACTAAACGGCTATCACTGTAGGTGCTGGAGGACATTCTAACTAAGAGGCTGTTGGGTACCCGCTAAGTGCAAACTTTAGGTCTAGTTTTCCTCGCTAACGCTTTCATATGCTTTCAAGGAAGAACAGCCCCATGTGGGTTTTGGGGTGAGTCCAACTGCTCCAGATAAGGAAAAAGTAAATAGTTACAATGATTCAGAAAAGAACAACAGAAGTCAAAGTACATTCCCCCAAAGGAACTCCTTTTCCTAATTCTACATATGACCTTTCTTCCACTCTCTGTGGGGCTAGCTGCATGTGACCTCTTTTCCCCTTAAATACCTTCCTTGACTTTAATTCTATATATTAAAAAAAAATTTTAACGACGACTTCCCTGGTGGTTCACCAGTAAAGAATCCACCTGCAAATGCTGGAGACATGAACTGGATCCCTGATCTGGGAAGATCCCACACGCCCTGAAACAACTAAGCCCATGGGCCACAACTATTAAGCCTGCACTCTAGAGCCCAGGAGCTGCAACTAGTGAAGCCTATACACCCTAGAGCCCGGGCTCAGCAACAGGAGAAGCCACTGCAATGAGAAGCCCAGGCACTGCAACCTGAGAGTAGGCCCCACTCACTACAGGAGAAAAGCCCATGAAGATTCAGCATAGCCAAAAACGAATGAATGAAAATTTTAAAAGATTATCTCTTAAAATACTATGACAAAAACAGGAAGGTGTATACTACATACTTGAAAGTATTTCAAGAGAAAAACGAATGTATGGGAAACTCTGGGACCCTTATTTCATGTCTGTTACATTATCTGATCCCTATTTTTTTCTGCATAATTGTCTGCCTCTGGTTAATTCTTTAGTCTCTATCTCATCAGCAAAATTCTGTATGTATCTAAACTATATATGCAATTTTGAAAAGCAACATGAAGTTTTACAGGCAAGAGGAAAGAACTATATTACCTAGAAGCATCATTATCAGTCTCATAAACACAATGACAGAGGAGAATTCTAAATTTATCACTTTGTGAACTTGAAACCTTGTTATATAGGTGAGACGATCCATTTAGTTAAGATTCCTGCTTACAAAGTAGACATAACTCTAGATTCCATGGTAAAGACAATGATTTGGTCTCAAGCCAAAATAAAAATGTTCCCTGTTTAAATAAAACAAAATAGTCTCATAACCTACATTAATTATTCTTTTCTAATCTCTATTTTTTTTTCTTCATTTGAATTGACTTAACCAATCATATCCATGTCCCGTGAGATCCCATCCAGATTGATTATTTAGTTAACAAAGAATGAAGGAAAAAAAAATCAGCCAACTCTGTTCCCACTTGGCAGAGTAAAAGAACACAGGATATATACATTAAAAGATGCATGTAATGTTAAATTAAATGTAGCAATTTGTACTTTTTATATGCCTTTATCAAAGCCTAATGAGAACTTTCTAACCACATTGTACTCAGAAGGCAATGAAATTTTTCTACTATGTAATTCCGCCAAAATTCAAATGAGAAAAGAGGTCTCTATAGGAAAATAAGGAATGATACATGCACAGCAAGAGAATTCTTTCTCAGTCATTTCACCATTAAAAAAGTAGCATAAGGACACTGAGAGTCTTCATTCAGAAAAAGGAAAAAAAAAAAAATGTCTTCCAGTTCAGCTCAAAAACCAAGGTACCTTAAGACTTATTGCCTTCCCCCCACCCTGTTTTTAAATTTATTTTAAAAATGGAACATAACTGTTTTACAATGTTGTTAGCTTCTGCTATATAACAGGGCAAATCAGCTATATATGTATACATATATCCCCTCCCTCTTCAGCCTCCCTCCCACCCCAATTTATTCTTTTAAGTCAAATTGATAACACATGCTTCTTGATAACAAAAAGCCATAAAGAAGTATTACTTTTTAAAAGAACTCATTTATGCCTAAGTAAATCAGTAAAAATATTAGAAAAATAAATTCATAAAAAATGTAATGGGTACTAACAAACAAACCTGAAATTCAAGGTCCTTGGCTAAAAAGCACGTTATCAACAAAAGCATAGTGTACAGTTCAACTAGTTTCAATATGGACAGCAGAAACAGATTAAAGTCGCTCAGAAATTCCAAATCTGTTTTGATTTAATTTCAAACTCTTCAAGAGCTGACAGAGTCACAGACCAACAGAAACGGGTTACTTCTTTATAGGTTATTCTTTCAACCTCAGAGAGAGGCCCTAATGAGCAAGGTTTGGACAATGCACAAACAGGAAACTAGTATCTGAACCCTTGTAAGCTTTTAAACCATGAGAAAATATTTTAATATAGTTAAAAGATATAACTTATAGAAGCAGCTATTTTTCTACTTGTTGGCTGTAGAGGGGTAGTGGTTTACTCGCTAAGTCATATCTGACTCTTGTGACCCCATGTACTGCCCTCCAGGCTCCTCTGTCCATGGACTTTCCCAGGCATGAATACTGGAGTGGGTTGCCATTCCTTTCTCCAGGGGATCTTCCCAACCCTGGAACTGAACCCACGTCTGCTGCATGGCAGGCAGATTCTTTACCACTGGGCCACCAGGGGGAGTTTACGTGTTCAAAGACACAATCATCATACTCTCTGTATGGGGCTTGGGCTTGAAAATGAGTAAAAAGATATTGTACAAGAATAACTTAGAACATTTGGAATTATGCTTTAATCTCTGCTTATACCTCAAACATACTCAAGCAGTATTTCCATATCTTTTTTTAAAAAGTTTTATGGATTTATTGTGCCTCAAAATACACCTTACCAAGGTAGTGAACTATCACATTTTTAACTATTTTCCAAATTAAAATTCTGTTTTTTTATGGACTTGGCCTTTGTGTCTTTCAGATAAAAAAGTATCTTATTGCCATTTCAAGGTGTATAAAACTCAGGTGATGAGGGTCTCTGTCATTTTCTCTTAATCCAATTTCAAACTCGACCTTTAGCCAGTGAACAGGTGTGTGCTGTGTGTAACTTATCAGAGTGAGCCACTGGGCCGAAAGGCTACCAACAATAGGAGGTTGATAGAACCAAGCACTTAGTGCCTAGAAAGTAGTTCTCAGCCCCACCATGATGAATGTACTTTTATCTCCCAGTAGCAATTTAAAGATAAAGAATGATGGAGGTGAAGGGAGTAATATATTTGTATTCCTTCAGCTTTTTGGACACAGTTTTTAACACGAATAGTCTGCCAGAAGCTGTTATGATATAAATTCCTTCCTCAGATATTCTGTAGCTAACATTCCAATCCAACGTATGATATGCATATGAAAACAGTCATGACAGCATTTCCACCAGGGCAAATAAAGCCATTTCACACAAGGATAAATTAAATAGACCTTCAAGAAAAAAGTGATAAATGACTAGTGCATTTCTTTGTATGCAATGTGGAAATTCCTATGTATATTCTGCATTTATCCTTTTGCATAAATTTAAAACATGTCAAGTATCCATTTACCAGGTATGAAGATGTATTAACTGGGTAATACAATTTTTAAAAAAGCAACAGCTAATATTAGAACAGTATCCATAATCTAATAGATAATGACTATTCAGCATGGTAAATCTGACTTTTAGTGAATCTTTAGAGTCAGATGACATTTCTAAATAGGCTGTTAAAAATTCATAAATATATAAACATAATGAAATTTCTAAATATGTCCTATAGAGAAATATACTTGGATAAATAAATCAAGCAACCACAATTATTTTTATGATTTTCCCATTAAATTAAAATGTAGTTTTAAAAATCCTAAAACTTTAAAACTTTTTTAAAGCTTTTTTAAAAGAGGAAGAAAACAGAAACAGTTTGTCAGGCCTAAAAATAATTTCTAAACATTATTGAAAACAGATTTCATCACATCCATTTTTTAAAACAATACAAGATTTTATCCAATTTTTCTTTTTAAAACTCACCCATCTGTTCCACAATCTCTGGAGGAAATACTCTGGAAGCAAATGCTCGTCGAAAAATATCTGAAAACTCCTTGTCCAGACCTCCTATTCCCATTTTCTCAAAGTTCCAGTCAGGATTGATGATAGACTGGCGATTTTCCTTGGTTTTAGCTTTGCCTGTTTCAAACAAAGATAATCAAATGTGAGAGAAGAACTTCATCACTAAGTGTAAAAAGACAGTCAGAACTCGCTGGGCATCCTCAGTGAATAAAGAAAAGCTATCAAACATGAAAACACCTTCTTAGCTGATTTTTTAAGAAGGATGAGTTTTGTTATATTCACTGGTTTGTCTGGTCCCCACTTAGGGTCAGCTAAACACTTTCAAAATGACTGGCTCAGCTCATGCTGTAGTCAATCCATGAAGCTTGGTCTTACTGACCTTTAACTCCTAACCAAGTTAACTAACTTGGTTGATTAGAAGAAACTCCATGTGCATATCTGATGAAGAAAACACTAGTTGCCAGACATGCAACTGAAATCTAGCAGTCCCTCAAGGCTCCTAAAGCAATATTTAAAAATACATGTACTTATCTAAATTAAGTATATAATCAGGAATTTAACTCTTCAGCCTGAAAAGATGTATGAAGTTTAATGTCTTATTTGCTTTTTCTTCATTTGCACAATAATCTAAAATTATCCTAAAGTCTTGGATAATTTCAAAATTCATGTTTTCAAATTCTTTCACAAAGAAGAAAATTATCTAACTTAAATGTCATAGTGCCCCTAAAGTAACTCAACAGAACCACATTAACTCTCTCAAACACAACGAATAAAAGTGCTTTAGTACAGTCCACATAAACAAAAAAAAAAAGTACTATACTTTTCTTTTAATTAGGGAATAACAGGCCACATTAGAAAAAGTTTGCCCTAGATGCTAACTGTATAGTTAGCTTTGTGGACTTAACACTTCTTTTACAAAGTAACCAAAAATACTTTTCTTAAACTCTACTGCCCTCTTGTGGCCAAATTATACACTTTTACTTTTACTTTCCAACGGGGGGGTGGGGGTGGGGGGTGGGGGGTGGGGAATATTAATCACATTTTGAAATTACCTCCATTGTACGAAAGCCATGCAACTCTCTTGGGATAATATACCATATAACATACAAAGAAATCACTCCAGAAACACACTGGATCAACAACAGGAGATTATAATATATCCTAATTATGATTGAACCTTAGTCTCCTACTTGGTAGGTGGACTCTCTAGCCACCAGGGAAGCCATAAAACAATATATTAGTCATTAAAAACAATACTGTAGAAGTATATTTATTAAGAAGCTTGAAATATGTTAAGCAAAAAGAACTATAAAACATTATGAAGATATAATCAAATATTTTAAATTTTAGAGTGAGCTGTTTTTGAGTGCTTATTCATATTTCATGAAATAAATACTTTACAGTTGAAAAACAATAAAAGAGGAATGATAATTTATGGCTCTGGATAAAAGGACACACATTCAAATTTAAATGACTTTGGATATAATAGTGTGTAACCACTGAAAATCCTCTACCTTGTATCGGGATAGACATCAACATCGGTAAATACAGTTAATGGCATTATTATGCTGATGACTTACTATTTTTAGAGCCCAATCTGCATTATTTTAATATAATACAAGTGGGGTTAACGTACAAGAGTAGGACTGAACTATGACTCTGCTGTAAAGACTTCCTTTACCTGTACATTGATCATTTAACTCAGTCACTAATGGAAATAATGCTAGTATCACATTTAACACACAACCAGCTGAGGGACATTCTACAAAATACATGACCAGCTCTCATGGTCAGGAAAATACAATGGAAGTCTGAGGAACTGTCAGGACTGGAGAAGACTATGGAGACTAAACCACTAAATGCAACGTGGAATTCGAATTAGGTCTTGGGACAGAAAAAGGACATAATGAAAAACTGATGAAATACAAATAAAGTCTCTAGTTAGCAGCAATGGAAACATGTTAATCTAGTTTTGGAAAAGTGTACTATGGTTACTTAAGAGGTACAATCACAGGAAGCTGGTTAAGGGTATACAGGAACTTTCTGAAATATTTTTCATGAATCTTCTGTCAGCCTGCACATATTTACTGAAAATTAACTTTTATCTGTATCTTTTCCTTTATTTTTAGTGCGGTTACTAGGAAATTTAAAATGACATACATGGCTCACATTATATTTCTATTGGACAAAACTGATCTAGTGAAGGTTTTAAATTTTTTCTACATCAGTACATCCGAAAGATAGGAAACACTCCATGATTCTGTGATAAGCCTTTTCAAGGCAAGTGTCTCTATTCTCCCTCCCTGTTTAATCACTGTAGTTGAGTCATGTATTGTTAACAGATGTGCTGTGTTTAGTTGCTTGGTCGTGTCCGACTCTCTGCGACCCCATGGACTGTGTAGCCCACCAGGTTCCTCTGTCCATGGGGATTCTCCAGGCAAGAACACTAGAGTGGGTTGTCATGCCCTCCTCCAGGGGATCTTTCCAACCCAGGGATCGAATCCAAGTCTCCCACATTGCAGGTTCTTTACTGTCTGAGCCACCAGGGAAACCCATTATTATCAGATGGTCCCACTTTACTCAGAATCTTCTAAAAACTGTAAATCTTACCAATAAGATTGAGTGATGAATTTTCTGCTTTTTCAAATGCAACCTGACTGTTTCCAACAACCAGCCCTATTTCAATCTACAAAGAAAGACAATAATTAGTAGTTAGTCTTATAGCAGATTTCTGGACTTCTCAAAGCAAGGTGAAAAACAAAAGAGAAATGAAGTCTCCATGAGCAATGCAAATTTTTCAAATGATCAGGTATTTCAAATTACTATTAGATCTTCACATAAGTCTGTTTTATACTGTATTTTAATAACTATGCTGGCTTTAAAGGCAACTTTTCCCTACTATCTTAAAAGAGTACATAATATAAAAGAAATCACTGAGCGAGAGAATGGCTAGGAAAATTATATTAATTTGTACAGTGCACATCAGACAGATTATCAGAAACAAAACATACCTTCTGTCTTTTACCAGTTGCAGGCTCTCCTTTGAGGATACTAGGATCCATGGCTTCAATGTCTTTGACCAGTAAGCCAAAAAGCTTTTCATTGAAGCTAAATACAAGCTATGTAGAAAAGACAGGGGAAAAAAAAATCACTGTATGATATAATGGTTTTATTTTCACATCATCGCTAATGTTTTTCAAATACAGGCAAGCAGCTTTCTCTTGTATATCACTCTTCTCCACAAGGCAAACTACCCATACAACAATGGAACTAACGTTTATTGAGTATCTGCTGTGTGCCAAACAAACATTACAGGATGTTCTGTAATTAATACTCAGTAATTCTCCTGCAAAAAATCAGTCCTATTTTACCAGTAAGGATGCTGAGATTCACAGATTCACAGAGGAGTTAAATGGGACCTAGAGTAACAGCAAATGACAGTGCCAGAATGCAAGCCTTATGTGTGCCTCTAACATCATGCTTTTCTACAATCAATACAAAGTGCCTTCCATTCAAGTGCAGAGACAGCTTTCGAATGCTCATTCACTCACCAAATATTTATTAAGTGCCTCCTACAACCTAGGCCCTCTTCGAGATACCAGGGTACAACAAAAATACAATAAACAAGGCTGACTGTCAATCCTGCCACTACTAACTACCAAGAATGGGAATAAATACTAAGAAGAATGATTTAAGATATTTATTTCTTCTCTGTATTATGGAAGATTTTCTTTCATGGGTTTGTAGACGTTTGCATGTCACTGGGCTTTAAATAATTACAAATACCAAGGCATTTTCTATTAAAATACAAAAGCTAAAGGAGATGGTAAAAACAATGAAGTTTTCCTTAGGCAATTTGAGCACATCAGAAAGTGTAGGAATCCAGAAGGACTATGGTGAAGCCCAAAAAGCAATAGGCAGGTAAGTCAACAAATTATCAGCTATGTATCACCCTGGGGAGCCTCTTCAATCCATCTAATTTCAAGTAGCAGCCCAGCGGATCTCTAGTGCATCATCCCATTTGACTGACATTAACAGTATATGGCATTTCTTTCTTATATTCTGTCTTTCCCAACTAGAAAGGAAGCTCTACAAAGGTACGAACTGTGTCTGTTTTATTCACCAAAGATCTACAGGGCCTAAAATAGTATTTACTGAACTCGTACTAGGTGTTCAATAAGTATTTGTTAATGAATGGATCCACTGACTAGCAGGTTCTTGCCTCAGCTACACAGGGCAGCTCACAGGTCGTCTCTGGACCTAAATAAAATTCCTCATGTGTAAAATGAGGAGGTTAGACAAGATAACCTCTGAGGTTCATTCCAATTCCAGTACTCTTAAAAACAATAATATGTGTTCTGTGTCCTTTTCCTGTCTATCAGTAACTCAAGTTTTCAACTGTGAAAGTTTGATATTATGATATACGGATTAACCAAATCCTTAAGTCTCGCCTTTCCAGATAATACACTCATTTCCACAGGTCCCTCCTTCTGCCATTTCTCCCATTTTACAGGCCTTCCCACAGGAGAGACACAAGGACAGTCTATGTAACTCATAAGAGATCAGAACACTATAAAGCTGGAATTTTCCAATTTTTGGCCTCAGAATCCTTTTATATTCCTAAACCCCTAAATTTTGTTTATATGGGTTGCAATCTGTTGACATTCACTGTATTAGAAATTAGAACAAGGAACTTTATTAATTTAAAAAAACAATAATTAAGTACACTATATGTTAATATAAATAACATAGTTATAATTTATTTTAAAATATTTCAATTTCCGAAGGTATAAAACATAAGTGGGAAGAGTGGCACTGTGGCATTTCTGCAAATCTCTAATTTCTTGCTTAATGGAAGACCACTGGGCATTCATATTTGCCTCAGCAGGCAGTGTAACTATGCACAACTCCACTTGTGAGAGAAAAAGACGAAATGGGCATATAACATCCTTTTTAAAACATGTTTTGATATTAGATTTGACCTCACAAACCCCCTGAAAGAGCCTCAAGGCTATAGTTTGAGAACAGCTGCTATGGAGTTAAAGGAGGAGGAAGGAGTTAATGATTCAGAAAAGTCACAGAAAAAGAGATAAATGGAATGGTAAGGTCAAAAGAGCAGAGATTATTTACGTAGAAAAACAAATAATTTATGAACTCACACATTTTTAGGTAAAATTAAAAATAAACAACACAGAATTTCTTCTTAGGAGAACAAACAATGTACTAACTGAAGTCCAAAGAAGGGAACAATATAAACAGTTTCATTTTTTTCTTTTATTCTAGTGGACTATAGTTGACTTACCCTGTTGCATTAGCTTCAGGTGTACAGCCAAGTGATTCGATTATACACATATTCATTTTATTTTAGATTCCTTTCTCATATTGATTATTACAAAATATTGGGTAGAGTTCCCTGTGCTATACAGTAGGTCTGTGCTGGTTATCTATTTTAAGAGAGAGAGAGAGAGAGAGAGAGAGAGAGAGAGAGAGAGAGAGAGTGTGTGTGTGTGTGTGTGTGTGTGTGTGTGTGTGAAAGAGAGAGAGAGAGTGAGTGTGTGTGTGTGTGTGTGCGCGCGCACGTGCGCGTGTGTGTGTGTGTGTGAGAGAGAGAGAGAGAGAGAGAGAGAGAGAGAGAGTGTGTGTGTGTGTGTGTGTGTGTGTATGTTTTCACCCCAAGCTTCTGATTTATCCCTCTCCCAATGTTTCCCTTTAGGTAATCGTAAGTTTATTTTCAACAGCTGTAAGTCATTTCTGTTTTGTATGTAAGTTCATTTCTTTTTTAAAATTAAATTCCATGTATGACTGACATCACAGGATATATTTTTCTCTATTTGATTCACTTCACTCAGTCAGTATGATAATCTCCAGGTTCATCAATGTTGCTACAAATGGCATTGTTTCACTTTTTTATGGCTCAGTAATATTCCATTGTATATATGACCCTCATCTTCTTTATAAGCAATATTATTTTTAAGAGAAAATCTGGGCTTCAAAAGCTCCATAAAAACTAAATATATATTTACATGTAATTTTCTTAAGATTCTCAAAGAAGCTCATAACCAAAAAAGAATTACTTTTCTACAGAAATACATCAGGAAAACAGAAAGACATCCCTAGACAAATGTCCCATGACAAGAAAAGAAATTTGATATACATGTCTACAGTGTTCCCAAATTTACAGAAAGAAAAGCTGCTGTCCTTATATATGACACTGTAACCTAATTTTATAATTTTTCTAAACAGTCTGCTAGAGGTTCAGCAAATATATTTCCCTCACTTTTTATCATCCAGCTTAGCTATAGCTATTCATATGCAAAGCTCCTCTTAGCTTTTAAAAATAATTAATTTTGGACAAGTACAGAGATTAGAATGTCTCTAAATGAAAGAAAGTTTAAAACTACCTGTTGACCCACTGAGAATGCCTGGTTGTTGAACTGCTGAATAAATTCTGCAGCCATCTTGTCAGTATCATATGGGTTAGAGTCGATACTTTTTTTCTGCAGGAAATCAATCTCGATGGTCATTGTGCCAATACACTGCTTGGCTTTGTCAAAGGTATATAAGGACACTAGGGAGGAAAAAAAGGAGTATTTTTTAAATCACAGAGATACCCAATCCTTGCTGTGCTTCAAGTAACTAAAAGTTTCATATAAATGAATTACAATGTGACCAAAGGGGGATTTTTCATGACGTTCATTGGAGGGATACATAAGGCCAGATATTTTTAAACATAATAATAACCACTAGAGATGTTCTTCCCCTGACTTAGTTGGAACATACTGAACAGCAATCTCCTGTACTTTTACCCCTCACCTGACTGATCTGGGTAAATTACAGCTGCCCCCTATATAGCCTCTCCATCTTCCTCCTCATTAAGCAGAGGATGAAGTGACAGAATGGAAAGTCCTGGTGGAGATGGCATACCATGCTGTTTCCAAACAAGACTTTTGCTTGACACAAGAAAGAGCTAAGGTCAGAGGTGTGTGGACTCTTTGCTTTAGCAAATTAAAAGTGTAGGACCAAAACAAAAACAAAAAAACAACAAGAAAAAAAAAACCTTTGAGAAAAAAATGTTTCCTAGAGGGGTTTCCTCCAGAGCAACTCAAGACTTCGACATTTCTTTTTTAATACTACAAAAATATTTACTGAGCACCTATGATTTCAGGGAACCTCAGTAAGTTCTACATGTATAACAGGAGAAAGACCAGACCTTTAGCTCATTTTTGTATTAACAGCACCTAATAGTGTCTGTGGGCTTCCCAGGTGACTCCGTGGCAAAAAATCTGCCTGCCAATGCAGAAGATGCCAGAGATGAGGGTTCAATCTCGGGTCAGGAAAATCCTAAGGAGAAAATGGCAACCTACTCCAGTATTTTTGCCTGTGAAGTTTCAAGGGCAGAGAAGCCTGGTGGGCAACAGTTCATGGGGTCGCAAAGAGTAGGAGGTGACTGAGCACAGAAAAAAACTACAGTGTCAGCAGGATGCTTAATATATTCACGAACTGTTTAAATGAAACAGCAGCAGCAAAACACCTATACTTTCCATACTAGTAACAGAAGAGGCAAATCAAAGGGACTCTGGAAACTGTGTTTCAATCTATTAGTAAACGGACGAATCTATAAATCACCTAACTTTCTGTGCCTTGATTTGTCACACCTCTAAAATAAGACTGGGCTAGATAAATCTTTATGGTCCTTTCATGCCCAATTTCTGTTCTCAACTTATTTCTTACAGATAGCTGAGTCTAGTCTTGAGTTACATAGAAGGATTTTTTGTAAATCCTTTGAATGAAATTGCTTGATTAATCATATTCTTGTATTTTGGTCTGCCATCATAAACGGGACACAAATATTTGATATATGTTTTCAAAAGCAAAATAACAAAGAAAGCCAGGATGGAGGGTTGGAAAATTTGCTGAAGATCAAAGATAAGCTCAAATCTGAGCTGAGAGTTTCAGAATACTCTCTGGCCTCCACTTCTGCATGTTGTGTTCTTTTGTGTACTTCCTAGGAAGTACAGATTATATTCTGAGTGATTTTCAAAAGACAGCTTAGTTGTTTCTCCATACAATGAAATATTTATAGGATGAATTATTAATGGAAAATAAATAAGTTGATTGACAATCTCATTTCCAGGGGTCTGTCCCCAGAAGACTCTTAAACATGTGTCTAAAAAGAAAGTTACAGTGAGGTTCATTGCAGCATTATTTCTAATAGTCAAACATTTTAAAAATGCTTATTAGTAAGGAAATTATGAATAAAATGTGGCATAGTCATAATGTAGAATAATGTGTTAGCACTTAAAATTAAAATCTGATATATATTTAATAAAGATGAATGGTCCATTAAAACATAGTATTGAGTGGAAAAAGTATAATTCAGAAAGGGCTGCACAGGGTAACACAATTTTGTGCATTAAAGACTCCAAAACAATTTCATAGCATCATCATGTGTGTGTATATGCATGTGTATACATATATGCATGGATATATACAGGTGTGTGAACCATTCTTATACCAAGAAATTTGAATACGTTATTAAAATATCATCAATACCGACTAGAGTTTTCAAATGCATCTTAATTTAAGGTCAATGTTCCTAAATAAAAAGACCAAGCTGTTCCAATTTCAAATGCTACGGCAGTACCATGGACAGTTTCACAGGCAGCACCATGGTCAGCGCCATCATCAGCCCCCAAAGGGACAGATGCCCTGAGGGTTTCAACAAAGAGCAAAGGGCCAAAAGGTTAAGAATGTTTTTATTTTATGACCAATAGTAATTTGACATCAAAGATTAATTTATAAACAAAAAATTATAGCCAGTGCTTTCAACAGGCATTACAAAGACAGATTCAAAAAAACATGTGTTAACTGAACATCAGTCTGCAGTACTTAAAACATGGTACTTCCAGAGAGAAAACTAAATGATTCTTCTAGAAGATTCAGTCTGAGAACTAAACTCACTGACCTGACTAAAAAATTCTCCTTACAGACAGAACTCCTGTTTTAGAATCTTTGAATAATAACACTCCCCTTCATACCAAACTTCCTATTCTCTCTTTGCCTACACCTCTACTTACACTCGGAGAAGGCAACGGCACCCCACTCCAGGAGGAGCCTGGTAGGCTGCAATCCATGGGGTCACTAAGAGTCGGACACAACTGAGCGGCTTCACTTTCACTTTTCACTTTCATGCTTTGGAGAATGAAATGGCAACCCACTCCAGTGTTCTTGCCTGGAGAATCCCAGGGATGGAGGAGCCTGGTGGACTGCCGTCTGTGGGGTCGCAGAGAGTCAGATATGACTGAAGCGACTTAGCAGCAGAGCAGCTACTTACACTGAAAAAGCTTTGTACCTTTATGCTACATCATGACAACAATCAGGCCTCCAAACCCTTCCTTACCTCAAGCTTATTCCACCTTAGTCCCATCTGAACACTTAAGTTTTATAATTCTGCCAATTAGGTCTGTTTGATTTGCCTTTTTAAAAACTGATTTTACATTCAAGGTAAGCATTTCTGGTAGCAGGAGAATGCTTTAAACAATTTAAGGCCACAAAACACATTTTTTTCATTTCATCTTGAATTTTCTTTTTCACAACAATTTATCTGCATTAAAAGTTAAGAATATTCATTTTTAGAAAAGTAAGTTTAAGGAAATCAGAAACCTAAGCCTCATACACATTGGTCTTCCTATTAGATTTAACAAGTGTTCATTTTTATCTCTGACAGTGTCTGTAAACAGGGAACTCTGGCTTCACGCACCGACCTCCCTCCCTTTGGTGACAAACTCCTCCACTGTCTCAGCTTCGCGCTATGCTTTCAGGTGAGGAGGTGACAGTTAAGGGAATCACTTATGTCAATGTTCCCAAAAATGTGACTGATAACAACTACTTAAGGGTGATTGTTAAAAACACAGATTCATGAATTAGACTCCCCAAGGGAGGGGCCTGAGAATCTTTAAAAAAAAAAAACAAAACAGAACAGAACTCCCCAGGTATATCTGTGAGGCAAGTTTCAGTTCAGTCGCTCAGTCGTGTCCGACTTCTTTGCGACCCCATGAATCGCAGCACGCCAGGCCTCCCTGTTCATCACCAACTCCCGGAGTTTACTCAGGCTCATGTCCGTCAAGTCAGTGATGCCATCCAGCCATCTCATCCTCTGTCATCCCCTTCTCCTCCTGCCCCCAATCCCTCCCAGCATCACAGTCTTTTCCAGTGGGTCAACTCTTCGCATGAGATGGCCAAAGTACTGGAGTTTCAGCTTTAGCATCATTCCTTCCAAAGAAATCCCAGGGCTGATCTTCAGAATGGACTGATTGGATCTCCTTGCAGTCCAAGGGACTCTCAAGAGTCTTCTCCAACACCACAGTTCAAAAGCATCAATTCTTCGGCGCTCAGCCTTCTTCACAGTCCAACTCTCACATCCATACATGACTACTGGAAAAACCATAGCCTTGACTAGACGGACCTTAGTCGGCAAAGTAATGTCTCTGCTTTGGAATATGCTATCTAGATTGGTCGTAACTTTTCTTCCAAGGAGTAAGCGTCTTTAAAAGGGCTGATCACGATCATTTACGAGATTTATTGTAGAGCTGAGACTAAAACAAATATGGGGTCATTTGTGGAAGAATGGTATGTAAATCCTGGAGGGCATGGCAACCCACTCCAGTATTCTTGCCTAGTGAATCCCCATGGACAGAGGAGCCTGGTGGGCTACAGTCCATGATGTTGCAAAGAGTTGAACACGACTGAAGCAACTAAGCACGGCACAGCACAGCATGTAGATACCATAGAAAGAAATGAACTAACATGTACAGTATGGTGACTGGAGTTAGCAATACTGTATTGCACACTTGAATGTTGCTAATAGAGTAGACCTTACAAGTCGTTATCACAAGAAAAAAAAATCTTGTGACAGATGTTAACTAGATTTATTGTGGTAAGCATTTCACAATGTATGTATATATCAAATCATTATGTCAGGTGGTTCAGTTCAGTTGTCGCTCAGTCGTGTCCAACTCTTTGTAATTCCACGGACTGCAGCATGCCAGGCTTCCCTGTCCTTCACCAACTCCTAGAGCTTCCTCAGACTCATGTCCATCGAGTCGGTGATGGCACCCAACCATCTCACCCTCTGTCATCCCCTTCTCCTCCTGCCCTCAATCTTTCCCAGCATCAGGGCGGTGCTAGTGCCTAGAGCTTGTTCAGACTCATGTCTGTCGAGTTGGTGATGCCACCCAACCATCTCACCCTCTGTCGTCCCCTTCTCCTCCTGCCCTCAATCTTCCCCAACATCAGGGTGGTGCTAGTGGTAAAGAACCCGACTGCCGATGCAGGAGACACAAGAGACGAGGATTTGATCCCTGAGCTGGAAGATCCCCTAGAGGGGCCAGGGCAGCCCACTCCAGTATTCTTGCCTGGAGAATCCCCATGGATAGAGGAGCCTGGCAGGCTACAGTCCATAGGGTTGAATGGAGTTGGACATGACTGAAGTGACTTAGCACGCATGCATACTTGAAACTAATATAATGTAATATGTCAATTATATCTCAACTTTTAAAAAGTTGCTTCTTCCACTAAAACAAAAACAAAAACAGACTTAAAAATTAAAAAAAAAGGAAGCAATTAATTACAAAATGAGAGGAGAAAGAGGAAGGCAGAATATAAAGATTAACTATGGTACAGATGAGAGTCAAATGGTATCTTTTAGACGATATCTCTGTATTGTTTTTGTAACCTTTCCATAATATGAATTTTTTTAGGTCTTAAAAGCGACTCACACTTCATTTCCTCAACTTTGCCACAATGACTAAGAAACAATGCCAGTTTTCACTTAGCTCTTTGGTTTATAAACCACAAGTGGCTTAGTCTTGTTTTCTTTCCCCTTAAGTCATAAATTGCTTTCCATATCTTTCCCTAATGAACTATGATGACTTTATAACACATTTTAAAAAGTCCATAGTTTAGTACTGCCACTCTTTCTTCTCCTTACCCTAAACCTGATTTATCTTTTTAAACAAAGACATTTGAGAATACATCTCAGTATATAGTAAAATGGAATCACCATGTAATAATACCAATTATTCCTCTTTAACATAACTTCAACTTTAAAAAAATTTTTCCATAGCCATAATTTCAGAGTCCTATTCAGCTTAATTCCAGGCAAGTCAACTAACCTCCTAGCAATTGTCCTTCACTCCTGTATTCTTCCCACTCCTTGCTATACTCCACAATGACATTAGAACTCTTTTCGAAAGGTAGGATTTTGATGGGCTTATACAAGACTTCTAAGTGTGTTTGCTTAAAATCCAAAAATTTCAGTATGTATTTCCAGGCCACCCACTAACTGCATACTCCACCTCTCATTACTTAATACAACCCATTCAGGCAAAACCTTTCAATCAAACACACTTATGAGCGACGCCTATAATTTACTTGCTCCCATCCCAGTGCCTTTTATTTATTTCTCATCTGAAGAGCCTTTGTTCCTTGTCACTATCATGCATGGTTTTCTCCTACTTCATAATCATGCTCAAAACTCCAGTGCTGGAAAGATTTATGTGGCTAATTATCCAGTCTCCACTTCTGTTCTATCTCAGCACTTTTACAGTACAGTGGTCTTAAAGGTAATTTGTGCAAAAATTTACCTTGCACTTTTCTGTGAGCTATGAATATGTGGATGTTCCTTTCCCAGGAATACTCAGATATATAACAAGTAGACAGAGTAAGTAACTACTTACTTTCCATTCTCATACACCTAACTATAACATGGATGAAAAGAAAACTGCACAAATCTCATAACTATGAGAAAATCGTAAAGAAAATCTACCTCAGATAGCTAAAAAATATACCTACCTTCTATTTCTTGCCCAATAGAAAGTCCAGCCCATTTTCGCTGTAAAACAAAAAGGGGGGGGGGGGGGGGAGAAAAGACACTTAATACCACATGAAAATTAGAGAAACAAAGAAAACAGGATTTCTGTGAATTTCATATACACATTCCAAGACTAAACCATGGCTGTTAAGTGTTGAACTGTGTCCCACAAAAAGAGACATTAAAGCCTTAGCCCCCAGCTCCAATGAATGTGACAGCATTTGGAAACAGGGCCTCTGCAGATGATATCAAGGTAAGATGAGGTCACAATGAATTAAGATAGACTGTAAGCCAATACGGCTTCCTTATAAGAAAAGAGAGACACAGTCAAATGGGGAAACGTCATGTGACAGTAAGGCAGGGACTGAAGTGACGCATCCACCAGTCAATGACCATCAGAGACTGTCTGCTACACCAGAAGCTAAGCATGGAACAGATTTTTCCCTAGTGCCTTCAGAGAGAACACGGCCCTGCTGACACCTTGATTTCAGACTTCTGCCTCCAGAACTGTGGGAGAATAAATCTGTTATTTTAAGCCACCTAGTTTGTGGTACTTTGTTACAGCCGCCCTAGCGAACATATGCTGTAGTTTATTTATACCTGAATATCTGTCCTCAAAACGTAGAAAGTTTGCCTTTTTACAGTAAAGCCGGCACCACTGAGTAGGATGCTCCTTTGCATAATATTTTAATGCTCCTGAAGGCCTTCGGAGTATCAGACACTTCAGATTCTAAATGTACTGTGGATAGTTTTACTGTTTGATACAGCAGCACAAAAAGAAAGATGTTCAATTCATGAAAAATAAATCAGAATTCATCAGATGAAACCAAGCAGGGATTCAGATCATGAGATGGTCATGACTGCTCTTTGTGTACTAGCCAAAGAAGTGTCAGGCATTTGTGACAAGGCTTTTAGCTTCTCCCTAGGTGCCGACTGATTACAATGGCAAGAATACACAGAGGCAGGACAGATTGTGTTCAGGCAGGAATTCAGAACTGGATTGATACAGATTCAAAATGAGTATTTCCTGACAACATTTCAAAGAACAGTGAGAAAAATAATCTTTGGCTGAAAAACAAGTTTGTCTTCTCATCTGAACTCCGTGAACTTTGTGGTGGTGAGGGGTTAAGAAGATGCTGCATTTTGAATACATGCAACAAGTACTCTCCCTCCCAGCGTTCTCACCTCCTCTCCACCCTTCACTTCTCCCTTCTGTCATACTCCATCCCACTTTTGGCCAACCGGAAATGCAGAGGCACACTGCTTAAGCCCAGATTTGGGGTCACATTTAGGTTCTACACCCAGAGATGGCCTCAAGGATGATGAAGATAGTATCCATCATCTGGGGTTGTTGAGAAATTCAATGAGGGAACACATGCAAAAGCACATAAGAGCAGCACTTGGTCTGTAGGAAATGTTGGGGGAAATTTTTTTTTAAAGCAGAGAGACAAGGGAAAATGGTTAGAAATCCCATTTCTGGCCAGCTGAGTCCCAAATTTAGCTCTGAGAAAGCTGGTAAGCTCTAGAACATTCCAAACCTTTGATCTATATAAACAAATGCAAAAGGCAGTCCTGATATTGCAGAGGCATCCAAAAGGGGGAAAGGGAATAGCAAATAGAGATTTCCCATAACATGTGAGGGATTCAAGAGATCTTTATCAGTTCCTTAAGGAGTTAATTCTTTTGATCTCCGTCCCTAAAGCTCCAAGGGTGGGAGGGCAGCCATCAGCTGGCACAGTACAGGAGGTATGGGTTGCATCTGCACTGTTTAGGACTAAGGATCAGTAAGATGACAAGGGAGGAAAGGATACAGACTAGCACTTGCGATGCTCCTATGTTACATATTATGTGCCTACACGAGTGTTAGGCAGTTTCCCTCCACAGAATCTACCAACAGCTATAAATCTAATCATAATCCTTCCACTTATTATGGGAGCCAAGCAAGTCAGGCTATAATTTGAAAGAACAACTGTGCTTAGTCACTCAGGCATGTTTGACTCTTTGTGACTGTTTGGAATGTAGCCAGCCAGGCTCCTCTGTCCATGGGATTCTCCAGGCAAGAATACTGGCGTGGGTTCCCATTTCCTTCTCCAGGGGATCTTCCTGACTCAGGGATCGAACCCACATGCCCCTGTGTCTCCTGCACTGAAGGCAGAGTCTTTATCACTGAGCCATCAGGGAAGCCCTACTCATATCATGTTCTTTAGTCTAACATCATTGTATTTAAAAACGCTATTATTAGATGTCAATTTTAGATGTAAGTGCTATTTTTATATATTCTCTATTACCCTGAGAGCTAACATTAAAATAACTTGACACTGATAGCTAACTGATACCACTGCAGAATTATTTCTTTTAATTAGGGGGGAAAAATCAAGGAAATAAAAGACAGATACGGTAAAAATTGGCAATTAAGAACGTATCTTTAAATTCCTTATATAACACCTAGATGGTTTTCATCAATATGAATCAATACCATTATAGGGTGATATAGCTTGCTTTAAATGAACTGATCCTTCTATGACTTTCAAGATTAGAGGAGAATAAATTCACATCCTAGTTACCTGCGGTAAGCTGAATGCAATGCTCCCTGGAACCACAGATGGGTGGGTCCTCAGTGTAAATGTGTACCTGTGGTTGGGGGAGGTCCTCACAATCACATGCCTACAAGACAGAAACACAGTCAACACTCCATGTCAAAGGAAATAAAGAACATCAACTCTAACATGCTCATTTCCAACAGATGATGCTTGATGAAGACCGAGTGAAAACATGGCATTATATGAGTCCTGATGAAATAGGACCACAAATTGTCAGCAATTCACAATGTTTTCTAGGTATAAGGACCACCTTGGGCCAAACAGACATCAAGCAGAATCAAGACCAAGTTCAAGACAGTACATGCCATCCAAAACATCAACCTCATTACATTTCCAGTTTACATAAAATTGAAGGCACTGATTTACTTGATGCTAAGTAAAAACTAGATAAATTTCCTCTCCTGAGAATTATTTCACATACAAACTAGACCAAAAGAAGAACCAGAGACAGAAGAGCCATGGATATGGCAGTCCAAAAAATGTTAGTTTTTAGGACTATTCCTTAAATCTCTTTCCAGATTTCCATAACAGGTTGAAATAATAACAGCCTATAAAATTTAAAAGGTGGTAAAAATGAAAAATTTTCATGAAATATATCAGCTTTCATACAGATATCAATACTATTTCAAAGCATTTTGTTGTAACTCACCCTGCTCAGAAGTAAACACAGCAAGTAAATAGTTGAAATATAGGTATCTCATGATAAATCTCCTATACTAAGAAACTCAGAAGGCTGTGTAGGAGACAGAAGCTTCAAACTCTTGTTACAGCAACACTATCTTTTTAAAAATTATCTTTTAGAATATTATAATTTTAAAAAATATTAATGGCTAACATTTCTATACATACCATTTTGTCAGTAGGACACAAGTTCCTTATATCCACTATATTTTAAGTAACCCCATCATGTGTACAGTGAACACTTGACATGTAAAGGAATTCCATAAGCAAATTCTCACACTGATTATATATAATATATAGTCCAGTTTATATGCAGAAACTTTTGTGTCACACAATTTTTAGGACTGCAAAGAATGGTAATACTATCATGTAACGTAGCCCTCTACTCTGAGGGCAAAACCCACAAACAGTTAGCAATTCTAATTCTGTGAGACTCATGTATTTCAAAGATAGTTTTAAAAACAGAAAAGGCTCAGCTAAAATCCCACTTCCTTCCTCATTTCCCTAGCCTGCCTTCTGGTACTGCCCCTTCACGTCCTTACTTCTACCAACCTTAGCAACACCATGGATGGCACTGAACTCGGTAGCATGGTATTCAGAAGTTTGGGCAGTTGGTGATGTGAATGAACCAAAATAAATGACAGTGAATCATGTTGTATGGCAGAAAATAACAAAAGTCTGTAAAGCAATTAACCTTCAATTAAAAAATGAATTTTAAAAAAAGACCATGAAAAATACTTGTTAAGATTCTACAGTTGTTCATCTTCCAATTTTCTTGTCTCTTGGGTTGTCAGAGTAACAATGATCAGACAGCTAATATTTGTTAAAGACCTAACCATCACTTCATGGGAAATTGTTGGGGGCCAGTGTGAGGAACTCCGCCCATGGCAAAGGTCATGAGGAAGGAAGCTTGGCATACGCAAAGGCGTGATCAAGCCTCAGGAAACCCCCTGTTCCCGAGCATCTACCCCCAAACCAGAGTACTTTACAGGGAGCTCTCCCCCATAACCATTTCTCTCAGAGAAGGAGTTAACTTGCAGCTCCAAGTCAATAAAAATTCCTGGGCGTGACAAGAGTGTTTCAACTTACGAACTCTGAAGGTTATCTAGCCTGCCTGTATAGGTTTGTCCGGCCACATGTGATTGTTTACAACCCCCAAATGTGAGACGCATGGGATGCTTTAAAACTTTCTAAATACAGACTCTTTTGAAAAGTTAGAAGATCATTAGTATAGTATTAGTGGGTTGATTAGGAATTATATTGGTGAAGGGTTTTTTCATTTGTCCTGTCAATAATTACTGCTAATTCCCTGCCCTGGGTGTGACAAGGGTGTCTCAGGTCAAACCTCTCTGCTGACAGACTAGCTTGTGTGACAACCTCTCAACCATAAATAGCACAGAGAGTTTGGAGTATTAGCATAGGGCTTTTCTCATTTGATTGCCCACAGGCCTCCATACCCTTAGGCACCTGGGACTATATTAATCAATGTATTTGGAAAATAGAAAAGGAAATATAGTAGTTCTTGATGTTAGCAATACTAGACTTTTGAGTTAATGAATTTTCTCTTTTGTTATAGACCACTGTACTTTGTTATAAATCACTGTGTCCTTTCTATGTAAAAATGTAACTTTATCACTATCTTAAGACTAAACAGATCTTAAGGGGAATATTGGTGAAAGGATTTTTATTTGTTGGACTGATGTTTGCTGCTAAATCTCCATATTCCCTGCCTTTGTAATAGATATAACTAGCATATAGGAGAAATAAGTATTAACCTTTAAGATTGATCATGTTAACCTTGGGTTAAATAAATTCCTTTCTTGATTGTAGCTCACTACACCCTCACCCTATAGGAATGCAGCTTTATTTGGAGGGTGGTGCCTGGTTTAAGAAAAACACGCTTGGAAAATATAAGTTTTTGGTTATCAGAAAGAAAGGGTTGTAAATGTCAGCATGCAGAAATGGCTTGAAGATGATGTAAAACCCCTAAGACCTTTTTTTTTTATGTAAAGCACCTGATTTTGATAAAGGTCAGGACTGCTGACCCCGAGACTCTGTATTCATCCCTATGTGTAACAAAAGGTATATAAGAAAATCGGAAAAATAAAGAAATGGGATCAGTTTCTGGAAAGACTGATTCCCTCGTGTCATTTCTTTCTTGCTCCCCGCTTTCCTGGCTGAATTCCCATCTGGTATGGGGGTACGCACCAAGCCTACTAACTCTGCCTGGGCTTCTAAGATCGGACCGGGAGGCCTCAGTGCCTCCTCTCCTTCGGGAGAACAGAAAGACGCCTGTGGCCTACGTAGGTGGTGATTAGTATTCCACATAAACCAGTTATTCAGCCTCTTTTTCTCCACTAATTTTCCTACTACACTATCCGTTTCTAATCTCTCTATATATCTATAATTAAATAGCTTTTTTCTAGGATGCCTACTCCATCCCCACCTTCGAATTACCCTGGATCCACCAGGGCTGGACCCTGGCAGGAAATAGATGGAGAAACAGTGGAAACAGTGTCAGACTTTATTTTTGGGGGCTCCAAAATCACTGCAGATGGTGACTGCAGCCATGAAATTAAAAGATGTTTATTCCTTGGAAGAAAAGTTATGACCAACCTAGATAGCATATTCAAAAGCAGAGACATCACTTTGCCGACTAAGGTCCATCTAGTCAAGGCTATGGTTTTTCCTGTGGTCATGTATGGATGTGAGAGTTGGACTGTGAAGAAGGCTGAGCGCCAAAGAATTGATGCTTTTGAACTGTGGTGTTGGAGAAGACTCTTGTGAGTCCCTTGGCCTGCAAGGAGATCCAACCAGTCCATTCTAAAGGAGATCAGCCCTGGGAATTCTTTGGAAGGAATGATGCTGAAGCTGAAACTCCAGTATGCTGGCCACCTCATGTGAAGAGTTGACTCATTGGAAAAGACTCTGATGCTGAGAAGGATTGGGGGCAGGAGGAGAAGGGGATGACAGAGGATGAGATGGCTGGATGGCATCACTGACTCGATGAACATGAGCCTGAGTGAACTCCAGGAGATGGTGATGGACAGGGAGGCCTGGCGTGCTGCGATTCATGGGGTCGCAAAGAGTCGGACATGACTGAGCGACTGAACTGAACTGTTCTAAGTGATTTATTTGTGTAACTCAGTATTCACAAATACCCTGAGGAAGATGGTATCATCATCCCCATTTTACAGATCAACACACTGAGGCACAGTCAGGGTAAAAAACTTACCCACAGTCATCCCGTTTGTAATAGGCAGAACCAGGATGAAAACGCAGACCATCTGACTCCAGAGCCAAAAACCTAATGACTATGCTATATAATGAGTCATATAACCAGTATGCTTAGCTCTGCTAACAAAACCAATGGAAAAATAAAGTTATATATAAAAAACTATGCATGACTTAGAAAACACTATATTTACCAAAATTTGATGCAATAAATACACAACTCTTTTTCATCTCTTCCATTTTCCAATTCAGCAAGAGGAATTTAAAAACTTACACTCCTGGGGCCCCTGGATCAGATATCCTCAATATGAGGGTTAGGAGAATATGTTGCCTCCCCAATTTAGGGACAACGCCCCTTCTCAGCTCAGAAGCAGTTACGGAACGAAAACGACGCCCCTTTTCCCTAGGCAACATAATTCTCCTAAAAGAAAAGGGGGAATGAGAGAGTCATTTCCGAGGCAGGTTGATAAGAAGTCTAGGGGTCCCCAAGGAGAGAGGGGTCTGGAACTCTCAAGGAGGAAGAAAGGACAAACTTATTTCTCTACATTCCTTAGGATTATATAACAACAATGTATTCTGCCTGAGGGCAGTCTCTGGACTAAACCTTCTCTTTACAAGGATTATATAACAGCAATGTATTACGTATTCTGCCTGAGGACAGTCTCTGGATTAAACCTTCTGGCTAATTCTGTTATCTTAAAATGTAAATTATGGGAGTAGGTCTGGTGAGGTCTTTACAGCCTCCAGACCTTCATTGGATTAGTTGGAGAATATATAAACTCATTGCTAAAATTAACAAGTGGGTACTCTTTCTACCCCCTTCTGATGCCTATGTCAGAAGCTTTCTCTATCTCCTTTATACTTTAATAAAACTTTATTACACACACACAAAAAAAATAAAATAAAAAATAAAAATAAAAACTTACACGCCAAGGTTTCAAAAAAAAAAAAAATGACGACTCTTGACAAGTTTCTAAAATACCACTTTGCAGGCAAGAAGAAAATGAAGTCAGATACTCACTGGCCAGACTGGAAATCCTTTTCATTTACAACTGCGCAGTTAGTTAAAGATAATTCATCTGTAGGACATCTTGCAGCTTGCATACTCTATAAGAATGAATGATTAGGAAAACAAAATTAAGTCACCTTTTATATCCTTAAAGAATATGTTATGCCTTCTTGTTCTCTATTTCCCATTACTTATAATAAACACAATGTTTTTGACTCCTGGCACCCCTTCCTCTATAGTAATAGCAAACCCTGCCTTTCAGACACTGTTCCTTTCCCATTCCATGCGCTCCTGCGGGCCTGCCAATCACAGCACACAGGCCATCATCAGAGTCCTAATCCATCCATGGGATTTTACATAGACAGGTGCTACAGGACAGGTACTCTCCCTTGTATCACCACCACATGAAGAAGGACTTTCTGCTCTGAAAGAATAAAACTATCACAGAGAAAGCAAAGTTGAGAAAGATCGACACCCTGAAACTCAGACCTGACAAAGAAGTTAAAGCCCTGGAGACCAGTTCTGAAGTTGGCTGAGTCAATAAATCCCCTTTTCCCCAAGCTTACTTGGGTTGGGTTTTCCATCTCTTCAAAAAATAAAAGATTCTGACTGATAAAAATGCAATGATATAAATTTGATAAAGTATATCATGAAAAAGCATTTCTTCATAAGAGATCCCAAGTAGTATGAACCATATCTCCTGTAGACTAATAAAAGCTATCTTCCAAGTATCTCCCAACAAAAATAATTACAGGTATATTTAATATAAAATGACAATTAACTGTCCTTTTGGCCAACAGCTATGAGAAAAACATTCCTTCATACAATGTATGTAACCAATAATCTTTCCTCCATCTTCTAGGGTTTCCTAGTTAGTGAAATATGACATTCACAGTCTGTTTATAACTAACATGCTCATTCTTCAAACATCAAGCCAAAGCTGATTCTCCGTAAATTTGTCTTCCAAATACAAATTTATAGAGGGAAATAAATCACTCTGCTTTGCTTTTGTTTGAAACTAAAAGGCTAGTTTCAACACAGCTATCCGAGCCGTTCAGAGCAATGGACTCTAAAGTGGGGCATGTGCACCTGAAGGGTTTGCAGGATAATCCTTTGGGGTATAATTTAGAACATGACACAAATTTGGTTTAGGTCATAAGTCTGCTTTCGGAATGAGACAGTATTTCTGCCCACAGTCACAGTCTGACCAGCCACTTGATCAAAATGTGCAGATCTTGTTTCCCACTCACCCTAGGGTCTCTCTCACCTACAAAAGCTTCTTTCTCTTACATTCTCCTCTCTTCCCTAACTCTGAGTCCCTTGCCTAGTCAACTCCTACTCATCCCACAATCTCTCAGCTCAGGAATTACATCTTCTAGGAGAAGGCGATGGCACCCCACTCCAGTACTCTTGCCTGGAAAATCCCACGGACGGAGGAGCATGGTAGGCTGCAGTCCATGGGGTCGCTAAGAGTTGGACACAACTGAGCAAATTCAGTTTCACTTTTCACTTTCATGCATTGGAGAAGGAAATGGCAACCCACTCCAGTGTTCTTGTCTGGAGAATCCCAGAGACAGGGGAGCCTGGTGGGCTGCTGTCTCTGGGGTCTCACAGAATCGACACGACTGAAATGACTCAGCAGAAAACCTTCCTAAACACCTTCCCCTCCTGAAAACACAAATGTCAAATGGAAGAATATTTTTACAGTCTATTTATACTGCATGAAAGACATAAGACTCTTAAGGACTGACACTGTACCCTGTTCGTGTCTATGGTTCTCAAGGCTAAGGCAGGGCTTAGATACAGTCAGTGCTCATCAAACATTTGTTGAACAGATGAACTTAGTATGTATGGATCAATACAATCTACCTCAACTACAGAATAAACACTTCAAAGAACATGGATGCAAAGGACACTTCAAGGTTATTCAGGAAGTGACACAATTTAATTACACAGAATTGATACACCCAGAGTTATTTTAAAATTTACAAAATGCTAGCTTAACCTTTTCCTTTGTGAACTTGCTTTCTTGTCAAAGATTTCATGTCCTTTAAAAAAGAGTGAAAAAAGTCTGTAGAAGTCATCTGGCTGGGTAACTGAAACAGATGCTATGAGCAAAAGGCCTCCCTACTGGAATCTCGAAGCATCTGTGTTTTTATGGCAAGCCAAGCAGGATATCTCATTTTCTCATTAGAATATAAGTCCCTATAAATAGTTGCTGTTTACTTATCACAATAAAGGCAAAGGAAAATTCCAGTTTTTCTAATATTGACCTTGCCTCTAGGAAACGACAAGCCCAGCCACAGTGTCTGCATAACTACTATGAAATGAACATATTGAAACTGACAGGAAATTTTAGTTATAAGTTTAACTATTTGAGTTACTAGAACATTTAACTGTCTAAAGACTATAAAATGTCTTCCTTAATAACTTGAAATGTAAAAATTATTAATTCATTGCTTCTCAAAAGTATGAAAATCTCAACAAACCTTTAAAGGAAACCTTAGCAGAAGTAACTATCACTGAGCTTCCCTGGTGGCTCAGATGGTAAAGCATCTGCTTGCAATGGGTTCAATCCCTGGGTCAAGAAGATCCTCTAGAGAAGGGCATGGCAACTCACTCCAATACTCTTGCCTGGAGAATTCCATGGACAGAGGAGCCTGGAGAGCTACAGTCCATCAGGTCGCAAAGAGTTGGACACAACTGCGTGACTAACTAATTACATCATTACTTATGTGAGAGCCTTTAAAGTACAGGAAGAGAACTGGCTTCTTCTCATCCAAAAAAAAAAAAAAAACAAACAAAAACGGGAGAGGGTGTAACCAGGACTCCTCCAGACAACACTGCAGTTTTTCAAATTTAAATAACATACTTTCGTCCAAAGGTTAGCTTTAAAAATTAGATTTTTAAGTATATGCTTTATTTTTACTGAAGAATTAGTAGGGCAAAATTAAAAAGAAAAAAAAACAAAGCATGTAGTACCTGATTAAAAGACCTCATTACAAATAACTGCAACACTCATGAACCCACTGGTCTTCTCTGTGGTGCTTCAGGCCTAGGTTACATGTCTCCAGAGACACAAATCCCTCCACAGGAAAGGGAAGCAGGACAACCTACATGAACCTGCTTCAGAGCCAGCTCAACTAACAAGTCTCGCTCAACTCTGTGTTCCCTGAAAAATAACATTTTAGAAATGTACTGTGCAATAAAATAACCACTAGACATGTTATTAAAATTAAAACCAGTTAAAAATTTAAAACTCAGTTCTTCAGGTGCACTAGTCCCATTTCGAGAGCCACACATGGCTATTAGGGATCACTGCAGACAGTTTCATTGGACGTTGCTAAAGCAGTGTGAGAAAGGCCATCAGTAACACCTGTCTTCAGGCCTATGGAATCACTCTGCTATGACTCCTGAAATAATAATTTCTATTAAAATTCTGAAGTTCTGCGGGACTAGAAGTGATAGGTAGAAATAAGTCCAACTTGTATGTCCTATAGTAATCTTGCAGAGAGCCTGTAAGAATACCCTTCACACTATCCATCTCAGACTAATAACTATTCACATAGACAAACCTCCTGACATCCTGTAAGGCCTTAAAATTCCTTTACAAAATTATATTGGGGGAAAAAAAGAAAAGACTTCCCATTTTGGTATTCGAAAGAAACACACACACACACAAAGGAAAATGTAAAAGCTGACAGCACTAAATACTGGCAGAGACGTGATGCAGTTTCTTAAAAGGTCAATGTGCCCCAGCAGATCTATCCCTAGGTTTTAAGTCAAGAGAGATGAAAACGATGACTTGTACACAAATTTCCACAGTAACCTTATTCATAAATCAAAAATGGAAACAACACAAAGATCTGCCAACAGTTGAATGGATAAACAAACTGTGGCACAGGCATACAATGGACACCACCCAGCAATTAAAAAGAAATTACGTCCTGATATACATTAACAGCATGCGTAAACCTTAAAACATAACGCCAAGTAAAGCCAGATGCTTAAAAGAGGTCATCCTATGTTATTTAAGCTTCATCTTAGAACCAGATGAAATCTCAGAAGGGACAAAATTAATCTAGAATAACCATACACACACAAAATCAGTGATTGACTGGGATGGAGGTAAAATGGACACAAAGAAGCAAGAAGTAATTTTTTGAGATAGTTCTATGTCTCGATCATATTTTATTGTGCAGCGGTTATACCTCAATGAAGTTGAGAAATGACTGTCTGATTTTTTTAATGGTTGGGCAATCTTCAATAATTCCCATTGCAAAGATGGTATAAACGTTCAAACTACAAAATATAGTTTGGATACAAGGTACCTACACTCATGCAACAAAGACCTAATCATGAGACTCAATCTCTTGCCTACTGAAAGAGAGATAGCTAGGTTTCCAGAACAGACAGTTCTCTTTCCAACCAGGTCTCATCTCAACTGTAGGAATCACAAACTAGGAGAATGGCCAGATCTACCTCTAAAAGGCTGTCTAAAGTTACTGACCATACTGGCCTGCTAGTCCTGGGCACAGAATGTAAAAAGAGGAAGTATAAAACCTACACTCCTGTGTGTGTCTCATACTAACTAAGATTGGCAATTCTTCCTATGGAGAAGAGTTAAGACTTTTTTTTCCCGTCTGTAATAATTATTCCTTAAGAGGCAAGGAATTTGATCTAAAGTTCTACTCTTCCCTGGATAGGAACAGAAACATGAGGACATGGGAAAAGATCCACACCTACCCAAACATACACAAGAGGATTAAAGGAGATACTATGATTTACCTGGTACAGAGTAAATACTCAATACATCTCAGCTATTATTATTATGACTATCATAGAGATATGCAATAATTGTAATAGAAAAAAATTCACAACCTAAAGCTAAATAAATGCTGTGAATAGCACCATGGTTAAAAGCATTACAAGTCTGCAGCAATCTAAAAGGTCAAGGTACCTCTGTACATACTGACAAGGGGAATATCCACAATATAGTGCTAAGTTTTAAAAAAGGTATAAAACAGTATTATAAAAGAGTACGTAGAGTATGCTTTTAATAAAAAAAAAGACATAGTAAATTGTTAACAGTAGTTATCATTGAGGTGAAACAAGAAGGTGTAAGTGAAACATCTTCACTTTTCAGAGTTCTGAATGGTTGGAACTATTTTTACAATAAATAACCCTTACCTTAGGAAAATAATTTTAAATATAGAGAACTTTTATGTACAAAGTCATCCTCTATGGCATTACTTTACAGTGATGAATTAGAAGCAAATTAAAAGTCCTATTTCAAAATGATAACTATGTAAACTAAAACATGTTACTTCATATATCCTCATAATCACAGAATAGTATACATGTGTGTGTGTGTGTGTGTGTGTGTATATATATATATACGTATATAAATTTTACTTTACAGTTTGATATTTTTAAGTATAGCAAAGCAATTAAATAAAAACACATCAAAATGTAAAAACAACTGTGACTGGAAAATAGGACTATGAGTGATTTAATTAATTTTCCTCTTTTCTGCATTTTCCAACTTAAAAATAAATAGGTGTTACTTTACTAGCCAAATAAAAAGTTTTGTATTAAAGTTAACTGATGGTTATTTCTTTTCAGATCTTTGTTTCTGCACAAACAGTGATGATCTCACACATTAGGAAAATAACTGTAAGGATACTGCCATTATTCATGAAAATATAAGACAAGTTCTCATAATTTGCTTATTGTGTTTTTCCTTCATAATTAAACCATGTTGGTTAAATCTAGTTTTCTTTGACTACAGTGTGACAAGGATTTTTCTCCATAAATTAAGAAAACATACTTTTTATTAATAAGCTCAGTAAGAAATTACAAAATATGCTCTGAAGAACAGTATCTTTTGATAAATATACAAAGAGTTAAAATTTTGTTTACACTGAGTGGATTAACCAATGATTCAGCATTAAAATGAACATCAAATCATAAACTAGTTAACTGAGTCCTTGGCTCTGTGAATAATTTCCTCTCCATGACTTCATTAATTTGTTAAAGTTCATTAATGCCTCAAAATACATTGCTTTAAAATTTGGAGAAGTACTTGGAACAATATAACAGGCACTCAATAAATATTTGTGGAATTAAAAAAATTGTTTGAGAAATATATCTAGAAAGCTAATCAATATAAGATCCATATGAAGAAAACCAACAGAAGCACATACTGTAAGGATATCATCAACTCCAAATTAACCTATATATTTAATGTAATTATAAGAAAATCCCAATGGGACTTTAGCAAACTCAATCTAAACTGTAACTGGCAAAGTAAATGTAGTAGGCAAAATGAGAGGGGGAACGAAATTTTTTCTAATTTGTGAAAGCAGCCAAGCAAAATTTCAGAAACAATGAGATCAGCCCTACTAGACATACCATTGGTTCAGTTCAGTCGCTCAGTCACGTCCGACTCTTTGCGACCCCATGAATCACAGCATGCCAGGCCTCTCTGTCCATCACCAACTCCAGGAGTTCACTCAGACACGTCCATCGAGTCCGTGATGCCATCCAACCATCTCATCCTCTGTCATCCCCTTCTCCTCCTGCCCCCAATCCCTCCCAGCATCACAGTCTTTTCCAATGAGTCAACTCTTCACATGAGGTGACCAAAGTACTGGAGTTTCAGCTTTAGCATCATTCCTTCCAAAGAAATCCCAGGGTTGATCTCCTTGCAGTCCAAGGGACTCTCAAGAGTCTTCTCGAACACCACAGTTCAAAAGCATCAATTCTTCAGTACTCAGCTTTCTTTACAGTCCAACTCTCACATCCATACATGACCACTGGAAAAACCATAGCCTTGACTAGATGGACCTTTGTTGGCAAAGTAATGTCTCTGCTTTTCAACATGCTATCTAGGTTGGTCATAACTTTTCTTCCAAGGAGTGTCTTTTAATTTCATGGCTGCAGTCACCATCTGCAGTAATTTTGGAGCCCCCAAAATAAAGTCTGACACCGTTTCCACTGTTTCCCGATCTATTTCCCATGAAGTGATGGGACCAGATGCCATGATCTTCGTTTTCTGAATGTTGAGCTTTAAGCCAACTTTTTCACTCTCCACTTTTCACTTTCATCAAGAGGCTTTTAGTTCCTCTTCACTTTCTGCCATAAGGGTGGTGTCATCTGCATATCTGAGGTTATTGATATTTCTCCCGGCAATCTTGATTCCATACACAGTAATTAAACCAATGTAGTGGAATTCCCTGGCAGTCCAGTGGTTAGGATTCTGTGCTTTCACTGAGAGCTTGGGTTCCCTCCCTGGTTAGGAAACTAAGATTCCACAAGCTGGCTGGTACAGTTAAAAAAAAAAAAAAAAAAACTACATAGTACTAGTATAGAAACAGTTCAATGAAGTAGAAAAAACAATCCAGAAACAGAACCAGGCAAGAACTTAACAGGTAAAATTTAGAAACAGTAGAGGAAAACTGAACTATTCAATAAAAGACATTGAGACAATTGATTATCCACTTGGCGGTTGGGGGTGGGGTGGGGCGGGCAGTGTCAATAATAATAGCCAATGTGTTTTGAGAGCTTATTTCATGCTAGGCACTGTTTTAAAAGCTTTACACACCTGCAAACACCCTAGCTCACAATTTTCTTTCCTACTGCCAAAATCTAAAGAACATTATTTGCCTCACTCTAGCTAACATTTTTGTTTTCTCGTAACACAAGAATATTACTTCTCTCTAAATGATTTTTTAAACATGACTCATTCTGAATTTTGTATACTTAGAAGAGGAAAAAAAGTCTAATTTTTAGGTGAATAAACTAAAAGACTGTGTTTTAATCCCACAGCTACCTCTAATTTGACTCAAGTACATAATGGAGCTCCATTTGGTCCCATTCAAGGATCACAGCATCCTATTCTTAACCTTACAGAAGCACCTTAAGGCATACATCTCAAATGTATAAGGAGGTAGAAACCCTCACTTCAGTGGGTTTTAGTGCATCCGCTATGCCGTGTAATCGTGACAACTCTCTAATTCCAGGACACTTCCAGCCCTCCAAAGAGAAACCCTGTATCCCTTATCAGCTAGTCCCAATGCTCGCCTCCCTCATCCCTTGGCAACCACTAATCTATTTTCTATCTCTATGGACGTGCCTATTCTGAACATTTCATATAAATAGAACCATACAATCTGTCATCTTTGTGACTGGCTTCTTTCACTCAGCATAATGTTCTCAAGATCATCCAGGCTGTTGCTTGTGACAGCACACCATTCCTTTCAGGGCTGGATCGTGTTTCATCGTATGGGTAACCCACATTTGTCTTGTCTATATTAGATGATGGATAATTTCTACTTTTTGGCTATTATGAATAATGTTGCTATGAACATTCATGTACAAGTTTATCTATGAACATACATTTTCAATCACTTGCTGGACTTGCTGGATCACTCTATGTTTAACTTTTTGAAGAACTGCCGAACTGTTTCCCACAATGGTTGCACCATTTCACAGTCCCACCAGCAGTATATGAGGGTCCCGAATTCTCTACATCGTCACCTTTTTAAACTATAGCCATCCTAGTGGCTGTGAGGTAGTTTTTCACTGTGGTTTTGATTTTTATTTCTCTAATGACTATGATGGTGAACACGTATCTTTCATGTGCTTGTTGGTTATTTTCACATATTTTTTGGAGAAATATCTATTCAAATCCTCTGCTCATTTGAAAATCAGGTTTCTTTTACTATTGAATTGTAATGGTTCTTTATACATTCTGGATGTGAGACTTTTATCAGACATATGATTATTAAATATTTTCTCACATTTGTGGGCTCTCTCTTCATGTCTTGGTAGTGTCCCTTGATATATGAAAATTTTAAATTTTGATGAAGTTCAATTTATCTAAAAAAATCACTCTCTTGTTTCTACCACCAGAGACAGAAATCAAACAGATGAGTTTAGCCTGCTGAAAATTTTATATAAATGGAATCACTTCAGTATTCGTGCCTGGAGCATCCCATGGACAAAAGAGCCTGGTGGGCTATGGTCCACTGGGTCGCAGAGTTGGACACGACTGAAGTAACTTAGCAAACCATGTATTATTCCATGTCTGACTTCTACCCTCCGATATTACGATTATAAGACTCATCCAAGTTTTGGCATGTAGCAATAGCTCATTTTCCTTGCTTTTTATAGTGTATAATTATATGAATATGTCACTACTATTTATCCATGAGTTGTTTCCAGTTCTTAATCATGAATAATGTTGCTAACAATATGTTCATACATGTCTTTTGAACAACATGCGTATGCATTTCTATTGGATATCTATACTATACATACACACACACATGTGTATACACACATACACACATGTACACACACACTCCCCTACCCCTACACCTACCCTCTCCAGTAGAACGGCTGGATCACAGGCATACATGCACATGTTCAGCTTTATGGGAATTTTGCCTAAGGTAGACAATGTGGTGTTCTGATTCAAGTACACCTTCGTAATAATTACGGTAACAAGCTAATTAACAGACCCATCACCTCACAGAGTTACCACTTTGTGTGTGTGGAAAGAACACTTAAGATTTACTGTCTTAGCAAATCTCAAGAATATACTATTTTAAAAATTAACTGTAGTTACTATGCTATCTAGTATTTCAAGGTCAGTCAGGGGACCTGATTCTTGATATTACAGGAAATAACTTGTGTTTTCTTAAATGTTTGAAAATTGGATATAGGTGAAGGTATTAAAGGAAAGATAATTCAATAACCCTGAAATCTAGAAATAACAAGGTTGAGTATACATTTGGAAGGAAATCTGGGGTGGGGGAGAATCGTCAACAATTTGTAAGAAATTGAATCCAAGAGCTTACAATCCTAAATCAATGGTCCTCAACTTAAGCATTCACCAGAATCACCTACAGAATTATTAAGAGATTGAAGGGGCCCCACCCCCAGAGTTTCTAATTTAATCAAGGTGGGGGCAGAATCTGTACTTCTAACAAGTTCTCAGGTGATGCTCATTATTAGCTGGTCTACAGATTCTACTGAGAATCAATGCACTAAAAGAAGAAAACTTAAAAAAAGGTTCATTTCCTTCTACAATAGAAGAGAATACAAGAAAGAAGGCTTCAGTAATGCTTTTGGTCCATTTCATCCTTTACCTTGATAAAAGTTTATAATTAAGTTTATTTTGATGCTTGATAAGTAGTAAACTGATCCAAAGTCCATATAAACAAAAAACTTAGACTTCATAAATGAAGATCAAGAAAAGGACTGTATTGGAGGCCAGCAGCTCTTTAAAATTAGAGCATTAAAACAAGAGTATTCAGTAGCCTGGCAGAGAACATAATATTAAAATACAACTACACACCTTGTCCAAAATTATAATTTACTAGGTTAATCAGAAATAGTCATTCATCCATTCAACAATCATTCCATGCCAGGCTCTGTTCTCAACAGTGGGATCTAAGTTTGCTATCATCTCACAAAATTTTCTCAGTACTATTCTCCAGGAGAAAAGTAACTAGGATAACTAAAATGTTTTAATCTCCCCAAAACTGATATTTTTTGGAAGACCCAGAATTAGTGATAATTTCTAGTTTCATTGTTTGTCTAAGTAAGAAAATGTTTGTTCATAAGCACATAACACTAAAAAACACTTTACACTCAAAAAAAAAAATCCACCAGTGATGGGAATTCCCTGGCAGTCCAATGATAAGGACTTCCCACTTTCACTGCTCAGGGCACAGGTTCAATTCCTGATGGGGGAACAAAGATGCCACAAGTTGCTTGGCCAAAAAATAACAATTTTTAAATTAAGAAAAAAAAGTGAATGCTGGATTTCAAAAATGACAACATATTTGTTACTTTAATAATTTTCCCATTTTCTCTTACCAAAGATCTGCATGCTGCTGCTAAGTTGCTTCAGTCGTGCCCGACTCTGTGCAACCCCATAGACAGCAGCCCACCAGGCTCCCCCGTCCCTGGGATTCTCCAGGCAAGAACACTGGAGTGGGTTGCCATTTTCTTCTTCAATGCATGACAGTGAAAAGTGAAAGTGAAGACGTTCAGTCTTGTCTGACTCTTAGCGACCCCATGGTAGAGAGTGCAAAATACATCAGAACTTAACACTTCATTCTGAATTTAGTAAAGGACCAAAACACTCTGCATTACTCATAAACAGCTGATACTAATTCACTTGATTTCAAATCTATAGAGCACAAAGTTGCAATAAATTATTAGCACTTTTTGGCTTCATGGTTTAAAAAAGGAAGGAAAGAGGAAGACAGGGAGGAAAGAAATCAGCTTATCAGCTTCTTAGAGTAATTCAGCTCAGTTTTACTGAAATGATCTTTATATCTGCCCCTGTGGAATATAAGGAAAAAATATAAAGTCAAAATCAATAGCAATTAACTTAAACATAAAACAATTTAAAGGAGGAGAGACTGAGTTGCTCCTAAAATTCATATGGAAAAGGGCCAAGAAATGCCAAATGAAGAAAAATGAGCAGCTAACCCTATCAGATAGCAAGAACAGTTTTTAAGCTATGGCTATTAAGACACTGATAGTGGTGCACATACAGAGAAACAGAACAATGAAACAGAAAAGAGTTCAGACTTAAGAGTGGATATAAAACAGAGGTAGCATTACAGATCAGCGGGAGAAAGGATGGACTCAACACATGATATTGAGACAACTGGTTATACATATGGGAAAGATAAAATTAGCTTAATTCACACCAAACACAAAAATAAATTCCAGATGAATCAAACACCAAAATATGAAAAGCAAACCATTAAACCGTTTCTAAGAAAATCTTTCTGACTTCAAAGTGGGAAAAGATCCTAAAACATGTAAGCACACTAATACACAGAGGTTAAAAATGGGTAGTCATAACTACAATAAAATTTAAATCTAAAACTTTACATACATGAAAAGATCATCACTAAACGGCTCAACAACAAAAATGGGCAACGGATATGCAAAGGTAATTCACAGAAGAGGAAACACCAATGATCAATACGAAAAATGCTCAATCTCACTAGTTACTGGGGGAAATTGCAAATTTAAACAACAGTATTATTTTATACCTATCATATTGTAAAAATTAAAATATCTCAATATTAAGTGCTGGAGAGGACATAACAGGTAATCATACACTGTTGGTAGGAACACAAACTTGTATAACTAGGTAAAGATAAAGGTAACTGATTACCCAGCAATTCTATGTAGCAATTTTACAGAGTATAGATCCATGTCTCTAGACATATCCTAAAGAAATTCAACATACATATGCAAGGAGATATAGACAAAAAATATGTATTTCTGTGAGTATTTTCTTCTGTGCATACTAGAAGAAATAAAATTTGAAAACCACCTAAATTGTCCTCTAAGAAAACAGATAATTGTGGTATATTTACAAAACAGACTACTACACAATAAACAGAATTACCTAACTCTGCATAATTCCAACATGACAATCTCAAATGAAAAAATTCAGGTTGCAGAAGGAGATATACAATATAACACCATTATATACATTTTTAAAACACACAAAACAGTATACTGGTTAGGGACACAAACCTACATAGACATGAACAGAAAATATTTATATCAGCTTTAGGCTAGTGGTTATTTTGTGGGGATTAAAAGATACAAAGCAAATATCACAATATGTAAATACTTTTACAATCTGGGCAGTGAGCACATTGATATAGGTATATATTTGCTGTACTTTTCAGCATACTTGAAATCTCTTAAGATATATATGACTTATTCTTGTTTAAAATGCACAGAGCTAGAAATAGTTACAGTCATATAAGAACTATCTAGTTTGCATCATAAAAAAATAAGTAGTAAATCATGAGTTTGAATCACTAGGAAATTGAAGACAATGTAAGGTGGGTCCTCAGAGCCCATTCAAAGGCATTAACACTGAAGTATGATCAAGGACTTCATTACGAGATTTTTCCCTAATACACTATAACCAGAGTATGGACCCTTCAGAATAGCATTACAGCAAGCACCTAGTGCACCGCCAACACAGCTGTTTCCAAGAGTTCACTGTTACACCAAGGCAAGAATTTCCAACAGTAAAACAATATACTTTCACCTTACACCTTTGCACTCTGACTTAAATACTTATAAAGAATACCTTAATCATCAATTCCTCTGGGTTTCAGAAAGAAGCTATCTGATAGTGCTGTAAAGAGTTCAATTCTGTTTTCTAAAATGTACTGCCTTCAAGATATGTAATAAAATCGCAAGAGTGACACACAAAAACAGTAACTACTGCATACAAGATTGCAAAAAGATGACATGCTTTGGACTGCAAAACTGACTTAGAAATGGAACTATGAGACATTTTAAATTCTTTGTTTTGACTTGTGGTACTGCCCATGAACTGTCCCTAAATTACCACTGTGTTCCAATCTGAAGGCTGGTTTTGGGTAAAGATGTCATTCACCCATAAAAATGTTATCAATGGTTGGGTTTCTGGATTAGACTACAAGAGCTTTTTCAATATGCTAGCCTGACCCAGACTATCAGCCAGATGAGCTAAATTTCACTTCTAACGTCTTTCTAAACTCTTTTCAACACCTAAGAGTGTTCTCTCCCTTTGATTCCTATTTAACATCATCTTGCTCCTATTTCTTAAAACAAATTACCTCCACTAGATGTAAGGATTTATGAAGAAAACAATCCATTGGTTTTATTCTCCTTAATGCATGTATACTTCCAGAAAGGGACTGCTAAATCTCCAATACGTGAGATGTCTAGTAATTTTAAAAGATAAGAGTACAGGGGACTTCCCTGGTGGTCCAGGGCCTAAGACTCGGTGCTCCCAAAGCAGGGGGCCTCAGTTCGATCCCTGGCCAGGGAACTAGATCCCACAAGTTGCAACTGAAAGCTCCTGCATGCCACAACTAAAACTCAGTTCAGCTAAATAAATAAATAAAATCTAAAAAAAAGAAAAAGTACAAAAAGTTCAGGCAATGTGGAAAGCCTATCTTCCTCCCTTTCCTTTTCTTCAGGAATGGTTTGAGCAATAGTTTAAGGGACCTGGCATGAAACATCAGAGGAACTTCACTAAGGAGCCTCTCCCTGCCTAGAGTCAGCTCTCCTGAGCTATAAAGGCTACATTTCAGATTCTTTTCTCTGCTTCTCATTCCATGATTCCAGAGCAGTTGCAGCATGAGAGTTCTGAAAATCAGTGTGGGGGCTGGAGGCAGTGGCAGCCATCTGTACATGGAGGTCATTTATAAATGAGTCTACAGTCAATGTCAGTTATAAGAATTACAACGTTAACATCTTGATTCATTACAAGCAAAAATTTAAAAGAGCTGAGAAAATCTATTACCTAATTGAATCTTTCAAAAAGCCAAAAGGAACCAGATATGTTTAAATTGATCATATTATAAAATGTATCCAACTTGTCATTCCATATTTTTCTCATATAACAAATACACTAAAACAATAAAGACAAAAATTACTTTCTTTCAGGTTCTTTATTTTTAAGATTAAGGGCTTCAAAGTAATTTAGGGATTAACCAAGTTCTGATGACCTTGGAGCAATATATTGAATAACATCACACAGTTTATTTTTCAGTTTCCCAGATGGACTAAATATGATGCTTTCTTTTTTGGACAGCAAAAGCAAAGGAAAAGAAATACAGATTACTAATGCTATCATCAGCAACAGTGATACAACAAATCTTCAGGAATAGAGCGAACATAAATACCGTTTACAAGATGATGTCAGAATGCCAAAATTAACTAAACCAACCCAAAGCAGTAATAACTCAAGATAGCTTTTCTCCCACAAAGAGGAAATAGAGAACCCATTTTAAGAGAATAGCAAGGCTCAACCCTATTTGTTAAACATGGATAGGTAGATGTTAGTTATGGCTACAGGAAGAGAAGACAAGACAATCTGAGATGGGCCAAAGGGGGTTAGATTTTCCAAAAGGTAGAAGGTAGTTTGAAAAAATTAAACTTTGACAGAGGCTCTAAAATGTTTTAGGTAAGAAGGTAAATCTACTCTTTATACCCTGTCAACTAAATTGGGGAATTGACCTGAGTTCAAATCCTAACTGTGCTTCTTGCGGGCTGTGAACCTGCAAGTTACTAAGCCCCTCTCTCAGAGTAAAACAAAGTTAATACTATTTACTCTGCAGGGAGGTTTTGCCCGGATTCATGGAGAAGGCAATGGCAACCCATTCCAGTACTCTTGCCTGGAAAATCCCATGGACGGAGGAGCCTGGTAGGCTGTAATCCATGGGGTCTCGAAGAGTTGGACACAAGTGAGCAACTTCACTTTCACTTTTCACTCTCATGCATTGGAGAAGGAAATGACAACCCACTCCAGTGTTCTTGCCTGGAGAATCCCAGGGACGGGGGAGCCTGTTGGGCTGCCAACTATGGGGTGGCACAGAGTCGGACATGACTGAAGCAACGCAGCAGCAGCAGCAGCTTGTCCGGATTAAATGAGATACATTTGTAGTTAAGCAATGGTACCTGAAGTGTACTGATATGTGCCAGCACGGAGATTCTTCACTGATCACCGTATTAGACTCTTGAGCACATTTTATCAACTGAAGAAACACTGACAAAAGAGAACATTTCCAAAGGAAAGTCACCTAAATGATGAAGGATTTGGAATAGAGGATATTTGAGAAATTGGGGATGTTTAATTTCCAAAAGAGAAAAATCAGAGGGAATATGTAACCTGTTTTCAAATAGTGAGGGAGCTATCACATGAAAAAGGAATTGTTTAGTTCTACAGTTTCAAACAGCAGAAATAATATGTATAAAAATTACATGGAACCCACTACAAAAAGACTTTTCTAATATAACACTAAAATGGGCTAGCTTTATTGCGTAGCACCCTCTATCACTAAAGTATTAAGACAGAGATTAGATTCATTTCCAACAAAAATGTATTGAGCGCCTTTGTCCCAGGCAGATACGAAGCACTGATGACGACAGTAAATACAAAACTAACACAGTCTTTGCTTTCGTGAAGAGTAAAGTCTAGCAGTGGAGGCAAATAATCACGCTGCTGCTGCCAAGTCGCTTCAGTCGTGTCCGACTCTGTGCGACCCCATAGACGGCAGCCCACCAGGCTCCCCCGTCCCTGGGATTCTCCAGGCAAGAACACTGGAGTGGGTTGCCATTTCCTTCTCCAATGCATGAAAGTGAAAAGTGAAAGTGACGTCGCTCAGTCCTGTCCAACTCTTAGCGACCCCATGGACTGCAGCCCACCAGGCTCCACCGTCCATGGGATTTGCCAGGCAAGAGTACTGGAGTGGGGTGCTATTGCCTTCTCTGAACAATCATGCTAAAAAGTTTTAAATGATAGATAAATCTCTAAGGAAAGGAATACAGTTCTTCAAGAATATATGGAGAGGGGAGTTTGGGGGAGAATGGATACATGTATGTGTATGGCTGAGTCCCTTTGCTGTCCACCTGAAACTACCACAACATTGTTAACAGGCTATACTCCAATATAAAATAAAAAGTTTAAAAAGAGACAGAAGAACATATTAACACAGGATCTGACTTGGTATGGGATCAGAACAGGCCTCCCTTGAGTAGCTGAGTGATCCGTGAGTAGGCGGTAAACAGTTGGGAGCAGAACATCATAAAGAAAGGAAACAGCACACGCAAAGTCCTTGTGATAAGAGGTTCAAGGATTGGAAAGGCTTATATAACCCAAGCACAGAGAGTAAGGCAGTGAGTGGAGATGCAGAAGCAAAACCACAAAGGGTCTTAAAGGCCCAGTTAAGGATTTGGTCTTCTCCCAAAAGTAATGAGATGCTACTAAAGGGGGGGGGGGTGTTAAGCAATGTGCATGGGAGAGAATAATCAATGTGAATGGCATAAGGAGACCACTTGGGAGCTTCCTGCAGTAGTCCAGGCCAGAAATGATAATGCTTCAGGAAAATCAGGGGGAAATGAAGAATGTAAAGAGGTGGACGGATAGATTGGAGTGATATTTAGGATGTTAAAATGACAGAACCCATGTAATTAGTCCAGTGGGTGTTTGGATACGGTTTAAAGCGGCAATGCCCAAGCCAGATTCTTTGGCTCTAACAATTAATTCCCTTTTTGTGTGTGTGTGTGTGGGGGGGTTGAGGTAGGGACAGAACTCAGTGATGAATTTTACTTGGGGACATAGGATATGGTGATGGAGAATTATAAGGAATGACCCACTCGCTATCCGCCAGGCTTCTAACCTATATAGGTGGATGGATTGTGATGGCATTCACTGATATAGGAAACTGTAAAAATATTAGGTGGGATAAGACCATGGGTTTATTTGAACAAGATGAGTGTGAGGTGTCTTGGTTTCAAATAGTCTGGCATATTGATCTGGAATTTAAAGAACAGGTCTGGACTGGGAGTAAAATAGTATCACTGGCACATAGACAGCAGTTGAAACTGGGCTTAGAAGAAGCTGCCTAGGGAGAAAGCACAGACTGAGGACACAGCCCTGAGGAACATCTGCATTGAATAACAGTAGAGGAGGGTGAGTCTGCAAAAGAGTGGTCTGACTAAACACGAGGGAGGGTGAAGCCAAGGGAAGAGCGTTGTCCATGAAGGAGGCCACGGTCAACTATGTCCAAGGCTGTTGAGACATCCAGCAAGACAAGGAATGAAAAACGTCAATTAAGTTTAAAGGCATGTTCCATTGGCGCGTGGGACCAGAAATCAGACTGCAGTGGGTTGAGGAATGAGTGGGAGGAAGGCAAATGGGAGACAAATACATGAGACAATCCTTATCAAGATTCCTGGCTGTAAGGTGGGGAGAGAAAAGGTGACAGCTGTGGGGGTGGAGGGAGAGTTTGTTTCAAGATGGAAAAGCCGGAGTTTGTTGTTGAAAGGGAGCAGGTGAATACACAGGAATGGGGTTCCTTAGAAGACGGGGAAAGACAGACAGACTCTGAAGCACAGGTGGAGAGAGTTGTTGTGGAGGAAGTAGCTGCAGATAAAAGATAAGGCTGTGGGGAAGAGGCCCTAATTAAATGACCTTTAAGGTCTCTTCTCACTCTAGAATCTCCTGACTTACAACTGTGTTCAGGGAGTCTATTTGCGTGTACGCATAACGTATGCAAACTTCTTCAAATATTCCAGTAGAAATAAATCCGTCAAGCTCATCCTTATCCCCTAATGACGCAGTTGACGTCCCCAGGTTGAGGACCAGTAATCCCTAGGCAGGATCCATCCCTCAGAGAGGTTTTTGCTCAACGCACACTGCAGTACAGCACAGAACCAGTCCTATCTCCCTAGCCAAACCCATACTACACCGCGATCTCAGAGGCCAAAGGAGGAAGTAAAATTTAAAGCCCTGAAACTACAACATGCCCTGCTGCATGCAAAACGACTGTCATTCATAAAAGCAAAACGCGACACCTCAAATCCATCCCCACTCCAAGCTCAAGGCATTTCTGCCTGAGCCGGCAGTGACACGTCCCCCTGATGGCCGAGGGTTAACAGCCAAAGTCATTTGCACCCCCCTCCTCCTTTCCCGAGACCTCTGATTGTGAACAACAGGAATGGGGTTCCCTAATGGTCCCTGTCACAGCCCTTGACCCAGTGGAGCGGACAGATGCCCCCAGTTGTTCCAGAGAAGGCACCTAACAAGCCCTCCACATAAGAGGGTGCCGAGAAAGCCCTCGAGCCCCTCCGACCCGGGCTGGGACGGCCACGAGCCTGCGGCTACCCTGAGAAGCTCGGGGACAAGCCCCCGGGATGGAATGGGAGAATTAAAGGAGACCCAGGAGACCTGGGCTGCGGAGGGGGTCTCCTCCCCTCGAGCTTCCTAAGGGGGAAGGAGTTTCTGAAGAGGGCTAATCCCCTGCCACCACTCCCCACTTCCCGCCTTCTCTGGCCTGCCGCCCCCCTCCAGCACCCCATTTGCTCAGGCTCACTCCCCCTCCCCTGAGGCCGCCTGGACCTCCCGTTGCCCGCGAGCCTGCACCCCGCCTCGAGCCGCGGCTCCCGGGCCGGCACTCACCCGGCCCGCCATCTTCACGGACACGTCCGGCTCCGCCGCTGCGGCTCGGCGCTAGGCAGAGCCCGCCCCCGCCGCGCGCGCCCGCGGCCCGCCCTCGCGCAGGCGCGCAGCCGCCTTGACGCCCGCGCGCGCCCGCCCGCGTCCCCGGCGCCCGCGCCCCCGCTCCGCCGGACGCGCGCGGGTTCGGCGGCTGTCTTGGGCGGGCGGGGCGCCATTTTGAACTCGAGCTGCCGGGGCCGGTGGGGGCCAGTGACTGTCCATCTCGCACGTGTCTGCTGGTGACTTTCTGCAGGGCTCCTTCTGGCGAATCTCATCACAGCTGGCTGTTTGCCCTGCACTATGTAGCAAGGATTTTGATACTTTTAGCCATTGAGCTCCTGCTTATCTCTGCCCTTTAATAGCTTTTTAACTTTATGCTCCCAGACCCACTTGGGTGAAAATGTACACAAGAGCCCCCAGTGCGGGTATTGGCCTTTCCTCTGGGAAGATCAGTGATTTGTAGCGGGTTCTGAGTTCGAGTTCTTTGTGAATTCAGGCTTTTCACGGTAGGCAGACTTGTTTCCTAGCACCTGGAAATGATCGACCTTGGTGTTTACATATAGTTTGCTTTGCCTGGAAAGCTCAGATTTAAGATTTCATTCAAATGTATAAGTGAACTGTGATTGTTTTGATGTCTTTATATAATTTTATTATTAAATATATTTATGTATAAAGGTAAGTTTATCTCTTAACCTTTTGTCATTTACCAATGTTCATTTTAGACAGTATAAATATGGAATTTGAATGAATTGTGCCTTAAATTCTTTTTATTTTTCTTTTAATCTTGAACGTCTTCTCTCTATCACAACATTTCCTCAGAACAGGTAATAATAACAGCGCTCTATAAGAAGAGAGGTTCTCCCAAATATGGTCTCTGATGCTTTTATTGTCTCCACTATCTTATATTTCTCTTTATATTTACATAAGACAATAAGAAAGGATGTCTTAGCTTTTTCACAGTTAATTAGACCACTCTGCCCTGCTACCTCTCTTCATAGTTAATTGGAAGAAATAGTTTTTCCCACTTGAGGAAAGGAAAGAATTATAAGAGCTGGCCATGCTTTAGCGACTTAAAACGGAGAACCAATAAGTGACCTGAAGATTGGGGGGTAGGGATTGAGAGGGCAGAAGAAAAAAATCAGGTGTCGTAAACTTTGACACTGCACCTGAGAACCAGACTGCTCTTGGGCAAATCAGATGTTAACTAATCATTGGCAGATCAGAGAGTTCATCAGGAAACACAGGGAACTAAGTGAACTCTGATCTATTGACTTGGAAAAACTATAAGAATAGACTGGGGAGTCAGAAGTCTTAGATTCTCATCCTTTTCCTTGCTCTGCTACTCTCTCCCCATCTTTGAGCCCCATGTTCCTTATTTAGGAAGTGAGAGGTATAATTCAGTGAGCTTAACAGGTTTTGCATTTTTTGATACTTTGAATGTATAAATCAAAGACATTCTGTCAAAATGATTACCAGATCCAAAAGATGACATTGGCTGTCAGTACACTGATCTGATGTTATTTTCAAGGCCAGAGAATAAGCAACTGTATTTATATATGCCACTGCTGTGTTGTCTTGTTTTGCTGGGTAAACTAGATTGCGAGTCAAAATGTCTTCAGTCTCTCTGACAAGGAGCAATGTTTCTCATCTAGGAAAGATAGCCTTGCTGGATGTTTGGAAAGGTTCCTCTGTGTCAGCTTACAAGCATATGTACCTGTGATAGGGGGTTCTTTGAATTCTCTCACAAAGGGTATCAATTCACTGGACTCATGTGCACAGCTCTCTGCAGGGTCCACCAAAGAAATAATAGGCAGACATGAGCTCCTGCCCTTGAGGTGCTTAGCCTCCAGCAGGGGAGTGAGGGTTCTGAGCTACCACTCCAGGTTGTCACATGTCTCTGCATCCCATCTGTGCCTTGCTCTAATATTCCAAGGTCATCCTAGAAACAGTGGGACTGTTGGTGATTCTGCATCACCTTCTGAGCAATCCTTGCAGTCAGGATTGATAGGCAGAATACATTTTTTCTGCCCCAAATCCATTCCCCTTTTTTTCTGGTTACAGGTACCTGGGTTCACATAGCCTCAAAAGCATTGTCAGACAAGGTACCTAGCACTCCCCTGGCCTGGGAAGGATCACAAAACCCAGACTCAGTCAGTCAGATGCTCACTCTCCCAAGCAACTACAATCTTGACCATCCTGAGGAAGAAAGACAGTAAAAAGCAAGAGCTGATTTACCCCAATGGTGATATCCTAAAAAGGCCATCTGCTTGATTATCTAGCCCCCTGGAATTTACCTAATTTCTTCTTTTTTTTTTCTTTTTTAATAAAGTACCAATCTCCATGCTAAGGGTCGGACACGACTGAGCGACTTCACTTTCACTTTTCACCTTCATGCATTAGAGAAGGAAATGGCAACCCACTCCAGTGTTCTTGCCTGGAGAATCCCAGGGATGGGGGAGCCTGGTGGGCTGCCATCTATGGGGTCGCACAGAGTCGGACACGACTTTAGTGACTTACCAGCAGCAATCTCTTATTTTATGTTTTAATTTATTTTTATTTTTGGCTGTGCTGGGTCTTTGTTGCTGCGAGCAGGCTTTCTCTAGTTGCGGCAAGTGGAGGCTACTCTTCATTGCAGTGTTCTGGCCTCTCATTGCGATGGCTTCTCTTGTGAAGAATGGGCTCTAGGTGCTCGGGCTTCAGTAATTGCTCCATGGCATGTGGGATCTTCTCGGACCAGGGACTGAACATGTGTACCCTGCACTGGCAGGCAAATTCTTAATCATGTGACCACCAGTGACATCCCACCTGATTTCTGTCTTTGGCAAAATCTGTTTGTCTCTCTTTGTCTTGATTTCTGTGACTTAATTAGTCTTTCCTCAAAAACAAAAACAAAAAAATCTCCCTCAGCTTGTCATTGATCCCTGAGTCTTTTAATATGCTTTTCTTTCAATGAGAAACTAGGAATGATAGCTTACAATGATTTAAATTTAACCTACAATGAAAATGACTAAGGTCAATTTCTAAGGTCTAGGGGCTTTTTCAGGTGAGAGGAGGTGGGAGAGGGGACTAGGGATAGGCTCAGAAAGGAAAGGGGGACCAGGTACCTGAAGGGTGAGAAGAGAAGATGACATGCAGGTAGCAATACCCAAGACAGAGACGTGCAGGTAGCAATACCCAAGATAGAGAACAGTGAGGTAAGTGGGGAGAAGGTCAGCTCTTGCTGATCAGCTACTCTCTGACCCACCGTGATGGTTAATTTTACATATTAACTTGGCTGGGCCATGGTGCCCAGATACTTGGTCAAACGTTATTCTAAATGTTTCCATGAGGGTATTTGGTGACAAGATCTACATTTAAATCAGTGGACTTTGAGTAAGATAGCTCTCCATACTGTGGATGAACCTCATCTAATCAACTGAAAGCCTGAATAGAACAAAAGGCTCATATCCATTTGAAGAGAATTCTCCAGTGGAATGCCTTTGGACTTGAATGGCAGCTCTTTCCTGAATCTCCAGCTTTCCACTGTCTCCCATCAGATTTTTGGATTTGCCAAGCGTCCTGCATCACAGGAGTCAATTTCTTAAAATAAATCTCCCTATATATACACAGCCTATTGGTTCTGTTTCTCTGGAGAAGCCTAATAAACCATGTTTCCTGCTGGTAACGAGGAAGTGATTCCAAACTCTTACGCTGTAAACTTGGTATCACCGGCTGCTCCCTGATGGGTAACCAGCATTTAGAGGTGGAGGCCTGATTCAAAGTTCTGGAGACTCCATGAATATATATGAAGTTGCTCAGTCGTGTCTGACTCTGTGCGACCCCCGTGGACTGTAACCTACTAGGCTTCTCTGTCCATGGGATTCTCCAGGCAAGAATACTGGAGTGGATTGCCATTTCCTTCTCCAGGGGATCTTCCCGACCCAGGGATTGAACCCGGGTCTCCCGCATTGGAGGGAGACGCTTTAACCTCTGAGCCACCAGGGAAGCCCTCATGAATCTATATTTAATTTTCTGGATTTTGGTGGGCGGCGGTGGGGGCGCTGTGCTGGGTCTTCATTATTGCGTGGGCTTTTCTCTCGTTGTGGAGATGGGGCGCTACTCTCTAGTTGTGGTGTGAGGGCTTCTCGGTGGCTTCTCTTGTTGCAGAGCGTAGGCTCTAGGGTGCTCAGGCTTCAGTAGTTGCAGCACTCGGACTCAATAGTTGAGGTTCCCAAGCTCTAGAGCACACGAGCATCATTGCTTCATGGCATGTGGGATCCTCCCGGACCAGCAATCGAACCTGTGTCTCCTGCGTTGGCAGATGGATTCTTTACCACTGAGCCACCAGGGAAGCCCCTCCATGGATATAATTCTATATTCAAATTATGTCCAGTTAAACAATACTTAATAATTGCTTCCTTAGAATGGGGCTGAGTAACTTTCGGACATTCTGGTTGTAGCAGTGATGCTAACAACTTAACTAGGGGGAAATAAACTTTTTCTGTGTTTTGAGGAATGACAGCAATAGTGAGCTACATAGAGTGAACTGATGCTCTGTTATCCGGTTTATTTAACAAAGAATATGATGTTTTGCTGATTTCCACATTAGTTAAGGGAAAACTAACTTTAGTCTGGAATCCTGGGGCTAAACAAATGGCTCTGGGGACATAAAGGAGTTTTCAGTCACATCAAGGGGTGGGTTTCAGAGATCTTCCAACAGGACTGTATGCAGGTGTTTCAGGGAACAGCACTGTGCAATGTGACTGTCAGAAGCTATCTTCAGGGGTGTGTGTGTGTGACAGAAGGAAGGACCTACACTGCCCCCTTGCACAAGAAAAAGATCCTTGTGAAGCAGACAAGGGTGATCTTCATAAAACCTTTGATACCCTTCCCTCTACAGCTCCTTTCTTTCCCAAGTACTTTCAGTGTTAGTAACATAATAACATTCCTATCGCCAGGAAAGCAATAAAGAAATCTCTAAGGGCAAAATTTCAGAGACTGTAACATCTTCATGTGGATAGCAATCCTTATTCTTGCCCCTCCAATCATAGGCCATCGGTCAGCCCTCCATGCCCTCAGTCCAGGCTTTCAGGAAGCCTTGCTGAAAACTTCCTATTATGGCCCCATCATAGCCAATTTTAGGAAGATGAAATCGCCATCTGTTTGTTTTCTGTCAGAGAAACCTATTTCTCAAAATGATGGATAAGGCTAGAGAACAGAACAAAATGGAGAAAGGATACAGAGTTTTCAGAGAAAGGAAGACCAGCTGATGCAACGCAGCATTTTAACTGCAGTCAGGTGTTTTTTATTGCTGGTCTCTTTCTTTCTTTTTGATGAATAAGTCTTTTCTCTTTGGAGGATCAAGGACAAACACCTAGAGTCACAAAAATCAATTCATTCTGGAAAGCTGAGTGGGCAGGAGAGATGATAGGATCCTCCTTGGAAAGGGATGAATGTTGCTATGGAAACCAGCCATCCTTCATTGCAAGCCCCAGTGCACTTGCCAGGCTGCCTAACCCTGCATAATAACAACATGGGTCCAGAGAGGTGCCTGCATCTCTTGGAAAAGGAATCATTCGGATACTGGGGTCTGATGGGTTTTATGCGTCTTGAAGAAAAGGAAGTTACAGTCTCCTGGGAGGAGCTGAGTTGCCTAGAACCTTAAGACGCCAGAGACCCAAGACCCACAAACCATATTGTTGCTTAGTACTCAGTCGTGTCCGACTCTTTTGTGACCCTATAGACTGTAGCCCTCCAGGCTCCTGTGTTATCAGATTTTTCTAGGCAAGAATACTGGAGTGGATTGCCATTTCCTTCTCCAGGGATCTTCCTGACCCAGGGATCGAACCCAAATATCCTGTATTGCAGGTAGGTCCTTTACCACTGAGCCACTGGGGAAACCCCACAAATTACGTTGGGGGATGACTATTTTCTCCAGAGGGCTCCTGAGAAAAACTGAAGATGTGTCTGAAGATTTCGTCTAAGGGAGAGTTTCTGGAGAGGTTTGTTTCCAGGGTAAGGAATATGTACAGCAGGGCTTTTCAAGGGAGGGAGAAGACATCTCTTGAGCAGGATCATGACCAGAACAGAGGGATGAGTTTAGTGATGCTGGGGAAAGGTGGTCCAGGAATACTGTGTTACATTTAAACTCTCTAAACTGAAATTTCTTCATGTGAGAATTAAATGAGATAACTATCACATAGTACCTAATACATTCAAGCACCTGACCCAGCAGTTATACAGCAGATGCGAACTACCAGTGCCAGGAGTGCTGAAACTAATACTAATAACACTATTAACCAATTTTAAAGTCTAATGGGGGTGGCGTGGGGAGCTATCTCCAAATAAGCTATCTCTTTGGGTGAAATTATCCCTCTGCTTCTCCCAAGAGCACTTTGTACTTTTCCATGCTGTACAAATAACATTGAAGACAGAAGTGCATTCTATTAAGGAAAAAAACCCCACTCAACCATTACTGTCATAAGCAGTTTATGGAGTTGCCACAGTTTGTGCTTGTTAAATTTCCCTGAGCAGCAATCATGATTTCTATTATGCTTTCTTCCTAATTGTCAAAATTTTGTATTTTTTAAAAAGTAAGTTGAGTTTGCATCATAAAGTTAGCACAACATTTTCTCTCAATCACTCAAAATGTCACAACCTCAACTCGTGAATACAATCACTAGCAAGTTAGGTCTCTTTCCCTTCTAGCCTCTTCCCATACATTTTCTTGCAGGATTTCACTTCCCCAACCAGAGATTGAACCCAACCAGGCTATGGCAGTGAAAGTGCTGAATCCTAACCACTAGACCACCAGGGGACTTGCCCCTTACATATTATTAAAAAAAAAAAATATATATATATATATATATAGCTCTTCCTTGACTAACAATGGGGTTATATTCCAATAAATTCATCATACATTAAAAATATCATAAGTTTAAAATTGATTTATTAATAATATGCCTTGCCTACCAAACATCATAGCTTAGCCTAGCCTCCATTAAATTAAAAGATGCTTTTAATTTGAAAAGATGCTTTTAATGAAATCAAAAGACACTTGCTCCTTGGAAGAAAGCTATGACAAACCTAAACAAGGTATTAAAAGGCAGATACATCACTTTGCTGACAAAAGTCCATATAGTCAAAGCTATGGTTTTTCCAGTAATCATGTACAGACGTGAGAATTGGACTCTAAATAAGGCTGAGCACCGAAGAATTGGTGTTTTCGAATTGTACTGCTGGAGAAGACGCTTGAGAGTCCCTTGAGCAAGGAGATCAAACCAATCAATCCTAAAGGAAATCAACCCTGAATATTCAATGGAAGCACTGATGCTGATATTGAAGCTCCAGTACTTTGGCCACCTGATACGAAATGCCGACTCACTGGAAAAGATCCTGATGCTGGGAAAGATTGAGGGCAGGAGGAGAAGGGGACAACAGAGGATGAGAAGGTTGGATGGCATCACCGACTCAATGGACATGAGTTTGAACAAACTCTGCGAGGTAGTGAAGGATAGGGAAGCCTGGCATGCTGCAGTCCAAGAGATTGAAGAATTGGACATGACTGAGCAACGGAACAACAACAGCTTACTTTAAATATGCTCAGAATACTTTCATTAGCCTACATTTGGGCAAAAACATATAACACAAAACCTGTTTTGAAATAAGGTGTTGGCTATCTCATGGAATTTATTGGCTACTGCACTAGAAGTGAAAAAAGAATGGTTGGATGGGTACAGAATGGTTTTAGGTGTACAGTTGCTTACCCTCATAAATGTGCGGCTGACCCATAGAACTTGTGAGACCTGTGGGGCTTGATGTTAGATGATTTTGCACAAATGGATAACATATCACTGGCCCAGGAAAAGATCAACATCCAAAATTTTAGGTATGGTTCTTCTGAATGCATACTGATTCCCTACCATATAAAGTCAAAACATTGTCAGACCATTGTAAATTGGGGACTGCCTACTTACACATATGAAACATATAGATATGTATGAAACATATATATAATATATATAAAGACGTGTTTATATGTATCTATAAATTGTAATCCTTTAGCAATTGAGTGTCATACGGGCTAGGACACTGGATGCAGCTCTTGTGAAAATGCATCTTCTCCAGTTGTAAGCACTGGAGGCAAAAAGCTATCAGCCTAAACATTCCTTCCATAGGCACAAACAGTAGGTAAAAAAATCTAATCTTTGCTATTTCATCATTTTTTCAGCTTATGATGATTCCATTCAAATAAACAAACTGAATAGTTGACGGCAAAACCACTTTACATCTTTTCTTGCAAGTTATCAGGACACAAGTTGATCATTCTTAGTACAGGAAATGAAAATACTAGTAAACATTTGGGGGAAATAAACCAAGTAATCAAAGAACTGAAAATTAAACCAACGTATGACACATTTTTTTGGTTATCAAATTAGAAAAGAAAACAAAGACACTAAAAACCCTCCTTTTAAAAAAAAGAACTTACCAGATGATAGAGCAAGTTCAGCTTTCACTTGGTTGATGGGAATGGAAATTTGTATAATCCATTCAGAATAGTTTGGCAAGTAATATATATCAAGATCCTTAAAAACCTTAATGTTTTGATGTAGTGATTTCACTGTTGGAATTTTTTTTTAATTAGGAAAGAATCTAGAAAGGGGAAAAATATGTTCACTACAGCATAATTCATAAGAGAAAGGCTTAAAAATCTAAAATTGAACTATGATGAAATAAAAATTTGTAGTTCTAAGGCAAGTCAAAGGAAATTTAAGCATAGAAAATTTTCTCTGCCCTTTGGCCTCCTCTCTCCCCCTCTACTGTGGATTGTGTAGCTGCATTAAAGTAAAGTGAAAGTGAAGTCGCTCAGTCGTGTTTGACTCTTTGCAGCTCCTCAGTCCATGGGATTTTCCAGGCAAGAATACTGAGGTGGGTTGCCATTTTCTTCTCCAGGGGATCTTCCTGACCCAGGGATCGAACTCGGGTCTCCAACGTAGGCAGACGCTTTAGCCTCTGAGCTACTAGGGATTAGGCATGCACCAAACCTCCTTATTAACAGAAATATCTGCTCAACCATAAATAGCAGCAGTCTTCTAGCCTCACCAAGACTATGCCTTAGAAGATAATCTTTCTACTAATTTAGTAATGGGTGATGGTGACCCATGACCTGCTACTTCCTTTGTCCATGTAAACCTGGGTTGTGTAAACTTTTAATGTCATTTAATGTACAGCCCTCTGTCTATGTCTCAAGTATCAGGGCTTCCCTGATAGCTCAGCTGGTAGAGAATCCACCTGCAATGCAGGAGACCCCAGTTCAATTCCTGGGTCAGGAAAATCCCCTGGAGAAGGGAGAGGCTACCCACTCCAGTATTCTTGGGGTTCCCTTGTGGCTCAGCTGGTAAAAATCTGCCTGCAATGTCAGAGACCTGGGTTTGATCCCTGGATTGGAGAAGATCCCCTGGAAAAGGGAAAGGCCGGCACAGGAGTGGCAGTTGCATGGTTGAGAGGAGATACCCCATGTCCAAGGTTAGGAGCAGCGGCTGAGAGGAGTTACCCCATGTCTAAGGTAAGGAGCAGTGGCTGCGCTTTGCTGGAGCAGCCATAAAGAGATACCTCACCTCCAAGGTAAGAGAAACCCAAGTAAGATGGTAGGCGCTGAGAGAGGTCATCAGAGGGCAGACAGACTGAAACCATAATCACAGAAAACTAGCCAATCTGATCACAAGGACCACAGTCTTGTCTAACTCAATGAAACTAAGCCATGCTGTGTGGGGCCAGGTCATAGTGGAGAGGTCTGACAGAATGTGGTCCACTGGAGAAGGGAATGGCAAACCACTTCAGTATTCTTGCCTTGAGAACCCCGTGAACAGCATGAAAAGGCAAAAGATAGGACACTGAAAGATGAACTCCCCAGGTCAGTAGGTGCCCAATTGGCTACTGGAGATCAGTGGAGAAATCACTCCAGAAAGAATGAAGGGATGGAGCCAAAGCAAAAACAACACCGAACTGTAGATGTGACTGGTGATAGAAGCAAGGTCTGATGCTGTAAAGAGCAATATTGCATAGGAACCTGGAATGTTATGTCCATCAATCAAGGTAAATTGGAAGTGGTCAAACAGGAGATGGCAAGAATGAATGTCAACATTCTAGGAATCAGCGAACTAAAATGGACTGGAATGGGTGAATTTAATTCAGATGACCATTATATCTACTTCTGTGGGCAGGAATCCCTTAGAAGAAACTGAATACCCATCAGAGTCAACAAGAGAGTCCTAAATGCAGTACTTGGATGCAGTCTCAAAAATGACAGAATGATCTCTGTTCGTTTCCAAGGCAAAGCATTTATTATCATGGTAATCCAAGTCTATGCCCCAACCAGTAATGCTGAAGAAGCTGAAGCTGAACAGTTCTATGAAGACCCACAAGACCTTCTAGAACAACACACAAAAAAGATGTCATTTTCATTATAGGGGACTGGAATACAAAATAGGAAGTCAAGAAACACCTGAAGTAAAAGGAAATTTGGCCTTGAGTACAGAATGAAGCAGGACCAAGGCTAATAGAGTTTTGCCAAGAGAATGGACTGGTCATAGCAAACACCCTCTTCCAACAACACAAGAGAACTCTCCACATGGATGTCACCAGATGGCCAACACCAAAATCAGATTGATTATATTCTTTGCAGCCAAAGATGGAGAAGATTGATACAGTCAGCAAAAACAAGACTGGGAGCTGACTGTGGCTCAGATCATGAACTCCTTATTGCCAAATTCAGACTGAAATTGAAGAAAGTAGGGAAAACCACTAAACCATTCAGGTGTGACCTAAATCAAATCCCTTACGATTATACAGTGGAAGTGAGAAACAGATTTAAGGGACTAAATCTGATAGAATGCCTGATGAACTATGGAATGAGGTTCCTGACATTGTACAGGAGACAGGGATCAAGACCATCCCCATGAAAAAGAAATGCAAAAAGCAAAATGGCTGTCTGAGCAGGCCTTACAAAGAGCTGTGAAAAGAAGACAAGCCAAAAGCAAAGGAGAAAAGGAAAGATATAATGCAGAGTTCCCAAGATTAGCAAGGAGAGATAAGAAAGCCTTCCTCAGTGATCAATGCAAAGAAATAGAGGAAAACAATAAAATGGGAAAGACTAGAGATCTCTCCAAGAAAATTAGAGATAGTGTGGGAACATTTCATGCAAAGATGGGCTCAATATAGGACAGAAATGGTATGGATCAGGAAGAAGATATTAAGAAGAGGTGCCAAGAATACACAGAAGAACTGTACAAAAAGATCTTTGCGACTGAGATAATCACAATGATGTGATCACTCACCCAGAGCCAGACATCCTGGAATGTGAAGTCAAGTGGGCCTTAGAAAGCATTACTACGAACAAAGCTAGTGGAGGTGATGGAATTCCAGATATACTATTTCAAATCTTAAAAGATGATGCTGTGAAAGTGCTGAACTCGATATGTCAACAAATTTGGAAAACTAAGCAGTGGCCACAGGACTGGAAAAGTTTTCATTCCAATCCCAAAGAAAGGAAATGCCAAAGGATGCTCAAACTACCACATAATTTCACTCATCTCACATGCTAGTAAAATAATGCTCAAAATTCTCCAAGACAGGCTTCAGCAATACGTGAACCGTGAACTTCCTGATGTTCAAGCTGATGAAAAGGCAGAGGAACCAGAGATCAAATTGCCAACATCCACTGGATCATGGAAAAGCCAGAGAGTTCCAGACAAACATCTATTTCTGCTTTATTGACTATGCCAAAGCCTTTGACTGTGTGGATCACAATAAACTGTGGAAAATTCTGAGAGAGATGGGAATAGCAGACCACCTGACCTGCCTCTTGAGAAACCTATATGCAGGTCAGGAAGCAACAGTTAGAACTGGACATGGAACAACAGACTGGTTCCAAATAGGAAAAGGAGTCCATCAAGGCTGTATATTGTCACCCTGCTTATTTAACTTATATGCAGAATACATCATGAGAAACACTGGGCTGGATGAAGCACAAGCTGGAATCAAGATTGCTGGGAGAAATATTAATAATCTCAGATATGCAGATGACACTACCCTTATGACAGAAAGTGAAGAACTAAAGAGCCTCTTGATGAAAGTAAAAGAGGAGAGTGGAAAAGTTGGCTTAAAGCTCAACATTCAGAAAACTACTAAGATTATGGCATCTGGTCCCATCACTTCATGGGAAATAGATGGGGAAACAGTGGAAACAGTGGCTGACTTTATTTGGGGGGTTTCAATAATCACTGCAGATGGTGACTGCAGCCGTGAAATTAGAAGACGCTTACTCCTTGGAAGAAAAGTTATGACCAACCTAGATAGCATATTGAAAAGCAGAGACATTACTTTGCCAACAAAGGTCTGTCTAGTCGAGGCTATGGTTTTTCCCGTAGTCATGTATGGATATGAGAGTTGAACTGTGAAGAAAGCTGAGCACAGTTGGACTGTGAAGAATTGATGCTTTTGAAGTGTGGTGTTGGAGAAGACTCTTGAGAGTCCCTTGGACTGCAAGGAGATCCAACCAGTCCATTCTAAAGGAGATCAGTCCTGGGTGTTCATTGGAAGGAATGATGCTAAAGCTGAAACTCCAATACTCTGGCCATCTCATGAGAAGAGTTGACTCACTGGAAAAGACTCTGATGCTGGGAGGGATTGGGGGCAGCAGGAGAAGGGGATAACAGAGGATGACATGGCTGGATGACATCACCGATTCGATGGACATGAGTTTGAGTGAACTCCAGGAGTTGGTGATGGTCAGGGAGGCCTGGCGTGCTGCAATTCATGGGGTCACGAAAAGTTGGACACGACTGAGCGACTGAACTGAACTGAATAGTCATTGGGCTTCCCTGGTGGCTCAGGCCAGTAAAGTATCCGCCTGCAATGCAGGTTTGATCCCTGGGTTGGGAAGATCCCTGGAGGAGGACATGGCAGCCTATTCCAGTATTCTTGCCTGGAAAATGCCCATGAACAGAGGAGCCTGGTTAGCTACAGTCCACGGGGTCCCAAAGAGTAGGTAGGACCAACTGAGCGACTAAGCACAGCACAGCATACAGTCATTAGGGCTTCCCAGGTGGCGCTAGTGGCAAAGAACCCACCTGCCAGTGCAAAAGACATAAGAAACGTAGGTTCAATCCCTGGGTTGGGAAGATCCCCTGGAGGAGGAAATGGCAACCCACTTAAGTACCTTTGCCTTGAGAATTCCATGGACAGAGGAGCCTAGTGGGCTGTCCATAGCGTCGCAGAGTCAGACACGACTGAACCGACTTAGCACACATGCATATACTTTGTGAGCAAGAAAGTATTAGGTTAAAAAGATTAAGATGTGCTTCCCTGGTGGCTCAGAGGTTAAAGCGTCTGCCTCCAATGCGGGAGACCTGGGTTTAACCCCTGGGTCGGAAAGATACCCTGGAGAAGGAAATGGCAATCCACTCCAGTATTCTTGCCTGGAGAATCCCATGGACGGAGAAGCCTAGTAGGTTACAGTCCACGGGGTCGCAAAGAGTCAGACACGACTGAGCGGCTTAATGGCAAATAGGCTTAAAACTCCGCCCAGCTCCTTTATAAAACAGAAATAATAGTAGACTCCAGCTAACGCAGGGGCGTTCTGGCCACACATTTCAAGTCCTTGTTATATTTCCTGACAAATTTCACGTGTTCAGTAGATGTTAGTTTTTCAGATTATGTACCATTAGGTACAACTATTTACGGGCATTAGTGAAACAAGATGGCTTTGGGGGCTGAGTTACCGACTGCATTTCTCAGGAAGTGAGGGCTCTGGTTCTGTGCGTCTGAAGGAAAGTGCAGGTGGCTAGTATTTTCCCCAATTGTTGAAAATATGTTCAAAATCAAGGCGAGTGTTTAGCTTCAGACTGAACAGGAAATCTTCCTTATGCCTAATTTCGGTGCCGATGACTGGACGTTTCCCACACAGAACGCTGCCTCAAGCTAGTTTCTACTTTTAGCTCAACCCGGGCAAATTTCCTTAAATATCTCTGTGAGCGTGGTCCCGCCCACATGCCCCACCCAGTTGGTCTGAATGCTCCCGGGGTTAATTCAATCTGTGGAATTTTTTCGAGCTGATTGGCGGAGCAAATCGGAAATCTTTTTACTCTTTTGATTGGTCGCTCGCAGCCTTGGGGCGGGGCACATGGGCGTGCCTCGCCGGGACGCGGTGAGCTGTCATTGGAAGATGAAACGGGCATTTCCAGAGCTTCGTGCCGTCGCCTAGGTCGCAAGGGGCGGGCCTTCTCCCTCCCAGGCTTTACATTGGCCTTTACATTGGCCAGACTTGTTGTCACTCATGGAACCTGGAGTTCATTGGTACAAAAGCTCCAAGAAGCGGTGGGTGATTGGTCGGCTACTGTTCCCGCCCCGATCTTGTCGCCATTTTACATAGGGGATCAGAAACCCTAAAGGGAGTGGTATTGGTACCGGTGGTCAGCTGGGCGATTGGTGAGTCGTGGGCTGGGGCTAGAGGGCTGCGGCACTTAAGGGCTGGCTGGGTTATCGCAGCTTCAGAGAAAGGGAGACTGGAGAGCAACGGGTGGCCTGCAGAAACGGGTGGGTCTCCCTGTCTCTTCGCACTCTGTAGGGCAGGGGCTGCGGAACTCTAGAGGCTTGGCTAGTCCGCTGCGGGGATGTGAGGCGGGGGTGGGGGTGGGGGTGGGGGGCTGCGGCGCCTCCGCTTTCTCGAGGGCCCGCAGGTCGAGAGGAAGCGGCCTAGCAGCTAGGCAGAAAAGACACTCGGACGCGTTCCCCGGGGGACCCAGCGCGCGTGCCCGCCGGCTGCGCACGCCCACTTGGCCACCCGCTCTGGTTCGCGTCCTGGAGATCTCCCCGCAGTTCTCCCTGATGGACAGTTGGTGCCTGTGTTAGAGGAAGGCGAGCGTGCCAGAGAGGCGCCGGGGTCGGCAGCGTCTTCCAGAGGGTGTCTAGCAGCCCAGCGGGCTTTGGGCGTCTGAAGCTAGGATGTGTCCTGTGCTCTGGGGAGGAGGAATCGAGTGTTTGCTTCATAGGACATCTTCCATGTACCTCTTCTTCCGCAAAATGTTCCTCACAGTTTCTCTCATCCGTGAGATTTGTCTTTTCTCTAAAACAAAGACAAAGAATCTTTAATTTTGTCGCCCACAGGATTTTGAGTGCTGCAATGCATTGGACTTGTGTATGCTTTCTGTATGGCCTCCTATATAACTAAAGCATTTATCATCATTCTTTGGTTGTAGCAGTTTCCCTGTATCTAATTTTTGTTCAGGTTAAATGCTCTGCTCCTTTTCTCATGTCTTAGGATTAAATGTGGGCTTGGACATCATCCATGAAGTTTAGCAACTGTAGGACACGACTAAATTTCAGAGGTGGGGTCTCTGGAATTTGGTGACCTCACCTCTGAGGTCCCTTGGGTTCTGATGAACGGGAGATGGACTGTCCTTGTTCCCTCTCACCTCTGCTCTGCCAAGGAGTAAAATTTTCCCATAATTGGCAGTTTAAAGGGAAACAAGGATTTTTATTTTTCTTTGAAGAATCTTTGTAGACTTCAGTAACAAGGTTAGAGTTGTAGTCAGTACTACTTTTTATTGGAGGATAATTGCTTTACAGTATTCGTCAGTACTACTTTTAAGTCTGTAATTAGAATGTCAAGCCCACACTTCAAATAGGCTGATCTGTTGAAATTAAAGGTGTAAATTTCTGCACAGCTAATCTGAACAACAAATTTGTCTTGACTGTTGCCTTCCTTTATAGTCTCTTATGTATTCTGTTGAAAAATAAAATATTGAACATTTGTGCAGTTATATGTTAATATGTTGTTGTTCAGTAGCTAAGTCATGTCTTGATTCTTTTTGAACCCATGGACTGCAGCACGCTAGGCTTCCCTGTCCTTCAGTGTCTCCCAGAATTTGTTCAGACTTATGTCCGCTGAGTCCGTGATGCCATCCAACCATCTCATGCTCTGTTGCCCCCTTCTCCTCCTGCCCTCAATCTTTCCCAGCATCAGAGTCTTTTCCAACCAGTCTGCTCTTTGCATCAGGTAGCCAAAGTATTGGAACGTCAACTTCAGCATCAGTCCTTCCTTTGAATAATCAGGGTTGATTACTGCGATTATCTTTGGAGGAGTGATAATTGGGAAGGTGCACAAGGAGATCTGGGTCGATGATAATCATCTTTTTTTATTTGGTTCATGACATTTCACTGAACTGTATGTTATCATTTATGTTTATATCTATGTAAATTATGTTTCAAAAGCTAATAATTAACAGTAAGGTGATCCTGCTGCTGGTGGGAATATAAATTGCTACAGCCACTATGAAGAACAGTATGGAGGCTCCTTGAAAAACTAAAAACAAAGCTACCATATAATCTAGCAGTCCTACTGCTGGGCATATACCCTGCTGCTGCTGCTAAGTCGCTTCAGTCGTGTATACCCTGAGAAAACCATAATTAAAAAGACACATCTTCCCCCAGTGTTCATTGCATCCCTGTTTACAATAGCTAGGACATGGAAGCAACCTAAATGTCCATTGACAGATGAATAGATAAAGAAGCTATGGGACATGTATACAATGGAATATTACTCAGCCATAAAAGTGAACGAAATTGGGTCATTTTTAGTGATATGGATGGACCTAGAGTGTTATACGGAGTGATGTAAGTCAGAAAGGGCAAAAAAACCAATACTGTAAATTAATGCATATATGTAGAATCTAGAAAAATGGTGCAGATGAATCTATTTGCAGGGCAGGAATAGAGACACAGGTTCAGAGAATGGACGTGCACACGGGGAAGGGGAGTGGAGCCAGTTGGGAGGTTGAAATGACATATGTGTACTACCATGTGTGAAATAGATAGCTAGTGGCGAGTTGCTGTAAAACGCAGGGAGCTCAGCTTGGTGCTGTGTGATGACGGAGAGGGATGGGATGGGGGTGGAGGGAGGCTTTAGAGGAGGGAACATATGTGTACATATATACTGTGTTGTACAGCAGGAACTAATGCAACATTGTAAAGCAACTATAATAAGAAAAGAAAATGTAATTTTTTAAACAGTGAGGTGATGGTCAACACTGGGTGCTATGGTCTCTCCCCAGTCTTTGCCTGGTTAATTTCTCTGTTAGCCATGCAGTTTCCCAGTGCTGTTATTTCCTCACCTCTGAAATTTTTTAGGTTCTTTTGTGGGTCTTTATGATACTGTCTGCTGGCCAAAGGCAACTATTAAATTTCTAAGAGGTGTGGATATCTAACCTGCCTTAAGGAGTTTGCTTCACAGTGTAGAATAGACTGGTTCTCTGCTTCATAAGTTCTCATTTCAGAAATATTAGTTGTATCTGTGGTGGCATTGCTTCCATACTTAGGGTGACGAAAGCCTGCCACCATTGAGACTGGGCTTCCCATACCCCACTTGGATGCTCCAATGGAAAAGAGACTTTTTGGCAAGGCATCAAAAGGCTTAGTTGAGTTTCCCCTGTGAAAACAAGATACTCAGCTCCTTCCTAGCCAAACTATACTTGAAATTGTTCAAGTTTTGCTAGGAGCCACCTCCAGTGGAGGCTTGTATTTCATGTGTATGTCTTGTATTTATGTGTCCATATCTCTGCGGAGAACCATTACTTGACTTGCCTTTCTTTTCCTTCAGGTCACAGAATTTGGTAACAATGGGGAACGTTTTTGAAAAATTGTTTAAAAGTCTCTTTGGGAAAAAGGAGATGCGGATTCTTATGGTGGGTTTGGATGCTGCTGGAAAAACCACCATCTTGTACAAACTGAAGCTGGGAGAGATTGTGACTACCATCCCTACAATAGGTATGTTAACGGCCTGTGACAGGACCAGTGTACACTGCAGTATGTTGTGCTTTTACCAGCTTCTTATGTTGCTGAATTTTTACTTTGGAGAATCTTGCCCGCCTCATAAACTTCTTGAGGCCCAAACTGGGTAATATACAATTTCCTAATTGCTTCCTGGTATCTCTGGCACATTGCTAGGTTTATAGGAGAGTCATACAAACAGATTTAGGTGGAACAAATTTAACCCTATCGACTTGACCAAAAAAAAGGGAAAAGATAATGATTAAAATCAATCTTTCTTCCAGGGCCCTTTCCAAGTGGAAGCATCTCTCCACGCCAGGTATGTTCCTGGTGTTTAAAGATGTAGTGTGGAAAAAAGAGAAGGACTTAGCATGGTTGTTTTTTTTTTTCCCTTCACTTTGGCTCACACCAACTACTTGAGGTGGTGGTCCACTGATGAATTTGATTTGTTCCATTGCTGGAGGACAATCTGACGGTGTAGTTATTCCTGCAAACCAGCTCTGTGTTTTGCTGGCCATTTATGGCTTTTGCAAAGGCAGCTTTGACAGAACTTAGTCTATGCCTCCTGAGCTGCCTCTAAATCTAAACTCCTGAGTGAGAATGGGCTCCCCCAGGGGGCATGTGAATGTCAGTAGTGTTCTGAAAGTTGGACTAGGCACAGGAACTAACTGAGCAACTTCAGAGATTGCAGCATTTAAATGAGGAAGAAACCAAACAGAGAAAATGCTCATACCCATAGCTTTAAAAAATGTTATTAGTCCAAAAAGAAAATAGGATAATTACTTGTTTTTCTCCTTTCATAAAAATAACTCATCCTTCCGTAGTGTCATACATACAGAAAAAATATAAACAAACCTTAAAAAAAAAACCCTGTGATTTTGGTGAATATCTTTTTTTTAATTTATTTTTAGCTGCACTGGGTCTTCATTGTTGAGCACATTCAAGTTGCAACAAGCGGGGCTACTCTCTGGTTGTGGTGCTCAGACTTACTACAGTGGCTTCTCTTGTTGCAGATCACCGGCTCTGGAGCATGGGCTTTGTAGTTGTGGCACGTGGGCTTAGTTGCTCCAAGGCATGTGTGATCATCCCAGACCAAGGAACAAACCCATGCCTCTTGTATTGGCAGGTAGATTCTTAACCTCTAGACCGCTGAAAGGTTGCTACTGCAAGCCGTGTGTTATGCCAGGGTTCGTGACCTCCAGAGGACAGGCTTTCAATCCGGGATCAGAGACAAGGCTTGACTACTTGGGGCCTTTTGTGTCGCAAAGTTTTATTAAGGTATAACAGAGATAGGGAAAGCTTCTGACATAGACATCAGAAAGGGAAAGAAAGAGTGCCCCCTTGCTAGTTTTTAACAAGGCGTTTTATGTCTGTTGGCAAGCTTCTCATCAGATAAGAGAGACACCTCAAGGCTGAGGGAGTTTCACCAGGCCCCTGTCCCACAGTATGCATTTTTGAGATAGAATGGCAAAAAGTATGTCATCCCCAGTCATAAAACAACTGACATGAATACTGGTTTGTTGAGCCATTATCATCAACCCAAGGTTTGAGAAAAGAAAAAAAAGGTTAGTCTTAGGCAGAACCAGTTTCATCAACAGAGAATGAAAAAAAAGTCTGCCACTTGCAGTTTATTTCCTCCTGCCACATGAGGACCTCTGGCCTCCCTACCTGTTACCCTCTCACCACCGGGGAAGTCCTGGTGAATATCTCTGTGAAGTCATGTGCATGCTGTTTTCCAACTTACTGTGCATTACACAGCATCTTTGGTTCTCTTCCATGTCTTTACCTCTCTGTGGAATGCTTTCCTACCTTCTTCCTTACCACCCACAACCCCCACCCCCCCACCCCACCGCTTATGTAGCTAAATACCAGCTTATTCCTTCAGTCTCAGTTTAAGCATCATTTCTCAGGGATGCCTTTTCTGATCCCTCGGATGGTTTTCCCCTGTTGTAAGTTTCCATAGCAACCTGAACTTCTGAGTCACTCTCAGCACATTTGTCATTGCTCACTCACTACCTCTCTTCCACAAGTGTAAATAAGAGCAGGAATCACGTCTGCCTTGCTCACCACTGTTCTCAGGTGCCCAGCAGAATGCCTGGCACATAGTGGGTGTCCAGTAAACATTTGGTGAATGGGTTGCGGTAGATCATTGAACCGATGGCCCCCAGTGAGTCACGCCCTTCAGTAGCCACAGCCCTGCACAGTCCCCTTCCACAGTGATGCTGGTCATGGCCATATGACGTGCTTTGGCCAAGGGCACATCAGCAAATGTGATCCACACAGAGATTGGATAAGAGCTTGTGCCTTGGGGTTTGCCCTTTTGGAACACTACCACCACCACATGAGGGAGCTCAGTGCTCCTTGAAAATAAAAGATCACCTAGAGAAGAGAAGTCCAGCCTACCCCCAGAAGACTCTGCAAGAGGAAGCCCAGGCAACCTGCTGAATTGGGGACGGGGGAGAATCATTGTTCTAAGCCATGTTCTAAATAAATCATTGTTCTAATTAATAACCAATACAGATCAACCTCTAGTTTTAGTAACTAGAAAGTATGTGGCGCTGTTCCACTGATGGATGATTAGGTTATGTGCAACAGTTCTCTGTAAACGATCCTGATCATTCAAAGACCAGTCAAACGTGGCTGAGCTCACTAAGGAGACTGAGAAGGTATAGCCAGAGAAACATAAGGAAAATAGGAAGCCAGGGAAGAGTTTCAAGGAAGGAATGAACAGTAGTGTCAGATATAAAATCAAATTATGTAAGAACTGGAGAGCTATTGATGGATTCTCAACCTTGCTGACCTTGGTGAAACCATAAAGCGTGGTGAAGCAGAACTAAGGTGTAATGGGTGAGAGGTAACAAAGTTTGACTTTAAAAACGAGAAAGCGGTGATTGCAGGTGATGATGTGGAGTCAAGGAAGGGTTTCTTTGAAGGATGTACTTTTACATCCTAAGCCTGCTGAGAATAACAGGTTGGAGATTTCGAATGGGGCAGAGAAGAGCAATAGTAGAAGGTTCCAGACAGCATGGGTGGACCAGATCCAGCCCATGGGTGGATGGAATCAGCATTAGCTGCTTCCTTGTTCCAAGAGGGAGGGAGAGAAGTGTGGATGAAGAGGTACATGGGTTTCTGTGGTGTGTGGTGGGAGGCAGAAAGCAGCCCTATCGACGGCTTCTGTTTGCTCTGAAGTCTGCCGGAAGAGCTGCTGGGAGAGAGGGAGAGGAGGTGTCAGGTGGGAGACACCTGTCTTGATGCACAGAGAGCAAGCTGACTTAACACGTTCTGTTGTGTAAGCTATAGATCTTTGACTGGCAAGCTGCTTCATAAATGAAAAATGCTGTCTAAATGTTAGCTGAAGTTATTTTGAATTGTTGAGCCAGCAAAAGTCTGCATTAAACACTCCCCATCTTCCCCGTGTAGGTTTCAACGTGGAGACAGTAGAATATAAAAACATCAGCTTCACAGTCTGGGATGTCGGCGGCCAGGACAAAATCAGACCTCTGTGGCGACATTATTTCCAGAACACACAAGGTAGAGATTATCCATTTTCTCACCTTGCAACCATTTCTGTTAAATGCATCTAAAGATGGGTACTTGAAGCAAAACCTTGTGGCACTCTGCTCTATTTGGACCATCAGTCACTGCTTCTCTTTCGATGACCCACTTAAAAATTTACTGGGGAGGTTTTTTTTTTTTGAGAAGTGGTCCCTGCCTTCTTTGGAAAAATACTTGGGCTTTAATGCTTTACACAGGCATCTCCTCTTAATCTAGAACAGTTATAAAATGGTTGTCCTGATGAGTTTCATCTTTTGGTTAATTGAAAGTGCCTTAGATGAAGTACCAATTTTTAAAGAATTTGAATTCTGTAAACTCCTTTAAGCCGGTTGAGAATATATGAGAAATCATGCCTGAGAGAAAGAGATAGACAGCGATGGTTAGAAACCCAGACCCAGCATCCTGTGTGGCCATAGTCCCTTCCGGCTTCCCTGTTATCCTGCAAGTACATGAACAGGCACGAATATCCTAGATCATTGCCTTGTTTCCTTACTACTGGATTTTTAAACTTTGGAGTTATAATATGTCCCATATCAGTCTCTCTTGAGTTTTTCCATTGTTTATATTTTGGATAACCTTATAGATATTGCCTATCCAGAGATCCATAAGCTGTTCAGATAGTTTTTACACCCTCATTCTCAAACCATCTGGCATCCACGTACTCATTTCAGAATTTACTTGGAGTCTTTTCATTTTGAAAATTCTACTACTGATGGTGGGTGTTTTCAGTGCATATGTTTCATAGTAATGACCCATATTTGTCAGTCTTTTCAGTCCAAATACCCATGTCGACTGCCCCTTTATATTGTATATCATTATTTTAGTGATGACCTTTAACACTTAAGTCTCTTTGTAGTTACCGCCTCAACCTATAGATTTAGAACGTCTTTCCTCAGAATAGTGTATTTATCTTTTCTTTTTCACTTTTGTTAGTGGGAAGTTGAAAACAAAAAACAAAGAAGACACATAACACATCCCCATGTACCCATTACCCAGCTTCAAAAGTTATCGGTGTTTTGCCCAGAGTACATTATAGCAAATGATGCCTCTTACTCATCGTCCTTCAGTGTTTATTTTAAACCGATAAAACTTTATGATTTCTGTATTTATTTGGCTGAGCCAGGTCTTCCTGTGGCCCACAGGATCTTCAGTTGCAGCATGCAAACTCTTGATTGTGGCCCATGGGATATAGTCCCATGACCAGGGATCAAACCCAGTGCCCCTGCATAGGGAGCATGGAATCTTAGCTACTGGCCCACCATAGAAGGCCCTAAAGCTTTTTTTAAAAAACTTAATCTCCATGCATTATCCCACTTCCAAAATTAATATCCTTTCTTTACTGTCTGGTACCCAGCTCTTGGGGGATTCCCTGGTGACTCAGACAGTAAAGAGTCTGGTCTGCCTGCAATGCAGGAGACCGGGATTCAACCCTGTGTTGGGAAGATTCCCTTGGAGAAGGCAATGGCAACCCACTCCAGTATTCTTGCCTGGAAAATCCCATGGGTGGAGGAGCCTGGCAGGCTATAGTCCGTGGGGTCATAAAGGGACACGCCCGAGCGACTTCACTTTTACCCAGTCCTCCAGTTCCACATTGGACTTGCTTGCATCGGGAATCAAAGTTTACACATTGCATTTCATTGTCCTGTCTCTTTAGTCTCTTATTCTACAACAGTTTATCCCTCCACTGTTTGCTGTCTTTCCATCTGCATTTATTAGCTGAAATTCTTCTAAATAAAGAATTCTTTTATCAAATATTTGGTTTCTGTGAAATATAGTGTATATAAGAAAGGCAGGAAAAAGATAATTCTTTTCCCTTTATTGGTTTTCGGAGAAACAGTTTGATGACCCTAGCAGCCTTGCATGATGTTACTCGCTCAGTGTGTCCGACTCTTTGTGACTACGTGGTCTGTAGCCTGCCAAGCTCCCCTGTGCATGGAATTCTCCAGGCATGGAATTCTCCCCTGATGACGCTTAGATTTTTATGTCTTATGCTTCAATCTGTTGCAGACAGTATACGTTTTGACACTTAGTTGTTGCTGTTGAATCACTAAATTGTGTCCAACTCTTTTGCAACCTCCATGGACTGTAGCCTGCCAGGCTGCTTTATCCGTGAGATTTCCCAGGCAAGAATACTGAAGCGGTTTGCCTCTCTCCAGGGGATCTTCCTGACCTAGGGATTGAACCCATGTATCCTACATTGGCAAGCAGATTCTTTACTACTGAGCCACCTGGGAAGCCCACTCAGTGTACTGATTCAAATGTTAATCTCATCCAGAAACACAGTCACGGACACACCCAGAATACCATTTGACCAAATGTCTGGGTACCCTGTGACCTAGTCCAGTCAACACATAAAATTAACTATCCGGAGTCCAAAATACTAGAGGTTTCATGTCCTTATTCTCCAGAGGGTTCCCTTCTCCCACGCTTTTAAGAGTTGTCACACTCAGTCACCAAGTAGAAATGCCTTTTATTTTCAATCTTCTATTTATAGCAAGCCTAATTTTACTGAGTTTCAATAGCTATTGCTTCGATGGTAGGAAACTGGCTGTATTCTAGGACCGTCGAGTAGGTGGTTTGGACTCTTCATGAAACAAGCAAACGGGGCGTCTTTGAAGAATGGATTTTCTGTTTTGGTGGGTCCAAACATTGCAGCCACTAGTGATCTTAGATGTTGTCCTTATTTTTCTTGCACCTTTGCAACAGACAGGCTGTCTTTTTTATTTTAAATTTTCTTCTTCATCAGTATGTTGAGCAGAACAGACTTAATGATAGCTTAGCTCTCAATTAAGATAGTGAACTAGGTGTAGACTGGAATGTAAACTATTTATGGGATTTCTTAGTTGATATATCATATGTGTGCTCAGTCGTGTCCAACTCTGGGACCCCATGGACTGTAGCCCACCAGGCTTCTCTGTCCATGGAATTCCCCAGGCAAGAATGCTGGAGTGCGTTGCCATTTCCTGCTCCAGGGGATCTTCCGACACAGGGATTGAACCCGTGTCTCTTGTGTCTCCTGCGTTGGCAGGTGGATTTTCTTAGAGAAGGCATAGAATAGTTCCTTAGATAGGCCATTAGTTGTGATGTGGAAAGATTTTTCTCCTTGATTTAGGTTCCGTTAATTTAATTTGCTAAGTAGCGATGTATTTATATGGTTTAAAAATTTAAAGAAGTGAAAGTATACAGTGCGGAGTCACCACCTCATTCCTGCCCCCAAACCACCTGGTTCCTCTTCCCAGTTTTATTTCTTGTTTATCTGTCCAAAGATACTTTATGCATATCCAGGCGGCTGTGGATACATATTTCTACCCATGTCTAGAAACAAACCACAGCACAGTGCCCATTGGTAATTTTACCTTTTTTAGGTTTTCTTAGTTTAGAAGTGTAGTGAGTCTGCTGCTGGGTTCCTTTGTTTCTCACACAAGCATCTAAATAAAAAGAGTATAAAATGGGACCTCATATTTATAAACCTTTATTTTTTATTAGGAATGGCCAGTGGATCATATATCAGCTTCTACCCTGTCAGTTTTGCATGGGAGACTAAGGGTCTCCTAAGATCAGGAAAACCGCCTTTGCTCAGCTATGATCAGAGTCCAGAGACTTACTGGCAGCCTCTCAAGTCTTTGAGGGGAGTTTTGAACATTCTGCATTTTTTGGGTCTGATGTGATGTAACAGACATGACTTTGACTCTCACGTAAGCCCCAGACAGTCAGAAGCTGTGGGCGCTCCCGTCTGCTGGAGTGGGCTGTTCCAGGCAGCTGGTCAGGCAGCTGTTGGGTGGGCCTGGGAAGCGTGGGGGTGTCAGGGATTGGGGAAGGGGTATGTGGAAAGGGTCGAGGGCCAGCACAAGTTTTCCCTCCTAGACACAGTGGTGAGGTCTCAGTGTGAGAAGGAACCCGGAAGTCATCTCATCCCACTATGCTTGTCCCACCAGCAGAGTCCCTTCTGTGGGCTCCTGCAAGTGACCACTGGAGCTGCCCACAGGTATCTCCAGTGAGGGGCAGGCCTCTTGAGGCGGCCCACGGCACCTGCAGTTCTGTTCTCCTTTTAAAATTTTTTTTTAATTTTTAAAAATTTATTTACTTCTTTGGCTGCATCAGGTCTTAGTTGTAGCTTACGGGATCTTCGTTACATCACGTGGGTCTTTCATTCTCTCTAGTCATGGTGCGAGGGCTTTGTTGCCCTGTGGCATGTGGAATCTTCGTTCCTCAACCAGGGACTGAACCTGAGTCCCCTGAATTGCAAGGCAGATTATTCATAGCTAGACCACTAGGGAAGTCCCCTGTTGACTCTTTATCACCTCAGCCTCCTGGAGTTGTACCCACTGATCTTCCATCTACTTCCAACAAGTTGAACCTCTGTATGTCATAGCTTTTAGATATTTGAAGACAGCCATCAGTCCCCTCGGTGAGTCTTTGCTCTAGGTAAAGTACTCCCAGTTATATAAACTGTTTTTCGTATGACATAGTATCTAATTCCTCTGCCGTCCTCATCAGTCTTTGCCCTTCCAGTTCTTCTGTGCCTTAGAGTGTGAGGTCAGCCCCGAGCACGTAACATACCCAGGATGTTCTGACTGGTGCAGTGTAGCCTAGGCCTTTTTTTTTTGTCCATATTTTAGAGACTGAGCTGCCCTCTCTTCTGTTGATATAGCCTAGGGCCACTATTATTAAATAGTTCTTCTGGCAGCCACTTCCTATTTTTATCTGCCAGAGGGCTTTTTGTCAGCTAACCACCCAGTTCTTACCACCATTAATGTCACATGGACCACTGCTCAGAGCGTCTTCCCCATCCTGCATGTGGACTGTGTGCTGAGTTCCTCCTGGGCACCGCCTCTGGAGACCCCATGGCCCCAGCTCTTCTGCAGCCAGTGTGGCAGTGACCGGGTCTGTGCAGGCTTCAGCCACCTTTGCTCAGTCCCGTTCTTTGGCCTGTCTCTTGCTTCCTGGGATTTCTCTGCTGCTATAGTGAGGGATGCTGCAAACATTTCTGACACCAATTGCCTGGGGTTGGGCCATACTTCACAGGTTAAGGGCAGAAGACGCCTTCACTGCAGACACCAGCTGCAAATTCAGGGCTCCCCAACCACCCTCACTTTATTTCAGCTGTTCACAAATTTGACAGTTCCCAGTGAGAAGGAAATGGCAACCCACTCCAGTATTCTTGCCCGGAGAATCCCAGGGACAGAGGAGCCTAGTGGGCTGCCATCTATGGGGTTGCTGAGGGTCGGACACGACTGAGCGACTTCACTTTCACGCATTAGAGAAGGAAATGGCAATCCACTCCAATGTTCTTGCCTGGAGAATCCCAGGGACAGAGGAGCCTAATGGGCTGCCATCTATGGGATCACTGAGGGTCGGACACGACTGAGCGACTTCACTTTCACTTTTCACTTTCACGCATTAGAGAAAGAAATGGCAGTCCACGCCAGTGTTCTTGCCTGGAGAATCCCAGGGACAGAGGAGCTGGCTGGGCTGCCATCTATGGGGTCGCACAGAGTCGGACACGACTGAAGCGACTTAGCAGCAGCAGCACCAGTGTTCCCTCAGGTTCTTTTTGTTTATTTGTTAATTGGCTGCACCAGGTCTTAGTTTTGGCATGTGGGATCTAGTTCTCAGACCAGGATCGAACCCAGGGGCCCTGCATTGGAAGCCCAGAGTCTTAACTACCAGGGAAATACCCCTTCAGATTCCGTCTTCATTAAAACAACTCACAGGACTCAGATTGCTACACTTACAGCTCCAGTTTTATTATATAGCAGAAGGATACAGATGAACCAGCCGAAGGAAGAGATGTATGTGGAGGCACACAAGGTACCCAGGGCTTGTGTCGTACTCTTCCCACGGGGTCAGGGCCAATACCCTGTGGCCCATAGAGGTGCTACATACACAGCGTTGCCAGCCAGGGAAGGCTGTCTCAACGTGGGTGTTCACAGACTTTTATTGGGTCTTTATCACGTAGGCATGATGTAGAAATGAAGTAACTAAACATAAGCCTAACCTTTTCTCTCTTTATTCTTTAAAAAATTTGTATTGGAGTGGAGTCGCCTTACAACCTTGTATTAGTTTCTGCTATACAGCAAAATGTGTACATATACTTACATCCCCTCCCTTTGGACTTTTTCCTGTTCAGGTGACCACAGTGCATTACGTAGTTCCCAGTGCTATAGAGCAGGTTCTCATTAGTTACCCATTTTATACATAGTATCAGTATTGTATCTGTGTCAACCCCATCTCCCAATTCCTCCCCCTTCTCTCCTCTTGGTATCCATATATTTGTTTTTTATATCTGTGTGTCTATTTCTGCCTTGCAAATAGGATCATCTATACCAGTTTTCTAAATTCCACATATATGCATTAATGTACAGCTTTTATTTTTCTTTCTGACTTACTTCATTCTCTATGACAGCCTCTAGGTCCGTGTTTCTGCAAATGAGCCCATTTTATTCCTTTTTATGGCTGAGTAATATTCCATTGTATGTATGTATTGCATCTTCTTTACCCATTTCTGGGTTAATGAGCATTTAGGCTGTTTCCATGTCCTGACTATTGTAAACAGTGCTGCAGTCAACATTGGGGTGCATGTGTCTTTTTGAATTATGGTTTTCCCTGGGTATATGCCCAGTAGTAGGATTGCTGGGTCATATCGTAGTTCTATTTTTAGTTTTTTAAGGAATCTCCATGCTGTTTTCTATAGTGGCTGTATTCTCTGTATACTCCTTTGTTGTTGATCTGTTGAGGGGCCATGGTGTCTCTGAAAAAGGCTGGTTGGGTGTCCAGCAGGCTTCCCAACTCTGGAGATTCTACAGATGCTTCCGTATTGATTGCTTTCAGTGAAACCACACACGTAAGCAGGCAGAGGCTGTCAGGACATGTGAACAGCTACCCTCCCCAGGTTCAGATGGCTAACACGCTGCTGCTTTCCATTCAGGTCTGATTTTCGTGGTCGACAGTAATGACAGAGAGCGGGTCAATGAAGCCCGAGAAGAACTAACCAGAATGTTAGCCGAAGACGAGCTCAGAGATGCGGTCTTACTGGTGTTTGTAAATAAACAGGTATGCCCCTAGCTGTCTGAATCCTGGGACTGAAAAGTGCTACCAGCTGCTCGCTTTAAAAACAGAGATAATTAATGAGCTGCCTGCCTTCCTCTCGCCAGCCCTTCCCGTAACCTTCCCCGCCACCTCTTTTTAGCTTGGGTCTTATATTCATTCACTCACTCAGCAAACATCCACTGAGCATTCACTAAGATCCAGGCATTGTTTGGGGTATTGGTGATATAGCACTGAACCAGACAGACAGAAATCCCTGAGTTCATGGAGCTTGCATTCTAGTGGGAAGAGCGTCAGTCAGTAACAGATATGTCCTATGTCTGGGGGAGTCATGGGAAAAGGGGCAGGTGTGGAGAAGGCTCAGAGGGCCCCTCTGATAAGAGGACGTCTGATCAGATGACACCTCGCTGCCATATAGCTCAGGGAGCTGAGCTCAGCTCAGCACTCTGTGATGACTTAGGAAGATGGGGTGGGAGGGAGGGCATATATGTATACATACAGCTGATTCACAGCGTTGTGCAGGAGAAACTAGCACCACATTGTAAAGCAGTTACACTCCGTTTAAAAAAATAAATAAGCTATAAGCATATGTTGTACAACACAAGGACTACAGCCTATATTTTATAATAAGTATAAATGGAGTATAACTTGTAAAAAGTGAATCATTATATTGTATACCTGTAAGCTATATAATATTGTACATCAACTATATTTTAATTAAAAAAAAAAAAAAAAAAGATGACCCCTGGAGGCCCTCAGGAAGGGAGCCTGACTGTTCTAGGAAGAGCAAGGCAGCCAGTGCAGCTGGGGTGGAGTGGTGTGGGGTGGGGGGTCAGCAAAGGGGGAGATGAAATTGGATGATGTGGGGCCAGTCCTTGAGGAAACTCGGCTTCCATGTAAATAACACAAAGCAGTAAAAGTGGGGTAGGAGGCAGACGTGGAACCATCCAGCCTCAGGACAAGAAGCTGAAGTCAGGGTGGAAAGGAAGGTGGAATCCCGTGGAAATAACCAGCCTGAGATGCACAGTCCCATTTCGATGCCTTCCCCCTACTTTCTCCTCCACGAGTATATTCATTATGTAACTGAGATCTTGCATCTTGCCAGTGTTGCGTCCTTCGTCGTTTCAGATTTGTCAGAGGCATGTTCTCTTATCATCTAGCTCTTGGTAAGCACTGTAATGGTGGGGCATCATCATTCACTTGGCGGTTACCCCACCATTAGATTGGATGTCAGTTTGAGGTTCGTTAGTGCACATGGACTTTGATAAAAGAAAACGTTTGTTCTTTTAATTATAGAACCAGGACACGTTCAGGGTATAGATCCACAGACAATTCACAATATCGAGTGAAACATTCTAGCCTCACTTTTTGGGATAAAAACATTGTTAAATTCTTTACATCTCTCTCCAGAGCTTATTCTGCATCCTGTTTTGCAACCTGCTTCTTAGCATATCTTTGATGTCCTTCCAAATCATTGTCTAGATCTACTTTGTTCTTTTTTTTTTTTGGCTGCGCTTTGCGGCATGTGGGATCTTATTTCCCCAACCAGGGATCAAAACCTGTAGCTCCTGCATTGGAAGCTGAGTCCTAACCACTGGACTGCCAGGAAAGTCCTCAGATCTACCTTGTTCTTTCATGCTAATTTATTCAAATTTGGTTTCAGCTTACTACATGCCAGACACAGTTCTAGGCACTAGGAATATGTCAGAGAACAAGATAGACAGAGATTCCTTCCATGGTAAAACTTGCATTCTGGTTATAGGAGGCTGGTAATAAGCATACTAAGTCAGTCAGTTTTGTAATACAGTAAGCTTGCGGTGAGGGCTATATTTAAAACAATGAAGCAGGACAATCAAGAGGGGTCACGGGGGCATAAAGACCTTGCAGGGGATCTTGAGCACTTGGGCTCTTACACTGAGAGAGACAAAGCTGTCGCCTGGTGTTAATAGCAGAAGGACTTGATCTGACTTCACTGACTGCCAGGTTGAGGATAGACTTTTCTGGGAGGAAAAGCAGAAGCAGGGAGACCAACTCAGAAGTAATTTCAGTACTCCAAATGAGAAGCAGTCAGACTCTAAATATATTTTGCAGGTAGAGCCAATGGGCTTTCCCAGCGTGGAGCTGTGAGAGTGGAGAGAAAGAGAGGGAAGGAAAAATTAAGGGCGATTTGAAGGTTTGAGGCCTGAGCCTCTAGGCAGCCAGAGATAAGACTGTGGGTTAAGGGCAGATGTTGGGGAAGAGCATGGTATTTCATTACGTGGATGGAACATTGCTGAACTGACTTCTGAATATTCTCTTCCAAGGATCTTCCCAATGCTATGAACGCAGCAGAGATAACAGACAAGCTTGGCTTACATTCGCTCCGCCAGAGAAACTGGTATATTCAGGCTACTTGTGCCACCAGTGGAGATGGGCTTTATGAAGGCCTGGACTGGCTCTCCAACCAGCTCAAAAACCAGAAGTGACGGGGAGGAGCCGCGCTCCCTGTGCGCCGTGGCAAAGTCAGCTGGCCTCTTGTGTGTGCGTGTGTGCGTGTGAGGAGCCAAGTGTGGGTGTGTGGCCGGGCGTGGGAGCAGCTTTCTCACATAGTGCCTTATACACATTCTAAAGAAACCAGTCTTACATGTTAAGAACAACCAGTGTTACATTTTCTACACTACCTTCCATTTCAGTAGCTTTGATGACCAGTTCTGCAGTCCATGGGGGTGTCCCAAGGGCTCCCCCATGCCCAAGAGCCGGACTGGTCTTTGTGATGGGAAAGCTGGGGGAGGGTGGGCCGTGGACTGCCTTCACTTGTGTGATCTTGGCCCAGGCCTGGGGTCTCTGCACCACTGGGGATCCTGTTAGACTCTGGCATCCTTTTGTTTAAAAAAAAAAAAAAAAAAGGAAGGCTCAAATTAAAAAGGCCCTTGCTTACCACAGATGTAAAGTTCAGATCTGAACTTAAGTTATTTTCTAGCCCAGAGGTCCTGGTTTAATGTACTTTACTGAGAGAAATCAGTGATCTTATTCTATGAGAAGGAAAAAAACCCCATAACACTAGACCCTGTAACACTAGAAAATCATCGAATCCTCCCTTCCTTTGACTCTTATTTGCCAAATGGAGACCCTCTGGGGTGGGCACCCAGCACGTGGCAAGGCTCTTTGCCGCCCTGCCACGCCCCAGGCTGGGTTAAGGAGGGGCTACGCCTTCGTGTTCCCCGTCACCTCTCCGAGGCTGCTGTCCCCACTCCTCTGCTCTGCGCTGAATGTTCTCTGCCTGAAGCAAGAGCTTGGCTCTCCTAGATGGGAGCAAAACCATGTACAGTATTTTAGTCCAACTTGCGGTTTGGGTTAGCTGCTCTTCCTAGAACCACACACCCAGGAGTTCTGAGAGTTGGTAAGAGAATCAAGGGGTTAAATTTGAGCAACGAGACGCCCGGCAGCCAAGTTGGTTGGTGCTAAATTTTGCCTTGAAGGATGTCTCATCCAGGCCACTCTCTGTGGCACTGGGACTCCCTCTTCTGGTTGGCAATCATGGAATTTTCCATGCCATGGAATCATGGCAAACATGGAAATGTGCTCTATGTTATCCTCAAAAATAGAGATAACAACGGCCTGAAACGAACTAGGTTCGCTCAGTAATCTAGAGCTGTTTCGTCCAGACAGCTGTTGTCCAAATTTGTACCTAAGCTCTTCCACGACTACCTTTTAAAATTGCTTTTTCGAAAAAAAAAAAAAAACTCTTTGTTTTAAATTACAGAGGAGGAGAGTGTAAAATGAATTTTAACAAAAGTAAACCTTGTTGATAACCACGAAGTTGCTATGACTTGGAAGAAATTTCATGCTGTGATCAATGTGGAGTGTAATGTTTTTCCTTAAGACATTGACTTTAAAGAATGTTCCTTGCAGTACTGGCAACAAAGTCCAGATTTGATTTTTAAATCATGCAATTAAGTCCTGAGAAATATTTAGATTGTGCGCCTCAAATTGGCAGAGTGTGTCTTACACTTTTGTATTTATGCTAGTGCGTGTGCCCATGCTGGGCCTCATCAAACACTTGTTGATTGGTTGGACAATAAAGACTTGCTTTGGAAGGAGTGGCTCAGATGGTAAAGCGTCTGTCTACAATGCGGGAGACCTGGGTTTGATCCCTGGGTCGGGAAGATTCCCTGGAGAAGGAAATGGCAACCTGCTCCAGTATTCTTGCCTAGAATATCCCATGGATGGAGGAGCCTGGTGCAGCCCCTGCCCATGGGGTCCCAAAGAGTTGGACACGAGTGAGCGACTTCACTTTCACTTTCACTTTGGAAGGAGGAGACGACAGCCATGTGCTTCCGGATGTCTTGAACATCTTTAAAATTCCTTCCCCTCTCCATCTCAGCAGACTTGCTGTTAAAAACTCCCAGGGCACTTGTACAAAAGGCAGAACCTCCCGGGGGTGCTGTCTGGGCCCTCCTGCCTTCGGCAGTGCTCCTCATTCTTACCTTCCATGATACTTGGAACCACTGAGGTCTTTCTCTGAGTTTGGAACTGATGATTTGTGGTTAGTGGATCAGTGGAGGCACTTCAGTGTAGTGCCTTTGAGCAAAGGCTTGGGTCCCTGAAAGCCATATTCACATCCCACCTCTGTCCTTACTAGCTGCCTGGCATCAGGCCTGTGATTCTTGCCTCCCTATCCCTGAGCCTCTGTTTGCTTAACTGTTAAATGGGTATAATAATGCCTACTTCATAGGGTTGTGAGATGAAATGTCTCAGACCTTTGTTTTCCTTGCCTGTTGTTCCCCTGAGGATATTTTGATGTCTCAAATGTGAACAGCAGTGCTGGCCACAAATTGATCAGCATTTTTTTTTTTTTTGGCTGTGCCATGTGGCATATGGTATTTTAGTTCCCCAACCAGGAACTGAACCCAGGCCCATGGCAGTGAGAACACAGAGTCCCAACCACCAGACCTCCAGGAAATTCCCTGATCAGCATTTATAGGAGCAGTGAAGTGGGATAGGATAGGGCTATATTTAATCTCTCCCACTCTATTCACCTTCTAATCTCATTGAATCCCCTGTCCTTTTCTAACTTGGGAAGTTGTAAGATGACCAGTTGGGATGCTAGTTTAAAAAGCATGTTGCTATGTCCCAAACTTAATTTTTTAAAACAATTCTTATTTTTAGCATGTTCAGAGTTGTACGACCAGCACTACTAATTTTAGACTATGTTCATCACCCCTCAAAGAAAACCTGGATCTATTCCCTGATCTTCCCTTTCCTATGGCCCCTGGCCACTGTTGATCTACTTCCTGTTTCTGTGGATTCGCCTATTCTGGGCAGGTGTGGGTCCTAGGTAGTTACTTCTTGAAGCCATGAGGTGCTGTTGGCTTGAACACAGCATCAGTCCTGAGGCATCAACCTGTAGACAGGTGAGGCAGAGCCCCAGGGAAGAGACTGCCTCACAGGTGACCCTGGAATTTATTACCTTGAGAAGGAAAGGGGTGCTTCTAATAATTATGCAGGGGTACAAGGCATGTATTTAATGGGAAATAGATGGGGAAATAGTGGAAACAGTGTCAGACTATTTTTTGGGCTCCAAAATCACTGTGGATGGTGACTGCAGCCATGAAATTAAAAGATGCTTACTCCTTGGAAGAAAAGTTATGACCAACCTAGATAGCATATTCAAAAGCAGAGACATTACTTTGCCGACTAAGGTCCGTCTAGTCAAGGCTATGGTTTTTCCTGTGGTCATGTATGGATGTGAGAGTTGGACTGTGAAGAAGGCTGAGCGCCGAAGAATTGATGCTTTTGAACTGTGGTGTTGGAGAAGACTCTTGAGAGTCCCTTGGACTGCAAGGAGATCCAACCAGTCCATTCTGAAGGAGATCAACTCTGGGATTTCTTTGGAAGGAATGATGCTGAAGCTGAAGCTCCAGTACTTTGGCCACCTCATGTGAAGAGTTGACTCATTGGAAAAGACTCTGATGCTGGGAGGGATTGGGGGCAGGAGGAGAAGGGGATGACAGAGGATGAGAAGGCTGGATGGCGTCTCTGACTCGATGGACATGAGTCTGAGTGAACTCCGGGAGATGGTGATGAACAGGGAGGCCTGGCGTGCCTGAACTGAATGGTTACCCTCTCAGAATGGAGAGAGCTTTGAATCTGGAATCAAAGTTACTCCCCCGCCCCCCCGCCCCGCCCCTAATTTCCCCACCTGTAAGGAAGTTCCTAGGCTTACCTGGGGGACAGCTCTGTGTGAGTACCAAGAATACAGGGGTAATCGGGGGATCCATGAGTCAATTCTGTATATGTGATTTGATCTATTTGAAACAATAGCTTAACAGAACTGAGAATATTCACATGTGAGTTGCTCAAGACAGGTGGCTTTTTACTCCTGTGGAGGCCGGTTTCAAGTGACATGAAGCATAGTAACTTGAGAAGATCTGAGTTCTTTGTCCACCAGTATCTGGAGGCTATCAAACGGTACACAGAAAATCAGACAGTGTGCTCTGGAGACCCTTTTTCCTTTGAAATTTTTGATACTCTTCACCCTTTTTGGCAGCAGGCTTTATTGAGATACATTTCCATGAATTCACAGATTTTCTTCAGTCATATCCTATTGTGCAACCATCGCTGCGATCAATTTTATTCATTTATTTGGGTGTGTCAGGTCTTAGTCACAGCACTTGGATCTTTGCTGCCAAGATGTAGCATCTTTTGTTGTGGGCCACAGGCTCACGGACCCAGTAGTTGCGGTGCAAGGGCTTAGTTACTCCACAGCATGTGGGATCTTAGTTCCCCAACCAGGGATCGAACCCTCGTCCCCGGCATTGCCAGGCAGACTGTTAACCACGGGACCACCAGGGAAGTCCCATTTTATTTCTTTGGCCAAACCACGCAGCTCGTGGGGTCCCAGTTCCCTGACCAGGAATGGAACCCACGCCCCACACACTGGGAACACAGAGTCTTGACAACTGGACTGTCACGGAAGTCCTGCAATCAACTTTAGAAATTTTCATCACTCTGAAAAGACACCCTGCCGCAGTCACTCCCCCCTTTTTTTTCATACCACTCAACCCTAGGCCGTTACTAACCACTGGTCTCCTTTCTATCTGGAGTTAGGAGGACACTTGAAACTTTGCTTTTTAACCACCAGCTGGTCTTTGAGGTGTCACAGTAAGAACTTTTTTCCTATTTTGTTTTTCATTGTTTTACTCTAATACATAGCATAGGAGGGTTTCCCGGCTGACTCAGACGGTAAAAGAATCTGTCTGCAAGGCAAGAGACCCAGCTTCTATCCCTGGGTCAGGAAGATCCCCTGGAGAAGGGAATGGCTACCCACTCCAATATTCTTGCCTGGATTCCAAGGACAGAGGAACCTGGCGGACTACAGTCCATGTGGTCACACAGAGTCGGACGCCGCTGAGCACGCGTGCGTGCAGCTTGCTACTGCACCTGTTGCCGCTAGGCGGTGCTGCCGCTCCACCTGACTGACACACAGCCCTGGGTGGAGTGGGCCGCGCCGGTTCCCAAGCGTGGGCGAATCCATTTTCTTGCCTGGACACCAAGAATGACCCAGAAAACTACAGCTAGGAATATGCCTGGAAGAGAAAGACGAAACGGGCACCCAGTGTACCCAGGAATTGTGAGTGCCAATAATAATAAAGGTGGCAGCAACAGTGGTTGATTGTGAAGAATTAATCTCTATTTACTGAGCATAGTGGGTAGTGTTCTAGACACTCTGCACTCATCCTTTCTAATTGTCACACCCAGCAAGTCATGTGTATTGTATCTGCTTTACAAAGCAGGAAACCAAGGATACAAAGTGACTTGATGGTGGCCACGTGGTCATGATTCAAATGCAGGTCTGGGGCTCCAGGGTCCCGTCCTTCCAGTCCACATCCCTGCCATAGGCTCTGGCCTCCAGAGGTCAGTAGAGGGTGAGGGAAGGCAGCAAAAGTGCCCAGTGGAGACATCTGGGGAGGGACAGAGCAGCGCTCGAAGAACTGTGTCGCTGACACGCCCTGGGAATGAGGAGTGGGTGGAGGGGAAGAGCCAGGGCGCTGAGAGGCCCTGAGGCCGGTGGAGACCTGGACTCACCCTGGATGCTGATAATGAATGTTCCTGGGAAGCAAAAGAGATAATCAGTGTTCTAAAACTGGATGGTGGCAATGGTTGCATAACCATAAATTTACTAAGAACCAGCAAATTGTTCACTTACAATGGGTGAATTGTGTGATGTGTGAATATTCAGTAAAGCTATGAAGTTTATAATCATGAAACCAATAGTGACGAGGGTGCCGACTCAGTGGGTCTCGGCAGTGCCCTAGGCACTCTTGAGAAGAGAGGGTGAGTAGCGTCTCAGAGTAGAAAGGCTGACTGATGGCTGTCCAGGGTCTGTTTGAATGCTTTGGGTGTCAGGGAGCTCAGTACCTCATAAAGCAGCCTATTCTGGCTTGGGATAACTCTCTCTAAGCCCTTGAAAGTTGGAGTCTGGCTTTGTCTTTATCCTGTCATGCAGAATAAAGCTCTTTGCTTTACCATGTGCCATCTCTCTCACCACTCAAGGACAGTCACTGCATTCTCCCTAAGTCATTGTTATCCCATATAGGAATCCCCAAGGTCTTTCACAGGACAAGATTTCCAATGTTCCTGTTCTCCTGGTCTTTCCCTGACATAATCGTTTTGATCTGTTCAGCATCCTTCCTAAAACGTGGGGACCAGTGGTGGGCCCAATATTCTGTAGATGGCAGCCCAATGTTATAGTTAACAGATTGGATCCTAGAATTAAGGCCCTTTGGATTCAAATCCTTGCTGCTACAGATCAGCTGTGTAACCATGCTTAAAGTACAAGCTTTTCTGGGCCTCTGTATCTCTGTCTGAGTTATCGTCAGAATTGTACTGAGTCTCACCTTCGGAGGGACTCTGCTGCCCAACCTCTTTAGGTGGGCTTGGCGATGGCTAGAGCACAGGAAAACAATCCGAAATAGCAAGCTGTCACAACTGCTAATCAGTCTAGCGTGCGCATGCTCAGTTGCTTCAGTCGTGTCGGACTCTTTGCAGCCGCATGGACCGTAGCCCGCCACGTTCCTCTGTCCACAGGATTCTCCAAGCAAGAATACTGGAGTGGGGAGCAATTCCCTTCTCCAGGGGATCTTCCTGACCCAGGGATCAAACTCGGGTGTCCTGAGTCTTCTGCATCTCAGGTGGATTCTTTATCGTTGAGCCACCAGGGAAGCCCAGTCAGCCTAGCAGATATACACAAACCCTCAGAGGAAGGGTCTCTGCCATCTCTGCCTACAGGGCTTTCCTTCCATGGAGCTTTGGTCCCTGGCAGAGGGGATGTGGTGATGGGAATGGGTTGGCAGCCAGCATCAGCTTGATGGGCCTGACGTGCCCAAGCCTCTTCTTCCTTTCTTCACCATTTTTATTTGAAAAATTTTAAACACACAGTTGAAAGCACTATTTAGAAAATCTTCACCTAGATGCCACAGTTGTTCACTTTGTTCCATTGGCTCTTTAGATCTTTCTATATATATTTCTTTTGTTGAGTCCTTTGAAAATGAAATGCAGTTATCATGACCCTTTATCCCTAAGAATTTCAGCCCAGATCTCCTACATGTGAAGACATTCTGAACATGAACAAGAGGTTATTATCACATCTGAGAAAAGCTGGACTCATTTCCTGATATCATCTCCTTGCTAGTTCATATTTAAATGTCCTCAACTGGGACTTTACCGGTGGTCCAGTGGTTAAGACAGGTGTTTCCAATGCAGGGGCCATGGATTTGAACCCTTGTCAGGGATATCTATCAATCGTCTTTTATAGCGGTTTTTTTTTTTAACCCCCAAATTTTATCACAACATATGTTCATGTTTCTTTAATCTGTATACACCTATTTTTTTAATGGCATTTTTTTTCTTTCATTCTTTTGGCCACATTGCACAGCATACAGGATATTGGTTCCCCTACCAGGGATTGAACCTGTGCCCCCTGCCATGGAAGCACGGAGTCCTGACTGCTGGACCGCTAGGGGATTCCCCATGGCATTTTTTCCAAGCGAGTAGACTGCTATGACCAACCTAGATAGCATATTCAAAAGCAGAGACATTATTTTGCCGACTAAGGTCCGTCTAGTCAAGGCTCTGGTTTTTCCTGTGGTCATGTATGGATGTGAGAGTTGGACTGTGAAGAAGGCTGAGCGCCGAAGAATTGATGCTTTTGAACTGTGGTGTTGGAGAAGACTCTTGAGAGTCCCTTGGACTGCAAGGAGATCCAACCAGTCCATTCTGAATGAGATCAACCCAGGAATTTCTTTGGAAGGAATGATGCTAAAGCTGAAACTTCAGTACTTTGGCCACCTCATGCGAAGAGTTGACTCATCGGAAAAGACTCTGATGCTGGGAGCGATTGGAGGCAGGAGGAGAAGGGGACGACCGAGGATGAGATGGCTAGGATGGCATCACGGACTCAATGGACATGAGTCTGAGTGAACTCCGGGAGATGGTGATGAACAGGGAGGCCTGGCGTGCTGCGATTCATGGGGTCGCAAAGAGTCGGACACGACTGAGCGACTGAACTGACTGACTGACTGAGACTGCTAATGTCACCCTTTATTCACAGCACAAACCCCTCCCCAAACAACACCCAGGGCAGGTCTCACTGGATGTCTTGTGGCTCCACAATCTAGCTGTTGTTATTCCAGCCATTTTTATTTGCAATCCATTCTCTTGAGAAAGAGACACTGAGACAGCCTAGCTGGTCTACATAATTCAGCCTTAGTCAGCTCGATGGCTTCATTTGGTTGAAATTTAACTTGATTCACTGCTCACCTCGCCCTTTAGGTCCCAGGAATGTAAACACCCTGCAGATTCTCCCACCAGCGCTCTTTGTGTCTCACAGTGTTGCCTTCAGTTCACTGACTCCACATATTATATTTCCACTCAATCTTACATATAGACTTTTTCCTCTTCCGGTACAGTAGATATCCTTTTTGATCAAAACAACACAAGAAGCATCAAGAAAACGTGTAAGCACAGCACAGAACTGGCATACAGGAAGCACTCAGTAAGTGTGAACTGTTGTTGATGCAGCACTGGGACCCTTTCTCCTCCGTCCCCCTATGTAGCTGGAGGTTGTCACTGTGCTGTGGCAGCCACTTCATGCTAATGAGGCACATTAGCTTCTGACATTTCCAATCTCTTTGTCGGATCTCTTCATGTCCCTCTTCTACATTATCTGTGCAGCTACTTCTAGGAACCTGAATGTAAGGTGAGTGCAGAGAAAAAGAGAGCTAGCCAGGCAGTCAGGCAAGAAAAGGCAAACTTATTAGAGGGAAAAGAGAGGGTGACTGGCACTTGAGGAGAACCAGCCTACTCCCTTTCTGACAGAGTCCTTCTTATACCCCACCAGTGAAAAATTCTCTGAAGGGATGGTCACGTAGCCAGAGGTCTGGAATCTGGTGGTCTCGCAGCTTTGAGAAGATAGGTACCAGTGAGATAACAGGATGCCATTTGGGCAATCTGGTCAGTCTCAAGGATCACTGTGATTTATTCTTTGTTTGCGAGGTTGGCATAATGAGCCATCTTATCAGTGAGACCCCATGTGGACCCTATTACAACAACTGACGTTTGTCTCTTTTATTTCATCTAAGCCTTGGCCCATCACTCTAACCTGTTGGCTTCATTTTGAATCTTGTCATTGAATGTATCAATTCTCCTGCCAAGTTTGGATTTCTGCAAATTTCATATCATGCCTTGGAAGTCACCATCTCAATTGATTATTAGACCTATTGCATGAGACTAGGTTCCTGCCATCAGAAACCTCCTTCTGGCTTGACATTTGTACAAACAAATATTTCCTGAGCTCCAATAATGTGCTCTGGAGAGGGCACTATTTGATTCTTTAGTTGTGGGTATTCAGCCACCTACACTTTGGCTAGTCACACTTTAAATCTAGCCCTTTTCCTTCATCTCACCCATCAGGAATCCTGACAAATTCTGTCAGGTGCTTTGCTAAAATTAAGTAGACAGTTTGTATAGCAATGTCTTCATGTACCACTCTGTCAATATGGAAATGAGGTCAAGTTGACCAATTATCCTTAATAAGCCACATTGGCCATGAGTAACATCTGCTATCTTCGATAAGCATGCAAAACTGGTGGCTCAAATGGTGAAGAATCCACCTGCAATGCGGGAGATCCAGGTTCAATCCCTGGGCTGGAAGATCCTCTGGAGAAGGGAAAGCCTACCCATTCCAGTATTCTTGCCTGGAGACCGCTATGGACAGAGGAGCCTGGCGGGTTACAGTCCATGGGGTCGTAAAGAACTGGACACGACTGAGTGACTAACACTTTTCACTCCTTTTTTTTTCCAAAACCTAGCTGACTACAGGTCAACAGCAGACATAACAATCTGTGATTTCCAGAATCCATTCTCTGTCACATCTGAGCAGTGTTTCCCCATCTCCAGTTTTTCCCACCCCTCTCAGCTTTCTGATTTCTCCATATTTACCAGTAGAGGTTCTACAATCAAACTGGAAAATTTTCAGAAACATTTAGTTGGCATCAAGAGCTCATGCAAAGGAGCAGGGCTCTGCTTGGGTACTACTGCATTGTCTATCATTGGTCCCAATTATTCCATAGTCATGTTTGTTAACCATTCCAGGTTGAATGTGATTTTCTTTAACAAAGGAAATGGAAGAAAATTAGGAGAAATAAGGCTTGAACTTTTTCAGTCTTTTATTACCATCACGTCATCTGCCTTGAACTATTATTCTTGCCCTGACAAAATTTAGCTCTGAAAGCCTGCCTTTGCTACATTTACATTTTATTACAAGCTCTCAACATTCTGAGATACAATACTACTTACTACTGATAATAATATGGATACCACTTAATGTTTATTGAATACTAATTGTGTTCTAGGCACTGTGCTAAATGTCTTACACATATTCATCTCATTAATAAACATTTCTGAAATGACCCATTCTTATACTTTGTCCTTTAGTTTTGTTCATTCACATCCTCTCAAAATCTGAGTCTAGTCACGAGCTCCTGGTGTAGCCCTTGCATTTATTAAAAAGCTCTACCTCCTTATTTTCTTCTGCCTCTGAAGCTGAGATGACCCAGGTACAAAGGAGTCTTGCCTTCCAAGACCTGCAGCAAGGGTGGTTCTCTGGGGCTGGCTGGATGATGCAAAGTCTTGACTCAGAGTAACTGATGCCTTTGTAAGGAAGTTCAGTTCAGTCACTCAGTCGTGTCCGACTCTTTGTGACCCCATGGACTGCATCATGCCAGGCTTCCCTGTCCATCACCCATTCCTGAAGCTTACGCAAACTCATGTCCATTGGGTCAGTGATGCCATCCAACCATCTCATCCTCTGTCGTCCCCTTCTCCTCCTGCCTTCAATCTTTCCTAGCATCAGGGTCTTTTCTAATGAGTCAGTTCTTCACATCAGGTGGCCAAAGTATTGGAGTTTCAGCTTCAGCATCAATCCTTCCAATGAATATTCAGGACTGATGTCCTTTAGGATTGACTGGTTGGATCTCCTTGCAGTCCAAGGGACTCTCAAGAGTCTTTTCCAATACCACAGTTGAAAAGCATCAATTCTTCAGCGCTCAGCTTTCTTTACAGTCCAACTCTCATATCCATACATGACTACAGAAAAACTATAGCCTTGACTAGCTTTATAAGGGAAGGAGGAAGCTAAAAATTAACCAAGGAAGGGTGCCAAAGATGGAGAGGCAGGCTGAGCTTCAAGACCTAGAATGCAGGGGAAAGGAGTCTGACAGTTAAAGTCTGGGAAGCTTGGATCTGGTCAGGAAGCGGAGGGAAGGAAGTCCTTCCAGGTGGGGGCTGTACCAGTATGAACTGATCAAAGAAGGTTCATTTTAAGAGTCAGTTTCTCTGGACTAAGGAATGCCCAGTTAACTGATAAAATGGTATTTCTGGGTATGTCTGTTGAGGGTATTTCCAGAAAGGATTCATGCTTGACTCAGTAGACTGAGTAAAACAGATTCATCCTCACCCACATGGGCTGGCTGGCATCATCCAACCCAGTGAGGGATATAACAGGGCGAAAAGGTAGAGGAAAGGCGAATTCTTTCTCTTCTTGAGCTGAGACATCCATCTCTCCTGCCCTCAGACCTCGGAATCGGAGCTCCTGGTCCTTGACCTTGGCCTCCAGGACTTACACCAACCTGTCCCTCCTTTGGCCTCCTGTATGCTTCCAGGCTTGGTCCTCCAGCTTGCAGACAGCAGAACATGGCCTATCCCAGCCTCCATCATCAAGTAAACCATTTCTCACAATAAATCTCCTCTCATACATCACTCTGTATCCTACTGAATCTGTTCCTCTGGAGAACCCCGAGGTACCATCTTATCTTTTGCTCAACAATGAGAATCAGAAATGAGTTCAGAGGTGTGGCCTACCTCCACACTTTCTCAACCTGCTGAGGACTGAGGCCAGCGCCACACAGGGAGGACTGACAGGACACTCTGCTTTTAGCAGAATGGTTCTTTCTTATGATTTCCTGAAAGCCAACTTTCATTCCTGAACCTTGACTCTGTTCCATGCTGTGATTTGCATTTAAAAAAAAAATATATATATATATATATTTGCATTTTTAAAAAAGCAAAACAATAACAACAACAAAATATATATATGGCCTCCTCACTGTGCTGTCAACTCTTGAAGATAAGGGATTGTTTTTTTTCATAATTGCCTCCTAGGACTTAGTGCTGGGTACGTGTTTAACAAATATGTGTTGAGTTTGTGAATGAAATCAAAATACTCCTCTTCTGCTTTTCTGGCTGGGTCATGTAGAGAAAAGTCCCAGGGCAATATCATGTCTAATTCTTTCTCCTTTCACTGATCTTAGGAATTCTCCATGATTCATCTGGTCTGAAATGTGTGGATTTCCAGGCAAATGATTTGCACACAAAGACTGCTCAGTATATGTTACTTGTTCCTCTAAACAGAGACTCCAGAAGAGACTAATACACCCGAAAGAAGCAAATATTTCTCTTTTTATGGCTTCCCAACGCAAAGCAAACATTGTAGGGATGAGTATGCAGAAGGCAGCTGATAAATATTTGGTGACTAATTCGGCAGTATAAATATGTAAAAATATAAATTAGAAAGGAAGAGAATTGCATTATAGATAATCAAATAATGAAGTTATTCAGGATGGTAGGATCTACCTGAGTTCTGGGTATTGAAGAGGAAACATTGACTGGCAAGGCAAATCTTCCTAGTAATTAGACTTCAATTAAGATAATATTGCAACTAGCCTTGGATATTACAGCAGGTATCTTCTATTCTTAGAACAAACTCCTGGGGGATTTTAGATTGGGTGGTAAAAACAAGTTGTCCCAGGAATAAATAAATTCACTAGGAACCACTTCTGAGTGAACCATCCCCGCGTGGCTAATAGAAGTGCAACCATCTTTGTGCACTTGATTGGGTTACTTTGTTTGGTATCAATGACACTTAAACACAAGCTCGAGATTCTGGATGGCCAATTAACAGAACAGCGCTCAGGAAATGAGAAGTTCTCAATTTCAGAAAAATCAGTGATTTCAGGCAGCTCAAGTGTCTTCTGCCTCATTAGGGCAGACAGCCTCAGCCTCCAAGTTCTGGCTGACAAGGACTTGCTGTGAAGACTGGCACCAAAGGGACTAAAAAATAAGATGCTCAATTATCTTGCCAGTTATTGAAAAAAATTTTTTTAAACCACCTTACTCCAACAACTCCATTTAAATTGCTCAATTTCCTGTGTTTTAATCTGCTGATAGATCCAGGACGGGCTGTCTGGGGGATGTCTGCTCTCCTTGGTTGGAATGGATATGGTTTGACAGGTTCAAGGTCCTCTCTGCCTGTGACAGCCACCAATTCTTGCTCTTTGACCCCCTCCAACCAGCAGATTTTCACCTCATTCATTCCATCCCATCCACCACACTTCTTCTCTTTCTTCTGGGACAGGAGAGGAAAGTACACAGAGCTTTTTGTCCAAGGGCCTGAGCTGGAATCTCATCTGGCTCCACTGCTAATTAGTTAGGTTTTAGTTTTCTGAGGCTCAGTTTCTCTGTCTATAAAATGGGTAGAACAATGTCCTCCCAAATCACTCAGAAGGTTTCTGGAAAGGACGGTGCCTATGTGACTCACCTAAGCTTTACAAAGCAGTCTGGGTACTGGTGTGTAGCCCACAACACTAACTGATGATTGATAGCCCTTAGGACCAGCCCCAGAAGCCTCCACGTTGAAGCCGTGTTCCCTGTAGAAGGCGCTCTGGCCCGCAGAATGCTTTTTGTGATAAACGGGGCAGGTGGGACCACACTGGGAGTTTGACAATCCAGCCTGAGTTTCCACTTGCTGTGCGTACTGAGTGCGTGCCCCACAAAAGGCCTCCCACCGACGCATTTGGTTTTTCATATGACCGTGTGTGCCTTTTCAGTTGCTCAGCCATGTCTGACTCTTTGTGACCCCATGGACTGTAGCCCGCCAGGCTCCTCTGTCCATGGGTTATCCTGGCAGGAACAGCGCGGTGGGTTGCCATTTCCTTCTCCAGGGGAGCCTCCCCACCCAGGGATCGAATCCGCATCTCCTGTGGCTCCTACATTGGCAGGCAGATTCTTCACCACAGAGCCACCTGGGAAGCCCTCTCGCAGGAGACCAGTTCCCTACTAAATCAGGAATCCTCCTTTTGCCTCTTCTGCCCTTTCCAGTGGACGGAGCAGTGGGTCTCACCACTTCCTCTGCCCAGGCCTCTCCTGCCTGCCCTTGCCCTTTGACCCCTGTGAACCCCGGCAGCAGGCAGTGTGTCTGCAGCTCCTTCAATCCCTTTGGGGCATATTAGCACTCAGGTCACTCCCCAGGCCCTCTTCCCTTGTGATGGAGGCTGCCATCTCTGCTCTTGGAAACATCCTTGTTTTGACCTTGTTTCTCATATGAGGTGGAGCTATGCAGTCTGAGAAAGCATCTAAGCCAGGGCCAAAAGAGAGGGGCTCCAGGCTTCCTGTGTCACTAAGAAGACAAAGGCTGAAGGGCATGGCTTGGCTCCAACAAGGGAGCTCAGACCAGAATCCCAGCCCACCAGCCAGTGCTGTGTGACCGGGAGATGCCCTCAGCCTCCCTTCCCTCCCACACAGAGAAGAGAATAAGACCTGCCCTCTAGGATGCAGTAACAAAGACTCAACAGGGTGAGCTGAGCAGTGGGCTTGGCAGGGTGTCGGGTACAAGGTGGTATTTCACATGAGGGTGATTACTATTCAGTCCAGAGTAGAGGTGATGGGTTGGGGACCTCTGACCAGGGAGAAGACAAGGCTAGCTAGTGAGCAAGGACTGGGAGGGAAGTTACAGTGGTTTCTGGAGAGGCAAGTCCTTGGTGGCCTTTGAAAGCCACTGTGGGGACCCACCCTCACTCAGCTGACCCTCTGGGGAGTGGGGGGGCCAATGGCTGGGATCTGGGCACGGGGCATGGTGAGCCAAACTGTCCAGCTGTTTTTGCAACAAAAAAGAATGGTGTCAGAGCCTTTGAGAGCCGAGCTCCTTTGACTTGTAGCAGACAGCAGAGACCAAGGCCTGCTGGAGAGTGACACCCTCCATATGGACAGCTCCCCGGCCAGCACACTGCAGGAGCCCACGGGTGCAGAGTCTCATCTGCAGAAAGCCCATGCAAAGTCTGGAGGGCCAGAGCCTGCGCTGAGCAGATCACGAGGGGATGGGCTCCGTCTCACCCTCCTGGTCAGAGATCCCTCTCCCCCAGGGACTCTGTCTCCTCTGTGTCCCTTGAAGGTATTCTCTCCCCCGGCTGTGGGATTTCCCACCCTGCACGGTTAGGGATCGGGTTCTTCTGGATTCGCAGCCAGCTGCCATGTGCATTAGCAAGTTAACTTTGAGCAAGTTTCTGAGCCCCTTTTCTTTCAGTTTCCTCAACTGCAAATGGAGTTATGAGGGTCCACAAAGTTAATATATATAAGGTGTTGCAACAGGGCCTGGGGTTTACCATGTGCCTATAGGTGTGATTGGGACCACTGTGTGTGCCTGGGGTCCTCTGGGCCTCAACATTTCATCCCATTTAAAAATCAATCTTCCTGTCTCTTTCTCTGTTACTTTTCTTGGCATAGTTTTCATTAAATGAATATGTATGAAGGGCCTGCCACATGCCAGGCACTGGGGAGAGGAAAGTGTTGGGGGACACAGAGATGGGATATACGGTGAGCTCTGGGCGGGACTCTCCAAAGCTGTGATTTGTCCACCCTGCTGCTCTTTGCACCATCGTGATGATGGAAACAGTGGCTCAGGCTTTGAAGACTAGCCAAACCCAGCCTCCACAGGGACAGAGCTGCCTCAGGGAGAGCTGGCAATTCTAGGGGAGGGAGAGGGGCTGCAGAGGAAAGCTGGGAGTCTGTCTGGGAGTCACTGGGGCTGGTGGCTGACAACATGGCTGTCAGCTCAGGAGTCCTCATCCAGGGACCGTGAGCCTCTGCTGTGCTGACAACAGAGCTGTCACTCACAGGACACCACGGAACCTGCAGGAACAGACACTGCTGTCTCTTCTCTGAAGGGCGACACGTGCCACGAGGGCCTGGGGGAGCTCTGAGGGGGAGGGCTGGGTGACCCTCCCCCAGCTCAGGTTCACACAGTTGTGTGAACTCCCAGGGCCACACAGAAATGTTCAGACACAACCCAGTGCCCTTGCACAGGCCGTTCCCTCTGCCGAGCCTGCTCTCCCCTACCTTGGGCCTTCTCCATGTGACATCTCAGGCGTCCTGCAAGACTCGGTTCCCAGGACCCCTCCTCTGGGATGCCCTTTTCCGGCCTCCTCCACGCTGCTCTGACATCTGCAGTGGTCACAGTGAGTGATGGTTACTGGTTTTGGTGTCTGTTCCTCCTGCCATACACAGACTAAAGGCCAGGCCTCCCCTCTGTCTGTGTCGGCGCCCCACAAACGTGTGCTGAGGAGTGGATTGTTGCTCCCATCACCCACCGGCACAGTCTCGACCCTGAACAGGATCCAGTTCCTGCCTCACGCCTGCCCTACAGCCACAGAACAGCTCTAGCGAAGAGCTGGGGTTTCAAAGGCTCGCTGGATAGAAGCATCTAGAATGATGGGGCATTTTCCTAGTGAGGACCCACTCTAAGCTCTTTTTTTTCCTAATGAACCAGGAGAGACTGTTTGGAATTATCCCCAAATGTACACGATGGATTTGAGCTCTGAGCTAGCTAAGCCTCTTATTCCCTTCTGAGGTGACCCGCAAAACGTCAACTGCACCCACCGAAGAGGGAAATGAAACAGGGTTTCCCAGGCAGAGATCCAGGGAGGCCTCCTGCAGACCACAGAGGGGAAAACAGAAATCAGTTTCATTTCAATTTTGTAATCAGAGACACAAGTTGTTCCACATGTTTGCTCTTAAGATGGAGAAGAGAGAACAGAAAATGACAATAAATGAAGGAAGCAATTAGAAAAAGATCCCTCCCATTCTGCAGGAAGAGGAAAGAAAGGAGGGCAGAGTGCAGAAATCGTGACATGAAAGAAGACAGGGGCCCAGAGAGACAGGGTCTTTGAGAACACCGGAAGAGATGAACATAGAAACACACATACCTACACACAGAGAGACATACACAAACACACAGACACACAAATAGACACACACATATAGACACACAGACGCATACATAGACGCACACACACAGACATACACATACACACAGACATACACACACACACACACAAACACATAGACACACACATAGACATACACACAGAATTCAGACACACAATAGACACACAGACACACACATATAGACACACAGACATACATAGACAGACATACACACACACGCAAACACACATACAAACACATATTCACACACACAGACATACACACAGAATTCAGACACAGATAGACACAGATACAAAGCCACAGACATACACAGATATACAAACACAGACATAGATACACAGACCCACACACACGTGCACAGTGCTTGATCTCATCAAAAACATACTTTCTAAAATTTGTTGTTTGTTGTTTTTACCATTGAAGGAGGCAATTTTGAACTTATTTCTCTGTTGTTTTCTGACCTCTAGAGTGAAAAGTTGTCAGGGAGAAGTCTGATGCTATTCTTTGTATTGATCCCTTTTTCTTAAAATCTTTTCTTTTCCCAGCTCTGGAAACTCTTAATATTTTCTTTTATCTTCATGCACATCACCATGAAAGCAGTGCTGGCCTCCATCCATTCATGTGTTAGATGCTCGGTGGGCTTTAAACCTGGAAGTGCGAGTCCTTTAATCCTGGGAAATTTGGGGGTATTATTTCTTTGATAATAAATTCCCCTCCATTTTCTCTATTCTGTCTTTCTTGTGTTGTGCCTTCTAGGTAGAGCTTCTATTTTCTCTATTTTTTTCCTCTCCATTATTTTCCATACTTTTTTTTTCTACTTTCTGAAAGATTTCCTTGCCTTTATCTTCCAAACCCTTCCACTGACTATTTTATTTCTGCTATCATATTTCCAATATCTAAAGGCTTTCTCCTTTTGTTTCTGATGATTCTCTTAAAAAATGTTTTTATTTATTTATTTGGCTATGATAGGTCTTAGTTGCAGCATGTGGGATCTAGTTCTGTGACCAGGGATCAAACCTGAGCCCCCTGCATCGGGAGCATCGAGTTTTAGCCACTGGACCACAAGGGAAGTCCCTGATTATTCCCTTTTATAACAGTATTTTAGGAGAACAATTTACATAACATAACATTCATCCATTTTAAGTGTATGATGCAGTGTTTCTTAGTAAACTGACAGAGATGTGTAGCCATCACCACTATCTGCTTTGGATTTTTCCTTCTCTTTTTGTCTTTTGTTCTAGCTTCACTAGTGAAATCTCTTATCTCTCTAAAGATATGCATGACCAATCCTTTGATGTTTTCTTTCCTCCACTTTCCTCTCTTCAGTTGTGGATCCACTGGTTTCAATTCCTATCTTTCATGTTGGAGACATTTCTCAAGTTCTTGGTTGTCCTTTGCAGTCCACTAATATTTAAGAGTAAAGTATTAAGAAGCCATTCTGTGTATGGATGTCATTTGTCACTTGGTGAGTTTCACCATAGGAGCTATATAGAGGCCATTTTGGGGAGCTCCCCAAATGTCGTTAGCCGGTCTTTTCTAGAGGCTATTGACTTTCTGCAAAGAAGAATCCAGCAACAGCCTCTCTGGGGTGGGGGGTGGATGAATGGGTGGGGTCGTGCAGATCAGTTGCCAATATCCTTGGAGCTGTGTGCCGCTGGGGGCTGGAGGGGGTAAAACCATTTGTAGATAGGCTTTCATTTAATCCTCCTATTTTCCCACTGGTGCTTTTCTTCTACTGTTCCTGTTGAGTTGGACTTTAGACTCTCAATTTCTCCACTGAATAAACCTCCTGCTGGGGTATGGAAAGGTGATCACTTGGCTGCACCAAATGGGTGAGGGGACCTGGGGCATCTTTCTACTGACCCCCAGTTTCCAGGTGGCCTGAACATGCCCTGTTTCCAGTTCTACAACTCATCCTTTTCTGGGGTCCCCAGTCAGTGCCACAACTCCTGTGTCTTGCCAGAATTCCACAGCTTGAATTGGCTCTGTTCTCATTAGCATCCCCCTGCGTAGGCACATGGTTTTCAGATTTCTCAGCTCTGATAATTCCTCCACCTGCTTTCCATCTTCCAAAAATCTGTTGACATCTTTTGTCTTATTTTTTTTTTCTCTCATTCTTTTCCTTCTTGTGGGCTTATAACTTTTTAAATACCTTGATGCACATTTTATTGGAGTTTCAGAAAGAAACAATGATAAATCCATCTGTTCAATTTGCCAGGTTTAACCTGTGGGGTTAAAGATTTTTCATGCTATGTGGTGTTTTTTCAGCTATAAACATAAGGAAAAAAACAGAGGAGGTCTCCTGTATGCTATACCAAGTATGTTATGGATTCTTTTCTTATCAGAGTGATCTTTCTAGTCTGGGTCACGTGTTCTTAAAGAGAAACTGGAAAACTGAGGCAAATCCTGAGAAAGGAGCCTGAGCTAATCAGAGGGATGGACTTTGAATCCAGGGAAAAGATGGAAGGTGTTGGTGATGTTTAGCTGGGAGAGGAGACTCAGGGATGGTTTAGTGATTCATCTGAATTAGTTTTCCTTAAAGTGATTTCTGCCCCATTCCCCACTCTCCTATTGTGTTAAGAAGAATTCTTTCTTTTTTTTTTCAAAGCCACAAGGCATGTGGGATCTTAGTTCCTCAACCAAGGGATCGAACCCTCCTCCCCTACATTGGAAGCATAGAGTCTTAACCAATCACCATGGAAGAGGCATCCTAAACTTGAGAGAGAGGTGGATAAGGGAGAGACCAAGACTGTATTAATCAGGATAGGTTAGGCTATGCTGCAGTAATAATGAAATGGTGGAATTTCGGCATCTTAACACCATAAAGGTTCATTCCTCTCTCATTTCACCATCTTGTCCCTGCTTGGTAACTTCCTCCAAAAGTGGCTCAGAGACCCAGGCTACATCCATCTCGTGGCTATGTCATTTGGAACACATAGTTTTCAAGGTTCTGCAGGAGAGAAGGACTGGAAGATCACACGAGATGTTTGTAAAGGCCAAGACTGGAAGGGGTTTATATCACTTCTTACCCACACCCATTGGCCAGAACTCTGTCACATGGTCCCAAATTACCTCTAAGGGAGGATGGGAAAGACAGTCTTCCTGGAGGAGAATGCAGTGTGATGAGGATGTTGCATTGGCCCTGCCGTCTGTCTACTAGGTTTTCTGAGGGAGATGCCAGTATTCTCAGGGGAAAGGAAGATACGGTTTCTATATCCACAACGCCTGAAAAGAGGAAATGATGATCAGTTACAGTAGGAGGCAGGGACTTCCTGGTGGTCAGTGGTTAAGAATCAGTCTTCAGTACAGGAGACGTGGGTTCACTCCCTGGTTGGTGAACTGGGATCCCACATGCTGCAGGGTGACTAAGTCTGCATGCCACAGCTGCAGAGCCAGATGCCACAACTACTAAACCCATGCGCTCTGGAGCCCTTATGCCACAACGAGGAGCCCAACACATGGCAACAAAAGACCTCAAATTCTGCAACTGAACCCAGACACATACAAATAAATAATTTTTTTTTTTTTTTAAAGGAGGAGGCAGCAGTCAGACATAAAGAGAACTTGCTTGGCTTTATGGGAGTCAGACATTAGAATGGGCAATGGGGAGGTGACATCTCCCCTTGCAGATCCCTTAGAAAAGAGTTCCTGGGAGTTGATGGATCTACCTGCTTGAGGGATGTACCAGATACTCTTTTAGGATTCCACCCAATTCTTGGATTCTGCTCTCAAATAGGCAGAGTTTGTACAGATGGAGAACAAGGACCAGGGGTGGATCCAGGTGTCGTGAAGCCTGAAGGTTACACTACTTTGGATGGCTTCTGTAAGAAATATAATGCAAATTTATGGACACAAAACTAGATGCAGGGCCTGGAAGGGGCCCTTGCGAGTAGAGGGCCTCAAGTATAAACGTCTTAGCTTTCTGCTAAGTTTTCCTCTGCCGGGAAAGGTCCATTGCTCATTGGAACAAATAGATTTCAACACATCTTCTTCCAACAGACTTGCTCTTCCAGATTTGAGATCACCCTCAAGAATTTTTTCTCAGCCAAAAAGTTGTTGCATGCCAACGATGATTTAACTCAGCAAAAGCCTCTGAATGCCTGCTATAAACAAGGCACTGGGCTAGGCACGTCGGTGCTTGCCTCTGTCACAGGACTGAGCTGGGCACCAGCCCAGGGATTGTCAGTCCTGATTTGAAGCTCTTGAGTTTGTGCAGGGAACATCAGGGCAGAGGAGGAGGAGGATGGGCAGAGAAAGCCCAAGGGGAGAACAGGGCCACGTATGACCTGAGGACATGGCTGGGGGAGGAGGGTCATTCATCTGTGGACATCAAGCTCCTGTGCGCAGAGGAAAATCCCTGCTGCTGTCTGTCTTGTTTCTAAAAGGAAAGGTTCCTGCAGAAGCCTGCTGTGCATGGGGAGGCTCGGCTGTTTCCTGCGACCCCCTCCATCAGACGCATCACTTCTCTCTGGGGGCTGGAGTCGAGTGTCACTGCAAAGAGTCAGCAGTCTGAGCTCAGACACTTGGTCTGGAGCCCAGCTGTCAGCCCTGTCCTCGTCGCTGTCCCTGGCTCTGTCCTCTGGGAAACTTTTGAGCTGATCGAACTGCAGCATCTGGAAAACTCCACAGCAATGTTAAGTCCTGTATACATCCTCCAAATTTTTTTTTTTTCTCTCTTGGAATTTTTTAATGGTAGAGAGTCCCACACCAGCAGTGGTTTCTGAAGCCCCCTCTCTAGTCCGGAGTCCAGGTCATAGATGTGCTGGGCAACCCTGATGGACACTTTGGTCTCTCCAGGCCTTTTTTTCCTCATCTGTAAAATTGAGAAAATAACCCCAGTGATTTTAGTGACTGTGGTCAAGGTCAGTATGGGTCTAGGAGAGGGGAGAAAGTGAAAGTGAAGTCGCTCAGTCGTGTCCAACTCTTTTCGACCCCATGGATTGTAGCCTACCAGGTTCCTCTGTCCATGGGATTTTCCAGCAATAGTACTGGAGTGGATTGCCATTTCCTTCTCCAGGGGATTTTCCTGACCCAGGGATCGAACCCGGGTCTCCCGCATTATAGACAGACGTTTAACCAACTGAGCCACACTGATATCTCACAGTCTATCTGCTGGTCCAGCCCCACAGTTGCTAGCCAGGGATACCAATCAGTGAAGAAGAATGGAGATAATTGGGCAGGTAGGGTTCTTGGAAGCTCCGAATTTGCTTTATGGTTTGTAATGTTCTCGCATGATTTGCACTGGGCCAGGCCTGGTAAGGCTGGATGGAGGGAATAAAAATAATCAACATTGCAGTGATTTGCCTGAAAATTTTTATATGGAGACGTACTGTACTGAACACAGACCTGAAAACACATTTTAGAAGGCTTTCTAATGAGGCAAATGGAAAACAACTCATATGAGATATAGCTCCATGGCACAGAAGACTATTAGAGGGCAGCAGAGGTTGCCTCAGAAGAGAAGGTAGGCTGAAGAAGATGCTGGGAGGGAAGGGGTGATATCAGGGTGGCCAGAGGAGGTCTGGGGAGGGCTGGTTTGGGGTCCCCTCCAGGATTCACTATGACCCTAATTTCTACCCAGAAACCCAAGAGCCCTGCCCTCTGCTCTTTACACTAGTTGCTTCCCCAAACTTCTTGGGTGGACACCTAATTTGGGGTCTAAATGCCTTTTAAGGCTTTCTTCATGGACTTTTGAAGATGCCAAACTGTTGATATAGGCAACACCCTGCTTGTGTGTGAAAAAGTTGAAGAGGAGCCTGAGTTTTCTCCTGATTCTCCTGTGGGTTCAGGACCCGGGACAGAAGCCCTCACTCTAGACAAGGGACCCCCTGGTCTACAGCCCCCTCTAGACCACGTCCCCAACCTCCGGGATCTAATACCCGATGATCTGAGGTGGAGCTGCTGTAATCATAATAGAAATAAAGCACTCAATAAATGTAATGTGCTTGAATCATCCCCCAAACATCCCCCACCCCGCCCCAGTCCATGGAAAACTTGTCTTCCACAAAACCAGTCCCTGGTGTCAAAAGGTTAGGGACCGCTGTTCTAGACCATGCTGGGGGACGGGAGAAAATGGACAGCTGAATCACTGGGAGGGTGGAAAATATAGGCCACTCCCAACGTTGGAGAGAGCTGGGTACCCAAAGGAAAATGGAAACCTGAACCTCAGAATGCACTTTCCTCTATGAAGTCTGCCCCTGGGGCAGTTATAATCCTCTGCAAGTAGCAAGTGCCTCCAATAGATGGGCCCATGTGGAGCCCCTGATTGGCACCAAAGGTAAGCCTGGCCCTGCACTGGGTGCAGGATGCAGGAAGAAGATTAGACATGGCTCTTCTCTGTCTTGTGGGATTCCCAAGTCTAAGAGCCTAGGTGCCCTGAGAGATGACAATGCAGTGTGGCATGTGCTATCAAGGAGGGTGAAGGAAGGTCAGGTTGCACTGAGGGAGGGAAGTCTAGCTTGATCTGGAAACTGGAAGGCCACCCCAGAAGGCGAGCACCCCTAGGACCTAAAGGACTGGGGTGTGAGACCAGGCTGTGTGACCTCTGAGAACCTCAGTTTTCTTCAATACAATATGCTGAGAACTACTCACAGAGTTATTGGGAGAGGCAGATAAAATCATGGTCACACAGCACCTCCATGGACTGGACCTTAGATCTGACTTTTGGAAAAATCTAAGAACTGCAAGGGGAGCATAGGTAAAGGCATGTCTCAGGAGGGTACATTGTACTGACTCAGCAATGCTTCCTGTAGTGATTAAGAGAGACTCCTCCTCGCCCTTTTTTTTTTTTTTTGTGGGGGAGCATGGCATGTGAGATCTTAATTCCCTGAACAGGGATTGAACCCTCACCCCTGCAGTGGAAGTGCAGAGTCTTATCCACTGGATCACCAGGGAAGTCCCTCCTTTAAAAAAAAAAATATTTATTTACTTATTTATTTAGGCCCTGTCAGGTCTTAGTTCTGGCAAGTGCGTCTAGTTCCCCAACCAGGGACTGAACCCAGGTCCCCTGCATTGGAAGCATGAAGTCTTGGCAACTGGATAGCCAAGGAAGTCCCAGACTGCTCCCTTTGGATGGTCCTGGTCCAGGTAGATTCAGTGACTCAGCAATTCTTGATTTGATGATGTAGCACTTGAAACATCTCATCACATCCTGGTGGTTAAGCAAAAAGACTATTTATAATATAGGGCTGCTGACAATCATTAATGATTGTCTTTAACAATAATTGAGAGTTTCCTATGTGCCAGGCCTCCCATGGTGTTTGTGGATAGACTCGCCATTCTTTGAGCATGCAGACGGAGGAGACTGGGACAATCCCCTTATGGGGGAGGGGAGGCCTCCTGTCACCATCAGTTCCAGTTCATTCCTGCCCTGCCCCCATTCTCACTCAGCCCTCCATACCCTGGCCCCCATAAGCCATGATCCTCTCTTGAAAGTCCTGGTAAAAGTGAGTGAGACCTTGTCTCCCACGTCCTCTGCCTGCCTTTTGTCTGTGGAAAAACTTTAGCCAAAGAATAAGTTTAATCAAGGGCTTTCCTAGTGGCTCAGATGGTAGAGAACATGCCTGCAATGCAGAAGACCTGGGATCAGTCCCTGGGTTGGGAAGAGCCCCTGAAGAAGGAATGGCAACCCACTCCAGTATTCTTGCCTGGAGAAATATGTGGAAAAAGGAGCCTTACAAGCTGTTGTCCATGGGGTCACAAAGAGTCGGACACGACTGAGCAACTACCAAGTTTAATCACAGAAGTGAGGACATGCTGAAACAAAAGAAAATAGTCAAAGCAGACCAAATAATAATAGTGTAGACATTAAGCAGCCACACCAGCCTGAGCTCCCAAGATGGGCAGCTGCCAGTGTCCCCGTCCCCAGTGTGAGCCACCGGCAACTACCATGTCTCCAGGAGACTGGCAGAAGTCTACAAGATGGCAAAGTAGAAGGATGCACATTCACCTCCTGTAAAACTCCAAAAGTACAACTCACTATTGAACAACTGTCAACAGGAGAATGTTGGATCCCACCAAAAAGACATACTCCATGTCCAAGGGCAAAGGAGAAACCCCAGCAAGATGGTTCAGTTCAGTTCAGTTCAGTCGCTCAGTTGTGTCCGACTCTTTGCGACCCCATGAATCGCAGCAAACCAGGCCTCCCTGTTCATTGCCATCTCTCAGAGTTCACTCAGACTCATGTCCATCCAGTTTGTGATGCCATCCAGCCATCTCATCCTCTGTCATCCCCTTCTCCTCCTGCCCTCAATCCCTCCCAACATCAGAGTCTTTTCCAATGAGTCAACTCTTCGAATGAGGTGGCCAGAGTACTGGAGTTTCAGCTTTAGCATCATTCCTTCCAAAGATTCCAGGGTTGATCTCCTTCAGAATGGACTGGCTGGGTCTCCCTGCAGTCCAAGGGACTCTCAAGAGTCGTCTTCATCAACACAGTTCAAAAGCATCAATTCTTCGGCACTCAGCCTTCTTCACAGTCCAACTCTCACATCCATACATGACCACAGGAAAAACCATAGCCTTGACTAGACGGACCTTAGTTGGCAAAGTATTGTCTGTGCTTTTGAATATACTATCTAGGTTGGTCATAACTTTTCTTCCAAGGAGTAAGCGTCTTTTAATTTCATGGCTGCAGTCACCATCTACAGTGATTTTGGAGCCCCCCAAAATAAAGTCTGACACTGTTTCCACTGTTTCCCATCTATTTCCCATTAAGTGATGGGACCGGATGCCATGATCTTCGTTTTCTGAATGTTGAGCTTTAGGCCAACTTTTTCACTCTCCTCTTTCACTTCATCAAGAGGCCTTTTAGCTCCTCTTCACTTTCTGCCATAAGGGTGGTGTCATCTGCATATCTGAGGTTATTGATATTTCTCCCAGCAATCTTGATTCCAGCTTGTGTTTCTTCCAGTCCAGCGTTTCTCATGATGTACTCTGCATATAAGTTAAATAAGCAGGGTGACAATATACAGCCTCGACGTAGTCCTTTTCCTATTTGGAACCAGTCTGTTGTTCCATGTCCAGTTCTAACTGTTGCTTCCTGACCTGCACATAGGTTTCTCAAGAGGCAGGTTAGGTGGTCTGGTATTCCCATCTCTTTCAGAATTTTCCACAATTTATTGTGATCCACACAGTCAAAGGCTTTGGCATAGTCAATAAAGCAGAAATAGATGTTTGTCTGGAACTCTCTTGCTTTTTCCATGATCCAGCGGATGTTGGCAATTTGATCTCTGGTTCCTCTGCCTTTTCTAAAACCAACTTGAACATCAGGAGTTCACGGTTCACGTACTGCTGAAGTCTGGCTTGGAGAATTTTGAGCATTACTTTACTAGCATGTGAGATGAGTAGAACTGTGCAGTAGTTTGAGCATTCTTTGGCATTGCCTTTCTTTGGGATTGGAATGAAAATTGACATTTTCCAGTCCTGTGGCCACTGCTGAGTTTTCCAAATTTGCTGGCATATTGAGTGCTGCACTTTCACAGCATCATCTTTCAGGATTTGAAACAGCTCAGTTGGAATTCCATCACCTCCACTAGCTTTGTTCGCAGTGATGCTTTCTAAGGCTCACTTGACTTCACATTCCAAGATGTCTGGCTCTAGATTATTGATCACATCATCATGATTATCTGGGTCATGAAGATCTTTTTTGTACAGTTCTTCCATGTATTCTTGCCACCTCTTCTTAATATCTTCTGCTTCTATTAGGTCCATACCACATGGTGCCCCTTTCTGGGGCAGGCAATGACCACCTAGAGTGCTGAACAAACCCTGGCATTGCGTTGGTCCCCTCAGCCCCAACACTGCAGCTTGCAGACATCTTGGATCTGCTGGGATAACCCAGGGGAACTGGGAGCCATGGCCATGTCTGGACCAAGAGCTTATCACACTGGTTGAAGGTGAAAGTGAAGTCGCTCAGTTATGTCCGACTCTTTGCGACCCCATGGACTGTAGCCTACCAAGCTCCTCTGTCCGTGGCATTTTCCAGGCAATAGTACTAGAGTGGATTGCCATTTCCTTCTCCAGTAGATCTTCCCGAACCAGGGATCAAACCCAGGTCTCCCGCAGTGTAGACAGATGTTTTACCGTCTGAGCCACCAGGGAAGTCCATTGGTTATAGTCACATAAAATAATGAAATGTGTCATGGGTTGGGGTCTCCAGAAGCAGAGGCTGGAACAGGTTTTACTGGGGATCAACAGTGGGGTAGGGCTTCTCTCATTGCTTAGTTGATAAAGAATCTACCTACAATGCAAAAGACCTTGGTTTGATTCCTGGGTCAGGAAGATCCCCTGGAGAAGGGATAAGCTACCCACTCCAGTATTCCTGGGCTTTCCTTGTGGCTTAGCTGATAAATAATCCACCTGCTATGCGGGAGACCTGGATTCAATCCCTGGGTTAGGAACACCCCCGTGGAGAAGGGAAAGGCGACCCACTCCAGCATTCTGGCCTGGAGAATTCCATGGACTATAGTCTATGGGGTTGAAAAGAGTCAGATATGACTTTCACTTCAATTCAACAGTGGAGGGAAGGGGGAAGCAGTGGGGCTGGACAGCGGGAGAAGTGGAACCGTGAGTCCCAGCAAAAGCTCAGCCATCCCTGGGGATGGGGGGATTAGGAGCAAACAGCATGCCCTGCACCCCATGAAACCTTTATTCCTTCTTGCTCAGCCACCCAGTGGTGGCTGCCCTGGGAGGGCTTGACCTGGCAAAGTGGCTCTCTGTAACTGAGGCTGTGTGCTGACCCTGCACACCCCCTCCCTCCTAGCCCCCTGAATCTTGGCAGCAACCCCTTCTCAAACAGGGATGTGGGCAGCACGTCTCTGTGTCCCCCGCAGTGAGACAATCGCTGAGGCTACCATTCATTGAGCCAGTCTACCAAGCTGTACAAGTATCCCCTTTACAGCTGAGGACAGTGAGGCTCAGAGAGGTAAAGTCATTTGCCTGAGGTCACACAGCTAGGTCAGAGAGTGGGGGAGTTGGGCAACCCGACAGATTGACTTCAGAACTCCCGCTTTTAATCACTGACTCTGACTGCTGCGGGGAGGGGGCGTAGTTTTACAGAGATCAGATGATACTTTTTCACCCTGTTCTATTATGCTAAGTAGCTTCAGTCTTATCTGACTTTTGCAACTCCATAGACTGTAGCCCACCAGGCTCTTCTGTCCATGGGATTCTCCAGGCAACAATGCTAGAATGAGGTGCCATTTTCCCCCGCAGGGAATCTGATCGAACCTGAGTCTGCTGCATCTCCTTCACTGTCAGGCAGGTTCTTTACCACTAATGTCAGCTTCATAATGAGTTCTTAAAATAGAAAAACTCTTATGAATAAATATGGGAGGAGGTGGTGGTCACAAGGAAGCCCGTCACCCTTTTGCCTGACTGTATGCTTCTCACTGTCCCCGAGGGAGGGAGGGGAAGAAGCCTGCAGGGTGTCCTTCCTCCATCACTGTCATCCGTTGATCCCACTGAGAGAAGGGACCCCTTCCGGTACAGCTTCCTCTCCAAACCCCATCCTGCCTACTGAGCTAGGGCTTGGGAAGCACATTCAGTGGAGAAAAACTCTGCGGTGCAAGATGTGGAAAGAAATTGCCTTGCTGAGAGAATTGCTCACATTTTCATGATTTTACATATGGGGATACTGGGGGCTAGAGGGAAGTGGGCTGGGGGCCAAGGCACCTTTCTTTGTCTGAGCCCTATGGTGTGTGTGTATGAAGCAGTCTTGCCTGAGAACCGCTGCCCCAGTCCAACAGCATCATTTTTTTTTTTTTTTTTTTTGGCCGCTTTATTGTTTTTAGTTGAATGACAATTGTTTTACAGAATTTTGTGGTTTGGAAACCAGAGCCCAGGGAGAATAAACAAGTTGTCCAAATTCACACCGTCAGTCTGAGTAGGCGGCCTCATCCCAGATGATGGAATAGCATCAGGATCTGGTTTTCTGACTCTAGTCAGCCCTCTGTTCATGACCCGGGGTGCCTCTCAGGGCTGGAAAGAGGGCACCTGCTATCTGGCGTCTTTCTCTGGTAACTGCTATGGTTTAGATGGCCCATCTATGAACTAAGTTGAAGATGTGAGCGGTCCCCAGCATTTTGGCACCAGGGACCAGTTTTGTGGAAGACAGTTTTTCCATGGAGCAGGGCCTTAGGAGGATGGTTTAGGGATGATTTAAACTCATTACATTTATTGTTCACTCTTCTATTATTACATCAGCTCCACCTCAGATCATCAGGCATTAGATCCCAGAAGTTGGGGGCTCCTGATGTAGGGGACATCCTTAGGTCTGTATAGGGAGCAGAGTTTTGAGCTTACCTGTTTGGGGACTCAGCATAGGCAACAGTTGTAAATGTAGGCTTTAGAGGGAAACAGAACTCCACTGACCAGCTGTGCGACGTTGAGCAAGTTACTTTACCTCTCTGAGACACACTTCCTTTATTTATAGGATGGGGACAAAAATACCTTCCTGGTGAGACTGTTGCAGAATTAGGAGAGATTAGGCGTGTAAATGTTTTGCCTTATTCCTGGCACAGAACCAGTGCTCATCAACAGGTGCTATTACAATATTCTTTTCTCATCTTCTGAGCTTTCCATAGAATTGTGTGTGTGGTATTCTTAGCAAAGTAAAAGGCAAGCACTCGACTGGAACATAGAGGGCATTTCAGCCACGGTGAGTGGGTGAGGGAAGGAGTGATTGAGACGGGAGGGATTGAGCTGTGACGGGATCTGGCTCTGAGGACCATTCAGATGTCACCAGCCCTGCCGGCCTCCAGTCTCTGCCTCCTAGAACCTCTTCCCCCCATCCCAGCTCCCAAGCTCTGTTCCACTCCAGGTGGAGTTCTCGCAGCATCCTGTTGCTTACATGAGGGCAGGTGTGCTGTTTACATTGGTAGCCCGCTAGGCATCTAGTCCCCTGCATGGCACACAGTAGGTACAGCCAGTCAGGCTGAAAAGGATGTGTCTTTTTTTTAAGTCTTTATTGAATTTGTTACAATATTGCTTCTGTTTTACGGTTTGTTTGGGGTTCTTTTGGCCTTGAGGCATGTGGGATCTTAGCTTGCCCACCAGGGACTGAACCACACCCCTTGCCTCGGAAGTCAAAGTCTTAACTATTGGACGGTCAGACAGTGACTGATAAACATCAGAGACGGCAGTGAGGGCCATGGTGAGAAGGCTAAAGAGCTTCCATTCGATGCCGTGGGAAACAAAAAGCCGTGGTTGACCAAGCTGGGACTTGTACACAGGAGCCGCTTGGGGGATCCTGGGGACCCTGTGCTGCTGGGTCCCTCAGGCCAGCTGCTCTGGGTGGAGAGTTGTCTCGGTCCTGGCTGGGCTGGGAGCGTCCTTTGCCCATCAGGGTCACACCCTTCCACGTGTGTTGGATGTGGCCACCCCTCTCCCAGAACTTGCAATCTGGCCCCTCGCCCACTGCCAAGGCTGGGCCCAGGGTGTCTGAGCCCACAGCAGCCACCCTGCCTGACAGTGCTGGGCAGCCTGCCCACAGCCCTGGGAGGAGGGCAGAGGAGGAGGGGACAGGCTGGGGAGAGGCAAGGGGTCCTCTGTGTCCTCACAGACAAGTCTCAGCAATGGGAGAGCCAGTGGGTCTGGAAAGGGACCAGCTACAGGCAATTTGGGTCCACCAAAGCCAAAGTGATCATAGCTGTATTTAGAATCCTGATGTCACCCTTTGCATCTGTAAAGCATAATCGTGTTGACAAAATGCTTTCTCATTTAGGCTTCTCAAGTCATGTCTTAGCCTCTCTACTTATATTATGGGGGCTCAGAGATGTTTTTCCAGGTGTGCCCCTGGGAGAGAAGTGTTGGATTTTCAGCTGATGCTGATGATCCCTAACCTCCCCTGCTTGACTTTCCCCATCCGAATAAAGGGGGCAGAAGGACCCCCTGCCCTGGGTCTCTTGTGCTCCACCTCCTGGGGTCGGGTTGTCATGGGGTAATAGAGGGAACACACTGTGATTCTTCTCGAAAGCTGCAGATCCAGTCTGGGGTGAGCCTCGTTCTCCGGAGTTCCCGGGCTTGAACTCCCCAGGGACCTCTCCCCAGGCGAGTGTCCATCCCATCTTCAGCCCCCTCAGGGTGGAGGGGAAATACATCTGGAGACAGAGAGCGTAGGACTGATGTGCTCTTTTTGGTTCCGTGGGAGAAGTCACAGCAGGAGTTGTAATTTCTCTGCAATTTCTCTCCTCAATGAGACATCCGTTGGCTTGCTTTGAGGAGATGCTCATCTGAGCAGACAGGGCCTGTGTCTGGAGCCAGCCTTGAGGGCATGCCTGAGCCTCGCGGCCCCTTCTGCCTTCTGCCTTCCGGGAGGCACTTGACTTTGCTCTGAATCAGGGGAGCCCTTCAGGGGCCTGTTGTCTTTCTCTCCCTCCTTCTCTGGCTGATTCACACGCAGCCTCCAGCCCTTTCCATTCTGAATGGCACCTGCCTGTGTCTTGGTCATGGGCCTCCTCAGTGGCTCAGCTGAAAAGAATCTGCCTGCAATTCAGGAGCCTCAGGAGATCCGGGTTCAATCCCTAAATCAGGAAGATCTCCTGGAGGAGGGCATGGCAACCCACTCCAGTATTCTTGCCTGGAGAATCCTGTGGACAGAGGAGCCTGGCTGCCTAGAGTCCAAGGAGTAGCAAAGAGCTGGACACAACTGAAATGACTTAGCATGCTTGTCTTGGTCACAAGACATGGTCTGAGCCGGGGGGAGGGTAGAGGTCTCCTTGATGCCACCCTGACCTTCCCTCAAATCCCCACTCTGACTCTGTGTCAGCCCTATGCTGTCTGGAGATCCACAGATCACAGGGATACCGTGTGCCCTCAGGTAGCCTGCTGCCCTGGGTGGGAGGGGAAGCTCCGAGCGTGACCCAGGATGCTGGGGCTAGTGGTGCAATGAACAGAGGGCTTCAGGGTTCAGAAAGGGAAACCTTCATCTCTCGTGGGGAGTGATTGGCAGACCTGGAACTCCAGACTGGTCAAATATAGAGACTGTGACATTTGCGGGGTGGGGGAATATTTTAGATTTTGTAATGAAAAAATGTTGCTACATTTATCTGATGACAGGACATGCCTCCTACACAGTGAGACACCTGATAGGAAGAGTGGTTATTTAAAAATAGGAAACTTCCAGGTGCATACTTAGTAATAATCTGTTCCCCACCTCCGAGCCATACTCGGCACTACCAGCTGATCTTTGTCCTTGCATTGGGCATTGTGGTAGTCAGCTATGGTTCTGGTGGAGAGGACACCAGAGAGCAGGTGCTGCTTGAGCTGAGTCCTGGAGGCACTTGTGCTCAGAATCATAAGAAAGCAGGGCTGGCCCCTGAGAGTGATTAACTTCTTATTTTGCCTTCTTGCTGTCTGCCTCTCCCCCCTAGACCTGGTCCTGCTCAAGAAGAAGGGTCATAGCTGGTAAACCTTTGTATCCTGAGGACATAAAACAGTACCCAACCTATCAAAAACAGTGCCCAACCTTCGCGATGGCACTCCACTCCAGCACTCTTGCCTGGAAAATCTCATGGGCGGAAGAGCCTGGTAGGCTGCAGTCCATGGGGTCGCAGAGAGTTGGACACAACTGAGCGACTTCACTTTCACTTTTCACTTTCATACATTGGAGAAGGAAATGGCAACCCACTCCAGTGTTCTTGCCTGGAGAATCCCAGGCGGGCTGCCGTCTATGGGGTCGCACAGAGTCGGACATGACTGAAGCGACTTAGCAGCAGCAGCAACAACCTTCATAGGTCAATCAGTTCAGTTCAGTCACTCAGTCGTGTCTGACTCTTTGCGACCCCGTGGACTGCAGCACATCAGGCTTCCCTGTCCTTCACTATTTCCTGGAGTTTGCTCAAACTCCTGCCCATTGAGTTGGTGATACAATTCAACCATCTCAGCCTCTGCAGTCCTCTTCTCCTCCTGTCCTCAATCTTTCCCAGCATCAGCATCTTTTCAATGAGCCAGCTCTTTGCATCAGGTGGCCAAAGTATTGGAGCTTCAGCATCAGCCATGGTGGGGGGCACAATCAAGCCTCTGAACCTTCCCTGAGCAGGCTTCTTCCCTCTTCCTTTCTACTTTTCATAGGGCCAGACTCAGAGAAGGTTCTGGAGGCAGTGGCTCCAAACTGCCCCTCCACAGTACCACCTTCTTATCCAGCCTGCTTCCCTTGCTCAGCGCCTTGGACCACTCTCAGCTGGCTGCTGCTCATGCTATTATGAAGGTTTCAGAGGACTTCAGATATACCCACCCCTCTCTGCCCTTCTTGGTTTGTTTTTGGCTGAATCTTGCGGCAGGCAGAAATTCCCCAGGCCAGAGATCAAACCCGCACCCCCACTTGCAGTCGAATCGTAGTCTTAACCTTCCGATTGACAGTACTCCTCTCCAAGTGTGGAACTCTTGGCTGAGAAAGGATGTTCTTGGGCTGTTGAACATTTCTGGGTTGTTGACACTGGAGGATGATTAATGATGCTACACAGGAAGGAGGAGACATTTGCATTTCTGTCCAGTGGAGAATCTGTTTCAATCAGAGCTACTCTTGCTGCCCAAGGAAGCCAGCCAGTGCCCCCCACGATGACTTACTGCTGAAGGGCGAACAGGCACAGGGCACCGTGTGGGCACCAGGAACGGGGCCACTGCCTCGGCATCCACCAGGAGCTGGTGTTTTGCAGACTCTGTCTCAGAGGGCACCAACCTCTCAGAAACATTGTTGCTAAAGAATCTGTCACTCAGGTGAACTTTGAGCAGCTGCAAACAGAAGATGAGAACGTCTGCAAGTAGCAACAAAGGGCTGGAGACCATGCCAAACCCCAAATTTCCTGTGTGGTGAAAGCGACTTGGGAGCCCCAGAGGAGTTCTGAGGTCTGCAAACTAAAGAGCAAATTCTACTTCAGTCAAAGAAAGCACTGGAATATACTCTCAACCAATCCTGACCAGAGGTTTTTTATGAGCTGCTCTGGTTGTAAATTATGCTTGACTTGGAAGGCAGTGTAGAGTACTGGTGATGAAATCTGCCTCTTCGTTCTTTTAAAAATATATTTATTTTTATTTCGCTGCACTGGGTCTTAGCTGTAGCGCACAGGATCTTTTTAAAATTGTGGCATGCAGGATTTTTATTTGTGGCATGTAGGATCTAGTTCCCTGACCAGGGATCAAACTCGGGCTCCCTACATTGAGAGCTCAGAGCATTAGACCACTAGGAAGTCCCGTGCTCTGCCATTTTCTAGCTGCCACCCTCAAACACACATCTTAACCTTGTCTGGAACTTAGTTTCCTCAAAATGGAGACAATAATTGTAGCTACCCCCTACCCCATCACCATTGTGATGATTAAATAAGCCTGTAGAAGAGGGCCTGGCACAGAGCAGATGCTGTTACAGATATCAGTCTGTGGTTGGTCTCCTCATTTTCATAATGGCATCCCTTGAATGGTAGAAGTTTAAGACATTTTATATAGTTCAACTTATCAATTTTTTTTCTTTTACGCTTGGTCTTTTTTTTTTGAGCTTTGGACCCAGAATTTGAACCCAGATCTGTGGGCATCAATGTCCTTCTTCTTATTACATTCAGTGTAGTGTTTCCTCAAAAATCTATCCTCAGACCAGTATCATGTTGGCACCACCAGAATCACCCTGAGAGTGTGATAAAAATAAGTCCTGGGTCCTCATTGAAAGATGCTGCCTCAATGGGCTGCGGTAGACCTGGCAATCTGTATTTTTAACCCCTCTCCAGGTGACTAGGTGGTCAGCCAGGTGTGAAATGGACTTAAATCGGGGCCCCTGGCATCCTTGAGTCTTCACGATGACTACTTCCTGGCTTCTCGCTGGGTCCTGAGAAGAGCTGCTGATGGTGATGTTTCTTGGTCTCTTCCTTACTGTGTCCCCGCCTGCTCCTTCCCTAGTTCTGAGGCATGGTATTCAACATTCAGCAGATGATCAAAGCATGCTTTTGAACTAACCAGCCTACTCCCCACCAGTCATGGGGAGAGGCAACCCCACTCGATGAATGGCACTAAGTGGAACCAAGCAGAAATTGTGTAATTACTGACCTTGGTGTGAAGTGTTCCTGTGCAGCCTCTTCCCGAGCTGTGGGTGGCCACTTAAGCCAGTTTCCTCCACCTCCGCCCAGTCAGGAGGTTCCCCACCTGGAGAGGCTGTTATTGTTAAAGTAGCTCTGAGACCAGCTCACTGGAGTAGAGAGGGACGCTTCTCCAAGTGAACAACTGTGCCAGCCTCCAAATAAAAGAAAACTGTATTCATCTGCAGCAGGAGGTGGGGAAATGGAGTGGGTTTTGGTTTAAGAGCAAAACAAGCCTGCAGAGGTTTTAGCAATTTTTCTCTGACGTGTCAGATTGTGCGCTGCTTCCCCCACGCAGATTGGGCTCCAGAGAAGGAAACTAGGATCTGCTGAACCCTTTCTATGAACCAGGGATTCATATTTTAAATTCTTCCACAAACCCATATGGTTGATATTATTCTTATTTTTGTTATTGTTCAGTCGCTAAGTCGTGTCTGGCCCTTTTGTGACCATGTGGGACTACAGCCCGCCAGGCTCCTCTGTCCATGGGATTTCCCAGGCAAGAAACTGGAGTGGCTGTCGTTTCCTTCTCCAGGGGATCTTCTCAATCCAGGGATCAAACCCACCTCTCCTGCATTGGCAGATGGGTTCTTTTCCACTGAACCACAAGGGAAGCCCATTCTTATTTTACAGATGTAGAAACTAGGGCTCAGAGAGGCTCTAGAACAGCCAGGAAATGCTGGAACCAGGAGTTAGAATGTAGCTGAAGCTACTGTAAAAGAGACCTCAGCATACAGTGGCTTTAAGAATGGTGATATTCTTTCTTTCTCATATAACAGCTTAATGTTAGTAGGAAAGCTGTCCTCTAGGCAGCCAGTCATGGGTCAAGGATCCCACCACCTGTGACTTCAAAGATCCCTCCAGTTGGAGTTGGCAAATCTTTTTTTTTTTTTTAAAGGTAGATAATGAACATTTTGGGCTGTGCAAGGTATATGGAGTCTGTCCTTACTACTTAATTCTGCTTTATATATATACATACATATATTATATTATATGATATTATACTCAACTCTGATATATATCTGATGTGTGTGTATACATACATTTATATATATATATATATATATAAAAATGAGAACAGCCACAGACAATATGTGAATTAAGGGGTATAGCTGTGTTTCAATAAAACTTTATTAAAAAGCAGGCCTCAGGGTGCATTTGGCCCAAGGGCCTTAGTTTGCTGACCCCTACCCTAGAATAGGGGGCTTCCCAGGTGGCGCTAGTGGTAATAAAACCCTGCTGCCAATCAATGCAGGTGATGTAAGAGATTCAGGTTCGATCCCTGTGTCAGGAAGATCCCCTGGAGGAGAGCATGGCTACCCACGCCAGTATTCTTGCCTGGGGAATAACATGGACAGAGGAGTCTTGCTTGCTATAGTCCTGGGGCCACAGAGAGTCGAACTTGACTGAATGACCTAGCATGCACAGATACGCTAGCATAGACGTTTTTCAAAATGTAGTCCCAGGGACCCAGTAGCATCTGGAAACTTGTTAGACACGCAGCATTTTTAAAAAGCTTCTTCTTCTTTAATAATTTTATTTATTTGTTTTTGGCTATGCCGGGTTGCTGCATGGGTTTTCTTTTTTAGTTGTGAGCGGCGGGGGGGTTCATCCTTGTAGGACACGGGCTTCTCATTGAAGTGGCTTCTTTTGTTGCAGATCATGGCTGTAGAGCTCAGCCTCAGTACTTGTGGCACCTGGGCTTAGTCGCTCCGCGGCATGTGGGAACCTCCTGGATCAGGATCAAACCCATGTTTCCTGCGTTGGCAGGCAGGTTCTTCACCACTAAGCCATCAAGAAAGCCCAGAAATGCAGTTTCTTAAATCAGGCCCCAGACCTACCGAATTAGAAACTCTGGGGGTAGTGCACAGTGGTCTATATTTAAACAAGCCCTCTAGGTGATTTTTATATGTCTTGACCTGTAAGAACCTCTGTTCCGGAGCCCTGACTCTCAGCCCTGGCTGCACGGGAGCATCATGTGGGGAGCTTTTGAAGTTTTCAATGCCCAGGTACATCCCAGGGCAGTTACATTAGACCTTGTGGATTGGGGCCCAGGTATCAGCATTTTTTTCTTTTTAATTTTTACTGTAGTTGCTTTACAATGCTGTGTTGGTTTCTATTGTACAGGAAAGTGAATCAGCTATACAAATACATATATCCCCTCTTTTTGGATTTCTTTCCCATTCAGGTCATCGCAGAGACTTCAGTAGCGTTCCTTGTGCCACACAATAGGTTTTCATTAGTTATCTATTTTATACATAGTCAGGCATCAGCATTTTAAAAATATGTATTTATTTCACTGCATCAGGTCTTAGTTGAGGCACATGGGATCTTTGTTGCAGTGCTCAGACTTGCAGGCTTAGTTGTTTTGGGGGCATGTAGGATCTTAGTTCCTGGACCAGGGATTGAACTAGTGTCTCTTGCACTGCAAGGTGGACTCTTAACCACTGGACCACCGGGGAAGTTCTGGTATCAGCATTTTTAAAGCTCTCCGGCTGAGGCTACGGTGCAGCCAGCATGGGGAAGTGCTGTTGCCACCTACATGGTCGCTGGCTTGCCACCTGGCCTGCCACCACAGCTGCCTTGCTCAGAGGAGGTGCCTGTGCTCCCTGAGGCCTGGGTTTCAGCCTCATCCTTTGTCCTACCTCCCATGCCTCCTCCTGGGGACTCTGTATGGGGCTTCGTGATATGGGAGGACCTTGGTTCAGACTTGTCAAACTAACCCATCTCTGGCAGCAGTGGGGCAGCGGGGGGGAGGGGATGAATTCGTGGGGATGAGGAATGGAATGGAAAGCAACCGGAAGAGGAGGGAGGGTGACCGCAGGAGGAGGGCTTGGATGTGGAAGCACCAGCGCAGTGGCCTCTCGCTGGGGCTTGGGGGAATCCACTTCTCTTCCCCACCCCTGCTCTAGGGTAACAAAGAACAGTTCCATGTGCCCTCAAGCCTCCCTCTGTAGGGAGAGCATGTGCATGGCACTTAAGGTGTGCCTGTACTCTGAGTGCTTTACATGTATCTTCACAGTAACCATCTCAGGTAGGAATTATCACTACCCCCATTTTATAGGTGGTGAGACTGAGTCTTTAAGAGGTGAAGTGATCCGCACAGGATTACATAGGTAGTAAGCAGTACAGCTGGGATTCAACCCAGGAAGTCTAGTTCCAGGGCTGAGCTGCTGGCTGCTATGCTCTGTTACCTCTCTTCAGAATAGCCACAATGACACTATTCTTCCCATTTCATAGATGAAGATTCATAGATTGAGCCTCCTGGCTCAATGTCACGGAGCCAGGAGGTGGTAGAGGTAGGATTCAGGTCTCTCTGCCACTAAAGCCCTTGGATTAGCCAGTTTGCTCCATAGGCTGGGGTGGGTTCCCTCCCATCTTCCCTTCATCTGCCCACCCTGCATATTCTGGTTTTGCACGTGTGTGGCTGACTCACGGGGGAGAGGCGAGCCCATCCTCTGGAGTGAGGAGGCAGATTTTATTTCAGTTCAGAGCATTCTTGGGTTGATGCTGGGAGAGCTGCCAAACCCAGCTGACAGATTTCCCCCTGCCAGAGCTGCTGAGTGGGTGGGCAGCCCCCAGGAGCCCCAGGGGGCCTCATGACACCAAGTCCCCAGATGAGTTTCAGGACCCAAGGGAAAGACGAGCATGCCTGTTTCATCTGCCTTCACTACAATCTCGTTCCCCGAGGGAGTGTACTGGTTCCAGTTGCCAAAATCCCTCTCTGCTCTGGTCCAGAGCTGAAAGGAACCCCAAAAACCATTTCTTCCAGGTTTGCCTTTAGGCAACTGACATAATCCTGGTGATTCCCATTTCACAGATTCCGTCACTGAAGCTAGCTGTGCCTCCTAATTGGATTGTCTTCGTTACATCAGTGCTATAATTTCCCAAAGGGTGTCACTTGGGACTTCCTGGTGGTCCAATGGCTAAGACTCCACACTCGCAATGCAGGGGACTGGGGTTCAATTCCTGGTCAGGGAACTAGATCCCGCATGCCACAACTAAGAGTTCACATTCCACAGCTAAAGATCCTGCATGCCACAGCGAAGATCTTGTTGCCACAACTAAGACCTGGTGCAGCTAAATAAGAGTCATTTGGCACACTTGTCAGCTCTCTGGATCACTAGTCCTCTGCTCTGAAAATCCCAAAACAGGAAGTTAGAGCTGCGACCCGGGTGATCCTCATTATCAAGAATGATGCGAAATACTGGCAAAGAGGGACCTCTATAGGGTACAAGGATTCTCCTTCTTTTCAGGTGCAAAATGCTGACTGGCTGCCTCAGCTATGCAAATTGTAATAATTGCAGCCTGGAACTTGGATGAGTTTCCTGAGCTTTGCTACTCATTTAGCAACATTTTCCCTCCCAGTCCCACTCAGGAAATCAGGAAGAAGAGGGAAGGATGGTGGGATGGGGTCTCTACCCTACTCCCCCACCCTGCTGCCCCCGCCCTCACTAGTTCTGCTGTGTCCTGAAGGGGGAGGGAGATGTTTGCTGAGGACAATCAGAGACTTTCCAGGAGGAAGCCAGGACTTAAGGCTTCGGCATTGGGAGATTGTGGACACCTGTGGCTGATTCATGTCAATGTTTGGCAAAACAAATACAGTATTGTAATGTAGAATAAAGTATTTAAAAAAAAAAAAGAGCAGTCTATTGTCTGCCTTTGGCCATGTTTTCCCATTACCTCCACGATCTTGGTGACGTTGGGCAAGTGCCTCCCTATTTTTTTTAGTTATTTATTTATTTGGTTGGTTGCACTGGGTCGTCCTTGTTGCTCACTGGCTTTCTCTAGTTGCTGCACGGGAGGGCTACTCTTCGTTGAGGTAAGCAAGCTTCTCGTTGCGGTGGTTTCTCCTGTTGTGGAGAACAGGTTCTAGGGGCAGAGGCTTCAGTAGCTGCAGCACTTGGCTCAGTAGTTGTGGCTTGAGGGCTATAGAGTGTGGACTCAGCTGTGGGACACGGGCTTAGCTCCTCCACAGCATGTGGAATCTTCCCGGAGCAGGGATTGAACCTGTGTTCCTTGCATTGGCAGGTGGATTCTTATCCATGGACCACCAGGGAAGTCCAAGTGCCTGCCTTTCTGAAGGCTTTGCACAGAATTTGAGCAGGCAGGCCCCTTGCACATCCAGCAGAAGACTGAAGCTAGTGATCCCTGGCTCTCAATGCTTTGATAAAAGGTGTGTGAGTGTGGCTCCCACAGTCTTTGGTCTAGAAGATGCTCTGGAGAAGGGTGACCCTGTGGGCTGGAGATCAAGTGAGCTAAGGATGAGGTTGTGGCCCCTTGGTTTTGGGGGCCGCTGTGCAAACTTGTAGAAAGCTGGGCAGCACTCTACCCAACCCATGAATGCCCCAGCTGGACACACAGACACACACATCCAGGCCTGTTTACAATTACGCTGTCATCATGCCCTGCCCTTGGCCTAGCTCCTCTGGTCATCTTCACCTACACAGAAGTCCACAGCAGACACTTGTTCAAGAAACACGTGAGACCTCCCTGGTGGTACAGTGGATGGGAGTCAGCCTGCCAATTCAGGGAACTTGGGTTTGATCCCAGGTCCGGGAAGATCCCATATGCCTTAGAGCAGCTAAGCCCGTGAGCCACAGCGACTGAAACCCACACTCTAGAGCCCATGCTCTGCAACAAGAGAAGCCGCTGCAGTGAGAAGCCCACGGACCACAATGAAGAGTAGCCCCTGCTTGCCACAACTAGAGAAAGCCTGTGTAGCAACAAGGATCCAGCATAGTAAAAAATATATATAAGTATATATATATATAAAGAAACATGTTCTTGGGGTGATGAACCTTGGGGCCATCCTGTCACCTGGAGTCTCAGCTGTGAGGTGCTCACCACTTACAAGGACTTGGGGGCATGCAGTGGCCAAGGGGCAAACCCAGCCTCCAGGGGCGGTGCTTTCCCTAGGAGTCAGATGAGGAGCACACGCGTCTGGAGCAGACTTGGGAAGCTGACTGCTTAGCAGAAGTTCCCATTCATCTCCTGGGGCCTTGGCCATCAGCCACGGCATCTGCCATTAAAAAAAAAAATTATTTATTCGGCTGCCTGGGGTCTTAGTTGCGGCATGCAGGATCTTCCTTGCATCACTGGCATCTTTCATTGCAATGCACAGATTCTCTAGCCGCATGGACTCTCCAGTTGCGGGACGTGGATTTGAGTAGTTGCAGTGTGAGGGCTTAAGTTGCTCCAAGGCCTGTGGGATCTTAGTTCCCCAACCTGGAATTGAACCTGTGTCCACTGCACTACAAGGCAGATTCTTAAGCACTGAACCACCAGGGAGGTCCCAGGATGTGACTTCTTTCTTCCACACTTCCTTCTGCAGGCCAGGACAGATACCAGCCCAGGACCCATTCTCCACAGCTCCATTCAGGCCTTTATGGGACCCTCCTCAGCCACATGTTTCGGATCCACAGCTTCCATCTTGGCCGTGACCCCAGCCCCCTACCTCTGTGCTTTTCTCACAGCTCACATTCCCATGGCCTCAGCTGACAGCGCCCCTGAGCTACTTAGGTCATAGGTAGTGGAGCTCCCTCAGGGGACTTCCTGCAGCCCCACCCTCACCTTACCCCACCCTCTTCCTGAAGATCTCCCCCAGGCTTCTCCTCCTGCTCTTCCAGGCCCTCCAGACTCTTCCCTGGCCTTACCGTCTGCTTCCCTGACTTCTCTCCAAGTGGTTTGAGTTGGGGGTCCCTCCTAGGACTGAGACCCCTTCTGTGGACACCTCTACTCCCCTGTTCCCACGCCCCACACTAGGAGTAGAGGGGAGGCAGATGGAGAGGGGTGTCTGCACAGCTTGGGGGCAAGGTGTGGAGACAAGCAGGTGGGGGGCCCCAGGATGGACAGATGGACAAGGCCTCCAGCCTTCCCCTTTCCTGAATGGCCACGGGAGGAATGAGGTCGCCGCCCCAGGCCTCGCACAAGATGCTGAGAGTGTGAATGAGAACAGCTTGCGAGGGGCTCTGATGGGCAGGCCTGGTGAGGAGACCTTTGTAACCTTCCGGACCTGGCATTGAGCCAGTGGATAGGTCATGTGACCCAAGTTGCTCCGCACCTTTGGCTGTCCTGGCTTACGTCCCAAATACCCCTTCACTCTGCAAGGACTCTTCAGTCCGGGGAGTGACCTGGATTTTGCCTGGTGAGGGGGTGCTGGTTCTGGGATGGATGGCATATGGGGAAACCTATGCAAGTGTATTCCCCTCAGAGTGTCTGCAGTTTCTGAAAGGGGTCTGTGACCCATGAAAGAACCCATCTTGGTACCAGGCTATCCAGACTGGGCACCCATGTATGTTTTGTTGTTGTTTAGTTGCTAAGTCGTGTCTGACTCTTTGCAACCCCACAAACTATAGCCCACCAGGCTCCTCTGTCTGTGGGATTCTCCGGGCAAGAATACTGGAGTAGGTTGCCATTTCCTCCTCCAGGGGGTCTTCCGAGACCAAGGATCAAGCTGACATCTCCCGCCTCGGCAGGCGGATTCTTTACTGCTGAGCCACCGGGGAAGCCCCCGTGTATATTTACTCTTAGCCAGTCTGCTTTCCAAGTTGAAGGGCTGTCAGGATTCATCTTCAAGAAGGGCTCACCTGTTCACTCTGAGATCCTAACACCTGTTTCAGGAGATCTGAGATCAGACCTGCTGGGGGTGTGAGTACATCCTTCATCCTTCTCACCCTCCTGGGTAGACAAGCTTCCTGATCCTCAAAGTGGACCAGCCTCATGTTCCAGCCATACCCCAGACTTCAGGCAATGCTCCCGGCAACAGGGAAGTCATCTGCCCCATGCAGGCATCCTGCATCCCAGCAGCCCCTTCCTGAAGACTTTTTCAGAGATTTAAACACATGGGTTCTGCCTTGTGTAGGAGTGTTTGCATATTTCCTGGACCTGAACTCAGCTTGAAGTGTAAACAGGATTGTCCATTGCTCATGGCCTTGATCATGGTAGAAATGATTTTTGTCTTGGTCTTATCTAAATTCTTCCTCGATTCTGCTTTAATGTGAGGTCTGAAATTTGACCACAGCACTCTTAGGAAAGCCAAATGCAGCAAAGATTTCCTCAAGGATTGCCCTGTCCTGGTAGAACTTTGCCTTATTATTATTGTTATTTTACATGTATCACATTTCTGAAAGCATCTATGAATATCAAATGTATCCAAATTGAATGATGCCCTTATTTTATACAAGAGACAGTGTGGCCTGGTGGTTAAGAATGTAGACGGCCACCCTGGTCTCATGGGCATAAATTGGCCACTTCTTGGTATATGGCTAAGAGCTCTCTGGGTCTCAGTTTTCTGAGACATGAAAATGAGAATGATTTATAGTAACTACCTTGTAGGATTCTTGGGCAAATTAAGTGACTGAATACATTTAAAGCCCTAGAACAAAATCTTATTGCATTGTATGTGTTAATGATTGTTGTATGTTTTAAGGTGATTCTTTACTTCAGGAATCTGAAAATAATGATTGACTCTCTAAATAATATATCTTGCCTCTTAGACACAATTCATGACAATTTATTTTTGGATTTTTCCACCTCCTTTTTGGGGCTGTGCCAAGCAGCTTGCAGGATCTTCCCTAACCAGGGATCGAACCTAGGCCGCAGCAGTGAAAATGTGGAGCTCTAATTTCTGCACCACCAGGGAATTCCCAAGACTTTGTTTTCTTTCCCGTATCTGTGAATTCAGTTAATGGGCTCTGGACCAATGAACCTTCACTGAAGCCAGAGATTTGCTGCTTTCAGTATCCTGATGATTTTCGTTTTCATTTCAACTGTATGAAGTTTGTGAAAACTTCTGTTTTTTTATTAATAATACTTACACTTCTTATTTCCTGGTTTTGCTTCCTTTGGCTTCCTTGATATCTCAGTTGGTAAAGAATCCACCTGCAATGTGGGAGACCTGGGTTTGATCCCTGGGTTGGGAAGATCCCCTGGAGAAGGGAAAGGTTATTCACCCCAGTATTCTGGCCTAGAGAATTCCATGGACTGTATAGTCCATGGGGTCTCAAAGAGTCGGACATGACTGAGCGACTTTCATTTGCACTTTGTGCATCAATAAATGCAACCAATTGGTGCATCAAACAGCTGCACCAGTGTGTCATATGGTGCAGGTCAAATGGAATGGCGATGCTTTAAGAATGAGATTGTTGGCTGGTGGTCTGTATCACCTTATGTCAGCTCAACATGTTTGCCAATATATGTGCAAAAGTCTAAGTCTGGTGAAGGAATATCAATTTAGGAATGCCAACATCCAGTGTATGGTGATGGAATGGGTCAAGAGCCAAAGGCCATTGAGGTTGGCACATATTTTTGGATTCAGGTCACAATCTGCTTGTTGGGAGGACAGTTCAGTTTGTTACCATAAAGTTGGAGAGAGGCATGCTTCACATTAGTAGCAGACCCATTCCAAGAGAACTAGCTATAAAGAAGCCATTCATAACGTGAGTCATATTTTCCTTAAATTCACCTTTAAAATTAAGATGGCCTTCACAGAAAAATGGATGGTTTTGAAAAGTTTTGGTGATGGGGCCAGGACTATGTCATGCTGCGTTTGAGGGAAGAGAGATTTGAGAGTGCTTTTAATAATTGCCGTTCCTTCCTGTAGCAGAAGCTTCAAAGGTGATTCTTAAATGGAATTGTGGTGAATTCTGCTGTGTACCCTGCTTAAGAAGTTACAGGGAGCAGCAGGGTCTCAAGGCTGCCTCCTCGATATTGCCTGAATCCCTCCCTTCTTTTGTTCCTCTGGAGAGAGTCTTGCATTATAGCTGATAACTCTCACGAACATCCCCAATTTTTCTAATCCCACATTTCTTTGACTCCTTTTTTTTTAATTTTTAAAAAAATGTGGATCATTTTTAAAGTTTTTCTTTAATTTGTTACAGTATTGCTTCTGTTTTATGTTTTGGTGTTTTGGCTGGGAGGCTGGTGGGATCTTAGCTCTCCAACCAGGGAGTGAGCCCCACCCTCTAACCTGGAAAGTGAAGTCATGTATGGATGTGAGAGTTGGACTGTGATGAAGGCTGAGCGCCAAAGAATTGATGCTTTTGAACTGTGGTGTTGGAGAAGACTCTTGAGAGTCTTTTGGACTGCAAGGAGATCCAACCAGTCCATTCTGAAGATCAGCCCTGGGTGTTCTTTGGAAGGAATGATGCTAAAGCTGAAACTCCAGTACTTTGGCCACCTCATGCGAAGAGTTGATTCATTGGAAAAGACTCTGATGCTGGGAGGGATTGGGGGCAGGAGGAGAAGGGGACGACAGAGGATGAGATGGCTGGATGACATCACTGACTCAATGGATGTGAGTCTGAGTGAACTCTGGGAGTTGGTGATGGACAGGGAGGCCTGGCATGCTGCGATTCATGGGGTCGCAGAGTTGGACACGACTGAGTGACTGAACTGAACTGAACTGAACCACTGAATGGTTAGGGAAGTCCCTCTTGGACTCCTCTTGTGATTGTGGTTAGATAGAATTGGAGTTCTTCATTCTCCTTACAGTTAATGTTTATGTAATCTTGGTATTCTCCTTAATTCACGGGTTACATTTTAGCGGTTGGAGAGGATACATGTTACTCTGACCAGCATGTCCAACAGTGAAACATCAAGAGAGGCCTGACGCTGATGGAGACTTCCGCCTGTTAATGGGGTGACTCTGTATATAGAAGAAACTCCCTGCCCACAGACAGGAGTTTGGGGTTGGCCAAAAGTTCATACGATCATATAAACACCTGAACAAGTCTTTGGGCCAACATAATACCATCACCAGACAGCACTTCATGGGCACAAACCCCTAAATTCCCTTCTTACTCTCTCGTGGTCGTGGCCCCTACTTATTAATTCTGGGATAGGAGTTGTTTTGGTCACAGGAACTTGCTAAATTGATAGGGGATGACAGCTGCTATGTCAAGTGGTGTTTGGATCCTGTGACCATTTATGAATGTTCTTTCTCTGTCCATCCCCTGCATCTGTCTTGCCAGTGGGCATGTGAGGTCAATCATACCATCTCAGCTTCTGCAGGTCAGCCTGGCTACCACTGTCCTTATAAGATCTGAGGATTCCAAGGTGGTCCCAAGACCAAGCAGAGTCTAGTCATGTGGCCAGACTGGGATTTCACTGTTGACTCAGGGCTTCCCTGGCGACTCAGATGGTAAAGAATCTGCCTGTGATGCAGGACGCTTGGGTTTGATCCCTGGGTCGGGAAGGTCCCCTGGAGAAGAGAATGGCTGCCCACTCCAGTATTCTTGCCTGGAGAATTCCATGGAAACAGGAGCCTGGCGGGCTACAGTTCATGGGGCTCAGAGTTAGACATGACTGAGCAGCTAACACATTTACTTTGTTAAGCTTCTCCAGACTATGAAGGTTTCTCCTACCTGGGAATACCTCAGCTGTGTCCTTGTCAATCTCATCAGCCCCAAGGGCTCATCCAGTGTGTAGATTAGGTGGTTCCATGAGCTCCTGCATGCCTCCTCTCTCCCAGACCCCCTGAACAGTTGTCATGGCTGACAGAGCCGGACGCCATGTCACCTTCTCTCCACCAATGGAAAGGCACCTACCCTCAAGAGTTCTAGAAAACAAACTCTTGCCCAGCTTTATCGATCCTGGAAACTCACATTTTCGTAAAGCTAGTTTACTCCTAAGGAGGTGTGAAAATTTTTCAGGTCCACCCAGAAATCCATTAGAAGGGGTTTTGGCATTTATAACATTTTATTATTTTCCCTATTATGAGAATAATATATACTCATTGAGAAGAATTAAGAAAATACAGAAAGGTATTTATGGAAATAAATAAAATGCCCTAGAATCTTCTCTCTCAGCAATAATCATTATTAGCATTTAACATGCCATCTTTTTTTCCCCCTCTGTGCACAACTATTTATAAGATTAGGTAGTGTGTTATATATAATCTTGCATCTCACATTTTTCATTTTATACAACCGGAGCTTTTCCCCCATGTCATTATCTAGTCTTCAAAAATGGCATTTTAATGACTACATGGCATTTCATTGTCTAGTTGTATAGAATTTATGTAGCCAGTTCTCTATTTGCAGGCATCGAGGCGGTTTCCTAGTTTTCATGATTATAAATGATGCTGCGATGAATATCCTTGTCCAGGAAATCTTTATCTGGGTTTCTGACAATGTCCCTAGAAGAAATCCACAGCCGGGAAATTACAGAGTCTCAGCTCTGCTGTTTGCTGCCTCTCGCCTTACAGATGCTCTGGAGAAGTGAGCGGCTCCTGTCACCCCCTGAAATGGTGGGCTTTATTGTTGCCTCTCAGACCAGGATGGGAGAATGAGGATCTTTTATTCATGCCGGGGAGAAATGCAAGGGGTCCCCCAGAAGCCTCCCGAGGCTACTTACCTGAACCCACTCCATGCAAAGCAGAGCTTCCCCCTGCAGGAATCATTTCATAATTAACTTAGAGACTAAAGCATATTTAATTAACTATGGAAACCCTCCCAGCCATCTGCCTCTGTTTTTATTTTGAGGAAGATGGCAGACCTTTCTTTTTCTTAGCTCTCTCTTTTGGGGATGAAGCTCATTTCCAGCATCTCGGTTCTTGTATGGAACAGGGCTCCAACTCTGCTGTGGTGCACCAGAGAGGTAGAACAAGGGGCTTAGCTTGAGGTGGCAGACAGGATCAGACGTCATACCAGTCCCTGCCTGAGGGCAAGCTAGGCCAGGCAAAATACAGAAGGTATCCATGCAAAGAAGTAAAATCTGCCTGTACTTGCCCTGGTTGAGCACTGGCCATTTGACAAGCTCAGCCCCTGACCTGCTGTCTTTTTCTTTCTCTTTTTAAATATTTATTTATTTGGCCATGACAGGTCTTAGTTGCGCGAGGAAGGATCTTTTGCGGGATCTTTCCTTGCGGTTCGTGGGCTTAGTTGCCTTGAGGCATGTGGGAATCTTAGTTCCCCAACCAGAGATTCAACCCTCATCCTCTGCATTGCAGGGAGGTTTCTTAATCATTGGCCTGCCACAGAAGTCCCTTGGCTGCTGTTTTAACGTCACAAGCCTGGGGAGCATCCATGCAGGAAGAAAACTTAGGGGAAAAGGTCCACACTCCCATTTCTCAAGTGGGGAAACTGAGGCCAAGAGAAGGCTCAGTGTGAGCCTGAGAACATAGTCTGAGGACCTACTGCTTCTCTCCTTTGTTGTGCCCTCAGGAAGAGGGTATGGCTTTGATCTCAGCTGTATTCCAAGTCCAGAGATTTAAATGGAATCCGAAGGGCTGTAATGGCCCACAATGTCGGAGCAGTTTAAAGTGTGCAAATTGTGTTCCCAGATCACATATCAATGGACACTTCCCCAGCCCCAGTCTTCTCTCAAGGGAGACTCAAGAGGTCACGTGAGTCCCCCAGTAGCCCGCTGGTGAGTGAGTCAGGAGGCTGAGATGGAAACATTGAGTGCTTTGATCTGAATTGCTAATATATCAAAATGGCTTTCATTGCCGTGGCATTCCTCAGAAGTCCCTGACTGGGAGCTCAGGGAAGAAGGATCCAATGGAATGTTAGTCCAGTTATTTCTCCTGACATTACCTCCTCCAGGAAACCTTCCTGGACTCACCCCCCCTTCCCCTACTCAGCTCAGTTGGGAGGAAGGACTGGCTCTCTGTCCCTTTGTTGCCCCACACATACTTCAGTATTATAGCCTGAACCTCTGAACTTCCTATTGTCCCCAGCACCAGCAAAGGGCATGCTTACACTAATAGGTCAATAAAGGAAACTGAATTCAGTGAGACTGAAAGTGGACACAGGTGTGTTTGCTTCAGTGGTTTCCCCTCCTGCTGCCCCTTCACTCTGGCAGGTGTTCATCTGTGATCCCTCTGGGGGGGCGGGTGATGGCCTGTGTGCCTTGGGATGGTCCCCGAGGGCTGCCATATGGACCCACTCATGCTGCCAGGCTGGCTGTGTGCCCCAGATCCTAGAGCTGTCAGCAAAGATGAAACTAGTCCACAGACCCCAGTCAGGTAGCATTGTCTTTAATAGATGTTCAAACAGGCCTGGCATGGGTCTGGGGACACTGACCACCACCAAATAGCCTTGTGTTTTGGGGTGAATCATTTCCATCCTCCGAGATTCATTTTCTCCTTTATCGGGCAAAGCAATTAAACTAGACCCTTTGATCCCCGACATTCCATGTCCTGTGACTCTATTTATCATGACCCTTGGAGAGGGTCCAGGAGTGGCAGGATGAGGGCCAGGGCAAAAAGATTGAGAGTCACCTCCAGCAAGAGGTCGGAGCGACGAACCTGATAATCAAGCAAAAATTGCATTCCGTGTATGCATTACGTCTATCAAAGGTCTGAGCCAAGCAGGAAAGTACAGAGCTTCAAAGAGTTGCTGGATCTATTTCAATGTTCCTGCCAGGCTGAAAATCTCTCTCCTTTAAAGATGTAACAGATTTGCTCTCTGAGACTGTCCTCAATCATATTCTGTCCCTTTCCAGCCACTGCAGACAACACTGAAGGAGAAGAAATCCGTGGTGATGAATTAGGAATCCATAGATATTCCTCTTGAGCTGCCTATTAAACTCAAAGCAGGTTTTGGTTCTGATAAATCAACCAGGAAAACCTTTGATGGCAGAGCACCGGGGCATCCCCAACCCAGAACCTCGCTGCTGTCTCCCCAGCACCACCCACCTCCACACCCCCACACTGCCTGGGCCAGCCCGTCTCTGAACTACAGTAAAAGGACAGTGGAAAGCTTATTTTTTTCCTTTCAAGGGAGTGACCTACAGAACTGAAAAATAAATCAGTCAGAGGGAGATGAAAGTAAAATGCAGCTTCATCCAGGGAGCTTTAGGGGGAGAGAAATAGAAAGCATTTCCTTCTATTTGCTTTTAAAAATCAAGACTGGGGAGCATGTAGCTCTAGCTGGTAAATATAACCAATAATAAGAATATACTTTAGTTATCAGCTGTGGCCAGTTGCTGAGAGAGGCTGAAGGCAGAGGAGGAGAAAGAGGCTCAAGGCGTGGGGAGAGAAACAGGGTCAGAAACGGGACTAGAAATCAGGAAAATATTGAAACAGAGAGAGGCAGAGAGAGTGCGAGCAACAGATTCACATTTAAAAAACACAAAAACTCAGACCAAAAAAAAAGCACACACACACACACACACACACAGACAGTATGAAAAGAGACAGAGATGGACAGGCAGAGAGAGACATCTACAGAGAGATATGAGAGGAGACAGCAAAGATTGAGTTTATTTGGGAAAACCATCTATTTAAAATAAACAGGGTCATCTAGATTGGTTATTATTATTTTGCTTATTATCTCAAAAAGAGACAAACATGACCAGAATAGCTTCTTTTTCTTTTTCAGAAATCCTTTGTAATGCATTTTCATTCTTACCTAACTTTGAAAAGCACAAAGTTTCTTTGAAGCCCATCACATGCCTTAGCAGGAAACCCCTCGTTCATTGTTCCGGGAAGGAAGACAGCAGCCTCAGGTGGTAGCCTTTTATTTTTTGTTTGTTTTAATTTATTTTTACTTTATTTTTTGGGCAGTGTTGGGTCTTCATTGCTCCACGAGGTTTTCTCTAGTTGTGGCAAGTGGGGGGCTACACTTTAGTTGTGGTGGGTGGGCTTCTCATTGAGGAGGCTTCTCTTGTTGTAGAGCATGGGTGCTAGGCACTCCAGCTTCAGTAGTTGCAACTCAGTAGAAGCGACTTAGAAGCAGCAGCAGCAGCAGCAGCAGCAGCAGCAGCAGCAGTCATGGGCTCAGTAGTCATGGCTCCTGGCGTTAGTTGCTCCACGGCATGCAGAATTTTCCCAGATCAGGGACTGAACCCGTGTCTCTTGCATTGGCAGGAAGAGTCTTTACCACTGAGCCATCAGGGGAAGCTTAGGTGGAAGTCTTCCACCTAAGCTGATGCCACAGCTGCAGACACAGGGGGTCTCACTTCTTAATGCGACTAAATGGTCTGCGCCTAAATGGTCACTCTCAGCTTGACACAGTATGCCCTAGAAGTAAACCTCGCTTGCCCAGAAATCCCTAATTTGGAATAAGGTATGATTCTACTAGGGCCAGAGCTGCTTGTGCCACTCCAGTCCATGTTGGCTGGTCAAATGAGTGATAGAATAAGACAGAAGCAGATATGCTTGGGGAGTGATGAGTGCCAGCCACTCTGGCCACATCATACTCAGCAACAGCTTCCCAAACCTGCCAGCCACCCTCACTCCTTGCTGCCAGGAACACCCTCTCCTTCTTCCCCTGCCTCTGCTTGGTAAAGTCTTCTCATCCATCGATCATCAAGCAATTCATACGTACTGAGCATCTCCTCTGGGAATGCGTCTCCAACCACCGTCTGCTCCCTGGGAGTTAATTGTCCCTTCCTCTGGGTTCTCGTCATTATTATCAGTCGTTGCTACGCTGTGGTCTTGGCATATACTGTTCAAACAGACTTAACCTTGGAACTGTTATTTGGGGCTGGGGGTTGCTTTGTTGCAGGGCTGTCCTGTGCACCGTAGGATGTTTAATATCGTCCCTCACCTCTACCTGCTAGATGCCAGTATCCCCACCACCCCAGCTGTGACAACTGAAAATGTCTCTAATCACTGTTAAATGTCCCTAGGGAGCAAAATTGAACCCAAAGATACTGTAACAGAATGAGCTGTTGGGTGTGTCAGCCCTCAGAGAGGGTACATCCTCTGGATCCTCAGTGCTACAGAGGTGCCTGGTATGGAAAAAGCTCCTGGATCCGGTGGAGGGAGAATGCAGACCCTTGGACTGGGACCGTGGGCAGTCAGACGTCGAACTGGTCAGCTGTGCACATGGTCACACTGATCACTGCCATGGGAGTGTGTTGGCACGTGAGGTCTGCAGCCAAATCCACAGATCGCTACTAAATGCTAGCCTGCTGTGAGCTGTGGGGGGACACGCCCATGGAAAAGAAAAGCTTCTACATTTAAGGCACGTGCAATGATCTGGTTCACTAGAAAAGGCCTTGCAGCCACAGGATGCCGAGGTAGAAACATCAGGTAGCTTAGAATGAGGTTGTGAAACAGAGCAGGTTCCTCTATAAGGGGTTAGGGGCTTCAGGATGGGAAAATCAGAGTGGCCTCCTACTCTGGAGGAGGGCTAAGGACACAGTGTAGAACTTGACCTGGGCCTTTCAAGGCGGGTGGGACTTGGATGAGGACAGTGGAGTTGGGTTAAGTGTGGCATGGCCTCATTAGGGAGACTCCACATCCTGGGGGATACCTAGCTGGCCCCAAAGTTGGTTCTTGATTCAGGGAGGCCAAGTGTCTCTGAGTGTGTCCTGAACAGCTTTCATCAGGGATATTGGTTACAAATGCAGATTCCTGGACTGTCCAAACTCAGTGAATCAATTTCAGAGGGATGGGCCCAAGACTCTATACATTCACATCACCCCTCCTCCTCCAAGATGATTCTGATGCTTGGTTACATTTGAAACCTACTTCCTGGAGGGGAGAGTCATGGAACAAGCTTAGTAACAACCTTGGTCTCCACTGTGGGCAACCTGTAGGGTTTAACACAGTGTAACAGAGTGATTGAGTGAGGTTCAAATCCAGGTTCTGTCATTTTTACCACAAGCTTAGGCAGTTTACTTGAACTTTCTGTGCCTCAATCTTTTCATCTATAAAGTGGAATCGACAATTTTCCTGCCTCATAAGGGCTTTGTGATCTTTGTGATAATTACATATATGTTTATATGCTTGGCATTCTTTGGCATTGCCTTTCTTTGGGATTGGAATGAAAACTGACCTTTTCCAGTCCTGTGGCCACTGCTGAGTTTTCCAAATTTGCTGGCATATTGAGTGCAGCACTTTCACAGCATCATCCTTCAGGATTTGAAATAGCTCAACTGGAATTCCATCACCTCCACTAGCTTTGTTTGTAGTGATGCTTTCTAAGGCCCAATTGACTTCACATTCCAGGATGTCTGGCTCTAGGTGAGTGATCACACCATCGTGATTATCTGGGTCGTGAAGATCTTTTTTGTACCGTTTTTCTGTGTATTCTTGCCACCTCTTCTTAATATCTTCTGCTTCTGTTAGGTCCATACCATTTCTGTCCTTTATCGAGCCCATCTTTCATGAAATGTTCCCTTGGTATCTCTAAGTTTCTTAGAGAGATCTCTAGTCTTTCCCATTCTGTTCTTTTCCTCTATTTCTTTGCATTGATTGCTGAGGAAGTCTTTCTTATCTCTTCTTGCTATTCTTTGGAACTCTGTATTCAGATGCTTATATCTTTCCTTTTCTCCTTTGCCTTTCACTTCTCTTCTTTTCACAGCTATTTGTAAGGCCTCCCCAGACAGCCATTTTGCTTTTTTGCATTTCTATTCCATGGGGATGGTCTTGATCCCTGTCTCCTGTACAATGTCACGAACCTCATTCCATAGTTCATCAGGCACTCTATCTATCAGATCTAGTCCCTTAAATCTATTTCTCACTTCTACTGTATAATCATAACGGATTTGATTTAGGTCATACCTGAATGGTCTAGTGGTTTTCCCTACTTTCTTCAATTTAAGTCTGGATTTGGCAATAAGGAGTTCATGATCTGAGCCACAGTCAGCTCCCGGTCTTGTTTTTGCTAACTGTATAGAGCTTCTCCATCTTTGGCTGCAAAGAATATAATCAGTCTGATTTCGGTGTTGACCATCTGGTGATGTCCATGTGTAGAGTCTTCTCTTGTGTTGCTGGAAGAGGGTGTTTGCTATGACCAGTGCGTTCTCTTGGCAAAACTCTATTAGCCATTGCCCTGCTTCATTCTGTATTCCAAGGCCAACTTTGCCTGTTACTCCAGGTGTTTCTTGACATCCTACTTTTGCATTCCAGTCCCCTATAATGAAAAGGACATCTGTTTTGGGTGTTCTAAAAGGTTTTGTAGGTCTTCATAGAACCATTCAACTTCAGCTTCTTCAGCATTACTGGTTGGGGCATAGACTTGGATTACTGTGGTATTGAATGGTTTCCCTTGAAATGAACAGAGATCATTCTGTCATTTTTGATATTGCATCCAAGTACTGCATTTCAGGCTCTTTTGTTGACCGTGATGGCTACTCCATTTCTTCTGAGGGATTCCTGCCCACAATAGTAGATATAATGGTCATCTGAGTTAAATTCACCCATTCCAGTCCATTTTAGTTAGCTGATTCCTAGAATTCGACGTTCACTCTTGCCATCTCCTGTTTGACCACTTCCAGTTGGCCTTGATTCATGGACCTAACATTCCAGGTTCCTATGCAATATTGCTCTTTACCACATTGGACCTTGCTTCTATCACCAGTCACATCCACAACTAGGTATTGTTTTTGCTTTAGCTCCACCCCCTCATTCTTTCTGGAGTAATTTCTCCACTGATCTCCAGTTGCATATTGGGCAGCTACCGACCTGGGGAGTTCCTCTTTTGGTATCCTATCATTTTGCCTTTTCATACTGTTCATGGGGTTCTCAAGGCAAGAATATTGAAGTGGTTTGCCATTCCCTTCTCCAGTGGACCACATTCTATCAGACCTCTCCACCATGACCCGCCAGTCTTAGGTGGCCCCACACGGCATAGATTAGTTTCATTGAGTTAGACAAGGCTGTGGTCCATGTGATTAGATTGACTAGTTTTCTGTGAGTATGGTTTCAGTGTGTCTGCCCTCTGATGCCCTCTCACAACACCTACCATCTTACTTGGGTTTTTCTTACCTTGGACGTGGGGTATCTCTTCATGGCTGCTCCAGCAAAGAGCAGCTGCTGCTCCTACCTTGGACGAGGTCACCCCTCCCGACCTTGAACATGGAGTAGCTCCTCTTGGCCCTCCTGCATCCGTGTAGCCACTACTCCTTGGACATGGTGTTGCTCCTCTCAGCTGCCACCTCTGAGCTCAGGTGGTTTTAGAAAAGGCAGAGGTACCAGAGATCAAATTGCCAACATCTGCTGGATCATCAAAAAAGCAAGAGTTCCAGAAAAACATCTATTTCTGCTTTATTGACTATGCCAAAGCCTTTGACTGTGTGGACCACAATAAACTGTGGAAAATTCTGAAAGAGATGGGAATACCAGATCACCTGACCTGCCTCTTGAGAGACCTACATGAAGGTCAGGAAGAAACAGTTAGAACTGGACATGGAACAACAAACTGGTTCCAAATAGGAAAAGGAGTTAGTCAAGCCTGTATATTGTCATCCTGCTTATTTAACTTAAATGCAGAGTACATCATGAGAAACCCTGGGCTGGAAGAAGCACAAGCTGGAATCAAGATTGCCAGGAGAAATATCAATAACCTCAGATATGCAGATGACACCACCCTTATGGCAGAAAGTGAAGAGGAACTAAAAAGCCTCTTGATGAAAGTGAAAGAGGAAAGCGAAAAAGTTGGCTTAAAGCTCAACATTCAGAAAACGAAGATCATGGCATCTGGTCCCATCACTTCATAGGAAATAGATGGGGAAACAGTGGAGACAGTGTCAGACTTTATTTTGGGGGCTCCAAAATCACTGCAGATGGTGAAATTAAAAGACGCTTACTCCTTGGAAGAAAAGTTATGACCAACCTAAATAGCATATTGAAAAGCAGAGACATTACTTTGCCAACAAAGGTCCATCTAGTCAAGGCTATGGCTTTCCCAGTAGTCATGTATGGATGTGAGAGTTGGACTGTGAAGACAGCTGAGCGTTGAAGAATCGATGCTTTTGAACTGTGGTGTTGGAGAAGACTCTTTAGAGTCCCCTGGACTGCAAGGAGATCCAACCAGTCCATTCTGAAGGAGATCAGCCCTGGGCGTTCTTTGGAAGGAATGATGCTGAAGCTGGAACTCCAGTACTTTGGCCACCTCATGCAAAGAGTTGACTCAATGGAAAAGACTCTGATGCTGGGAGGGATTGGGGGCAGGAGGAGAAGGGGATGACAGAGGATGAGATGGCTGGATGGCATCACTGACTCGATGGATGTGAGTCTGAGTGAACTCCGGGAGTTGGTGATGGACAGGGAGGCCTGGCGTGCTGCGATTCATGGGGTCGCAAAGAGTCAGACATGACTGAGTGACTGAACTAAACTGAATTTATATGCTTGGCATGGTACCTGGCGGTTAGTATATGCTGACATGATAGCTATTATTCATCATCATTTTAAAAAATTTTATTTATTTGGCTGTACCGGCTCTTAATTGCAGCATGTGGGATCTTTATTTGCCGCATGTGGGATCAACCGGGATCGAACCTGAGCCCCTGCATTAGAATAACAAAGTCTTAGCCACTGGACCGCCAGGGAAGTCCCCTGTCATTATTTTATTTTAGCATTTGTTATTTTAGCATTTGGTGCTTGCTAAAGGTTTCCCTGGTGGCTCAGATGGTAGAAAATCTGCCTGCAATGTGGGAGACCTGGGTTTGATCCCTGGGTTGGGAAGATCCCCTGGAGGAGGGCATGGCAACCCACTCCAGTATTCTTGCCTGGAGAATTCCCATGGACAGAGGAGCCTGGTGGGATACAGTCCGTGGGGTTGCAAAGAGTCAGATTGAACTGAGCGACTAAGCACAGCATAGCACAAAGGTTTGGAAGGGCTGAAGTGACTTTTCTTTAGAGTATGGTCTGTTGGGAATTCCCTGGTGGTCCAGTGGTCAGGACTCTGTGCTCTCATTGCCAAGGTTCAGTCCCTGATTGTGGAACTAAGATCCCACAAGCCTCCCAGTGCAGCCAAAACAACAACAAAAGCATGGCCTGTCACCCGCAGCCCTCCTTTCTCCCCTAGCTTGCTTCCAGTTACCCCCAAACCTGAAGTTACCTGGGCCCCTTCCTCCTCCAGCAGGAATCTGAGACCCGAGGGCCTCTGCTGCAAGAGAAGCAGCACAGGGTCGCCAAAGAATATCCTGGAGAGGTCAGGTCCCTCCCAGTTTGAGACCCGAGTGGAGACCCTTCTTGCCTCCCCCGGCTCTGGGGTGGATAGACATATTGTCCTTGCCAGATGGCATGTAACTCCCCAGCCACTCTCTCCTGAGGGGTCCCAAGTCAGAGCAGAAAAGAAGGGAGGGCAGAAAACGGCTCCATCTGTAAAGATGAGCTATGGCCCCAGCCTTCCTGATAGTGCTAACATGACAGTATGTCCAAAACCCCACACGACGTCTTTCTCTGAGCCTCACAGTGACCCTGCGAGGTGGGTGGGGCGGTCTTGCCCACCCCATGTAAAAAAAATAACGTATTTATTGAACTCAAACTCACATACCATGTGAGTCACCCTTTGAAATGCACGCTCCAATGGTTTACAGTATATTCCCAGACTTGTGCGGCCGTCACTACTACATAATTTTAGAACATTTCATCACCCCTTGCAAAAAGAACATTTTCATCACTCCCACTTTACGCGCCTTCTTCCGCCAGCCCCTGGCAACCACTGATCTACTCTCTGTCTCTATGGATTTGTCTATTCTGGACATTTCATATAAATAGATTCAAGCAGTGTGTGATCTCCTTGTCTGGCTTCTTTCACTTAGCATGATGTTTTCAAGGCTCATCCATGCTGTATCATCAGTGCTCCATTCCTTTTTATGGCTGAATAATATTCCATAATTTGGGTGTGCCACATTTTGCTTATTCATCAGTTGATGGACATTTGAATTGTTTCTGTTTTTTTTTTTAATTTTTGGCTGTTACGAATCACACTGCTAATGAACATTTCTGTACAAGTTAAAAAAAATTTTTTATTGTGTTAAAGGTCACATAATATAAAGCATATTATTTTAACCGTATTTAACTGCACAGTTCAGTGGCATTAAGTACATTCACACTGTTGTACAACTCTCACCATCATCCATCTCCTGAATTTTTAACCTTCCTAAACTGAAACTCTGTTCCCGTTAAACACTACCTCCCCATTCCACACCCCACCCTGCCCCCAGCCCCTGGCATCTGCCAATTGTGTGCAGGTTTTCTATGGGCATATGTTTTCATTTCTTTGGGTATAGCCCTAGGAATATAATTGCTGGGTCATATGGCAACTCAGTGATAAAGAATCTGCCTGCCAATTGTAACAGACACAAGAGACTCAGGTTCCATCTCTGGGTCAGGAAGATCCCCTGGAGGAGGAAATGGTAACCCACTCCAGTATTCTTGCTGGAAAAATACCAGTAAGAATAGAGGAGCCTGATGGTCTACAGTCCATGGGGGTGAGTGTAATCATATCAAATCCATGCCTTCCATTTAGTAAGCACTTCAGGGCTAGGTACTGTGCTGAGTACTTTGTATGTCCTACAAGGTAAATGTTAACATTCTTATTTTATAGATGTGGAAACCAAGGCTCAGAGGGGTTAAGTGCCTTAGCTAAAGACACTCAGCTGGTAAAAGTCAGTCTGACTTCAAATTCCATTCTCTTAGACTTTCCTGGCAGATTAAGATTCTGCATTTCTAATGCAGGGGTTGCAGGTTTGATCCTTAAGAACTAAGATCCCACATGCTGTGTGGCAGGGCAACCCCCTCCAAACACCCATTTTCTTAACGACTGAAATGTCTACATATTGGATAATTGAGGGATCTCATAGGGGTCGTGCTGCCAGGGGTACTGAAGATGGGAACCTGGCTCGGCCCCCTCTCTAGAAGGCCGATATTTGGGGAAATAGATATGCCCTGGAGCTGATGGTTCTTCCTGTGATGGTTTCAGCCTCTTTGGACTTTCACACTTTAGTTTATAGTCTCAGCCATGGATGTTTGCTTACTTATTTATTCTTTTCACAGGAAAAAAAGCCAATGAATGTTTAATAAACGAGGCTCGAGTGTTTGACCAGTGAATCAGAAAGGTCTCCACGTGTTAGGGTGGTGGTGGTTGTGGGGATAATGCACCCCCGTTTGCCTCGATGGAGGTGGTGCTGTGGGGGAGTGAGGGCCGGGGGTACCATCCCGGACTGATCCAAGGGTCGTAAGATCCATCTTGCAGTCTCTCTGCAGCAAGATCTCCAAACTCTCTGGGCATCGTGTCTCTTAGGGGACGGCAGCTGGTGACGGTGCTGCTACTGGGTAAAAGAGACAGCTGAATAGGATGGACTAGCCCAGGGGCTGAAAGGTTTTCCTGTAATGGACCAGATAATTTTAAGCTTTGCAGGATACTTCTGGTCTCTGTCACACATTTCTGTCCTCTTCCTTCCCCTGCCCCTCTTTTCTTCTTCTTTTTCTCCTTCTTCCTTAACCATTTAAAAATATAAAAACCATTCTTAGCTCACGGGCTTCACAAAAGCAGACTGTGGGCCAGATTTGCCGACAGGCCAGTTTGCCAGTCCCTGGTGGAAATGAATCTCAGAAACTCACGTTGATGCACTACTTCTTGAGTTTTTCATATATTTATTGAACACCTACTGCTTGCATACCCACCTACCAGAAGATGTTGACATTCTTGGCCATGACTAGAACATGACAATAAATGAAGAAGCTCACTCTAGTTGCAGTGAGGTGAGGGAGGAGGAACAGCAGGGGGCCCAGAGAGAGCAGACCCGGGTGGGTACCTGACCTGTTCTCCCTAAGAGCCTGCATAACCACAACTGTGAGATACATTAAAGACAATACAGTTTTTGCAGGATTAAAGAAGCTCAGGAGGAAACTAATTGTGAAAAGCGCTATATAATAGGAGCTATATTTAGATAGCTGGGTTATATGTACCTTTGCATAGTTGATTGACAGTATAAAGACTGTATAAAGCTATGATATCAGAGATGTCACAGGTTAGGAGAGAAAAGAAAATGACTGAAATTCTTCCATATGGGACTTATGCTGGGCACTTTCACCTGTGTTAACGTGTGTAATATTTAGGCAGTGGATCAATCAGGATTGGGCTTGGCGGGTTCCTACAAGAAACCAAAAATAATAGTGGTGTAAACAGGATAGACAGAGAAGGCAATGGCACCCCACTCCAGTACTCTTGCCTTGGAAAATCCCATGGACGGAGGAGCCTGGTGGGCTGCAGTCAATGGGGTCGCTGAGAGTCGGACACGACTGAGCGACTTCACTTTCACTTTTCACTTTCGTGCACTGGAGAAGGAAATGGCAACCCACTCCAGTGTTCTTGCCTGGAGAATCCCAGGGATGGAGGAGCCTGGTGGGCTGCCGTCTATGGGGTTGCACAGAGTCGGACATGACTAAAGTGACTTAGCAGCAGCAGCAAAATAGACTATGAAATTCAGTCTTTATCCTGAGTGGCCATGAGCCCAACTAAAACTAAGAGGTTCCATTTTTTAAAGAAGATGACAGTGAATCAACTACCTATGGTTGCTGTAAGTAGCAAATTCACAGAAAGGTCAGGTGTCTGGGTGGCCGGATCAGGGAAGGCTTCATCAAGGGAGAAAGACTGAGCCTGGCCTTGAAGAAATTGATTGTGTTTTAAGCAGTTGACATGAATGGAATGGGCATTCCAGGAAGGGGAAAGAATATAAGCTGAGGGGAATGCACTCAGTGTGGGGGGAAGGTAGTGGGAAATCAGCCTGGAGCCCTCCTCTGGAGGGGATTTGAGAATTAGTGCTGGAAAAGATAATAAAAATAAACAGTAAGTGACCCCTCAGGAGCTCCTCCCCTGTGCTCCCCTTCCTTCAGTTTGTCACTCATGTAAACGCCTCCTGCCAGGGCTGCCCTCCGCTGGACATGGTCCTCGGGGCCTTTGGGTGGGTCATCTCAACACAGCTCTAGTCCATCCATCTCCCACTGCAACCTCCTGGTCCTCGGAGAAACTTGGCGTCTTTGCCCCACCCAACCTGCAGGTGGGGACTGTCCCCTGCTCAACGGTCTCTCTTTTTCTGCTGTCCACACAGCCTGCTCCTGCTGGTCTCTTGACTCTAGACATTTTCAGAGGTGAATTGATCCCGAGTCTCTATTTTCTTGCCATGTGGTTCACAGGTCAAGTTTTCCCCAAGATCTCTCTCATTCTAGCTCCACGGTGGTGTCTGGCCAGTGGTGTGCCCTCTCTTGGCTTGGGGAGATCGAGACAGGTGGGCCTGGGGTTACCCCAAGCCCCACCACTAGCTGAGGAGTCTAAAATGACCTGTCTTCCTTCCATCATCTCTGTTTCTATCTAGCCTTCTCTTCCACGTGGGCCGAGATGTGTGGCCAGTCTTAATAAGCCCTTCTTAGATGGCGCGGCATTTCCCTTCAGAACGTGCGGATACTTCACACCTGAAGTCCTGAGCCTTGGGGCCTCAGGTGAGATTCCACAAGAGCAGGGCAAGTCCTCACTGAACATCTTGTCCAATAGGTTACATTTATTGAGCATTAGCCACATGGCAGGTGCCATGAGCCATTACCTATGAGGGTGTTACAAGTGAGGAAACTGGACAAGTCAGCAAGGACTGGAATATCCAGGAGAAAAAAAGTCATGAGAAATGAGGCCAGGAAAGAGAGGTGGGGCCAGATTGCAGAGGCTTTAGTGCCAAGCTAAGAAGCTCAGACCATCTCCTCTGGGCACTTTGAAGGATTATTGAGCAGATTGTGATGTGGTCTCAATTGTGCTTTTGAAAATCTGATCTCAACTCAAAGTGTGGGATGGGTCGGAGAGAGAGGGCAAGTGTCTTCAAATTAGAATGTGAATCCTGGGCAGGGCTGGGATTTGGGGAGGAGAAAAAGAGGAGCGGGAAGAGCAGGAGGAAGGTAGAGGGGAAGAGAGCAAAGATCCGGTAGAGGGCACCAGGGGGTCAGGAGACAGAAGAGGGAGAGGGAGGAGGGAGAGAGGATTTGGGTGCTCTCTTTCTTTTAATATCTCTTTGCTTATTTGGCTGCATCAGGTCTTAGTTGCGGCATTTAGGATCTTCACTGTGTCATGCTGGGGTCTTTCATTGTGGCACAGATTCTCTAGTTGTGATGCACACCCCACAGCATGTGAGATCTTTGTTCCCCAACCAGGGAACAAACCCATGTCCCCCTATATTGCAAGGCAGATTCTTAACCATTGGACCACCAGGGAAACCCCTTGGTGCTCCATTTCTTTCTTCATTTGCTCAACAGGAAGCACACAATTTCCGATCACCTACTGCATGTGAGAGGGTCTCAGATAAGCAATGCAAAGACCACCCATGGTCCTGGCAGGACCTCACAAAGTGGAAGGGAGGAGGGTGCCAGTGGACATGTGCAGGGCCCTTTGGGGCTTATGGAGAGCCTTCACCAAAATGATCTCACTTGATCCCTGTACCTGCTCTGTGTAGTAAGTGGGACACATATTCATATCCATTTCATAGATAAGAAAGCAGGTTAACTGACTCACAGCTGTACAGTTGGGTCAGACAGAGCTGGGACTCAAATTCAGTGCTCTTTCTGTTACATCAAATATATACAGAAGAGGTACCCAGAGTTCTGGGGGATGCAGAGTTGGGCAGAATGGTTAAGGACTAGGTTCTAAAGTCAGACTGCCTGGCTCCAAAGCCCAGCTCCATCTCCCATGAGCTGTATGAACACTGGGCAAGTTTCTCAACCTCTCTGTGCTTTCAGTCCAGTTCAGTTGCTCAATCATGTCTGACTCTGTGACCCCAAGGACTGCAGCACACCAGGCCTCCCTGTCCATCACCAACTCCCGGAGTTTATTCAAACTCATGTCCATCGTGTCGGTGATGCCATCCAACCATCTCATCCTCTGTCGTCCCCTTCTGCTGCCCCCAATCCCTCCCAGCATCAGGGTCTTTTCCAATGAGTCAGCTCGTCGCATGAGGTGGCCAAAGTACTGGAGTTTCAGCTTCAGCATCAGTCCTTCCAAAGAACATCCAGGACTGATCTCCTTTAGGATGGACTGGTTGGATCTCCTTGCAGTCCAAGGGACTCTCAAGAGTCTTCTCCAACACCACAGTTCAAAAGCATCAATTCTTCGGTGCTCAGCTTTCTTCACAGTCCAACTCTCACATCCATACATGACCACAGGAAAGACCATAGCCTTGACTAGACGGACTTTGTTGGCAAATGTCTCTGCTCTGTGCTTTAGCTGCTTGTAAAATGGTAAGAATGAAGCCTGCCCTGTAGGGTTTATTTGTTATTGGCTGCACTGGGCCTTCGTTGCTGTGCTCAGTCTTTTCTCTAATTCTGGCAAGGCAGGGCTACTCTCTAGTTGCGGCAAGTGGGCTTCTCATTGCGGTGGCTTCTCTTGTTGCAGAGCACAGGCTCTAGGCGCATGGACTTCAGTAGTTGAGGTGTGTGGGCTCAGCTGCTCATCAGCATGTGAAATCTTCCTGGATCAGAGATTGACTCCGTGTCCCCTACATTGGCAGGAGGATCCCTAACCACTGGACCACAGGAAGTCCTCATAGGGCTTCCTGAGATTCATTTATGATACTGCATGTCAAGTGCTCAGCCTAAAGTAAGCACTCGCTGAGTGATTTTACAGTTACTATTGTACTTTGAGGTGACTGACACAGGGAAGAGAGTTTGTGCAGAAACAATGAGCCAACCCGGGGGATGGGCAGAGACCCGGGGCTCTGTAAGGACCTCTTTCCTATGTCCAGACTCCCTATAAAAATTCCCTTACCTAACCTTTGCTTCCTCCCCTGCATCCCTCTCCCATCCTTCTCTTCTCCCTTTCTTTGTCCCCTCCTGTTTCCCTTTCTCCCCTGCAGGGAGCTCCTTGCTCAGCTCTACCAGGAGCCCTGGGGTCTAAAGACCTTGCTGACACCTTCCCACCCACTCTGTGTGACTGTGGGCCAAGAGCCAGCCTTCCAAACTGCTTTGAAATCCACTGAGGTGCACTCTCCAGAAATATCAGCTGTTCACCAGGTCTGCTAAAGGATGTGGCCAGAGCATCTGGTGTTTCCTGGGGGAGAGTCTTCTGTAGGCGAGTGCCTCCCTTCCTTATGTCATTTTTCCTGACCCTCAGTCCACATGGTCTCCTTTTTATTAAAAGGAGGAAATGGGAGAGAGGGCGAGGGAAAGGGAAGGGAATAGGGCAGGGAGAGAGAGAGAAATATTATTACAGTCTGCCCTCTGGCTTCACAGAAGGTAATCAGGAAAGAAAGGAGGTTAGGTCTGGGCTCTGTGGCTATCACAGCTATTAGCGGGAGATTATTTGTTCATCAGCCTGTAAAAAGTTGCCAGCTTTGGCCGAGGTAATTAGAGCCTAGGTGGCTGGCCAGGTTGGGGCATGGGGGCGGGGGGTGAGGCTGTCATTTCCAATTCACCAGCTGCTCCATTTGCTGCTGGTCAAGAGGTTCAAGTGAAAAGGTTAATTAAGAATCAGAGGATTTGGTCTCCATGTTAAGTCGTCTATACACAGCACAAAGGTCATATCTATACATGATAAATGCTTTTAAAAAACCAACCCAATTCCACATGCATGTATTGACACACGCAGCTCCTCTCTGACCTCCGCCTGCCAACCTCATCCTCATCGTCCTCATCTTCTCTGGCCCAGGTGTCTGCTAGGCGTGGTTCCTCGTGGGGGATGGGTAGCAGATGCAGCGTAGGCGCTGCTTTTTGTATTCACTTGGGAAACGGGGTTCATACCACAACAGAGAGCAGCCCACAGATATGTGGGCTCCTTTCACACTAGCTCTCACACGCTGCTGTGTGTCTCTGGGCAAATCGCCTCCTTTGTCTCAGGGCAGGTTGGGGTAGATCAACAATTCCTAATCATCATGGCCTCTGCGTATGGGGGGTGGGGGGTGGGGGAGGAGGCTGTAACAGAGCATCTTGGACAACTCTTTAAACTATCCCCCGGTCCTGGGATTCTGATATGTGCCTTCCACCCAATGTGGTCCAAGTTGTTGGTCTTTGTAGTGGGTGCTGTGGGTGTGACCCGATCCCTCCTTCAGGACCAGAGGTCTTCATTCTTCCACCTGTTGAGAGTGTTGTCAGATGATGACTGTTAGCTGAATCCTTCTCTAGGACTTGCCCTTAGCCAAAACAGCCATCTCATTCAAGACCATGCCACCTTCCTGCTTCCTGAGGGCAGCTAGCATCCAACTATGAGTGAGGGAGTGTAAATATCCATTCCTTTTGCCTCAGGACAGGACAAATCAGTTCATCTCAGCTCCCGAGTTCCATGTAGAACTGAAAGAGAATTTGTTGAAACTTCAGTCCAGTTCAACTCCTCTCTCTGCCCAATCCCACTTCATTCACTCTCTTCCCCAGCCCTCATTCCTACTTATTGATGCCAAAGGCACCCTTGATAGATTTCCTGCCTGTAAATCTCCATTTCAGAGACTGTTTCCCAGGTAACCTAATGTAAGACAATACAGTTCAAAACAAAATTGAGGATCACCAGATTTGATGAGCACCAGAGCACTGGAGAAGGAAATGGCAACCCACTTCAGTATTCTTGCTTGGAGAATCCCAGGGACGGGGGAGCCTGGAGAGCTGCCGTCTATGGGGTCGCACAGAGCCGGATATGACTGAAGCGATTTAGCAGCAGCAGCGGCAGCAGCAGCAGGGCCATTCATACATTCATTCAGCAAACCAGTGTCTGGCACTCAGGATAACTTTAGTCCTAGAAGTCTTCCTGAATGAGGAAGGGTTCCAAGTGGGCCTGAAGGGCAGGCAGAATGTGAAAGGAGGAAGAGAAGCAATAAATTTAATGGAATTATTGTGTGTGTTGTGCTGGTTGTTATTGTTTTATCTCAGCCCATGGAGCATCTACCACAATGGAGATATAGTAAGCAAATGGATTTTTGAAATTATCATGGGGCTTCCCAGGTGGCTCAGTGGTAAAGAATCCACCTGCAATGCAGGAGACATGGGTTTGATCCCTGGATCAGGAAGATCCCCTAGAGGAGAAAATGACAACCGGCTCAAAACATCTTGCCTGGAAAATCCCATGGATAGAGGAGCCTGGCGGGGCTACAGTCCATGGGGTCTCAGAGTTGAACACGACTTAGTGATTGAGCACCAAACTTACTAATTCCAGGTCTCGAGTCATACTGTCTGACCTCTAATGGGTGCTGGATTATTGCCCCCTGAAAATTCTATCTTGTTCCTCCCATGTGCTGTGTCCCATTGGCATGCCCTCTTTAAAAAGTGGTGGCCCACCTCTACTGCACAGTCAGTATCAGAAAGCCAGAGGAAATTCCCAGTCCCATAGTATTATAAGCAACCTTTCTCTTGAACCTACCACCTCTTTTCACTTTGAATCTTCTCTGAATTGTCCCTGAAGGTTTCAGTGGCTGCTGTTTTCCTGTCCCCATCCAGGGCTTTGCAGACTCTCATGACTGAGTTTGCCTTCCATATCTTCAGCCTTTGACTCTGTCCTCATTTGCAGTCCAGATATATTCTTCATCCCATCTGTCTCCTGCCAAGTCAAGGATCTCCCCAGCTCAGACCAGTCCAGGCTCTATTCCAGTATCACCCCAAGCGGCCAGGTATCCTGCTGGCCTATAACCCCATGACTATAGCCCATGCTCAGCATTACTGGCAAGGGCAGCTGCAGTGCTTAGGGCTGCTTGGGGACTGTGGCTCTGGCTAGGGCACAAAATTCAGGTGGACTTCTCATTCTCTTTTATTTTTTAAACTTTTTATTCTCCAGGGACTTCTTTGTTTTCTTTTTTTCTCCAAGCTGCTTTTTGTTTGTTTGTTTGTTTATTCTTGGCTGTGCTGGGTCTTCATTGCTCTGCGGGTTTTTCTCTAGTTGTGGCAAGTGGGGACAACTCTCTAGTTGTGGTGCATGGGCTTCTCATTGCAGTGGTTTCTCTTGTTGCTGAGCATGGACTCTAGGGTTCAAGGGCTTCAGTGGTTGCAGTTCCCAGGCTCTAGAGCACAGGCTCAATAGTTGTGGCACATAGGATTACTTGCTCCTCAACATGTGTGATCATCCTGGATCAGGATCAAACCTGTTATCTCCTGCACTGACAGGCAGATTCTTTACCACTGAGCCACCAGGGAAGCCCAATCTTCTCATTCTAAGCACAGCAAGAAATGTGAACTCGCTTCCTTTCCAGGGTCCTTCTCCCACCTGATCTTCTCCTATCTGATAGGGTGTGGTTTCTGGCTCCTAATGCAATCCCCCAGGAGGAAGGTAGGTTCGAGTGGAGCTGAGCCCTCAGTGAGGCAGTTGGAAGCTTTGTCTCAAAGGAAATCAGAAGGGAGACAGGAGAAACAGGAAAGGGCCCAGGAGGAAGAGGAAGAGGGGAAGAGGTTCTGTCCTTGGTGCTGAACAACAGTCCCAGAAATAATTAGCTGCTGAGCTTCTATTCATGGTTCAGCACGGTTCAGTGTGCACTGTGAAGAACCGAAAGGACACAGGGAACCCGGTTCTTGCCATAAAGTGTCTTTTAATCAAATAGGAGACAATAAAACACCCGTGTGAGGACACGTAGGAATAATCCTAAACAGTCCGTATAATGATGGGTCTCAGAAAACTGCACAGGAGGAAAGGGTTTTGGCTGCCTTGATAAAAGGGTCCCTGAGACAAGCCCCATATTAAGATCTATGCCCTTTAAGGAAAAAAAAAAAACCACTTTATAACAAAACTTTTTTCTTTAATCACTATATCTTTCCCTAGACTATTTAAAGCCTAAAGGTCTTGCATAAAAATCAGTTAACCTAACCGCAGCAGTGCAGTTTAAATTTAAGTGCAAATGCCGTGTTTGAAATGTAAGCATATGATTGGTTTACCACTTGTGTCTTTAAAAAGGATTGGTGAGTAATTTTTGTCTGAGTGCCCAGCCCCAGACTGTATGACTTGTCACAGTCACACCCAACTGCCCCCTCCCCCAGCAGGGGTTCCAGAAGGTCACTGTTGAGAAAGTGCTATCCATCCTCAGTCCCTCCTCTGCCCTTTGCAGTCTCAGGACCTGGGTCTGTTGGGACCATGCCCACCCCTCCTTCTCTGCTCTCAGCATGTGTCGTCTTTGCCTTGAATGGGGAGGGGATCCAACTGGGACTCTCTCTTTAACTAGAGGTCTCTCTGCCTTCCCCATTCATTTGCAGGAGGGATAAGAGGAGGCAATTTTCCTGTGCCTTCATCTGTATCTTTGTGAAGGTCTTCTACTCACAGAGGAAAGGAATCGCTTTAGCTCTGTCACTGGAATTGGAAGCTCCAATACTTTGGCCACCAGAGCTGACTCATTGGAAATGACCCTGAAGCTGGGAAAGACTGAGGGCAGGAGGAGAAGCGGGTGACAGAGGATGAGATGATTGGATGGCATCACTGACTTAATGGACATGAGTTTGAATGAACTCTGGGAGATAATGAAGGGAAGCCTGGTGTGCTTTAGTCCACGGGGTCGCAAAAAGTCAGAAACAAGTTAGTGATTAAACAACAACAATCATGGGGATTAGAAAGGTTAATATTTTATCACACCAATACACTGATCCCTGACTAACCTGCTACATGAGGAGGAGGTCTCATTATTGGTTTCAATTTCTCATTTAAACTAGAATTGACTGGATGGTTGAGCATAGGTCCTGCTGATTTATCCTCATAGTCTCTGAGTCAAAAATTTTGGTTAGGTCCTTACTCACCTTGGATATATATGGACCCCATTCATCCACCTCACTCCCTGGTCTTAACTTCCTGAGAGAAAATACTCAGGAAATGTTCCATCCATGAGCATACTTTATTCTCATATGGGACTGTTGCTTTCAATTTTGTTTGGTTTCCTATCAGGGGAACTGGGTTAGACAATGTGGACTGTAAAGGAACCCTACAACCATCTTTCCTGAAACCTTAACCAAAGCCAGCCTCACCAGCAAGAGCCTCGTTTGATTTATATTAACTCTCGAGAGAAAAGGTGGGACCAGCCCCAAAGCCTTACTACCTTGGAAGGAGAAAAGAGAGAAAAAAGAATAGATTTTTCACTCCTCCAGACAAAGGTTTCACACTTAAGCCTTCAAGAAGGGCCTGTTGAGGCTGGTGCAGGTGGGATAAAACATAAACCCTGATTCTGTGTGTGATAAGGATTCCCCAGGAAGACTTCCTCATAAGTGCTTTCAGAAGCAGCACTGAATCAAAATTTGCAGAGAGATGGGGATACTCATACACTGTCAAGACAGAAGATCTTGTTTTTACAATGTATCTCAACTTGGGAAGTCGAATGTGTTTGGGGGGCAAGAGAGCTGAGTGGGCTCCAGGGGGCCCCCGTGAAGGGTTGGTTTTTTGTCCTGAGATTCCTGAATCTGCCAAGACTTTAGCACTCAGATATAAGTTGGTGTGAGTGTGTGAATATGTATGGAGGAGACCATGGAGAGGGAACTTATTCGGGCCATTATGGTTTGACCCAAACTAGTTCTAATTTGGCCAAGTATTAACTCAATGTTTATTAGTAATTGGTAATTAGCTCCAGCTCAGCCCAGGCCCCAGGGACTGGATGTCAGGTTGTGTAACTGCTTTCCCGCTGGGAGGAAGGAGAATGGGGCTTCAGCGTTTGGTAAACATTGGGTTAGGGAAGAGAAATGGAATTTTTTCCTCTTCAGTCCATCAATTTTGTTATTCTCAATTGCTGTCCTTGTGGATTCTGCATCCCCTAGACATCCCTGAAAACTCTGTCACATTTGGTGTGGCTGGCGACAGAAGAAATGCTGGGAGGAGTAGCTGGGGGAGAGTCTAGCCCTTCATAGGGGAAAGTGAAAGTCTCTCAGTCGTGTCCGACTCTTTCTGACCCCATGGACTGTACAGCCCATGGAATTCCCCAGGCCAGAATACTGAAGTGGGTAGCTGTTTCCCTCTCTAGGGGATCTTCCCAACCCAGGGATCAAACCCGGGCCCCCCACCTTGCAGGCAGATTCTTTACCAGTTGAGCCACCAGGGAGGCCCTCACAGAGGAGAGCCAACCATGCAGATCCAACCCTCCTTCATTTCTTGCCTCCTGCCCAGTTTCCACGCTACTTTCCAAATGTTACACTGCCTGCAGCAGAAATCCAAGAGTCTTCCCTTTCCAGGGCTCCAGCAGCTTCCTTGCTAGGTCTCCTTCTTGCTCCCCCCCCAGCAGCATCACTTCTGGAGCCAAAGCTAGGTCTCCCCACTCTCTGCCCCCATCAACCCCAAGTGCACTGAGAACCAGTCTTGGGAATGGCAGGAAGGGTGGGGAAAGTGTGTTGAATTTGTTGACATGAATGAGTCACTCTGAGTGGGAGCAGATGACAAAGAGACTATGACTCAGTGAAGGGAATATAATGTGGGTGAAGGCAAGGGGTTTGCACCTCCTTACCTGCTCAAGGAAATGTGGAAACTAGGGCTCTTGGAGGGGGACAGCTGGTGTCCACTGGTGTTGTGTTGGGTGCTGTCCTGATGATCTGGTATTCTCAGGTCTCTTTTGGGTGGCCTGGGTATATGGCATTCTCTTCCTGATCTTGTCCCAGCTGCATTCTTTGCTGCTTTTCTGTATCTTGTCTTCTCTCTTTGCATGTGTGCCTGCTAAGTCACTTCAGTCATGTCCAACTCTGTTCAACCCTATTGACTGTAGCTCCCAAGCTCCTCTGTCCATGGGATTCTCCAGGCAAGAATACTGGAGTGGATTGCCATGATCCTCCAGGGGATCATCCCAACCCAGGGATTGAACCTGCATCTCTTATATCTCCTGCATTGGCAGGCGGATTCTTTACTGCTAGAGTTACCTGGAAAGCCCTTCTATTCTGTTTAGGCCACTGTTATTTGGGGTTTCTTGTAGGAACCCACCAAGTTCGATCCTAATTGATACATTGCCTAAATAACACATAATACAACACAGGTGAAAGTACCCAGCATAGTAAGTCCCATATGACAGCATTTCAGTCAGTTTTTTTTTTCTCCTAACCTGTGACAGCTCTCATATCATAGCCTTATACAGCCTTTATACTGTTAATCAACTATGTATAGGTACACGTAACCCCAACTGTCTAAACATAGCTCCTATTATATAGCACTTTTCAAAATTATTTTACTCCTGAGCCTCTTTATCCTGAAAATAATATATTATCTTTAATGTATCACACAGTTTTGGTTCTGCAGGCTCTTAGTGGACCGGATCAGGTACTCACACAGGTCTGCTCTCTCCAGGCCCATTGCTGTTCCTCCTACCTTACCCACTGCAACTGGGATGAGCTTCTTCATTTATTGTCATATTTTTTCCCAAGGCCAAGAATGTGAACATTCTTTGTTAGGCAGGCATGCACACAGTAGGTGTTCAATAAATATTATATGAAGGGCCAAGAAGTGCCACAACTACTGAAGCCCTCAAACCCTGGAGCCTGTGCTCAGCAACAAGAGAAGCCACTGCAATGAGAAGTCCAAAGAGTGTAGCCCTGCTCTCTGCAACGAGAGAAAAGCCCGAGCAGTGAGGAAGACCCAGCACAGCCAAAACATAAAGAAAGAAATAATCTTTTCAGTTCAGTTCAGTTGCTCAGTCGTGTCCGACTCTTCGTGACCCCATGAATTGCAGCACGCCAGGCCTCCCTGTCCATCACCATCTCCCGGAGTTCACTCAGACTCACGTTCATTGAGTCACTGATGCCATCCAGCCATCTCATCCTCAGTTGTCCCCTTCTCCTCCTGCCCCCAGTCCCTCCCAGCATCAGAGTCTTTTCCAATGAGTCAACTCTTCACATGAGGTGGCCAAAGTACTGGAGTTTCAGCTTCAGCATCATTCCTTCCAAAGAAATCCCAGGGCTGATCTCCTTTAGAATGGACTGGTTGGATCTCCTTGCAGTCCAAGGGACTCTCAAGAGTTTTCTCCAAAACCACAGTTCAAAAGCATCAATTCTTCGGTGCTCAGCCTTCTTCACAGTCCAACTCTCACATCCATACATGACCACTGGAAAGACCGTAGCCTTGACTAGATGGATCTTCATCAGCAAAGTAATGTCTCTGCTTTTGAATATACTACCTAGGTTGGTCATAACTTTTCTTCCAAGGAGTAAGCGTATTTTAATTTCATGGCTGCAGTCACCATCTGCAGCGATTTTGGAGCCCCCAAAATAAAGTCTGACACTATTTCCACTGTTTCTCCATCTATTTCCCATGAAGTGATGGGACCAGATGCCATGATCTTCATTTTCTGAATATTGAGCTTTAAACCAACTTTTTCGCTGTCCTCTTTCACTTTCCTCAAGAGGCTGTTTAGTTCTTCTTTACTTTCTGCCATAACGGTGGTATCATCTGCATTTCTCCTGGCAATCTTGATTCCAGCTTGTGTTTCTTCCAGTCCAGCATTTCTCATGATGTACTCTGCATAGAAGTTAAATAAACAGGGTGACAATATATAGCCTTGACATACTCCTTTTCCTATTTGGAACCAGTCTGTTGTTCCATGTCTAGTTCTAACTGTTGCTTCCTGACCTGCATACAGATTTCTCAAAAGACAGGTTAGGTGGTCTGGTATTCCCCATCTCTTTCAGAATTTTCCACAGTTTATTGTGATCCACACAGTCAAAGGCTTTGGCATAGTCAATAAAGCAGAAATAGATGTTTTTCTGGAACTCTCTTGCTTTTTCCATGGTCCAGCGGATGTTGGCAATTTGATCTCTGGTTCCTCTGCCTTTTCTAAAACCAGCTTGAACATCAGGGAGTTCACGGTTCATGTATTGCTGAAGCCTGGCTTGGAGAATTTTGAGCATTACTTTACTAGCATGTGAGATGAGTAGAACTGTGCAGTAGTTTGAGCATTCTTTGGCATTGCCTTTCTTTGGAATTGGAATGAAAACTGACCTTTTCCAGTCCTGTGGCCACTGCTGAGTTTCCCAAATCTGCTGGCATATTGAGTGCAGCACTTTCATAGCATCATCTTTCAGGATTTGAAACAGCTCCACTGGAATTCCATCACCTCCACTAGCTTTGTTTATAGTGATGCTTTCTAAGGCCCACTTGACTTCACATTCCAAGATGTCTGGCTCTAGATGAATGATCACATCATCATGATTATCTGGGTCGTGAAGATCTTTTTGTACAGTTCTTCTGTGTATTCTTGCCACCTCTTCTTAATATCTTCTGCTTGGTCCAGACCATTTCTGTCCTTTATTGAGGCCATCTTTGCATGAAAGAATCTTTTAAAAATAAATAAATCAGTTGAATTAATGAAGACAATTCTGAGTGCTGTTATGAGAAGTTATATGTCCAGCAGTGAATTATCTACTGTAGTGAATGAGGTGGACAAGGTCTCAGAGTGGCATTTGGGAGAGCTGGATTTGAGCCCCCACCCTGTCCTTCCCAGCAATAAGGAGGAGATAAAGTAGACCCCTGGGTTTCCTGGGTGGCTCAGCTGTAGAGAATCCACCTGCAGTGCAGGAGCTTCAGGAAACATGGGTTCAATTCCTGGGTCGGGAAGATCTCCTGGAGGATGGCATGGCTGCCCACTCCAGTATGCTTGCCTGGGAGAATCCCATGGACAGAGGAGCCTGGCGGGCTACAGTCCATGGGCTCGTAAAGAGTCAGACACGACTGAAGAGACTTGGCACACACAAGGTAGCCCTCCACATCCCTCCGAGTAGCCATGAAACCCAGGCCAGCTGATGGAAGTGAAAGTCAGTTATAAAGAGCTGCCTCTCGTGGTCCCGCTCATCTGGTGTTAACTTTTTATCTGGGGCTGAATGGTGGTGTGGTCAGGTGAGGTTGGTGTAATCAGAGATTCTTGGAGGAAGTATTGATCTGGGCTCTAAATGTACAGGGAACAGCAACGGCAAAGGTCCAAAGAAGCAAGGCGTTTGGGGTGGGAGACAAGCAGGGCCTCTGTGGAGATCGTTTCTGATGTTAATGCAAGACTCAGGGCACTGGAGGACTTTCTGCCTGCCGGGGCCACAGCTTTACAGACCAGTTGCCCTAACTGAGCTGTGTTCTGTTCAAAGCATGCTTGTTACAAGGAACCGTGGCCCACCAACTACCTGGGTATGTTGCTGTTTGTCAAAGAAAACAGGCAACCTCTAAGTCTCTGCATTCCCAGTGCAGGGCGCCGGGGTTCAGTCCTTGGTCGGGGAACTAGAGCCCACATTCTGCAACTAAAGATTACATGTCGCAATGAAGATGGAAGATCCTGTGTGTGCAACTAACACCCAGTGCAATCAAATAAATAGATACCAATAAATATTAAAAAAAAAAATCAGGCAGCCTCAGAGTAGCAGAGATGGGGCTCAGAGGCTGAGCTGAAAGGCAGGGACTCTAGCCTTCTTCAGGCCTTAGTGGACTGCCCACTTTGCACAGAGCTATTTTAACTGCTTCTGCCTTCTCTCTCTGTCACAGCATTTTGGTTTCAGTCCTCACTATAATTTATGTGTCTCCATGATGTTCTCAAGAGAGAGCATTTCTGGTGACCTTGAGTCAGCCTATGGATGAAGCAATCGCTTGTCCACCCCTCATCCAAGTGCCTGTAGCCTGTAGGGGGACAAAGTCACATGGCACATGGCAGAGGGTATATGGCTTTTCCCATTTAATGTCAAGGGGCAGGAATCTAGAAAGGCAGTCAGGTACAGAACATCGAATGACTGGGGTTGAGGACAAGTCCTCAATACCATTTTGCAAAGATTTCCACAATCTTTAGTTGCGGATTCTGGGAGAAGCAGAGATGTTCCCACAGTGACCTTGCCTGAACTTTGAGACTACCTTCATTCTCGCTTCACTCACTCACTCTCCAATGCCCACCTCTGGCCATGCTGTCTCCCCGCCTGGCTCTTCTCCACTGACTGAAATCTACCCATCCTTCAAAGCTCAGCTCTGCCCCACTTCCTGCCAGAATACTCCTTTAGTCACTCCATACCCTGACCGCCCTCTTCTGGATGACCCTGAGGGCAGGAAAGGGATGGGTGATGGTCTCCCTTTGCAGGTAGAAAGAGTGAGACCTGAAGTGGTTGCGTGGGTGGGAAGAGAATGACAAAGCAGAAAAGGAACTGGGTAGGAATTTGGGTCCTAACTCACTGTGTGATTTTGTCCAAACATTTTACCTTGTCTGGGTTTCTTCACTCAGTGGTGGAGACTGAACCAGATCAGCGACTTTTAGTCTGTTGTTTTCCACCCATGAGCACGCATGCTTGCCTCTCCCTCTGGTTCCTCCAGGATGACTCCTGGGCCTGTAGTAATGTAAACCCTCATCCTCTTCCCCCAGAGCTCATTAGAACGATGACCAAAAATGGCATTGCAGGGTTACCCTTGCATCTGACCTAATTTACATCACAAAATTCAAAGCTTTTGCACTCAATATTTAGGAATGATTTACCGAGCACTGAGTCACTGTCTTGAGAAACTCCAGGCTTCCCAGGTCTCTCCACTCAGGGGCTAAGAGGCCCGGATTCTGGGCTTTCTGATGCACCCGAGCACTAGTTCACTCAGGGAGAGGCAAGGCTGGGCCAGGGCTGGGCGTCCAGCGTGCATGCCCTTCACCGACCAGGGGCTGCTGGTCGGTGTCCCACCTGCCACCTTCCCCTGCATGAACACCAGACCGTGGCCAGTGGCAGAGAAAGTGGGTCAAACGTCCAGATTCCTCCACCAGATTCCAATGGATCGAGCTCATCATGCGTCCCAGCCCTCCTCCCTGGGGCTCTGAGCTGCCTTTTCCCATGTCTCCGGGTCCCTTTCTCTGGTCTCCAGTGAATACTGCCACTCAGGGAGCTGATTTACCAAGCCTTGTGCAAGTCGAGAGATGCTAATAGATCCCCTGGGGATGACAGACTGGGGTGACAGCTGGCATGGAGAAGGCAGACGGCATGGCAGCTCCCATCCTGAGGCTGAGCCCAGAGGGCCGTGCCGGCTCCAACACTGCCGAGACACCCTGATCGAGGTCATTCCTGCCTCTGTGTGAACAAGCCAAGCTCAAGGGCACTGCTAGCTTGCCCCGTGGGGGCCTCTAGGCAGCACAGAGGGGCCTCCTGGTGAACCCAGGTGGAAAATCTTTCTTGCCCTGGGCTCAATCCAGCCCTGAATTCAGAGCCTGAATGTGGCGGCTGCAAGTGCAGGGTACTCCATTCCCATGGAGCTTAAAGCCCTGGAAAGAAAGAAGAAAATCACTCTTATTAGGACCTGGTGGGTAAAGGTGGCCCCTTCAAGCACCGTCTCATTCCTACCTGGCTTCCCAACATCCCCAACTGCAAGCAGTACTAGGGTATTCACAGGGACATTACCTACAACCTAGAGATGCCAAGCAACTGGCCCAGAGCAACACAGGTGGCCAGGAATTCTGCCAGACCCATCGCCCAAACCAGGGTGAGAAAAGCCAGGAATGGGAGTGGAGGGTGGATGAAATGGAGCCTGTTTCTTCCTTCCCTTGTCCTGTGTAGGGGTGAAGACCCTGTTCCTGCACCAGCCCCCACGTCCTCTCCTGAGACCCCAGCCAGGGCAATATCTTTTCTGTTCAAGAAGGCATAGAATCCTCATCTCCTGCCAGCAGAAATCAATAATTTATGAACTACAGCTCCAGCCAGAGCGGAGAGTGATTTTTTAAATGCTCCTGAAGATACAATATTAACAAGTCTTCTAGAGGGTGAAAATATTTGAATTGAGGGAAATGAATGTTTTACGAGTTGGCGGGGTGGCGGGGAGCAGTCTCCTGAGATGGACATGTGGCAAGGCAAGAGGCAGTGTTGGACTGGGGCTGACTGAGTTGTCCTGGGGCTTCAGACCTGAAGCTATAATTCAAAGGGCAGAGCAGGTTCAGAATGGGGCTCAGCAAAGGACTCCAAACCGCCTTCATCCCTGATGCAGTGAAGGCTACGCATATCTAGGTCTAAAGCTGCTATGAATTTGAAATTTTTAATTTAATTTTTATTTATTCATTTGGCTACGCCTCGCAGCTTGTGGGATCTTAGTTCCCTGACTAGGGATCAAACCTGCATCCCTTGCCTTGGAAGCGTAGATTCTTAACTACTGGACAGCCAGAGAAGTCCCTCTACTGTGGTTTTTAAATTCTGCTTCTTGGGACCTGCTCCCTGGAATGGTCCTCCTAGCCTTCCCACTAGTCGTCCAGTTGTGTCCAACTCTTTGTGACCCCATGGACTGTAACCCTCCAGGCTCCTCTGTCCATGGAATTCTCCAGGCACAAATACTGGAGTAGGTAACCATTCCCTTCTCCACAGGATCTTCCCGACCCAGAGATCAAACCTGGGTCTCCTGCATTGCAGGCAGATTCTTTACTGTCTGAGCCTCCAGGGAAGCCCTGGTGTGGAATGGAAGATGGTGTGATGTTCAATAGGTGTTAGCTCCCCAAGTCAATGTGCAGCTGACCACTCTCTGCCACACTGACCGTGGCTTTGCCAATGGAATGTCGCTCATCCACATCCAGGCAGAGGTCTCAAATGTGCTTGCTTGGATGACTTGGCCTCCTCGGCTTCAGCCTTGCACCCTGAGAAGAGCACGCCTCCTGCAGCCACTGCTCCTTCAACCCAGGTCCCGGGATGAGAAACAGACGAGGCAGAGCTGAACCCATCACAGCCAGGAGCAGCCACCACGGCTGGGCTGCTGACTCAGGAGCTCACTGGGGGTTTTTGGTTTGTTTGTTTTAAAATTTTATTAATTTCTGGCTGCTCTGGGTCTTTGTTGCTGCCTGCAGGCTTTCTCTAGTTGCAGCGAGCGGGGGCTACTCTTCGTCGGGGTGCACAGGCTTCTCATTGCGGTGGCTTCTCTTGTTGTGGAGCATGGGCTGCAGGGCATGTAGGATTCAGTGTTTGCGGCTTGTGGGCTCCAGAGCACAGGCTCAGTGGTTGTGGCACAATGGCTTAGCTGCCCTTCGGGCAGGTGGAATCTTCGCAGACTAGGGATGGAACTCGTGTGCTCTGTACTGGCAGGCGGATTCTTAACCACTGGACCACCGGGAAGTTTGTGAGCTCATTGTTATAAGACACTGAGAGCTGGGGATGGTTTGTCACAGAAAAGTGAATACACCCTCTCCACCCCTCTGTCTCCACCCTTGTTGGAGAAACATCTCCTTGCCTGTTTGCCCGGCATCCCCACCCCTGATTGTCAGATGCATTCCTTTCGAAGAGTACCCACTTTCCTCTCAGACATGCTTCCAGCAAAGAGAGTAAAGCAAACTTCCCAACTTTTTCCATGATGAAAACCCTTTCACAGCAACAACCCCTGTCTCAGACTGCAACCCCCCGGCCCAGGTTCAGTGGTTGTATGTTGGTAGCCATCGACTGGGACCAGGTGGCAATGAGGGACACGGTGCTTAAAAAGCAACCATGAATTCGTTACCCTTTAGGACTGACTCTTAATCCAATGTAACAGCAGTTTATGAACATTTGAAAAGCAATGCACAGACAGAAAACGTGTAGTACTTATTCCATCATTGTGTGATACACTAGCGATTTATGGCTTCCTTGCCGCCTGAGACTCTGAGGTACCAGGTAAAGAAGGTGAATTTCTTTGTAACAGAGACTGCTCACCAGCAAGCCACTTAAACTCTCTAGATCTCAGTTTTCTCTTCTGGAAAATGGTGATACACATGCTTGTGCTGTGGCGTTTTCATAAGGATGACGTTTATGAAGATAGTGGCAAAGCACTTAGCAGACATGGGAAGTGCTTGGCTAAATTTCTCCTTCGTTCTGTTCTGTCTTGCTGCTTATTTAGCCCTAATTTAGCCTGTGACCTTGGGCGAGATTTAGAGCTGGCGCTTGGCTTCAGCTTTCTCACCTGCAGAATGGGAGCACATACTTATCTCAGAGTATTGTTTCGGGAATGATCCAGAGTTCTGGATTTGAATGAACCTGGACCACAATAGGTACTAAAGTAGTTTTCTCCTCTCTTCTTTTCTTCTTTTTGGCTGTGCCTTGTGGCATCTTAATTCCCTAACCAGGAATAGAACAGTGCCCCTACAGTGGGAGCACAGAGTCTTAATCACTGGACTGCCAGAGAACTCTCTCCTTTCTTTCTTCTTTGCCATCCCCACGTAACATTTCTTCATGACTGTGTGCAAGTCACACCTTCTCCAAACAGCTTTCCAAAGACCCCTCTCACCCCAGCTCTGCTCCTAACCCTCCTTTAGGAAAAAGTTCTCCTCTAGGAATGCATTCCTCACAAGCTAAAGACCCGACAGTTAATGTCAATACAGAGAAGCCCTAACCATAAGTTGATTTAAGATCCTGTTTATGCGCTTTCACCATGATCACGTGCTCCTTTGAGCTGCAGTCCTGCGCCTTAATTAAAGCAATTAGTGCTCAGCTGCGAGTGGCAGCCTGGGTCTCTCAGACCCCTGCCAGTTTCACACTTGCCTGCGCTCCCCGAGGCCAGGCTGGGTCAGCGTGTCTACACCTGGTGTTTATAACATAGCCAGGCTCCCACTTAAGTTACTCAATCACTCCAAAAGGCAACTGGAAACAGAATCTCCCACCAGGCAGGAATAAAACAAGGCAGAAGGAGTGCTTTGTTAAAGTAAGGACCATGAGATTTTTATTTTTATTTTTAGCACAGATCTCATATTTTCACCTCAGGAACTGGGCCACAGTGACCTACGTCAGCCTCCTAGGGGCATGGACATGCTCTCCGCTCCCACATGCCCTCACCTGCATCCCCTTGTCCTGGACTTTTCTCTCTGTTCTGAGGACAGCGGCAGGATATTAACATTACTAATAGCTAGCACTGGCTAAGCGTTCATTTGTGCCAGGCATGGCACTGAAATGTAGTTCTAAGTGTGGTGGATTAAAAACCCCATTTCTGAGCTTGAGTCCCAACTCTGCTGTGTGACCTTGGACAAATTACTTAACCTCTCTGAGCCTCAGTTTTCTCATCAGTAAAATGGGGCAGCCATAGCACTGGCTCTTAGGGCTGTGGTGAGCACAGAAGGAGGTAAGTGCTTATAGAGTGCTCCATGCAGTGACTGGGCCATCAGAAGAGCTCACAAATAGTCAGATATCATTACACTTTGACGATGAGATCACTTCTCCCAATAACCTAAGAAATAGCTGCATTATCCTCTTTTACAAATGAGGAAGTAAAGACTCAGAGAAGTTAAGCCACTTACCCAAAGTCACACAACAAAGAAGAGGTGTTGAGCCCAGTTCTGTTTGGCTTCAAAACTCATAGCCCTGAAAAGCCGCTCTGTGTCAATGAAGGAACACGTGTCTCCTGGGTGGCCAAGATGGAACCCCATCTGGAAAGAAGCGGTGGGGCCGTGAAAAGATGGAGCTCAGAGCTGTATCCCTTGGGGTGACAATCAGCTTCGTGCCTTTCTGCCTCTGGGCCTTCGAAAGTTCCTGGCATTACTCAGCCCCCATTTCCTCCTCCGTGTAACAGGTGTGAATGCCTGCCTGTGATGAGCACTGCATGAACACTGCAGGGAACCAAGTGGGTGCTCATGAAATGTGAACTCCCTTTCTGCTCCACAAAGGGTTTTGGGGCTGGAGGTCTCTCCAGTCACACCCCACCCAGGACACCTCCCACTCTGCTGATACCTGGTGCTGGTTCTAAGTGAGATCAGTTCCCAGGCACTTCTGTGCAGGACCTTCACACAGCATAAGCTCAACTGCGGGTAACACCCTACCAGCTCTCTGGGTAACCTTGGTGAATTACTGCTGTATGGGACTCAATTTCCCCAACTGTCCCATAAGTGGCTTGGCATAGATAAGGGCCCCAGTCAGCATGTCTTAGATGGTGGGTCACATCAGAATCATCTAGAAAAATGTTTTAAAATACAAATTCCTGACCCCATCCTTCAGAAGATATGCTTCAGTAGGTGGAATGGAGCCTGGGGAATCTGTATTTTTCTTTTAAAATTAAACAAAAAAATTTTTTAACATTAAGAGTTACTCACTCAGTCATGTCTGACTCCTTGCAACCCCATGGACCACAGCCTGCAGACTCCTCTGTCCATGGGATTCTCCAGGCAGGAATACTGGAGTGGGTAGCCACTCTCTTCTCCAGGGGATCTTCCAACCCAGGGATCAAACTCGGGTCTCCTGCACTGTAGGCAGATTCTTTACTATCTGATGAAAGAGTATGATTTTTTTTCTTTGAAGTACAGTATAATATTTCCAGTAGTCACGTATGGAGGTGAGAGTTGGACCATAAAGAAGGCTGAGCGCCAAAGACTTGATGCTTTTGAACTGTAGTTTTGGAGAAGACTCTTGAGAGTCCCTTGGACTGCAAGGAGATCCAACTAGTCCATTCTAAAGGAGATCAGTCCTGGGTGTTCCTTGGAAGGACTGATGCTAAAGCTGAAACTCCAGTACTTTGGCCACCTGATTTGAAGAGCTGACTCATTAGAAAAGACCCTGACGCTGGGAAAAATTGAAAGCAGGAGAAGAAGGGGGCAACAGATGATTGGATGGCATCGCTGACTCAGTGGAGATGAGTTCGTGCAAGCTCTGGGAGATGGTGAAGGACAGGGAAGCCTGGCATGCTGCAGTCCATGGGGTCACAAAGAGTCAGACACAACTGAGCAACTGAATGACAACAAATAGTAGACTCACAATATTGTGTTAGTTTCAGGTGTACAGCAAAGCAATTCAGTTATACATCATATGTGCCTTTCCTTTTTTTCAGATTCTTTTCCCTTATAGGTTATTCTAAAATACTGAGTATAGTTCCTGGAAATCTATATTTAAAAAATGTTTATTTATTTGACTGCTCCAGGTCTTAGTTGCAACACGTGGGATCTCTGATCTTCATAGGCAGGGATCCACATGGGATCCAGTTCCCTGACCAGGGATGGAAACTGGGCCTCCTGCAGTGGAAGCATGGAGTGTTAACCACTCGACCACCAGGGAAGTCCTATAAACTGTATTATTAAATATTTCCTCAAGTGATTCTGTTGCTCAGTCAGGCTTGGGAACCATCAGCCTAGTTTCAAAACTCCCTGTGGTTCCAAGTACCGACTGTGCTGTCTCTGTGTGGTCTCCACCGTCTGGGGCTACCCTGCACCCCAGCCTGAGTGAAGCAAGGGATTAGGCCATGCTGGTTGGAAGGAGGAATGACTTCCCATGTCAAACAGGAATCTTGCCATGTGCCTTGGGGCAATCACAAGCTTGCTGGGAACTGTTCCCACTTTTACTGGGATGAGGTACTTATCCTCATCCTATGGGAAGGCAAGATTCATGCCAAAGCGGTTAGATTCCCTTTCCAATTTCTCCTCAGACAATCCCACCCAGACGCATCTACCGAGGAACCTCATCTGTCCAGGCCTTGACTTTACCCATGCTTTGAAACAGCTGGACATTTGGAATTTGCTAGGGCTGGGTGTGGGGAGGGGCAGCGAGACTTCTTCATTAGTTTCCCAAGGGGTGTGGTTTCCTGTAGCCGCTATGGGGGCGGTGGGGGTCTCACAGGAAATGTGTGCTCTTTTTTTTTTTTTTAGAGTGATGGACATGGACCATAAGAGTGGCCTTTTATTTTTAAAAAACTTTGGCTGTGCTGTGTGGCATGAGGGGGCATGAGGAATCCTAGTTCCCTGAACAGGAATTGAACCCATGCCTCCTGCATGGGGAGCATGGAGTCTTGACCACTGGACCAGCAGGAAGGTCCCAGGGTGAACTTTGAAACAAGAACAACACAAGATGATCAAGAGATAAGGGTCAACCATAACAGGAAAGCTATTAGATTGTATAAAAAACCTGTGTTTTATTTGTTAGAATCAGAAAAAAATCCAAAACTTACAAAAAGGATCTCCTGTAAAAGAAAAAAAAAAGTGCTCCTTTCACTTCACATCCATAGGTCCACCCCAGAGGCAACCACCACTCCACTTTCTTACAGAACCTTCCAGAGACAATCTAGGCCAGTCAGTGCAGGTAGGGGGAAGACAACTCATGTTCTTCCATAAAAGGTAATATACTGTACATATTCTTCTGCCCCTTGATTTTTCCAGTTTTCCAGATTGGCAGAGTAATCACATTTTAAAAAATAAATAAATGATGGTATTATATATATTTGTGTATTATTTACTCGGCTGTGTTGGGTCTTAGCAGTACATGAGATCTTTGTTGCATCTTGCAGTATGTGGATTCCAGAGTGCTCCAGCATGTGGGATCTTAGATCTCTTAGCAGGGATCAAACTTGAGTTCCCTGCATTGCAGGGTGGATTCTTAACTGCTGGACCCCAGGGAAGTCCCCCAGGAGCCACACGTTTTAAACCATTTTTAAACAGTTGCTGGTATACCATATTCTAGACAGTTCATTTAGTGAATCCTCTGTTAGCCATTTGGATCATTTCCCAACCTTTTGTTTTATAAGAGGTGTTTCAGTACAGTAGTCCTGCAAGTATGCATTTCTATACTTAATCTACAAGATAAATATCTGGGAATAGAATTTCTGTGTCAGAGGGTATGTGAATTTTGGGGGATATAGTGCATTTAAATAAAACACTATACCATATCTTGCTGAATTCAAGTTATAAAATATAAGAATCATATATCTTATAAATAAATATATAATGATATTACCAAATATATAATGATATTACCAAATCAAATATTTCCAAGCTGCTGTGTTAAGTATTTTTAATTTTGATAGGGTCAAATTGCCTTCTTCAACGATCTTACCAATTTACACTCTCCCTGGAGATATACAAAGGTGTGTTAGCAAATGTTTTTATCTTTGCTGATTTTATAGGTAAAAAAAAATTTGCTATCTTCTTGTAGCCTAATTTGCATTTCTTTCATGAGTGATGTTGAGCGTTTTTTCACATGTCTGAGAGCCATTTGTTCTTTCTTGAAAACTATTTATGTTCTTTACCTGCTAGTTTTGCTCCTGGATTGTTGCTTTTTTCTTTTATGGATTTGGTGGAATCTTTACATATCAAGAAATCAACCCCTTTGCCTGGAGCTAAGAAATGTCAGCTTGTTCTTTGCTTAGGGTATTTTTTTCCAAGGCAGAAATTCTTGACTTTTATGTAGTCAAAATCATTGATCTTTTCTTTATGACTTCTAGGTTTTGTATCACATTTTTAAAGGTCTTCCTACCTCCAAATTGGGCTTCCTAGGTGCCTCAGTGGTAAAGGAGGCAGGAGACATGAGTTTGGTCCCTGGATCGGGAAGATCCCCTGGAGAAGGAAATGGCAACCCACTCCAGTATTCTTGCCTGGGAAATCCCATGGACAGAAGAGCCTGGCAGGCTACAGTCCATGGGATTGTAAGAGTCATAGACAACTTAGCAACTAAACAATAACAACCTCCAAATCAAGTTTTTTAATCTTTTAATATTATTTTTCTTTTTTTTTTTTTTATGTTTAAGCCTTTGATGCACCTGACATTTATTTTACTATAAGGTGTGAGACAGGGATCCAACTTTTATTTCCAGCTGTTCCATGGTATGTAATAAATAAATAATCCACTTCATCCCCAGTGATTTGAAACACGATCTTCACCACATACCAAATTGGTGTTGCAATTTGTTTACATTATAAAAAAATTTTTTTTCTGTTCCATTGACCTGTTTGTGTTGTTTTAACCACTGTAGCTTTACACTATTTTAAATATCCTATAGGTCTAAACCCCCTCACTACTCTGTTTCAGGTTTCTGCCTATTCTCACTTGGTGATTTTTCTGTATAAACTTTAGAACAAGCTTCACTGACTCCATAAAGGAAGGTGTCTTGGTGGTGGCATGTGGGGCAAGGCATGCTGCCCAGCAGAGAAGATGCAATGGTGTTGGACAGTTATGGGTGACTCTTCTTTCCTCTCTCTCCCTTCATTGAGGAGGGCTTTCTGGAGGAAGAGGAGGTAAAGCAGGCAGAGGAGGACCAGGAGGTAAAGGAAAGGTGGAAGAGGAATCTCAGAGCAAGGAAAAAAGAGGCCTCCTGGCACTACTTTCTAGGGAGAAGAAAACAACAAGAGGAGGCTTCTTGGAAGAGGAGCTAAAATCAAAGCTGCAGGGAGATTGGAAAGCAGTGGGTGGTCAAGGAGGTGGAGGCCAGCTGGGAGGCTCTTGCCTGGTCGGGGGTGGCCTAAAATTGATGAAATACATGGTTAGAGAGAGATGATCAGCCTCTGAGTCACGGGGCAGGCCTTCAGTGAGCCAGCTGCCCAGGCTGCATGGAGGCGACTGGCAGAAACGGAACGGAGAAGCAAGAAACCCCAGTGGCCCCTGCAGGCCCGTTGTCTCCCAGGGGCCCTGCCTCCCATTCCTACTGGACACAGGGTCCCTCCCTCCAGGGGAACCAGACATGGGGGCTGGGCTTGACTGCTGTGAACAAGTGGGTGCATTTGCTCTTGGAGGGGAATCGGAAGCTGGATTTTGAGAACCTGTGATGGGGTTGTGAGTCCTGGGCTATGACAGAGGCACTTTGAGGGGGTGTTGCAGTTTTGTTAGAAGCTGTGATTCTCCAGACCAAAGTAGGTGGCAGGAGCTCAGTCCTGGGAGCAGAGAATGCCCCCACGATGGGGCGATGACTGGTGCCAGGGAAAGGAGGGAGGCAGGGGGAATCTGAGCTTGGGCTTCCCTCACAGCCTTGCCAGCTTCCAGGAAGGGGCTGGATGAGGAAGGAAATAAATGCATGGGTGGGAATGAGCCCAGAGGGCTCTCTCTCTGCTCAAGGCTTCACTCACCCGCAACCGGGGGAACTCTCACTCCAGGAGGACCTTCCTGGGTGAGGACCCTCCCAGCCCCCAGCACCCTGGTCACTGCTGTAGACCTGCGCAGTGAGCTGCTTTTGCCCGGCTGCGGTGGCCACCTTCAGAGCTCCTGTCCAGGGTGGCTGGGCCCACCTCCCGCTGCTCTCCATCCTAAAGCCGACTCTTCTCTCTGCTCCCTTCTGGGCTGGGTTGGCCAGGGAGCAGAGTCTTGCTTGCCTGCCCGAGGATACAATAAGATCCTTTCTTTTCTCAGCAGCTCAATCACAGAATGTCTTCAGATCCAACAGCCCCCCACCTGAAACACTGGCGCCCAGAGGAGGCACATGAGAGTCCTGTAGCCACACAACAAACGGAATCATTGTTGATGTGGCCAGAATCCAGGCTACTGGTTTCTAGCTGCAGGTCTCCCACCTACTCTGGACCCCCCACCCAGGAGTCCTTTCTGGAGGAATCTACCTGCACTAGGCATGGGGGGGTGGTCTTCCTTCTAGAGGGCTGGGACAACTTGGTTTCAAAAAGCTCAGGGTTCTGAGACTTCCCTGGCAGTCCAATGGTTGACTCTGTGCTTCCAGTGCAGGATCCATGGGTTCAAACCCTGGTTGGGGAACTAAGATCCCACATACTGCATGGCAAAAAAAAAAAAGTTTAGGGTTCAGTGTTTTGAGGGGCTGTGCTTATTTTCAGTTAGAATGGATAGAATATTTGTTTGCAATTTGCTTTTCTAATGCAAAATACATGCCCTGGATATGAGGCCAACAATACAAACCTGTAGGGAGCTGGTGGGGTTTAGTAGAACATAAATTCTTGCTGACGAGCTGAGATTTAAGCTCCATCTGGAAATCACCTCCTCCCTCTGGGCCTCAGTTTCCCCTATGTAAATGGAGGGTATTAGATTAAGGAGTCTCTCAAGGCCCTTCCAGCTCTGATGTGCTCTGATTTTCTGAAAGGGCTATAGTCCCATGACACTGGGTCCCAAGCCCTCCAGTGGGGATAGAGGTGAGGCACTCAGAGTCTTTTCCCAGGGAGGAGAGTTGGCATGATTTGCATGGAACACTCTCAGGCCTCCCTAGGGGGCAACTCCTGCACCTTCTGCTCAGCAGGTCATGGGAGTGGGCCTTCTGTCTACTCACCAGGCACATCACACACAACTCAGTTTTAGAAGCAACATAGCAGCTGATGAGGTTCCCAGGGACCAGGTGTGAGGCACAGTCCAGCAGAGGGAGACAGCCCAGGATGGACACTGCTAGTGAGCAGAAACACTCCTCACTGCCAGGCCAGGCCAGGCCAGGTGGGTACTTCCTGCCCCCAATACTTCCCTCCATCAATGTAGCATGGGGTGCCCCAGAAAGAGCATTTGCCCTTGCAACTCCTCAGAGGGAAAAATATGCTTCATGACAGAAACGAGAGCATTGTCAGAAGGACATTCAATCTGTTATGTAAGTTTTGAAACAAAAGCAAATTTCCCTTTGTAATGAAATTGTGTAAAAAAACTTTTCAAGGAAAACCCAAACTAAGAAAAACCATGAACTCTGCAGCATAACAAACATGAAAACATTTGTCACAGCATCTCTGCCAGAACTTGCAGCTGCCTGCATGAACTTTGGTTCATGTTAAAGTATTGCAGAACTTTGCATCACTCAGCACACACATTTCTGATTCCCCCTCAATTGTTTGCAGCAGTAATGGGCCCTGTTTTTGCCTGGGTATATTAGTTAGGGGTAAGGCAGGCTGCTGTAACAAAGAGACCCAATAATAACTCAGAAGATAGTAGTCTAATACTCTCTCCTGTAATGAGGGGAACATTCCAGATCAGTGCGCAGCTCTAGTCACACAGTGTATGGGACCCCCGGATTCCTTCTGCGGTGTGCCTCTGTTGACCCATAAGCTTAGGGTTAAAAACTGAGACTCGGTTTCCCCGGAAACACCTGCGTCTTAAGGCTCCATCTTGGAACTGAACCCCTCTCTTTGCTCACATTCTATTGATGAAAACTCAGCCCCAAGGTCACACCTAACTGTAACAGAAGCTGGTTATGGTGGTTCCTAGCTAGGCTCTCGTGTTCAAATATAACTTTTACCAAGGAAGAAGGGGATACACAATTCAACGGATCACAGATAAATTTTTGATATTTGAAACTGATGTCAAGCTAAACTTTTTCCTCCCACTGACAGTCCTTTTCATGTCAAGGTCTGCCTTTTGAATCATCTGTCTGTTTATCACTATCCTTCCCACTTCCTGGCTCGTGTTTCTCCTCCTTCTCCTCATCCTCACCACACCTCTCCCCCTCAGTCTTTCCTCACTTGATACAGAATCAGAATAAGTAGGATGGAGCTCCAGGTACCAAGGGTCAGATTGCACAACCATGCCCCAGATGATCAGAGCCAAGGATGCTGGTGTGCGTCCCTGCCTCCACTTGCCCACGACCACTTCACCTGTGCTTAGCCATCCCCGATGCAAAGGGCCCTTGAGGATGCATTTGAGAAACAGGTAGACTATATGAGAAATAAGTACTGATTTTGTGGCAGGAGACCTGAATCTCATGTCCTGATTCTGCCAGTTCTAATTGTGGGGTCTTAAGCAGGTCTCCCGGCCTCTGCTCTGAATCTTTATATATATATTTAAAAAAGGTAGGCAAATGCAACTTCACCTGCATACCCCAAAGAGGTTTTGTGAGCCTAACACAAAATCATATTTGGGTGAAAGCTTTATATCTTTTAAAGTATATTTCTTTAAGTAAATTAAACATGCTTGTTTATAGTCTGAATTTGACAATTCCAGCATCTGAGGTCCTCTGGACGTCTAGTCTGCTGTTTATATGTTGGTTTTCACTTGCACCAGCTTATTTTCTTACATATCTTATAATTGCAGGTTTGAGCTCATGTTCACCTGGGCTTTCCTTATCTGTGGGAATCCTGGGAGGCCAGGGTTAAGAGTGTCATTTCCAAAGAGGATCAGTATTAGCATCCCCAAGGTGCTACTAATCTGGTCCCAGTACATTACTCGGTTTGGGGCTGTCCAACTCACATAACCAGTGTACATGTGAACCTCGACCGGCAGAGGAGAGGAGTTCCAATTCTAAATTCTTGGAAGAGACGAATTTCTTTAAACTCAGAGCCCAGGCCAAGATAGATGTGCTTTCTTTAGTCTGTCTTCACTCATAGGGCCACCTTTTCACTCCAGATTTAGCCCTTCAAGGATCTAGGTTTTATGTTAGGATCTCAGTTAAAATTTCCCACCTTGCTTTGGTCCTCATGTGGATTTTAAAACTCAAGACCCTATGTTAGGGAGTTGGGCTAATGCCCTGGGGGAAGCTGCCACCTTCAATGTCATCTCAGTGTTCTTACTTCCTATTCTGTCTTCATTTGAGGCCTTTGAGGGATGCCCTCACCTGCCTGTGAATTCAACGCTTCATTGACACAGTGTTTGTGGTATTTTGCCCCACACATACTTGCTGTGCAGTGGGAGCGGTTTTTAGAACGGCCAGATTTCCTGGTGGATCAGATGGTAAAGAATCTGCCTGCTATGCAGGAGACCCGGGTTCAATTCCTGGGTCGAGAAGATCCCCTGGAGGAGGGAATGGCAACCCATTCCAGTATGCTTGCCTGGAGAATTCCATGGACAGAGGAGCCTGGTGGGCTACAGCCCACGGACTCACAGAGTCAGATTCAACTGAGCAAATAACACTTTCACTTTCTAGTGGACTCTGAAATGCCACATCGTTTGCCCTTTTTAAAGCAATCCCTTCTCCTTTGCTCTTTCCCTTTTTATCTCTGGTTTTGTTTCGAGTCTCTGGCTCGTTCTGCCCACACTGAAGGCACGCTTGTCTGCTAGATAGCAATGGTTAGCTTTGCATGTCCTAAGGGGACATTTTGGCAGGTTGTCTTCAGTGCTCCTGGTTGACTCTCCCCAGCTCCTCCCCTCTGGTTTTCCAACTCCAGCTCCTTAATGTGGCCAGTGAACAACCCAAGACACTCCACTGTCCCCATCGGTGCCCTCCAGCTTTATCTTCTGCACAGACTTGTCAGAATCTCTCTTTATTCACCCAGAGCTCTTTAGCCCATCACTATTCAACATGTCAAAATGCACTCTGCCAGGAGCAGGTTTTGGCTACAGCTTTTATAATCTGTTTGGAGCTTTCCTCCTTTGAATCTCTGTGAACATTATCTATCAGAAAAACTCAAAAGTCTTGAGCCTCAGAGCCCCACACATCAACACCAAGCCTTCAGTCCCAGCTCATCTCATGGGCAAGGTCCTAGTTTGTGAGGTCCAGCTATGGGTTCAGAAGGGCCAGAACTTGGCCAACTTCTCCTCCCCAGAATGGAGTCAAGGAATGTAAGTGAATTCTGCCGTGGGAGAGCCAGGCAAACTGCCTGAGAGGGAAAGAGAATCTTTGGCCCACATTTGAGGGTCATTTTCCTTCTGGTTGGCAGCCCTCTCCCCAAGACTGGGCCCCGAGACCCTCAGTCGAGCAGGCTTCTAGGAGGATTTGCTGAAGCTGTTACCCCAGGGGGAACTGACAGGAACTTGGAAACATGCCACCTCTCTCAGGGGACTTTGCATGGTAATAGGAGGCTAAGCCTTACACCAGAGGACAGGATCCCAGATTTCCAGGACAAAGAAAGCCAAACAGTGGGGGTCAGGGACCCTCTTCCCAAGGCTACTAGAACTAGACCTACAGGATTCTGGACGCTTTACTCCAGTCACTGTGCCCCAGCACTTCAGTTCATAAGCAATGTCTCTACATTTAAAGCTCATATGAACAGATGACATTATCATCATTTTATAGGAAACCAAGACTGAGGTCACAAAGGTCCCATCACTTCCTGACTTCCTCTAAAACCCCCTCCCCTCCCCATGGGGAGGACATAAGGCTGGTTTTTGCTAATAGAAATTGAGTGCAGGTGACACGTACATTTTGGCTGAGGCATTTGAGAGAAGTGTGCCCTCTCTCCACTTTCCCCATCTGCCAGCTGGATGTAGGGTATCTGGTGAGGTGTCTGAGGAGTTGACAGAGCCCCCAGATGTGAGGTGCTTGGGTTCCTGGGTGTGTGGAATAAGTGTCATCTACCCCGACTCTAATGATACTGAGTTGTTACAGAAGCCAAAAATGAACCTTTATTGTTTTATACCATTAAAATTTGGGTGAGGGACGTTCCTGGCAGTTCAGTGCTTAAGACTTGGCCTTCTGGTGCAGGGGGTGTGGGTTCAATCCCTGGTTGGAGAGCTAAGATCTCACATGTCCTGGGGCCAAAAAAATAAACAAACAGAAGCAGTATTGTAAAAATTTATTAAAGACTTTAAAAATGGTCCACATCAAAAAATCTCTATTAAAAGCTGGGTGACTATGTGTTATAGCAGCTGGCTAACCCTGACTCTGTTCGTCCCATCCCTTTCCACCCTCTGCACTTCCCTCCCTCTTCCTCACTCTATCCTGGCTATCAGCCTTCCTGCCACTCCTCAGAGACTCCAAGATCACTCCCACTGTGAATGACATGCACATACTGCTATATTTAAAATGGATAACCAACAAGGACATACTGTATGGAACACAGAACTCTGCTCAATGTTATGTGGCAGCCTGGATGGGAGAGGAGTTTGGGGGAGAATAGATACATGTATATGGATGGCTGAGTCCCTTTGCCCATTGCTCCATTCTCCTGGAGTGTTCTTCTCCCAAAGCTTTGTATGATGTCTTTCTCCAGGTTTCTGATCAAATATTACTTCCTCAGCACGAGAACACCTGGCTACCCTTTTAAAGCAGTTCTGCCATCACTCCCCATCTCCTGACTGCTCTATTTTTCTCCAGAGCCGTTATCATCACTTGACATTTATTATCTATCCCCTCCTGTACCTGTCTATCCCTGGTGCCTAGAACAGCAACTGGCACATCATAATGACTTGATCAATAGTCTTTGAATGAGTGGGGCTTCCCTGGTGGCTCAGATGGTAAAGAATCTGCTTGCAATGCAGAAGACGCAGGTTTGATCCCTGGGTCCGGAAGATCCCCTGGAGAAGGAAATGGCAACCCACTCCAGTATTTTTGCCTGGAGAATTCCATAGACAGAGGAGCCTGGCGGGCTACAGTCCATGGAGTTGCAAAAGTTGGACATGACTGAGCAACTAATACTCTCACTTTGAATGGATAAATGGACTCTCTTCTCTCTGATTCTTTATCTATTTCATTCTCCGTTTTCTTGTCCATAGGATGGGGGTTGCGTGTTGAGGTTGCTAGGAGACGATGCAGGTTAAGTGTGCGGCACAGAATCTGTGCACAGACACCCCAGGAAGTGCAGTTTCCGGTGTCCGTAGGGATCTAGAAGGTGGAGGCTGCAGATAGAAAGGTTGAATGGTGCAATGGCGGCAGGAGACCCAATTCCTCCTTGACTCTCAAATTTTTACTCAGGCCCACCTGTACCCCTGTCTTGTCCCCTCCCCACCTCTGCATGGCTAGCAGAGGTCTGGAGCCTCGAGGTGAGGATGGAGAATCCAGATAGACCCAGACCCATACCGGGGGCTACCTAGAGTAGGGCCGAGGAAGGCTCTTTAGGCAGAAAGGTTCCTGTCCTGGCCCTCCCAAGAGAGAGGGAGTGGGGCTGAGCCAGCAAGCTTGGGATCCTTGGGCTGGCTGCCAGCTGCCACTGCTGACAGGCATGTGGGGATTCACCAGTACAGGTAATTGAACTAATGGAATAAGTGGACGGGAAGGAGGAGGTTTAGGCTGCACTTTAGGCGATAAGCCACGGAGTTGGCATCTGAGCAGCTGTAGCCACAGGGGGAAGGAATTCACCTGCCAGCCTTCCCAGCCTGCAAGGATGAGACCCAGGCCTCTTGCATTTGTGGCCTGAGGGAGATGACAACTTCAAGGTTACCCCCTGGTTGTTGGAGATGGAGATGGGCTTTCAAAGAGAGAATAGCACACATGAAGGCATGGAGTCGTGAAACAACAGAATAATGGAGTGTTTGCTGGTTAGGATGGCAGGAGGGAGGCAGCAATGGTGGCCCCAGGATGGGGCAATATCACCACCTTGATGATAACTTGACAATATTAACTTTTCTAATCCAAGAATATGAGATATGTGTCTTTCCATTTATTTAGTTCTTTTATTTTTTAATATTTTACTATCATAACTGCTATTTACTATTGTGTTCTATAAACATATGAAAATATGAACTTTACATTTTTTTAAACTTTTTATTTTATATTAGAATACAGTTGATTAACAATGTTGTGTGATTTTCTGGTATACAGCAAAATGATCTACTTATACATGTATCTATTCTTTTTAAAATTATTTCCCCATTTAGGTTGCTACATAATGTTGAACAGAGTTCTCTGTGCTGTAGAATAGGCCCTTGTTCATTGAAAGTGAAAGTGTTAGTCGCTCAGTCATGCCTGACTCCTTGTGACCCCATGGACTAGAGCCTGCCAGGCTCCTCAGTCCATGGAATTCTGCAGGCAACAATACTGGAGTGGGTTGCCATTTCCTTCTCCAGGGGATCGTCCCAACCCAGGGACTGAACTCGGATCTCCTGCATTGCAGGCAGATTCTTTACCCTCTGAAATATAGCAGCTGTGCAGAGGTGGATGATATCATTGACACAATGGAAATGAGTTTGAGCAAACTCTGGGAAGTGGGGAAGGACAGGGAAGGCTGGTGTGCTGCTGAGGTTGCAGAGTCGGACACGACTGAGTGACTGAACAACAGGATGGAGGGCGGAATCAGGAGCTGACCTCAGAAAAGCCATGACAAGGAGCCAGGAGACCTGCCTTGTAAATCCCAGACCTGCCACGGACCCTGGATCCTTGAGCGGGTCATTTATTTCCTCTGTGCCTCAGTTTCCTTATCTGTTGAGCTGAAGATAGAACCCCTTATATGAGATGAGGAGGAGAAACAGTGGAGGCTTATGCAGTTTGAAAATTGCAAAGTATTTGGCAATTATTTGGACTGAGAGATAGACAGCTGAGAAATTCTCCCAGGGCAGCTGAGATGGGAGGCTGAAGGGTCAACCCTGAAATGAGTTTGCTGATAAGTGAGAAAAGAAACCCCAAAATGGGCTGTAGGAGGGAGGTGAAGAGAGGGGAAGAGAGAATGGTTCCAGCTAGAGACAAGATATGGCCAGTGAACACGATTTTGAGGTCTCAAGGCAGAGTCAGTCCAGCTACTTTCTGTGCAAGTGGTAAGAGTACAGACTGTGTCCCTGTGGCTGTCAGCGGGCTGTGCACCAGCACTCTCTTGTCTCATCGTCTAGGTAGGTACAAGGCAGGATTGTGTCCTCCATGCCTTTGAAGCTCTGCATGGTCATGTGACTGACTTTGGCCAATGACGTGTGTGTGAAAATGATAGCATCGCTTCCTGGTGGAAGTCTGAAGAGCCAGTATGATTTGCCACGAAGGCGAACTCCATCAGTGCCCACCCATATTCCTTGGATCTTTCGGGGCCAACTCTCACCTGCAGGGTCAGCATCCCGGTGCCTGAGTGCTTTCTCTATACCAGGAAAAACAACCTACCTGCCTTCTCAGCAGGTCTGAGTGCTTAGGAAATTACACACCAGGAGAGGGAAATGGCAACCCACTTCAGTATTCTTGCCTGGAGAATCCCACAGATGAAGGAGCCTGGTAGGCTACAGTCCATGGGGTCACAGAGAGTGGGACAGAACTGAGCAACTTCACTTTCACTTTTTCAGCCCCATCAATCTCCATCAATGACTGGAGAGCTGAGATGTAAATACCCCAGTTCTCTCAGCCCGCAGGTGGTCTCACCTTTAGCGTGCAGGTTCCTCACCACATTTCTGGGATTTTCTTTTGGGATTGAGCTCATTCACCCATTGCCTTCCTTTCCCTGCTGCATTTTCCCACTCCACACCAGCGTTCCTTGCACCTCCCGAATAAACTCTTGGCATGCACATCTTTGTTTCTGGGTCCATTTCTAGAAGGCCATGTTCCCTTTTCCTGCCGTCATGACAACCCACTGACCGACCCACTGGCAGTTTCCCAGAGGATGGCTGCTCTGTCATCCCAGGCCTTGCGGTGCCAATAACTAGAAGTGGAGCCCCCACTGGATGGACTGCAGACAGAGAGCAGGAGTAAGAAACCCAGGGGCCACTCTTGTGCCTCTCACCTGCTATTCTCTCAGGTAAAAGTTCGACTTCCTGGCAGAAAGAATCTGGCTGGCTAGCTCCAGTCAGGTGTCCTCGTTTGCTTCAGTTAGCTAAAGCCAGGAGTGAGGAGGAGGCTGGGAGCACTCTGAAGCCAGGCCTGAGGGTGGCCAGTTCCTGGAGGATGGGCAGGTGTGGGGTGCCTGCCATCGGCCACACCTCCTCTCAGAAAGTCCTACGCTTCATTTTTCCAGAGAGCAGGGGTCTGTGTCACTTCATTCAACCTTCACGGAGGTTCTAATTGATGAATCACGGGCTCCAAGTGCCATAAAGATGGGGGAGTCCACCAACCACAGCAACATAGGAGCCTGGGGAGAACCTGGCTACAGTGAGACCCACCACTGTCAGCTCCATATCTTGATCTCTTCCTCCAGCCAGGGGAGGCTAGCACTGAGCCAGCCAGCACAGTCATGTGTGGACAGAAAGTGCAGGAAGGTATCTTCATCTGCTCCCCAAGTTCCTATAGAAGGTATCAGATTTATCAGAACTTCCAGAGCTGGATCTTATTGACTCACCATATTGGGATTCTGTCAGTGGAGGGAATTCCCTGGTGGTCCAGTGTTTAGGACACTGCTCCTTCACTGCTGAGGACACAGGTTCAATCCCTGGCTGGGGAACCAAGATCCTGCAAACTGCAGCAGGGTCAAAAGTGTAAGCTGATACAGCCCCTATGGAGAACAGTATGAAGATTACTTAAGAAACTAAGAATAAAACTACATATGACTCAGCAGTCCCAATACTAGGCATACACCCTGAGAAAACCATAATTGAAAAAGACAAACATACCCCAGTGTTCACTGCAGCACTATTTACAATAGCTAGGACATGGAAGCAACCTAGATGTCCATCGACAGATGAATGGATAAAGAAGTCGTGGTACATGAGTACAGTGGAATATTACTCAGCCATAAAAGGAACACAGTTGAGTCACTTCTAGTGAGGTAGATGAACCTAGATCCTGTTAAACCGAGTGAAGTAAGTCAGAAAGAGAAAAACAGTTTTCGTATATTAACACATACATACGCAAACTAGAAAAATGGTTCTGATAAGCCCATTTGCAGGGCGTGACTAGAGGTGCAGACATAGAGAACAGACTTTGGACACAGCAGGGGAAGGAGAGGGTGGGGCAAATTAGGACAGTGGCGTTGATATCTATACACTGCCGCGTCTACAAGAGTCAGCAGGGAGCTACTGTATGGGCATAGGGAATGCGACCCAGTGCTCTGTGGCAGCCTAGAAGGGTGGGATGGTGTGGGGGAGAGGTCGAGGAAGGAGGGGGCACGTGGGTGTACTTGCGGCTGATTCGCATTGTATGGCAAAGCCAACACAATATCGTAAAGCAGTTATTCTCCAACTAAAAGAAGCGGATTCTCTCAGTGGAGTTTCTCTTAGAGAGGGACGCCTGCCCTGTGACTCAGCTGTGGAGCTGCCCGCAGGGTTGGTCTCTCCCCTCCTCTCCCTGGGGACTCCCTCGGGCGCCTCCGGGCCAAATTATCCTCCAGCTCTTGGGGGCAGCCTGACCAGAGGCTCTGCTGTTATTTTCGCTCCTGTTCTCATAACAGTCCCTGTGGAAGGAAAGAGAAATGTCACCTAGATAAAGACACAGAGCACGAAGAAGAAAAAGAAAACCAAAGGGTGACATTTGGGGAAGTATAGACAAGGACGGGTTGGGCAGGGCTGAGCTTGAGAGGAGGGAGAAGGTCAGAGCCTGGGGGAACAGGGACGTCAGACCACTGAGAGGGTGGCAGCGGATTCTAGCCCTGGGTTCCTCTTTCATAATGATCAGAGGTTGCTCCTGGAGCTTTGCCAGAGCACTTGCTCTGTGCTAAGAACCTAACATTCGTTTAATCCACATGACGACCCTAGGATGGTGTTATTTTCACTTAATGGAAGATAGGGAAACTGAGACTCCGGGAGGTAAACGAACTTTCTCAGGCCCCATATTCAGGCTGGACACTATCTGATGACTCTTTGCAACCCCATGGACTGTAGCCTGCCAGGCTCCTCTGTCCATGGGATTCTCCAGGAAAGAATACTGGAGTGGGTAGCCATTCCCTTCTTCAGGGGATCTTCCCAACTTGGGATTGAGCCTGTGTCTCCTGCATTACGGGCAGATTCTTTACCATCTGAGCCACCAGAGAAGCCCAATCTGGTATCCGTCTGACACCAAATACTACCCATAAGGCTTGCTGGGCTATCAGGACCCCCCTGGTTTTGTGGTTCAGAGTAACCAAGATGTCTGAGACAGTAAAAAAAAAAAAAAAAAAAAAGGTTAATCCAAGCAAGTGAGACTTGCTTAGATAGTGATCCTGGTAATCATGGAGAATAGGATGGGAAACTGGAAAGAAACTAGCTTGGAAGTCAGAAAAAACTGATTACCAGTCTGGCATTGCCTCTTATTATACTGTGTTACCTTGAGCAAACTGCTTTGCTTTTGTGAGCCTCAGTTTTTTTTTTGTATGCAAATGGATTAATAATATCTATCGGTCTCAGCTCAGACACTCAGTAAATGGGCAGGCTGTCCCTTTGTTATGGCGTCCTCAGCACCTTCTTCTCCAGAGTGCATGCTTTCAGAGCCTCAGTGTGGCTCCTGGTAACTTTTTTGTTAGAGTTCATTGCCTGGAAGAGAACTCTCTGATGCGAAGCCACCTACACACCATACAAGCCACGCACTCCCCCAGTATAGACCCAGCTTTGCTCCAGCTTTTGGAAAAGGGGAGGAAGGGCACTTAACAGCTCAAGCAGCCCAACCACTGGCTGGGTAGGGAATGTAGCCAGCTTCAGGGACATCTAGAACCAGGGCCTCTGGGGCCACCAGCCTCATTCCTACTGTCTACCTCTGAACCTGTGGGTATCTCCTCCTGCTCATCTCCATCTCTTCGATTTCTCTTCCCATGCTGCTGTTCCAAGGCCTAATATTCCACTGAGGACAAAACGCTTCTCTCCAATTCCAAACACACAAACAAGGAAGGAGTCTAACTGGCCATCACCTCTCAATCAATCATTGAGACCCAGAAGTAGAACATTCCCATGAATGGTCAGGCTTGGATCAGGTGATCACACCTTGGCCAATCATTTTTAGCAAGATGGCCACTCCCCTCCAGATCCCATACCTAGAGCAGGAACGGACGATGCTTCGTCAAAAAAATAAAACAAAAACGGATGATGGTTCTGGGCAAATTAATAAATGTATTTTATTTTTTAAAATCCCATTTCTCTCTGCTGCTAATCACTCCCATCCAGTACGGAAGCACCACTATATGAAATTTACATTCTGCCACCTCCTGTCTCCTAGCCTCATGCTTAGGCCTCTGCTTTCAGCTCGCTGGGCACAGCTAGCCTTATGAATCAGCCTGGCTGACAATTTTTCCTGAGCCCTCCCTTTCTTCCAACTGTCTTCAATGTCTTCCCTCTTTTGTTTGCTGTATCAGCAATTTCACTATTGGAGATTTGCTTTTTAGCTTAAAAGGGCTTGTTCCCATTAAAATGCACATTCTCTTGTGAGCAGGCACTGACCATGTGAACAATTATCTGTGATTTAGTACTAGAGGCTTTATTCCCTTTTCCGCATTTGGAAAAGGGGAAAGGAGGGAGAGGACTTGCTTTAGGCTATTTTGGAGAAAGGAAGAGACCGGATGCAGAATGAGGAGGCAGATCTTTCTCCTGATTCAATGAGTCCATCCTCAGTCAGTCCAGGTGCCTGTCTGGATGCCTTGGCCATTCTTATTTCATCTTGGAAAAGCAGCAGCTGTTTTTCTTTTTTTCCCAAGTTTAAATTTATTTGAATTTAAATTTTGAGATAATCATAGCTTCCCATGCAATTGTAAGAATGAATACAGAGAAATCCCATGTGCCCTTTATCCAGTTCCCCCATGGTAATATCTTACAAAAACATATTCGAATATCACAGTCAGGATACTGACATTGCTATAGTCAAGACACTGAGCATCTCCATTACCAAGAGCATCCTCATGTTGTCATTTCATAACTACACCTACATCCCTTTCCGCCCTAGTCTCTCTTTAATGGGTGGCAACCACTGTTTTCACTTCTCTAATGTTATATAAATGGAATCATATAGTGTGTAACCTTTGAGGATTGGTTTTTTTAATTGAGCATATTTCTCTAAAGATTCATCCAGGTTGTGTGTGTATCAATAATTCATTCATTTTTATTGCTTAGTATTTCATGGTAGGATATGCCACAGTTTATTTAACTGTTCCCTTGTGAAGGACAACAGGGTGGTTTCCAGTTTGGGCTTCTTATAATTAAAGTTACTATGAACAACTGTGTATGGATTTTTGTGTGACTATGTCTTCATTTCTCTATCCAAAGAAGCTGGGACTAATTACTCCAAAATGATTTAAAATTACATATGTATAATATATAATTTATATTGGATGTATAATTTAATTATTCAATTATGTTGGAAGAATTTTAGATTTACAGAAAAGTTGCAAAGGTAATACCAATAGTCTCCTTATGCTCCTCATTCAATTTTCCCTAATATTAATACCATCCCTTACTATGGTACCCTGTCCGAGCAAAGAAATTACACTGGTACACTGCTGTTAACTAAACTCCAGATTTTATCAGGTTTTCCACTAATATCCTTCTTTCTGTCCAGGACCCAATCTTGGATCCCACACCGGATTTAGCCATTGTTTAGTTTTATGGTTTTTACACTATGACCTCAGGTGTGTGCCAGAAAGCTACTGTGGAGGTGAGGTGGGGAAGTGAGAGAGCCTTAAAAAAAAAAAAAAAAATCTACGGTGTAATTTACATCCAATAAAATTTAGGCTGGGCTTCCCTGGTGGCTCAGTGGTAAGGAGAAAAAAAAAAAAAAAACCTTGCCTGCCAATGCAGGAGACACAGGTTCAACCCCTGGATTGAGAAGACCCCCTGGAGAAGGAAATGGCAACCCACTCCAGTATTTTTGCTTGGAGAATGCCATGGACAGAGGAGCCTGGCGGGCTGCAGTCCATGGGGTCACAAAAGAATTGGACACGAGTTAGCAACTAAACAACAACAACAAAATTCAGCCTTTATAGTGTACGTGTCTTTGAATGCTGGTAAATGCACACAGAACCTCCCTGGTGATCCAGTGGTTAAGAACCCACCTGTCAATACAGAGGACACTTCAATCCCTGCTCCAGGACGGTTCCATATGCTGTGAGGCAACTAAGCCTGCGAGCTGCAACTACTGAGCCCACGCTCGGCAAAAGGAAAAGCCGCTGTGGTGAGAAGTCTGCATGCCACAGCTAGAGAGTAGCTTCTACTCTCTGCAACTAGAGAAACCCCATGCACAGCAACAAAGACCCAGCGCAGCCAAAAATAAACTTAAAAAAATTTTGATAAATGCACATAGTCACATAATCACCACCACAATCATGACACAACATTTCCACTTCTCCTCACAATTCCTGCCTTCACCTTGGTAGTCAATCCCTCCCCCATCTTCAGCCCAGGCAAGCATGGATCCATCCCTACAGTTTTGCCTTTTCCAGAAAGCCATATAAATAGAATCCCATGACATGTACTTTTTTGGGATCTGGCTTCTTTCATCTAGTAAGATGCATTTGAGATTCATCCATGTTGTTGCATGAATCAAGACTTCATTTCTTTTTATTGCTGAATATGGATAGTCCAGGGTTTCCCTGGTGGCTCAATGGTAAGAATCTGCCTGCCATGCAGGAGCCACAGGACACGTGGTTTCCATCCTTGGGTCAGGAAGATCCTCTGGAGGAGGGCATGGCACCCATTCCAGTGTTCTTGACTGGAGAATATCATGGACTGGCAGGCTACAGTCCATAAGGTTGCAAAGAGGCAGACAGGACTGAAGTGACTTAGCACGCATGGGTAGCCCATTGTATGGTTATGCCAGTTTGTTTATCCATATACCAGTTGAAAGACATTTGGTGGGGCTTTTTGATTATTTGAATAATGTCGCTATAAACATTCATGCACAGGTTTTTGTATCTACATAGTTTTCATTTCTCTTGGATAAATATCTATGAGTTGGTTCAGTGTGTTGAATGGTGAGTGTCTATTTAACTTCATAAGAAACTGATAAATTGTTTTCAAAAGTGACTCTACCATTTTCAGTTCCATTGCTCAGTTGTGTCTGACTCTTTGTGACCCCATGGACTGCAGCACGCCAGGCTTCCCTGTCCATCACCAACTCCCAGAGCTTGCTCAAACTCATGTTCATTGAGTCGATGATATCATCCAACCATCTCATCCTCTGTCATCCCCTTCTCCTGCCTTCAACCTTTCCCATTTTGGATCCCTTCAAAACAACGCATGTGAGTTCTAGTTGGTCCACTCAGATAGGCCTTGGTATTGTCAGGTTATTATTATTACTGTTGGTATTTTAGCCATTCTTTTCTTTTTCTGTGTGAATCTCAGAATTTCCTGCGTTGGCAGGGAGATTCTTTGCCAGTGGTGCCATGTGGGAAGCTGTGAGTTTCAAAATTTTATAGCCCTTCTTTCCGCTCTGCTGCCTGCTCTCTCCCCGTCCCCTACATGGGTCCCACTGAGGAACATGTGTGGTGAAAATGCAGAGAAACAGAAGGACTAGGTCTCAGAATTCCCCTGAACACCAGAAAGTTCAGGACTGCAAGGGTTTTGGTTTTTTTTGGCCATCCCTAGAGCATGTGGGATTTTAGTTCGCCAACCAAGGATCAAACCCCTGCATTGAAAGCATAGAGTCTTAACCGCTGCGCCACCAGGACTGCAGTTTTTAGGAAGGTGTGACTGCCGGCAGGTATGTCAAGGAGAAAACCAGGCCAAGGGCCAAGGTGGGAGGGGCGGTGAAGGGCCTGGGGGCAGCAGTTCAAAGTGACAGGATCAGGAAGACCACCCAGCCTGTCCACTCAGGGCTGGCTGGTAGATAGAAAGGCCTCCTGGGGCCCAGGAGGAGTCCCCACTATCTCAGCACCCTCTCCCTCCCCTCCCTGCCTCCCAGCCATTTCCTACAGAGAGAACCCGAAATCTCCTGGGATCCCCACAGGCTTAAGAGGGAAGGGGAAGGCACCTGGGAACCAGAAGCCTGGCTTGGGGCCCAGCTGTGTGACACCCAAATCTTGGAGAAGGTGGCTGAGGGACCAGGCCCCTGGAGCCTCCCAGGACAGCTGGGGACAGGGAGAGGCGGCTCAGGTTTTACCACTGCTTAATGTGTTACCTGGGCCGCAGGTACACTCTGGGCAGCAGAGTGATGCCAGGCCCTGGCCCTTGCAGAGTGATACCTTTCACCAAGAAACCACCATCCCTTCCCCGCTCCACAGGGACCACTCCGGCCCTGACTTTGGGTCCTGTGGCCTAGAAGAAAAGAGACAAGATTTAAGTCAAGGCCCCAGGGCAGGAGCCTAGAAACTTGGTTTTGGACAGGATGTATTGGCGTATAGGTGTGTCTGTGATATGTATCTGCAGCATGGGAGGGTGTCCTGGTGCAGGGGAGAGGGACAAGTAGCCTCCAGATATTTGCCTTCAGTTTATTAGTTGTGTGACCTTAGACAAGTAACTTAACCTTTTTGGTTCTTGGTTTCCCTGAACTTCTGATTCAAAGGTCTAGACTCTGGTGACTTCCAAATTTCACTGAATACCAGCGTCACGCGGGATTTTTAAAATAAACTACAGATTTCTGGGCCCCACCCCAGACGTAATGAGTCAGCACTTCCGGTGTTTAAAGGTTCTTCTGGTGGGTTTTGGCATGGCCAGTTAGGCACCGACTTCTCCAGAACCACGACTCCTGTAGACCAGGAAGTCCAGCCTGAAGTAGTCTCTGGCAGAAGTTAGGGAGGTGGTCCAAAGAGGTGGGAGGAGCCAGAAAAGGGAAGCCAATCACTGACTAGGAGGGAGGAGGAGCCAGAGAGGGGAGCCAATCAGGAGAAACAGATGTGTCAGATCTAGGATTCATCTTTTGAGAGAAAAGGAACATTTAATTTGGATGAAAGGACAGCCTGGCTGGGCACCCAGAAAGAGAAGTTGCTGCGCAGAGAAACCAAAGTACTTTGCCTATTACTGTCGTGGTGTGACTTTCTAGCATCAGGAAACAGTAAGAAGGGGGTCACGTTTGGGGTTCAGGAGGAGAAGGACAGGGACCGAAGGGCAAATGGGGGCACCATCATGTCTTCCTGGAGACTCCGAGCAAGTCGAGGAGAAGCTGCCTTTGCCTAGAAGGACTCTCTAAATCCTGAAAAGCCTGAATAGCCCCGGGAATAAATGGCTGCTTGGACCAGCTCACCCTCAGGGGTACCTGACTCTGTTCAGAGGACCCAGGAGTCCTGGTTTGCTGCTTCCTGGCTTTGTGACTGTGGGCAAGTCCTTCAAGCTTTCTGACTCTGTTGCCTCATGTGTGAAATGGGAATAATAACTCCTCCTGCCCAACCCCTCACGGCGTTACTGTGGGCGCCAGCTACGATAAAGAAGTAATAGTGCTATGTGACTGGAAGCACGGGAGTAGCACTAACAGAACCGCAGGAAAGATGGAATTGACCTCATTCTTCGGCCCCATACTTGGAGTGTCTGTCCTTTAAAAAAATATGCACACAGGCCAACTCCTGGTACATTGTTATATAGTCACAGCTCATCTCCCCTTTGACGCTCCACTTTCAAGGGTAGGGCTTCTCAGTGGTAAAGAATCTGCCTGCCAATGCAGGAGTCGCAGGAAATGCCAGTTCAATTCCTGGGTCAGAAAGATCCCAATCCCCTGCTGCCAGAGAAGCCCTGGAGGAGGAAATGGCTACTCACTCCAGTATTCCTGCCTGGAGAATCCCGTGGACAGAGGAACCTGGCGGGCTACAGTTCATGGGGTCGCAGAGTTGGACACGACTGAGCGATGAGCACACACACGCTTTCAGGGGTAACAACTACTATATGAATTTGGTGTGGTCCTTCCACACTTAAAAATATTTGAGCCTATGGAAAATATACAGTATTTTGTGAGTGTGTGTGTATGGCTCATTTTACAGTGTCACAGTTTTCATCTTTCAGCAAGATGTTTTAACTCCAGATTTTACATCTGAGATCTAATTAGGTCACCCCTTTATCTGACATGCAGTGTTTCACTGCCTGTCTCTCCCACATGCTATCTGTTTGGCCTGATCTTGGAAACTCCATATGTCTTTTCTTGTCCCAGGGCAGCCAGAGGGGCTGCCTTCAGTCATAATCCTGGCAAGGTCAGTGAGAAGCCAGAGGCTGTGAAGGAAGCCTGGGGGTGTGTGGTCACCTCAGAGCATGGAGGGAGTGGCCTCTGTGCCTGGCCCTGCTGGTTCATCCACAGCTGGTGGGAAGGAGAGCGAAAGTGAGCCAGAGAGAGAGAGAAGGAAAGGGAGCCTAGGCCCCTGCTGCCAGAGAAGCCCTGGGGTAGCCATTCTCCCGCTGTAATGCCACTGGCCCTACCCCTGCAGACGAAGGTCAAGGACCTTCATCTGAAATCAGAGCAGGTGACATACTTTGCAAGGTCCCAAAACACAGGTGGTTGTAGTTTAGTCACCAGTTGCGTCTGACTCTTTGCAAGTCCCTGGACTATAGCCTGCCAGGCTCCTTGGTCCATGGGATTTCCCAGGCAAGAATACTGGAGTGGGTTGCCATTTCCTATTCTAGGGGATCTTCCCAACCCAGAGACTGAATCCGAGTCTTGTGTCTCCTGCATTGGCAGGCAGTCTCTTTACCACTGCACCACCTGGGAAGCCTTCTTTAATGTAAATCTCTGGCAAATGTTGGGTTTTACTCTTACTAGAGGCACGGTCAGAGGCACAGCTCTGACCAGATCACTGCAACTTCCAATTTAGACATTTCAGTATCATGTTGTGATGATTTATTCATCGATCAACATGTACTGAGCGTCTACTATGTGCCAGGACGCTGGGGGAGAGAGCAGGAACTAGCTGGTGTCCCTGATCACACGAAGATCACGTCCTAGTGGGAGACAGTTAAAAAGAAAACACCACTCGGGCAATGCTCTATGCTATGGAGAAAAATCACTGGAAGGACTGATGCTGAAACAGAAGCACCAATACTTTGGCCACCTGGTGCAAAGAACTGACTCACTAGAAAAGACCCTGATGCTGGGAAGGAAAGACTGAGGGCAGGAGAAGGGGATGAGGGAGGACGAGATGGCTGGATGGCATCACTGACTCAATGGACATGAGTTTGAGCAAACTCTGGGAGATGGTGTTGGACAGGGAAGCCTGGCGTGCTGCAGTCCATGGGTCACAAAGAGTCAGAAATGCCTTAGAGACTGAACAACAACATGGAGAAAAATAAAGCAGGGGGAGACGAAAGGAAAGAGGTGGGGTCGGTGGGATCCTATTTTAGACAGAAGAGTCCATGCAGCCCCCAAAAGAATTGGTATTTGAATGAAAACTGCCATTGAGAGTGAATCGAGCACCCCAGGTGGCCAGCGGGATTCTGAAAAATTCTTTGAAGTCTCAGACTCCTGGACAAGCCAGTGGGGACACACTCTGCTCACCATCAAAGTGAATTAAAAACTCATCTGGCTCAGAGCCTGTGCTGAAGTCATCTAGGCAGCAGTGGCCTCTTTCAAAGAAAAGGTTTACCAGAAAAGAGGGCAGCAGGGCCTCCTGATGAGGACAGGGGCTTTAGAATCTTCAGTTCAGTTCAGTTCAGTCGCTCAGTCGTGTCTGAGTCTTTGCAACCTCATGAATCGCAGCACGCCAGGCCTCTCTGTCCATCACCAACTCCCGGAGTTCACTCAGATTCATGTCCATCGAGTCAGTGATGCCATCCAGCCATCTCATCCTTTGTCGTCCCCTTCTCCTCCTTCCCCCAATCCCTCCCAGCATCAGAGTCTTTTCCAATGAGTCAACTCTTCACATGAGGTGGCCAAAGCACTGGAGTTTCAGCTTTAGCATCATTCCTTCCAAAGAAATCTCAGGGTTGATCTCCTTCAGAATGGACTGGTTGGATCTCCTTGCAGTCTAAGGACTCTCAAGAGTCTTCTCTAACACCACAGTTCAAAAGCATCAATTCTTCAGCGCTCAGCCTTCTTCACAGTCCAACTCTCACATCCATACATGACCACAGGAAAAACCATAGGCTTGACTAGATGGACCTTAGTCGGCAAAGTAATGTCTCTGCTTTTGAATATGTTATCTAGGTTGGTCATAACTTTTCTTCCAAGGCAGAGCCATTTTGAAATCCTAGCTCCAACAAGATTAGGTTCATATCTTAATTACCCTGTGCCTCGGTTTCTTCATCTGCAAATGGGGCTAACAATAGTGGCTCCCCTATAGGGTTGCTCTAAGGATTCAGAGAAATAACCTGAGAAAAGCACTTAGCCCAGTGCCTGGTGTGGAAGGAGAGTCGATAAACAGTGGCCTTTACCCACCTTGTCATTTTCTTGGCTCCTGTGGGGCTCTTTGCTTCTTACTCATTCATTTTACAATTCCCTCACCTACTAGTTGCCGGGTCCTAGATGCTAGAGTACGCAGAGGAGAGACACCTGAGCTGTCCAAAGGTAGGACAAGAACTTCCCTAGTGGCCCAGTGGTTAAGAACCTACCTTGCAATGCAGGGGGTGTGGATTTGATCAGTTGGGGAACTAAGATCCCACATGCTTCAGGGGAACTAAGATCCCACGCCCCAGAGCAACTAGCCAGCTTGTTGCAACTAAGACCTGATGCAGCTAAGTAATGGAGAAGGCAATGGCATCCCACTCCAGTATTCTTGCCTGGAAAATCCCATGGATGGAGGAGCCTGGTGGGCTACAGTCCATGGGGTCACACAGAATTGGAAACGACTGAGTGACTTCACTTTCACTTTTCACTTTCATGCATTGGAGAAGGCAATGGCAACACACTCCAGTGTTCTTGCCTGGAAAATCCCAGGGACGAGGGAGCCTGGTGGGCTGCCGTCTATGGGGTCGCACAGAGTAGGACAGAACTGCAGTGACTTAGCAGCGGCAGCAGCAGCAGCTAAGTAAATCAATAAATATTTAAAACAAACAAACAAACAAACAAACAAAAACCCAGCAAAAAAGGTGGGACAGGAGTAGGAAGAGTCCAAGAGGCAGAGCCCTGGGCCTTAGGCTACCATTCCCACCTGAATGAACTTGGCCTTGTTGCTTCATTTCATTGGTCCTTGGTGATCCCAGCTATTGATGAAGGGATCCACTTGGCAATCACTAGGTGGTCAGTGCTGGGGCCTGCCACCTCCAAGGACCCACTTTCATTGGCCAAGGCCCCTCATGGGACACGGAGGGAGCAGCCTACACAGGGAATCAGAAAGTCCAAACATAACTTCAGAGGAAGAAGGCACATAGGGTGTGCCTAGCAGGCATTGAGGGGGTCAGGGATTTCAAGGGAGGCTCCTGAAGAAGGAAGCCATGTGTGGGGAGGTGCCCTGGAATGATCAGATTGAGGGTAGAGACAGAGGAGGTGGACCTCAAAGCGGGAGAATGGACTTATCTCATTTCCTTATCTACTATCTCATTTCCTCCCAAGTCGTGTTTTCCCTTCTGGCTCTGCAAGTATCTATCAAGATTATTTAGAAGCCCCCACACTTTGGGTTTCTGTGTGGAAAATTCTGAAAGAGATGGGAATACCAGACCACCTAACCTGCCTCTTGGGAAACCTATGTGCAGGTCAGGAAACAACAGTTAGAACTGGACATGGAACAACAGACTGGTTCCAAATAGGAAAAGGAGTTAGTCAAGGCTGTATATTGTCATCCTGCTTATTTAACTAATACGCAGAGTACATCATGAGAAATGCTGGACTGGAAGAAGCACAAGCTGGAATCAAGATTGCCGGGAGAAATATCAATAACCTCAGATATGCAGATGACACCACCCTTATGGCAGAAAGTGAAGAGGAACTAAAAGCCTCTTGATGAAAGTGAAAGAGGAGAGTGAAAAAGTTGGCTTAAAGCTCAACATTCATAAAACTAAGGTCATGGCATCTGGTCCCATCACTTCATAGGAAATAGATAGGGAAACAGTGGAAACAGTGTCAGACTTTATTTTTTGGGCTCCAAAATCACTGCAGATGGTGACTGCAGCCATGAAATTAAAGACACTTACTCCTTGGAAGGAAAGTTATGACCAGCCTAGATAGCATATTCAAAAGCAGAGACATTACTTTGCCAACAAAGGTCCATCTAGTCAAAGCTATGGTTTTTCCAGTAGTCATATATGGATGCGAGAGTTGGACTGTGAAGAAGGCTGAGTGCTGAAGAATTGATGCTTTTTGAACTGTGGTGTTGGAGAAGACTCTTGAGAGTCCCTTGAACTGCAAGGAGATCCAACCAGTCCATTCTAAAGGAGATCAGCCCTGGGACTTCTTGGGAAGGAATGATGCTAAAGCTGAAACTCCAATACTTTGGCCACCTCATGCAAAGAGTTGACTCACTGGAAAAACTCTGATGCTGGGAAGGACTGGGAGCAGGAGGAGAAGGGGACGACAGAGGATGAGATGGCTGGATGGCATCACTGACTCGATGAATGTGAGTTTGAGTGAACTCCAGGAGATGGTGATGGACAGGGAGGCCTGGCGTGCTGCGATTCATGGGGTCGCGACTGAACTGAACTGAACTGATGGCTCAGATGGTAAAGAATCTGCCTTCAATGTGGGAGACCTGAGTTCAGTCCCTGGGTTTGGAAGATCCCCTGGAGGAGGGCATGGCAATCCGCCGATATTCTAGCCTGGAGAATTCTATGGACAGAAGAGCCTGGCAGACTACAATCCATGGGGTCAAAAAGAGTCAGATGCAACTGAGGGACTAAGCGCAGCACACTTCTGGCACGTCCTCTCCCTCTTTCCAGTCCCCCTCTCCTCCTAGTGCCTTGCTCCCTGGTACTGTTCTCTTCTAATTCCTCCCCCTTCCCCCCATGTCAAAACTTAGCCATCCTGCATACCTCTCCCTCAGGGCTATGGGGAACTAGGCTCAAAACAGTGTTAATTCATTTATTCAAAAAACTTTCAATGGGTTCTGAGCCAGGAGCTCTTCGGTCACTGATGATATAATAGTGAACAAAACAAGCTAAAACCCCTGCCTCCTGAGAATTTGCATTCTGGATATTTAAGGGGCAATAATGATTTTGTGCAACATCTTGTTAGAATTTAGTCTCATTCAGTGGCCCTGGGGTGGCCTGAGTGTGGTCCAGTGTCGCTGGCAAGGTATCCCTTGCAGGGGGATTAAAGTCTGGAAGAGGACTCCCTGAGACAGAATGACTTATCCAAACGAATGGCTATCTAATAGCCCTGGAGATTGGTATAAATGGTGGTAGGCGAGTGTTTCAAGGCAGTAGAGCCATTGACCTGATCTTATGGGTGGCTGCTTTCTCTGCAGAGAAGGCTGGCTCAGTTTTCCAGCCCTGGCTCTTTAGCTCCCTACTGCTCTTGTTCAGCCAGGCTGTGGGTTAGAACATCTGGAAGGGATTCCCTGGAACTAGAGGGAATTTCCAGGCAAATGAGGCTCTGTCACCCCAGCTGGGAACACCCACCCCTGCCATCTGCTCCAGACATCCTTACAGAGTCTGTGTGAGAGGAACCTGGCAGTTTCCAGCACCTCCAAGGGAGTGTCCGTGTCCTGCCCAGGGCATATCAGCAGATCGCCCCAGCTACCACTGCTAGGGGCCTGCTGGGAGCCTGGGTTCCTGAGTGCATGAAGCCGCAACCTTTCCTGTCTCCCTTTCTGCACTGGGAGGTAAGGTGCTTTGGAATTCCAGAGATGCTCTGAGGGTCTTTCCGAAAATAGTGATAGAAGGAGAGGCTGCCCTGGTTGTCAGAAGCAGTGCCATCAGCCCAGAATTTTCTCATCCTTGTGAGGCAACATTTGTCCGACACCCTCTAGCTCTGCCCTGTGTGACACCTTGTATGCGGGTAACCCTGGGTAGTGGGGACTTCACAGTGTGTCCTCACTTAATCTGCTGGAAACTCTGTCAAACTGTTCTTATTCTCACCTTCCTACAGATGGGGACATCAAAGTTCAGAGAGATCAAGCTACCTGCAAGAAGTGGCAGAGCCAAGATTTGAACCCAAATCATCTAACACCAAAGCCCAGGGCTAACTCCTCGGCCATATTGCCTCGCTACTCATTCTGCTAAGAGCAAGTGCCAGCCAGGAGGGACAGCAGGGCTGGGTGGGAACTCATCCAGCTGAAAGTCTTGTCTCTCCGTCCCCTCCAGCCCCACTGGAAGCTCCTTGCCTGGGGTTGTTTTGGGCATACCCACCATATTTGTCACACGTGTCCAAGACCAGGTGGCACTTGTTAATGAGAGTGACAAATGACCGTCCTCAAGCCTGGGAGTTTCTCAGCACCAGAGATGGATCTCCAGTTGTGACATCCTCATTAATAACTTATACCAGAGCAGAATGCCTAATCCAACCCAGGAGGCCCACGTGCTCATTTGGGAACCCCCAGAGGACTCCGGGGAAGCCTGCCCAGTCACCAGGCAGCAGGGTGGGAGAGCCAGGGCTTGGGGTCTGCTCTTGTGAAGGGCATCCAAGACTGAAGTGTCTCTGCCCTCTATTTCCAAATGATGCCAAAGGTGTTTTTTTTTTTTTTAATATTTATTTATTTGTTCCTGGTCTTAGTTGCAACACACAGGATCTTTGACCTTTGTTGCAGAATGTGAGATCTTTAGTCCCAACGTGCAAACTCTTAGTTGCAGCATGTAGGATCTAGTTCCCTGACCAGGGATCGAACCCAGGCCCCCTGCATTGGGAGTTGGAGTCTCAGCCATTGGACCACCAGGGAAGACCCCTAAAGCTGTTACTTTATAATGTTTCCCTCCCACCACCACCACTGTCTCCCACCCTCCCTCCAACATGGGTGCCCCTGGCCCGGGAGCCCCATGCTGAGCTGGCGGGTGGATCAACAAGCCTTGATGTGTAGAACTTGTGCTAACCTCAGCGAAACAGAACCTCCCGTCCCTCCCAGCTGGCTGGGACTGCAAGGCTGAACAGGCAACACAATCACTCTCTCTTTACCTGCTCCCCTGCCCTCTCTGTCTGCTGTACCCTCGGCTTTAAACCTGAGCCCGGCAAGTATGATCAGGGAGAGAGGCCTCCATGACCACGATTGGCCGGGAGATTAAGGGCCCCTGAGAAAGGGCCTTTGTTTCTGCATTTTGGTTTCACAGCTTGGGGAGATTGGAGATAGGGCGCATTCCCCTGAGCAGACCAGTTGTGAATGTTCTACAAAAGCCAGGCAGTGCCCCTGCCTATCAATGGAGGACAGACATTGTCATTTTATGGGGCTGAACCATCTCCCCTGTGGGGGAAGAAAAGACAGGCTTAGACTCCCACTGCAGGATGAGACAGTGCTGGCGTGGGAAGCAGGGTCTCGAGGCACTTGGAGACGGTCCTGGCAGTGGATTGGCTATGTCTCCAGGCCCGTGAGGCACCTCTCTGGACCTTGGAGCCCAGTGGGAGGAAGGAGGGAGTGATTTCGGAAGATGAGGGGACAGAGTATTAGGGGAGAGGTAAGAGTGACTGGGGAGGTGGCGGCAGGTCGGAGGGAAGCAGGAGGGGCACTGAGAAGTGCACGGTGGGTGAGACAGGACGGGCTCCAGTGTGGGGCTGGCGGGGGCTGGAGGACCCATCCTTCCCACTGGCCTCCAGCACTGTCTCCCCCTCCTTCCTGGTGGCCTGGGTGCTGTTGTGCGGGGACCTGTTCTGAGATGACAGATGGGTTGATGTATTGGACTTGTGCCAACCACTGTGAAATAGGCCCCCAGGCCTCCAAAATTCTGCTGCATCGCCAGCATGCCCCAACCCCATCACGGGGGCTGCTTAGCCTCCACCTGCAAGGTTGTCCCCTCCCGAGGCTCTGCTTCTGACCCTGCTCCCAGACTGAGGGTTTAAAGGGTCCCTGGGTTCAAAATCAAGCCACCTCTTATCTACTTGGTTCCACTGAAATCCGACCTTCATCCTGGGCCTAGTTCCAGCGTGGGTTTGGATCCCAGCCCTACAGCTTTTAGTTCTACAGCTACCTTCTGCCCTGAGTCTCACTTCTCTCTTTTGTGAAATGATCATAACAATAGTGTCTCCCTCCCAGGGCTCTTTGAGGATTAAGTGAGAAAACCAGAGCTCTCAGCAAAATGCTCAGACTCCCTTACTCCTCCAGATCAGCTCTTTGGGTCGTGCAGCTAAATGGGCTTGTTGACAAAGGCCCTCCCAGGCAGCTAAGGTGCACAGAGCCGATCCCCACTGCCATCATCAGCGACAGAGGTGAGGAGGGACCAGGACCTGTCACTTAACTGAGAGCCAGACCCTTGCCCTGCAACTTGTAAACCTCACATCAGCCCCTCAAGGTGGGGTTTATTATCCCTGCTTTAGAGACGAGGAAACAGAAGTTCTAGCTAACTAAATCCCCTGCCCAGGTCCCAGGGCTAGTGAGAGGGAGAGCCTGGATTCGAATCCAGTGCCCATTTCCAAGCTGGCTGGGCTCTCTCCACCCACCACCCGCCTCTGTGCGACAGTGTCACTCAAACCGTGGGGGGCCTGAAGGTTGGTGAGCCCAGGTGAGGAGCACTGATGCTAGAAGCAAAATACACCAAGGGCAAGGCCAGGGCTGTGAGGCATGCTCAGGTGAATAGAGACCAATAGCCGGGCAAACAGCCCCTGGGGCCCTGGATCGGATCCTGGACTGGACCGGAAGACAGGCAGAGAGAAAGCCAAGCAAAACCACACCTTGTGACCCTGGGAGTGATGAAACACTGAGAGGCCCGGGCAGCGGTGGCTGGTGGGAGCTCAGGGCAGGGAGCTTATGTGACAACACGTTTTTCCAATCTGACAGCAGCCAATAGGAAAAGCTATTTACTCTACCTAAACCCAACATCTAGGCATGACTGACCCATGTTTTAGGGAGCTCTCAGTCTCATCATATTTCCAAACCAAGCTGTTTCTTCCAGAATCCCACAAAAGGGCCAAGCACTTAGGCAGACTCATCCAAGGTCAAAGACACTATTCCAGGTATGAATTTGACTGCTAACCAAGTGACACTTGAAGAGGCTCAGAAATCGAGGTGAGAAAAAGTCCCTGGTTGTTATTACTCAGTACAGCCTGGAAGGAAGAAAGGGCTCTTTGTGGAGCAATGAAAGCGATCCAGATAGAGGCGAGCCTCTGCCCTCCTGTACAGAAATCATCTTTTCCATCACCGGTTTCTGCTTGGCACAGCCCAGCCTCATTGTTCCCCTGCACTCCGCCAGAGGCCAGAAGAATACATTTGGATACACCGCTTTCTCAGGGCAAGTGCACAAGGATCTGAATGCAGATCTATTCTAGCCATCATTGTTTAGAAATATTTTGACAAATAATTCTTTAAAGATACTGCTATTCCCCTCCTCTCCTTTTGTTGTTTATCTTTTTCCCCCTCCTGGGAAGCGTGTGATGCTCCAACACAGTTTGCATTATAAAGCCACAACAACATCGCATTGAAACGCAGCAGTGAAGGAAACAGCACCCCACTCCAGCATTCTCGCCTGGGAAATCCCATGGACAGAGGAGCCCGGCAGGCTACAGTCCACGGGGTTGCAAAAGAGTCAGACGAGACTTAGTGAGTAAACAACAATAACAAGTGAAAGCCTGGAAGGCAGAGATGGCATGTGTACAGGACAAGAGCCCAAGTCCAAGTGGCCACCAGCACCCACGTCTCCCCCAGACCTGGCCTGCCACAGTGACGGTCACAGCTCCCTCCGTTGTTCTCTTCTCCCTCCGCCCACCTCTCTGTCCTCCTCCTCTGTCTCAGCACCAGAGCTGTGATGATGAGTCAAGAAGACCTCTTTCCACCCCAGGGCTCGGGGGTGAGGGAAGGGGGTGGCCCAGGATGCTTAATAAAGATGGATGTTTCTAGGAGTGGTGTGTGGCTGGCAGCAGAAGGCTGATGGGACCGGGTTAAGAGCACTGATTTGGGAAGCGAAGAACTCAAAGTGTCAAGAGCAGGGCTGCAAAGCATAAAAAGAGACATCTCAGTTCCTTGAGGGCTTACGTTCTAGGTTACCCCTCAAAGAACTGGTAAGTATGTAGGACAAGATTTTCAATGTGTCACTGAGGCTGTGGCCTCCGTGCAGAAGGCGGAGACAGTAACAGACAGGTTGTTGGGCTGACAAATGTGTGTAAGCTGGTAAAACACGCAGCTGGGGTACCCTAGTGGATGGGCAGGTAGCAGGTAGCTTGTCCCCAGGATGGCTGCCATCCATCCCTCCTTTTCTGTGTCCCATCCCCGTCTCTTGAATCTGAGGTTTCCTTAGTGATTTGCTTGACCCGTAGAATGTGACAGAAGCAACACTCAGAATTCCTAAGGCAATTGCTGCTCTTGTCTGAGCCTCAAGGACTTGAGGTCTTGAGCTGTCGTGTAGGACCAGCTTCCCTAAGGCTGCCAGGCAGGGAGGAAGCCCAAGGTGCCACATGGAGAGACCGAGCAGGAAAAGGGAGACCTGACAGGCCACCTTCACAGGTTTCAGCTCCCAGCCATTTGAGTCACCTGTCCTGAGCCATTTGCCTTCTGGAGCAGAGAAGGATCGTTCCCTCTTTGTCCTGTCCAAACTCCTGACCCACAGAATTGTGAGGTATGATAACAGTAAATTGCTTTTTAAAGCCACTGCGTTTTTGGATTTTGTCATGCGTCAATAAATGACAAGAACCCAGGGAGGGGACATGTGTAAGTGCCGAGAATCACTGTTGACCCAATCATCCCTCAAGACAGGCTGCATCCCCTCTGCACCCCCAGCCCTCCTTTGTCATGGCCCTCCTAAGCCCTGGAACTTCCATCCCCAGGACCAATCCTGATTCCTACCAACTTTCCTTCTAGAAGCCCAATTTGGGAATTAATTTGCTTGTTGCGGAAGAACTAGGGAACATGGGGAGAAGGGCAGAGATTTTGTGGCCTGTCTCTGGGGTAGGTCCCATGGACTAGCCAGTGACAGAGAGTGAGTCCTGTATGCACAGAGGCTATGTGATTCCTCCAGGGAAATGATTCCTCAATCATTCCTCAATAATGAAAGCTCCTTCTTGCCTCCCCTCCAGAACTGCTGCTGCTGCTAAGTCGCATCAGTCGTGTCTGACTCTTGAGACCCCATGGACTGTAGCGCACCAGTCTTCTCTGTCCGTGGGATTCTCCAGGCAAGAATACTGGAGTGGGTTACCGTGCTCGCCTCCAGGGGCTCTCCCTGACCCAGCGATTGAACCCTAGTCTCTTCCATCTCCTGCATTGGCAGGTGGGTTCTTTACCACTAGTGCCAACTGGGAAGGCTTCAGAACCTCCCTCAGGTCCCACATCCCAAACCAGAGACTTCTCTAATCACCCCCCACCCCAAAACTATTTCCTGCCTTGCCCCATGGCTGCCAGGAATCCAGAAGTCCCTGGGTCCAGTCAGGGGTGGGCAGCCAACCCTCCAGGGACAGGACCTGCCCAGCAAGAGCTAGAGCCAGCAAGAGGTTGCTCAAATGGCTGGAAGTTGGTTCTAGGGACCCCAAGGTGTGGGTGGCAGTGGGGAGGGCTTCTGAATATGAGCCGAGATGGAAAGACTTGCTCAGGATCTGGGCAGAACCCTGTCAAAGTCATAGGGTTCCCTCCTAGAGAAGAAAGGGGTCCTGAGGCTGTGTCCAGGAGCTGGAAGGTGCCCGTGGGAGGCTAACAATCCCATCTCCAGTCTTAGAATCTCCTCTCTTTACCTCCTCCTGCTTTAGCAACTCTGCGAGTTTCTGCTTCTGGGGTTCCTGACCCTTTCCTTTCCCTTCCATCATCCTATCAGACCCTGGCTCAGCTTATCATCACCTCATCCCTTGCTCTGATCTCTCTCTGGTCCTCTGCCCCCTCGAGCCCAGGCATTGCCTCTACATCACCCTTCTTCCTCTCATCATAACACCCACCTGTCAAAGACCTTTAACCCCTTCACACTGCATGTGGGATGAAGCCTCTCCATGGCCCAGTGGTCCCAGAGCCTTGACCCCTGCCTATCCTTCCCATGGGTCCCCAGCACGAGCTCCTGGTTCCTGCCACTCCAGCCTCCCCTTAGTGCCTCTGAGCCCCTCTGTGCAGTAGCCCCTGCATTTGCAGACCCTAAGTCTGCTGGGTCTACAGTCCAGTCTGGAAGCCAGTTACCCACAATGCCTGTTGAACACTTGGAACTGGCTAGTGCAATTGAGGAACTAAATTTTTAATTTCATTTACATCAATTTAAACTTTAAAAACTGATAGTGGATTCAGTTATTGGGAAATGTTTACTGTTTGGAACAATTTAAATGTATGAATGTTTGGAACAATTTGGGTATGTGAACTACCTTTTAAACTGTACATTTAATGAAATCCAAACAGACATCTAACATAGCCAGTGAACTACATTTATGTCTGAATTTAGCATCTACATTGAGATGTGCTGTAAGTGTGAAATATGCAATGGATTTTGAAGAATCCAAAATTTCAAAAGAATAAAATAGCTAAAATTTAAAAACTGATTACCTATTGAAATAATCATTTTTAGGATATATTAAGTCGATACAGAGAGCAAAGAGAGAAAAAATCTTCAGTGTCATCTTTTTTTTTAACCTTTTAAATTTACTAGAAAATTTAAAATTATACATGTGGCTTGAAGTCTGTTTCTGTTGGACAGCACTTATGTAAGCCACTGATCTAACACTTGATTGACAGTTCAGCCCACCCTATCTTCCCCTCCCCTACCCCTCAGGCTTAAATGCCAGCGACTTTGGGTTTATGGATGGTGCATACCTGACATGCTGATCTCAGTAGGACACACATGTTTGCAAAGAACATGTATGTATCTGTGAGGCCGGGTGCACACGTGTCCCTACCCACAGGTATGTGAATGGCATGTCTGCATCCAAACCTCTCTATGCTTTCAGTGTGTAAACACCCGGGAGAGCCCCCTGTGTGAAGGTATTCTCAGGCCAGTGTCTGGATGGGAACCCAGGGCCTCAGAGGAGTTGACATGGGGACGAGACCTTGGGCATGAAGCCTCAGGCTGCTTGTCCCCCCACCCCCTGGGGGATGCTGGAACAAACAGCGTCTCCTTGGCAAGTTGATGAGAATGTCATGTAGGACGGAACCACCAGCCGCCCTGAAATCAAGATAGATGACAGCTCCTTCTCGCGCTTCACCAGTGAAGCCCGTCACTCTATCACTGGAGAGGAAATTAAATTGGTCTGGCACAGTTTGCTGTTCCCAGAGTCAATTTGGTCACCGCTGTGTAGTGCGTTATGCACTTCTAATTGATCAGTTGGCTTCCTGATAAATTTCTAAGGTACAGTCTGTGGTGCTAACCACACCACAGGAAATCAGGAGGATGTCTTTGTTCCTTTTCTAAAGATACGAAACAACCTTTCCCTCCATCATCCATTCATCCAGCCATCCATTCATCCTCTGAATCATTCAGGTGTTCAGTCGGTAACTACGGAGCACCCACTGTGTAGTGAGCAGTGTGTAAGAATAAAAGGAACTGTGGGCTTTCCTGGTGGTGAAGTGGATAAAATCCACCTGCCAGTGCAGGGGACATGAGGTTGATCTCTGATGCAGGAGATTCCACAGGCCATGGAACAGTTGAGCCCACGCATCTAGAGCCTGTGCTCGGCAACAAGAGAAACTCCGCTCCCTGCAACTAGAGAAAGCCCACCTGCAGCAACCAAGACCCAGTGCAGCCAATAAATAAATAAATACAAATAATGAATAGACAAACACTTTTAAAAATAAATAAATAAAAAAGAACTGTGAGGTGAGAGTATGGAAAACCAGATTCCAACACCAGCCCTTAGGTAGGTCTCTATTCTCTTTGAGCCTCAGTTCCCCTCTGTAAAATGAGGGGGTTGGACTTAAGATCTCAAGCCCCCCTCCAGTTCTGGCATGTCAGGGTTCAGGGAAGATCTTCTGGGCAAATCTTTCTCATTTCCAGGTAGAGGTTGTTTCCTAGAGCCTAGGGACTGTTCAGACACTATAGAGGGGTGAGGGGACACAGAAGGGTGCCAGGGTCATGGGCATCGCTATCACCAATTCCCACAGGCTGAAAGCCTGCTTTCCAAGAATGAGATGACCCTGAAATGCAGGGGGATCAGTTCAAGCGGGATTTGTGTGTTTGGTTGCTGTATATCAGAGATTCGCAGGCACCAGTCAGAGCAGCAGTGGCTTCGTCTGTTTGGACTGCTATAACAAAGTATTACATTCTGATTGGCTTAAACCAGGGATCCCAGGTCTCTGGGCCATGGACTGGTACTGGTCTGTGGCTTGTTGGGAACCTGATCCCACAGATGGAGCTGAGCGTCAGGTTAGCAGGGAATTTTCCACTTTATTTACAGCCAATCCCCGTCTCTCACATTACCACCTGAGCTCCGCCTCCTGTCAGACTGGAGCCACATCATAAATGTAATGTGCTTGAATCATCCTGAAACCATTCAGCCACACCCCCACCCTGGTCCATGAAAAATCTGGCTTCCACAAAACCAATCCCTGATGTCAAAAATGTTGGGGACCCCTGGCTTAAGCAACATTTATCTTCAGTTTTGGAGGCTGGGAAGTCCGAGATCAAATTACCAGCAAATCCTGTTTCCCAGATGACTGTCTATTTGCTGGATCTCACCTGGGACTTCCCTGGTGGCTCAGTTGATAAAGAATCTGCCTGCAATGCAAGAGACCGCCTGCAATGCAGGAGACCCAGGTTCTATTCCTGGGTCGGCAAGATCCCCTGAAGAAGGAAATGGCAAACCACTCCAGTATTTCTGCCTGGGAAATCCCATGGACAGAGAAACCTGATGGGCTACATTCTGTGGGATCGCAAAGACTAAGACACGATTTAGCGACTAAACCACCACTAAGCCACTTCTACCACCTGCTGGATGGGGTGAGGAAGCTCTTGAGGAGGAAGTTCTCTTTGATAAGGGCACTAATCCCACTCATGAGGGCTCCACCCTCATGACCTCATCACCTCCCAGAGACCTCATCTCCTAATTCTACCACACTGGGGATTAGGTTTCAACATACAAAATTTGGTAGTGGGGAGAACAAAAACATTCAGTCTATAGCAAATAGCCTTTGAAATTAGCGTGTTGGAGACAGTGGTTTGTCCCTCAGCCCTTGGAGCGCATAGGATCACTGGATGCCCTTTCTGATTCCTCACCCCCTCCAAAGGCAGACTGTGTCTTTGGGCAATTCCAAGGCTCCCCTTTCTTGTACCTGCTTCCCATCCACATGGGCTGGTTTGGTTGGGGTCTGCTTCTCAGTGTCCCACATGCTGGTTGGAAAGCCCGGCTCTGGGACTCTGAGACATCTCATCCAGCTGGCTGGCCTTGGCTCCCAGGACCAATTCCAATCCTTGCTAGGAACTCTTTGATTCAGCCTGGCTGATTGGTACAGATTAACAGGGCTGCACCAGCCTGGTTACTGAGGGCTCTAAATGAACACCATGGAAGTTAGACACAGCAGAAGCTTTCTCAGATCCCTAACCATGTACCATCAGTCTTCATAATGAAGGTGCCTGATTTCAGGCTGGGTTTTAGGTGGGCAGAAGCAGAGGGGCAGGGACAGGGATGGGGAGAAGATTTGTCACTGAGCTTTGCCTGCTCTGATTCTGCCCGCAAAGAGCGATTTCCTTGGGTTCCTCCTCCAACATTCAAAACCTATCAGCAAACCCCCAAACCAAAACCACAGCAATGATGGCATGTTGGAACACCCTGGATACAGAAAAAAGGATGGGAGGAAAAGTGGATGTTGACAGCATCTGTATTCACCCCCAGAAAAATACCCCCCACTCCCTCACTCCCCACTAACTTCCTCTCCTCTGTAATTTAGACCATGAAGGGGCTCTGATTTCTACCATGTTCCCTGAGCCTAGTGCAGTGCCTGGCATGTCACAGTTATTCAATAAATATCATTGAATAAGTGGATTTTTGTAGCCCTAGGATCACACTGAAAATTTCTTGGTCATAAACCCATTCAGAAGTGGCTGAGGGTATCATCTCTTGATTCGGTGAGCATTTATTCGTCAGGCAATTCCAGGTTCCTGGCACTGTGAGATGCTAAGGACTGGACAGTGAAACCATTCAAGAACAAGCATTAAACTCTCCTTCTGCATCAAACCCTGTACAGGCTTCTGGACATGGAGGTGAACAGGACAGATGGAGCTCCCACCTCCATGGAGCTCATATGTTCCCCTCCACAGAAGACAGATAATAAGCAAGTACATAATCAGTAAGCAAGATAAGGGACTTCCCTGGCGGTCCAGTGGCTAAGACTTTGTGCTCCCAGTGCAGGGAGTTCTGGGTTTGATCCCTGCTCGGGAAACTAAAGTGAAAGTTGCTCAGTCATGTTTGACTCTTTGCAGCCCCATGGACTATATAGTCCATGGAATTCTTTAGGCCAGAATACTGGAGTGGGTAGTCTTTCCCTTCTCCAGGGGATTTTCCCAACCCAGAGGTCAAACCCAGGTCTCCAGCATTGCAGGTGGATTCTTTACCAGCTGAGCCACAAGGGAAGTGAAATTCCACATGCTGCAACTGAAAAGATCCCGCCTGCCACAACTGAAACCTATTACAGTCAAATAAATAAAAAGTTCTTAAATTAAAAGATGATTCTAGTTTGTGCAGGTACTGTAAAGGAAATGTGTAGGTGCTGTGATGGGGAGCAGTCAGGTGGCCTAATTACATAGGGGCAGTCTAGGGAGAAACTGTCCTGAAGACATGAAGACTGAGGAGAAAGAGCCAGGAAAGGGCATAGCAAATGCAAAGGCCCTGGGGCTGGAACAACTCAGTGGGTTTGAGGAACAGAAAGGAGATGAGCCCCGTAGGACTGCAGGACAGAGAGGACAGCAGGGCAAGATGAGGTTGGACAAGTCACTGCCTGCCAGTGGGAGAAGGCAGACAAGCAAATACTGAGAGCTGGTGGGAAATGCTGTGATGGAGATGGGAAGGGGCAGGGAAGCCTGGAACGCAGCCTGAAGGAGACAGATTAGCACCACGTCTTAATACTGCACCCCCAAATCGCTCTCCAGTCCTGTGTGGCCCTCCATCCTTCTATCATCATGGACCTGGCTCCAGTTCCCTCCCTTTTCTTGCAAAGAGCAGGGGGCTCTGGAGTAACATCAGCCACACCGTGCTCCAGCCCAGAGGAACATCCCTCAGATGATTTCCCTGCCCTGAAGATCCTCCCACTCTCTTCCGCTGCTGCAGAAAGCTGCTGGGTGGCAGCCGTTGGAGTGACCTGGGGCGAATGAAACGCGCACATGTACTGCATGGGTGATATCACCAAATGGTGAGTCTCTTCCTTTCATCTCCCTGGCCTCCTGGAGCTTTTACTATCATTGAGCCAAGCATCTAGCTAATAGCTCCTTTTATCTGGCTGGCTTTCAACTTGAGACACCCTCTCCAGGGGCTCTGCTTGGCAACAGCACTCTTTGGAACTATTGTCTTCAAAATTAGGTTATGTCAGGTGCTTGAGTAATAATAATATTATTAATACTAATTAATAGTGTAATAATAACAATAACATCAGCTCCCCATTTATTAGGGATCTGGACATGCCAAGCACTGTGCTAAATACTTTACATGCATCATTTCATGTAATTCTCACTGCCGCCTTACGAGGCAGGTGTTGGTATGAAGCTCATAGAGGTTAAATAACTTGGCCAGGCTGCATAGCAAATAAGAGCTGGGACTGACATTAGATGTAGGGGGCGGGGGGGACAATTCCACAGACGTTATTTTCTGTAGATGAGTGGTCAGTTCCAAGCTGGCTCCATCAGAATCACAGGGGGAGCTTGTTAGAAATTAAGATTTCTGGTCACGCATCCTTAGAAATTCTAATTCTGTAGGTTTGGAGAAGGGCTCAGGAATCTAGTTTTACTTGCTTGTTTTAGCAGGTTCCCTTGGGAGGTTCAGATACAAGGCCAGGTGTAGGCAGGTACATGTCTGGTAGGTGTCCACTTAATCTTCTTAATGAGAGAAGGCAGAGAGAGGAAGTGGATGGTGGTGGGATGTTAGGTCTCCCTGAGGGGCACATCTGACTCCCTGGCCCCACCCCCATCTGTCCTTTCCTCAGTCAGGAGCCAGAAGCCAAACCCTTCTCAAGCTCACCTCCTCCACCACCCCACAGTGAGGAAAAGCAGGAAAAACACTGTTGAGAATTGCAGGGAACACAGGAGGGGGCTGGGGACAGGGTGTCTAAAGTTGGGAGCCAGACAGTTGGAAGGCATGAGAGAAGGTGGTAAAGTGATCTAGAGGGTCTCTGGTCTATCATAGTGATGGCAGACTAGCATGACTTCTCAATCATTGAACAAATTTTTATTAAGCAGTAATGTGAACTAATACTGCCCTGGAAAGATGTTGTAGGGCAAAGAGGAGCATAAACATTGTCTTTGCCCCAAGCCTACATTCTAGTACCTACCCTTCTTGTTATATTAATCTTCCTAGACAATTTTGTCAAATGAATAATGATCTTCAGTTCGAGTGGGAGGGCAGGTGCAATATCAAGGAACAGAAGAGGGACTTCCCTGGTGGTTCAGTGGTTAAGACTCCAAGCTTCCAATGCAGGGGCCCAGATTCAATCCCTGATCAGGGAACTAAAATCTTGCAAGCCACATGGTGTGGCCAGGGGAAAAAAAGGAACAGCAGAAATGACTATTGGTACTAAAAAAAAAAATAATAAATGTTAACACATATGACAGCAGGAATGGACCTTGGGGACACTATGCTAAGTGAAATAAGCCAGTCACAAAGACAAATACGATTCACACTTACAAGGTACTTCAGTTCAGTTCAGTTCAGTCTCTCAGTTGTGTCCGACTCTTTGCGACCTCATGAATCTCAGCACGCCAGGCCTCCCTGTCCATCACCAACTCCCGGACTCCACCCAAACTCATGTGCATCGAGTAGGTGATGCCATCCAGCCATCTCATCCTTGGTCGTCCCCTTCTCCTCCTGCCCCAATCCCTCTCAGCATCAGGGTCTTTTCCATTGAGTCAGCTCTTCACATGAGGTGGCCAAAGTATTGGAGTTTCAGCCTCAGCATCAGTCTTTCCAATGAACACCCAGGACTGGTCTCCTTTAGGATGGACTGGTTGGATCTCCTTGCAGTCCAAGGGACTTTCAAGAGTCTTCTCCAACACCACAGTTCAAAAGCATCAATTCTCAGTTTTCTTCACAGTCCAACTCTCACATCCATACATGACCACTGGAAAAACCATAGCCTTGACTAGACGGACCTTTGTTGGCAAAGTAATGTCTCTGCTTTTCAATATGCTACCTAGGTTGGTCATAACTTTCCTTCCAAGGAGTAAGTGTTTTTAATTTCTTGACTAAAATCACCATCTACAGTGATTTTGGACCTCCAAAAAACAAGGTACTTAGAGTAGTCAAATTTACAGAGAAAAACTGGTTACCAGGGGCTGGGGTGGGATGGAGAGTTATTGTTTAATGGGTACAGAGTAACAGTTCTGCAAGATTAAAAATGTTCTGGAGCTTGATTGCATAACAATGTGAGTGTACTTAGCACTACTAAACTATACACTTAAAAATGGGTAAGATTTACATTACAGGTTATGTGTATACTGGCCCAATTAAAACAATCTTCAAAATTTTTTATATAAAAATAATTGTGTTACATTGGTTGTATGGAGGTACCTGGTTGATTGTTAGTTTCTCCTCAGATCCATTCTCCTCTTTCTTTTTTTTTTAATTTAATGAAAATTTTTTAATTGGAGGATAATTGCTTTACAGTATAGTACATTCTCACCTTTTCTGATAGAGAAATTTTAGCTGGGTGAAAGGCAGCCCAGAATAAAGACTACATTTCCCAACATCCTCTGCAGGTGGGTGTGGCCACGTGACCGTTCTGGCCAATGGATATAAGAGGAAGGGTCCCGTTAGAGCCTCTGGGAGTTTTTAAAGACATTGCACAAGTGCACATTTTATCTCTCCTTTGTCCCTTCCTCCGCTGGCTGCCAAGGAGTACTTGGTGGGAGGCAGACTATTATACTGGAGCATGAAGTTGGGAGCCATAAGTTAATGGAGGTCACACCTGGTAAAGCAAGAGGGTGTGAGGTCCTGGAATGGGCCCTGATCTATCTGCATGAATTTCTGCATAAGAAATAGACTTTCATCTCCTTCAAGCCACTGCTATTTTTGTTTTTTGTTATTTGTACTCAAACTTAACCCTAATAAATAGAGCAGGATGGATGATGGTAGGAACAGAAGAAGGACCCTGAGGATTAGAGCATTCAAGGATGACTGTACAGGTGAGGTGGGACCTGAGCTGTCCTGATGGATAATGAATGGACTGCGAGATGAACAAGGACTGATCCGTGTCATCAAGGAACTCCCTGTGCAGTGGAAGGAATGGACAGTTACACGTTATCTATAGCCAGGGCCACTGCAGCCAGCTAACACTTGGGGAGCCCTTGCCATGTTTCAGGTCAAAGGCATGAACGTCTATATTTAATCTTCACAACTGCCTTATGGGGTCAGTACTCTTATTATGATCCCCCATCTTTTGGGGGGAAATAGGCTGGTGGAGGTTAGGCAGCTCATGAAGATTATACAGAGCAGGGGCTGAGCAGGCATGGTGACCCAGGGGTTTTGATCCTTAACCACTTAACTAAACAGAGGATAAACAAACTCAACAGAAGGAGGATTCGAGGTCATTTGTAGGGCTCTGGAAAGTTCTATGCAGGAGGTGACTTGTTATCTGAGCCTTGAATGGGGCATGGTGGGAAGGGCCATTCCAGACTGTGCACACTGCAGAGGCCATGGCGTGGCAGGGAGCTGGTGAGTCTGACCCAAGAAGGGTGTGGTGGGAGACGGAAGAGAGGGCTCCAGCTCCGCACAAAGGATTGGAAGGAAGCCATCTTACAGGCCCATGAGCATTCTCAGCTGAAAGGCTTGAATAATAGAAGACTGTACACCTGGGATGATAGATCTTTCAGATATATTATGATTATTTTTTAAGCCAAATTTTTCTTGAGAAGACAGAATGAGGTACAGAAAGGGAAGAGAGCAGGTGAATTCCTGCCTGGATAATTAGTACTTGATGGTTCGGTTAGCATGGCAGCTGAGGGACCGGGAAAGGCTATTTTAAAAGAAAGAACAGCAAACTGCTTACAAATGTCCATGAATAGTTCCAGACCATGGATTGTGAACACTAAAGTATTTCCAGAGAGGCTAAGGAGAGGCCAGAATTAATTTAAGCAAAGATTGATAAGAGTTTTGCTGACAGAGGGCACCCATCTGTACTCGGGAGTGGAGGGTACTTTAAATCTTGCTCCAAATGAGATTTTATTTTAAACTTAATGGGCAAAAAAGGAGTTAGATAAGTATTTGTAGCACTGTTTTAATGTTGCTGCTTTATGGAAAAGAAATCTAAGACTTCCCTGATGGCTCCACGGGTAAGAACCTGCCTGCCAATGCAAGAGACACAAGTTTGATCCCTGGGCTGGGAAGATCCCACCTGCCTTGCAGCAACTAAGCCCGTGCCCGCCAGCAAGAGAAGCCAGTGCAATGAGAAGCCTGAGCACCGCAACGAAGAGCAGCAGCTCCTGGTCACTGAAGCTAGAGAGAAGCCCTTGCAAAGAAATAAAGACCCAGCGCAGCCAAAAAGAAAATAAATGTTAAAAATTAAGATCTAAATACAAATAGAAATGCTTGAGTTGGGGCAGTCCTTGAGAAACAAACCACCCCTCTCACTTATGCTCTGTGAGTGTGGCTACTTGATTTGGAAAGTAGTGACCAAAGGGAAACTAATCAGCCCCTCCAGGGCCTAGTCCTGCCTCGCCAATGCCACCCCCATTTCAGGAACAGAAAATGAGTAGGATGTGGAGATGGTCAGGGGAGAGAGTTTGAGGGAGGGAGGAAGCCGATGGGGGAGAATGCCTTGCAATCAAGTGGGACTCAACATCCCCTCCTCCCTCCCTTGCCTTTTGGGGAAACTTCAGGTTCAGCAAAGTGCTTTTATTTTCTGTGATCACAACAGGCTTGTGGAACAGGAAGAGTATCCACCAAGGGGCATTATCCTTGATTAGCAGGTGTGATGTGGTGTCCCAAGTGGTGTAGGAAAGAGCCCCCACATCAGGCAGAGGGACGGGAGTGCAGGCCTCCGAGCAGAGGAGTCGTGACTGGGGTCTGATCTGACTGTCTGGATTGTGCAAGAGAAGGGAAAAGGCAGGGGTTGAAGTCCGGGGATCTTCCTGATCCCTGTGTCTTTCTCAGGCCCACTTGGCCGCCCTCAGTACTCTCCCACAACCGGTGGAGGGACCACCCCCTTCTTCCTGGGAAAGGTGCCAAACTGCCCACGAAGAAGCGTCACTTCCCACCATGTGCAGCCAGGCTCCCTCTCTCCCCACACACCCTCCTCATTTTCCTTTTTTAAAATATCAGAATGAAATTTTATTAAAAGAGAATCAATACCCATGGCATAACCTGCAGCAGATAAATAAGAGAAGCTGACGTTTCACAGTCTGAGTGTCCTCTGCAAGGATTCCATGGTGTCCCTTCTACTCCCTTGGGCAGAAAACTTTCTGTCCTGGGGTCTCCAATGAAGCCAGCTCCACCCTCTCGCCTTGCCAACAGCTTTGCTCAGCAAGCTTTTCTCTCCTTCTATTACATATCTGTTCCCCAACCGGACTGATTTCCCGCAGCCCCAGGCAAGCCAGCCTCCTCAGATTCACTCTCGTTCCTCAATCTCAGTCCATCAGCCTCTCCAGCAGCCTCCGGTCTCCTCTCACTCCTGTGTGACCTTGGGTCAACAGCATAACCTCTCTGAGCCTCAGGACTTCAGGTACCTCAAGGGTAAAAATCTGGATACAGGCATCTCTTCCACGGCATTGTTGAGCTCAGGAAATTACTTAGCGTATATAACAGCCCTTAGCACACATTCACTAATGCTTGATTCCTTTCTCTGGGCCTATCTATGCCCTGTTCCTTCATTCCATCTTTCTGGGCACTTAAATACCAAAGCGTTTACCCTGGGAGCAAGCATCCTACCCCCCGTCGCCTCTGTTTGGTGCATCCAGTGTGGTGGGCTTTGAGTTCCCCTCTGGAGGGTCAGAGCTGGAATTCTACCTGTCGAGAGCACTCAGTGAATGCCCAAGGAGATGGGACCAGAAAGGCAGGGAAGGAAAGGAAGGAGAAGGGAAGGGGGAAGGAAGAAGGGAGAAAGGGAGGAGGAAACAATAGAGGGAGGAAAGAAAAAGAAATCATGCGGGCAGGGAGGAAAGGAAGGAATCCTTTGTCAGCAATAGACATCTGGTGAATCCCACAGGAATTGGTACAGAACAGGGGCTCAAGGCACTTTGAATTGGATGGATGGATGGATGGAGGGAGGGATATGGTTAGATGGAGGGAAGGAAGAGAGTGAAGGAGGGAAGGGAAGGAGGAAGGAAAGAGAGGGCGGAAGGAAGGAGGGAAGTGGGGAGGGAGGGAAGGTGGCATTAGTCTGTGTTTCTCCTGGTCTGGACTTCCCTTCCTGTCCAGCTCTGCTCTCCCCTTGAGGCAAGTTGAGGCTTCCAGGTAAGAGACCTTTGCTCCGGAGGACCTGTGCTGCCCAGTAGAATCAGAAATGACCCGCGGCCAGGTGTGGCATGGGACCTGGACAGCAGAAAGCAGCTCTCCTGACACAAGCAGGCTGGATATGCACACCTGGCTGGTGAAAGATGCTTTTGCCTTTCTCGTTGGCTTTCTGTCTAGCTCACAGCTCTCCACTGTGAGGCCTCACTGAGGGACAGGCCTGTTTAGCATGCATGGGGCCTCCTACCTGGCTGCCGGTGGGGAGGGAAGCAGGCCAGGAGCCCCCTGGAGATTACTGGGCCTGTCTGGCTGGATGGATAGCCCACCATCTGGATGCCGCTGCATCTGTGTGGCAGGAAGGGGGCTGGCAGCCAGCCTAGGCCTCCATGGGGCCGCCAGAATCTGCAGTCCCCTGGAAATCCCACAGGAGAACCCTTTCCGGACTGGACTCCATAGAACTCCTCAAGATGAGGAGGAAGAAGGGAAATCCTTAGTCTCTAGGCCCTCCCTAGACAGTCACGATGTGCAGTAAAGGGTCTGAGGAGTCCTGCAGGAAGGGAACCTGTTTAATTTGAACTCATCGCTTCCCAAACCTTTTCTATCATGGAAACACTTTTTTTCCCTTGCAGGCACTTAGTTTACAGCTTGAGGGTCCTAGAGTTTGTAGGATGCAGTTCAGAAATGCCGAGGTGGCAGAAAGGAAGTGCCGGAGGTAGTTCCCTTTTAGGGATATGCCACTGGACCTTCTCCAGGGCTCAGCAGCTGAGAGGGACCCTACAAGGGCAGATGATCAAGTGTCAGCCTGGGACAGGACAGCAAGACGGGGTGAGGGGAGAGACGTCCAGGGAAATAGGACTGGGTTTCCAGAATAGCCATGTACCTTTGGTGAAGATGTGGGGCAATGGGACACCCACGTTTCTAGGGGAATCTTACCCTCACATCCCCACTGGGATAACTCTGAGGCAGGCATCCCACATGGGTCCCCCAAGTTCCTCCGTGGGATTAAGCTCCAGTCACCACAGGAGTTACTTGCTCAACTTCTTCCCTTTCCTATCTCACTCCCCACCTCCCCTCCTACAGCTTCATTGGAACACCCCCAAATAAACTACCTGCTGTTAATCCTTCCCAAGGTCTGCTTTTGGGGTAACCCTCCCAAAGACACAATAAACAGGTACAATCTATCTGGAGGATAATTTGGCAATAAGCACCAAAATTACAAACACGCATGTTCGTGGGCCATGGACATGAATTTTATCCTATAGATATACTCTTATGAATGCCAAAAGGTTTATGAACAAGATTTTTTTTTTTTTTGCAGCACTGCTGATAAGCCCCAAAAGTGAGAAATATTTGGCTTTAGGGACAAGACACGTAGATCATGGTGCTTTCAACCAGTGGAATATTATGTAGCCATTAAAAGGAATGAATGGGGACACCCTTTATGGGCTGATCTAGAATAGCCTCCAAGATAAATTAAGTGGAAAAGAGCAAGGTGATCATGCTTATCATAACACAATCATGTTTGTATGAATCAAAATTGTGTTTGAAACAAAAAGAATATACAGCCATAATTGCTTATTTATGTAGACAGATAGACATGCTCTGGAAGTGTGCCAAGAAACGGGTAACCTGGGAGATTTTGGAAAGAGGAATTAGGAGGCCGAGAGCAGGGAAAGGGGCCAATTTTCAGGATGTATCCTGTGTACCCTTTAATTTCTACCATGGTAGGAATTAAAAGAAGTTCTATGGTAGCTATAAATATATACATATATGTATAACTTAAAATAATTGTAAAGAATAACCATACGCCTGGATGCCTGATCACAGAATTTTGCTATAATGATCAACCGGATTTTAGCTTGTCTCAGGAAAGTTGAACCCGTGACAATGGCGTTCAACCTCCCTTTCCTCATTTAGCATTCCCATAAGGTGGTTCTGCATCATTAGTCCATGTCTCTAAACGAGGAAAGCAGGCCTGAGTCTAGCCTTCCCCAAAATGCTGAGTCCAAGCTGTCCTTCTCCTACCCCTTATCTGAGATAAAGAAGCTTCCTAAATCTTCCTGACATAGGGAAGTCTGCAGCCCTTTTCCTGAGCTATTTGATATGCAGACTGCTCTCTTTGGAAAGGATGAGATGAGGCAGGAGGGAGGCTAGATAAAACGAGCTGTTGGGAACTTTCCTGGTGGTCTACCTTAAGAATCCTCCTTGCAATGCAGAGGACATGAGTTCCGTCCCTGGTCGGGCAACTAAGATTCCACATGCCGAGGAGCAACTAAACCCGTGCACTCTGGAGACTGCACGGGAGTTTATGTGTCACAATGGAATATCCTCATGATCACGCATGCTAGAACTAAGACCTGACAGCCAAATAAATAAACAGAACAAACAAGCAGCCTCTTCACGTGGAACCCTTGTGGGCTGTTGCCATGTTCTATTTCTATATTCCAGAGGCCTGGCACACACTTGACACATTTGTTGGGTGGATGGATGGATGGATGGATGTCTTTTGCCCCAGAATTCCAGATATGGAGGAGTGAAAGGGGAAAAGGGTCCCCTCCTTCTGGCTCCTAGGAACCCAGGTCAGTGAGCAGAGCTCTGGAATTGAACAGTCTACTTAAAATTTCAATTCTGCTCCTCTGGCTGTGATCTCATGTTAGTCTCTTCACCTGAGCCTTAGTTTCCTTATCTCTGCAATGTGTAATGCATGCAAAGGATTAAACAAGACCCTGTCCGGGTGCCCTCCATGTGTTTGGCACCTAGTGGTCTCTGCTGGGTGTGTTCTCTCCCCCTCCTCTCCTTTGGGCAGAAGAAAAATCACCATCGAGACCAGACATTGTCACCTCTTTGCCTCTAGTCACGCCCATGTCAAGAGGATCCTCCTCTGTCTCACTAAAAACCCATCTACTGTGACCCAAGTCTGTGGCCTCTTGTGCTATGGCCCACTGGCAAGAGGGAAAGCTGTCAGCGTGGTCCCTACAGTAGGAGGCTTTTCCAGATCTGAAGGCACAAGGAAAGTCAAGGTTGAGTCCCGTTAAGTGGGCCCAGCAACCCCGGCTCCTCTTGCTTGACCCATCTGTTTATCTGTTTTAACTTCTCTGTCCCCTCCTGGGCTTAAGAACCCTTGGTGCAAAGTCAGCTGACGGTTGCCCAGGGTTCTAGGGCACAGGGCCTGCCCCTTCTCCGCCTTAGTCCTTCTCCTCCACTCAAGGAATCGGCAAAAGCTCAGATTCCCAGAGCTAAGAGACTGAATCCTGGGAGCAGAGCTGACAAGTTGCATTTTACAATAAATCCCTGCAATTAGACCCTGCAAACAGCTTCCCTGTCGCCTTCCTGATTTACAGCAGGGAATTAGCTTAATGTGCCTGGCAACCAATTCTTGGACTAAAAATAGTTAGCTTGGGGGTTCACCTTTCCTTGTTTAACACCCAGTCTTTGCTGGGGCCAGGGAGGGAGCAAGCCTGCTGTCCGGGGCCTGCCTGGGTGGGGGCCACGGTGGGTCTTAAGGGTTATGCTAAGTCTCTTCAGTCGTATCAGATTCTTTGTGACCCTATGGACTGTAGCCTGCCAGGCTTCTTTGTCCATGGGATTCTCCCGGCAAGAATACTGGGGTGGGTTGCCATTTCCTTCTCCAGGGGTTCTTCCTGATCCGGAGATCAAACCCTTGTCACCTACCTTTAACTAACGTGACAAAGAATTAGCCATAGGGCAGGAGCAGGGCTGCCTTCTGCAAGGGAGAGGGAGCCAGGCTGAGCTATTTTAAGTGTGCAGGCTTTCTGAGTAGGCAGCCACCTTCTCAGAGGACCCCCTGGTTTGGCCTCCTGAAATACCACCCCTTCCTCCACCCTCATGCTCCCACCCATCCCCCAGCAGACACCACCATTCAGTGGCCTAGGAAGGGACCCTCATGCTCCCACCATCCCCCAGCAGACACCACCATTCAGTGGACTAGGAAGGGATGTCACTTTGGCCTGGTCCCTTCTCTCCAGTTTGCCGTTTCCTTATTTGCAGAAAGAGAAATTAAATGAGCCCATTGTTTAGGTATTGGATTTTCAGACACCGTGGACTCACAGTTTCTAGCATTTTATCCCAAATATCCTCACAAACATCAAGGTTCCTGAAATGCCAACTCCTCAGCGTGCAGACTCCCTTTGTTGTTCAGTCGCTCAGTCGTGACCAACTCTTTATGACCCCATGGACTGAAGCACACCAGGCTTTTCTGTCCCCGCTGCAAACCCCCTTTAGAGACCATCAGGCAGAGTGACAATTTTTCAGACCCTTGGTACTAATTTTTCCCCTGAAGGGAGACAAAAAGAAACAAGTTTGACATTCCCTTTAAAGTCCTATCCAGACCTAAAAATTCTAAAGTCCCTCTGTCTTGGGGCCACTTGCGAACAGTAAAACACCAACTGTGCCATGAACCAGCTTGTCCATAAAGTCTGGTCAGTCAGTCACACCTTAGTATAACTCAGTCCAGAAAGTCCTTTCCTGGAAGAGGAGGAAGAACATGGAGTCTTGGGATCCTTCAGGGGCTGTTAGGATATTGAAAGCCTCACCGGGCTCCCTACCACCCTTAGAAACCCCCATGTGGAAGCCAGGGACCTCCGCAAGCTGTGACCCCAGCCCACCTGTCCAACCTCACGACCCCCAGTCATACTCTGCTCCACAGTCACAGGACTCCCTGTTCCCCATACAGACCAAGCAGAGTCCACCTGCTGGGCCTTTGTTCACAAGGATGCCTTTACCTGGAATGTCATTTCCCCTTCTCCCCTTTGTCCCTGAATTACATTTCTCAGTCGGTAGAAATCCTACCTATATGTATGTGTGTGTGTGTGTGTGTGTGTGTGTGTGTGTGTGTGTGTTTATTTTGGCTGCACCAATTCTTAGTTTCAGCACTCGAGATCTTCAATCTTTGCTGTGGCATATGGGATTTTTTTTTTTTAGTTGCAGCGTGTGAACTTTTAGTTGTGGCACATGGGATCTATTTCCCCAACCAGAGATTGAATCCAGGCCCCTGCATTGAGACCAAAGAGTCTTAGCCACTGGACCCTCAATGAAGTCCCTCTACCCATTTTTAAAAATTTTATTTATTTTTATTGAAGGATAACTGCTTTACAGAATTTTGTTGTTTTCTGTCAAACCTCAACATGAATCAGCCATAGGTGTACATATATCCCCTCCCTTTTGAACCTCCCTCCCATCTCCTGCCCCATCCCACCCCTCTAGGTTGATGCAGAGCCCCTGTTTGAGTTTCCTGAGCCACACAGCAAATTCCTGTTGGCTATCTATTTTATATATGGTGATGTAAGTTTCCATGTTACTCTCTCCATACATCTCACCCTCTCCTCCCCTCTCTCCACGTCCATGAGTCTATTCTCTGTTTCTCTATTGCTGCCCTGTAAATAAATTCTTCAGTACCATTTTTCTAGATTCTGTATATATGCATTAGAATATTTATCTTTCTCTTTCTGACTCACTTCACTGTGTATAATAGATTCTGGATTCATCCACCTCATCAGAACTGACTCAAATGCATTCCTTTTTGTGGCTGAGTAATATTCCATTGTGTATATGTACCACAACTTCTTTACCTATTCATCTGTTGATGGACATCTAGGTTGCTTCCATGTTCTAGCTATTGTAAATAGTGCTGCAATGAATAATGGGATACATGTGTCTTTTTCAATTTTAGTTTCCTCAGGGTATATGCCTGAGTGGGATATAGGAGTGGGATTGCTGGGTCATATAGAGGTTTTATTCCTAGTTTTTTAAGGAATCTCCATACCATCCTCCATAGTGGCTGAATCAATTTACATTCCCACCAACAGTGCAAGAGCATTGCCTTTTCTCCACACCCTCCCAGCATTTACTGTTTCTAGACTTTTTGATGATGGCCATTCTGACCAGTGTGAGGTGATATCTTATTGCAGTTTTGATTTGCTTTTCTCTAATAATGAGCAATGTTGAGCATCTTTGCATGTATTTGTTAGCCATCTGTATGTCTTCTTTGAAGAAATGTCTGTTTAAGTCTTTTTCCCACTTTTTGATTGAGTTGTATGAGCTGCTAGTATATTTAGGAAATTAATCCTTTGTCAGCTGTTTCATTTGTTACTATTTTCTCCCATCCTGAGGGCTGTCTTTTCACCTTGCTTATAGTTTCCCTCACTGTCCAAGAGCTTTTATTCTGAATCAGGTCCCCCTTTTTACTACTGCTTTTATTTCCATTACTCTAGGAGCTGGGTCACAGAGAATCTTGCTTTGATTTATGTCATCAAGTGTTCTGCCTATGTTTTTCTCTAAGAGTTTTATGGTTTCTGGTCTTACATTTAGGTTTTTAATCCATTTTGAGTTTATCTTTGTGTATGGTATTAAGAAGTGTTCTAATTTCATTCTTTTACATGTAGCTGTCCAGTTTTCCCAGCACCATTTATTGAAGAGTCTGTCTTTGCTGCATTGTATATTCTTTCCTCCTTTGTAAAAATGAGGTACCCATAGGTGCGTGGGTTTATTTCTTGGCTTTCTATCTTGTTCCATTGGTCTATATTTCTGTTTTTGTGCCAGTACCATACTGTCTTGCTGACTGTAGCTTTGTAGTATACTCTGAAGTCAGGAAGGTTGATTCTTCCAGCTCCATTCTTCTTTCTCAGAACTGCTTTGGCTATTCAGGGTCTTTTGTGTTTCCATATGAATTGTGAACTTTTTTTCTAGTTCTGTGAAAAAGTCATTGGTAATTTGATAGGGATCGCATTGAATCTGTAGATTGCATTTGGTAATACAGTCATTTTCACAATATTGATTCTTCTACCAGGAACATTGAATATCTCTCCATCTGTTTATGTAGTCTTTTATTTCTTTCATTAGTATCTTATAATTTTCTGTATACAGTTCTTTTGTCTCCATAGGTAAGTTTATTCCTAGATATTTAATTCTGTTTGTTGCAATGGTGAATGGGATTGATTCCTTAATTTCTCTTTCTGATTTTTCATTGTTAGTATATAGAAATGCAAGTGATTTCTGTGTGTTGATTTTGTATCCTGAAACTTTGCTGAATTCACTGATTAGCTCTAGTAATTTTCTGATACTATCTTTAGGGTTTTTGATGTACAGTTTCATGTTATCTGCAAACAATGAGTTTACTTCTTTTCTGATCTGGATTCCTTTTATTTATTTTTCTTCTCTGATTGCTGTAGCTAGGACTTCCAGAATTATGTTGACTAATAGTGGTGAAAGTGGGCACTCTTGTCTCGTTCCTGATTTGGGAATGTTTTCAGTTTTTCACCATTGAGAATAATGTTTACTGTAGGCTTATCATATATGGCCTTTACTATGATGAGGTAGGTTCCTTCTATGTGCGTTTTTTGAAGAGTTGTAATCATAAATGGGTGCTGAATTTTGTCAAAGGCTTTTTCTGCATCTATTAAGATGATCATATGGTTTTCATCTTTCAACTTGTTAATATAGTATATCACATTGATTGATTTGCATATATTGAAGAATCCTTGCATTCCTGGAATAAACCCAACTTGATCATGGTGTATGAGCTGTTTGATGTGTTGCTGAATTCTGTTTGCTAAAATTTTGTTGAGGATTTTTGCATCTGTGTTCATCAGTGATATTGGCCTGTAGTTTTCTTTTTTGTGTGTTGTCTTTGTTTGGTTTTGGTGTCAGGGAGATGGTGGCCTCGTAGAATGAGTTTGGAAGTGTTCCTTCCTCTGCAATTTTGGAAAGAGTTTTAGAAGGTAGGCACTAGCTCTTCTCTAAATGTTTGATAGAATTCTCTTGTGAAGCCATCTGGTCCTGGGCTTTTGTTTTGGGGGAGATTTTTGATCACAGCTTCAATTTCAGTGCTTGTAATTGGGTTGTTCATAATTTCTATTTCTTCCTGGCTCAGTTTTGAAGACTGAACTTTTTAAAGAATCTGTCCATTTCTTCCAGGTTATCCATTTTATTACCATATAGTTGTTCATAATAGTCTCTTATAATCCTTTGTAATTCTGCGTTGTCTGTTGTAACCTCTCCTTTTTCATTTCTAATTTTGTTGATTTGATTCTTCTCTGTTTTTTTCTTGATGAGTCTGGCTAAAGGTTTGTCAATTTTGTTTATCTTCTCAAAGAACAAGCTTTTAGTTTTATTAATCTTTACTATTGTTTCTTTTATTTCTTTTTCATTTATTTTTGTTTGGATCTTTATGATTCCTTTCCTTCTACTAATTTGGGGTTTTTTTCTTCTTTTTCCAATTGTTTTAGGTGTAAAGTTAGGTTGTCCATTTGATGTTTTTCTTGTTTCTTAAGGTAGGATTGTATTGCTATAAACTTCCCTCTTAGAACCGCTTTTCCTGCATCTCATAGGTTTGAGTTGTTGTGTTTTCATTGTTATTTGTTCCTAGAAATTTTCTGATTTCCCTTTTGATTTCTCCAGTAACCTGTTGTTTATTTAGAAACGTGTTATTTAATCTCCATGTGTTCATGTTTCTTACATTTTTTTCTTGTAATTGATATCTAGTCTCATAGCCTTGTGGTCAGAGAAGATGCGTGATATGATTTCAATTTTCTTAAATTTACTGAGGTTTGATTTGTGACCCAAGGTATAGTCTATCATGGAGAATACGCCATGTACACTTGAGAAGAAAGTGTATTCTTCTGCATTTGGATGGAATGTCCTGAAGATATCAATGAGAGCCACCTCATCTAATGTATCAATTAATACTTGTGCTTCCTTATTAGTTTTCTGTTTTGATGACCTGTCAAAACAGATCATCAAGTGTGAGTGGGGTGTTTAAGTCTCCTACTATTATTGGGTTACTGTCAATTTCTCCTTTTATGTTTGTTAGCGTTTGTCTTATGTGTTGAGGTGCTCATATGTTGGGTGCATAGATATTTACAATTGTTATGTCTTCCTCTTGGGGTGATCCCTTGATCATTACGTAGTGTCCTTCCTTATCTCTTGTAATCTTATTTAAGGTTTATTTTGTCTGATATGAGGCTTGCTACTCCAGCTTTCTTTTGCTTCCCATTTGCATGGAATTTATTTTTCCATCCTCTCGCTTTCAGTCTGTATATGTCTTTAGGTCTGAAGTAGGTTTCTTATAGACAGCATATACATGGGTCTTGTTTTGTATCCATTCAGCCAGTCTGTGTCTTTCAGTTGGAACATTTAATCCATTTTCATTTAAAGTAATTATTGATATATATGTTCCTATTGCCATTTTCTTTATTGTTTGGGGTTGGTTTTGTAGATCTTTTTTCTTCTCTTGTATTTCTTGACTACATAAGTCCCTTTAACATTTGTTGTAAAGCTGGTTTGGTGGTACTGCATTCTCTTAACTCTTGCTTGACTGAAAAGCTTTTTATTTCTCCATCAATTTTGAATGAGATCGTTGCCAGGTACTGTAATCTTGGTTGCAGATTTTTCCCTTTCAATACTTTAAATATATCCTGCCATTCCCTTCTGGCCTGAAGAGTTTCTGCTGAAAGATCAGCTGTTAAGCATATGGGGTTTCTCTTGTATGTTACTTGTTGCTTCTCCCTTGCTGCTTTTAATATTCTTTCTTTGTGTTTAGTCTTTGTTAGTTTGATTAATATGTGTCTTGGCGTGTTTCTCCTTGGGTTTATCCTGTATGGGACTCTTTGTGCCTCTTGGACTTGATTATTTCCTTTTCCATGTTGGGGAAATTTTCAACTATAATCTCTTCAAAATTTTTCTCATACCCTTTCTTTTTCTCTTCTTCTTCTGGGACCCCTATAATTCAAATGTTGGTGCATTTGATATTGTCCCAGAGGTCTCTGAGACTATCTTCAGTTCTTTTCATTCTTTTTACTTCATTCTGCTCTTCAGAAGTTATTTCCACCATTTTATCTTCCAGGTCACTGATTCATTCTTCTGCTTCAGATATTCTGCTATTGATTCCTTCTAGAGTATTTTTAATTTCAGTAATTGTGTTGTTTGTCTCTATGTTTATTCTTTAATTCTTCTAGGTCTTTGTTAATTGATTCTTGCATTTTCTCCATTCTGTTTTCAAGGTTTTTAATCATCTTTACTATCATTATTCTGAATTCTTTTTCGGGTAGTTTGCCTATTTCCTCTTCATTCATTTGGACTTCTGTGTTTCTAGTTTGTTCCTTAATTTGTGTAGTATTTCTCTGCCTTTTCATTATTTTTTTAACTTACTGTGTTTGAGGTCTCCTTTTCCCAGGCTTTATGGTTGAATTCTTTCTTCCTTTTGGTTTCTGCCTTCCTAAGGCTTGTCCAGTGGTTTGTGTGAGCTTCTTATAGGGTGAGATTTGTGCTGAATTTTTGTTTGTTTGTTTTTCCTCCAATGTCAAGGCTGAGTGAGGTGGAAATCCTGTCTGCTGATGATTGGGTTTGTATTTTTATTTTGTTTGTTGTTTAGATGAGGCTTCCTGCACAGGGTGCTACTGGTAGTTGGGTGATCCCGGGTTTTGTATTCAAGTGGTTTCCTTTGTGTGAGTTCTCACTATTTGATACTCCCTAGGGTTAGTTCTCTGGTAGTCTAGGGTCTTGGAGTCAGTGCTCCCACTCTAAAGGCTCAGGGCTTGATCTTGCATCACCAAATCCAGCAGATTTTCCAGACTTTCCCCAACCTCCTCTCTTGGTCTCGCCCTCATTTTTGAAAGTACAAATTTCACAGTCTTTTTGTGAATCCTTCCCTGTCTCGTGGTGATCCTTCAGGTTCCTCTTTTAACTGCACTTGGAACCATGTAAGCCAGAAGAGCCTTAGGAAGTATATACATTAGTGTTTCCCAAACTACTTCGATGTGACCTATTATAAGAGAACCACTTTTTATTATGACCCAACACACACGTGCATGCACACACTCAACATACATTAAGTGTATATATGCACACAATACATACATGTATATACTCAACTATAGAGACATGTAAACACACATGGATACAAAATACACACATGTACATATGACCAGTTCTTTATGCAATACTTCCCTCTACTGTGTGTATCACTCTGATTCTAATATAGTTGTTGCTTCCTTTTTTTCTTTTTTGAATCCTGGTTCTGACTCACTAAACTTATTTCACCATCTTGTAAAGGATCACAAAACTACAATTTGGAAGGTGCCAAGGTAATTCATCTCTTTGATTTACAAATAGAATTACCAAGGTCCAGAGAGAGGGGAAGGGACTATTTCAAGGTCACCAAGCTGGCTGGCCACATGACCCAAACCAGACTGCAGTTGTGCTGGCTTCCTAGGGGTGACCTTTCCTCTCACATACACTGCAGCTGCTCCTGCAAGATTATAAATCCACGAGGAAGAGGGTGGTGTCCCCTGTCCCGCCATCCCCTCCTCCAGTGAAGGTCTCGTCCATAGCAAGTGCCCAACGAAAGGCTGCATGGAATAATGATGAAAAAGTGTTTGGGAAGTCAATGACGGCCCTGCTGGAGCGAGGGGTTGTTAAATGCAGCAGCCTCTGCCGGGAGACCAGGTCAGCTTGAGCTCATTAGCGGCGCAGGGCTTTCCCAGGGTTTTGGCATGCTGGAACTGCTGGGGTGCAGAAATTCCGCTGCCAAATTGGGACGCGGGCGGTGAGGGGGGGCGATGGAGAGAGGAGAGGAGGGTGGAAGAGGAAAGGAGCCCTTGGTGGGGGGGCGGGGGAGCGGAGTTGGAGGGACGGTGGGCGGGAGCTGGGTGTCGGGTCTGCGGCTTATGGAAAATCTGAACGAGCTCCAGAGAGAAAAGAACTCGGTCTCCTTCTGCCTAGTCTCCTCTTGTCATTCTGGGAGAAGTGGCTCAGCTTGGGGCTTTGGGGGGAGAGTTCCGAGAGGAGTGGCAAAGAGGTGCAGAGGAAGAGAGAAGAGCAAGCGAAGACGCAGAAATAAGCAATTTGGAGGCTTTCGGAGGCGACGCCGCTCAAGGGTGGCCTGGAGCCACTTGAGGCTTCCCACAGCACCCTCCCCCTACACTGCTACCCCGACTCCACCACCATCCTGACCCCACCGAGCTCAGCCACCCTGGGAACAGAGGGCCCAGTGGCTCATCCACCCACGAGAACGCCCCCTTCCCAAGGCCCTGGGCCTTGTGGGAAATCAGAACCGGGGGGCTGGACAGCCTGGGAAAGAGGACACTTTCATTGGCCAGATGAGCCACGTGCTGGCCTGAGACAGACTTGGAGTTTCTAAGCACAGAGTCCTCGGGTGTCATCTGGACCCATTTCCTATATTCCTGCACCCCAGCACAGGTGAAGGACATAGAAAAAGAGACAAGAAGGGTGACCTGGCAGGAGAAGCGACCTGGCCACTGGTTTATTCATTTGATAAATACCTATTGAGTCCCTGCTGTGTTCCCGGCTCAGGGCTAGGAGCACCAGAGTGGACTTGTGAACAGACATAGAACTGAGGGTGGAGCAGGGAAAGCAGTCTGTGGACAGGGGCGTTTTGAATGGCCAGAGGAAGCCCAAAGAGCTAGCCTAGGGTATTGGTGAGGGGTTCCTAGAGCCAGTAAGGTTTAAAGTAAAATTTCCAAAGAGTCCAGGTGAAGAGCTGAGGTGTGATGGTTGGTGTGAGGAGTGCTGTGTCTGAGGTTTGGTGAAGTCTCCTCAGCCCTGTGTCTCAGTCTCAACTTTGCACCATTGGGAACTTTGTTATTTCAGTTGCCTCCAATGGAAGAGAGCTCAGTGGAGCTGACTCACAATAAACAAACCTCCCAGAGACTGAGTCATACATCAAAAAGCCAATTTGTTTTTCTGTAAGGGAAGTATATTTGGCAAACTAAGCCTCACTGGCAGCCTGCTTTAGGACCAGAGACCCAGAGTCTGCGTCTCAGTGCCACATCATACCAACTAAGGAACTTGGGCAAACCTTTAATCCTCTGTGAGTATTGATTTCCTCATCTAAAAACAAGAATAGTCATGGCTACTTAGAGTTGTGGTGAGGATTAAGTGAGCTATTGCATGTAAAAGTGCCTCATTTCTCTGTTTTCAGTCACTAAGTCGTGTCCAACTCTTTGTGACCCCATGGACTGCAGCATGCCAGGCTTCCCTGCCCTTCACCATCTCCCAGAATTTGCTCAAACTTATGTCCATTGAGTCTGTGATGCCATCCAACCATCCCACCATTTCATTTCTCTGTAAGCATATCTATACATGGGTTCATGCTTTCTTTTTATCTATCTTATTTATTTATTGGGGGGCTTGGTTGGGCACACAGGATCTTCATTGCATCTTGCTGAATCTTTTGCTGAGGCACGCAGACTCTATTTGTGGTGTGCAGGCTTCAGTAGTTGCTGTACACAGGCTTACCTGTCCCTTGGCATGTGGGATCTTAGTTCCCAGACCAGGAATCAAACCCATGTCCCATGCATTGCAAGGCGGATTCTTAACCATCAGTCCACCACAGAAGTCCCAGATTAGTGATTTCTTACATTTGTATTTATCTTTTAATAGATGGTAAACGCATATAGTACAAAAACCCAAAGGTACCAAAAATTTTTAAATCAACAATGAGTCTTCTCTCTCCCCACCTTTGTCTCAATTCTCACCTACTCAGTTCCCCTCCTAAGGAAGCAAAATAAAAATTATCATGAATTAAAACTTTTAAAGTCATTAAAAAAATCATGACTTTTTAAAAGTTTCTTTTAAAAAGATTTTGTTATAAAAGTAACTTGTGGATTTAAAAATAATCCAGAGAGAACACAAGGAAATACAATGAATACTTTTATTTTCTCCCAAGCTGCCCAAGCTTGGGTGGCTTGGGCAGCTTGGGAGTAAATGAGTCTCCTGCATTGGCAGGCAGATGCTTTACTACTGTGCCACCTGGGAAGCCCGTGTTTCTTTAAAGGATAACAATTACTGCTGGTTCCCGAAGCACCTTTCAAGGGATGGTTTTCTTAGGAGAGGTTACAAATGAGAATGTGCAGGATTAATCAAGGAGTGGGAAGAGGTGGTGGGAAGTTCCCAGGGGACATTTCTATCAACTTAGGGCCATGGAATGAATTGTCTTCCTCCACTCCAGGGAGATTTATCATCCACCCACCCACCCACCCTCCCATCCATCCATCCAACCACCCACCCACCCATCCACCCATCCAACCCTTACCGGCTGGGCCCTGTGTTAAGTGCTGTGGGGAATACAAGGATGAGTGAGTGAAGCATACTCTCTCTCTTGCATCATCTATCAGTGAGACAAAAGACACAGATCCATGGATTTATGCAAGCCTAAAAGGGACAGGAGAGGTCCCCTATCATACCACCCACCTGCTACCACTAGCCTTTCACAGCCAAGGAAACTAAGATTCCAGAGAGGAAATGTGACTTGCCTCAAATCACACAGCAAGGGAACGGGCCAGGGCTAGGAGGCAAGTCTGGGGACACAACCCTAAGATAAGATGGCAACCGATGGAGGAGAGAAGTGGGCCTGGAGTGCTGTGGCCACCAAGAGGAGAATCCAGCCATCCTAGAGAGGGCCAGAGCACTCCAGGAAGCCGGCAGAGAGAGCTTGAGGAAAAGGTAGGGAGCTTGCCAAGGTAGGGAGCACGGCAGTGTCCAGGATTCATTCTGGCTTCCTCCAGATGTTTACCAGGGAGAATCCAGAGCCAAGTGGGGGAGGTAGGTTGGGCAGGAATTTCCTGTCCAGTCAGAGGGGCTCATCCTTGGAAATCCAGCAGCCATGGACCCAGACACCCAGGGCACTCCTGGAGTTGTGCCATGCACAGCTCTCTTCCTCAGCACAGCTGGAGAGGGATGGGCCGAGCCTGGCCTGTGGCTCTTTGTCCTGGATCCCTCCACCTCCTTCCCTCCCCTGCCCCATAATAACATCCTTCCACGGAGGTTTAGGGAGACCCTCCAGGTCTGCTCCTGACACCTCCACCAACAACACCTCTAATCAGATGCCCCTCCACTGGGGTCTCTGCTCCTTTGTTTTGGGTTATCTCACATCCCTTCACCCTTTGCCCTCTCCTCGGTCCAGTCAGGCGCTCTGGGGAGGACTCGACATCCCTCCAGTTCACTAGAGTTACATGCAGATAAAGGCTCATTGTGCAATCACATTTGCAAAGTCAGCTTCTGAGCAGCCTACATCGATCAAGGTCTTAGCTGGGAAATGAATGGCCCACCCAAATCTGGATAAGTGAGGATTATTAAAGGCACTGTTTACAAAAATTTGCACAAAGTGGGGAAGCCATAGGATTTTGTGCAGTTAACCCTGGGTGAAGGTTACCAGAACCCTGAAGGAGAGTCATGGAGAGAGCCTGCCAGGAAAGCAAGGCGGAGCCTCAGTCAAGGGACATATCTAGCCCACGGCTACCCCCCCAGGGAGAAAGCTGGGGGTTAAATATCCCAACTCACCCCCTCCTTTCCTTTGATCTTCAGACAGGGCTTCCTATTGGCCACATCCAATGAGAAGTGGGAGGGTGAAGAAGCCCATTGGTGCAGTTCACACTAGTCAGCCCTGGACTGCTCTGCAGGGAGGGAAAAGTGTGGGGTGGGTGTGGAAGAGCAAATGGGAGATCCCTTGTGCAGCCACCATGGCCTCATTCATCTCTGACCTTCCTTCATGCCCTCCCGAGTCCTCCCAGTCTCTGTTTCCTGTGACAGGATCTCCTACCTGTCTCACGGGTAATTTCTCTTTCTTCCCTCCTCTGCCTCATGACTCAGGAGCCCTCTGTTTTCCTTTCCTGTGTGGCCTGATGATTATTGTTGTTGTTGTTCTTATTTAGTTGCTAAGTCATGTCCAGCTCTAAGCAACCCCATGGACTGTAGCCTGCCAGTCTCCTCTGTCCATGGGATTTCCCAAGCAAGAGTCCTAGAGTGGGTTGCCATCTCCTTCTCCAGGGCATCTTCCCCACCCAGGGATCAAACCCACATTTCCGGCATTGCCGATGGATTCTTTACCACTGAGCCACCAGGGAAGTGTGGTATCCAATAATTCCAGCCTTTATCACCCCTTCCTCTGACCACATCAGGATAGAACGGTCTGGCCAGTCTCAGGCCAGTCCTCTCACACAGTAGGGGGCTCAGGAAGGAGCTAGCGTGAGGCCTTCTTCTGGAATGAGCTGCTGCCGTGTGTCCGGTGGGCTGCGCCCTGGTTAGCACTTTTCTGGCTCAGGCAGGCCTGGAGGTGCTGGCTCGCGTCCAGTTGAGCCACTGGGGCTTGGCCAGATGGCAGCCGGCAAAGCTGAGGCTGGCTCAGAGCCACAGGCCCAGCTTTGGAAATCTGGCAATGCGTGGCCCACGGAGGCTGCAAGCCCATGAGCACCTTGAGGAATGGATGGTACAGCCCTGCCCCTATCTGGGCTGTGGCTCACTAAACCTAGGCTCAGGTTCCCCATTGTATCTTGCAGGGGCTGTGGGGCATCAATACAGAGCAGAGGAGGACAAGAGGCAGGAGACTGGGCTCTGTCCAGCCCTGTCCTAACATAGCTCGTCTTAGAAAAACTGCTTCCTCTTCTGGGCAGAATCCTTTTCCCAAAGTGAAATCCTTTCCCCAGTATAAAACTGGTTCAAGCAAAAGTGAAGTCTCAGAGGCCCCTATCCAGTCTCCTTATCACCAGCTTCTCCCCCAACCTCATTTCAAGCATCAGTCCTTGGGGCAACTTTTTTAGAATCTTGGGAGTTTCACAGAAAATGGTTTGGAAACTCTGGCCCATACAGTCCCTAAGAGGTCGCAAGCAGCTCTCACATGCTGTGAATACAGAAAAATAGGCAAAATTGTTACCATATCTTGCCATGTGCCCATGACCCAGATTCAACAATTAACAACTCATGGCAAGTCTTGTTTCATTACTATCCTCATCCACTTCCTCCTTTCCCATATTCAGTTCAGTTCAGTTCAGTCGCTCAGTTGTGTCTGACTCTTTGTGACCCCATGAATTGCAGCACGCCAGGCCTCCCTGTCCATCACCAGCTCCCGGAGTTCACTCAAAACTCATGCCTATCGAGTCGGTGATGCCATCCAGCCATCTCATCTTCTGTCGTCCCCTTCTCCTCCTGCCCTCAATCCCTCCCAGCATCAAGGTCTTCACATGAGGTGGCCAAAGTGTTGGAGTTTCAGCCTCAGCATCAGTCCTTCCAATGAACACCCAGGACTGATCTCCTTTAGGATGGACTGGTTGGATCTCCTTGCAGTCCAAAGGACTTACAAGAGTCTTCTCCAGCACCACAATTCAAAAGCATCAATTCTTCAGTGCTCAGCTGTCTTCACAGTCCAACTCTCACATCCATACATGACCACTGGAAAAACCATAGCCTTGACTGGACAGACCTTTGGCAAAGTAATATCTCTGCTTTTAATATGCTGTCTAGGTTAGTCATAACTTTCCTTCCAAGGAGTAAGCATTTTTAATTTCATGGCTGCAATCACCATCTGCAGTGATTTTGGAGCCCCCAGAATAAAGTCTGACACTGTTTCCCCATCTATTTCCCATGAAATGATGGGACCAGGTGCCCTGATCTTAGTTTTCGAATGTTGAGCTTTAAGCCAACTTTTTTCATTCTCCTCTTTCACTTCAATCAAGAGGCTTTTCAGTTCCTCTTCACTTTCTGCCATAATGGTGGTGTCATCTGCATATCTGAGGTTATTGATATTTCTCCTGGCAATCTTGATTCCAGCCTGTGCTTCTTCCAGCCCAGCACTTCTCATGATGTATTCCCATATTACTTCAAAGAAAATCCCAGACATCATGTCATTTCCCCTGTAAATATTTCAGTTTGTATCTCTAAAAGATTAGGATTCACTTTAAGTGCCATTATCACACTTTAAAATATCTCATCAGAATACATATTTCCAATTGTTTATTTATAGGGTGTTTGTTTGTTTACAGTTTGTTAGAATCAGGGTCCACATGAGGTCCACATATTGCAGTTGACTGAGAAGCTGTTTTGTCTTGCTCTGTGAATTGTAAGTGGCCAGTGAAGGTCAGGGTGGCCAGATTTTATGTGCTTCTCTGGAGACAGTGAAGGTATTCCCAGGAACCCTGAGAGAGAATCTCCTCTGACCTGAACCTCTAAGGGAAAAGGCCAGACTGAGGCTCAATTCTGTGGCTTCCCACCAAGAAGCTGTAATTGTCTGTTTGTGAGAGGAGGGGGAATGGTAAGGTCAAACTCCAGAGAGTGGTTGCCTCACTGGTGATGAGAAGGATCCAGAAGAGGATGGATGCTACAGAGTCCCTGGAAGCAGGAGCCTGGGGTCTAATCTACTGGTAAAATTGCCTATTAACTGAAAACATTTCCTTTGGTATCTGCTGGAACACAGGACTTTGCTGGAGGCTGAGATGGCTGAGAGGAATGGGGAAGCTGTCTGCCCTCCAGCAGCTCAGAGCTCTTCAGCAGACAGATGGGTACACTGTACATTTAACCTCTAGACTTCAATTAGTGATCTGTAAAATGGAAATAATACCACCTTACTTATTGGACCAGCAGGTTTCTATGAGAACTCTCCTAGGTATAAATGGGATTTTATGAATAGGAAAAAACGGACAAACTATACCTAACCCTAACCCCTAACATCTAACTCCTGACCCTAACCCCTAATTAGGGAGGTGGAGGAGAAGGAGGGCTGGCTGCCAACCTGGTGGAGGGATGAGGAATATTCACAAAGACCCCAGAGTCCTCAAATCCTGGGTTTACTCATTGCCAGCCAGGTGGCCTTGAGCAGGATGTCTCCACCATTGGTTTCAACTCAGTGCCTTCCTTGGGGCCTCAGTGTTTTGGAAATGATGGAATTCAGGAAGTATACAGTAGGAAACTCCTGCCCTCCAATGATTTTCAGACAGAGTCGAATGTCTCCATTTGGAGTGGAGCCCTGCGGAAAGCCTGGTTTCTGCTGTCCATGGTACCAAACTCTTGTCTAGGCTTCACTGCTTCAATCTTAGGACTCTGGGTGTGTTGAATGAGGCATTTCTATGCTGTGGAGGCTGACTTGAACTTTGTAGGATGTTTAGTGGCATATTTGGCCTGTACCCACCAAGTGTCAGCAGCTCTCCCAGTTGTGACAACCAGAAATGTCTCTAGACTTTGCTAAATGTCCTTTGGGAGGTAGGAGCCCTCCTAGCTGAGAACCACTGGTCTAGGCTAGAGGGATGCTATTCCTCTGTAAAGATATGTGAGTATGTGCCCTTCCTTTTGTTTGTTTGTTTTGTGTGTGTGTGTGTGTGTGTGTGTGTGTGTGTGTGTCCCTGCCTTTTGACTCTATACTTCTGAGTGGCACCTCTGATCTGTTTCCACTTCCAGAATGTTCCCAGGGTGTCTACCCTTCTTACTGCAGTGCACCTTAAAAACAAAACTTCTCTTAAAAATCAACAACTTCAATGGCCCTCTTGGCCACACTTAATACATGCAAAAATATGGTAATTGTGTCCATGGTAAGCACATTTGCCCTTGATTGATACAAACTCGGTGTCAGGAGAAGGAGTAGGCAGGTCACTTGAGGAGCCTCTTTGACCCAGCGCCCCACCTGGCAGACAGTGTCTGCTGTCACTGTTAAGCTCTGTCATGTAGCTTGTCTCTGTTTTTCCATCCACTTGGGAAAGAAAAAGGGAAAGACTTGTCTTAGAGCATTGTTTTCCCAGAGCCAGGGCCTCCTCTAGGTGATAGCACAGCTCCCTGAAGGTCTAGGCTCAAGTCAACCACTCCGTGGAGTGGAAGCTGGGGACATGGGATGGAATCCTGTCATGTGACCTTGGGCAAGCTATCAACCTCTGAGCTCAGATAAGGATTAAATGAGAAAGTGTTTGTAAAGAGCTGCATGGCACAAACTGCCCCACAAATCTTCATTAGGATTGTTATTATCTGTTGCTCTAAATGAGAGAATGAATAATATCACCCAGTCATTGCACCCCCATCCCTTGAGTGCTGGCAGGCTACATGGAATTCAACATCTGCCTCTCCGTTTTCAGACCCCAGCACAATATTACTTACGTGATAGACCTTCCCCGTTGGCCCTGAGCAGAATTCATATTTCTCCCTCTATGCCCATGATGCCTGGTCTGTTATTGACCTAAATTCACTAGGTTTTAATTATTCATCAAAGCAGCTTGTCTCCCCTTCCAGTCTGAACATCTTAAGGGCTATGATCCTGTTATATTCATCTTTATTAGCTTTGGCATCTAATGGCAACTGGCATATAGTTGCTGCTCATTAAATGTTTGTTGAATGAATGCACAGATTAACTGAGTAATTAACACCATGTCCCCCAGTGTTCATGCAATTTTATAAGCTACTCCCTCCATGAGGCCACATTCCTGACATCATACTTCAGAAGCATTCTAGTGCTATCCAAGCATGATCTGCCTGCAAACTATTTGTTGCCAGTCGTGACAAGGTAGATGTAGAAACTGGGAGAAAGCATGTAAAAATTTTGAGCAATTTGATAGAGTAGTTTTATGTCTATTGGATCTAATAATTTTTAAAATTGGGCTTTTCCTTTGTATTTTTTTCTTATTTTTTAAGTCATGAGGTCGGAAATTATAATAGATTACAGTTACTGAGTTCTTCTTATGTTCTGAATATTAGGTTTGTATTTCTCATTGCTTCCTTTTTCTAATAATTCAATTCCTACTATATTTTGCAATTGTATCATTCTGCAACAGATTAGAAATTTAAAAATCAAGACTGGTTTTTCATCACAAGTGTTCTGAGACATACAGCTTCAGACCATGGACCTCACTGGGTAAGCCAACGGCAGAGGAGGGCTTGCTCAGTCCCTCTCACTGGATCCCTCCCATCACTACCTGTTCTCATATCTGTCTCTCCTACTGTTTGGAAGGACATGGCGTTGTTTTTTATTCCTGTTTGGATTCCTCATATTTCTCTTTTCTTCCAAAACTGGCTGGTTCAATGGATGAAAGCTGATTCTGGTCTGGGCTCGGACAGGAAGAAAAGAGGGCAAGGGAGGGGTCCAAAGAGAGTTTGGCTAGGAAGGAAAGGTCTGGCTGGGAAGATGCTAGAATGGAGAAGAAGGCAGTCCTGAGGAGGATTGAAAAGGCTGCTAAGGAGACCAGCCTGATTGTCTGAAGCAGCTGAGGTTGAGGAGGGGAAGGGCAGAAAGGGCCCTTGAAAGTGGGAGGAGGCAATCTCAGGACAAATAAAAAGGGATATAGAATCCTTTTACAGAAGGAGTGTTAAACGTGAGGCTGTCATAATCCCCCTGAGGTGGTCAAAACTATAAATAAGTAGGTTGTGGAGAGATTCAGAAGGCCCCTCTCTTCCCACTCAGGGGTGGAGTCAATGTGGAGGTTAAGTCAGTGAAACCAACACAATCAACTGGAGGGGCAGGGGCAGGGGGATGAAACGTGCAATCTGTAGTTTCCCCCTTTAGAGAGAGAAGGTTAGGAATCCCAGGCCACAAAAGGCCGGAAGAGCAAGGCTTGATTACAGCCTGATCAATGTCATTAGCATATTTAAAGATTATGTCAAGGAGAGAGCAGAAGGGGCTCGGAAAGGCAAGAGAAAGAGAAAGCACAGAGAAACAGAATCTGGAAATCTGGAGCTGTCTGGTCTTTGGAGAGTCAGCTCCAAGGTCAAGCAAGGCTGGGGAGCAAGGGCTTTGCAGGGCTGGGCAAACCTCCCTTAAGACCTGCCAGCTTCCTCTCCTCTGATTCCACAATCCATCGCTGCTGTGACCGTCTCATCAAGAATTTGACTTTCCACAAAGAATTGCCCAGGGGGAGGGACCTCGCTGCCCATGCATTTGAGCATCTTGTCCACTCGAAAATGTTGATCGTGGTGGTGGTGATGGCGGTGACGACAGCTAACCTTCACTAAGCCAGGCATCATTCCTAGCCATTTACAAATATCAACTTGTTTAAACTACCATTTAACCTATGAGGTAGGTATTCCTAGCTCCAATATAGAGATGAGATACTTGAGGCAGTATGAGGTAAGTTTCCACTTCATATAGCTTGTAAGCAGAAGAGCCAAGACTCAATCTCAGGCTGACTCCAGAATCTAGTGTGTGCATGGGTCTAAGTCACTTCAGTCTTATCCCACTCTTCCACCCTATGGACTGTAGCCCGCCAGGCTCCTCTGTCCATGGGATTCTCCAGGAAAGAATACTGGACTGCTTTGCATTTCATTTTGTTGAAAACAATAAATTGGCAATGTAGCTGGTGCATCCATCTCTTGGGGTTGGTTAGGGTGAGTCTGTGTCAAGCTCAGCACGACCACCTCCAGTGGCTCAGATGGTAAAGAATCTGCCTGCCAGTGCAGGAGACCCTGGTTCAGTCCCTGAGTCAGGAAGATCCCCTGGAGAAGGAAATGGCAACCCACTCCAGTATTCTTGCCTGGAGAATTCCATGGACAGAGGAACCTGGCAGACTATAGCCCATGGGGTCACAAAGAGTCAGACACAATTGAGCAACTAAACACACACACAACCAACTAGGGGTTTTCAAGACTCGGGACCACGTGCCTTATTTAGAAAGTGCCACCCAGTGTAGCTAAGCTAGTGTGACCAGCTGGTTTCCTGGACACTGCCCCTCCCCACTTCAGAGCCCCAAACCCATCAGGTCCCAGCCCTGGGGACACTTTGAGCTGGAAATCAGGAGGCCAAGAACTAGCCAAGAACTAGCCTTACCAGCTATGTGAGTGTGGACAGGCCACCACCCATCTATGCGCCTCAGCTTTCTCACAAGGCATCTTACAATAACTCCCTGTCTAAATGAAGAAGCAGTTGGACCCATGAATGTGCTCAGAAGTGGGTGGAAGGAAGGAGGCGGGTGGGCGCGGCAGTACACAGAATCTCCAGGGAGGTTAGATTCTGAATTGGGTTGCAAAGTCAGAGGACCACCATTCTGGGAGTGTGGTCCACCCTGGGTGCTCAGGGTTCCTGGTGAGGGGTTGCTCCTGGTGCTGCAGGAGGATCTGCGGGGTAGTTACATTTTTTTCCTCGCCTTTCGGCTCTGGTGGAAGGAAGGAAGACATTGAAGTCAAAAGTTCTGTCCATCTGGAAGAGCTGGAGGGGAAAGTCTTTAGGGGCTGAGTAAGTCAGGAGCTGCTTCCCAATGCTTGGGGGCGGGATTGGGAGCTAGGGAGCCAACGTGGATGGGGGCCAGGAGGTCTGGCGGGGTGGCTGACCCCACCCTGAGCGCTCGGCCGAGAGGGGGCGCTGTGGCCTACTCCTCGCCCAGTCCACGGGATTCCCAGCCGCCGCTATCCCCTGTAGCGCAGTGCGCGCTCGACTCTCCCCCTCCTCCGCGGTCTGAGGGCGGCTAGTCCTGCCCGGCACCGCCATCTCGCCTGCTCTCGGGGTTCCTAGGTTCACCTCCTTGCCGGGACCAAACTGGGCAGGCGCTTTTTAGTAGAATGAATTTAAGAACGAATGAATGAATGAGAAGGGTTCCTCCCTCAGAGCTGTCACACCTCAGCGCGCTCCTGGCGTGTCAGTGCCAAAGGCGCGGGGATCTGGCCCTCGCCCCGCTGAGGTGGGGGCGGCGGGGACTTTCTCCCCGCCCCGCGGCAGGGAGAGAGCTGCCCGAACGCAGCGCCCAGCTTCACCCGGCTTCCGCGGCGGCACTGCTCAGTCCGGGCTGCCCTATTCCCCAGCCTCCAATAGCTTCTGTCTCATAGATTCACCTGAGGCTCCCCCCCGCCCCCGCCCGGGACCCCCTCAGACTCTCCTGGACTCCTTGGGCCCCAACCTGAAATCCGGCGGAAGGAGGGAAGCTGCCTCCTCTCCCACCCCACCCCACCTCCCCAGCTTCTCCCCGGGCTGCGGCGGCCGCCAGCGCCGCCAGTGCGCCCCGCCGATTGCCGCAAACCCGGCTCGAGGAAAGGGGGTCAGCGCCGTTAGGGCGCGGGGAGCCGCCCCCGGAAAGAGCCGGGGCGGAGGAGGCGGGGCGGGGGGAGGGAGCGGAGGGGGCGAGGCGCTGAGGAGGGAGCGGAGGGGAGGGCAGAGGAGAGGAGGGGGAGGGGACGCCCAGGCGAGGGGGGCGGGGAGCCGCGGCGAGTATCGGCGCGGGCCGAGGGGGAGACGGCGGGGGCGAGGCGGGCTCCCGGCGGGCGCGAGGCGGCCGCGGGCCGGGCTGAGTCAGGAAGCGGCGGCTGGACTTGCCCGGGAAGAGGAGAGCGAGAGCCCTCCGGGCCGGGCTGCGGGGCCGGGGAGCGCGGAGCCGGGCACCTCCGCCACCGGCGGCGACACAGAAGCTCGGCGCCCACCCGGCGCAGCCCGAGCCCGCCCCCGCCGGGATGTCCCGGGGACCCAGGCTTCCAGCGCGGTGACCGAGCGAGCCTGAGGATGGGACGGCGCCCGCAGCTCCAGCTTGTCAAGGTAAGAGCGAGCCAGTCAGCCCTCGAGCACCGGGGGCCCCCAGTTCCGGGCGCGCAGGGCTGGCTCCGTGGGCAGTGGGTGTGATGCGGGGGTGTGATTGGGTGTCACTGAGCAGAACTGTGCCCAGGTCCGGGGGCGGCCGAGGTTTAAGGGGCAGGCCAACTCCCTTTTCTTGGACCTCTGGAGCCGGCGTTGAGCGGTAAGGGGAGAACTCAGGTGGAAAAAAAAAAAAAGGAAATCATTGTGGCGAAGATGCGGGAATGTTGGCTGGCGTTGGGGGTGGGGGTCGGCGGGGTCCGCCCACTCGGGCAACCAGCTCTGCGAGCGGAATCGCTCTAAGCTTTGGGAACCGACTCAGGGTTCCTCTTCCCACCCGTCCCGTGTAGACCGGGGTCCCGGGACAGGAAGCTCGGGAGGGGACGGAGGGTTCCCCATCTGCCCCAGAGCGCCCCCCGCCCTGTTCCTGGGAGCTCCTTCCTGCCCCTGAAAGTCCGGGGAGATAAATGTCCCCCGCGCCTGCGAACCCTGGATCAATATCGCAACCTCCGGAGAGCCGACCGAGCATCCGGCGGTGGTTACCGTTCCTCCGCCGCCGCTGCAGCCGCCGCCGGCCCGCCCGTGGGATCGCAGCGCTCGCTCTCCGGTCCTTTTCACTCGCGGTTCCCTGTGACTGCTCGCTCCTGTCCTGGCTCTGGCGACGCGATTCCTGTGCCCGGAGTTTAGGAAGTCTCCAGGTCTCACGTCCGGACAGATCTCACGTCTGTCCGCTGAAGTTCGGGGGTGACGAGGGCTCCCCCTGGGCCCCGGGGAAGGTCTTAAGGGTCGACAACCCGGCCCGCAGCTAGTGACGGCCGCCACTTGCAGGTGCCGGGCGATTCCCAAAGCGGTTCGCCTTGCGGGGTGTAGGTGCGCAAGCAGCAGCCGGAGAGAGGGGTGGGTGGGCCTCGGCGGGCTCTCGCCTTGAGGATCCCGACTCCGCAGGGTCAGAGTGGACAGCCTGAGCACTGACAGCGGCTTGACGGGATTCAGAGCATTTAAAACCGATTACACTCAAAAGAATGGATTTGGGGGAGACTGAGCGACTGAACTGAACTGAACTGCGGATTGACTGATTTCCATTTTTCCATCAGTTATTAAACCAGCTGTACGTATGATGCACACAAAGTGATTTGAGTTAAACCACCAAGATTTAAAAATGCAACTGCTGCCTGGTCATCAATTGAGACGTTATTAGTTACCTAGGTTTCCTCTATTCTCTTTGTCCCTCTCCCGAATAGTTATGTTAGTTTTTTAAAAATGAGTAAATGTTGGTCTGAGTAAACCCATATCCCCTCCCCCACGCCTTACCTAGGACTAGGGGTGAACCCAGAATTTATTTTGGGTAATCAGGGAGACCCAGGGAGGGAAGCAGGAGGAAAAACATCCAGAGAGCTTGAATAGATGGCACTGAATGGGAATATTTTCCCAAAGGCTGCTGCTGCTAGTGCTAAGTCGCTTCAGTCGTGTCCGACTCTGTGCGACCCCATAGACGGCAGCCCACCAGGCTCCCCCGTCCCTGGGATTCTCCGAGCAAGAACACTGGAACGGGTTGCCATTTCCTCCTCCAATGCATGAAAGTGAAAAATGAAAGTGAAGCTGCTGCTAAGTCGCTTCAGTCGTGTTGGACTCTGAGCGACCCCATGGACTGCAGCCCACCAGGCTCCTCCGCCCATGGGATTTTCCAGGCAAGAGTGCTGGAGTGGGGTAGTGTGTACCAAACCTGGGTCTAAATTTACAAAACAGAAAAAAATTCAACGTTTCAAACAGATTCAAAGGATTGAGCTGTAGGTTTTTGTTTTTAAGTTTACATGGTAATAGGTAAATGTTCTTTCTCTAGACTTTCTTTAAATCATGTGCCAATTTCTGCTTAGAATTATGATGCTTTTCTAAAAGAAAAAAATTTTCTCTTATTGTTGTCGTTGTGTGTGTGTGTGTGTGTGTGTGTGTGTGTGTGTGTGTGTGTATGCTTCCTGCTAGGTCGTGAGATGTGTGCCCTTTATGTCTGGCCTAATGAACTCAGTAGGTGCTCAGTAAACGCACTGAATGAGTAAGATGCAGTGAAGGAATGATCAGCTAATGCAGTTTCATTTAAATAACTACTTTCTTCTTTTATTTATATGGCATATGCAACTTGTTGGGTAGTGTTTTACCTGCTTTACAAATACTAAGTCATACTGTCCTCCTAACAGCTCCGGGAAGCCGAAATTATTCCTGAGCACGGAGAGGCTCTGTAACTTGCTCAAGGTCATACAGCCAGTGAATAGTGGAGCCAGAATTCAAACTCAGGCACTTCAACTCTAAGACTTTCTTTTGTTAGCTTTTACCAGAAAATATCTGAAGCCGCTAAAATCTCCTTGACTTCTGCCAGATGGGAGATAACTCAGGTAGTTTTGTCAGTATGAACATCTGAACCTAGGTGAGTGGTGGTGGTTGGTGGTTTAGTCCCTATGTTGTGTCTGACTCTTATAACCCCATGGACTGTACCCCGCCAAGCTCCTCTGTCCATGGGATTTCCCAGGCAAGAAATACTGGAGTGTGTTGCCACTTCCATCCCCAGGGGATCTTTCTGACCCAGGGATCAAACCCACGTCTTCTGCATTGGCAGGCAGATTTTTACCACTGAGTCACCAGGGAAACCCAAATCTAGGTGGGGTTCATCCAATATGTGGCTCTGACCCTCAACAAGTCAGCCAGTATCAGGAAAGGTGGGAAGGATCTGCTCTGGAGCCCCTCTTGTGGGCATCACACTGTACTGATTACAGAGACTGGGGGAGACTGTGTGCACATGTGCATGAGTGAGAATATGTGTGTGCATGGGAGGGGCCTTGTATATGTCAGTGAAGGAAAGAGGATGAGCATGAATCTGTGTGGATGCCAAGGGGACAGGTGAAATATGGTCTCTACCCCCAGGGGAGGGCCAGGGACTGAGCACCTCTGAATCTCCTACCCAACAGCCACAGGTCCTCGCAGGGAGACTCGAGTGTGACTCAGAATAGCGGGTGTGGTTGAGTGTGAGAAGTGGAGAAGGCAAGGCCTGGTGAGCTATCTAAAGTGAGTTCCACAAAGAAAGCTGGTTTCATGGCTGTTGTCATAAAAGCAATCTAGCAGTATTACACAAAGTTTGAAAACCAGAGGGGAAAATTATTACAATCTCTCCCTCCTAACACAGCTATTGTTGCCATTTTGAAAATAATCCCTGCAAGCATTTTTTTTTTTCAAGCACACATTTGGTCACAGCTGTGGCCCTTGGGGAAGTCCTCTCACTTACTGTCACAGTCCAAGTCCATCCCGTGTTGTTCCAGGGCCTGGAGAGGGAGAACCTCAACATCTCTGTGTTCCCTGTGAGGGGATGCTCTTTTGCCATGTCTGTATCCAGCACTTCGGGGCCATTTCCCAATTGCTTCTTTGACAAATAATGTGGAGCCAGGTTTTAAGGGGAGCCTGGGCAGGAAGGGAAATGAGGGCAAAAAAGTGAGCCGTGTCGGGGACTTCCCTGGTAGTCCAGTGGCTAAGATTCTCAATGCAAGGGGCCCAGGTTCAATCCCTGTTCATAGAACTAGATCCCACATGCTGCAACTAGGAGTTAGCATCCTGTGACTGAAGATCCTGCATGCTGCAACTAAAACCTAGCATAGCCTAATAAAGATTATATATATATATATATATAAAAGTGAACCATGGGGAGTGGAGACAGCTGGCATGGCCACAGTCCAGGGACAAAGGAGGAGAGGGGAGCCATCAGGATTTGATATGCCCAGCCCTGCATAGAGGCATGTCTTGGGTCTATCCAGTTCTTAAGGAAGGCATAGATTTGTGGAAATACAGAACACTCTCTAGGGGCTTCCCAGTGGTAAGGAATTCTCCTGTCAATGCAAGAGGCACAAGAGACTAGGGTTTGATCCCTGGGTCGGGAAGATCCCCTGGAGAAGGGAACGGCAGTCCACTCCAGTATTCTTGCGTGGAGAATCCCATGGACAGGAGCCTGGCAGGCTACAGTCCATGGGGTTGCAAAGAGTTGGACAGAACTGTGTGACTGAGCAGGAGCAGGACACTGCCCAACGGCCAGTGAGGATGAACTCAAGTGGAAAATCCATTTCTCACCCTCTCTAACATTTGGCTCCTTGGAAAGCATCAGCGGCCAGTGGGATTCAGCTGCAAAGGAGGAGTTTAGAGGGTGAAGTTGCCCCTTGGCAGCACCCGAAGTGCCCACGACGCTTATGAGCCCATAGGCCTGAGCCTCAGCTGTGATGTGACCTAGAAGGAAGGAGTTAGGCACAGGGTTGATAATTTTTAGCAGCTTTTGGGGTGGAAAGACCTTCAGCCTGGGAGTCGGCAAACCTGACATTATTCACAGCTATGCCTATGTGACTTCAAATAAGTCACTTTTTCTCTCTGAGCCTCAGTTTCTCTGTAAACAGGAGTATTTGACTAGATTCCCTCTTACATTTCACATCTGTGTGAAAGATGTGTCAATTCATATGGTTGAGATAAGGATGAAATGCATCAACACCTGCAAAGTGCTTGGACCAGCTCCTGATGCAGTTTGCTTTCAGAAAAAGCTGCAAGTTGACTGCTCTTCGTAGAAAATGAGCTGATGCAGGAAGAAAACAACCAGAAAAACCTCTTGGACATTCCGCATCTAGCATTTTTGCACCTTTCACCCTTCACAGCACTGGGCCTAAGAATAAACTGCACGTAGTAAGTGTTTCACAAATGTTTGTTGGCTGACTGGATAGGATTGTTGCTGCTTCCTTCGGTGTAGTGTTGTGTGATCACAGAGGACCCACTGCTGTTCCCACGAGATGCAGTTGTCATGTCCAAACAGACTGAGAGATGCCAAAACCACCCTAGCAGAAAAGCTGTCTCTGATGCAAAAAAAAATGGAAACTGCCCCTAAGCCCACTATGGTTATTTTCAAGAGAAAAGGAAAAGGAAGCGCCAAACAGCCAATGTAGCACCTGGTGATTTGGAGAAGCCACCACAATGAGAAGCCCTCATACTGCAACAAAGAGTGGTCCCCCACTCGCTGCAACTAAAGAAAGTCCATGCAACAACAAAGACCCACTTCAGAGCTAAAGCCAAGTCTTAGCTACAGTTTTATCTTCAGTGGGTGAATTTGTTAATTACAAATAACTCCTGTCTGCTTAGATCTTCCAGGGCCGCTGTCAGCAGAGTCCGTTGGAAGTGGCATCATTGCATACTTTTTATTTTTTTATTTTTGGTATTTATTTGGTTGTGCTGGGTCTTTGTTGCAGCACGTGGAATCTTTACATTTTGTCCTGTGGGATCTAGTTCCCTGACCAAGAATTGAACTGGGGTCCCCTGCGTTGGAAGCATGGAGTCTTAGCCACTGGACCACCAGGGAAGACCCAGCACAGTCAAAGATAAATAAATATTAAAAAATTTTTTCAAGGAGGAAAACTACTTTATGGGATCATCATAATGACTTCATGAGATATCAAGTGTGAAATTAAGCCCAGTTGCACATTGTCTGGCACACAGTAAGTGCTCAATAAATTTTAACTGTAATAATCACTTAATAAATTTTTACTGAATTTTATCAATCCAAGGAATAACAGGAGGAGTGGTGAGGGGAAGGGAGACAGAGGAAGGAATACTTAGCAATGTACAATCTTCTCCTGCCCCACGTCCTCTTCACAGTCCCTGGGGAGAAGGGATGGGGGCCCCTGCCCTCAGCCAAGCTAGAAGGGCAAAGGATGGGGGTGCCTGCTGTTGGCCCTCTGAGCATCTCTGACGTGAAAATATTTGACAATAAGGCTAGAGATATGTAGGGAGGATAATACAAAATGGTTAACTCACTGGTACAAACAATTACGTTGAAAACAACTAGCTGGATTCTATTAAGCAACAGATTATTAAACATTTCTTTTGAAAGCAATTGGTGTCGGCTTCCACGACATTAAGAAACTGGAAGGTCGGAGAGGGATAGAGGAAGGGAAAGAGGAAGACTTAGGGGAATATGGACGTGCCTTTCCTTTTCCTGTGAAGTGGGTGGGGGGAGATGCAGGTCTGGGCAATGGGTCCCCTCGACAGACAGAACCACTGACTCACAAGCTTTCACCGAATGTGTTTTTGGCAGCTCCCCACCCAGCAGCCATGAAGCCACTTTAGGGGCTGATGAAGTGTTTTGTGAATGCTCTATCTTCCCTATGAACACAAGTAACATCATCCCAGTCCCACCTCTGGGTTTGCTGGCCCCAGAGAGCAGCCCCCAGCGAGGTGCTTAGAGGTAGAGTTCGTGGGGCACACACCTGTTCCCTTCACCTGTCAGTCAGTTCCCATCCTCCAGCCAGTGTGGCCAGGAGCCAGGATGCCTAGGTCAAAGCCCAGGACAGAAACTGACCAGACTGGTCCAGCTGCTTCCTCACCTGAAGAACCTGGGAGGCCTTGTTTGTTCTAGGCTGTTGCTGTTTAGTCACTAAGTCATGTGCAACTCTTTTTCGACCCCATGGATTGTAGCCTGCCGGGCTCCTCTGTCCATGAGATTCCCTAGGCAGGAATACTGGAGTGGGTTGCCATTTCCCTCTCCAGGGGATCTTCCTGAGCAGACTACAATTTGGAGCCCATTCATAGTGAGTTTTAAGAGGTAGTAGTGCTACCCGGAGGCACTGTGGGACTTAGTTGAACCTTTAAGCACTGGGAGGTCAGGCCTTTGGGACAACGTATTGTTCAGTATTCCTGCCAGGTCCATGAAGCTGAAGAGCTGGAGGGCAGGCTGCCCAGGGTGACTGGCTGGGTCAAGAGATGGCTGTGACATTTCCATTGACAGAGAGAGTTTCCCCAGCTTTGATTTGTGTCTCCCCAGTCTCCTTGGCAGGTGTGTGAAGGGCTCAGTGGTTTCCAGAGGCCCCAGCTGTTCCTGAAGCAGCCCCCCACTGTGCAGACAGAGCTGGGTGGGGTACAGAGGAAGGACCAGGGATCAGAGGGCTGAACAGTGCAGGCTAGAGACAGAAACTAGGCCCAGAAGGGCTTTGGCTACCCTGGGGAAGGGTCAAGGGAAAGTCTCAGGCTATCTAAGGAGCAGAATGTCCCCCTGCACTGAGGGCCTTGACCCCTCAGGCAGAAACAAAGGCCCAGCTGGGCACCCGTGGGCTGGCTCAGGATCCACAATTTTATTATGTAAGATTCGAACATGCAGACAGAGAGAAACCAAAGATGTTGTAGAGATGGAAACTGCTGGCTAAAGTTGGCATGAGAAGAAGAGATCAGGACAGAAAGGCTGGGAGAAAAGAGGAGAGAGAGAGGGAGGGAGAGAGGGAGAAAAGGAGAGCGAAAGAGGTGAAGCAAAGAAGTGCATGGTTTTTTGGCCTTTCTTGCTTCGTGCTTTCTCCTTAGCAGCCAGGAGAACTGAGGCCAGAGATGGCTTTTACTGGAAACCCCTTCCCCATTTCTTATACGAATTACCCTCACCCTCTCTAACCTGCTGCAGGGAACACCTTCCTCGGGCACCAGGGTCAGGATGCTCTGAGTCACTCTGTATGGAGGCTGCAGCTACCTGCCCAAGGGAAGGAGCAACCCCATACCCTCCAGCACCCCCTGGCCTGGGCTTCCCATTGCCCAGTTCAGAAGGAACAAAGCCTGTTGCCTTTGAGGTTCTAACTGGTCCCCAGTGTGCAGTCTGTCTCTTTCTTATACACACACACACACACACACACACACACACACACACACACACACACACGCTGGGATCCTCAGGGAGTCCTTTGCAGCATTAATAACAGCATCCCCCAGTTGTTACCCCCTTAGAGGCTATTGCACAGTCAAACCGGTGAGACAAGCATGCGGCACCCACCTACTCAGGGCCAGGGCTGGAGGGCTGGCACCCAGAAGAGCACCTGGGCCTCCAGGGACCATGGGGTCAACAGTGGGAGTGGGCAGTAGGTTGGACCATCTCTGTGGCCATGCCTTAGGCCACGCATGCATGGCCGGGAGGCCCAGAGGTAGTCCATGGAGGGATGCCTGTGTCCTGGACTTGGGCTGAGTTCCTACCTCTCCCCTCCTTCCTTTTCCCTCCACTTTGTCTGACTTCTCTGCCCAGATGCACCATTCACTGAGCTCCCTCTGTGCCAGTGTCCACACGCACGACCCCACGGAGTCCTCCTGTCCTACTCCAAGTGTGAAAGAACCAGATAGCCCCGCACCTCCCCACCCGCTCTTCTGGGCCTCTGCCCAGCCCTCCCTCCTTGCTAACCCCACAGAAGACTCATTTCTGCCAGTCACCTGCCTTTGGCCATCCTGTTCCTCCTTCTAGGGCTTCCGTTCCCCAGTCTTTTTTAATATAATTTTGAGGTCCCCTGGAGCGGGGAATGGCAACTCACTCCGGTATTCTTGCATGGAGAATCCCATGGATGGAGGAGCCTGGCAGGCTGCAGTCCACAGGGTTGTACAGAGTTGGACATGACTGAACTGTCTTAGCACGCATGCACATTTATTTTTATTATTTACGAGTTTTATTTTTGGCCTTGCTAGGTCTTTGTTACTTAGGGCTTTTCTCTGGTTACGGTAAGCGGGAGCTACTCTCTAGCTGTGGTGTGCGGGCTTCTCATTGCAGTGCTTCCTCCTATTGCTCTGGGGCATGCAGGCTTCAGTAGCTGTGGCACATGGGCTCGATAATTGTGACTCCTGGCCTGTAGAGCACAGGCTCAAAAATTGTGGCACGTGAGCTTAGCCGTGGCATGTGGGATCTTCCCAGAGCAGGGATTGAACCCATATCTCTTGCAGTGGCAGGCAGACTCTTTACCACTGAGCCACCAAGGAAGCCCTCTTCTCCAGTCTCTCTGCATCGGTCCTATCTAACAGGACCACCAAATTCTTTCTGAAATATCACTACCCTCTCCTCCAGGAAGCCCTCCAGGCTAATCTCACTGGTCCTTCCTTTGCTTGCTCTCCCCACCGTTCATGTGAGCCTTTAGCTCATGGTGGAGCCTGGGCTCCCCCAACAACAGGGGACCTGCAACTCTTTGTTGTGTTCCCCGACAGGATGCTCAAAACATTTACCAAGCAGACCGTGCATGGACCCCTGGTCTCTCTCATCTCACTGTAGCCCTTGTCCCCCTGTAGATTCTGAGCTCTGCCTGGGCCAGGAGGACTCCCTTAAAAATAAAAACAAAAAGGACTGTGTCCCCAGCACCTAGCCCAGCACTCCAAGCACTGTAGGCATACAATAGACACTGAATTCAGTGGAGGGCATCTTCCCCTCCAGCTCCCCAGTGAACATTTATCTGTGTGCGTGGAGGTGCTATAGCGACAGGAGGCAGAAGTGACAAGCTAGATGGATAAATCCCCCGGCTCTGCATGTGCATTTATGACTTGGTGGCTTATCGAGTGCTACACTGATGGCAGCTCTTAGTAACATTTAGCGATTCTGGTCCTGCCCTGTGTTCCATCCCTGATCCTCATAGCGCCGGGGCGTTCGTCCACGTGTAGAAGCACAAACAGTGTTTTGTTCCATGAGGGGTTCTGGGCAGGGCTGGTGGGAGACATTGCCAAAGGGAGGTTTGGAGCTGAGCTGAGGACAGAGAAGTGAGAACCTTCTCAGAACCTGGGGTCTTGAGAGAGCAAGTCAGGGTGCTTTAGTCCCCAAGGAAGGGGCTGGGAAGGAGGTTTCGGGCCAGCCTGGGGCTCCCTCCCTGCCATTGTCCCAGTTCTGCTGGTTAAGAGGCAGGAATAGCCAGGCAAGGCAGAGGTGGCAGAGGACACAGGCAAAAGGGAGTGGGCCCATTCTTGGCTCCATCCGTGGGATCCCATCTCTCAATCCACATCCCGCTCCTCCAGCTCCCTGTGGGTGGGGGGTGGGGCAGCTTTGGTGTCTTTCGCTCTAGGTTGCTGGGCCTCAGTGGTCTTATTATGAATGCTGCTGCCAGGCTGTGAAAATCTGGGCCTAGGCAGTGGCGCAAATGCACCCCTGAGAAGCAGAGCATCCTTCAGGGAGTCTCCCGCAACTGTCCCTAAAGTTGAGGAGGCAGGAGGCCTGGCTGGCTGACCTTGGGCAAGTCCCACAACCTCTCTGGGCTTGGCCCTCCTCTGGACCACGATGGGGAATCAAGGAGGAAATGCCTGTGTGGCAAGGGGCCTGACCCCACCAAAGCTCCTGAGTGGGACCTGCTGCTTTCCCCCTGTGAGATCCCTCCCCCAGCCTCCACTGTCCCCTCACCCCCACCCACTCCTCCCCTTAATGCTGAGCCCAACAGGTACTTAAGACTCTCCTCCTCCATGGAGCCTTCCCTGATGAGTTGGCCATTGCATTCTCTCCCCCAGCTAAAGTGGGGCTTCTCAAGTCAGCTATAGGGAAGAACCGCGTGGGTCTTTCCAGTCCATGGCACTTGGGCTTGTCGTGCATGACGACCATGCAGCCTGTACCACACGACTCTCCTGCAGAGCTGGACAGCGTCTGAACTGGGTCTAGATCCTGTTCAGTGAGATCACAGCAAAGAGAACTTCACACCAGCGTTTCCAGATGTCACTGTCTGTAGCAGTCTGCAGCCCCACATCAGTCCCCACTGCTCTTTCAGCGGGCCAGGATGCACAGCCAGAATCCCTGGTTCACTTTTCAAGGGAGTCTGGCTGCCCACCAGCCCTGCCCCTGTGTGCCTCCTGCTGGAAGACTCAGTGCTATAGCCACTGGGCTGGGCTGCCAAGTAGGGAGTAGGAAAAACCCCTGTCCCAGAGGGCGGAAACCTTTGTCATTCAGAGCCCTTACCACTCGGCAGGTTCTGGATGGGCCTCTCCCCTGCCTTGTTCTTACTCATCAACCTGCACCTTATATCACCCACCAAGGTTGAGGGGATCAGGGAGGAGGACGACCCATGACACTCACAGAGCTCAGGTGAGACGAGGGAAGCCCTTCCTCTGTGGTGGGCTCACCCCCACAGCTCGTAGGACTTAGCCCCACGCTGGTTCTAGCCCTTGTCGCTGGGCTCACTCAAGATAAGGGAACGTGACTTCTGCAGGGTGAGCGCTGTCTCCCGCTTTGAGGAACTGGACCGGGGGTGGGGGGCAGGCTGGCAGAGCCCTGCCCACTGGCTCTGGGAAATGCTACATCCATCCATGCCCTCCCTGTGTTGCTTGATCCCCACCGTTGGCTGCACCCACAGGTGGCTGCCTGGCTGTGTCAAGACAGCAGTGAGCAGAAGGACCTCTCATCCGTTGGTCAAGAGGGGGTCATTCTCGCCAGTCTCCTGCCGTCAGGCTGAGGCTAGGCGGTGGGGGAATGACCAGTCCAAGTCCACAGAGTGAGATCAGGGCCTCTTCTTATCCTGCAGGATCCCCACTTTTGCCCTCCCATTTTTTTCCAAAGTTCTCCCAGTAACCATCTTCCTTCCAACCCTCCCAACTTCCATGATGGGCCTGCAGGTGAGGACTTCCAGAACTGAGAGGGAGCTGCAAAACTCTCCAGCCCAGAGTTTCCCCTGCTCAGCACCACTGACATTAGGGACCATTCCTTGTTGGGGCTTCCCAGATGGCTCAGTGTTTAAGAATCCACCTGCCAATGCAGGAGACATAGGTTCAGTCCCTGGGTCAGGAAGATCCTCTGGAGAAGGAAACGGCAACCCACTCCTGTGTTCTTGCCTGGAGAACTCCATGGACAGAGCAGCCTGGCGGGCTACAGTCCATGGGGTCTCAAAAGAGTCAGATGTGACTCAGCAACTAAACAACAACAACAAATTCCTTGTTGTGGGGCTGCCCTGTGTATCTGAGGACGCTAAGCAGCATCGCTGACCTCTAACCATGAAATGCTGGTAGCCTCTCCTAGTCGTGGCAACCCAGAATATCTCCAGATGTTGCCTCCCGTCCCCCAAGGGACAGAATTGCCCCCGTGGAGAGCCACTGGGTCAGTGCAGTTCTCTTTCAATTCTGGTGAAGTTTCAGAATCACTTGGAGAACATGATAAACTAGAGACACTCCCAGGTTTCCCCGCAGACCCAGTCTCTAAAGGGAAGCCCAAGAGACAGAATTTTCTCTCTCCTGGCTGCCAGGCACTGGTCTGAAACTTGCGATTTTGTCTAATTTACTTCTTTTACACGTAGAGAAACAGGCAGGGCCATTGCCCATTTTATGGAGGATTATTTGGTTATTCCTAACCTTTGCCCTGAATCTCCCTGCTGAATGGGTTTGGGTGGTTCAGCAGCCCCCTTTAAACCACCCTCATGGCCTTGGAAGGCAGTCACTTCTCCAGGAAAAAAAAGAGCCTTGGACCCTTGAGCGGTTTTCTCACAGAAATTAATTGCCATCCATCTGATGATTTCATGCCGCCTCCTCCCCCCAACCGCTTCACATCTTTTTATCTTTTTCAAATTTTTAATTGTATTAATTAATTTATTTTAATCAGAGGCTAATTACTTTACAATATTGTGGTGGTTTTTGCCACACATCGACATGGATCAGCCAGGGGGCACATGTGTCCCCCCATGCTGAAACCCCCCACCCTCCCTCCCCAGCCCATCCCTCTGGGTTGTCCCAGAACGCTGACTTTGAGCGCCCTGCTTCACGCATGGAACCTGCACTGGTCATCTATTCTACATAATACACGTGTTCACGTCTCTTTGCAAAGGCAGCTTCTTAAAGGACAACCCTCTTCTGCCGACACAGAAGTCTCCCCTCACCTGACGCTTGTCAGAGAGTGGGCCGAGCGAGGGCGCGGCTGACATCTCCGCGCTGACCCCAACACCTGTCTCCCCGTGTAGCAGATGCTTCTCCCACCCCTCATGGGTGGACCCCTGGTGTCTGGGAGCGGCTCCCAGTTGAGCAGCTCCCAGGGGCCGGGGGCTGGAGCCCCACTGCCCCGTGAGAACCAAGATGCACCCTTCCTGAGCCCCCAGCTGACAGGGCTGCGCTGGAGTCTACCCCTCAGTCCCCACCGCCAGCTCTCAGGGAGCCGGGCTATGCCCTGGAGCTAGAGGTCAAGAGGGAAAGGAAACCTGTACCTCCTCTTTGGAGGAGTCGTGCAGCTTAGCGAGGGGGGGGCGGGCGCTTATTACGGGAGCAAAGGAGTGAAGTAGCAGGGAAGTGGGGTGGGGTGCATCCTGAGCCCAGGGCGCCAGGGAGAAGGCCTGGAGGCGGAGCACCCCGGTGTGCCTCACTCCCTGAAATGCAGGCAGGAGATTTTCCTTTCCATTTTTTTCCTCTCTGCACACCAGCAATTTAAGTTAATTAAATGTAATAATAAATTATTTCTCAATGGCCTAGAATAGAATAATCTTTCACTGCTCACCCCCTTTGGGGAAAGCACAGGCTCTTTGCTTTGAGGTTGTGGCTGTCCTAGACAGAGGCCGTGGGGGGAGGAGCTGACCTGGGGCAGGATGGAGGTGGGAAGGAAAGGTGGTGGGAGGGGCAGAAGTCCTGGGTCAGCTTCAAGGGCTGAGAAGGGGCATCCGGCGTCACTACCCTCTGCCCCAAGTCTGGTTTCACTCTGGCTAGTCTCTGGCTACTGCATGAATCAGGAAATGCACCCCACCCCCAGGAGTCCCATCTCTGCTGATGTGCTGCCTGCAATTCTAGCCTCCAGAGACCCCCTCTACTTGGCACCTCTGTGCAGGGCAGAAATCTCAGAATTGTGTGTGGGCTCTGCACCTCCCCCGTATTGCCATTCTGTCTCTACAGACATATCCCCTGTGGGCACACAGGTTTCCGGAGAGTTGATTGTGCATATGTTTTATTCCTGCATGCCAGATCCTGATTTTTAAATCCAACGGGAGAGCCATCTTTCTAAAGAAATCTTGATTTATGATCCCTCCTCTTCTTCATATTTAGATTTTCTTCTCCTGGCTTTGCTTAAAACAGGCTGTTACCTTAAAAACCACAGCTTTGATAAAGGGTCAATATCCAAAATATATAAGGAGAACCTATACAACTCAATAGCCAAAGCACCCCTCCAAACAAAAGTGAGCCCTGTAAATAATCCAATGAAATCTGAGAAATGCAAATAAAAACACAAGAAGTATCATCTCACATCTGAGAATGGGTATTATAAAAAAGACAAAATAAGTGCAGGGGAGGATGTGGAGAAAAGGGAACCCCAGTACACTGTTGGTCGGAATGTAAATGGGTACAGCCACTGTGAAAAATAGTATGGAGTTTACTCAAAAATTAAAAGTAGAACTACCATGTGATACAGCGGCTCCACTTCTGGGTATGTATCCAAAGGAAATGAAATCACTACCTTGAGATATCTGAATCCCTGTGTTCATTGCGAAATTGTATACGATAGCCCCTTGGACAGCAAACAGTAAGGAGATAAAACCAGTCAATTCTAAAGGAAATCAACCCTGAATATTCATTAAAAGGACTTAATACTGAAGCTCCAGTACTTTGGCCACCTGATGCGAAGAGCCAACTCATTAGAAAAGACCCTGTTACTGGGAAAGATTGAGGGCAAGAGGAAAAGGGGGCGGCAGAGGATGAAATGACTGAATGGCACGACTGACTCAATGGACATGAGTTTGAGCAAACACTAGGAGATAGTGAAGGACAGGGAAACCTGGCGAGCTGCAGTGCAGGGGGTCGCGAACAGTCGGATGCAACTTAGTGACTGAACAACAATACAATAGCTAAGATACAGAAACACAAAAGTGTCTGCCAATGGATAATATTATTAAGACATGAAAAGAAGGAAATCCTGCCATTTGTGATGACATGGATGAGCCTCGAGGGCATTATGCTGAATGAAATAAGACAAAAAACAATAAGTACCTTATGATCTCACATGTGTGTGGAATCTAAAAACTTCAAACTCAGAGAAACAGAACAGATTGGTGATTGCCATGAGTGAAATGGAGATGTGGGAATGGGTGAAGGTAGTCAAAAATACAAACTTCCAGTTATAAGATGAATACATTCTGGGGGTGCAATGGACCGTGTGTTGACTATAGCTAACAATACTGTGTTGAGTATTTGAAAATTACTAAGAGAGTAGATCTTAATAGTTTCTAACACACTCACATAATTATAACTATGTGAGATAATGGATGTGTGTAACTAATTGTGGTAATCATTTTGCAATGTGTATCGAATCATCATGTATACTTTAAATTTATACAATGTTATATGTCATTTCATTAAAGCTGAAAAAGACCATCAGTTCAGTTCAGTTCACTATAGCGCAGAGCAAAGCAGAGTCAGGATGGTCAGATATTTGGGCTGTGGAGCCAGGGGGACCCCAGAACCCAGGAGGAGTGGGCTTTCCTTCCTTGGCCAGCAGGCGGCAGTGTTCGCTGAGGGTCTTTTGCCTCTGGCGCTCTCCAGGGAGGGCTGCAGTCTTGGCCTCACTGGGGAGCCAGGGGCAGATTTTGGCCCCAAGTCAGGATCTGCCACAGTCTCCTGGGCCAGGGAAGGCAGCCAGGCTCAGGTTCTTCGCCCAGTTACTGAAGGGTCTCCACTGAGTTTGTGTCTCTCCCGCTCTCTGGGTCTGTCTCTGTACCTACAAATGATGAAACTGACCAGCTATGACAAGCTGATGCTCAGGAATCCACCTCCACACTTCAGGCCGGCTGGATCCATCTCAGCCTGGTGTCTGAGCCCTTCCACAGGTGGTCTGTGCTGCCCCCAAAGCTCAGGACCTCCCCCTCTCCCGCCTGGAAAGCCCTCTCTCTCCTTCTCACAGTCTGGCTGCTCTGCCATCCTCCAGCTCACCTCCGCCAGGAAGCCTGCCCACGCCGCTGCCTTGTGCTGACCCCTCCTGTAGTCCTATAGTCCGCCTGCACTCATGCACACCTTGCCTTGCCATTCTCCTCTGTGTGTGTGTATCTGTTGTGTATGTGTGTCTGTGTGTCCTTCCCCACCTCTTTTGAATTCGTTTCCTTTTCTTCAAATCAAGGAATTCTGGACTGCTTGAATGTAGAATCCCAATTCAGCAGGGAGCTCGGTGAAATCACTTAGTTGGATGGTTTAAAAAAAAAACAGGAGACAAAAATCAAAACAACTTTCCTTTAAGCTGAAAACCCCTTTTTCCTTTGAAAAAGGAAGCTTACAGAGAAGGCAGAACAGTCTGACGGAGTGGAGGAGAGAACACTGGTCCTACTGCAGCCCCTCCGCCAGGGCCTGGAAGGAACACCAGGACAGCTTGTTCTAGCCCAACCCTCTCTATAACCAAGAAAGATTCTAGGGCCCAGAGTGACCCGGTCATGATCGTGACTCCATGGGCACTTTGTGTGTGTGTGTGTGCTCAGTCGCTCAGTGGTGTCCAACTCTTTGCAACCCCATGGACTGTAGCCTCCCAGGCTCCTCTGTCCATGGGATTTCCCAGGCAAGAATACTGGAGTGGGTTACCATTCCCATCTTCAGGGAATCTTCCTGACCTAGGGATTGAAGCCACATCTCCAGTGCCTCCGGCATTGACAGGTGAATTCTTTATCACTGCTGCACCTGGGAAGCCCTTATGGGCACTTGTAGGAATCTTTAAATTCCAGAAAGCATCTCTCTCATTATTCTCCCCATCAGTCATGTGGCCTACATACATCTCTGTAATGCAGGTAAGAAAGAGGGTATTGCCCAGAGGGGCGAGGTGACTTGCCCACACAGACAGTGGCAGGACTGGGCTCAGAGCTCAGAAGAAGGGGGAAGAATCTCTCTGGAAGACCACTCTCAAATGCTAAAGCTGTGATTCTGCTGGACAGCCATCTCAGTCCCTGGCCCCTAGGAGAGGTTTTTCTGGGGCCTCTGGGGCTCTCCCAGGCTGAGCATCAGAGGTTGTGAAGGGAGGGGGGAAGGCTGACCCCCTTCTCCTTGCTCCTTGTGAACTTTGGAGAAGTGAAGGTGGCCCCTGTTGCCTCCAGTGGCCCTTCAGGACTCTCCCTGAAAGGTTAATTACCAGATCATCCCATCAAAGGAAATTGTGCTTTTGTCCCTTAAAGACCAAACTGAGCCTCAGCAGCATAGTTATTTATGGTCTCTAATAAGCATTTTCTGGGTGTGATTAACCTTTATGCCAAAGTCACACTGGGAATTGGGGTGGCAGCTTCAATTCCAGCCACACTCTGCGCTGGCTGGGGGTGGGGCATGGGCAGCAGCTGGCGCAGGCTGGAGGGGGCAGCTGTCAGACTCCGGCCAGCCCACCCGCCCTCTCTACAGGCTCCTTCGCCCTCCCTTCTCCTCTGCATCCCTTCTTCCCATGCCCTGCCCTGATCTGTCTTTCTCCATCTTTCATCCACTTGAAAGACAGACCCAAAACGCCTGCTTACTGAACCCTAGCCTCCACTCAGCACTAAAAGCAGTTCAACTGTGCGTGCATGTGCATGCGTGCTCCGTTGCTCAGTCGTAGCAAATCTTTGCAACCCCATGGACTATAACCCACCAGGCTCCTCTGTCCATGGGATTCTCCAGGCAAGAATACCAGAGTGGGTTGCCATTTCCTCCTCCAGGGGATCTTTCCGACCCAGGGATTGAACCCGGGTCTCCTGAGCCTCCTGCATCGGCCAGTGGATGCTTTACTGCTGAGCCACAGCCCCTGTGAGACGGGGGGGCAGGAGACTTGCCCTGTCTGCTCTCCGGAGCTCAGTGCTCCTCCTGTGTCAGGGACCACATGTCATTTTATGTGATGCTGTGATTAAGCCACAGCACGCTCTTGGCCTTCCCAGATTTAACATTCAAGGTCTGGCTCTTTGGCAAGTGGAGAGATTTGCAGCTGAGGTGCGGGTTTTATTTTGGGGCCTTGGGGCTGCCAGGCGGGTGCACGGAAGTGAGGCATTACCTCATGAGTGAGCTTAGCACTGGCCAGCTTCAGATCCTCAGTCCCATTTTGGTTTTCTCTCCCACCTCACAAAGTCCTGAAAATTTGGTTTGTCAAAAATGGTTCTGAAAGGAGGAGCCAGCGGCCAGGGCTGATGCCAGGGGTGCCCAAGAAAGTGGCAGTTCTTAGGTCAAAGTCACTATTGGTAGCTTTGGGAGAGGATGATGTGTCCAGTTTGGTGAGGCCCAGTCCTCTGATGTGACCCTGCTCATCACATGCTCTGGCCATATTTTGGGGTGCTAGACTTCACCTAGATAGCATATTGAAAGCAGAGACATTACTTTGCCAACAAAGGTCCGTCTAGTCAAGGCAATGGTTTTTCCAGTGGTCATGTATGGATGCGAAAGTTGGACTGTGAAGAAAGCTGAGCGCCAAAGAATTGATGCTTTTGAACTCTGGTGTTGGAGAAGACTCTTGAGAGTCCCTTGGACTGCAAGGAGATCCAACCAGTCCATTCTAAAGGAGATCAGCCCTGGGATTTCAAAGCTGAAACTCCAGTACTTTGGCCACCTCATGTGAAGAGTTGACTCATTGGAAAAGACTCTGATGCTAGGAGGGATTGGGGGCAGGAGGAGAAGGGGACAACAGAGGATGAGAAGGCTGGATGGCATCACTGACTTGATGGACATGGGTTTGAGTGAACTCTGGGAACTGGTGATGGATGGACAGGGAGGTCTGGCGTGCTGGGAGGTTCGCAAACGACTGAGCGACTGAACTGAACTGAACTGAGACTTCGCCGAGCAGTGGAAGAAGCTCTTTACCCTCCTCTGAAAATCATTGGCCTTACAGGCAACATTCTTTAAAAGAAAAAAAATTTACTTGGCTGTACCGAGTCTTAGTTGCGACCTGAGGGTTCTTTTTTGTTGGCTGCACCCCATGGCACGCAGAACTTCCGTGACCAGGGATCAAACCTGTAGCCCCTCCCTGCAGTGGAAGCACAGAGTCTTAATCACTGGACTACCTTTTAGTTGTGGCATTTGGGATCTGGTTCCCCGACCATGGGTTGAACCCAAACCCCTTACGTTAAGAGCTCAGAGTCCCAGCCACTGGACCACCGAGGAAGTCCCTACATGTAACATCCCACATTTAAGCACAGGGTTTCCCGCCCCTCACCCTGCCTCGTGTGTTTGTGGGCCCCAGATCAAAAACGCTCAGCTTTAGAAGAAAGCAAGCAACATCCTTGAAACTTCAGGGGCCTGTCTGACCCTACAGTGTAATAATTTCCTGTTGGCAGAGTTGGAAAACTAGTGAATGTTGAAGAGGAGATCAGCGTTATGGTGGAAGGAAGTACACAGGAAAACTCTGCACTTTTCATGAAAGTATGATTCAGGAATAAGCTAGGAGCATGATAAACCCTTCCACGGAGCCAGAGGTGGCTTACATCCAGATTCTGTAGAGAGCCGAGATTTCCTGAGAAGGGAAGCTGGTTGGGGAATTTCAAGAAGCCTTTTTCTTGGCATAATCCAAACCCAGCCCTCTTTTGGGAAAAAATGACTTTGTGAACCAGCGCATCCGTGAGAGGTGAGGATCGGGGGTTATAGGCAGCCAGCCAAGACAGGTGTCATGCCCTGGCATTTGCTTTGGTTTCGTGATGAATCTAGATTTGCCCACTCCTTGTTGAACCCCCAAGACATTAAGATTCGAGGCTAAGACCTTCTGGCTGGTGTACTTGCCATCTAATTAGAACCCTGGTGCGTAAGTGCTTTTACAGAGGCAATTCCATGCATTTGGGACTAGTCTGAGCTCTCCGATTGCCAGGGTCTATCTAGTATGTGTATGGAGGGGACCTGGGTACATGGATGGGTCACGGAGTTGCTTGGCATTGGAGGGTTGGGGACGATGCTGCTAAGAGGCGGGGCTCTGGACCTGATGTTTGAAGGCTGCAGAGTTCACCAGGGGAAGGGGTGAGTCAGGGTGAGGAGTGAGCAGACCCCAGCAGGACCCCGTGTGCTGGGAAACCATAAGTAATTCAGTGTGAATGAAACATGGCATGCTTTCAAGGAGGAACTGAAAGACCAAAGCAGAAAGCACAGCTTCAGGTTTAGGATAGCGGAAGAATGCCAGGCAGCAGGGCTGATATTTTTATACAGGGTGTTACTGGTTTCTTTAATTTGCCTGTGGTTGAATTGGCTATGGGAGCCCCATTTCCATTGTGTGTGTGTGCGTTCACGTGTGTCTGTGTTGGGAGGTGGCAGAGGCAGGGGTGAGTGACAAGCCAGGGCTGGGGCCCCCAGTCCGCTTCTAGAAGAGGTCTCTGGGCATCCCGGCAGAGCGGCCCTGCCCGGGGACAGCTCACAGCCAGGGGCCCGCTGACTGTGCCCAGCTGACAGCAGGTCTGTCAGCATGGACGCCACTGTCCACTCAGCCTGCAGGAGCCACTGGCGGGCCTGGCGGCTTCCACCTCTCTCTTGCTTCTGCGTTTTTCATTTGGAAAATGAGGGTAAAGATAGTTCGCCATCTCTCTGGAGACTGTGAAGTTTAATTACTGATTAATAAAGCGTTGGAAGTCCCACGGGGCCAGAGAGATAACTGGGTTTGTTCTAATCACTCCTGGGTCCCAGGAGCAAGTTAGCTGACCCCAGCTCTGTTGGCCAAGGCCAAGCTCTGGGCACAGGATGGGGGCACAGGGCCAGGGTGGTCTCGGAGGCTGGAGCTTGGCCCAGTTAGATCAAATAGACCCTTATGATATGACAGGGGGTGTGCCAATGAGGGAATCAACAAAGCCCATTGCAGACTCAGGCTCAGCCCTGAGGGGACAAAGTGGGTGAACCATGAGGGTGAATGCGGAGCTGGGGACTTCCTACCTGAGGCTGGGGGGTTGGGCAGGCCCTGACAGGGAGTGGGGAGTATTCAGTTCTGTCTTGGAATGTAGGGTGGGAGAGAAGGGATCAGGATCTGCCTTTGTCATCAGACAGGAGTGCGAAGGTGGGTGGTGCTAGTGGGGGTGGGCAGAGTCTGGGCTAGTGGGTGGGGGCCAGGCTAGGGAGAAGATACATGAGCAACAAGGCCGGTACTAGGGTCAGGCAAGTGAGACATTTTCTCAAGCATGGGATTTAAAAAGCTGCTCCAAATCGCACCATCAAGATAAATATTTTAATGTTATCACTAATTTTTCCTTTTATCCCAAGTTCCAATAGGACCCAGCATTGGTAGTGGGCCTGCCTTTTAAAAAAAAAAAAAAAAGCTTTTTATATGTTGTTCATCATGGAATTTTTGCATTGATTTAGAATTTTTAAATTATTTGTTTTAATTGGAGGCTAATTACTTTACAGTATTGTAGTGATTTTTGCCACACATTGACATGAATCAGCCATGGTGTACATGTGTTCGACATCCTGAACCCCCCTCCAACCTCCCTCCCCATCCCATCCCTCAGGGTTATCCCAGTGCACCAGCCCCAAGCACCCTGTATCATGCATCAAACCTGGACTGACGATCTGATTCACATATGATAATATACATGTTTCAATGCTGTTCTCTCAAATCATCCCACCCTCGCCTTCTCCCACAGAGTCCAAAAGGCTATTCTATACATCTGTGTATCTTTTGCTGTCTCGCATACAGGATTATCGTTACCATCTTTCTAAATTCCATATATATGCGTTAGTATACTGTATTGGTGTTTTTCTTTCTGGCTTACTTCACTCTATAATAGGCTCCAGTTTCATCCACCTCATTAGAACTGATTCAAATGCATTCTTTTAATGGCTGAGTAATATTCCATCATGTATATGTACCACAGCTTTCTTATCCATTTGTCTGCTGATGGACATCTAGGTTGCTTCCATGTCCTGGCTATTATAAACAGTGCTGCGATGAACGTTGGGCTACACGTGTCTCTTTCAATTCTGGTTTCCTTGGTGTGTATGCCCAGCAGTGGGATTGCTGGCTCGTATGGCAGTTCTATTTCCAGTTTTTTAAGGAAACTCCACACTGTTCTCCATAGTGGCTGTATTAGTTTGCATTCCCACCCTGATGGTTCCCCCTTTTCTCCACACCCTCTCCAACATTTATCGTTTGTAGACTTCTTGAGAGCAGCCATTCTGACCGTTGTGAGATGGTACCTCACTGTGGTTTTGATTTGCATTTCTCTGATAATGAGTGATGTTGAGCATCTTTTCATGTGTTTGTTAGCCATTTGTATGGCACTGATGTAGAATTTTTTTAAATATTGCATTAAAATATTATGTATCTGACTACTAAGATTTTTGGTGCCCAGCCCCCACCCCCTTATATTTTGCACCTGAAAGGAATGCCTTGCTCTCCTCACCTTAGTCCTAGACCTAACAGTGAAGGCTGCAAATGCTTGCCAGTGCCGTTGGCTACCACCCTGGCTCGGGTCTAAATTTGAAACTTGCTCACCGTGGGACTCTGACAAGCCCCTACCTCTCTCCCAATCCCATTTTCCTCTGAAATGGCTCAGGCTACTTCCAGATCTATGCGTCTATGTCTGAAGTCCTATTGCAGGAAGGGGGACTCCTTCCAGGGCCCGAGAGTGGGTTCTTTTCTAACACTTGGGAATGGGTTGTCCAAGGAGACACATATACTGAAAAATCAAGAGACTTTATTGGGAAGGGGCGCCCAGGAGGAGAGCAGCAGGGTAAGGAAACCCAGGAGAACTGCTCTGCCATGTGGCTCGCAGTCCCAGATTTTATAGTGATGGGGTTAGTTTCCAAGTTGTCTGGGGCCAATCCATCTGACTCAGGGTCCTTGCTGGTGGCACACACATTGCTCAACCAACAATGGATTCCAGCAGGAAGGATTCTGGGAGGCCGGTAGGACATATGGACTGGTGTCTGTCTTCTCTCTCCTTTTGATTTTCTTGAATTCTTCTGGTTGGTGGTTGCTTGTGAGTTCCGAGTTCCTTCTCAGGACCTCCTGTTGTAAGATAACTCATGTAAGTGGTTACTGTCTTGCCTGGACAGAGCAGGAGGTTTTGGTCACTGTTTCCCCTAATAGTTCGGCAGTGAATTTTGCATAACTGTTTGCAAATGGGCAGGGGCTGAGACCCCATGGAGGGTGGAGGGAGGTAAGAGAGAGTCCCAAGGAGGGGGAGACCCCAGGAATAAAGAGCAGGGAGCAGGGGTGGTGATGTGGTGAGGAGTCTCCCATGAGGTCAAAGAGACAGAGCTCTGCAGGTCACCAGGCTCCCATGTCCTGACAACTGGGGGAGGGTCTGATTTCCATCCTTCCCTACCCTAAACCCCCCACATGCTTCTTAGCCCTTCACAAATCAAATCCCTAGGGAAACAATCATCCAGCCTTCAACCCTTGACTAAATGAGAATCATGAAGTTCAAATCAATCAACGTGACCTATTGAGCGCCTGTTGTAGACCTGAAACACAATGTAACCCATTAACGTATTCAGCAAATTTGAATGCAATGAATAAAACAAAATCCCTGTCCTCTTGGATCAAGCTGTGCTGCTTACAAAGGACTCTTACATACCCTGCATCCTGTAAGCCTGGGGAGATGGGGAGGCAATTATGCCAGTCTTTGCAGGTGAGGAAACTGAGGCACAGCAAGGTCAAGGAACTTGCCCATGGCAACACAGTGGAACTGGGGCTGGACGCCAGGTCTCTTGACTCTAAATCCACAGGGAGGGTGTTGACCTCAAGGGAGGGGACACAGTGATTGTGTGGGAGTGTTAGTTGAAGAAGGGGCAGCCCTCCGTGGGGCCCATGCTGCTGTCCCCAAGAAGGGCGCAATTTTGGAATCAGAGTGACACAGAGTTCCCAGGGATGTAAGAGGCAAAGATTGTCCCTGGAATAAGGCAGCCATCTTTCCAGACACATTTATCCCTTCACCTCTTGGGGCCTCAGCTTCCTCGTCAGGGACAGCCACACCTGCCCCACAGAGAATGAAGTATCATCGTGGTTGTAAAAAGACTTGGTAGATGGTTCAGGCACAATTTTCAGTGACCACTAGTTAGCTGGACAGGGATGAAGGCCGGTGAGGCAGCTCATTAAATCACGGGCCCTGAGCTCCTGCAGTTGGGGAGGGAGTGAGCCCAGGGTAGGGAGGGGGTGCTCAGGGGGCAGGTGGGAGGATGTGTGTGTCTCTGTGTGTCTGTATGTCTGTGTGTGGGTGTGTGTTGGGACACAGCTGTGCCATCCTTGTGATCCCATGAGAATGGAGGTGGCTTTCTTAGGCAGGGCCTCCCTGCCCTAAGGGAGAGAGTTCACCTCTGTCCTGGGAACCTGGGCTCCTGCTGGCACCTGCCTTCTTTTCAGGTTCCTCCGAGAGCAGGGCAGCCTCAGACTTTGTAGGCAAGAAGGACACGGGGCAGGAGGGTAGGGAGGCTAGGTTGGTGGGAGAAGGAGGTGTGTCTGGATAAGACTGTATGGAGGGGGAAGGTGACTAGAAGCGGCAGGAAGTTGCAGTCCAGACTGCTCCTGGCACAGTCTAACCGAGTCCCTCGCCTCCTGTGCCCACAGGCCCTTCTCCTCCTGGGGCTGAACTCCATCTCCGCCTCCCTCCAGGACCAGCATTGCGAGAGCTTGTCCGTGGCCAGCAACGTCTCTGGTGAGCATGCCCATCTGCCTCCTGCAAGGTTCCAGGTCCCCAGAGCCCCACCACCCATCTCCCCCAGGGCTCCTGCACCTACACATGGCCGGCGAGAGGGCAGGGATAGCGGAGGGATTTCCTCTCTGGGGCTCCAAGCAATCCATCATTTGTCCACAGAGTGTCGTGTTGAGTAGGAGTGGTGGGAAAGAGAGCTGCAGTTAGGTGACAGAGGGGCGTGGGGCAAGTGTGCCCAGGTGTTATCTCCTGGCTCTGGGCTGGAAAACAGGGGAAGACACCCCAGCCCTTGCTACTGTGAGAATCAACAGAGCGGAAGGCTGGGCTGTGACTCAGGCGTCAGTGAGGAAGAGAGTCTGCTGTTCTGCTGCTAAAAATGCCCGGAGCAGAATATGTAGGGTGCTAACTATGGGTGGATGGCTAGAGGTATCACCAATTTAATGGACATGAGTTTGAGCAAACTCCAGGAGATGGTGAGGGACAGCGAAGTCTAGTCCATGGGGTCATAAAGAGTCAGACAAGGACTAAATATCAGCAGCTATGTGCGGGGCACCGTCCGAGGTGTTTGAGAACAGATCTTCCTTGACTCATGATGGGGTAACGTCCAGGTAAACCCATTGTAAATGGAAAATATCATAAGCCGAAAATGCATTGAATACACATAACCTAGCCAGGGACGGGGGAGCCTGGTGGGCTGCCATCTATGGGGTCGCACAGTCAGACACGACTGAAGCAACTTAGCAGCAGCAGCAGGCATAGCTTAGACTTGTCTACTTTGACATGCTCAGAATACTTACATTAGCTACAGTTGGGCAAAACCATCTGATGCAAAGCCTTTTTTTTTTTTTTTTTAACTAAAGTATTGTATGTCATTCATGGCATACTAAAGTGAAATCCAGAATGGCTGTGGGGGTAGAGTAGTTCTAAGTGCATTGACGGTTGTTTCTTCGCATAATTGCATGACTGTCTGGGGACTGTGGCTGCTGCCATTGCCCAGCATCGGGAGAGGGGATTGTACCACGTGACTAGCTTGGGAAAAGGTCAAACTTCAAAATTAAAAATGTGGTTTATGCTGAATGCATATTGTTTTCAAGCCATCGTAAAGTCAAAAACTCATTAAGAAGAACCATCCTAAGTCAAGACTATCTGTGTATTAACCCAGTTTTCACAATGACCTCCAGAGGCAGTTGCGGGTCTATCCCTTTTACACATAAGGAAACTGAGGCCTGGAGCAGAAATAGTAAGTGCTGACCGACTTGAGCCCAGGAGGCCTGGCTTCCATGAATGTCCCTTAGCACTGTGCTCTACCCCCTCCCCAACAGAAAGGACTGTAAATATTACTAATACTTGTATAATTTCACCATTTACAAAGTGCTTCTGTATAATAATCCTATTTCATCCTCACAAGAGTTTAAGATGCAATACTTTGGCCACCTGATGCAAAGAGCCAAATCACTGGAAAAGACCCTGACACTGGGAAAAATTGAAGGCAAAAGGAGAAGGGGATGGCAGAAAATGAGATGGTTAGATAGCATCACAGACTCAATGGACATGAGTTTGAGCAGACTCCGGGAGATAGTGGAGGACAGAGGAGACTGGCGTGCTGCAGTCCATGAGGTTGCAAAGGGTCAGACACAACTTAGCGACTAAACAACAATTGATACTCAGGGGGAAACTGACATGGGATAACCAGGTTTGGGGGCTCTGGGGCCATGCCTTTTCTGATCTGGAGTGTGGTCCCTGAACCCTCATCCTGACCCCTTTAACTAGGGGTTAGCATCCTGGCGATGCTGTTGCCCAGTGAAGATGGAGAGGGGTCCCTAAGGGTCTTTGAGGGACTCTTCTTTGGTAATTCCTTTTTCTCTACAGGTCTCTCTGTTTGATTTAATCCAGCTATTAACTGAGCACCTACTGTGTGCCAGGACCCATGTTCCCTGGCAGAACAAAGAGGGGCTGACAGTCTAGTCTGGGGGTCAAGTCCATAAACACATGTGCTGTGAGGAGGAGCACAGGACGTGTGCTGGTGGAGAAATGGCCAGCATGTGCTACGGGGAGGCAGGGAGTTTCTGATTCTGGGCCTGCGGGGAGAGGACTCCACAGTGCCGAGCAGCTGCCCCCTGGCCTACTGTTCCCTCTCTACTGGCGGGGAGAGGAGGTGGGGGAGGAATGGGACCTGGAGCGCTAACTGTTCCCGTGCTCATAGTGGCATTCAGTCTTGTTCTGTCTGCCCTAGGGGTCCCAGCTGGTAGCCCTTGACTTCAGGGATGAGCATGCCCTTGAGTTCCTTGAGCCTCACTCTGTAACTGAAGAGTAGGATGGCTGATTCCTGCCTCAAGGATCCATTGCAATTAAATCCAGTACACTTAATGGCGATATTTCATAAACTGTAGAGTGCCATACCACTACTGAGTATTATTTATTATTGTTGGTAAGAGCAGGATTTTAAAAGTGTTTATCTTGTAGCTGGAATGAGAGGCAGACATTGGCCATGAACTGCTCACGACAGTGGAGGCGGCAGGGAGGTTAGATTAGGGGTGGTGTGAATCTAGGAAGGCTTCCTGAAGGAGGAAGTTTCAAAGTGAGTCTCTGAGAGATTCTGAGCAGAGACTGGCAGAGAAGAGCCAATGCTCTGAGTCGAAGCTAGAGTTGACCGAGGAACAGCAGGTGGGTTTGGTGGAAGAACAGAGGAGGGGTGAGGGGGGGAAGGGCAGGAAGCCTGGGGAGATACTGACAGCCCAGAACATCTGGCTGCAAAGTTGGCTAAGCTGAGCCCTGAGGAATGGGAAAGATCTGGAGCAAGAGTCTGGAGCTCTAGAGGAGAAAGCCTGGGAGGGAGGGAGACCTACTCAGAGGCCTGGCCTGGGATGGAGCCCTCCCTGCTCCAGGCGCTGTGCACTGATGGCGGGGGGCAGGGTGCAGCTCAGTCTCCATTAACTTGCCTGCTGTGCTCCTGCACAGTGACATTCCTGAGCCCATGACGGAGTCATCAGTCCTCAGAGGCAGTGGGCCGTGATGAATGTCATCCATTCCCTGATGATTTGTACCCCATGTCCCTGCCCCCAGCCCAGTCTGCCTGGCTTCAGGGCATGCAGTCCATCATCCTCCACAGCAGCCTCTGAAAACAGGCTGTTTGTCTTCCAGCGCTAAGACCTACCCAGACCGATGGGCACTGGTAGAGACAGATGGTGAGGGTGGGGTGGAGGGACTGAGACAGATGGCTGGGCGTCTGGCCTGGGGTGGCTGGCATTGAGCTGGGGCCTTTGGGGGCCACTCACATGCCAGGAGCAGGGAAAAGTGCGTCCCCAGGGTCAAGGCTCCATTATGTGGCAGACCACAGACTTGGAAACATATAAAATAACGGTGTGAATATGATGATGCCAGAAAGTAATAGAATTATTGACCAGTGAACATCAGAGACACATGGAAATCATATTGCTGACAAGGACCCAGGGTAATCCCCTGTCTGAAGGTCATGAGTGATAATAATAAATAATGATAGCTAATATTTACTTGGGCTTCCCTGGCAGCTTAGTGGTAAGAGTCCGCCTGCCAATGCAGGAGACTTGAGTTTGATCCCTGGGTCGGAAAGATCCCCTAGAGAAGGAAATGGCAACCCACTCCAATATTCTTTCCTGGGAAATCCCATGGACAGGGGAGCCTGGCAGGCTATAGTCCATGGGGGTCCCAAAGAGTTGGACACAACTTAGCAACTAAACAAAACAACAAAGATATACTTAGTGGCTGTTATATGTCAGACTCCATTCTAAGTGTTTTAATCTCATTCAATCATCACAACAATATTGTTAGCAAGTATTTTTATCATCATCTTACCGAATAGGAACCTAAAGCTCAGAGAGGTTAAGTAACTCCTGCCCAGGCACACATGGTTACTAAGCACTAGCCCTAAGATTTGAATCAGATGGGCCTGATTCTGCACATTTTCACCACTATGAATGTGGTCACCCAGAGAGGCACAGTATCCAGGGCCTGCTTGGTCAGTCATCTGGGGTACAGTCACCCCTGCAGTGTCCCATACCTATACTGGGTTCACACACAGCCCCAATCTTCCTTAGGCCCTGCTATGTTCCTGACACTGTGCTGGGTGCCAGGAATGCAAAAATGAAGAGCCCGCAGGATAGGAGGCTCCCACACACATGTCCTGAGGAATCACACACCATACAAAGGCATCTTTCTATCCTGCCCAGTCGAGGAGGTCACAGCCCAATGGCAAGATGGCTGAGCAAAGACCAAAGACTCTAGGCCTGGCTTCTCCCTGCCAGGTGACCCAGGCAGAGCCTTTGCCCCTTCATCCTAGCAGCAGCTTCCCAGGAAGGGCAAGCACGTGTGTTTCAGAGGCTGCCCTTGGGCCACCTGCTGACCCCTCTGGGCGGCCTTGGCTGAGCTTCTCTCCTGGGCTTAAACCAAACAGGAGGCTGGGCTTCCCAGCTGCAGGGCTCCTGCCAAGCGCCCACCTAACTGGCTTATTCAGAAGCCCCCAATGGGAGACTTGACATAACTAGAGACAGGAACCAGGTTCCAGTCTTCCTCGGAAGTTATCTACCATGGAAAAGTCTGTGAGCACATTTGGCTCCTGGAACACAATGGAAAGGGAACTATATGATCCATCTAGAGGAAGAGCCTAGTGCCCAGTTGCACACAATCTTTAAATAGGCCGCCTTCAAAGGGTTCTTATCTATTCATTAGAGCAGTTCCCCTAGGACTTTGACTCAGCAGGAGTTTTCAGAAGCGGGTAGGAGTGTTTCACGCTGTTCCTCTCTCCTCTTTCCTCCATTGGCAGGGATCTGGGGCAGGCTGACCACGGGCCCCCAAGCCCCCGCATCTGCTCTGGGCATGTGTGGGGAAGGAGGAAGATGTAGGACCAGTTTCATGCACTACCTGGCCGCACTCCCTTGTCCCCAGAAAAAACTCTGAGGGATCGAGGTACCCCATGAATGAGGAGCTGAGCCACCACATGACAGGAATGTTAGCACCTCAGATACACTGAGCACACACCCGCCTCAGGGCCTTTGGACTTGCTGGTCCGTCTTCCTAGAACACTCTCTCCCCACTCCCCAAATATGCACAGAGTTCCTTCTCTCACTTCTGTTGGGTCCTTGCTTAAATGTTAGCACCAAATTAAAATAGCTCTCAGTCTCTCTCTCTTTTTTTTTTTCTGCTTGGCTTGTGAGAACTCTTGTGGGATCTCAGTTGCCTGAGGAGGGACTGAACCCTGGACACAGCAGTGAAAGTATTGAATCCAAACACTAGGCCACCAGGGGACCCCCTCCTGTCGGTCTTTATCTGTTTATGCCTATTGTTGGTGTTTAGTCCCTAAGTCATGTCTGACTCGTTGGGACCCCAGGGACTACAGCCTGCCAGGCTCCTCTGTCCATGGCATTGCCCAAGCAAGAATACAGGAGTGGATAGCCATTTCCTTCTCCAGGGAATCTTCCTGACCCAGGGATCGAACCCAAGGATTGAACCTAGGTCTCCTGCATTGGCAGGCGGATTCTTTACCATTGAGCCACCAGAGAAGCCCCCCTTTATGTCTGTATGCACACACAATCCCACCCTCCAACCCTGCAGACTGATGGAAGGGCATTTCTTTTATTCATTACTGTATCCCGGCTCCTAGAACAGGCACTGTATCCCCAGCTCCTACAGTGTTTCTTAGACGGTCAGTAGAAACTTGTAAATAAAGAGTAAAGTCTTTATTCCTCCACATCCATTACCTTATGGATCAGAAGGGGCTCCATGGGATGGGTTGAAGTGGGGAGGAGTTGGCTTCTAAAAGTAACTCAGGCTTCATGCTGCTGACTGGTAATTCTGCTTGGCTATTTGCAAGGCAGGTTTACTCTGGTTCCAACTGTTTCTCACCCCAGAACTATGATATTAGAAGTGCAGGAGTAATTGGGCATTTGTACCAGTGGGACCTGTGCTTACTGAAGTCTCCGTCGTGTCCGACTCTTTGGGGCCCCATGGACTGTAACCCTGCCAGGCTCTTCTGTCCATGGAATTCTCCATGCAAGAGTACTGGAGTGAATAGCTGCCTGACCCAGGGATTGAACCTGGGTCTCCTGCACTGCAAGCAGATTCTTAACTGTCTGAGCCACCAGCAAAGTCCAGTGGGACCTGTAGGGGATGGATATTGTTCCAGTAATCACACTCCAACAGCCTTGACCTCCAGGTCCTTACAGCCCCCATGCTAACTGACACCAGGACGTCCTTTCCTTCTCCCCTTCCCAACTAGAAGATCCAGGTCCTCCCCACCCCCACACCTCTGAAATTATTGTTCTCTGTACCTTGTTCTCCCGGCTTTCTGTCTGCTTCTCCCTGTTTTATTCTCAGTATCTTGTCTCCTATGTCCTCTCTTACCCTCTCTCTCCTTCTCCTTCTTTTTCCGCGCTTCCCTCCCACCCCACGCGCTATTCTTCTCAAACTGATGAAGTGAATTGAATGGGTGGCATGAATTTCATCAGTGCCTTTCACATTGCCCTTCTCCAGGGCTCTTCCCAAGCCCAGGGATCGAACCTAGGTCTCCCGCATTGCGGGCGGATTCCTTACCAGCTGAGCCATAAGGGAAGCGGTGTTCGACAAGGGTTTTTCCCCCAGCCCCTCAAATCCTGCGCACCCTTCCCCTTCTGAGGTTGCAGCCCTCTTCCTTCCTTCCTCTTTTCGCTCTATACCTCTCCAGTCTCCCTCTGCTCCCTAAAATCTAGGGGCCAACCCGAGCTTGAAACTTTCTAGCCTGTATTTGGGAGTCAGAGCTGGTCGCCGCTCCTGATTGGCCCTGTGCTTATGGCCACACCCCTGCTTGGCTCCTCCTTCGCTCAGACCCCGCCTACCCAACCCTCATCCCCGACCCCTACCCGGACCCCAGGCCAGCTAGGGGGCCTTTTATTCCGGAGGTAGGGGCAACATCTGGAGGAGGAAATGGCAACCCACTCCAGTATTCTTGCCTGGAGAATCCCAGGGACGGGGGAACCTGATGGGCTGCCGTCTATGGGGTCGCACAGAGTCGGACACGACTGGAAGCGATTTAGCAGCAGCAGCAGGGGCAACATCGTCTCCTGGCCCCTTGCATTTGGTTTCTCTTCTTCATTCTCGCTGCCTATCTCCCTTTCTCCCCGTCTCGCACACAGACATTCATTCCCTGCAGGGTTTTCTGGGCTGTTAATGTAAAGGTCAGTCTGCTGCAGTGTTCCCCCCATGCCAGCTCTGTGCAGCCTTTTGTGAGCTTCACAGGATGAAGGAGGAAGGGAGACAGCAGAGGAACCCAGGGCACAGGGACAGGCCCAACCAAATGCTGTGAGGGCCAATTGCCCAGACTGGGCACCGCTGTGGTGCAGTGGGAAGAGCCCTGGGCAGGCGTGAAAACCCACTTCTGCCTCTTAGTGTCTGTGTGACTAAGGATAAACAATTTGCTGGGCGTCAGTTTTCTTATCTGTAAAATGGGGAGAATGAGCACCCACGTTGGCAGATGGTATGAGGCCCATATTAGGTGCTATGGAATCCTAATGGGTACCACAGACTAGAGGCAAAAGGCTTCTCCCTTGGCCCCTCCCACTCGCATATCCCTGACTAACTGTGGGTGGGGTCAGGCCTCTGAGCCTTGGCTGAGACCTGGTCCTCCAGTCCAGGAGGGCCATCAGCTGAGCAGTGGGTTTCTGCCTTGGCTCTGGACTGGTCTTGGCTGTGGCTGGTGCCCAGTGGTGAAGGGCTGCTGGGGAACTGTCCAGGGCAGGAGAGAGAAAGGGTGGGGAAGTAAAGTAGAAGCTACAATGATAGTCTGCCTTAGGCAAGTCCCAGGTGCCACACGTGACGTTCCATTTAAAGCTCCCAGAGCCTAAACTGAATGTGTGGGTGAATGAACCATCCACTGAGGAAGGTTATTCAGTCAGATATAGGTATATGTAGATACATGAAACGGAGAAGGCAGTGGCACCCCACCTCCAGTACTCTTGCCTGGAGAATCCCATGGACAGAGGAGCCTGGTAGGCTGCAGTCCATGGGGTCGCTAAGAGTCGGACACGACTGAGGACTTCACTCTCACTTTTCACTTTCATGCCTTGGAGAAGGAAATGGCAACCCACTCCAGTGTTCTTGCCTGGAGAATCCCAGGGATGGGGGAGCCTGGTAGGCTGTCATCTATGGGATCGCACAGAGTCGGACACGACTGAGGCGACTTAGCAGCAGCAGCAGATACATGAAAAGTCAAAGTGTTAGTCACTCAGTGGTGTCAGACTCTTTGTAACCCCATGGACTGTAGCCCACCAGGCTCTTCTGTCCATGAAATTCTCCAGGCAAGAATACTGGAGTAGGTAGTCTTATTCCTTTCTCCAGGGGATCTTTCCAACCCAGGGATTGAATCCAGGTCTTCTGCATTGCAGGCAGATTCTTTACCGTCTGAGCCACCAGGAAAGCCCATGTAGATATACAGAAAGATGTAAAGCACTTGGCAGGCACCTGGCACTCAGTCAGCTCTTAGTAAATACTGCTGCTTTCCCTACTGCCTCCTCGATTACCGCCCCCCCAGATTGGCACATAGTGTGGTATAATAGAGTGCTCAATTTAGAGTCCAAAACACCTGGTGATGAGGCTTGGTTCTTTCATTCATTGGCTATGGCCTTGGGCAAGTCACTTAACTTCCCTGGGCCTCAGTTTTCTCATCTGTAAAAAGGGAATAACAAATCTGTAAATTTTTAGACAGGGGGAGTAATGGCATTGCAGGGTGGATGAGGAGCAAACAAAATACATGAAGAAGGGCTTTGAAAAAAACAGCACAGTCCATAATGTTATCCCTCCCTCCCCACAGCCACACACCTTTGGCTTCTCTCCTTCTCCGGGCTTAGCTCTATCCGCAGGATCCAAGGCAGATTAAAATCTCAACCTGCTTTCCTCACTCCTCTACCCCCAGCACCTCTCTGTGATGCCATTCATGGAGGCGCCATGGTGGCACAGCACCAGGGCTTGACCCACCTCCACCGCCTGGCTAGTCGTCTCCTTGTGTCCATTAAGCCCCAATTCTGAATTCTCTTTCAGTTAAAACACTTGGCCTCGAGGCCTCTGTCCCTTAAGCCTGGACTTGCCCACACACCCTGTGAATAGCTTTGATTAAAAAGAAAAACCAGCATTTGGTACAAGGGTTGCTCAGCACTTGTGTTGCGTTCAGCAGGGGAAGGGATGCCAGTCTAACCAGTGCTGTTTCCTGAGAGACGGCACAGGCTTGGCTGGGGAGGGGATGGCAGGCGGGCCCCTGTAGGGCTTGGCAGCTGCTGATGCCCTGCACTGATGATGCTTCCCCTTCATTGGTTTGTGGCTCTCCCTGGCTTGTCTGTACATTCTAGGGCCAGTCTTGAGTTATTAACCCCACTCCCGTTGTGATGGACACACTGGGCCTCCATAGGACTGGTCTGACAGCCTTGAGAGGAGAGGAGCCTGGAAAGGGGCAGAAAAAAGGGGCAGCATCGGGAGGGCGGCCAGGACTGTCCTCAGCCCAGCCCCCCACCTTTTGGAGACCAAAAGCCCCCTGCCCTCCAGAAGTGTTACTATGACTTCAGTTCGGCTCCAGTGTGCGCGTGTGTGCACACACACACACAACTCCAAAAGCTCTTAAGTTTTAATTAAGGGCAAACATTTGGAAGGGGATTTTGACATCCTCTTTCTGGTCCAGTTGTTTATACCCTTTTTGGAGTCACAGACTCCTTTGAGAATCTAATGAATGCCATGGTCCCTTTCCCAATTAAAATGCATGTATAGAGCAAATTTTTCATTAAATTTCAAAGTCTATAAGAACCTGCAAAATTTCAAGTGGACTGAGATTAAGAATTTCTGATCAGATTCAACTACTTCATTATTGATAGGCCCAGAGGCAGCAAGTGACTTGCCTACGCTCACACAGCAAGTGAGTAGCAGAGCCCAGCCTGAAGCCTGGGTTCTGAATTACTAGTTCAGCAATTCCCCACATAGTGTCTCTCTGCCTTTTTTCTCCATGATCCCTCTCAGCCAGTCCTTTCCTAGGTCCTTTCCTAGCATGGATTAGAGCACAAATGTTCAGTGATTGTGGTTATCAGGTGAGCTGGAAGGTGGGCCAACTTCTTTTAACTGGTTCCTACAGGTTCAGAGCAGATGTGGTTTGGTTCTAGAGGTGTGTGAGGGGACTGAGTCAGGGATTGGCTGGGTTTCTTCCAAGCTGTTCCAGGCTGTGAATTCTGAGCACTCCAGTCTACACCAAGTGTAAGGCCAAGAGAAGTGTCCTCCGACTACAGAGCAGGGGACCTGGAGCATGTCCAGCCTTCCTCTAAATGCCAGCCAGGACCTCAGCTTTAACACCACCCCAGTGTCTCCATTCCTCCTCTGCTCTGGAACCCACGTTAGCTCCCTAGTGCCATAGCATCAAATTCAGATTCCTTCCCTTGGCATCTCCTCTGCAGAAAAAGAGCTCATCTCTGCACTGGGGTCGTTGCTGTCCTGTCCTCGGTGGTGTGTGAATGTGGACCGGTTGGGGGACCCTGGAGTGGGGATGTTGCTCTGTCTCACCAGCTGTCTCTGCCTCCAGGACTGCAGTGCAATGCTTCCGTGGACCTTATTGGCACCTGCTGGCCCCAGAGTCCTGCAGGGCAGCTGGTGATTCGACCCTGCCCCGCTTATTTCTACGGCGTCCGCTACAATACCACAAGTAAGGAAGCCTGAGAAAGGTAGACCGTCTCCTGGGAGGTGGGACAGGATGCAGAGAACTGGGGGTTTGTTGGAGGTGGGGCAAATAATACTGACAGCGACAGTAATAATACCAGTACCATTCATGGGCACAGCTGCCACTGGCCAGAGGCCAGCTCTGTGCTCTGCTGGGCACCCTGCTATTTACTGCTGACACTCAGCAATGCCCTGGAAGATGCTACATGTAACTATGTTATATAATTAAGGCCTCCGAGGTTCAGAGAGGTTAGAGAAGTTGCCCAAGGTCACCAGCTGGTAAGAGGTCAAGCTGGAATTTGCATCCAGGTCTGTCTGACACTTTCTTCTGCAGTTGACCTACTGGGTTAATGTTGGCATGAACCGTGAGGTAGGGCAGAGGTCATCAGAGTAGCCCCAACTTTGCTCAGAGAAGTTCCCAGGCCTAGCCAGGGTCCTCCAGCCATGAGGTAGGGGACTCAGGGTTTTAGGATCCACAGGTGGGGGGCTTGTCCTTGCAGGCAGGCCCACAAGTGGGGGTGGGGACAGAGGAGAACTGACTCAGGCAGGGCTTGTTCAGATACTTGATCCTCACATAAACACCCTGCTCCCCTTGGGCCCTGAGCCTCCACCTCCAGGCTTTGCAGCTTCTTGCTATGCCACCTGTCACCCTCAGAATTAATTTGCTCTCCCCTGTCAATGACTCACAGCCCCTGCTTATCAAGAGAGCAACAGCTGCAGGCCAGGGGCCCTGACCTGTCTGAGGCGGGGGGGGTGGTCCCTGGGTGGGCCTTTGGGGTCTGGTGGGCCTGAGCTTAGAGCCCAAAGAGGGGACAGAGGGTGATCTCAGATACCAGATAATTGTGTGACCTTAGCACATTTCCCCCTCTTTATGGTCCTCTGGCCCCTCATCTGAGGATGGAGAGGGCTGGACAACACAGCTTCTTAAGACTTTGTCCAGCTCAAAACTCTCAGTTTCCTTCTCCTGTCCCTCCCCTTTTCTACCAGCTGGATTAAGGGGGCTCGGGTGGGGGCCACAGTCAAGGAGGGGTGGGGAGGGCCCTGGGGAGGTGTTGGGACTGGGCAGGAGGCTGGAACAGCCAGACCATGCAGCCTTGTGTGTCTGCAACCGCATCCTGGACCCAGGAAGAGAAGAGAGCCTGAAGGAGGTGTGAGGAGAATATAAGTAGGAGGAAGGGCAGAGGGACCTGGAGAAAAATTTGGGTGCTCATCCTGCCAACCTCCAACTTAGTTGGGCCCCTTTACCATTAGGAAATGGAGGCAGTGAGGCTGAAATCACCCAAGGTCGCAAAACTTGGAGGTGGCACTGGAGCTGGGAAACCAGAGTCCTCCTGCTCCTCCACTCTCCCAGCCGGGTGCCCGGCCTGGAAGCTCCCTGGAGGGAGGCAGCACTAGGGCTGGTGTTTGCTGGGGGATGGGGGCTACTTCCAGAAGGAGCCCCACAACCCCGCTCATGACAGCACCAGGTCCTGTCAGCTCCACCTGCAGAGTGATCCTCACGTCTGACCCTCCCTGCCTTCCATCCCCAGGGCCACTGCCCTGGTTCAAGGTACCTCACTCTCCAGTCCTAGTTTCTCATCCGACCCTGTCACACCCTTGCTCGGAGTCAGCCTTTACGTGGTTCCTTCTCTGTGGCTACCATGCAACCTACCTTTGTAGCCAGCCCTGGTCACTCCCCATGAACTGCCCCCACTCTTGACCCCAAGGACAACTCGACAGCCCCTCAAATACACCTTTAGTGCCTAGACACACGCTACTCAATTTGTCAGCCCTGCCTTTGAGTGGAAGCCAGGAGTCCTGGGTTCTAGTCCCAACTCCACCCACACCTGGTTAAGGAGCCCTCTGCAACTGGCCCTGCCCAGGGCCTCAGTTTCTCCACCTGCAGGATGGGTGGGAGGTTTGGGTGAAGTGTTCTCTTAGTTCCCTTGCTCTTCTGTCTGTGATCCCAGAAGAGCGGGGAGGAGGTGATGGTTCCTTGAGGTGGGGGCAGGGCTAGGAGACTCCTTTCCAGGTGCCTCCCTGTCACAATGATGAGAAACAGTGCGTAATCAGGGGCGACTGGGAACCCAGATTTGTACCTAATCATTAGGCACCAATTAATCCGTTTACCGAGGAGGTGCTGCCAGGACGTCTAGGCCTTCTCCCGAATGCCCTCCTTCCCGCTGCATCTGATCTTCAAAGGGATGGGAAATATTTCCAAAAATATCAATTTTCCCGTGATTCTCCAGGAGGACTGCTCAGCTTAGCAATTAAAGACAAGGAGGTCGCATCCTCCCTGGAAACTTCATGCTGCCTGTTGGGCCTGTTTTTCATGTGGGATCACCTCACTTCCCACCAGAGCCTGCTCCCTCTGGATGATCCAGCCTGGGAGGGACTCCAGGTTCCTGCCCCACCTGCATTCAAAAGGGGGGGCTTGAGGCAAGGGGGTGCCTCCGGGACCTGTGCCTACTTTGATAGCGACAAGTGACATATTCTGAATCTTATGTAAGGTTGTATAAATATAGCTCCAAGACAATAATAATAAAAGCAACAGCTCACACCACATGCCAAGCAGAGCTCCACATACCCTGTATGTGTCAACTAAAAATGCCCCTCAACCACTGAGCAGGAACTCTTGTTAAGATCATTCCTATCTTGCAGATAAGGAAGCGGAGAGGCTGAAGGACTCGGTCCGAGGTCACAGAGCTAGTAAAGGGTGCTGTCAGGATTTAAATCCAGGCTCTCTGGGTGCTGTGCTAAATGGCCACAGTCATGTCCAGCTCTGTGCAATCTTGTGGACTGTAGCCCAGCAGGCTCCTCTGTCCATGGGATTTCCCAGGCAAGAATACTGGAGAGGGTTGCCATGCCCTCCTCCAGAGGATCTTCCCGACCCCGGTATTGAACTCATGTGTCTTACATCTCCTGCATTGGCAGGCGGGTTCTTTACCACTAGCACCACCTGGGAAACCCTGTCTGGGTGACAGCTCTTAAGACTATAGTGTGCTGCCTCTCTTAAGGCAACGCCCCCTCCTCTGCCCTCATGCTTCTTCCCACCAGATTCTCTGGCACCAAGTCCCTTTGTTTGCAGACATCTGGGAACAGCCTCCGGTCCCAGGCACCTCCCATCCACCACAGACACATAGGATTCCCCAGCTCCCTTGCCTCCCCCAAGCCTCCCTGAAACCCCAGCCATGGAACCCTCAGCCCTCTGCCAGCTTCTCTCTCATTTAGCAATTAGGAGGGAATGAGCAGCATCTTCAACTCTGCCCAAGGGCTCAGCTCTGCCGGGACTTGGGTCCAATGGCAGGGAAGCTGAGCAGAGCTTTAAAAATCCATTTAGCCTCATTTCCCCGCTGGTGCTATGGGCGAGCAGCCTCTGAGCAGAAGGGCTGAGCAGTGGAGTTTAGAGAGGAGGGAGAGCCAGGCAGAGGTTCCCGCTCCCAGGTAAGCGGCAGCAAATCCCACCCCCGCCCCCCAACACACCCCCAACACGCCACCCCATCCTCTCCCTCTTGCCTGGTGCCACCAGCAGAGACATGTCCCCAGGCTGGGCGGCACCCTGGGGATCAGCTGACATAGCCCCTCCCTTTTGCGCATGAGGAGAGCGCCCCAGGAGGCGACCTGACTGATGTTACTCATGCAGCAGGGGCCCCCATCTGCCTCCTGTGGGGTCCTCTGCCCCTGCAGGGTTCCAGGCTTGGGGACTGGGATCCGAGCAGCTTCCCCGCCCTCCTCCAGCCCTGCTGGGGTGGAAATGTGACATGCAGGTCAGTGTGAGCCATGGAGAGCCCTCCAGAGGGGAGGGGCTCTGGTGGAAATGGCTTCCAGCCAGCGCTGCCTGGAGTCAGGGCCAGAATTCACTCAAGAAAACATATTTAGAGCCACCAATGCCTGAGAGGGGTCCAGAGTGGGGCAGAGCGATCTCTGCCAGCAAAGGAGAAAAAGGTCAAGATGTGAATGTCCCTCAGACCCCTCCCGCCTGGGCTTTAGGGCCCGTGTCCCCAGAGAGTGGCAGGAAGGAGAGTGTCCCACTGCGCTTTAGCCAGCCTCGGTTTAGACCTCAGATGATTCCCGATGTCCTTCGGAAGTGACACATTCTGGCTTCCAGGCTGGTGGCAACCTGGACCTCTTGCCCCTCCCCCAGCCACTCTCCTGTCTTTTCTCCCAAGTACCAGGCTGGGAGCCTGTTCGAGCAGATCTTAATAATAAAATACTTGCTACATGCGACCCACTCCCATGACATCCCCCCAGCACACCCCTCGTCTCCGGCCACCTGTCATTTTCTGCCCACCATGCTTGTTTGCACCATGTGAGCCTCCAACATGAGGCTGGCTGTAAGGAAATGGCAGCCTGAGACCTTCCCTGTCCCCTGCCCTGAGAGCCCCATGCCCTGTGAAAGGACCCCCCAGGAGGTGGCTTACCGTGGTGAGTCTTGCCCCACGAAGCCTGTCAGTGCACCGTGCCACGCGAGCTGCCACCGCACACCTTCCGCATCACGCCCAACCTCGAGAGCGGGAACTGAGTCATCGACTCACCCTTCAGCTTTGCTGCCACGTGAGATCCCAAAATGGGAGGTTTCTCAGCAGGGCACCCACCGTGTAATCTGCAGGAGACAGCCCAGGGAGCCAGTCAGGCCTCTGCCCCAGGCCAGTCCCATGGGCGTGGGTGGGGCACAGCTGCGGCCCCATGGGCAGCCTTTGGGGTTGCCACTGTACCTCTGTTGGTGGCCAGTGGCAGAAAAAGGCAGGAAAATGGAGATAATAAGAAAGCCCCCTCCCCAGCTTCACCCTAGGGCCCCCAGCAAGCCAGCTCCTGGGCTGCCCCAGATGGACTGGTAGATGGACATACGAATGGCAGGTAGACAGATGCTTGGGTTACTCCTCTTTGGGAGCGGAGCCTGGGGTCATTCTGACTCGCCCTTCTTTTTCCAGACAATGGCTACCGGGAGTGCCTGGCCAATGGCACGTGGGCCGCCCGCGTGAACTACTCTGAGTGCCAAGAGATCCTCAGCGAGGAGGTGAGGCTCCAAGCCAGCTGCCCACTGAGGCCTGGGCCTGGGCCTGGGCCCACGGCACGGCTCTGTGCCTGCTACTGGCCCAGCAGGGTGGGGAGCCAGAGGCTGGTGTCCGTGCCCTGCAGAGAGAAGGCGACTGGGGAGCTAGATCTAGGCCAGCCGTGAGCAGGCACACCCGAGGGAGGGGGAGCCAAGGGGGCAGCGGGTGGGCTCTGACAGCGGTGGGTGGAGCTTCTGTTCCTTTTTCCTTACTGGACCCAGTTCTCATCTGTATTCTCCCCCAGCTACCTGAGCGACACCTCCAGGTCTGGCCAGGGTCCCGCCTCAGGATCCAGGACGGGGGTGGGGGGAGCCATGGAGCTGGAAAAAGCCCTTGAAGAAAGAGCCTTTTAAATATTTAAATGTTTTTGAGAAAGATGCTGCTCACACTTAATACAAAATTCAAAAGGTACAAATGAGAAAACACAGAGAAGTCTCCTCCCAGCCGCGTCCCAGTCACTGGGTTCCCTCTACCCGCCCAGCGGTAACCATTTTGCCAGTTTCTTAAGTATTCTTTCAGAGACAGTCTCTGCACAGACATGCAATTATGTATATTTGTTCTTTTTTGTGTGTTTTTCACCCAAATGTTGTGGATTACACACATTCGACACCTTGCTTTTTTCACGTAATCATCCATCTTGGTGATTGTTCCGTATAAGTGCCTAAAGAGCGTTTTCATTCTTTTTCACATTTGCATAATATCACACTGTACGGATGTACAGATAGCTTATTTCACCCGTCTTTGTTCTCAGTCTTCAGTTATGACAAACACCGCCACGATGAATAATCTTTCAAGGGTGACGTTTGGCAGACGCACGGGTATGTCTGTTGTCCTGGTGTTGCTGCTATCTCTGAGCCCTGACCCCCTCACCTGCATCTTCATCCTTCAGTGGATGCTGAGGAAGGTGGGGGTCATGGAGCTGGAAGAAGAAGTGAGCAAAGGGCAGATGGAAGATGCCTCAAGTTGTACAAAGAACCCAGGCTACTAGTGTGGAAGAGAGGGGCTGGTCTAGGCAGTTCAGAGAATCCTAGTGCCTAAATGATCTAAATTGAAAGAGACCTTGTGGACGCTCCACCCCATCTTTTTAAAATAACTTTAAATTTTTATTTATTTTTGACCGCTCTGGATCTCTGTTGTTTAGCGGGCTTTTTTTCTAGTGGCGATGTTCTGGGACTACTTTCTTGTTGCAGAGCACAGGCTTCAGTGGTTGTGGTACACGGCCTCAGTACCAGGCTGCATGCAGCTCCACGGTGCTCCAGGCAGTACCACCTTGCGCTTTGATTGTCCGAGGGCTTCCCTGCTGGCTCTGTGGTAAAGAACCCAGCTGCAGTGCAGGAGCCTCAGGAGACTTGGGTTCGATCGCTGGGTCAGGAAGAGCCCCTGGAGAAGGGCATGGCAACCCACTCCAGTATTCTTGCCCGGGAAATCCCATGGACAGAGGAGCCTGGCGGGCTGCAGTCCATGGGGTCACAAAGAGTCAGACATGACTGAAGTGACTTAGCACGCACACACGCACTGGGTCTGCAAAGCCTGAGGCTGACCAAGTGTCTCCAATCAGATGTCACCAACCTCCTATCTGAGGACAGACACCTCTCCCCTGCCCCAGAGGAGCAGGCGTCTGTCCCCTTCTTGAAGTCTGCAAAGCTGGAGACGCCACCGCTGCTTTCAGCCTCCCCCTCCACCCCCTGCATGGAAGCCTTCTGAATGTCAGAGGACATTCACTGCCCCCAGATCTCTCCTGCTCTAATTTAAGCCCCTTCCTTCTAGTTGGCTGACCTTCTAGTTGGGGGACCCTCAGCAACTGCCTTGTTCCCAGCACCCTTCGAAGACTCAAGGGCAGAGGTCAGCTGCCCTCAGCCTTTCCTTCTCTCCATCCTGCAGCCCCCATCCCTTCTGCCAGGACTCAGTCTCTCGCTCTCTCCATCAGTGGGCTCGGGGGTTGGGTGGGGAGGGGGAAGGAGAATTAGGAAGCACCAGCTTCTCATCACACCCTCTTTGGCAGTATAATGGGAACAGCACGAAGCTCTTGGCGGCAGGAGCTTTGAGATTTGGATTCTGGTTTCAACACCAAGGGAACATTTCATACAAAGATAGGCTCGATAAAGGACAGAAATGGTATGGACCTAACAGAAGCAGAAGATATTAAGAAGAGATGGCAAGAATACACGGAAGAACTGTACAAAAAGATCTTCACGACCCAGATAATCATGATGATGTGATCACTAATCTAGAGCCAGACATCTTGGAATGTGAAGTCAAGTGGGCCTTAGAAAGCATCACTATGAACAAAGCTAGTGGAGGAGATGGAATGCCAGTGGAGCTGTTTCAAATCCTGAAAGATGATGCTATGAAAGTGCTGCACTCAATATGCCAGCAAATTTGGAAAACTCAGCAGTGGCCACAGGACTGGAAAAGGTCAGTTTTCATTCCAATTCCAAAGAAAGGCAATGCCAAAGAATGCTCAAACTACGCACAATTGCACTCATCTCACATGCTAGTAAAGTAATGCTCAAAATTCTCCAAGCCAGGCTTCAGCAATACATGAACCGTGAACTCCTGATGTTCAAGCTGCTTTTAGAAAAGGCAGAGGAACCAGAGATCAAATTGCCAACATCCGCTGGATCATGGAAAAAGCAAGAGAGTTCCAGAAAAACATCTATTTCTGCTTTATTGACTATGCCAAAGCCTTTGACTGTGTGGATCACAATAAACTGTGGAAAATTCTGAAAGAGATGGGCATAACAGACCACCTAACCTGCCTCTTGAGAAATCTGTATGCAGGTCAGGAAGCAGCAGTTAGAACTGGACATGGAACAACAGACTGGTTCCAAATAGGAAAAGGAGTCCGTCAAGGCTGTATATTGTCACCCTGCTTATTTAACTTATATGCAGAGTACATCATGAAAAACGCTGGACTGGAAGAAGCACAAGCTGGAATCAAGATTGCCAGGAGAAATATCAATAACCTCAGATATGCAGATGACACCACCCTTATGGCAGAAAGTGAAGAGGAACTAAAAAGCCTCTTGATGAAAGTGAAAGAGGAAAGTGAAAAAGTTGGCTTAAAGCTCAACATTCAGAAAATGAAGATCATGTCATCCGGTCCCATCACTTCATAGGAAATAGATGGGGAAACAGTGGAAACAGTGTCAGACTTTATTTTGGGGGCTCCAAAATCACTGCAGATGGTGATCGCAGCCATGAAATGAAAAGACGCTTGCTCCTTGGAAGGAAAATTATGACCAACCTAGATAGTATATTCAAAAGCAGAGAAATTACTTTGCCGACTAAGATCCGTCTAGTCAAGGCTATTGTTTTTCCTGTGGTCATGTATGGATGTGAGAGTTGGACTGTGAAGAAGGCTGAGCGCTGAAGAATTGATGCTTTTGAACTGTGGTGTTAGAGAAGACTCTTGAGAGTCCCTTGGACTGCAAGGAGATCCAACCAGTCCATTCTGAAGGAGATCAACCCTGGGATTTCTTTGGAAGGAATGATGCTAAAGCTGAAGCTCCAGTACTTTGGGCACCTAATGCGAAGAGTTGACTCATTGGAAAAGACTCTGATGCAGGGAGGGATTGGGGGCAAGAGGAGAAGGGGACGACTGAGGATGAAATGGCTGGATGGCATCACGGACTCGATGGACATGCGTCTGAGTGAACTCCGAGAGATGGTGATGAACAGGGAGGCCTGGCGTGCTGCGATTCATGGGGTCGCCAAGGGTCGGACACGACTGAGCGACTGAACTGAACTGAACTGTGTGATCCTGGGCAGGTAACTCAGCCTCAGTAAGTCTCAGCTTCCGGATGTGTAAAAGGCGGGAGAGCTATTCTGTACCACCTCTGCCTCCTGAGCTGGCCTGTAGAGGGCGCTCCATCCATCCGCCACCCCCCTTGCTCTCATTACCTGCGCTCCGGGAGGTTGTAGTGTTCACCTGGAGAGCGGGGTGATGAGAGATCTTGGCAGCCCTTACCCCCACCCGGCTTGCCCCGCCCACCCTTTCCGCGGCAGCAGCCCCTGCTGGCCTCTTTGCCTAGCACTCTGGGTAATCAATTAATTTAATTAGTGAAAACGCCATTCCCTTCTGCCCGCCCCCAGCCTCGCCAGACCCCTCGCCACTCCCAAGACTCCCGTCCCCTCCTGGAGCTACTGCAAAGAGGAAGAGAAAAGTCGCCAATTAAACAGAGCCGCCGGTTTCTCAGCCCTGGGCCGGGCTCAGCCCTAATTAAGAACCAGCGCCCCCGGGGAACTGCAGATAATGGATTCGCAGAACTGCTGCCTGTGAAATGGGACTTGCGAGGGCGCGCAGAGGCCAAGGCCAGGGCGGAGACCTGCCCACAGCCATCACCACCAGGGACAAGCCCCCACCTGGAGAGCTTGCTTCAAGCATGGGTGCTGGGAACAAGGCAGTTGCTGAGGGTCCCCCAACTAGAAGGTCAGCCAACTAGAAGGAAGGGGTTTAAATTAGCGCAGGAGAGATTTGGGGGCCGTGAATGTCCCCTGCACTGACGCCCCCAGCACCGCCTGCACCCTCCCCCGCCAACATTTGTCTCCGTCCACTGCAGACACTCCCGCCCCACCGCTTCTCCAGACAACTCTCCCGTCCACATCCCCCTCCCCCAGCTCCCTTGACACTTGCACACACCCTGCTTCCCTCCCCCCACACTCTGCTGAGCGCAGGTTGCCCTGGCCTCCAGCACAACCTGGGCCACCGTTTGATGGGACAGGAAACGGACCCAGGGTGTAGGCTTGTGGGCCGGCATTCACGGCTCACAGAGGGCGTTGGTTCAACCAGGGCTTCTGAAAAGCGTGGGCGTCATCTGGACTTCTTGATCAAATGAAGATTCTGACTCAGTGGGTCTGGGGTGGGGTTTCAGACTGCATTTCTGAAGATTCCTGCGAGCTCCTAGATGATTCTGATGTTGCAGGTCTGGAGACCACCGTTTGGGAAGCAAGGGGCTGGAGGGCCCAGGGGTGGAGTCAGAGAGCAGCTCTGGAAACCCGGAGCAGTGCGGAGAAAGAGCCACAAAAATGGGGCAGGAGGGGGGTGGGAGAGAGGGCAGGCAGGCTACTTGGCCGGGGCAGTGGGAACCCAGTGGAGAGAACCCATCACACATCCTGAAAAGGCATTGGTTCAGGTCTGACACTGGACCGGGTGTTTCTTGCAGAGAGTCTGGTCGTGCAGGCACAGCAGAGGGGCCTCCACCCAGTGCCACCCTCCTCAGGGTACCTGCCAGCGTCAGGTCCCCAAAGTGGACAGGACAGAGTATCGCTCAGGTTCCCAGGAACTGGCTGTGTCCACCTGTCCTTTGGGCATCCCAGCTGCGCCTGCAGTTAATGGTGGCTTTCTCTCAGGAGGGTATCTCTCAGGGTGTCATCAGGGTTTCTTGGGGTATCACTGGGTATCACTAGGATGTTGCCACCTGTTCTCTCTGGGTGAACTTAAACACCTCTCTGGGTATCACTGACTAGCTCTTGGGGATGGCGGGCCATGTCTCCCAGTGATGCTGGCCATCTTTCAGGGTGACCCTGTCATCTCTCCAGCTGTCTTCTCAGGCTCCCTCTGCACTGTACCCACCCTTCTGCCCCACTGCCTTGCTGTTTCTCACATTACATTAGGCTGATGTGGCAGGTGGGAAGCAGGACTCAAACCCAGCCTGGGCTCTCCTTGGCCCAGCTCCAGGAGTCAGGCAGAGGTGGAACCTGGATGGTTTGGCCCAGTTCTGCCCCCTTTCAGCCTCAGTGCAGAAAACCCCGCATGAGCCCCCAGCCTCCCTGCAGAAGCTCCCTGAGAATTCTGAGTCCAGGATAAAGACAGTGGCTCCGTTTGCAGTCCATGCTTATCCCCCAAGGAACACACTGCAGGGATAGAAAGGAGGGTCTGTAAGGCCAGGGAGACCTGGATGCTGATGCTGGCCCAGGGGCCGGGGCCAATTATGCACCCTCTTCAACTGGAAAAGTGAGGACAGAAGAACAATCTCAGAGGGCAGTCGTGAGAAAGAAAAGCAGTGACATCTGTAAAGCCCCTGGCATGGTGCCCAGCATGCAGTTGGTGATTAATAAATGACACACCCCACCCTAAGCCAAAGCACTGTGGCCCAGCCTGCTCTGGGGGGGCAGTGAGGGGCCTCCCTGACATGATTGCCCCCTTCCTCAGGTGGTACACGAAGCAGAGGCATCACCCTTTCTGGGCTCTGCAGATGCTGTCTTTACCCAGGGGCTTCGCAGCAGGGATATGTGGAAAATTTAATAAAAGGAAATTAAATATCAGTTCCAGACATCCTGGATATGTGCATATCTGCTGGAGTCTCTGGATTTGGCATCTACCTCCAAGCACTCAGAGATGCGCCCCCTGCCCCATATTTATATGATGGCAATGGATACCCTCTGCCCACTCCCATCCATTTTCATTTCAGTGGATCTCAGCCCTTCAGGGCCTGAGCTGGTAATGTAATCTGTCATGTTCCTAAAAACCTCTTCCAGGAAAACCAGCCCCTAGAACAGCTGCCCAGCCCCTTCTTCGGTGAGGGCGCTCCTTCAGTGCAGAAGGGGCTAGGGAGAGCAGCGGAGGGAGGGCTTCACCCCTTCTTGGATGCCTGCTAGGTATCTTGCTGCAGAGGTACCTTTGTCCTTGGGTGGGTGCGGGGGAGTTTGGGCCCCAATCTCCTCATCTGGAAAATGGGTATAGCTGGACTTGATCCTTTGGGATCAAGTCTGACACCCATGGATTCTGGAATTCCAACAAGAGGGTCCAGGGAGAGCCAGGAGGAGCTCTGGTGGCTTCAAAAGGGTGAAGAAGTCTTCCTTTGAGCTTGTCTTTTTCTCAGTATTTGCTGGTTTCTATGCCTCATAATGCCCAGGCCCCACCCCAGAACCTGGGAAGGGTGAGGGAGGGAGAGGTTAACAGCGATCCCCTCTCTGGAAAGGCAGTAAAGAATCTGCCTATAATGCGGGAGACCTGGGTTCAATCCCTAGGTTGGGCAGATCCCAGGAAAAGGGAGAGGCTACCTACTCCAGTTTTCTGGCCTGGAGAATTCCTTGGGCTGTATAGTCCTAAGGGTTGCAAAGAGTTGGACAAAACTGGGCTTTCCAACATCGATTTTTTTCCTTCCTGCACGTGACACACCGTCCCTGGGCTCCACTGTGTGCCATGCTCTGGTTTCTAGCCTCTTGCCTCTTGGGACCTAGAAAAGGGTGAAAGGGACCTTTGCTCTCGCAGAGTCAGGAGTCTGCAGACACTGGGCACTGAGGACCACCGGTGGGGAGCCCATCATGGGTGGGGACCCGTTTGCTGCCTCAGCACCTTGCCAATCTGTGCGTGAAGGTGAGAGGTATTTTGAAGTTGAGAGACCTCTAACAAGTCCATGTATTGCTAGGCCTGTTTTTCTGCAAAATAATATATAGACCTCCTACCAGTTCTTCCCAGGCATTGCTCTGAGGGTTTGACAGGATGACAGATATGAAGATACTCTGTAAACAAGAAGGCTTCAACACTCAGGGAGTGTATGTCAGTTGGAAAGGGACTTGGTGTAAGTGAAATGAATTAAGTAATAACATTGGGAACTCCGTTTTAGTCCTGAGAGAGGACCCCAGTGACTTAGAGCAGACCTCTGGGGCCAACCCAGGAAGCAAGTTATGGTGCCTAGAGATTTTTTTTAAGGTTTCAAATGATTCTGTGGATGCTAATCCACAGCAACGGCCTTCCCCTTGGTCGCTGATAGGAACGGGCTTTAATTGCAGCGGGAGGGGTTTAGGGGTGATGGAGAAGATGGTGACTCAACTCCGAAATAGGAGTCCTAGGGGGTTGGGGTCTGCACCCACAAGCTTTGGGACTGAATGGAAACGTGAGCGTGAGAACGCAGCTGTTATCTGTACAGGCACATTTGTGCACGCAGAGTGGGGAACCCTCTGTTAGGTGGAGACTCACATTAGCAGCACACAGAGCATGGGATTTGGGGACAGACAGAGAAGACTCAGATGGGACTGCACTGCTCTAGGGCCACGCCTGATGCGAAGCAGGCCCAGGAAGGGATAGCTGTCGTCATCACAGGCATGCGGGGCGTGGCCGTCCTGGCACCCGCCTGTGGGGGAGGGTGCAGGGGTCTCACCCCTGCACCCTCCCCCTCTCCCATCTCAGAAGAAGAGCAAGGTGCACTACCACATCGCGGTCATCATCAACTACCTGGGCCACTGCATCTCCCTGGCGGCCCTCCTGGTGGCCTTTGTCCTCTTTCTGCGGCTCAGGTGAGGAGGCTCTGGCACTGCCCCAGCCCAGCCCCCTGGGCCTTGAGCGAGGCAGAGAAGTAAGATAACAAGAGACAGTTTGGGGTGGGAACTGCTGGGAAAGGGGAGTCCTGCCCCCTCACTTCATGGGACAAGGTGACAGATACAGTTGTCCCAAGTCTCTTGGAGCATCTGGTAGGGTCACTTCTGTACCCCTGCCAGTGACTGGGGTCACAGGAGGGGAAGGGGGTGGGCCAAAGCCCAGGCTCGCCTGGAGTCACCCACTCAGTCCGGACTGCTGCACACATTTGGCCGACAGGGAAGGTGGAGCCCCACTTTGGGTTTGAACCTGCCTGGGCCCAGCACGACTGCCAAGGATGCAGATGGCAGCACCGGCCAGGTCTATGCCAGGAATGGAGGGTGAGAACAGGGCTGAGCATCAGGGCTGAAAGCTGGGAGGGAGGCATCTCGCTGGAGGCTGAGCCTCAAACCTGGAGCTACAGGGAGAGGGGGATGCCCATGGGAGAAGGGGCGTTCCCAGTCAGCAAGCAGCCCCTGGTCCCTTCAGTGCTGGCGATGTGGCAAGCCCTGTCCCAGAGCTTAGGTCTGAGGTGAAGTGAAGTGAAAGTCGCTCAGTCGCGTCTGACTCTCTGTGACCCCATGGACTACAGTCCATGGAATTCTCCAGGCCAGAAAACTAGAGTGGAGGGAAAGTAGCCTTTCCTTTCTCTAGGGGATCTTTCCGACCCAGGGATCAAATCCAGGTCTCCCGCCTTGCGGGTAGATTCTTTACCAGCCAAGCCACAGAATACTGGAGTGGGTAGCCTATCCCTTCTCTAGTGTATCTTCCTGATCAGAATTGAACCAAGGTCTCCTCCATTGCAGGTGGATTCTTTACCAACTGAGCTATCAGGGAAGCCCCTGCTTAAGACTGGGCAGGCCACAATTAGGAAGGGACCTGTGACGTAAGGAGAGCCCCTGATGCCACCTCCCAGTGTGACTTAGTCAGCCCCCGCTGCTCGTAGCCTCAGCTTCCCCTCCATACATTGGGCTAGAGTGATGTTGGCGGCCAATCCCTCATCTTCTCCCTCCTCCTCTGCCTCCTGTCACCCACCCGCCTCTGCTGCCCCAGGAGCATCCGGTGCCTGAGAAACATCATCCACTGGAACCTCATCTCAGCCTTCATCCTGCGTAATGCCACGTGGTTCGTGGTCCAGCTCACCATGAGCCCCGAAGTCCATCAGAGCAACGTGGTATGTCCTAGGGGTGGGGCAGGCCCAGGGTCAGAAGAAGGGTCTGGGTGGGGCGGCCCTGTAGAAGCAGGGATGGGAACCAGGCCTTGGAGTCCATAGTGCCAGAGTGGATCCCAGGGGTGCCCCCATCCTGCCCGGGAGGAGGCCCCAGGCCCAGGGTGGGCTGCTGTTTCCTCGCATCGCTACCCCCCTCAGTTAATCATCACCTCTGATGGGGTGGGCGGCAGGGCTGGTGCAGGCTGGTGACGGCCGCCTACAACTACTTCCACGTGACCAACTTCTTCTGGATGTTCGGCGAGGGCTGCTACCTGCACACGGCCATCGTGCTCACGTACTCCACGGACCGGCTGCGCAAGTGGATGTTTATCTGCATTGGCTGGGGTGAGCGGGCCAGCCCCCTGCCCCAACTGGGCCATCCTCCCCCACCCAGGCCCGGGTCAGGCCAGGTGAGGGTGGTGGGGTGTGCACACGGCCCTCTGTCCCTACTTGGGGACGGGGAGAGTGGGAACATTTCAAAGGAGGCGTGATGAGCCAGTGAGTACATGGGAGACCCCTGCCCACCTCTGGGCCCTGGGCTGCGCTGGGGTCTTCTGGGTCTGCATCCCCCGACTCCACTGATAGGTCCTGTGACACCGGTCTCTCCCCAGGTGTGCCTTTCCCCATCATTGTGGCCTGGGCCATTGGAAAGCTGTACTACGACAATGAGAAGTAAGTCACCTCCTCTTCACTGCCCTCAGGGGCCCCTGAGCCCCAAGGCCCAGGTTCCCAGGCTAGCTATGCCTGACCCTCCCCAGGGACCTTCAGCCGTGTCACCTTCCCCATCAGGGCCACAGTTTCTTCATCCACGTGGGGAGGCTTCTGGAGGTCAGACTCAATCTGTGGATCCCTAGCAATGCTCTGCCTGAGGTGGGGCTGGACAGGTGGGTCAAGGCTCTTTACCTGTCTCAGGCTTTCATGACAAGCAGAACAGACTGAAGGTTACTGGAAGTCCCTGGAGCCAAACCACCCAGGTTATGAATTGTGACTCCATCATTAGGTAGCTTTATGACCTTGGGGTAGTTCCTATAATGTGCCTCAGTTTTCTCATCTGCAAAATGGGCATCCTCATAAATAGTGCCTTCCCTCAAAGAGTTGTTAGGGGAATGACATGAGTTAATATATATATAACATCAAGTGTTTAGAATAGAGTCTGGCACATAGGAAATGCGTATAAATGTTTTCTATTAATAAAGACATGTTTTAGCAAACGGTTCTGTGGATTTAATAGAAACTGATCCAATCTCAGAGACTCCTTCCATCTTTCAAGTCCTGAGGAGCTATATTTAAATAGAAACGGGTATTCCCAGTTGCCCCTGAAAACTTCACTTCTGGTGCCGTGGTTTTCAGCCTTGGCTTACATTAGAATCACCTGGAAAGCTTTAAAAAGTACTGATGGCCAGTCTTGCCCTCCAGAGAGTTGGATGTCATTGGTCTGAAATGTGATCTGGGCACCAGGATTTTTAAACCTGCCCAGGTGATTCTAAAATGAAGCTTAACTTAAGAACCACTGTAAGAGAGAGGCAGAAAAAGTGGACAGCGAAGGCCAGGGGATGTGCCAGAATCTTCTTTGTCAAAGTGTCCTCAGGAAACCACTGTCTGACTAGGGTGGGTTGCCTCCATCACCTTGGCTGTTCCTGTCCAACCCTGACAAGGAGCCTGGAAAATTATATCCACATTTATCAAGGTGATCCTTCCTGACTCCTGCCCAGCCTGGCTGTGGCTCTCTGTGTATTTGCGTAATTGGTGGGATGGGGGCCTGGGCTGCACGTCGAGGGCAGCTGACAGACAGAACTAGGGGCCTGGCAGTGATTCCCAGAATGGCGACCTGGGTCCGAGCAGGAGCATTGTAAATCCTGTGCCTGAAGGTGTCCAGGTGAGTACAGGGAAGAGAGGACAGGTTTCAAAAAGCTGCCCAGTATGTGCATCTGGGCGCATCTTGGAGCCAAAAGGAAGGCTGAGTTGGAGCAAAGTCCGTCTGAACGTCTCTTGAGCTCCACCTTGTGGTAAGATGCTGGCACTGCATCAGAAGGGATGCAGGTGGGGAAACCTGAGAACCTGCGGACCCCAGGGCCGAGGACTGGACCTGGCCCCAGGATAGTTTGCCTTTGGTCCTTTTGAAAACTTGAACTTGTCTCCAACCTTGAAAAAGTGAAGAGGTTTCAGTTTCCTGTTTATGGAAGCATCATGATTTCTAGCTACTGTAGACTCTCGGGATGAGTGTAGTGTCTTGGGATGAGAGTGTAGCATCTCTGCATGAGGACCTGCTGCTGCTGCTAAGTCACTTCAGTCGTGTCCGACTCGGACTTTCCAATGTGCCCCACACCAACCCACTCCCCAGACCTCCCTAGATCTTGCTGGAGGTGACATCAAGAAAATGCAAAGCAACTCTGCCTCTTGTGGCAGGTGTTAGCTACTGGGGTGGGGAGTGACTGCATGACAGGTACAGGGAAGGTCCCCCTTTGGGGCATCTGCCAGAGTTACAGCGGGGACCCTGTGTGCTGGGCCCATGCCTATTCTATTCAGCGGGCTTTTCCACAATTCCTCTCCCTGCCACAGTGCCCGATTCCAGCTTTACATCTCAAAGGATGCTGTCCATTCTGCACATGGAATAACTGAGGCATTATGGCGGGATCTTGACCCCCTGCCCGGGTTAGAAATGGGGCACCCAGATCCTGCCTTTTGGCCCCAGTTCCTTCCTGCCCCAGCGCTGCTTCTCCCTCATGCTACTGAACTGGATCCAGATGACCCCTTCTCATTTCTGTGGCCTTCTAGGTGCTGGTTTGGCAAAAGGCCTGGGGTGTACACTGATTACATCTACCAGGGCCCGATGATCTTGGTCCTGCTGGTAAGAACCTGGCTAGGAGGGCGGTGGGGGCAGGGCTCAGTGGGGAGAGGCCAGCAGTGCTTACCGTGGACTGAAAGTTTTCCTCTGCCTAGAGGTAGGGGGCACGGGGCCAGGATTGTGCAGGGCTAACGCAGATAGAGGGGGAGCAGCAGGGTGGCAGAGGCCAGACCCAGGACAACTGAGTCCCTGTCCTGTCCCCCACCTTCCCACCAGCATCTTGCACACACCATGCCCAGGCCATCCCACTGTGTGTCAAATTACAGATCAATTTCATCTTCCTTTTCAACATCGTCCGCATCCTCATGACCAAACTCCGGGCATCCACCACCTCTGAGACCATTCAGTACAGGTAACCAGACCTGCCTCTCCCACCCATGCGGGGCTTCAGAGAACCCAGCTCTGACCCAGGGTCTCCCCCAGGCCTGAGAGTCCCTCCTGAAACCCCAGCTCTGCCCCTGTCTCAGACATTCCAAGGATGTGCTACAACCTTCCCCCAGACCCAGTCCTGTTCACCGAGTGGCAGGCTCCGGTTCCGTCCAGGCGTGGGCTGTGACTCTGGGCCCCCTTCCCACCCCTCGCCCTCAGGAAGGCTGTGAAGGCTACTCTGGTGCTGCTCCCCTCCTGGGCATCACGTACATGCTGTTCTTCGTGAACCCCGGGGAGGACGAGGCCTCCCGGGTCGTCTTCATCTACTTCAACTCCTTCCTGGAATCTTTCCAGGTACCCACCCGTCCCCCCACCCCACCCAGCCTCCTGGCCCCGGCCTGTCCCCCTGCCTGTCCCCTGTTCCTCTTTGGGTGGGGATTCTCCCAGGCAGGGGCCTGGAAGGGCGGGAGGTTGGGGGGCAACTCCAAGGCTGGGTGACACCTGCCCCAGTCCCTTGACCCACCTTCCCTCCACCCCAGGGCTTCTTCGTGTCTGTGTTCTACTGCTTCCTCAACAGTGAGGTAAGGACCTGGGGCCCCAGAATTCAGGACGGCAGGAGGCCTGCTGGGACCAGAGGCTGTCTGTAGCCGCCTCCTGCCTGCCACACACCAACTCTGTCCTCCCTGCTCCATCCTCCCAGCTCTCTCCTCCCGGCTCCCAGACCCTACAGGGATATTGTTGGGAGTTCTGGGAGGGTCCCTGCCACTTGCCACTCAGTTGCTGCAGTAATGAGCCCGCTTCTTAGCAGTGGGTGTGGGAGGTCAGAAGCTGGGACTCCAGTCTCATCAATGAGTCTGTGAAATGGGTTGTTGAAAACCAGGAAGCTGAGCCCTAGGGCAGGAGGTTGAGGGCAGATGTGTATGGGTTGAGGGTAGAGATTCTTCATGGCAAAGGCCATATGGCACCTTTGGGTGGATTCGAAAAAGGCACCCCTTCCTCATAACACTTGAGAGAACTGTCCTAACAAATACGCAAATCAACGATGGTGATAGTCAATGCCGCCCTTCCAAGGTGGCTCCCTGGATAGCTGCCTGTGGGGGTGGGAGCGGGGTTTTGAAACCCGGGCTCACACCCTGTGCTCTGCTGTATACCCACAGGTCCGCTCTGCCATCCGGAAGAGGTGGCACCGCTGGCAGGACAAGCACTCAATCCGTGCCCGTGTGGCTCGCGCCATGTCCATCCCCACCTCCCCAACCCGTGTCAGCTTTCACAGCATCAAGCAATCCACAGCAGTGTGAGCCGGGGGGCCACGGACCAGCCCCCAAGATCTACGGCTGGGGAGATGGCTGCCAGGCTTAGCCGGCCACCCTGTCTGCGGAGGGGACCAGCTCCCTCCCACACCCTCTACCCCCCAGGCTCAGCTGGCGCTGAGAGCCCGGGAAGCCCCTCCCCAACCCCCAGCCAAGCAGAAGTTCCAGGCCTATGGCAGCAGTCAGGGCCATGAGATGAGTGGAAAATAGCCTATAGGACTGGGCTGGGCCCAGGGCCTCTGGCTTCTCTTTGCCCCCATCCTCCCTGGAAAATGGACTGGAAATGCAGAGTGGGAGCTGGACAGTGGGGAATCCAAAGCTGCACACGTGTCCCTTCAGAGCACAAGATGACAGCCCACTGGAGACCCCAGGATGTCCTCAGAGACTGTAGGAGGCCATTCGCTGCCCCACGGGCATCGTGGGAAACTCTGGTCACAGCATCCAAGCTGCCATGAGGATGCCTCCAGGCCTTAGCAGAGCTGCACCACTGGGAACCAAGGCTGTGTTGTCAGAAGCCCTGGAGACATTGTTAGAAATCAGATGGCATCTTAAGACACCAGGCTGCATAACCAGAATCCTCCCAAACGCCAGTCATCTGACCCCGTGGCCCTGCCACCAGAAACGCCCCTGCCTTGCTACCGCACACCCTCGGCCCTTTACTGCTGCCCACCCCACACAGGGTCCCCATCCTTAGCCTTTGGCCCCAGGCGTCCCACCTTTGCGAGACGATGGGGATGTGGGAGGGTGACAGGAGCCAGTGTGTGCCCCCACCAAAGCCAGCCTCCCTTTGAAGGGGGCGGAGAATGCTGGGGCCACCCAGCCCGCTGGCTTCAGTGACCCGGCCTCGGGACCCAACCCCTCTGCTGGCCAAAGGGGTCCTGCGGCCTTTGGATGACCTCTGGGCCAGCATCACTAGCTAAGTCAAAATAGAAGGGGGTGGGGCGCTGGGCCCCTCCCTGCCCTGAGTTCCCCAGAGCACCAGCCACTTACACCCCAGGTAAGGAGCCAGCCACATCCAGAGGGACTGGACAGCCAGAGCAGGACTTTGGGGGACTGGGGCTGGGTGATGGGGGTGGCTGGTATAAATTATATTATTTATCTTTCAATCAGCACTTGTGAAGGCCTTGTGTGCCAGGGCTGGCTTGGGAGGGCATCCCAAAGAAACAGAGGCCACTTTCAGCCTTTAGGGCCACTGTGTGGCTGGGGCACCAATGGCACCCTCACATCTGCCAGGGACAGGGCCTTAGGGGAGGACTTAGAAGGGTGTGGATCGTGGGCCCTGGGGAATAAGGCCCACGAGTGAATTGTAGGGAGAAGGGCTGTGGGCAAACCATTCAGATGGAGGGCTCCGCGAGCAGGCTGCAGCCTGAGCAGAGGTGAGGCGGTGGGACCAGGCAGCCTCGTGTCCCAGCCCCAGGGGAGGAGCTGGGCTGGAAACAAAGGAGCTAAGAAGCAGGGGAGGCTGTACAGGCTTGAATGCTGTCTTAGCATGGAAACCCCAGAAGCAGATCAGGAGACAAGGCTTTGAGAACCAACTCCAGGGCAGGGGCACACACGCCCACCACCATGGTCGACGGTAGCTGTCCTGCTGCGGAAGCTGGGGGAGCCAGGTGGGACCCACACCTGTGGCGTCATCCCACCCGAGGGGCCACGGAAGTTTATCCACCAGCCCTCCGGGGGCAGTAGTTCCAGCACCTCCTGCGGAGGCCAGGAGCAAGCTGGGCACAGCGTGAGCTGCGTCCTCAGGACAGGAGGTGGCTGGGACACAGAAACTCCACCCACCACTCTCAGGCCTGGGCCTTGCCTCTGAGTCTCTGACCCGGAAACAGGGCCATGCAGGGGGCATGTGCATGCACATACATGCATGCACACAATCAGGGACACCCACACACATGCACACAGGTGTGTGGTGTGTCAGGACACCAGGACAGATGACCGTGGTACTGGGAGCCCAGAAGCGTCTGCTGGGGAAGGGGGGCTCCAGTGGGTGAGTCTAGCTTCTCACCGAGGGAGGAGAAGCTTCAGTCCCTGAAGCCAAGTGGGGTACCCTGCTCTGCGGACTCCCCAGGCACTGTCCCCTTAAGGAGACAGTTGGGAGGGCCAGCTGATCAGAGGAGGCTGTGAGAAGAGGACCAGGGGCCACCAGGATGGAGACAGGCTGACAGCTTCCAGAGCAGTTGGAGGGAACCCCACAAAGAGTCCCCCAAAAGAAGGACCAGAATTGATGGCTGAATCTCAATTGGCCACAAGGGAGGCCCACAGGAGGCATCTTTCTCAGTGTTGCCTCCCACCCAGAAGGAGAGTGAGAAAGTGAGGATGTGGAGTCAGGGGAGAGTCCAAGGGCAGAGGAGCCGAGAGGGGCTAGGGGACTGTGAGGGGAGTTCATAGGCAAGGGGTCTTCAGGGGACCAAGCTGGGGCGGTGCCCCCTTTCCTGCTTGTCCTCTGGCTGTTTTTTAATATTTAGTATTTATTTATTTGAGTCTTATAATATTTATCACTTATTTATTTGTACACTGGGTCTTAGTGGCACACTCAGGATATCTGTTCTTCATTGTGGCATGTGGGATCCTTAGGTGCGGCATGTGGGATCTAGTTCCCTGACCAGGGATTGAACCTGAGCCTCCTGCATTGGGATCTCAAGAGTCTTAGCAACTGGACCACCAGGGAAGTGCCCCTCCTGGCTGTTTCAGCTGATGGGAGCCAGTCACACAGCTGCTGTGCGCTCAGCCCTTGGTGAGCTGGGAAGGCAAGTGGTACCCCCAGGACACATGCCGGCAACAGGCTGCAAAGTTTAGAGCTGATAACACTGGAAGGTCACAGGAGGACATCCAAGTGGGGCTGGCAGTCATCACAGAAGCTGCAGGGGGTCCCTGGGAAGGTAGGGGGCTGGCCCAGATGATCTCAAGATCCCTCTTGTCTAGAGACTGTAAAGGGCCAAGGGGCTGGGAACATCTGGGCTGCAAAGAACTGCCAGAGGCAGGTGTGTAGTGTTTAACCCTTCCGTGGGCTCCAGGGCTGGGCTCAAGGCAAGCCCCACAATGGGGTTTCTGAGGGTCGTTCTGCTCAGAGCTTTGGCTTGTGGGTGGGTGGGAAGGGAGGTCCCTTGGGATTATGGGAGGTGTGATGGGCCAAGAGGCATGAACATCACCACACTGTGGGAAGGGGCCGGGCAGCAGCAGGGTTGGCGGGGGGTGGGTGGGTGCGGTGGTCACTGCAGGACAGGCACCTCTATGAAACTGGGAAGAATTTTTCTCCATCCACACCCAGAGGCTGCAGTGCGCTCAAATTCCCCCTGAGCCCTTTTCTCCTTTAGACCCTCCCTCGCGGGCTCAGATCACCAGTGGAGGAAAAACCACCCTGTGGGGTTTGGGTTTTCCAGTTCCGGCTCCCCACCTCCTTGAGTGCGACAGCATAGCCCTTGCTTTGGGATCCCAGGCTTCTCCTCCAGGCCTGTTCAGCCCCCTGCTGCTGCTAATAGGACCCAGAGTGGGACCCCAACAGATACCCCAGAACCCGAAGCGGGCAGAGGGTGCAGATCAAGGAGGAAGGGAGGTTTTAGAATCCAGACAATAATTAATTATGGGCATTTGTAGACTGCTTTGCAACCCACAAAATCCTTTATAACATTCACGGAAAATAGAAGCAGCCCATTTTCCTGCCAAGAAAACTGAGGCCAAGTGGACTCCTCTGAGATCAAAGGTCTTCTCCAAATCCAGGTCTCCTTCCACCCTGTCAGTTAACTGGAGTCACTGGGCCTGGGTTTAGGGAGGCCAGGACTGATAAAGCGGCTCTGGCAGGAGGGGACGGTGAGGAGGACTAGGGGTTTCAGACTGTCTGATGGGGTCGAAGTCCCAGGCAAATACCAGCGCGGGCCAAAGATGGCCCAGCCAGTGTCAGGCTGCTGAGCCCAACTGGGTGAGAGCCATGAGGGTTCTCTACATCCAGCAACTCCTTCCCTACCTTCCCAACATCCTGTACCCCTGCACTCCTTAAAATGAAGCTTAACTGCAAACAGTACAGCCCACGGCCACCAGAAGCTTCTGAGGGTCTCCACACCCAGCCCAAGTGAGGGTGCCACTGGCCTGCCGCTCGGAGGTCCCTCAGGCTCATCTCATGCAGCCCCCTGACTTCAAACTCACCTTCCCACCTTTGGTTCAAACAGAAGGGCTGCTCCCTGCATTTTTCCATCAGCAGTACCATCACTGAGTGCTCACCCAGAGCCCCTCTGCTAAGCCCCCCCACACCGATCTCATCTACCCTTCATACCACCTTATGAGGCTAGATCTGTTATCCCTATTTAACAGATGGGGGAAATGACGCCCAGAGAGGTTGAGAGACGTGCCTGGGAGCACCCAGCAGTGGCCCAGCTAGATGTGAACCCCGGCTGGCCTCACTCGGCCCCCATGGTGTTTAAACCCTACACAGCTGAATTTCTTGTGGAGTTCCCCTCCCTGCCCCACTGCTCCTGCCAACCCTCTTCTAAGGAAATTTCCCAGTTTCTCCAGTCTGTGGACAAACCAGGTTCAGAGACGAAGCTGGGTGCAGAAGTTTGTGCCAGTAAAGCCATGGGCCTCCCATGGCCCTCTCCCTGAACCAGCCCACCCTCCCTGAGTCCCCAGCCCTGACCCTGCTCCATTTCATTTCAGAGTATCACCTCTTATTCTTTTCCTTCCATTTTCCCACAACCCCTGCAGATGCTGCTGAGCAGACTCAGGTCAAGAGAGGCCTGGACCAAGTATATTTCTCAGAGCTCTTGGTGTACTAGAAACACCGATGATCATCATTTCAAAATAACTCCAGGCACCACCTGAGTCCCCAAACAGAAGGCAGAGATGCTGTCCCAGCCTGCCCTGGGTGGCAACGCTCAGACTCCAGGCCATAGCTAAGGGGAGGCAACGGGGAGGGACCAGAAGCTGGAGACCAGGAGGATGCCCTCAAGGAAAGGGGTGAAATCTGGGGGCATGGGGAGGGAGGGGGTGCTGCAGAGTCTTGAAGCAGAAACACAGGCTGGGGAGTGAGCATCAGCCATTCATGTGACTGTGCCTACCAGTCCTCCTGCAGGGGCTGTAAGGGCACAGAGTGGCCGTGGAGAGGAGCAATCCAGGACTGGGGGCTGGTGTTGGGACCGAGGGGCAAGATGGAGGATCTGGGGGAAAAGCAATTAAACAAGACACCCAAAAGCCTTGATGAGTTGCGTCCTGGCAAAAGCCTAGGAGGAAATGAGTCCAGAGAATTCTTTTGATCCTATAGGCAGTGGCACTCCATTCCAGTACTCTTGCCTGGAAAATCCCATGGATGGAGGAACCTGGTAGGCTGCAGTCCATGGGGTCGCTGAGAGTTGGACGTGACTCAGTGACTTCACTTTCACTTTTCAATTTCATGCATTGGAGAAGGAAATGGCAACCCACTCCAGTGTTCTTGCTTGGAGAATCCCAGGGATGGCGGAGCCTGGTGGGCTGCCATCTATGGGGTTGCACAGAGTCGGACACGACTGAAGCAACTTAGCAGTAGCAGCAGCAGGCTGCCAGGAACCCAAGGGCAGATGGCGGAGGGGGAGGCAGGAGCAGCCTCTGTTTTGGGGTTTCAGGGGGTGTTTTCTGAACCCCCAATCAGGGCACATGCTGGTCTGATGAACTCCAGGACAGGTACAACAAGGCCTGTCCTGAGCACAGTGCTCCTGGAGGGGACTGAAGTTGCTCCTTGTTTTGTTCTTTAGAAAACTGGGGGACTTCCCTGGTGGTCCAGTGGTTAAGAATCTGCCTGCCAATGCAGGGAACATGGGTTCGATTCCTGGTCCGGGAAGATCCCATCTGCCGAGGAGTAACTAAGCCTGCGAGCCGCAACTACTGAAGCCTGCAACTACCCTAAAGCCCAGGCTCCTCAATAGGAGAAGACACTGCAACAAGAAGCCCACATACCGCAACTAGAGAGTAGCCCACACGCAGCAACGAAGACCCAGTGCAGCCCCAAGACACAAATAAAAATGAATAAAAATGAAATTACGGTAAAATACAACATCAAACTTACCATTTCAACCAAGTGTACAATTCAGCATATTAAACACACTCATGATGTTGTACAACCATTGTCACTATCCAGCTCCAGAACTTTTTCTTCTCTCTGACGAAACCCCAGACCCCCAACTCTCCTTCCCGCCAGGTGCCACCACCTGCATTCTGGCTTGATGATTTGCCTGTTCTGGATATTTCATAAAAATGGAGTCGTGCAGGATTTGTCCTTCTGTGTCTGGCTTCTATCCCTTGCTTAATGTTCTCAAGGTCCGTCTACATCACAGCACGATCAGAACTTCATTCCTTTGTAGGGCAGAATGATGCTCCATCTTACAAGGGGGCCCGCTTTCTCTAACCATCCATCAGCTGAAGGACGTCTGGGTTCTTTGCATCTATTCCAAGTCATTGTGAAGAGTGCTGCTACAAACATCCAAGTACAATTTTTTGTTTGAACAGCTGTTTTCCGTTCTTTGGGGTATACTCCCAGAGAGGAATTGCTGGGCCACGTGATAAATTTCTGTTTATAACCTACCATGGAACCACCAAGTGTCTTCTACAGCGGCTGTAAGTGAAGTGAAGTTGCTCAGTCGTGTCTGACTCTTTGCAACCCCATGGACTGTAGCCTACCAGGCTCCTCAGTCCATGGTATTTTCCAGGCAAGAGTACTGGAGTGGGGGTGCCATTTCCTTCTCCAGAGGATCTTCCCGACCCAAGGATCGAACCCAGGTCTCCCCACATTGTAGGCAGACGCTTTACTGTCTGAGCTACCACTATTTACAGTATCCTTGCCAACGTATGAGAATCCTAATTTCTTCACATCCATGCCAAAATCTGTGGGGTTTTTTTCCGTTTTTAAATAACTTTTTTTTTTTTTTTTTGGCTGCTCTGCACAGATCTTGATCCTCAGTCAAGGACTGAAACTGCACCCCCTGCAGTGGAAGTGTGGAGTTTCAACTACTGGACCGCCAGGCAAATCCCCCAAACCTGCTATTATGTTTTGTTACTTTTATACTAGCTACGCCTGGTAGGTCTCTTCAGTTTTATTAAAGCCCCAGGACTCCACCTGAGGTAGAGTCTAGCTGAACATCAGTAGCTGGGGTGGGGAGGGGGAGCTGGAGAGGGTGCAGAGAGATTTCTATTATCACAGCCCTGCTGTACCAAGTACAGAGAGGTGAACCCAGCCTAAACACTGCTCCGCTCTCATAAGAACTACACAAGCCGACTGTCCCTTCCCTAATAGCCCCTGACTGATATACCTGTCCTCTCTCTGCAGTGGGAGCCCAGGGAGGGGCAGCTGACAGCTTCCTCCACTGGCCCTGACACTTCTGCCTCACTGGCTGGGGATCTGCTCACCAGTCAGTTGTCCCTGTTCCCTAAAGTGTTTCTGACAATTAATTTGTCATTGTAATTACTGTTTGTAATCTAATTAAATGTTATATGAATGGATGAAACAGAAATGCACAAACAAGCAGGGTTGTTATTTCTTACAAAAACGTGGTTGATGCTTTGAAAGACACAATCTGAATCATACAGAATATCTGACATCTGTCAAGTCAGGTGTGGGTGAGACAAATGTCACCAACTGGGTGGGAGGGGACTGTCAGAGTCTACAAGGTTCTACTCATAGACGTCTTGGCAAAGGTCCCTTACGCTTACCCTCCACTTCAAAGCATCCGAAGCTGGGTGTTGGAGATTTGCCGTCTCACTAATGTGGAGTTCACAAGCTGCACACATACCAAGTTGCTTCATTCATGTCCAACTCTTTGCGACCCCATGGGCTGCAGCCCCCCAGGCTCCCCTGTCCAGGGGATTCTCCAGGCAAGAACACAGAGTGGGTTACCATCCTCTCCTCCAGGGAATGAAGAAAGTAAGGCTTGGGAATTCCCTGGTGGTCCAGTGGTTAGGACTCAGCACTTGCACTGTCATGGGTATGGTTTCAATCCTTGGTCAGGGAACTAATATCTCAGAAGCCATGAGGCGTGACCCACCCACCCCCCAAAAAAAAAAAAAAAACAGAAAAGAAAAGAAGATCTGAGTTGTGATCATGACATGTTAAGGATGGGCCTCTGGTCTCCTGGATGTGGTGGTGGCGCTGTCCTTGAAGGTAGGGCCTGAAGGTCGAGAATGGGCAGTGGGGAAGGCCTTGGGACACAGATTAGACCTGCAGTCAAGCAGGCAGAGAGCCGGGCTGACCCCGGGCAGTTCCCAGGACAGGGAAACACCTAAGTGACGCGTGTCTAGAGGAGAGCTGGATCTGAGGGCTGGGATTAGGGGCCCATAGGATGGGCTTTTCTGAGCCTCGGTGTGCTCATCCATGAAGTGGATGTATCTGGGTGAGGTTCAGCCAAACTGTGGTGCTGGAGAAGACTCTTGGGAGTCCCTTGGACAGCAAGGAGATCAAACCAGTCAATCTTAAAGGAAATCAACCCTGAATATTTATTGGAAGGACTGGTGATAAAGCTGAAGCTCCAATACTTTGGCCACCTGATACAAAGAGCCAACTCATTGGAAAAGACCCTTGATGCTGGGAAAGATTGAGGGCAGGAGGAGAAGCGGGCAACAGAGGATGAGATGGTTAGATGGCATCACTGACTCCATGGACATGAGTTTGAGAAAACTCCAGGAGATAGTGAAGGACAGGGAAGGCTGGTACATTGCAGTCCCTGGGGTTGCAAAGAGTCACACACCACTTATCAGCTGAACAACAACAAAGCTGCTGTAACAGACTCACAAGAGGCCTGCAGCTTAAGGAAGACAATGTATGTTAGCAGTCCACAGTGAGTATCCCATACTCCATGCAAGCATCCAGGGACCTGGTTCCTTCACTCCTTTCTCCCCATCTCTTAGGACATCAACCCCCTCTCCACAGACAATGGCTTGTCCATGAGTGACTTGTGAGAAAAAGAAAGAGATGGACAAGGAGTCCCATGGTCTCTGCCCAGGTTCCTGAGGGACTCACTTCATTTCTGCTCATTTCCAATGGCGAGAAATGGCCACGTGGCCTTTCCTAAACTCTGGTCAGTCTGGGAATGAAGTTCTGGTCATGTGCCTGTGCAAAGGGGCATCATTTGAAGGAGGGCTCACACCTTGCACTGGATGGGTGTAGTAATACCCCCTTCCAGGAGGCTGTGATTGCAGAAAAAGTACCTGGCACTCAGGAAGAGCTCAATAAAAATGTACAACATCGCTGAGGTCAGGGATCCCAGGGGCCCAGGAAACTGTCTGGTCTAATGTCCTCATTTCTTTGCAGTTAGAGAAATAGGCAGAGAGGGTCAGGCACCTGCAGGGTCTGTAAAGGTCGAGGTTGGTCCTAAATCCTGTCTGGGATCCTCAAGCCCATCCCCCACCTCTTGTTTCAAGTGACCTGGTCCAGCTCCTCCTAGGCAGATGACCCTCCACCTGGAGGCAGGGCTGGGGGACAGGATCCCCAGAGGCTGCCCAGCTTTGTGACTAGGTAGGTGTGGCTCTGGTTTCCTGGACTGTCGGCCAAGCAGCTGCTCTGTGACAGAGGGCCACACCCAGCCCTGGGAGGGGTCAGGGGGCAGTGGGCAGCTGCCACACTGGGACGCAGCGGTAGGTGCCTGAGGAGGATGGCGTGCCTGGGTTTCCTCCTCTTTTTCCTCCTCCTCTTCCTCCTGGCCAGCACCACGGCCCAGGGAGAGTATGGCGTGGTCCACGTGGTGTCAGACAACTGGAGCAAGGACTACTGCATCCTCTTCCGCTCCGACTACGTCACCCTGCCCCGGGACTTGCAGCACGCCCGCTCCTGCCCCTGCACGATGGCACGGGCTCACCCTGGTGCCCAGGCCAGGACTCCTCCCACCAGGCCCACCCAGATGGCTCCGCCAGCCAGCGGCTCCTCCACCGGACCACCGCCATGGTCATGAGCGGCAACTGCAGCTTCTACGACAAGGGCTGGCTGGCTCAGGGCCGAGGCGCCCACGGGTTGCTCATCGTGAGCCGGGTCAGCGGCCAACAGTGCTCAGACATCACCCCGGTGGCCCAGAACCCCCGCAAGCCCCTCCCAGACCTCACCATCCCCGTGGCTGTGCTCCGCTACACCGACATGCTGGACATCCTCAGCCACACCCACGGGGGCAACGGGGTCCACGTGGCCTTGTACGCCCCCCAGAGCCCATCCTCGACTACAACATGGTGGTCATCTTCCTCCTGGCCGTGGGCACCGTGGCCGTGGGCGGCTACTGGGCTGGCGTGACTGAGGCTGACCCGCTGCAGCGGCGCCCGGGCACGAGGGGGCGGGGGGCCCGGCGGTCACCCTCCACAGGGGAGCCCCTGGCGGCCCGGCGGGGGCCCAGAGAAGACGACGAGGAGTCGCCGGTGGACTTCACGCCGGCCATGACGGGTGCGGTGGTCGCCATGTCCTGCTCCATCATGCTGCTGCTCTACTTCTTCTACGACTGCTTCGTCTACATCATGATCGCCATCTTCGGGCTGGGCGCGGGCACCGGCCTCTACAGCTGCCTGGTGCCCTTGGTGCGCCACCTGCCCGTGTGGCGGGCCCAGTGGCTCCTGCCCGGCCGCCGGGCCTGTCTGCAGCTGCCCCTGCTGCTGCTGGCTGGCCTGTGCCTGGTGGTGACGCTCCTCTGGGTCGCCTACCGGAACGAGGACCGCTGGGCGTGGCTGCTGCAGGACACGCTGGGCGTGGCCTACTGCCTCTTCGTCCCACGGCGCATGCGCCTGCCCACCCTCAAGAGCTGCGCCTCCTTCCTGCTGGCCCTGCTAGTCTTCGACGTCTTCTTCGTCTTCGTCACACCCTTGCTCACCAGGACCGGCGAGAGCATCATGATTGGGGTGGCCTCGGGCCCGGCAGATTCCTTGAGCCATGAGAGGCTGCCCATGGTCCTCAAGGTGCCCCGGCTGAGCTTCTCGGCCTTGACCCTGTGTGACCAGCCCTTCTCTATCCTCGGCTTCGGTGACATCGTGGTCCCCGGCTTCCTGGTGGCCTACTGCCACCGCTTTGATGTGCAGATGCACTCGCGGCAGGTCTACTTCGTGGCTTGCACAGCGGCCTATGCTGTGGGCCTGCTGGTCACCTTCTTCGCCATGGCCCTCATGCAGATGGGCCAGCCTGCCCTGCTCTACCTGGTGTCCAGCACGCTGCTCACCAGCCTGGCCGTGGCCGCCTGCCGCCAAGAGCTCACCCTCTTCTGGACAGGCCAGGTTAGAGCCAAGGCCCTCACCCAGCCTGTGCCAGGGGTCTGCGGTGCCCCCTTGGCTGGCTCTGAGCAGAAGCAGGAGCATGCAGCAGACATCCACAGAGCCTTCGAGCTCGAGGGGGCCACCATCTCCACCCTGGCAGGAGACTTAGATAGCAGCCTTGGGGAGGGCACGGCTGAGACTATCACCATATCTGAGGATGAAGCCACCAGTCCAGAAGGCCACAGTGACAGCTCCGAGGGCTGGAGCGATGCCAACCTGGAGCCTGATGACCTGCCAAGTACCCCTTCCGGGGTCTCAGAGGAGCTCTTACCACTGATGCCAGTGACCATGCTGATACCACTCAGGCCACCGCCCTCGGAGCTGGGCCATGTCCAGGCCCAGGCCCAGGCCCACGAGGCCAGCCTGCCCTGTACAGGCTTCCACAAGAGGAAGGGCCTTAAGGTAAAGAAGAGCATGTTGACCCAAGATCCCTTGTGAACCAGGAACCCTGGGACATGTGCCTCTAGACTATCACAGAGCAAAGCCACGTGTGACAAAAATAAATTGGGGCATTAAAAATATTCTGTATCTACCCACGGAGCTTCTTTGTTTGTTAGAACTGTAAGGAAGCAGTTCACAGCCTGCAGGGTCCTTGGGACAGACCACATCTGTGTGTCTCTGCAGCCCAACCCCAGGCTCATGGCCCATCTTTTTCTCATGCTCAGGACCAATCAAACCATTACCGTTCCTTGATTATGCCACGTCCCCTCCTTGTCTCTTTGCATATGCTGTTTCCTCTAGCTGAGACACCCTTCCCACCCCAGACAGAAATGCTGAAGCCCAGATGAAACATTTCTAAACAGCCTCCCAGCGTCAGCTCACATCCACCCTTCCTGCTAAGCATCCTTGCTCTACAAGCACCCTGGACAGCAACATCACACCCAGTGTGTGCCTGCTGTCATCCACCTGTTGCATTCACAGACATCAGGTATGCAGCTGTTGTGTACCCCACCCTGTTGGTGGGCACAGAGGGAGTCTGCTGTCCAGCTGGGGGAAGGGTGGGGGATGGAGAACAGATAAGAAACAACTTGAGAATCATCTCAAAACAGGGATGGAGAGGTTGGAGCTGGAGTGAAAGAATTTAGGAGACCATGGCTTTAGTTCCCACGCTTCCTTCACTGACCTTGGATAATGAACTGCTCTCTTAACCCCTTTGAGGCTTAGGAGTTTCATGCTCAACATGAGACTTATAATACCATGTCTATCTGGAGGCAGGAGTATGGACAAGATGATCTCTTAGGACCCCACAATTCCTTAAGCTTGAGAGTATGTTTATATGTTGCTTTAGCAGAGGAAACAAACTCCGAGGTGAGGGAAGTCTTGCAGAGGAGTCTCTGTGGGAAGGGTAGTGTGGGAAAAGACAGTGGTTAGAGTTCAGAAGCCAGCAGCCTACCAGAAATTCCAGCTCCACCACTGATCTGTCCGGTGTCACTGAAGCAAGTGATTTAAACTTGTGGTGCCTCAGTTTCTTCACCTGTTGAATGGGATAATAATAGGACCTACCATGGTTTGGGGGAAGTCTGACTACACTGGCTTACATAAGAGCACGAATGCAGTGCATGTAGGGAGAGCGATGTAAATGTTAACTCTGTTTATATTATGCCCCTTTGGGAAAAGAGCTGAAAGAGTCAAATCCAACTCCTACAAGCCTTTGAGTTCTCCTGCCAGTTTCCTTCCCTCCACACCCAGCATGCCTGCCCTGACCACCACCAGGGTGCATACGCCAGCCCCCACCACACACATCTTCCTTCTTTCCCCAGGGCCTTCCCGCCTGCTGGGTCCTCTACATGCAACTTTCTAGTCCTCGCACCCCCAGAATCGGGTCTGACCAGTTTCTTGTCCTTCCAGCCCCAGCCTCAAGGAGGCCTTCCTGATGACCTTTCTTTAAAAAAAAAAAGAAGAAAGAAATTTAAATATTTATTTATTTATCCGGCTGTGCTGGGTCTTAGTTGCAACATGTGGAATCTAGTTCCCTGACCAGGAATCGAACCCCCAGGAGCTCAGAGTCTTAGCCACTGGATCACCAGGGAGATCCCTGTGACCTTTCCTAAAGCATCTGCCGGCCCTAATCACATCACCCTACACCCGGTTCATTAGTTTTCCCGTCTGCCCCAGTCACACCAACTTGGTGAGGGCAGGAGCCTTCTGTCTTATTACTGTGTGGAACAGGGCCTGGTATGTAGCAGGTGCTTGATTCATGTTTGTTGGAGGAATGAATGAATGAATCGCTGGATGGATGAATCCGTGAATCCTGGGCAAAGCCTGGCCCCAGGCTGCAGTTTTGACCCAGACAATGAAGTGAATCTGTGCAAGCGAGGCAGCCTTCCTGGGAACCCTCACCCATCACAGTCCAGGTTGTCATCTAGACCATCCCCTTCCGCAACCACAAGAGTGTGAGCCAAGGTGGGTCTGTTCTCAACCCACCTCACTTAATTCTTAAAGCTGTTGTAACGAATGAATGGGTTGATACAGCATGAAGAGGTGGTGCAGTGGTGAAGAAGCCTCCTGCCAGTGCAGGAGATGCAGGAGATGCAGGAGGCGCAGTTTCTATCCTTGGATCAGAAGGATCTCATAGAGGAGAAACTGGCAACCCACTCCTCTTCTTACCTGGAGAATCCTGTGAACAGAGGAGCCTGGAGGGCTTCAGTCCATGGGGTCGCCAAGAGTTGGACACAACTTAGCAGACATGCACGAATATGAAGGAAGACCTCAGGCCTCCTCCCTTGGGGTCCTGCAGAGCCTTGGGCAGCGTGGAGATGAGACTCTAAGGGGCCTGGTTGCACCCTGGGGTGGGGAGGAAGAGGGCCAGGCAGGTGGGGGTGTAGGTAAAGGGCATCTCACAGAAAGCCCCACTCACTGGGGAGGAAGCACAGCTCCTCGTCAAACAGCACCTGAAGGCCAGGTCTGGACAAGGGCCGAGCGAGGAACACGGGCCAGGACATTGACCGGAGATGTGGGCAGCCCCTCCCACTGGAGTCAGCGACCATCTGGCCTGGACAGAGGGGCCTCCGCAGGCTCTGGCTTCCCCCAGCCGAGGCTGGCTCCCCGCTGCCGACCTGCGTCACTGGACCTGCCAAGGGTGGTCTGCACTCCTCTGCCAGGCCCAAGGCCGAGGGCTGGCAGAGTGGAGGGCTCTTGGTCCCTCTCACCACCTAGCCTGGGGTGGGGGGAGTGGGCGGGGGCAAGAGAGCTCTTCTATACCGGGAACTTGCAGTCAGGGCGGCTCTAAGGATGCTGGTTCAGAGCTCCCTGCAGCAGGGCGATGCCTGCCTCCAAGGAGAAGATTCTCAAGGGGAGGGTCTGAGGAAGGAAGCCACCCTACCCCGCCCCCACCCCGCCATGTCCAAACAGATTCAGGGAAGAATGAGTCCGATTCTCCTCTCGCTGTTCCACCCAGCAGAGGCAAGCCTTTAGAGGACATTTTGTCTATAAAATGGGGAGAATGACCCTTCCCACCTCGGGGCACTGTGCTGAGTGTTAAACCCTCCAGTGCAGGGGCTGAGCCTGGGCTCCAGAAACCTTGTGGCTCTGCCGCACCCTCTGCCCCTGCCCTGACCCCAGGGCCAGGATCCTCTTTAGGGTGCAGGCTCTGCTTCCTTTTGCCAGCCAGTTTCCTGGGGATTGGGTTGAATCCAATGGCTGGACCAAGCTGTCACCTGTCAAGAGGTGCCCAGAGCCGGCAGCTCCCACCTGAGTCCCTGAGGGACACGGGACTCTGCACATGTTACCATACACTCGCGCACACACACAGACACATACACGGGTACGCGCACATAAACATGCACACACATCTGTCCTGCACCCTCAGGCAGATAATGATAGGTCAAGACAGCAGGACCAGGGCCTGGCCATCTCCCCGGGGCTGGCAGAGAGGCGGCAGGCATGCCTGTGCACCACAGTCTGATGGCTTTTCTGCCCTTACCTCACTCCCTCCTCTTTCCCTTTTGCACTCTGAACTCCCTCTCAGCATCTGCAGAGCCCAACCTGTGCCTGGTGAAACCTAAAATAGGAGGAACTCCCTGGCAGTCCAGTAGTTAGGAGTCCATGCTTTCACTGCTGAGGGCCCAGGTTTGACTCCTAGTCCCGGAACTAAGATCCCACAAAAACAAACAAAAAACATATTGAAGGGATTTCCCTGGTGGGTCCAATGGTTAAGAAACCATCTGCCAGTGCAGGGGACACAGTTTCGATCCCTGGACCAGGAAGATCCTACACGCTGTGGAGCCGACGAAGCACGCGTGCCACTACTACTGAAGCCTGTATGCCCTAGCGCCTGAGCTCCACAAGAGAAGCCACCACAATGCGGAGCCTGCACACGGCAACGAAGAGCAGCTCCTGCTCGCTGCAGCTGCAGAAAGCCACATGGAGCAACAGAGACCCAGTGCAACCATAAACAAATTAATTTTTTTAAGTTAAGATAGGACCAAAGCAAGAATGAACTCCTGAGCCATGTCCAGGACTCCAGGTGGCCAGTCCCTGCTCAGGGGCTGTGCTGTACTCAGGCTACCCAGAAAGAATGAACAGTCACAGCCTAGGGATTTTTTTAGTTGATGAGAAGTTTGGTGCTGGAACTTCTGGCTTCCCTTGACAGTGAGAACAAAGCTCAGCATTGGAGTCAAAGCTCAGCATTGATAGTCACTTGGCTGTGATACTGGACCACTGAGGCCACACCCTCTGTGCCTTGATAGCCTCATCTGTGAAATGGGCTGCAAAGACTTACATTGTGGGTTTGTCATAAGGATTAAATGAGGTGAGGTATGTGTGCACACAGCTAACATATGCTAAGCACTAATGACAGACTAGATACACATGTTATCTAGTTACCTGATGCCCAGGTTTCAAAGGGAAAGTTTCCAGGACAGCACTTGGCACACCTCCAAATATCATCCTTCCCAAATCAGCTTACAGTTCCTCCTGGATGAGCTCCCAGAAGTGGAGTCATCCTCTCCCCTTGGAATGAGGATGCCCAGCCATGCCCAGGGGGATGTGGTGTGGGGGTGGATGCCTGGCGGTGAGCAGGGGCATCACCGCAAAGCCAGAAGAGAGAACCAGTTAGACTGGACGGTGGTGGGAGGTTTTGTGCCTCTTTTTCCCCCTGCAGTGTTGAACATTGCACGCTCCTCTGCTGCCATCTGCTGGTCAGTGATATAAGAGCAGGCAGGCTCACTCCTTAAGAGGGGCATTCCATCAGGAAATAATTACAGCAAGGAGTGGTGTTCAACAAATATAACCCATCAGAAAAGTTCTGAAACCCATACTGGGCCCAAGATGAACTCTTTAGAAGCTGATTGTGAAGACATGAAGGTGTCTGGAGACAGGTATGAGAATATTTTTTAATGTCTTTTTAAAAAACCTTTATTTTTAGCCGTGCTTGGTCTTCATTGCTGCACACAGGTTTTCTCTAGTTGCGGTGAGTAGGGGCTATCACTGAGTACCAAGCACTGTGCTTGAGAATGAAACGTCTCACAGAGCAGACAGGACAAAGACACAGCCCCACAGAAACACTGCCAGTCCTTCCGTGTGTTCCTTTCTGCTGGGAGAGCTGGGCACAGGGCAGTCAGTGAAAGAGAGACAGGAGTTGGGGGTCTCAGTTACTACAGCCAGGAAGTGTTTCCCGAGTCAGGCTGCTTTATGAGGCTCCAAGGATTTCTTTTTGTCATGAATTTATTGTGCTTTGGGGAAAAAGTAGAGAGTACAGAAAAGTAAGAAAAAGAGCACAATTACTCATTCCCCTCCCCCATTCATAGGTTTTTTTTTAAAATCTTTCATTTATTTTTAAAAATATTTATTTCGCTGTGCCAAGTCTTTGTTGTGGCCTGCAGAATTCTTAGAGGTGGCATGTGAACTCTCAGTTGCAATCTGTCAGATCTAGTTCCCTGACCCAAGGTAGAAACCGCGCCCCATCTCTTCCCTCCCACCCCAAACCCCGACCCCAGAACTGGCAGCATTGGCAGCAGTCTTAGCCAGTGGGCCACCAAGAAAGTCCCCATTCACAGGTTTTTATTTGCGTGTTTCAGTTACAAAGTCACAGCAAAGAAAAACACGGATATTTACATTGGCATTCTGCTATGAATATTCTGTGTACCCTTTGATTTGGACTGAGCTATGTAATATTCGATAGCAGATATAACTTCATAGACTTCACATTCTCTTTATTGCATGTTTGATCTGTTTCCTACAGCAGCGTGAGGAGTATCTTTGGCAGTAAATTTCTTTACATTTCTTTAATTTCTTTAGATTTCTGTGAGATAGACCTCGTGGTTTTTATCTCTGAGAAACTAAGGATATGAACACCTTTAAAGATGGTAATGCATTTTGCTAAATTATTTTCCAAATTATATGTGTGTCAATTTATCCTCTGTGTGTGCTGGAAACTATGGAAGTAACCATTTCTCCACACCCTCTACAGCATCTTTTCCAATCTGCTGTGATGAAAAACAATATCCCTTTCAATTTGCATGTCTCTACTTAATAGTGAGGTTGGACTTTTATTTCCACATGCTGGTTTATTAATGGAATACTCTCCGTACCTGGGCTTAGCACAACGTGCAATCAATTACAATTTCCTGTTGATTCTCTCCTAGGAAAATCTCTGGGATCCATTCTCTCCTTCTTTCCATTTTTTACAGGCTTATTCCAAAATGTCACCTCTCACTTGGTGATGAGAGGCCAATAGGATCCTTGTGAAAGAAAAGAGCACAACTGTTCTGGGTCCTGTCCTTCTGGCTGAAAGACCTTGGATGCCTTCCTACTGCTTGTCTAACCAACCCCAGTTCCTCAGCTTGGTGTTTAAGGCTGTCTGTGATTAGCCTTCCCTACAGCCTCACTCGCCTGCTACAGCCCCCAGCCACCCTGTGGGTGTGGTCCTCCACACATGCTCACCCAGCTCCACGCCTCTCCTCTGCCTTCCATGCACTTGGAATGTGCTCTTGCACCTTCCCCTAACACCTGTGCACACTGTTTGTGTCCAGAGATAGGCCACACTTTCCAGCACCCACTGTAAGGGCCCTAAGGTTCTGGATGTGAACAGGACACAGGATGCTGTTCATGACTCAGAGGGTTTCACCATCAGGAGCGGGTGCATGAGGGTACAGATTCATGCATTCTGATTAATTCAGGTCCTTTGGCTTCAAGGAACAAGAACCCGTTCAAAGTGTTTCAAGCAAAAAGAAGAGTTTATTGGAAGGACAAGGGGTTTCTCAGAACGCCAGGGCAAACAGCCCAGTTGGGGCTCATGGGAGTTGGGGATTAGAGAACTGTCAGAAAGCAAAGGCACCCTCTTCCTCTCCAGGCTGCACACGTTCTGTGCACCCTCTTCCTCTCCTCCCTCCTGAGCCAGCTGCCTTTGCAAGCTCAATTTCCTCTTGGCTCATTGTGGCACTGGCCGCAACTCTGCATCGTGGTCTCAGCTCAGGGATCACTACCAGTGGGCAATGGTCTCTATTCAGATACCATTCTGATTTTCAAGAGAGGAGCTTCACTGGGCTTAGATATACTGTCTGTGATCAGGGTCTTGTCATTGGCTGTCGGTGAGCCCATGGGCCCTTGGATGGCAGGAAGAGTAGGGTCAGATAGCACACACAAAGGGTTAACAGAATCTGAATTATAACACGATTCCCTAGATGATGCCTGTCCTTATTAAGGTCTAAGAAGCACTGCTTTAGAGCTGCTGCTGCTAAGTCGCTTCAGTCGTGTCTGACTCTGTGCGACCCCAGAGACGGCAGCCAAGAACAGGCAAGAACACTGGAGTGGGCTGCCTTTTCCTTCTCCAATGCATGAAAGTGAAAAATGAAAGTGAAGTCGCTCAGTCGTGTCCAATTTTTAACGACCCCATGGACTGCAGCCCACCGGGCTCCTCTGTCCATGGGAGTTTCCCAGGCAAGAGTACTGGAGTGGGGTGCCATTGCCTTCTCCGCTGCTTTACAGCAAGAGTTCTCAAAGAGTGATCCCTGATCCAGCAGCATCAGACTTCCCTGGAAATGTGTCAAAAATGCAACTTCTGTGAATCAACTATACTTCAGTTAAAAAAGATCATCCAGGGACTTCCCTGGTGGTCCAGCGGTTAAGCATCCGCCTACTAATGCAGGAGACGGTTTGATCCCTGGTCTGGGAACTAAGATCCCACAAAGCCTTGGGGCAACTGAGCCAAAGTGCTACAACAACTGAAGCCCCCAACCCCCCTCCCCACTCTGAAACCCATGCTCCGCAACAAGAGAATCACCCCAGTGAGAAGCTCATACGCTGCAACTAGCTAGCAGCCCCTGCTTGCTGCAACCAGAGAAAGCCAGAGCCCCAAACCCCGCAAAAATCATCCATGCCTTCTTATCCAAACAAAAGAAATGCAAATTCTGAGACACCCCCAACCCAGGGCCTGGAGGGGGGTGCCTGGGAAGGAGCTGGGCACTTCCCACAGGTTCTCAAAGTGAGCCCCACCCCCGCCCCTCCGTTTTCCACAGAGAAAATTCCCACCTTCTTTCCATGGTGAAGAGCCAGCGCCTTGCTCTCCACCTGTCACCTGTAGGGCTGGTAGAGAGATACTCCCACACAGGCTGTCGCATATGAATGAAGCAGGCTGATGTTCACGTGTGCTGGTCAGAGGCAGGTCATCCCTCCCTGTGGTCCTCATTGCCCTATTCAGGCAACAACGGATGATGTCTGTAGTCCCCTCAAGGATTATGGGTTTTAATGACCTAATTGGTTCCAATCTAATAGTTTCCTGTGGCTGCTGTAACAAATTACCACTAACCAGGTGGCTTAAAACAACAGAAGTTCATTTTCTCTGGAGGATGGAATTCAGGGCCATGCTCCTGCCGAAGGCTGTAGGGCAAAGCCTTCCTTCCCTCTTCCAGGTTCTGGTGACCCTAGGCTTTCCTTGGCTTGTGGTTAAATGACTCCAGTCTCTCCACATCCACTTGGCCTTCTCTCCTCTGTGTCTCTGATCTCTCTCTCTCTCTTTATCATATGAGAACATTTGTCACTGGGTTTAGGGCCCATCTCAGTAATCTAGAATGACCTCATCCTTTAAAAATATAGTTAGTTAGTTGTGCCGGGTCTTAGTCGCAGCATGTAGGATCTTTAGTTGTGGCATCTGTGATCTAGTTCCCTGATCAGAAATCAAACCCAGGCCCCTGTATTTGGAGTGTGGAGTCTTAGCCACTGGACCACCAGTTCACCGCTGGACTACCCACTTGGGGTCTCAGAAAAGTCCCAGGAGGGCCTCATCTTGAGATTCTTAATAGTTACATCTTCAAAGACCCCTTTTCCAAATTAGGTCACATTCACAGGTTCTGGGTGGACCTATATTTAGGAAGGAGTGCACCCCTGCCAAATATTTGGGACCAGACTAGGGACAAATAGGGAGGGCCTCCACCCCATCTCCTCCCTTATCCAGAGTAACTACAAATGACAAGATTTCTGCTTAGCTCCGCTTTAGAGCCAGAGGGAGAAGAATACCAAGACACAGCCCCTCTCCTCAAGGAACAGATGGTTGGGTAGAACCAGAGCAGTCCCACGCACAGCAGTGCCCACCCCTGACTGCTATGTCCTGTCAATTTCTGGAGCTGTGGTTGGAAGACGAGTGACCTGAGAGGCAGTCAGAGCACCCTGGCTGGTGTTCTAGGAGTTGCAGGGCTCCCAGTGATCCCAAGACACATCCCTTCTGCAGCTTCCGTTCTGCCAGCGCAAGAGGTTTCACGATTGCCAGGACAACAGTTAAGGAGAGGACAGTCAGCCAAATGGCACATTCTTGGATCTCAGCATCTGGCTTTCTCTGAAGCCTGCCTCAGGGCCAAGGGAGATGAGACTTCAGAGAAAGCAAGCTGGTGTCCAGAAAGGGCACATCCCAGACGGCCTCTAATGTCATCAGCCCAGAGATGATGACTAAAATGAGGAGTGAATGAGCAGCCTTAGCCCCACTGGGCTTCATGGAGGAATCCTCCCTGCTGGGGAGCACAGAGCATGGACTGGGGAGAAAGGGAGTGAGAGGGACAGCAGAACTGAGGACTGGGCATTTGCAGTGGAAACAGGCAATCAGGTTAGACTTGGGGTTTTATTTCACTAATTAATTAGCTATATGAGCTTAGGAGAGTTTTTAAAGAGCCTCTGAAAATCATTAGAAAAAGACAATCAATCCAAGGGAGGGGAAATGGGCAAAGAATTTTGAACCGGTATTTTTCAGAAGAAACACAGATGGCAAAAGAATTACAGAAAGATGTTCGATCTTTCTAGTAATTAGGGAAACAAAACTTAAAACAACTAGAACATGAGTGGAGAAACTGGTGATATCTGAGAAAATTTGCAGTTTAGTTAATAGCTTTGTACCAATGTTAGTGTCTTAGTTTTGATCACTGTATACAGTTACATAAGATGCTGAAGGAGGAGAAATCAGGGGAAGGGACAACGAGAACTCTGTATTTTCACAACTTTTCTATTAGCCTAAACTCACTCAAAATAAAAAGATAGGGAATTTCCCAGGTGGTCGAGTGCTTAGGACTCCAAACTTCCACTGCAGGGGGCCCAGGGTCAGGGACATAAGATCCTACAAGCTTCACAGTGTAGCCAAAAAATAATAACAATAATAAAATAAAAGTAAATAACAATTACTATAACAACCATGGGCTTCCCAGGTGCTAGTGGTAAAGAATCCACCTGCCAGGTACAGGAGATATAAAAGATGCAGGTTCGATCCCCAAGTAGGGAAGATTCCCTGGAGGAGAGCATAGCAGCTCACACTAGTATTCACTCCTGGAGAATCCATGGACAGAGGAGCCTGGTGGGCTGCAGTCCATAGGATTGCAGAGAGTTGGACACAACTGAAGTAACTTACCAGGCACTCACATGCATAACAACCATAATAAAGATATCACTGTCATCCCAACACAGTGACAAAAATGATAAAGATGAATAAAGACCCAGCATTGGAGGTAGTGGTGCTGAGAAGCAGGCTGTCACACGTACTGTTGGTGGGAAGGTGATTCGATGCATTCTTTTTGGAGAGCATTTTGGCAGCTTCGATTAAAATTTCATGGTGGTTGCCTGCCCTGGATCCAGGAATTTCACAGCTTGGTATTTACCAAAACCTTGCACTTGTATTCCAAGAGGCTTGTCCAGTGGTATTCACCACAGTCCTATTTCTAATAACCAGGGACAACCCAAATGCCTAAGAGGAAAGGTTAAATGAGATAGTTCATCTAGCCATGAAATACTATACAGCTGGTAAAAAGAATACACTCCATCCACATGAACAAAAGTGAAAAGGTTTCCAAAGTCAAAAGTTATGATTTCATAGATGTGAAAGGAAAGCCCAGTAAAGCCATACATTTCTCAGTGTACGTATACAAATGTATGTGCGTGCATGCTAAGTTGCTTCAGTCGTGTTTGACTCTTTGCAACCCTATGGCTGTAACCCACTAGGCTCCTCTGTCCGTGGGGATTCTCCAGGCAAGAACACTGGAGTAGGTTGCCATTTTCTCCTCCAGAGGATCTTCCCAACCCCGGGATCAAGGCTGCATCTCTTATATCTCCTGCATTGGCAGGCGGGTTCTTTACAACTGGAGGCATCAGTATATTCCTGCCCCAAAGTTAGGACAGTAGCCTCTTGACTGGCTGAACTTCCCGCTGGAGAGGACACTGGTAAGGAGATTGGGGCAGGCAGGGATGGATGGGGTTGTACCAAGGGGGCTTTTACTTTTGCTGTGTTCTCTGAATTTTTAACATGAAAACTCAAGTATTTGTTGTGTATATTTTAATGATCACCTCCTCCTCCCAGAGGCCTCCCTGACCACCCAAGATAGCAATGAGGAAGGAGAGAAAGGCAGGGCTGGATCAAAGAAGACCTCAGAGACTTTGGAAAGGAATTCAGATTTCAACCTCAGGCAGGTGGAAAACCTCAGGAGGGTTTTAAGTGCTGGGCATGGGATAGGGCGGGAGGGAGGGATGGGAATGGGGAGGGGTGGTGTGAGGATGGCTCTGCCAGCTCATCAAAGCCAACATCAGTCTAAGTCTTGGCAATGGTGGTTGTTGTTTAGTTGGTCAATCGTGTCCGACACTGTTGTGACCCCATAGACTGTAGCCCACCAGGCTCCTCTGTCCATGGGCTTTCCCAGGCAACAGTACTGGAGTGGGTTGTCATTTCCTCCTCCTGGGATCTTCCCGATGCAGGATCAAACCTGTGTCTCCTGCGTCTCTTGCATTGGCAGGCAGATTCTTTATCACTGAGCCACCAGGCAAGCAAGTCTTAGTAGAACAGGAAATATAGGAAGAACCTGGCTTGAAGCAGTTGGGGGCCATCTGAAGGTAAACAGAGCTTGAAGAGAAGTGAAGGGTCAGAGTGAATCTATTTCAAGTGAGTCTCCTGTTAAATTACATTCACAGTCTGCAATACAGTATTTTTTCATCTCCTGAATAGATAAGTCAGTGCTTAATCACTCAGTCACGTCCAACTCTTTGTGACCTCATGGACTGTAGCCCACCAGGCTCCTCTGTCCAAGGGATTTTCCAGGCAAGAATACTGGAGTGGTTTCCCCATTTCCTCCTCTGGGGACCTTCCCAACCCAGGGATCAAACTTGCAAGTCCTGTGTCTCCTGCATTACAGGCAGATTCTTTATCGCTGAGCCATTGGGGAAGCACGCTGAACAGGTAATGTCCCTCCCAAATTCACTTAAGGCAGACTACCCTGTACTCACCTCTTCTCAGATCCTTGCACTGAAACCCAAATTATTTCTCAGAAAATGTCTCAACACAATGATACATTTATCCTTCCCCTCTTTCTCTCTTTTTGCCTCTCTCTCTCTTTTTCTCTTGACACTGTTGTATATTGTTACCCTGCTTTAACTTATATGCAGAGTATATCATGCGAAATGCCAGGCTGGATGAAGCACAGGCTGGAATCAAGATTCCTGGGAGAAATATCAATAACCTCAGAAATGCAGATTACACCACTCTTATGGTAGAAAGTGAAGAAGAACTAAAGAGCCTCTTGATGAAAGTGAATGAGGAGAATGAAAAAGTTGGCTTAAAACTCAACATTCAAAAAACAAAGATCATGCTATCTGGTCCCATCCCTTCATAGCAAATAGATGGGGAAATAATGGAAACAGTGAGAGACTTTATTTGGGGAAGGGGGCTCCAAAATCACTGCAGATGGTGACTGCAGCCACAAAATCAAAAGACACTTGCTCCTTGAAAGAAAAGCTATGACAAACTTAGACAGCATATTAAAAAGTAGAGACATTACTTTGCCAACAAAGGTCCGTCTAGTCAAAGCTTTGGTTTTCCCAGTAGTCATGAATGGATGTGAATTGAACTATAAAGAAAGCTGAGTGCTGAAGAATTGATGCTTTTGAACTATGGTGTTGGAGAAGACTCTTGAGAGTCCCTTGGACTGCAAGGAGATCCAACCAGTCAGTCCTAAAGGAAATCAGTCCTGAATATTCATTGGAAGGACTGATGCTGAAGCTGAAACTGCAATACTTTGGCTACTTGATCCGAAGAACTGACTCATTGGAAAGATCCTGATCCTTGGAAAGATTGAAGGTAGGAGGAAAAGGGGACAAGAGAGGATGAGATGGTTGGATGGCATCACCGACTCAATGGACATGAGTTTAAACAAGCTCTGGTGGTTGGTGGGGGACAGGGAGGTCTGGTGTGCTGCAGTCCATGGGGTCACAAAGAGTTGGACATGACTGAGTGACGAAATGACTGTTTTTCACTCATCTTATTACTAAACTTCCTAAGATTTTGGCCCCTTCTTCTTCTTTCCTCACTTAGTGAGATTTGCCATCCTTAGATAAGTCCAGTGGGACTTTATTGCTGGTCCAGCCTGCTCTTCCTGAGTGGCCTTTGGGCTTGGTGGCATCTTCCATCACTTTGGCTGCATGTGACTTACCGAGGCTGGATTACCCAGGCTGAACACACAAAAAGCTTCCAGGACTCTCTCACTCTTTTTCTTTCCCACAAGTCCAGTCTCACGAGTTGCAAATGGTTAACTGCAATTCCCTTGGGTGGAGAAGTGGGGGTGATGGGTTCGGAACAGGCTACAGAGAGGGGCAGGGGAAGGGTCAGCCAGCGATTCAGACCCCTTCAGATCTCTCCCCTTCTTGTTTCTGTTTCCCATGGAAGGACTGTCTCCGTGAGGCTAGAAACCCTGGCCACCAAAGCAGATGGGAGCCTCTTCCTCTAGTTTCAACTAGAAAGAGCCTGCAGGTCAACTCTGCTTGGATCAGGTGTCCAGGTGCAGGACCAGAGGGGTGGACACCATCACAGGGGCTCCTGATCAGAACCACATGGTTCCCATGGACAAAAGGGGTATTTCTCCTAAAGAAGAGGACATCTTCATCTTAGAATAAAGGTGAGTCTAAAGCAGACAGAACAGGGGTGTCCACATCACTCCATGTTCTGATCATGTGCTGCCCTTGGTGTGCATGAGGGCTGCCTCCTTAGCAGCAGGAAGACCTTGGGAGACCTGGCTGGACTCTCCAGCTGTTCTTGTTGTTACCTCCTTTACCCAGATGCTGCCATCCATAGCAGGTGCCCAGAACACACTGGCTCCCAACTTCAGCAGCCCCTCCTCAGGGCACCCAGGACCCTGGATGCTGACAAATTTGACTTTTTCCAGCATTCAGCCCTATATGAAGAAAGTTATTAAAATTTTTATTTTATTTTATCCACTTAATTTATTTTTATTTTTGGCTGCACTGGGTCTTCTTTGCTGTGCACAGGCTTTCTCTATTTGTTGTGAGCCAGATGCTCTGGCTACTCATTGAGGTGGCTTCTCTTGTCACGGAGCACGGGCTTTGGGGTGCATGAGCTTCAGAAGTTGTGGTGCATGGGCTTAGCTGTCCCATGGAACATGGGATCTTCCTGGACCAGGGATCAAATCCGTGTCCCCTGCATTGGCAGGCCAATTCTTAACTACTGAGCCACTAGGGAAGTCTGAAAGTTATTTTCTATTGTAAAATGTCAGATCTGGAAGGCCAATTGTCTCAGAGAATATATCATTTGTATACAAAGCATGGGCCCACATTTTTCTCTAGGATGCTTCTTTTCAGAGGGTCTTTTATTTCCCTCATTTTACAAATGAGGCAACAGGCACAGAGAAGTCAAGTGTTTTACCCAGTAATACCAGCTAGTTAGCAGCATTGGCCATAGGGAATCCTAAAAATTAATCAACAATCAGGGTTTCCATCTGATGTTTGCAAACTAAGAAAAATATGGTAACAAAAACTTCTCTTGGACAGGTATGCCTTTTTAAGGCTTAAGTTTAAGCCATAAGTTTGGGGAGGGGGAGTTTAGCTACATGAATATTAAACTGAATTTTTCTCTTTTGTGCATTCATCTACAAAATGTTTTATCTTTTACATCAAATAGTAATGAACCTTGGCTTCATGTTTCTCTGCCCTTCACCTCTACTTCTGGAATCTGAAGCAAACACTTCAGGGCACCAAGGGAATTAGGACAGGAGAATTCTTTATAAAGGAGTTACTTTAGTCTTTGGGCACTCTGGTTTATCTAGTTTGAATATTCATATACGTCTTCCTTAAAGAGACAAGCACTCCTATAGTTATCGTGTTTGGTACAAGTTTTCTTCTTTAGCCTGTTCATAGTTTTGATTCCACATCCCAAACCCAAAGTCATTGGCCCTAACTTACCAGAAGAAAGCAGTTATTGTGGATGAACATGCAAAGCACGCTGGTCCTGAGATGCTATTGTGGAGCACAAAAGCCCCTCTGTGACTTTGTGAGAGCCGGTCCCCCACATCACACAGCAAGAAAAAGGGCATGCACTGTGCTCACGCTCTGTTTAACCCTCCTGAATTTGTAAACAACTGAAACATAACACAAACAAGTAGTTTCTTTTTTTAGCTCGCTCATGCTTTTAACTCAATAAAGTGTTTGTTAATTAACTTCATGAGCTTTTCATTTTTTTAACCCCAGATTATCCCGGCATTTGAATGGACTCCACTGGCTGGTCTGAATGGGATGGTTTCTTGCATATGGGCTGACTTCTGTATAGCAGTCCTGTGTAGGTCCTTATAGCAGTCAGGTTAGACTGGGATTATGGTGCAATGACAAAGGATACCCAGATCTCAATGGCTTGACAGAAGTTCGCCTTCCTCTCATGCTATGTGTCCTGTGAGGATCAGGAGGGGCTTGGAGTTCATGGTAATTGCTCAGGGGCCCTGCCTGAAGGACGCTCCATCTTACCTGTGCTTCCGCACTTGCCTCAGCGGACAGGAGAACTCCCGAGGACTCACACAAGCAATCAAATGCTCCAGCCCAGCAGTGACACCCGTCACAACTCATTGGTCTGAACTGGTCACATGACCAAACACACCAGGAAGTCCAGTGCCCTGTGGCTCACCAGACCTCAGCATATACACACACACACACGCCATTCACAAGAATCCCACCTTCAGACTGTGTCCAGGGGAGAAACCTCTCTAAGGAAAAATGAAAGTGTTAGTCACCCAGTCATGTCTGATTCTTTGCAACCCCATGGACTTAGCCCATCAGACGCCTCTGTCCATGGACTCTCCCAGGCAAGAATACTGGAGTGGGTTGCCATTTCCTTCTTCAGGGGATCTTCTCGATCCAGGGATTGAACCCTGGTCCCTTGCGTTGCAGGCAGATTCTTTACCATCTGAGCCACCAGTGCCAAATCAACCAGTCACTTAAGTATCAATTATGAGCAAGGCCTGGATGGGACTAAGGAATAAAGACAACCAAAGTCAAAGAAATCTTTCACCTAGTTTTTCTTGTTGCTGTTTTGTCCTGGCCGTGCTTCATGGCTTATAGGATCTTAGTTTCTCAAGCAGGGATGCAACCCAGGCCCCTGGCAGCAGAAGCACAAAGTCTTAACCACAGACCACCAAGAAATTCCAAATTTTCACCTAATTTTTTGGTATGTGAGTAAATCTCATTTTTTTCAAAAATTGACATGTTCCTCCATGGAGGAGAAAAAGTCAGAGGTGCTTCTGATATCTCCCAGGTAGAACCCAGCAATGCTGTTACATGTCTTACAACGCACAGGACAAGCCCCACGACAAAACTTCTTGTCTAGAGTTCTTCCAGGCACATAAATCTGAGTCCAGGTCTCATATCTCCCCTCTGAGCCTACTTAGGATCATGGGACAAGGTCCTGGATAGACCCTAAGGTTGCCATGGTTGAGAAGTCCTGTATTAGAGTAAAGCCAAGTTCACATTCAGAAAACACAAAACAAAATAAATCCCCAAACCAAAATGAGCAGAAGCCTGCCTTGAAACCCCTGCCTGTTGGATTCACAGGGTGGTTGTGGTTCCAGCTGCTGAAGTCACATGGAAGCGTCCGTGAGACGGGCTGCAGCCAAGCCCTGCAAGCAGTGGTGACCCAGATCAGGAATCTGATCAGGGCTTACAAGAGGCCTTGATTCTCTGAATGCCCATTAGCACTTTTTCCCCAGCAGTGGCAACCAGATGATGTCAGATGTTCCTGGGGGTGAAAGCTCCCCCAGCAGAGACTCTGCTTTAATACGATGTTCAAGTTTGCTAAGGGTACCATTCTAGCTGTGCTGCAGAGGGCCAAAGCCTGGACAAAGCACTAGAGGGCTTGATTTTTAAACCCAGCTCTGCCTTTAAATCACTCACTGCCTTTCCTTTTTGGGCCTCCGCTTCTCTATCTGTTAGGTGAGAGGGTCAAATAGGACAATTCCTAAAGTCTGTTCAGAGCTTCCTATTGTTCTAGGGCTTGTCTTCTGGAATTTTTCTTTCCAATTAATACTGTGCCAGTCATAGCCTCACCCTCTCCAAAGAAACAGTGGAGTATTTCTTTTTTTTAAAGAGGAGTTGTTTTTCGTAGTAGAGGGATAGTAATTTTATTTATTTACTTATTTATTATTTTGGCCATGCCACTCAGCATGCAGGATTTTAATTCCCCCACCAGGGACTGAACCCGGGCCCTTGGCAGTGAGAGCCTGGAGTCATAACCTCTGGACAGCCAGGGAATTCCCAGAGTGAGGATTTTGGCTGCACAGTGACACAGACCAGGTGACAGGAGCCATCTGGACTGATGAAGGGACCAAAGAATGTGAAGGGCAGCAGCCATGGAGTAAACAGGAGGGGGTTGGGGAGAGGCAGGGAAGGTTCTGAATCCACCAAAAGGCATTTTCTGGGCTGACCCCACACTGAGAAGTTATCTGTGATCCAAGGAATAAGAAGAGGTGGGCAAGAGCTGGTAAACGGTTTTGGAGAAGTTAGAAGAAACAGCATGCAAAGTATACAGAGAAAAGAGCAGTGTACCAAAAAAGGGAGGTGTGTGTGTGGGGGTGTGTGTGTGTGTGTGTGTGTGTGTGTGTGTGTGTGACTCTGTTGTATCCTTGCTAATGGCAAGAGAAACTGAACCATTTCAATTCAGCTTGAATCTGCCTACGAGATTTAAAAAAAAAAAAATGATCACAGGATTATTAGGTTTGCTGGTCTCTTCAAGGCCTCTTGACCTTGTTCAGCTGTAATCAAAAGACAGGGGCCAGAGGAGAGAGGAGAGAGAAGCCTCCTTGCTCTCTACCATCCATATTTTCTCCTGGTCCATCTCAGAATCCAATAAAGCCTGACAGTGAACTTGAAAGGGAGTGAGAGGTATTTAATAAAGGACTGTTCTGTCTAAACAATGATTCAGGAATTTTTGGAAGCTGGGAGAAACAGGCTGAACGGCTTTTCCACTCCAGGTCCCCTAAAGAGGGTTTATGCATGTCTTTTATTTGTCTTAGTTTTGAAACTGCTTTTTTTTTTCTTTTTCAGCCACATCAACACTTTTCTGGATTGCTAATAAACTGAGCTCTCAGGCTTTGCTGTATCCCACAGTCTGCTCCTGTTTCTCATCCAGTTCCTCTTTTATTCATCCAGTCTGCAAATCCCTCATCTGTTTATGAAGAACCTACTGTGTGTCAAGTACTGTATTATAGACTGAGGATACAAAGGTGAACAAAATACAGTTCAGGCCTTCCAGGCATCACACTCAGATGGATAGGTACGTAAGCGATCACCCCACAGTGTGGTAAGTGGGTCTCTCGGGGTAACACCTGGCCTTAAAAGGCAGGCAGGTCTCAGGTAAGCCTTTTGAGGAGGGAGCACGGAGCAGTTTGAGGGCAATGGAAGCTATTGGGGCACTAAAGAGAGAATTATCTAGGCTTATGAAAGGTTTGAAAGCAAGAGAATTTGGTGATCCATTGACGTGTAAAGTTATATTCACATTGAATATAATGTGATTGGATAGTAGTGTTTGGTGAGACCCAGGCCGTGTCTGCCAAGCCAAGGCAGTGTGTGTCTGTTTCAGACCACATTATTGAATATACAGTGTTGATTTACTAACTCTGAGCTCACAGCCAACAGGCTCTTCCCAGGTGGTGCTCGTGGTCAAGAACCTGCCTGCCAGTGCAGGAGGCCTAAGAGATGCAGGGTTTGATCCCTGGGTTGGGAAGAGCCTCTGAGGAGGGCGTGGCAATCTACTCCAGTATTCTCACCATGAAGAGAGCAGCCGGCGGGCTACAGCCCATAGGGTCACAAAGAGTCAGACACGACTGAAGCAACTAGCATGCACACACGCACACACAACCAACAGCCTGTAACTAGTGCCTGCTAATGCTTTCCTAATGCATGTATTTTCTCCATGAGGCACATCACACCCTTCTCACGCAGAGAAACATTAGAGCCATTTTAAATAGCAAAAGCACCAGCAAAACCCACGAAACCACAGGAACCGTGGCACTAAATAGATGGCAGAAAGGACACTTGCTTACAGTGTGAGAGCTGAAAACAGAGGAGTGATGCCTTGCTGGACCTCAGCTGGGAATGCACGAGGTTGGACCAATCACATTTTTTGCACCGCTGCACATACACACAAATGACTGCAGAAGTGCCATGAGTATGGGAGAGTGTACAAATATGTTTTAGGGAGTAGCTAATTCACAGATAGGGAGGCATAAACAATGAGGATCATCTGTATTTCAGAAACATAAATACTAACCCTGAAATTCTCAGCACTGCCAATGACCATTGTATTCAGTAGAATATTTTGATATGGGGCTTCCCTGGTGATCCAGTGGTTAAGATTCACCTTGCAAAGCAAGGGACACAGGTTCGATCCCTGGTCCAGGAAGATCCCCACATGCTGTGGAGCATCTAAGCCCGTGCACCACAACTACTCAGCCCATGTGTCACAACTACTGAAGCCTGCCTGCCTAGAGCCCATGCCCTGCAACAAGCCACTGCAATGAGAAGCCCGCACACCACAACGAAGAGTAGCCCCCACTCGCCGAAACTAGAGAAAGCTTCCGTGCAGCAACGAAGACCCACCACAGCCAAAAATAAACAAATAAATAAAGTTTGAGAAGTAACAGGAAAATAACCCCAAGGGGAGTAAAAGAATATTTCGATATCTCCTAGAATGCAAGAGAAAGGCATACGTGAGTTTGGAGCTACTGATTGATTTAAGACTAAAGATTTGAGATTCCTTACGCACTGCTGGTGGGGATATAAACTGATGCAGTCACCATGGAAAACAGGATGAAAGCTCCTTGAAAAATTAAAAGCAAAATTGCCATAGGGTTCAAGGATTTAACTTCTGGGTATTTACCCAAAGAAAACAAACATACTAATTTGAAAGATACACGCACACCAGGTCTTCCCAGGTGGCGCTAGTGGTAAAGAACCTGCCTGCCAGTGCAGGAGACATAACAGACGTGGGTTCGATCCCTGGATCGAGGAGATCCCCTGGAGGAAGGCATGGCAACCCTGTCCAGCATTCGTGCCTGGACAATCCCATGGACAAAGGAGCCTGGAGGGCTACAGTCTACAGGGTCACAAAAGAGTCATACACAACTGAAGCAACTTAGTGTGCACGCAGCATATGCACACCAACGTTCATTGCAGCGTTATTTAAATAGCCAGGCTCAGACGGTAAAGAATCTGCTGTAATTCAGGAGACCTGGGTATCCCTGAGTCAGCAAGTTCCCCTGGAGAAGGGAATGGCAACCCACTCCAGTACCCTACACCAGAGAATTCAGTGGACAGAGGAACCTGGAGGGCTACAGTCCGTGGGGTCACAAAGAGTTGAACTCAGTCGTGACTACTACACATGTGACATGACAAGATATGGAAGCAACCTAAGTGTCCACTGATAGATGAATGGATAAAGAAGATATGCTGTGTGTGTACACTTATATATATACATGCATATATGTAAAATGGGATATTACTCGTCCATAAAAAATAAAATAGAATCTAGTCATATGTGACAACATGGATGAATCTGGAGGGCATTCTGCTGAATGAAATAAGTCAGAGAAATAAAAATACTGTATGATCTCACTTCTATGTGAACTCTCAAAAACAAACATAAAACAGAAACAGACTCAGATAGGGAGAAAAAAAATGGGTGGTTGTCATAGTGGAGGGGGTGTGACATTGGCAAAATAGGTGAAGGGGATAGAGAGGTACAAACCTCCAGCTGTAAAGTAAATAAGCCACGAGGATGTAACATACAGTCAGTGATATCGTAGTGACTCTGTATGGGGACAGATGGTTATTAGACTTATACGGTGATCATTTCACACATATGCAAAGTCAAATCACTATGTATTGCACCTGGAGCTAACATAATAATGTCCATCAACTGGATTTCAATTTTTGAAAAAAGACTAAAAATCTGGGAACTCGTAGAAAGCTACATTACACTGAAGCGGTGTTTAAAGCGGACCATCCTGAGTCATTCTAGAAGGAAAGCCAGCCAGAGGGTGACTTACAGCTCACTCCCTGATGCCAGGGAAGCCAGACTACTGACCTAGCAGACTCATTTCTGACTGGAGCAAAGCAAAGTGCGGCAGAGCCCCAGAGAGCTCCCTGTGCTGTCAGCTGTCGGCAACCGCACTGTCTGTATTGGTCTATGGAGGAGCGTCAAAAAATCATGGTGTCTTGAGTTGCCGCTTGCTCACAGAAATGCTGCAGGCAGAGTCGGACACGACTGAAGGGACTTAGCAGCAGCAGCAGCAGCAGTGTTACAAGAACAGCCTAGGCAGCCAGAGCTTCAGAATTTTCCAGAACCAGTGATAAATAAGTTCCTTAAGCTGCGAAATCCCAGAGAACCTCTGAGGCAAGGATTTACTTGAAATGCTAGACATGCGACAAGAAGTTTCATTTAATATTTAAAAGGATAGGTCGTCTCTTACATAGGAACAAAAGAAGTTCCAGAACACAGTTCCCTCAGAGTCTCATCTCGTGGCTGTCCCACTGACTTCATGGGGACTTCCTTTGATCAGAAAATTATAATGCGTAGAGTTTTATTTTTAATGATATTTCATGTATTTGGTTGCACTGAGCCTTCATTCCTGAGCATGGGCTTTCTCTAGTTGGGGTGCAGGGGCCGTAGGGACACCGGCTTCAGTAGTTGTGGAGAGCAGGTTGGCTGTTCCACGGCATGTGGGATCTTCCCAGACCTGGGCTCGAACCCCTGTCCCCTGCATTGGCAGATGGATTCTTATTGACCATACCACCAGTGAAGTCCTAGAATTTTATTTTTAAGTAAATATTTTATTTTTAAATAATGTATGCCATAAACTGCCTAGGTGGTACCTAACACCAAAAGTTGTTTGTTTTGTTTTTGCATTTTTCCAATTTTGTTTGAATTTAATTTTTAAAGGTGGATTTTATTTTTAGGGTAGTTTTAGGTTCAAATAAAACTGGGTAGAAAATAGTTTCCACAAACTTCCTGCCTCTCCCATACACAGCCTCACCTGCCATCAACATCAGGCATCAGAGTGGTAACTCTATTATAATCCATGGGACCTCTATTGATACATCATCATCCCCCAAAGTCCACAGTTTACATTAGAAGTTTTAAAAAATGTATTTATTATTTTTGGTTGCACTGGGTCTCTTTTGCTGTGCACGGACTTTCTCTAGTTACAGTGAGCAGTGGCTACTCTTCCTTGTGGTCTGAGGGTTTTTCATTGGTGGCTTCTCTTGCTGTGCAGCACAGGCTCCAGGCACATGGGCTTAGGAGTCGTGGTGCCCAGGCATTTGGGATCTTCCTGGACCAAGGATTGAACCCATGCCCCCTGTACTGACAGGTGGATTCTTATCCATTGTACCTCCAGGGAAGTCTTACATTAGAGTTCACTCTTGGTGTTGTACATTCTATGAATTTTGACAAATGTATGATGACCCGAATTTACCATTAAAACATCATACAGAATAATTTTACTGCCCTAAAAATCCTCTTTGCCCTATTTCTTCCCCCTCGATCCCTGACAACTATTGACCTTTTTACTATCTCTACAGGTTTGTCTTTTCCAGAATGTCATATAGTGGGGATCACACAGTATGTATCCTTTTCAGATTGGTTAGCCCTCTGTGAATAAGATCAATATCGATTAATAAGTCACCTGCAAATCACTATACTGAGAGCACCTTATAATCCTGGTTGTCACTGAATTCCCCACAGAAAGGAGACATATAAGTATCTGTTGCAAGTATAAACAACCTCCTTCTCTGATTAAAAAAAATAATTAGGGCATTAATAATAGTACTTAGAACTTGGTATTAGTTAGAAAAAGAAGTGATAATGATATTGACTCTGAACCAAGAACAGCTTGTAAACAATAAAGTCAAGTACAACCTCCAGCCTGTAGCCAGTGACATGTGACTCAGATCTCAATATTTTGGTAACTTAGAATTCTTATTTTTTCCAGTTTTATTAAGATATAATGCAGACTGCACAGTATAAGTTTAAAGTGTGCATCAAGGGTACTTCACTGGTGGAGCCATGAGAACTTTTACTCTCTTAGCAATTTTCAAACACACTTGGCAACAGTGTTAACGACAGTCATCAGGTTGCACATTACTTCTTATTTACAGAATTCTGACTACATCTTCCATAGAGTGGGATTTTGCCAGTGATGGCACAGTTTAAGTGAAAGTTAATGCTCAGCTTGGTTTCAAGTCCTATATTTGGGGCACCCCTCTGAGAACTCCCCAAATCACCTGACACTCCCTGAGGTGGGGAGATCCAGTATGACTGAGCAAAGCCAAATATAAGGAGAGGCTGACCTCATGGAAATGTTATGCCTTGTCCCTATTTCTGGGGCCCAGGATCATCCTCACTTTTTGACAATAGATCTACTCTGCTGAGTCACATGTAACTGAAACCCCCATCTGCAGTTTGTCCTGCTTCTTGTTGGAATCCAGAAAACCTAAACAAGGGGCAATATTCTCAGCAGGATAATAGAAGGAAGGAGAGGTGGATAAGAAGCATTCAGGAACTATAAACACAGAAAGGAAAATATGGGCCTAAGCAATAATTACTGAGATGTAAGTCTAGAGAAATTAAGGCACGGATCAGCCTCCCTTTATATAATCGTGGTGTTTATAAATCTGCACGTAGATCAACTCACATTTCAAATGCAACAGGGAACTGACATTTAGCAGAGTTTGGATGTGGTTCCTTTTGTATGGTGGAGCATTTGTCTGTAATGTTAATAACTAATTTTCTAATCTAGTTTATAGATGCCATAGATATTCCCCTACGGTGGCTTTGAGAGAAGTTGTAGGTATCTCATCAAAGCATCTTGCCTAGGAAATTCCCTGGTGGTCTAGTGGTTAGGATTTGGTGCTTTCACTGCCATGGACCCGGGTTAAATACTGTAAGATGCATGCCACAGTCACAAACAAACAAAAGCCTTGCTGAGCACACAATTAGAACAAATGCCCTTCTGGTTGTCCAGATACTCTGCCAGGTTGGAAATATCCTTTTCAGTTGGAATGATTAGGGGAGGCTTTGGTAAAATTTGAACTAGGGTTTGAAAGTTAGGTAGGATATTGGTGGATGGAGAAAGAGTAAGGACTTTGCAGGCAATGGAGAACCTCAGAGGAGAGTAAAAGTTCAGCCAGGCAAGCTCATTTGGCCATAGAGTAGATGAGAGAGAGAAACCGAGAGGACAGAGGCTCAGACGATGCGCTGGCTGGCGGAGTAGGGGCTGGGGAAGGGGATGCACAGGAGTTTAAGGAGGAGTTTAATTTCACTTGCGGAGGGGTTAGAAGCCTTTAGGCAGGGTGGGATGACATAGAAAGAAACAGAGAAGGGAGACCAGAAAGGTCACTACATATTCAGAACCACAAAAATGGTCTTTAGGGTAAAGGTGGCACTTAGAACAACCAAAGGGTCAATTCTAGAGACTCAGAACTTAAAAAATTGGCTCCCATCTACACCATCCACTCAGTGCTCCCAGTATATATTAATTAAACCCCTGTGAATAGACAATCTTTAGTTACTTTCTTTTTGTATTAATCTATAACATACAAGGGCTTCCCAGGTGGCGCGAGTGGTAAAGAACTCACCTGCCAGTGCAGGAGACGTAAGAGACATGGGTTCAATCCCTGGGTTGGGAAGATCCCCTGGAGGAGGGTATGGCAACCCACTCCACAATTCTTGCCTGGAAAATCCTATGGACAGAGGAGCCTGGTGGGCTACATACAGTCCATAGGGTCGCAAAAAGTCGGACACGACTGAAGTGACTTAGCACATAACACACAACAGTTTTGAAAAATTGTGAGCTGTGCAAATAAAAGCTTTAAGACAAATTCCTGTCCTTTTAGTACACGACAGCGCTCCCTAAGCCCTTATGCATTTAAAGCCTCCCACTGACTGTCAGGGCTTAAATTAGATGTTGGGGAGACCAGCTAAGGACAAAGCCTAGAGATTGGCTGACTGAGAGGATGAAAGCCTCTGCTGCTAAGTCACTTCAGTCGTGTCCGACTCTGTGCGACCCGATAGATGGCAGCCCACCAGGCTTCTCCGTCCCTGGGATTCTCCAGGCAAGAACACTCTGGTCAGTTTCAGTCTGAAGCAGTGTTATCCAGGTGAGAATCTCCAGCAGGCACTAGAAATCCAGATCTCAAACTCTATATAGTGTAACAGTGCTTGACAAACAAGATAACAATAACTTTATAGGTGAAAATGTTTTGTAACATGGTAAGTGAAACTTCATCTAAGATTTTATTCTTAGGGTGAAGATAATAGATTTGAATGATCCTTGTTAAAACAAAAAAACTTGCACTACCTTATTACTACTAAGTTAGCCTTAACTCAGTTTAAGTATTAGCAAATTGAAGTAGATTTGCCAAGAATTCACCTTGATCAAAAACCAAAAAAAAAAAGAAAAGAAAAGAAAGCAGGTCGAAAGAAAGCAGATCCAAGGAAAATGATCTGCAACAAGGGAATCATTTCAGGGAAATTCAGGGAGGGTCAGGGTGCCAGCGATAAGAGGGGCAAGCCCGGGGAGGTTTTGAGGTCTGGGGTGGACGGACTGGAGGGATGGCCATGCGGAAACCCGCCCAGAACCTTCCCGAGACAGGACATCACTCCAAGACGTCAGGGGGATAAAAGAGACAGCGGAACTGGGGGCGGAGCACCCAGGCCCTTCTCGACCCAGGGAGCAACCAAGCCACCCTCCCAAGGAGGAGACCCCTCAGACGAGACAAAGGCTCCAACCGCGACAGGAGACCCACAATGCGCGTGCGCCAAGGGGCGCGCGTGCGCGTTGCAGTCAGCGCCACGGCCCAAGTCGTGGGAGGAGAGGAGACCCGGGACGCGAAGCGCCGAGAGGAGAGAGCACGGAGGCGGGGAAGCGCCGAACCTTGGGGCGCTCGCGCGCGCCACTGGTGGCCGGAGGAGAATACGCCCACCGAGGCCTCACGGCCCGCCCCTCCCCTGGGAAGGCTCGCGCTCCCGCTGCTCGCGCCTGCGCCGCCCGCCAGCCGCTGGAGCGCGCCCTCTCCGCTCGTGAGCGCGCTCGCAATCTCCGCCACCCACCAGCTCAGGCACCGGCAGCAGCGCCGCCGCCGCCGCCGCCCACCTTCTGCCGCCGCCACCACAGCCTCTGCCTCCCTCTACTGTCCTCGCCCTCTGTCGAATATCAGGTAAGTGCGAGGCTCCGAAATCTGCCTCCCGGTCCGCCCGGCTGCACCTGCATACCGCCGCCCCTCTCCTCAGAGATGGGTTTCATGGGAGGTGGGCATTGGTCGGGGGCAACGGCGGCGGCCGCTCCTTGCGCCCTCTGCGCTCCAGCGCTGGGATTGGGGTGGCTTGGAAGGGACCTATGCAAGGGATGCACGCGCGTGTGTGTGTGTCTTGTGTGTGTAGGGGTGGGGGGGCTGTCTACAAGACCCGCTTCACGCGGACCCGGCAAAGGTTGTGCCCACAGGGTGGGGCGCGGATGGCGGTGATCTGGGGGAGGGGGCTGCTATGCACGCTCCAACACCGTCTTTTGCCGCAATAGGCGTGTGACTCTGTGGGGGTGGCTGGAGAGGGCTCCAATGAAGACCCCCGAAACCTAACCTGTAATCCAATTTCTCTGCCTCGGTTTGCAGACAAGGTATTGATCGGTTTCTAGAAAAGATGACTCCCTGCCTGCCCCTCCCTACCCCTCCCGGGCCCTGATTCCAGCCGGGCTTTCGCGGCCCCTTGGTTTAAGGCGGTGGCCCACCCTCTTCTCGTTTTCCTCCTTCAGAAACCCGCAGGGGACATTTGGGGGCTGGGAGTGAAATCGGGGAGATGGGGAGGGGTCTTGGCGCTGTCACTTTAGTTGCCCTTCCCCCTGCGCGCGCCTGGCACCGAGACGCGAGCAGCGCAGTGCCCGAGAGAACGTAGTGCGCGGATCCCAGTGTGGAGGCTCAACAAGGCAGGGGTCACCTGGACTTGGGATATGGAAGGACTTCGCAGCTGCAGATCCCGGCTCGAGGGTGCGCACAGCCGCAGCCCCGCACAGACCCGCTCAGGGGCGGCAGGTGCATTTCGGGGCGGGCCCCTTTCTCTGCGCTCTGCGCCGGGAGTCCGGCGTGTGCGCTCCCTGCCGGAGGCGCGGGGCTGGCGCGCAGGGCTCGCCCCTCACTGCGGCAGTGGGTGTGGACCCGGGTGGGCGAGGAGGGGAGGGTGAGGCTGTGCCTCCTCCCACTTCCACCCCTGCTTTTTCCCCTCCGATCGCGAGGTGCCATCTTTTGCGGTGTGTCACGTCTTTACAGTGCCATGCCAAGCCGGATGGCAGAGCTTTGGAGGACAGGGCGGGGACTGTCCTTAGGGGGAGGGGGAGCAATTAGCGCTGAAATCTTGGCATTTTGTTGCCTGAGTACCGAGGGCGTTCACCCGAGATCTTCCTCGGGGGCTTGACTGCTTTGTCTGTAGGGCTTACGTGATCTGTGTTGCCAGCCCTGATTTTTGGCTTTTAGTCTATGAAGGTGTTTAACCAGAGCTCCCGCCCCTCCCCCGCTTTTTGCCCCTCATTTCCGAGCCCTTTGTTAGATCTCAGAGCTCGCCGGGGTCGAGGAAGTCTAGTCCTCCCGGGGGCACGCATGGATCGGGCGTGACCCCGCGCAGCCCTCTCCCAGAACCGGGACGCGCGCCAGAAAGCCTCCGAGGGGCCAAGGGGTGGGATCCGAGGTCCCTGCGCGCCTCGCCGGTGGCCGCAGAAGAACGATGCTCCTCCCCACACCTGGAGCGTCCGGGGACCACGCCCCACCAGGCTGCACACCGAGGGAGCCCCGGCGACCCCCGTGGGAGCTCGAAGGCGGGGCCCCTCTTCGCTTCACGCCCTGTTGCTTCGCCAGGAGGGAGATTGTGAGGAGGGGGCAAGAGGTCTTCTCGGGTGCTGCGGGCCACACCCATTTTATTAAGAGGACTGGACGGGGGTCAGGGAGGAGGTTGTCAAGGAGACCACAGGAGCCGGGGGAATGGACCTTGGGGCGTTGCCCCGCCCCTTCCGGAACAGAGAGTGAGAACCTGGGATAGGCAGGACCAGGCCCCCGGCCCCGGCTCCTGCGGGATGATGGAGGGAGACCTCCCCCCAAGCCCTGAACCATGGCTCTTCTTATTGGACTCCAGTGGCTGAAGCCACCCAGGTAGACATCTCTCGTGTTTTTATTATTGTAGTCGGATTTTATTTTAGAACTGTACGGGATTTTCGGCTTAAGAGTCCGAGTTCGCCGCCGCCTTGAAACCGGGAGGTGAGGATGGGGGAGGGGATAGATAGGCGAGTTCGGGCCCTGGCGAACATATCTGAGCCTCGCCTGCCTTCCATTTGCCGGATCCTGGCCAGCTTTCTGGTTAATTCTATCGCTGGAAACTGGTGCGAGGGCGCAGTTCTGAGAAGGATGAGCATTTTAGGGGCCAAATCGTCTTCTCGAGCCGCGCAGATTTAACTGAATAGGCGGGGAATGACTCGGGTTGGGGATGCGCCAGGCCGAACCTTCCCGTGGCTTCAAGATCGAAGCTGGTTTGGAGAGGTTCAAGCATCAATTCGAGCATCATCCCCGCCAATAGAGCTGGAGGAGAGATTCTGATACCAGACAGAGCGAGGGTCTCAGAGGGGCCCTGGGAACGGGGAGCCCGCAGCCACCGCTGCCCATGATGGACCTGGGGCAGAGAGATCATCTCCTGTCGGTTGGGGGAAAAAGAGCCGGCAGAGGCGAGTGTCTTTAGCCCAGTACTAGAAACAAAGTGCAGTACAGGCGTCCGCGTTTTTACTGTTTTGCGGTGTTTGGGCGATTTGATGGGGCTCTGGGGTCTGCAAGGCAGGAGGAGTTGTGAATAGGGGAATCCGGGGACCAGGAGATGGTCCTTCCCACCCCTGATCCAGAACCTCCATCCCTGACTCTGGGCGCGCTTGCCTACCTGGGATCTCCAGGGATGCCCCGTTTGCGCCCACGCTACGACGCTGAAGCGCTGAGCCAGCCGCCGCATCAGGGCTTCCCGGCACCGATTCGAGGGCCATCGACTCCTGTCCCTGACTCCACTGCAGGTGGGGGCTGTTTTAAGTCCGGAAGACCTGCTTGGCGTCAGGCACTCGGGACCATGGGCGGGTCTCTGGCTAGTATGGGTTGGGATGGTTGAGGGGACCTGTTGAGGGGACTGCTGGCCTGCCCCTCCAGGCCACTCGCCTTCAGGCTCAGCAGGACAGCTTCAGGTTTCTTCTGATCCTTGTCCCCCTAACTGACCTGTCCAACAACAAAAAGAAATGCCTTTCCTACTGTAATTAATTAAAGTATCATTTTGTGTTTTATGATGCTGCTTATGTTTGCCCATATGTGTGCCCGATAAGAATTGCCTTCCCATTCCTCCACCTCCAAACCTTCCCCTAAATAAATAGCACACCTCCTCCCAGCGACCACTCCAGAGTGACTCTTGAGGCTAATCAATTTCTTGACCAACATTTGCTTCTATAACAGGTTATGTGTACTGCAATAACCTGGCTTGATTCTTGGGGTTCAACTTCGGACAGTTTGAGAGAGGCATTTGTCAGCTTTGCTGGTTTGGGGAATGAATGACAGTCAGGACTGTCTGACCTCCTCTGCACATCTCCAAAGGGTGTGGCTTTTGAGTGGTTTCTAGTATCTGGCACAGATCCCTGACAGGAACAAAAGAAATGGATTATTCCCACAAATCACAAGAAAAAAAAACTTACAGTCAGTTTGATTGAAGAAGGGTCAGATTTATTCCAGTTGGGAAAAGATCCTCTTCTTTTGAACATGCCCTTTGACCCACATGCTGTTTGAGAGCTGTGGCAGCCTGGAGATGTTACAGAATTGGGGTGCCCTTTGTTTAAGCTGAATTTTCCTTCTGCCCTTTTAACATCAGTTCATGAAGCCCATTTGTTGAGAAGTTTAAGAAACTGTGTTTTATTCCACCTTCCCTCAGCATTTATGTATATGATTTGGGTGGCTCCACAGCTATGTACATGAACATATGTTGATTTTCAATTAGATTGTGCCTTCCATTTAGTTAATTAGTACCTTCCTTAGGCTCACCTTGAAAAGAATCACTCACAAACAAACAAAAACACCATCAGGAGCTTAATACAGTGCTAGACATACAGCAGGTCTTTGGGCCATGCTCATTTAACAAATAAATGGATAAAATGGAAAAATGCAGGTTGAAAAAGGTGGTGAAAAGAAAGCAGAGTGGGAGGAGGGCCTTATTCGAGGTCATGTCATCAAGAAGTCTTGGGGGCCAAGACAATACTGCAAAGCAGTTATCCTTCAACTAAACATAAGTAAATTTTTAAAATGAACTTTTGGGGAACTTCCCCCATGGTCCAGGGGCTAAGACATGGATTTCCCAATGCAGGGGTTCAATTCCTGGTCAGGATCTAGATCCCACATGCCACAACTAAAAAATCCCACACGTGGCAACTAAGACCGGTGCAGCCAAATAAATGAATTTTTTTTTAAATGAAATTTGGGAGAGAAATTCAATCCAGTTTGTCCCCTGCTGCTCTGTCAAACGACACCCAGAATGCTGCCTGAGCCCCTCCTCCCCTCCCTCCTCTTCCCCGCCTTCCGCCTTCCTGCTGCCTGTGCCCCCAGCCTGGTCCCCACCACTCACTTTACCTTCATTTGCCAGATGAGCAGGCAGGGGAGAGACCACACTCCCCTGGGGTAAGGAAGATCCTGCCCCACCATCTCGTGCAGGAGGTCAGAGGGCCAGAGAGGGAAAAGCCGTTTTGCCTCTGCTCCTCCTTCCTCCCATTTTTCATCATTCCCCTCAGAGGACCCCCAACCCCACCACAGCCCGAGAAAATCCCCCTGACCACCCATTCCTGCCGAGGTGCTTCCACTAGACTTGGAGCTGGCATGGGAGGGGCATTTCAGGCAGTGAGGGGGAAGAGAACACCCCGGCGTCACCAGCAGGCTGCAGCAGAAAGAGGAATCCTACGTTCAGCTGGGACTGTCAGCGGCTTTCCTGTAAAACAGTGGTTCTCAACCCCTGGGGCCACTGGGATGTCTAGAGACACTTTTTTATTTCCACAACTGGGCAGTGGGTGCTACTAGCATCTAGTGGATGGAGGCCAGGGATGCTGCTGAACAAGGCCCAGAGTGCCTCAGGGACCTAGCTGCAAAAATCCTAGAGCCAGGGTTGAGAAGCCCTGCTACAGAAACACCATTACCCTGGCACCACCATCTTAGTGGCATCTTATGGGGCTTTCCTCATAACTCAATTGATAAAGGATCCGCCTGCAATGCAGGAGACCCCAGTTCGATTCCTGGGTCAGGAAGATCCACTGGGGAAGGGATGAGGCTACCCCCTCCAGTATTCTTGGGCTTCCCTTGTGGCTCAGCTGGTAAACAACCTGCCTGCAATGTGGGAGATGTGGGTTCAATCCCTGGGTTGGGAAGATCCCCTGGAGAAGGGAAAGGCTACTCACTCCAGTATTCTGCCCTAGAGAATTCCATGGACTATACAGTCCATGGGGTTGTGAAAGAGTTGGACACGACTGAGTGACTTGCACTTTCACGTTCATGTTCCTTGAGTATCTTCTTGGAGTCCCTGTTCTAAGTGCTCCGTAGGGTGTGTGCTCAGTCGTGTCCGGCTCTTCGCCACCCCATGGACTATAGCGCTCCTCTGTCCGTGGAATTATCCTGGCAGGAATACTGGAGTGGATTGCTACTTCCTCATCCAGGGCATCTTCCCACCCCAGGGAACAAACCCAGGTCTCTGCAGTGGCAGGCAGATTCTTTACCACTTGAGCCACCTGGGAAGCCCAGGTGCTCCCCAGAGATTACCTCATTTAATCCCCACAACAGCCCCTTTATGTAGGCGGGTTCTGTTATCTCAGTATTATATATGGGGAAACTGGAGTACAGAGAGGTCTAGTAACTCACTAAAGGTCACACAGCCAGTGAGTAGTGGAGCTGAGTGCCTGCCAGTAGACTCCTTCCCTGTTCAGCTACACGTGGGCTTAATAGGCGATTGTGGGTTAGCAGGAACCCAAGCACAATCTATAACATTGACCCAGTGGAATATTCTAATTCCAAAACCACTGACTCACGCATGAACTTTTGTAAGAGTCTCTAATTGGAGCACAGCCTAAAGCTCGGAATTTCGGCTTTGACAAATGAAACAAAGGTTTCACTCAACCTCTGTGTCTCTGTTTATAAAACAGGGAAAAAACCCTGGGGATCTTAAACCTCTTCCCCCAAATCCAGGGTATTGGGACTTCTCGGTTATATAAAGGAGCAGCCAGGCCTTTTTGGTTCCAAGAAGGCTACAAATTAAGATTACGGGATTGTGACATAGACTCAGCTATGGTCAAAGTCAAGTTACTGAAGTTTTAGGGACTTCTGATCCCATCTTAGGTTCTGCACCTTGGAGAGGTTGACGCTTTAGCAGCTGCCACTGGGACCCAGCTCTGAGCCTGCCGGTGTGAGAGGAGTGGGGTTGGCACAGGAAGGACTTCAGGCAAGAATCTCAGTCCCCCTCAGCAAAGGTGGGCCTAGGGGCTTCTCTCACTTCCTGGGGCCCAGGCTCTGCAGTAAATATTCTGTCACACTGTGGTGTAGAGGGGCGACCTGGAATCCTCCACCCACAGGACTCGCTGCCGCTCCACCCAGGTGCGATCCTGCTGCTTCGCACAGCCTCCTGTGTGGGTGATTGGACACATACCACACACTGCAGGCTGTCTTCTGTTCCCTTGCCAAAGGGATTGCTGTCCAAGACTTCTTTCCCTGTCTCAGGTGCCACACTCCTGCCAGGTTCCTTCTCTGCATAGATGCCCCCCACCTCAGTGCGAGGAGACAGTTTGAGGCCAGCTCGGGGTGGTTTTTGAGCTTTGAGGGTTCTTTGATTAGGAAACATTTCATGATGCAGTGGTAAAGAATCTGTCTGCCAGTGCCGGAGACACAGGAGACATGGGTTCAATCACTGGATCAGAAAGATCCCCTGGAGTAGGAAATGGCAACCCACTCCAGCATTCTTGCCTGGGAAATTCCATGGACAGAGGAGCCTGGCTGGCTACAGTCCATGGGGTCGCAAAAGAGTCAGACACAACCGAGTGGCTGAGCATAAGCACAGAACAGGGGTAGGAATCAGCTTCCACAAAATGCCGGCTTGAATGACCTCCAGGTGGATTATCTGAAATTGTTTTTGCTTGGTTGAGATTTCAATGGGCTCTGCACCTGCCTTCATCAGGAAGCTAAGACTTAAATCCCCAAGAAATGCATTCTGTGCCTCAGCTATTCAGGGAAGGTTTGTGAGTGCCTGGAGGGCAGATGCTGGCTTTCCCTGGGCAGGTTCCCCAGCTCAGGGCAGTGTCTTGCACATAGAAGCTACTGGTTTGCCCTAATGGTTGAGGCTGGGGGCTCGAATCAGAACTCCTGGGTGCAAATCCCCCTTCCCTACTCACTGCAAGCCCTAAGCTGGGTTGTTTAGCCTCTTAGAGAGGTTTTTTTCGTCTTTGTAACTTGGGGTACAATAGTACCTATCTTGCCGTTTGCTATGGGGTTTTAAGTAGAGTGATGTAGTGCTTAGCCCAGGGCTCGGCACACAATAATTCCTCATTAAATGGCTCCATGGCCAGCAACCTTCGAGTAGACGCTTGTGATTGGATGAATGTGCAAAGGCTTCTATTGACCCAGATGATGGAATCAGTTGAAACAAATACATTGTTACACTGAGTGGGGATCAAGATAGAAGTAGGCTGTCCCATCTGGAACCAGGCAAGTGGTGTCATTTGAGTGGAAGTGAAGCCCCTGGAAAATCACACACACCCATGTGTCAATATACACACAGAACTCTTGCCATAGGCCAGCAGAGTGTCTTACAATCTGTTGTCCCTGCTTCTGCCCCTCTTCCTTCCTGAAATCCGTTGCACACCAGGAATAGGCTGTGTACTGTCCACACAAGCCTGAGCTGAACCGCCCTCTCTCCCACCAACTTGGGACTACTGGTGAGCCGGCTTAGTGGTTCGATGGCTTCCCTGATAGCTCAGTTGGTAAAGAATCCGCTTTACCAGTGGAGACCTCAGTTCAATTCCTGGGTCAGGAAGATCTGCTGGAGAAGGGATAGGTTACCCTCTCCAGTATTCTTGGGCTTCCCTTGTGGCTCAGCTGGTAAGGAATCCATCTGCAACACTGGGTTTGATCCCTGGGTTGGGAAGATTGCCCTGGAGAAGGGAAAGGCTACCTACTCCAGTATTCTGGCCTGGAGAATGCCATGGACTATATAGTCCATGGGGTCGCAAAGAGTCAGACATGACTGAGTGACTTTCACTTCACTCTGGTATCTTACTGTTCACTCATTGCATAAACAGTGAGCACAGATGAGACTGAGAAAGCAACAGAACTAATGGAAGGCAGTTCAGGAGAGATATTACAAATGAGATAATGAAGCAGTACTGAACTGGGTAAACTCGGAAGCAGGCTGATTCATGGTGGCAGCCGAGAGTCAAGTAGAAAAATGTTAAATGAAGCAAACTCGACATATTTTGAATCCAGGCAATGCCAAGCATCCAATAACCAGAGTTCTATCTGAATTAATAAATGTGATTATTAATAAATCTGTCCAGTGGTTAGGACTCCGTGCTTTCACTGTTAAGGGACCATGTTCAGTCCCTGATCAGGGAACTAAGATCCCACAAGCTTTCCAGTGTGGCCAAATAAATAAATAGAAGAATCCTTCTTGTTGTAGCTCAGACGGTAAAGAATCTGCCTGCAGTGGAGGAGACCTGGGTTCAGTCGCTGGGTTGGGAAGATCCCCTGGAGAAGGGAATGGCTATCTACTCCAGTATTCTTGCCTGGAGAATTCCATGGACAGAGGAGCCCAGTCCATGGGGTTACCAAGAGTCAGACACACTAACTAACATTTTATCCATGAAAGTCATAAAACATTTTTTCAAAAGTCATTAAATCAGAAAATCATAAATGATATGTTATCTTTTTCAGACATTTAACTTAACCAGATAGTTGTTCATTCCCCCTCCCCATCTTTTGCTATAGGGCCCAGGCTGCTTGGTGTTTGGGTCAGCTAGCTGGAGTTCTTTGTCTTTTGGCCTAAGCAGCACCTGTAATGCATTGCCTAGGACTTCCAGCTATAGGAACAAGGGGTTATACTGTGTGTAATCTGAATGTAGAGTCTCGCTAGAGTTTTACTGTATTTTCCCACAATCTTTGACATCCTGTTTGACAGCTTAAAAATTACTCACCTTTATGAAATCTCTCCAAAGTATTCAGCTTGGTTTTCTTAAAGCCAATGAATAATTTTCAGAATTCATTTAACACTTGAATGTAATCAGCTTGCACCATACTTAAGTGGTGTGACTATTGTAACAAATATGATGGACCTAGAAGGTTGACTCTGGTAGGCTGAGGCCCTGGCTGTAGACATCAGGCCCTGGAGACCCAGCCCTGAGTATTTGCCCTCTTTCATTTCTGCTTCTTACATGGTATCTGGCAGGAGAGGGCCTACTGTGGATACTTTTGTGTCCGTCCTGCATCTCCTGCCTGTCTTCCAGGACTAGCGTGGCATTTGGAATTCATTCACATAGCATCTCTACTTAAGGGAATGTTGCAAAATTCTCCCCATAAAACTCAACATAAATTTGAATTTTCTTTACCATGTTATCTCTCTTTAGAGAGGGAGTTTTAGATTTAGGTCCAGCAATTTTTAAAAGTATTTTTAAATCAGCACATTTGAATTAAATCTGAAGACATTGATAATGATGTTTCATTCATGGACCTTTGGTCCTATCTGCTCCACTGCTAAATCAAGCATTAAAGAGAAGAAGCACATGAATTATCTCTGGTTCCAGCTGCAGGTTTTCCTTCCAGCCTATGGCCTAGTTTTCTGGTTTCCCTGGAAGGGTGGATGATATTGTCTTGAGGCCTAAGCCTACTACAAAAAGCCTCAGGAGGCACTTTCATCCTTGTGTCCTCCTCCTCAGGACACAAAAGATATCAGAAGACCCCTGAGTCTACAGCTGCCTGTGATGTGATCCACAGCCAATATAATAACGCCAAGAGGGGAATGGCAGAAAGGACCAATTCATGGAATCATGGAACTGTGCCCCTCCCCCAGGATAACTAACAGCCCTTCCCCCTGAATTAGAACCAGAATTCTAAATTATGTGTTAACAGAGTTGTCTTGGATCAAATCCAGTTCTGTCATTGATTTACAAAGCATTTCAGAGATGCTTATTTCCAATTGTTCTTGATTGGACAGTAATACCAAACTACTGTCTTACCTCATTCCCTCTCTCATGATCTCAAAAAGAGGTTTATCAGATAATTATCTAAAGGCTTGAGGATTTCCATGGTGGTCCAGTGGTTAAGACTCTGTGCTTCTGATGCAGAGGGCATAGGCTTGATCCCTGACTGGGAAAGTTTTTTCATGCCTTGCAGTGTGGCTGAAAAAAACAAAACAAAACTACAAAACTCTTAGAAGAAAAGAGAGGATAAAAGCTTTACAATATTACATTCGTCAATGACTTCCTAAATATGATACCAAAAGCACAATAAACAAAAGAAGACATTGACAAATTGGAACTTGTAAAAATTAAAGGAGCCAAATAAATAATATAGGCTTAAGCGCCCAAGGAAAGGTTACAGTTTACAGAATCTCTTTGGTTTTATATATAAATGCGAATATTCACTACCTTATTTATGTCTGGGTGTTTTATATTGGGTTTGCTGAAAACTGGTACAACTTTCAGTGCTGGTATTGGTAATGTGTCAGAATTTAAATCAGCATAAGAGTCGGACACAACTAAATCGAGTTAACACACATACATGCACGGACACGTTGATAAGTCAAGCAAAAGTTGTCTATAAAACTGAAATAGTTGTACATAACATGCTACCCTGGGGCAAGATAATCTTCATGGTTTGCTTCATATGAAACCTGTCCCTTTCAAAGCTGCCACTTGCCAAGAATCGCCAGGAATAGCTGTTTGGAAGAGCCGCCTGCCCTTCTGCTGTTCATTTTCTGCCTTGTCTATTTGCTAAAAACAGGAATTCTATGCAGGCCCCAGCCCACGGCACAGCAGTTCAGCTTCTGCCTCTGCTATCTCCATGAGACCGGCTTAGAAACAAAGGATTTCTCAAAACGTCCCTAAATCCCCTTAAATAATGGACTGATCATTCACAGACTCACCTGAACCTTCTCTAAACCTATTAATCTTTTCCCCAGGGTTAATCTTGTGGGATGATGTGCCCCCTGGGGTCTCTCCCTGGGCTCCTTTCTTCCTGCTCTAGGTCTGAAGGTCCTCCCTTCTTAGCAGCCAGGAGGGGTGGCAGCACTCTGTTCCCTGCGGAGTATTAATGCAAATGGAATACATTGAAATAAATCCCTTTCAATGTCACTAAAGTGCTATAAATAATTATGAACCAATGGCTTGATGTCTCATGAGAAATGCAGGGAAAAAATTTTTTAACTGGCAGGATTCATGTTATAAGTTGACAATCTGGGCCAAGCAAAAATCTTTTTAAAACATCTCCTTATCTACCAGTGAGACTGAATTCCAAAAGTTAGGCATCCTTTATTTTGGTGGGGGTGGGAGGGTAGGGGGTGGTCTGTCACTGCTTGGGCTTACCCAGCCAGCTTTTCACCTTCATGCATTGGAGAAGGAAATGGCAACCCACTCCAGTGTTCTCGCCTGGAGAATCCCAGGGACAGGGGAGCCTGGTGGGCTGCCGTCTATGGGGTCGCATAGCGTCAGACACGACTGAAGCGACTTAGCAGCAGCAGAGTATAATTGCAACCTTCCTGTTTATCTACCAGTTGTGGCCATAATTAAGATTCCTTGGAGGGTCAAGTCCCTGGAAGGACTTCCCTGGTAGCGCAGCAGATAGGAATCTGCCTTCCAATGCAGGAGACACAGGTTTGATCCCTGGTCTGGAAAGATCGACCACACATGCCTCAGAGCAGCTAGGCCCATGTGCTAAAACTACTCAAGCCTGTGCAACCTACAGCCTGTGCTCCGCAACAAGAGACTAGCTTCTGCTAGCCACAACTAGAGAAGGCCCTGGTTCAGCAACGAAGACCCAGCACAGCCAAAATAAATAAATAAAGAGGGTTCCCAGAATTCCCTTGTGGTCCAATGATTAGGATTTGGCATACTTTCACTACCAAGGGTCTGGGTTCAGTCCCTGGTCGGGAACTAAGAGTCAAGGAATTAATATCCCACAAGCCAAGAGTTTTGGCAAAAAAGGAAAAAAAATTCCTGAACCTTCATTCTTCCATTTGTAAAATGGGATTATTCAATCTTCCTTCTGAGAATGGACGATAATGTGGCCTTTCTTCCAACCATCTTGGAGAATTCCTCTGAGCTTTTCAGAAAACAAGTGCTGCAGGGATAGGGGTGAGGGTGCCTCCTGAGAGCCACAGTTCTGCACCTGATCTGAAGTCTCTCTCGGGCTGAGCCTGGCGGGTTATAGCCTCTGCTGCTCGCTCTCTCCTTTAGCACCAACCAGAGGGTAGGTACAGACTGCTTCCCAGGGGTGAGCGCCCAAGCAGCTGGGCCTGAGCCTGGATGCATGGACAGCCAGCCACAGTCTAGCCCGTACTGGTCTCATCTATCCCTTCTTTGCAGGGGAAGCTGAAAGCCAGGTACAGGACAGTGGGTGGGGTGGCTTTAGTATGACCTCAAGTGATATCCCACCCTGCCAGTGCCCCCTTCTTGTAGAGGGGCTGGGGCCTCCTGGGCTCATGCTGTGTCCCGCAGAGGGAATTAATTCCCTGGGAGCCTTTCTGTTTCCTCGGGATGGGGGGGATGGGGGGGCGGTGTTCAGTTTCCTCCTAGTCAAATAGGGACTTGGTGCCAAATCGCATATTCTAATTATGCCCTGCAGCAGCCTCTTCCCGCCAGTGTGTTTAGCACATGCCAGGAATCGATTAAGGCAAGAGTGATTAAATTAAAGGCTGGAGTTGACTTTGATGGTATAATATTCTAATGGCTATTTGGTGGCAAGAGGCATGGTGCAGGCTCATTAATTGAACACTTGGAATTTGAATTGAGCTGGTGCTGGGCTGCAGTCTATTTGCTTTTGCCCTGGGAATGGAGGATTTTTTTTTTTTCATGCAAATAGTCTGGGAAGTATTGATATTTCCAGGCTGGTATGTTGCCCCCACCCTGACAACAGCCTGGCTCCTCTAATGGGTGGCTGGCCTTGACCATACTTAGTATCCCTACATCGTCTGCCTTTGTTTGCTGTCCCCAAAGCTGCTCTCACTTTGCCATAGTCCCATCCGCTTTGCTCCTTGGAACCTCCCATCCTCCAGTCCCCGTATGGCAAACCGTGGAGTCTTACACTCTTCTTCCCGCCATATCCTGGCACCGACTTACCCATCAGTTTCTTCCTCTACATCCCTTGGATCTGCTCTCCTTTTCCAATCCATCTGCACCAGTGCTAAAAGAAACATCTGCCTTTATCACTTTACCCCTGGATCATTGTGAAAATGATAATGAATTGCTTTCAAGTTCAGTTCTGAAATTGACGCCCAATCCCTTTGGCAGGCCATTGCCTCTTCCCAGAACAGCCCTGTCATCTGCCCTGCCCCCATCCAAGCATGAGTCCACGATTACCTCTTCTGTCCCTTGCTGAGCCAGGCCTCACCTCTCGCTGCCTGCCCGCCTCCATATGCCACAACTTGGCCTCCCTGTCTAGTCCTACTGGTCCAGCCCTACCTCAGGCCAGCCTGCCTCTCGGCTCCTTCCGTATACATCATGCCCTCTCTGCTCCTAGCTCACCCACGGTACCTTTGTTGAGAATGTCCCCTCTCCCTTCTGCTCCCCCTCTTTTAGTCACCCCTGACCTTCCCTGATCACTCTTCCCTGAAAACCGCCTCCAGCTGCTGCGCTCCACAAGATCCCGACATTAACACATTTCATTTCTCAGCAATCCTCAGCACCATGGTGGTTGACTTAATTATTTTCCTTCTTGTCTGTGCTGCTTTCGTCTTTCCACAGGTGATATGCCCTCTGAGGGCGAGTCTTGTGTCTTGTGTGGCTTTCCTGCTCCCCTGGGTGTCTTGCCCAATCACAGAGCTGGGCACATGCAAAGCTCAAAATAATTACTCTTGATTCATGCAGCTGGATACTATCAAACAGCCTGATGTCAGATGAGTTTTACCTGTTTAAAGTACCTTCTCCACCTCCTAGTACATGGTTCTGTTGTTCTACAGACTTGAAAATAAAAGTCATACTTCCTTTGAAATATTCTAAAATTTCTGCTTTGCCTTACTTCATTCAGGCCAACTTAACTGTTAGTCCATTATTTTGCTATACAAAGATGCAGATAATAATGGTAGGAGCAGGTGGCTTTAATTTTATTAAAAATATTGTTGCATTTAACCTTCACTCCTCTATGAGACAGGGCTTACCATCTTCATTTTGCGGAGGAACAAACCAAGGTTCAGAGAGTTCAGAGCTGGGGAGGCAGCCAGATGGTGCCCCAGTCCAGAACCTTGTCTTGCTGTCTCCAGGTCCTCAGAGCCCCTGACCCTCCACCTCTGATTCCATTCTCCACGCCAACAGACATGTCTTTAGTGCTAATGACCGAAGAAGCCATGCCTTCCAGCCTCCGCGATCCAGTCATATGTAACATGAGCCCAGAGAAAATATTTAAGACTAAAAGCTAGCCTCTAAACTGGGCTGTTGCTTCATGACTCCGGTGACGGTAGAACCAAATTTAGTGTCGTGGGCAGGTCCACACTTATCAAATAGTGAAGCTCATTTTTCTTTCAGCTTGAAAAATGTTCACACTCACCATTTCCATGGAGGGGTAGGTGGGACCAAAAGACTGGAAAATGTGGTCCCAGAGGAACCCTGGGGTATAGACTCAGGAGGGAAAATGACATTCAGGTTCCCAGGCAATGACCCCAGGGACGAATTTAATTGAATGTGGATGGTTTTCCTAGGCAGACAAGTAAGTCCCTGCTGTTAGGAAAAACGGTTCCAGTGGAGAGGGGAGACAAACCTATATCCCAAGCCACTCAGGGGTACTGCCCAATCCCCCTTAGTCGGCAATCGACTTTATTTCCCCCAGGTCTCCACTGTGGCTCAGACAGTAAAAAATCTACCTGCAATGAGGGAAACCTGGGATTGATCCCGGGGTTGGGAAGACCCCCTGGAGAAGGAAATGGCTACCCACTCCAGTATTCTTGCCTGGAGAATTCCATAGGCAGAGGCGTCTGGTGGGCTACAGTCCATGGGGGTCACAAAGAGTCAGACACAACTGAGTGACTGAGCACACACACAGGTCTCCAGTGTGGCTTACATTCTAGAACCAGGAAAAGGGAGGGGGACCAGAGAAGGGAGGGACACACACCAATGAGTTGGGGTCACATGTACCACATTATTTAGCATCTGCAGCCCACCAGGCACTTTGATGATGTTGAAATACATTCCCACAGCCACCCTTCCATCTACCTATGACAAGAGTCAGTTCTCAGTTCTGTTCTTGCCTCCCACATTCTCTCCCAAATTTAAAAAAAAAAAAAAAACTAGCTATAAAGCCAAAATACCATATGTGAGACCCCGCCCTAGTTTCTGTTCTGTTGTTTTTCTTTTTTTCCCCAGAGGAGGGACAGGGATCATTTCAGTCTATAAATTGTTTCCGAGGTGAGTAGTAAATGTTTCTTCAAGAAAGTTCTTAAGGAGACTTCCCTGGTGATCCAGTGGCTAAAACTCTGCACTCCAATGCAGGGGACCCAGGTTCAATTCAGGGTCAGGAAATTAGATCCCACATGCCACAACTAAGAGTTTGTGTGTTACAATTAAAGATCTCAAATGCGGCAATTAAGATGGAAGATCAACTACGTGCTGCAACTACGACCTGGTGCAGCCAAATAAACAACATAAAAAAATTTTTTGAAAAAAAAGAAAGAAAATTCTTAAAAGGACCCCAGACTGAAAGATGGAGTACATGGCGGTACTCAGCACTGGACTCGGACCTAGTTAGTTCCCTGGTTCTGGGCAGAAGCTGAGGGATGTGGCCCCTTTGCACATGGCCCTGGATGCTAAGCTAGGAGCACAGGAATGCTTGGACAGCCCAGGGTATGCTGGTAATATCTCTATCCTCAGGTGCAGGGACCTCATCCTCAAAGGCTGTGGCCACGTAATGGGCACCAGACCCTACATCACTGGGTCTCCACTGCCGAGATCCCTGGAACAGCCACCTTTGAGTGGAACAAACCCTGACCCCAAAGGGCCCAGTGTTTGCAAAGAACATTGGGTTGACCTGGCTTTCTGGATACACTAATATTGTTCTGATTTGGATGACTTCAGGAATGGTCAGTCTCAATTAAAAATCTGACTCATTTTCAGGCAGAGAAAGACAAATGTTGTATATCAGTTATATGTGGAATCTAAAAAATAACACAAATCAACTAATTTGTAAAACAGAAACAGACTCACAGACATAGAAAACAAACTTAGGTTTACCAAAGGGGGAAGAGAGGAGAGGGGGTTAAATTAGGAGTATGGAATTAATAGATACACAACAGCACTGTAATCAGGCAGGGTGCAGGAAAGGTCAGTGGCACCTGAAATCACCTGGCCAGTTTGGGCTGACAAGGGATTGAACCCAGGACTTCTGTTCCCCAACCCTGGGCTGCTGCTCTTAAGATCAGCCTCACGCTGACTTCTTCATTCACTGACTGAGTCTGAGGGGTCCTGCCGGTTAGTTCAACTGCCAGTGCCTGGGCCCAGGGGAAAGAAGAGACACTGCTTTTCCCCAGGCAGGGACAAAGAAAAAGTTCTTTAAAAATGTATTTTATAGAAGTATAGTTGATTTACAATGTTGTGTTAATTTCTACTGTACAGCAAATTGGTTTAGTTATACATATACATTCTTTTTCATATCTTTCCATTGTGATTTATCACAGGATATTGGATGTATTGGGGCTTCCCAGGTGGCACTAGGAGTAAAGAACCCACCTACCATTTCAAGAGACATGAGACTCATGTTTGATCCCTGGATCTGGAAGATCCCCTGGAGGAGAGCATGGCAACCCACTCCAGTATTCTTGCCTGGAGAATCCCATGGATAGAGGAGACTGGTGGGCTGCTGTCCATAGCGTCACACAGAGTGAGACACGACTGAAGCAACTTAGCATGCACACATGCATTGGATATATTAATAGTTCCCTGTGCTATAGAGTAGAACCTTATATATCTGCATTATATCTATATTTTTATATATGCATTAATTATATATATGCATATATCCATTACATGTCTATTCTATATATAGTAGTTTGCATCTGCTAATCTCAAACTCTCAATCCATCCTTCCCTCACCCCCAGAAAAGTTTTTGATCTTTCTTTAATAGGGTAGAGACCTGGAAGTTTGAGGGCTTGTGTCTTACCATGACTAGATGAACAGATTGCTTTTTTCCTCTTATAAAAAAAATCCTGTTCATCATAAGAAGTGTTTGGGGGATGGGCATAATTTATACCCCAGTGTGCTCCTGCACCAGTTAATGGGGAGCAGGAGGCAGCTGCAGGTGAAGGGTGAAATCACCAAGTCTGTGCAGCCTGAGACAGAGCCCGTGATGGAGGGGGTGGGGGCCAGAGGATCTGCCTCACAGTCACTCATGTTTCCAGGATCAAAAAACATGGAAAGAGGAAACAGCTCCTTCACATTCAGACAGCCCTGGCTAAGTAACACATCTTATAATACAAGTTATTTTCCCCCAAACTAAAGTCTAAAAATAGTCACTTGAATTTAAAGATAATTAGTAAACTAATTGGGTTTCTTTCTATCCACTAGTTTTGAAGCAAGCATTAAAATTTTCTGCTTTCGCATTTTTGGGGTCCATTATTTTGTGTTTAATTTCCACAGCTTTGTCTGAGTCCATTTTGAGGGGCTTCCCTGGGCACCAGGCTCCCTAATGCATTCATCTCTCAGGCGATGTTTTATTCATCTTTGTATTTTCAGGGCCTGGCACAGTACAAGGCACAGAGCAAATGCTCGGTCGCTGTTTAATGAATGAATAAATAGATGAATAAGTGAATTCAACACTGATTAAAACTTAAGATTTCTCTTAAAAAGACCCAAGACCTGGGAATCCCGTGGCTGTCCAGTGATTAGGAATTGGTGCTTTCACTGCCAAGGCCCGTTCAGTGCCTTGTCAAGGAGCTAAGATTCCACAAGCCAAGCAGTGTAGCCAAAGAGAAAAGACTTGAAAACAGAAAGAACAGAACATGTAACAGAAACATAACTTGTGTGTCTGTTCGTCCTCTACCTTTCTGGAGGATGGAGAGGTACACATCTGCATTTGGTGGTAAAAGGGGGAACCGCATGTACTATGCCATAATCCTTTTAAAAGTGAAGTCTTTAGATTAAGCCTTTGGATCCTCTGTGCCATTTCCTTCTCCTGGGGATCTTCTCCACCCAGGGATCAATCTCAAGTCTCTTGCATCTCCTGCATTGGCAGGCAGGTTCTTTGCCACTAGCTCCATCTGGGAAGCTTAAGCTGTTGGATCCTCTTGGAAACTAGGAGATCGCCATAAACCATGAGCCCTACTTCAGAGACAAAGACCATTGATGACCAGCCACGACCCCACAAGCATAGCAGGAAGGGCAGTGAGCCGGTCAAGACAATCCCCTTAAATCCCTGCCATTTCATGAGCAGAGGCTCCAACCCAGGTAGGGCTGTCAGCATTAGAAATTAAGACACAGGATGCTTAGTTAAATTTGGATTTCAGATAAACAACCATTTTTTAAAAATATAAGTGTGCAAGGCTACATAATGCTCCTCCTCCAGGGGATATCAGATCCTAGTCTGCAGAATCTGTGAATATGACCTTGTTTGGGAAAAGGATCTTTGCAGATGTGATTAAATTAAGGATCTTGCAATGAGATTGTCCTGTATCATCTGGGTCCTAAATGCAATCACATGTGTTTTATAAGGGCCAGACAGAGAGAGATTAAAAATGTGGAAGCGAAGATGATGTAATGATGGAGGCCGAGATGAGGGTGTTATGGATGCCTGCAGCCACCAGCAGCTACAAGAAACAAGCGAGGGATTTTCTCCTAGAGGGAACACGACCCTTGCAACCCTGTGCTTTCAGCCCAATGATACTGAGTTTGGACTTCTGGCATCCAAACCTATGAGTGAATAAATACCTGTTGTTTTAAGCCACCCGGTTTGTGGTCGTTGGTTACAGAAGCCACATTGTCTTGGAAACCAATACAATTAAGTATGTCCCATGCAAGATTTGGGACATACTTAAATTATTTGTTGTTTATCTGAAATTCAAATTTAACTAGGCATCCTATATTTTACGTGGCAATCGTCACTCCCAGGACCAAAGAAAGCTGGTTGAGGCTATCAGGAAGTGGACCTCCTTATGCTTGGAGTCTTTGTAAGCACAGTTCAACTGAACCAATTTGAACTTTTACTAACTACCCTCTGGACAAAAGAGGGGGGAGCAATTAGACAGGTGTTAATGATTTATTTTTTCAACAGTCATTTGAGCACTTCCTATAAAACAGAAGCCCTGTGTTTAAGGGTGGAGGAGTTAGCCATTAATCCGGTGCATCTAGGCTAAGTTACAAACCAGTCCAACTATGTCACGTGACACATGGCCATTAGCAGAGCTTGAGTGATGCGGCAGTGCGCTGCTGACACTTGAGCCGCCCCCTGGGAATCTTGCGCCCTTTCATTGTTGGGTGGGTGGGGGGGCGGCGCCAAGCACAACAGCTGGGTAAATCCCAGTTGCTGAAAGAGAGGACTTCACAGACAGACCTGAAATGGAGGGAAGCGGGTGGATGTTGCAGGAACAGCTGGCTCTGGGTTCCCAGAAAGAACTCTCAATGGAAGTAGATGCAAAATGTCTCCATCGTGCCCTGTGCCCTCACACCCTAACATGAGTTAAAGACACACTGGCCCGTTCTCCCATGCATAGAGGGCCGCCCCCAACCAGCTTGGACATCAGTGTTCAGGCTCAGGCTCAGGCTCACGGCTGGGCTTCTCCAGCTTACTGTCAGGCTCTCTGAAACCTGGACAGTCTCTGGATCCCCAGGCTTTTAATGATGCCCCGAGAATCCATAGTGTTAGAGCTTCAAGGAGCCTTGGGTCAGACAGAATAGGCAGGAGGGGTCCTAGGATACCTCAGAATTGCCCCAGATGCTTTACCAAAATATCCATGCCCAGGAAAAGGAAAAAAATACATGGTTTACAGGAGGAAAAAAAAGTGGGTAGGATGTAGAGTGTATTAGTCTCTCAGTCATATCTGACTCTTTTGTGACCCCATGGACTATAGCCCACCAGGATCCTCTTGTCCTTGGGATTCTCCAGGCAAGAATGCTAAAATGGGTTGTTAGTCCCTTCTCCAGGGGATCTTCCCAAACCCAGGGATTGAACCCAGTTCTGCATTGCAGGCAGATTCTTTACCGTCTGAGCCACAAACATGAAAAAGATGCTTGACCCGGCCCATAATTAAAGGACTGCTGATAAAACCATAGTGAAATGCCACTGTTACATGGATTGGGATGGCCATGATCCAAAGAGGTTGGAAAACCATCCCTTCTGGAGAGAAGTATGACTGTTGCTCAGATGTCCTTTGGCAGAGCTTCACTCCTTCTGAGAATCTAGTCATTCTATACAAGCAAAGACTTACATGTGGGGGTTCATTGGGGAATTATCTGTTACGCAAAAGTCTGAAAATAGTCAGGATGCAACTGGTTAAATAAGCCGTGGTCCCTGTAGAAATGCACTGGGCCCAGAGGTGTGGCTCTGGCTACTCCCTCAGACACCTTGTTAAGCAGGGAGCCAGGTGGGCATTGTGTGTTACTGTTTGTGTATAAGGTGGGAGGATGAATGAGTCACCTATATGGAACCTGACTCTGGGAGGAAAGATGAAAATCAGGCTTTGATGGAAGCCTCCTGGGGGAGAAACTGTGGGTGGGGGCAGGAGACATCATTTTCACTCTATTGTCTTTTATCTTGTGTACACATTACCTTTGTTAAAAAAGATAAATTTATGAGGACTTCTCTGGCAATCCAGTGGTTAAGACTCTAGAGCTTCCAATTCAGGGGATGCAGATTTGATTCCTGAATGGGCAAGTAAGATCCCACTTGGAGCTGCGGTGCAACCAAAAAAAAAAAAAGAAAGATAAATTTATATATATGCTCAGGCCCCAGCTCACTTCAAAAGAGTAAGCTCATCCATAGAAGGTTCTTTCAGAGCCTCCCCAGGTGATGCATGACACCCCCTGGTGGAGAAGCTCTGATCTGGCCTCACCCTCATTTCCCAAAAGGGCAGAAACTCTGTTAGCCGACCTGCCAGCCTGGGCACTGCATGCTTCACACAGGGGAGCCTTCCAGATGAGCTAAACCGAGCAGGACTTAGCAGAAGCAGTGTGTGTGTGTGTGTGTGTGTGTGTGTGTGTGTGTGTGTGTGGCGCGCGCCTGCGTGAAGCGTATATAACGTGTGTTATGGGACACAGAGAGCACCTTCTAGAATGTTCCATTGAAAGTAGAGGAAGACGAGGGGAGGTGGGCTCCCGTGTTGTTATGAAAGTGTCTAATCCTTGTGGTTCCTGACAACGCAGAGTAGCCCTGTGAGGTCCCTGGCGTGCCTGGTGGCCTGTGTTCCAAGTGAGACCCCTGAGAACCAGTTCCCTGAGGCCTGGCTGCATGATGGCCACTTCAAAATGTCAGTCTCCCATCCTTTTATATCAAGAGCAACCTCGGTGCTATAGACAGAAATGATCTCATTTCCTCCTCCCAGGCACTCCAAGCTGGGCGGCACTTCCTGTTGGGGAAAGGAAGAAACGGAACCTCAGTCGGGGAGATGGGGTGAGGGGATCCAGGCTGGGCAGGTCTCTTCCGGAGTGACTTCCGTGGTGCAGTTCCCGGAGTTCCTCCAGAATCCCCCCCTCACTCCCTGAAGGATGCAAAGCTCAGCCCAAGACCCTGCTCCTTGGGAATGCCTCCCACGCCCAGGGAAGCCAAAAGGCATGGCTGGTCTCTTTCAGACACAGAACTGCAGTCCAGTCAATCCTCTGAGGGCCTCCTTTCAGTTTTAAATAGCATATTGCCCTATGGTTCTCTTCAGAGAAGCGGTCCATGGCACGGCCATGGCTAGAATGTAAATCTCCTGACCCCAGGGCCCGAGCACCTCCTACTGTTGGTTAGTGAAGGGTCACTCTTCCTGGCCTGGGGAACCCGGACCTCCCAGAACCATGGAGGTGGAAGAACCCCCAGAGTCCACTAGGCTCCCCCCTCCCACCCACCACCCAAACTCCTCCTCTGCCTTCCCAACAGAGTCACCCCAGTTTGCTGTGAAGGGCGCTCACGGCCTGATGAGGGGGCTGGGAGGGAGGCGAAAGAAGGGGGCAGGACGATAAAAGGTGTTGGAACAGCCTCCAAGCAGGTGACATTCTGCGAGTGGGTTACCACCTTCCCTTAAGCTGTTCCTTCTCCTGTGGGAACCTCCCTTCCCCCACATCTCCCCACTTTCTGTGGTTATACTGAGAAAACCCGCAGAGACTCCAGCACAAGGTGTTGAGGACCACAGCTTTGGCATTTTAACAGATGCCAGAGCCACTTGAGAAATGAGGTAACAGCCTAGAGATGTGAAGTGACCTCCCCAGAGTCACACAGCGAGTTCATGGCAAAGCTGGCCTAGCCCAGGTCTCTTTCTCACTCTTGCCCCATCCTCCTTCTCCTCCTGGGCCCCATCTCGCCTCCCTCCTGGGGCTGCGGTGGCCAGAGAAGGACCCTCAGATGCATCTGGCCAGCAGGACAGACCCATGACGGAGGCCTGGCAGGGAAGCAACAGTATTTGAGATCCCAGGAAGTGAAGGAGGAGCCTCTCAGACGGCAGAGGCCAGTCTCTGGGGGACACAGTCTGGTTTACAGCTGCAACCCTCTGGCAGCAGCTTTCCAGAACATTCCCACTTTCTTCCATAGTGTGAAGACCTCTTCTCCTGCAATCTCCTGCTGCTCTCCTCCTGAGGATCCCTTGTTTCACTGACTTTTCTTTGGTCATGCCATGCAGCATGCTAGATCTTAGTACCCTGACCAGGGATTGAACCCTTGCCCTCTGCAGGGGGAGCTCTGGAGTCTTAACTACTGGACCATCAGGGAAGGTGGTGTTTCAGTGATTTTAATGAACCATTTCACTCCACAGCGAGTATGAGCTTTAAAGGGTTACATGAGCCTGTGTTGACTAACACAGGCCAGGTGGTTACCCCTCAGAAGAGCAAGAGCGGCAGCTAGAGCAGATTATGCCTAGTGACTGGGACTTGCCTTCAAGGAGAAAAATAAAACAAAAACAAGAAGAAGAAGAAGATAACCTCTGGAGGACTGGCTCTGAGTCAAGGTTGTGTCCTTTTACTAGAGTGGCCAGACTGAACTGTCTTCATTCCTTTTGAAATGGCAAGTGTATACCCAACTTAAAGAGAAATTCTGGACTTCTCTGGTGGCACAGTGGGTAGGAATCCACCTGCTAATGCAGGGGACACAAGGCGGATCCCTGATCTGAGAGGATCCCACATGCCTCAGAGCAACTAAGCCCAGGGGCCACAGCCACTCAGTCCACATTCTGCAACTCCAGAAGCCCGAGGCCCTAGAACCTGTGCTCCGCAACAAGAGAAGCCTCCACAGTGAGAAGTCCGAGCACCGCAGCGAAGGGGAGCCCCCACTCGCCACAGTTAGAGAAAGCCTGTATGCAACCACAAAGACCCAGCGCAGGAGAGGGTGTGGAGAAAAGGGAACCCTCTCACACTGTTGGTGCAAATGCAAGCTAGTACAGCCACTATGGAGAACAATGTGGAGATTGCTTAAAAAACTGGAAATAGAACTGCCATACAACCCAGCAATCTCACTGCTGGGCATACACACCGAGGAAACCAGAATTGAAAGAGACACATGTACCTCAATGTTCATCACAGCACTGTTTATAATAGCCAGGACATGGAAGCAACCTAGATGTCCACTGGCAGACGAATGGATAAGAAAGTTGTGGTACATATACACAATGGAATATTACTCAGCTATTAAAAAGAACGCATTTGAGTCAGTTCTAATGAGGTGGATGAAACTGGAACCTATTATACAGAGTGAAGTAAGTCAGAAAAACACCAATACAGTATATTAACACATATATATGTGGAATTTAGAAAGATGGTAACGAATACCCTATGTGCAAGACAGCAAAAGAGGCATAGATATAAAAAAGACTTTGGACTCTGTGGGAGAAGCCAAGGGTGGGATGACTTGAGAAACATATATTGAGACATGTATATTACCATATGTGAAATAGATTACCAGTCCAAGTTCGAGGCATGAAACAGGACACTCAAAGCCGGTGCACTGGGATGACCCAGAGGGATGGGATGGGGAGGGAGGTGGGAGGGGGTTTTGGGATGGGGGGGGACACATGTACACCTGTGGCTGATTCATGTCAATGTGTGGCAAAAACTGCCACAATATTGTAAAGTAATTAGACTCCAATTAAAATAAATTTTTAAAAACCCAGTACAGCCAAAAATAAATAAATAAAATTTTAAATGCTGATTTTCCTAGAGAATGTCCACCATTCTTGGAAGATGCATGGGTATCCCAAGTGAAACAGCCCCTGCTGCTGAAGTAACAGAAGCAACATTTGTTGTTGGAAAATATTAGTTAGGTTGATGAGGTTTTCCTTGCCCACGGAAGTGAAGCAGTTCCCAGTAATGGACGCTCTGTAATGGGAAAGAAGGGCAGAACTGCCAGGTCACTCGGCCCACCCATGGTGTGAGCCGCAGCAGACTCTGGGCAGTCTGATTCCAGAGCCCTTGCTTTTTCTATCCCTTTTGGTCATTTCTTCCCTTTGCTGTCTCCTGGAGCCCATCTTCCTTTCCAAAATCAGCCCATCTCACTGTTGGTGCAAAAGCTAAGGGGGCTTCTCAGTGGTCCTCTCTTCCTGCACTTACCTGGCCTGTTCTTAGCAGTTCAGTTCTCCCCAAGTGTTGTTTTAATGTTATGACATTACTATGGCTTACTTAAGAAATGGGCATGAGATGCTGTTTACCCATCTTTCTGTGCCATCCCTGATTGCAAATGAAACGTGATAGGAAGAGCCCAAGCCTTGGAGGAGGGATGACAGGGGTTGACTTTTGGCCGTTCTCTGCTAGCTGTGTGACTTTGGGTAAGTAGTTCAACCTCTCTGAGCCTGGTTCCTCATCTGAAAAACGTGAGTAGTAGCACCTCTCTTCCCAAGCTGCTGTGGAGAGGCGGTGATGTCGGTAGAGCACAGAGCACAGTGAGTGAGTGGCCCTTAGCCACACTGCTGAATACCTACCATGCTAACCGGTCACATGGTAGACCCATAGGTTGTTATCGTTCAGTTTCTAAGTTGTGTCCGACTCTTTTTGACCCCATGAACTGTAGCACATCAGGCTCCTCTGTCCATGGGGATTTTTCAGGCAACAATACTGGAGTGGGTTGCCATTTCCTTCTCCAGGGTATCTTCCCGGATCAGAGATTGAACCCGTGTCTCGCAGCCAGATTCTTTACCACTGAGCCACCAGAGAAGCCAGACCCATAGGTACTGACCTGGAAACATGCCCAGCTTTGATAAGCTTTTGGAGGGTAGTTGTAGAACTGACTGGGGGTACAGAAGCCTGTCGCTTTCTACTTTCTGCACTTTTTTTCCCCTTAAATTCAGTAGGTCCATATTTCTTTTGTGTGTGTGTCGAAGAATTTTTAATATTACATAAGTAACGCATGAGTAGATTCTCATCAGAAATTCAGACAGCAGCATGAATTACTTTTATCAACAGGAAGAAACATACAAATAATATTTTGAAAAGCTTCATCTCATCAACTCCACTTTCCACCCTTCCCATGTCATGTCTCTGCTGCTCTCTCCGTCTGCCAGCGCCACTCGCCACTCAAGCCCTGCCTGTCACCCCTCTCCAGCTCCCACTGGGCTGTATACCTCCCTCCCCTGCCCATGGAGTGCCTCCCCGGAGATGATTCTTCCTGGGGAGACTGTGTTCTCTTAACATCCAGCATGCCAGGACTCACAGAACTGGAGGAAGGAAAGGATGCCCTCCTCCCAGGGAATCCTCACCCCAGCCGGGGACAGAGCCCTCATCCTGGCCCCCTCACCTGCCGCTTCCTGCAGCAGGTAGGGCTCTGCTCACACTTAGTTCCCATGACTGGATCCACAGTCAGTCTTGTGGGAAACAGTGGGTTTGTCACCAGAGCTGGCTCTCATTCCTCTGCCTGGTTCGTGTTTCTTTCCCCTACTTCTCTCACTGCTAGGCTCAGCTGGAAGCAGGTGGGCCTTAAAGTTCCAAAGCATTTAAAGGGGCTCAGGATGGGCCCAGCAGCTCAAAGCCACTAAACTCCATTTCAGACACATGCCTGTGTTACTAGGTCTTCATGGGCTGGCCTGCGTACCCGGCTGCCTGAGACAGGAGAACCGTTCACATGAGCTGCGGGCAGAGAACACGGGTGCCAGGAATGTGTTCCTGGCCGCTATGCATACCTGTAACACGCCAGGAAGCACTATGGCTTTGTGCAGATCCTAGCCTCGGGGCTATTTATTTATTTATTTTATGTGGGAGGATGGGTTTGGCTTCCCCCACCCCAGCCCTCTGCTCCCCTGCCACCCATCTGGCACTTGAAGCTGTTGACCAGCTGCCGGGCCAGAGCTGACAGTGACAAGGGCAACAGAAGAGTAATGGCTGGTGTCTTCCTGCTTCATCTCATTTCATCACTGTCGCCTATTGAATTTGCAGATTCTACCTCCATTTTTTCTCCTGGGGAAACTGAGGCTCAGAGCAGCTAGGTAATCTTCCCAGATGGTTCCTTAGCTCTCAGGGCCAACTCCCAGCAGCACAGCCCGGAGGACCCTCCGCTGGAGCCTTGCTGCCTCGAGGGGCCTCCTCTCCTCAGGGGGTGGACTTCCTGCCTGCCTGGTGGCTCCATCATCTTGCCTACTTTCAGGGGCTCAGCTCTGGCCCCTGACCCTCCCATGTCCCACAGGGACACCAGACTGGAGCACTCTGGCAAAGTAAGGGGTGGCCGCCCAGTGCCTGGATTCCCGCAGACATGCTCTCCTCAGTCTCCCACTAACTCACGCGGGACACATCTGAAGTCGCCGGAATGGCAGGGGTGGCTCTCCAGGAATGCTAACAGCAAAGCTGAGCGGTTCTGTTAACAGCTGACTGGCGACAAGGAGCCTTCATCCTGTCCTGCCCCTCGTCTGGCGGTTAGCACCTGGCACACCACGGGTACTTAATAATAATTAAAGTCATAATGAACGTCAGAAAGGCCAGCGTGTGGTAAATGTATGCATCTTTGCATAATTGTTATACAGCATAATGAGTAAGCCATTAATGGTTAATCAGGAACAAAAATGAATGTGAGAAACATCTGATTGCAGAGATTTTTTTACTCCTTCCTTCCCTCCCCAGATTTTTACATGAAAAGTTTAGGGATAATTTCCCTTCAATTGTCCTTGTAGTAGGATTTATCATGAAAAGAACTGGGATGAAAATCTTTATGCACTTCTCCATGTAGATCTGGGCAGAAATTTGGAGTGTTTCTCAGTGGTGAGGGCTGATAACAGAGCAGGCTGGAGGAAGTTTTCTGGAATGGACAGTCAAAATCTCTTGCAGAAAATTTCTATTCCTGGAACCCAGATCCCATGATCTGGCAGCCATCTTGAGGGCGTGTCCTTAAGATCACAGGAGGTCAGAGCACCTCACAGCCCACACATGCTGCAGCCCCTCTTTGCCTTAACCACCCCGTCAGGGGTGTCCCTGCTGGCCCAGCAGCTAAGTCTTTGTGCTCCCAATTCAGGGTGCCTGGGTTTGATCCTTGGTCGGGGAACTAGATCCCATACACTGCAACTAAAAGATGCTACATTCCACAATTAATACCTGGCACAGATAAATAAATAAAAATAAATTTTAAAAAACACAAAATTTTCATTAAAAAACAAGACAAAAAAAATAACCCCATTGGGACAGCTTGCCCTGGAGGAAGCTTGGTGCCTGGCCTGGGTTCACCAGGCTTACAGGGAAACTGAGGGGGTTCACATAGTTAAATGGGTGACAACAGATCACTTGTTACCCCAAGGGACAAGGAGTAAAGAGCCCAGGCAAGCATCCTGTCACCAAATGTCAATGTAGGAGGGGCCTGGGGAGGCCCCCAGTCAATGATGTTGTCTTGTGGGCACGTGGACCATTCCTGGACAGGTCATTCCAACTTTTCAAGATACATCAGAAACTGTCCTTCGAATAAATCTTCACAAGTGTGACTTATTAGATCCATTTAACTCTGTGATATACTCCTGGGCTGTTGGTCTGGTTTAAACTCTGTCTGGAGTAGCTCAAGCTAGACAGCCAGAAGAACTTCCTGGGGTGGAGTTTTGAGACCTTGGGGAAAGAGGAGTGTGTCTTTGGGGGTGTTCTGATGCTATCCTGCTGGCAGTAAGGGTTAGAGACTAGGAGATTCCTCAAGGAGTTTCAGAGCACCTAGCCCAGGAACGTTGGCAAATGTTTTCTGATGGATAGACACTCCTGGGTCCTCTCTCTGACTCTGTGTGATGACAGCCCTGGGCAGGTCTGTGACTCTCATCCAAAGGCCTTGTGTTTTGCTCCTTGAGGGTTCCTTTCATCTGATGCCTGTTGGTCACCATCTTTTAACTTTCAGGGTTAAGGGGATGTTTTATCAAAATTCCCAAAGTGTCCAGACAAACTATTACCTTAAAATGTGAGAAGGCCCAACATGTGTGTTTGGATGCCTGCTATGCGCAAGGCACTGGGCTACTTGGGAGTCACTCAGTCCTGATCCCTTGAGAAATTCAGAGTCTAGCTAGTGTACACACACATTGTGGTTTTAAGTCAGTTTCATATGTCCAGTAAAGGTGTTATGTTATTATATTGAAGCATCTTGATATACAGATTCTCTTAGAAGAGAATACTCCTAGAACTGGTGTTACCTGAAGCCTTCCTCCACCATTGGTTGTTATCTATCATGACTCAGATTTTTCACTGATGGGATCAGAATGTGGTCCAAATATGGGGCCAACATTGGGACTGGATCTCCACCAGGATGTAAGGCCAGGCTAGGGCAGATCCCCTGAACCCAGCAGGATACAGCAGCCCCTTCATGCCTGGTTTAGCTTAGAAATCCCACAGAGCTTACTCCTGATTTCAGAGCACGAGCCATGCCCAGGGAAGGGCAGCCTGAGTATAGTCTGGCTGTCCCAGGTTTACTTGTGGGCACTTGGGCAAATGCCCAGAGCCAGCCAGCCTCCATTTCAAGGCTCTGTGATCTGAGGTGGCCCCGTGAACAGTAACCACAATCTTTCTTATGAGATCCTTCCTCACTCTGCAGCTCATGATGGCTTGCAGCTGTCATTGACTCAGCCAGTTTCACGTTGCCTGAGGCCTTGATCTCTGCACACACTATATGGAGCCAGGTGGCCTGGATTCAAATCCCAGCTCTGCGGTGTCCTAGTGGTATGAACTCAGCCAGGTTGTTCAGCATCTCTGCCTGAGTTTCCTCTCCTAGAAAATCAGAATAATGATAATACCTACCTCATACGGTTTGAAAGATAATTAAATGAATTAAGATTTGTAAAGTGCATAGAGCCTTGCAGGTAGCAAGTACTAGCTAAGGATTTAGATTTAAGAGACCTTTGGGACTTCCCTGGTGGTCCAGTGGTTAAGAATCAGCCTTCCAATGCAGAGGATGACAGTTTGATCCTTGATCAAGGAACTAAGATCCCCCATGCCCTGAGACAACTAAGCTCAAATGCCACAGCAAGAGAAGCCCGTGAGCCCCAGTGAAGACCCAGTGCAGCCAAAGAAAAAAAAGACTTGGCTTTCAAAATAGCTTAAGAAAATAAATAAATAAAAGATCCTTAAGTACATCCTCTGTGGATTCACCAGCCCTTTATGCTGCATTTCATATCCAAGTCTGCTCTCCCATGGGATCCAGCCCAAGATCTACTTCACAGCTGTGCAACAGGCCCGGCAGGTGTGCACAAAGAGGAGAGAAAGTAGCCCCTTGTTCAGATGGTGAAACCAGGGAATAGCGCTCTTACCACCCAACAGGGTCTCAAAGTGTAGCGTCTCCAAAACCCGCCTCAAATGCCAGGTGCGTAGTTCGTGAGTGCAAGTCGCCCATTCTCCAAAGGCTGCTTTGCTCATGCATCACCATTATCAGGTTCTGGGGAGTGGTGGGGTGCTTACTGGAATGCAATGGGCTAGATCCCAGCCCCCTCCACACAACTTCCTTTTGCCTAGTCTTCCATCATTCCCTCTTTGCAGGTAAACAAGGCCCCAAAACTGCACAAAGTAGGATAATAAAGGCCCCAGAACCCCATGACTTCACAGACCTGGCTTTTCTCCCAGGGTGACCGTGATGTCACACCTGCCCTCCCTGACCATGCAGCCCTTGAAGGGCACAGCCGGTCAGTTCCATTACACATGTGCCTGTGTGCCTGCCTGTGCCCACAGCCTCCCTGCAGGCCTCGCTCAGGCCATCTCGGCCAATACAGATTGCTCCCGCCCATTTAGACAACCAGGAGTCGACTTATAGAAAACCGTCCCAATGGAGGGGTAGCTCTTTGGCTGCGAACCACTGGGCTGGGAACTGCCTTTCCTCTCTGTAGCTGAGGCCCATTCTCTCATCCAGCTCCCAGCAGAGAAGGAGGTGTGAAAGACCCCACTGTTACCTTAGGTAATGTCACTGCCCTTTAATACACCCCTGACTCTTTATCCTGCATCTTCTTAGCTGCATGATTTGGGAGCTGAGTGAGATTGGAGCTTGTCTTGTAGAAGAGGGAGAACCACAGATGATCAGCCTAAGCAGAGATCAGACTGTCCTAGGAAAACTTGCTTTATTGCCTGCAGTGGGGTGGGTTTCGTTTTGACTCTTGTGTGCCCCATGGGCACAGTTCACCCCAGGAACCTCCACTGTTTTCTTTATCTATTGTGCTGCACACGTGATGGCAATGCAGAAATACATGTTTGTGGATTTGTTTATTCATGGAGCAACAGTGTCTTGAGGGTCTGCAGTGGGTCAGGCAGAATGGGAGGCCCGGGAGACTGGGGTCTCTCCACCCTCCTGGTTTCCTCTGTGAAAGGTGATCTGTGATGCGTTCTCCTCTCGGGGGCCACCCCTCTCCCAGCTGTGCCTGGGCCCCTCCCCGACTCAACAAGAGCATTTACTCAAGTCTGGCTAGTGAGAGTAAAAGTTTGGACCAGTTTCCAAGAAGCCATTTGGCAGGATGTAAAGAGAGGCTATAAAATGTTGCTGCCCTGTGACCCAGAATTTTGCTTCTAGGAATCTGTCTTAAGGAAATGATGAGAAATACAAAAAGAATAAAAACACTAAGATGTTCATCAACTGTGTTAATCATCAAGAGTGTGTCCAACTCTTTGTGACCCCATGGACTGAAGCCCGCCAGGCTCTTCTGTCCATGGAATTCTCCAGGAGGGGTTGACATTCCCTTCTCCAATGTTCATCAAAGGGTTGTTAATAATAGGAAATCTCAGAAGCAGGCTACACATCCAATCTCTGGGAAACAGTTACGTAGAATAGCAGGCAGCTATTAGAAAGTGATGTCTATGGAATTTTAAATTATCAAGAGAATACATCTGATAAAAGAGTAAGATATAAATTGCATATTCAAAATGATCTTGACTACTTTTGAAAATGCATGGGGAAAACCTGAAAGAAAATATGTGAATATGTTGATAGTGATGTTTCTGCTGGTAGGATTATAGGTAAGTACTTTATACTTTGCTGTACTTGATTACACATACATATTGCTTTTTTTTTTTTTTTTTTTGGCTAAGCCACATGGCTTATGGGATCCTAGTTTCCCGACCAGGGATCAAACCTTGGCCCTTGCCAGTGAGAGCACAGCGTCCTAAACACTGGTCCATCAGGAAAGTCCCCATATGTTCATTCCCCTTTGCCAACAAAGGTTCGTCTATTTCTTTTACAATAAGAAAAATATTGTTTAAAATTAAGTTTTGTGGTACTTTTCTGGCAGTCAAGTGGCTGATACTCCGTGTTCCCAATGTAGGGGCCCAGGTTGGATCCCTTGTCAGAGAACTAGATCCCACATGCTGCAATGAAGAGCAAAGATCCTGCTTGTTGCCACTAAGCCCCGTTCAGCCAAATAAAGAAAATATCAAAACTAAATAAAATTAAGTTTTGTGTATAGTTATACATGGATAGGCAGAGAGTGACAGAGAGAAAGCAAATGTTGCAAATACTGACAGTTGGTGAGTCTAGGAAAAGAATATAAAGGTGTGGATTGTATCATTTGTACAATTTTTCTGTAAGTTGGAAATTTTTCAAAGTAAAAGATTGAGGGAAGGGAGAGTACAAGCCACCTTTGAACTCTCTTTTGGAATACTGAAAGTATAACCAATGCGATTTGACAGTTTCATTTGTTTTCTGTTGTGGGAAAATGGTCTTTGAATGTTGCAGGGGGGATACTGGGTTTTGGTGGTTTGGGGGAGGACCCCCAGGGGTCAAGGCGTTTTGCAGAGCTGACCTGTGCCAGTGGCCCAAGCATCTCACATGCTAGTTCGGCACCTTTGTGTTCCGCAGCTCGTGGGTGACTTTGCTAAGGCCAGGCCCTCCCCAACCCCGTGCCCTGGATTCCATTCATCCACCTTGCCGTCATTCAGGAAGCTTGCTTAGCTTTTATTTCCCCCTTCTCCTGTTCCTGTCCTCTCCTCTCCTGACTCCTCCTTGTCAGCATTTAGGAGGTTTAAGTGAATCCCCTCTTTAAAGCAAAACAAATGCCCCCCTCAGTCCATCACCCTATTTCTGTCCTCCTCTTCCCAGACAGACTTTTTTAAAGCATCATTGGCATTTTTCCATTTTCTCCCCACATACCTGCTCTTCTTAGCTGAATCCAAGCTGGACTCCACCCACAGTCTTTCAACTAAAATCCTTGTATTAGTCAGTGAGGTCAGGTTTATGCTGCAGTAGCAAAAGTCCCGAATTCCAGTGGCTTCACACCTCTGGCACCACCACTTCCCTCATCTTCCAGCCTTATGGGTCATCTTCTAGTTCCTTGGAAACTCTCTGCAGTTTGCTGCCTCAAGGCCTTTGCGTGCACTGTTCCCTCTGCGTGGAATGTTCCTTCCTACTCTCTCCTTTCACCTGGTTCACTTGTACTTGTCCCTCATGTCTCAGTATAAGCATCGTTTGTTCAGGGACGCTTTCTTCAACCCCCCACCCCCAAGACTAAGACGTGCCCGTCTTAGACTCAAGTGACCTGCCGTCTTTTCTTGTGACACTTGGACTGTCTCCTTCATGGGGCGCCTTCGTGAAAGTGAGGCCATGTCTGTGTCACTGCTATGCTCCCAGACGCTGCACTCAGACTGTCCACCTTGATTACACCTTAGAATCACCCAAGGAGCTTTTCTTTCTTTGTCTGTGCTGGGTCTTAGCGGCAGCGTGCAGGATCTTCCATCTTCACTGCAGCATTACTTGTCGCATGTGGGCTCTGGGATCGAATCTGGGTCCCCTGCATTGGGAGTTTGGAGTCTTAGCCACTGGACTACCGAGAAAGTCCCGAGAACCACCTGAGGAGATTTTAAAACTCATCATGGCCAGGCCCCACCCCAGGCCATGTGAATCCTGATTTGAAGTGGGCCCAGCCAGCAATAGGTATCTTTGTACAGCACCATAGGGAATTTCAGTGCACAGGGTTGAACCACCGACCTGCATTGTGCTTATTACTCAACTTTTCTTGAATGACTAAGTCAATCTCTAAAAACTTAATCTCCCCAAACTCCTCCAAAAGACAGGAAGCTAAGAATGTTTAGCTAGGTCGTAATATGTTAATATCATATTTCGTGAAATTTCTTATTTAATTTCAACCAAACGTCATTATGCACCTACATGGGACAGGCTCAGTGACTGGGAAGGGTGTGATTTATATCCACTATACAGACAAGAAGTTACTATAGGTAACTTTACGTTTGCATGTGTGCTAAGTTGCTTCAGTTGTGTCCGACTCTTTGCGACCTTATAGATCATAGCCCACCAGGCTCCTCTGTCCATGGGATTTTCCAAGCAAGAATACTGGAGTGGTTTACCATGCCCTTCTCCAGGGGATCTTCCTGATCCAGGGATCAAACCCACATCTCTTATGTCTCCTGCATTGGCAGATGAATTCTTTACCACTAGAGCTACCTGGGAAGCCCAACTTTAAGTGGAGGGAGGCATTAGAGGATTTCAGGTTTCAGCCAGGGTGTATTTTTCTTTCAGTTGCAAACATCTAAAGCCCAAAGAAACTGGCATAAACACAAAAGAGAGTTTATTGGTTTCCAGATTTTTAAAAGTCAGGGATAGATCTCACAGGTATGACTGGATTCAGTCATCCAAATGAAATCAACAAGAACTTGGAATGCACCCTCTCTTGGCTCTACTTTCTCTGAATAGCCTTCCCCAGTCTGCAGTGAAAATTGCTCAGTCATGTCCAACTTTTTGTGACCTCATGGACTATACAGTCCATGGAATTCTCCAGGCCAGAATACTGGAGTGGGTAGCCATTCCCTTCTTCAGGGAATCTTCCCAACCCAGGGATCAAACCCAGGTCTCCTGCATTGCAGGTGGATTCTTTACCAGCTGAGCCACCAAGGAAGCCCAAGAATACTGGAGTGGGTAGCCTATCCCTTCTTGAGGGGATCTTCCTGACCCAGGAATCGAACTGGGGTCTTAGCCTTCCCCAGGTGGTAGTAAAAATGGCCATCGGTACCTCTAGTCTTGTGTCCTGTTTAGTAGGGGTTTATAGAAAGATCTCAATAAATGTTCTACCAGAAAACAAAAATAAAACCTTCATTATTTTTAAATCACAGCTTAGACCTTCCTTCTTTCCTTATTATTCTCTCCCACCTGCAATCCAGTCTCCTAATCCTAGGTATAGAGTGTTCTGGTGATTTATCCTTATATTGAAAAGCAGAGACATTACTTTGCCAACAAAGGTCCGTCTAGTCAAGGCTATGGTTTTCCCAGTAGTCATGTATGGATGTGAGAGTTGGACTGTGAAGAAAGCTGAGTGCCGAAGAATTGATGCTTTTGAACTGTGGTGTTGGAGAAGACTCTTGAGAGTCCCTTGGACTGCAAGGAGATCCAACCGGTCCATTCTAAAGGAGATTAGTCCTGGTGTTCTTTGGAAAGAATGATGCTAAAGCTGAAATTCCAGTACTTTGGCCACCTCTTGCGAAGAGTTGACTCACCGGAAAAGACTCTGATGCTGGGAGGGATTGGGGGCAGGAGGAAAAGTGGAAGACAGAGATGGCTGAATGGCATCACCGACTCAATGGACTTGAGTCTGAATGAACTCCGGGAGTTGGTGATGGACAGGGAGGCCTGGTGTGCTGCAATTCATGGGGTCGCAAAGAGTTGGACATAACTGAGTGACTGAACAGACTGACTGACTGACCCACAGTTTGCACGTGTTTATTTAAAGTGCCAGGATTACCTGGCCTTTGTTAGCTGCTGACAGAGCTCTGAAGTCCGGGCTCCCAGGGCAATTGGTAATAGGTACTCACTCAGTCCCTACTGGCAGGCTATCCACCCTCTGGTAAGCAGAGTTTCTTCCTGGATAAAGTTTGGCATCCTCTTCACTCTCAAAGAGGTTTCTTTGCCTGATCATCAGGCAGCCCTGAAGAGGGATGCCTAGGCCCTACCAGGCTTTGGCTTTATCTGTAGAATATTTTATGTCATCATCAAAAACTGAAGGAGAGAGAACTAAGATGGTACCAGAACTCAGAAAACAGAGGTTTGGCTTCATCTTGGGTCAGCCTCTAGAGGTGGGATTATATATGCCCCACATTATGGATAAGGAAGCTGAAGCTCAGAATGACTATTACTTGCTCAAGATCACACAGCCAATAAATTGCAGAACCAGATTTGAGCCCAGATCTTTCAGCTTCAAAGCCTGTTATTTGTATGACCCCCCAATTAATTTTTTAATTTCCAAGATTAAACTCTTCCTCTCTCCATGACACCTGCCTCCCATCACCAGAAAAAGTTGCACACTGCTCAGACTTTTTTTAGCATGAGCTCATTTCAAATCCACTTAATTTTGCTTCGTCATGGCTGCCCGGTTCTCGGCTGGTAGACTGGGAAGTAGGTCATGGCTGCAGGGACCACAGGCTCTGGCTGCTGTGAGGGCCAGCCTCTGGTTTCGGGGGCTGGACAGGGGCCAGACCTCACTGGGAGCATCACCCTCTGCTGGCCCTGCTCGGATCTCTCATCCTTGGCCCTGAGAAGACGTCACAAACCTTCACATCATTGCCTTAGATTCTAGAGTTCACTGTCACTGTGGCTGCTGGGTGAGGTGGTGTTTAGAGAAAGGACATCAGGGTTAGGGTTAGGGCAGAAATTAATCTTCCCTCTCTTGTAGATCTGTGGGTGATTGGAGCTAGTTGATTGAAGGGGTTTGCCCACCATCATATGCCCCTTTTCAGAAGAGAGGTACCAAGCCCTTTGACACCCAGCCACTTAACTGTCCCCTCCTTTATGTGACAAAATTATCTTCAGAAGCAATCATAATGGCCAGAAAAGAAACATAGAAAATAAAATATTTCTTAAACTCTGTACATATAATAATTATGCCAGGATTTTGGGGGGGCCACACTTCATGGCTTGTATGATCATAGTTCTCTGACCAGGGATTGAACCTGGGACCTCAGTGGTGACAGCACAGAGTCCTAACCACTGAACCACCAGGGACTTCCCACCATGATTTTTAAAAATAAAAGTGAATACTATAGTGTAAAAAAATGGAGGGGAAAAAGCACAAGTATTTATTAAAAGTTTTTTTCATCTAATGAGTTTTTATTCTTTGGTTGTAGCCTGATATAATGATATTTTATGTAAGTTATCATTTGTTACTAATAAGTGAACTTTAATAAAAGCAAGACACTTGTAAAAGTTGCCTATACTTTAAAAACTATTAACACTAAGTCGTACCACTGATATACTGCTTTATTTTCTTGCTTAATTCTTTAGTTTTAAAAGTTACAACTCACAATTTTAAAAGAATAAATTTCCATTTAAAAAGTACTCTATAAACTCAATAAAATATGTCATGTATAGAGTAAACATTGTATGTACGAAGCAAAAATAATATACTTTGCCATTCACACTCAGTCTCACTGTTTTCAATTTTACTTGTTTTTTTGAGATTTATTCATTTTATTTTTTTGTCTGTGGTGGGTCTTGTTGCTGCATGTGGGCTTTCTCTAGCTGCAGTGTGGGGGCTTCTTACTGTGAGGGCTTCTCTTGTAGACACACAGGCTCTAGAATGCAACCTTCCGTAGTTGTGGTGCATGGACTCAGTTGCTCCGAGGCATGTGGGATCTTCCCGGACCAGGGATCAAACTGGTGTTCCTTTCATTGAAAGGTGGATTCTTAGCCACTGGACCACCAGGGAAACCCTCACCATTTTCAGTTTTAAACACAAAATTCCCAAGTGGCCACATGGAATGACAGAATTAGAAGTAATTCAGCTTCTTTACGATCATGGTGGTGGTGGTGCTGCTGCTGCTGCTAAGTCACTTCAGTCGTGTCCGACTCTGTGTGACCCCAGAGACAGCAGCCCACCAGGCTCCCCCATCCCTGGGATTCTCCAGGCGAGAACACTAGAGTGGGTTGCCATTTCCTTCTCCAATGCATGAAAGTGAAAAGTGAAAGTGAAGTTGCTCAGTCGTGTCCGACTCTTAGCGACCCCATGGATTGTAGCCCACCAGGCTCCTCTGTCCATGGGATTCTCCAGGCAAGAGTACTGGAGTGGAGTGCCATTGCCTTCTCCCGATCATGGTGCTACCACCATTCAAATTTACAACCTACTGCTTAAATGCAAACGTATTTAAGGTTGGAAACGCAAAAGTCTCCTAAAACAGGCTCAAAATGCTGAACTGTTAAGGATTTCTTCCCAACAGCCATATGGATCCAACTCAGAATATGTTGAGGCCAACTGAGTAAGTTGGAATTCTCCAAATGACTTCCACGGAGAAGACAAGGAAGGACTCACTTTTACATGTGCAAATTTGAACATACATATGTAGTATTGACACTCAAGATCACTGGCACCAGTTGTTCATAGCCTAGACCATAAAGACATTTTTCAGGGAGGAGAATGTTATCACTGATGTTGCTGAGGATTTCCAACACATGATGCTCATAGGAAGCAGGCTGACTTCTCATCAGTTTTATTATTGTTTTTGAATTCTCTACAGTCAGTCCACCCTTTTCTAGCTTGTCCTGTGCAGCCCTCCCTTCACCCTAGGCATGGTCCCAGGATCATATCCAGGCCCTGGTCCTCCTGGTGGAGCTAAAGGGAGATGACAGAACATCTCTAGCAATCCTTCTAGGACTGAGAAAACTGAGGCAATGCTGGTGTGTTCAGAAAAGGTTGGTCCACTTGCTAGATCCCAGGTCCCTAGAGCTTCTTTCTGGACAGGACCAGCTCTCCCTGCACTCCTGAGAGTCTCTGCATCCTAACATGTTTCTGATGGAACTTTTGCACTGTTATGTGTATTTCCTCTTGTGTGTGTGTATATGGTTTGAGGGTTTGTTTTTTTTTAATTTCCTCTAAAAAAAAAGTATTTATTTGGCTGCACCAGGTCTTAGTTACAGTATGTGGGATCCTTAGTTGTGGCATGCGAACTCTTAGTTGTGGCATGTGGGATCTAGCTCCCTGACGAGGGATCGAAGCCCGGGCCCCCTGCGTGGGGAGCTGGCAGTCTGCCACTGGACCACTAGGGACTTCCCTATGTGTGTGCATGTGTGCGTGTGCTCAATCGCTTCAGTCATATCTGACTCTCTGCGACCCCATGGACTGTAGCCTTGGCGGTGGGATTCTCCAGGAGTGGGTTTGCCATGCCCTCCTTCGGAAGGTCTTTCCAACCCAGGATCGAACCTGTATGTCCTGTGTCTCTTGTACTGTAGGCAGATTCTTTACCACTGAGCCACCGGGGAAGCCCAGTCTCTATGGATTTCCTTTAAAAAAAATAGACAAGCAATAAAATGTTAGGTTTGAGAAGGTTGACATGAGCAACTGAGCTACAAAATGAGCTTGAACTAAATCCTAGCAGGTTTTTCTTAGGAATAATATTATCCTCTCCAGCCACTTGCAGTAGATTTATTCTGATTCAGAGAGAGGTTTCATTTGTTGTTTACACTTTGCATTATTCATTTGTTTCCTTACTTTATGAGCCTTGGTGCTCATTAGAATATTTCAGCGGGGTGTGTTGGATCTAATGATGCACGTATTCTTTTCTGCAGAGTAGTTTATGTTTTGGGTTTTACTTTAACTTTTAAAAACACAACCCTTTTCTTGGACAATTGCCCAAATGATACCAGACATATGATTGACAATGTGAGTCCTTCAGGTGCCTCCTAGCCTTTTGCTTGCTGACAGCCACTGGCTAGAGATTGCAGGCAGCACAGAACAAGCATGGCTGGAGCACATCTCCATTGATGTCAAGTCAATCTGGAAGCCTCTGGAAAATGGACAGCTGCTTTTGAGCCTGTGGTATAGCCAAAGGAGCTCTCTACTAAATTTAAAAAATGTCACAGGCAGAAGCTAATGTCTTGCCTTACTTGGCCATTGACCAGCCAGGTGACTTTGGGCAACTTGCTCAGCTTCTCTTTTGCCACCTCTGCAAAGTGGAATCATCTCTTTACCAGACAGAAGATGGACCCTGAGCCCGAGGGTGAGAACGGTCAGCCTCAGAGGCTCTTAGAAGGACTGCTGATCCTTCCAGATATTTAACAATCACGGGTTAATAATTGGGAAAAGCAAGGCTCCCCGGGTGGCTCAGTGGTAAAGAATCCATCTGCCAATGCAGAAGATACAAAAGACGCAGGTTCAGTCCCTGGGTCAGGAAGAAGCCCTGGAGGAGGACATGGCAACCCACTCCAGTATTCTTGCTTGGAGAACCCCATGAACAGAGGAGCCTGGTGGACTACAGTCCATGGGGTTGCAAAGAGTCAGGCACGACTGAGCACATACACAAAAGAAAAAATAATAATAATTGGGGAAAACAAAGAGAACACTTCTATTTAGTAATTATGCATGTTTTTCTGCTTTTCTTGTTGGAAAGATGTAAGCGAGATTGAGGAGGTCACTGCATGCAGTGGCAGCCTCCCAGGGCTGACCTCTCTCTAGGGAAAGTCACTGTGCCCAGGACCCCTTTACCCAAATTTGAAAATTAATTGTTGTAGGGTTTGCCAACCTGCTTATTTATTTATTTACTTTATTTTTCTCCATGCCCTGCAACTTACACTATTTTAATTCCCTGACCAAGAATGGAAACTGGGTCCTCCCCTCGACAGTGAGAACACAGAGTCCTAACCACTGGACCATCAAAGAATTCCCTAGGGTCTGCTGACCTTAACAACTAATGATGTGCTGAGAACTGTCTCTTCAAAAGGCATTCCATTCCCTGGGGTGACTCTGCCCCCGCCTCCTAGGCACCATGATGCTGTCTCCTCTCTCAACCCACGACCCCAACTGTTCCCTCTCCTTCTTGCCCCAATCCCCTCATTTTCCTCACAAACCTTTATGCTGCTGCAGCCTTTTCTAATGAGGAGGTTCTGGCCAGGGCCTCTCCATGGCTTGGTTATGTAACCTGCTGCTGCTTCTGGTCCAGGGATCACCCTGGAAGGGGGTCAGAGGTGGGCACACAGCCAGGGCCAGTCTACTTACCACCCCCTTGGAACTTGGACGCAGTGCAGGAATTTGGACTCTGCAGGAATTAACAGCTCCACTTTCCCCAGAGCCAGATGTGCAGGATGCATGCTTTTTGTTCTTTGTTAAATTCCAACTAGCGAGGCTGCCACAGAGAACCCTGCTGGGAGCTGTTCCCCTGATGTTGGCTCCTACTTGGCTTCTTGGCCTCAAGTCTCTAGAGCTAGGCTCCCCCAAAATATCTTGTCTCTGAAGCATCACCCTTTGATCAATGATGTCCCTTTGCCCGATGATGACCCCCACTTTGCCTGATAATAACCCCTGTCTCTATCCCTCACCAGCCCCAAGGAAGGAGTTTGTCCTTCTAAGCCTGCCTTCCCTTCAAGTCTTAGCTCAAGCTCACCTTTTATTAAAAGGTGTTTTTTGATGTGGACCATTTTTAAAGTCTGTACTGAATCTGTTACAAGATTGCTTCTGTTTTGTGTTTTAGTTTTTGGCCCTGAGGCGTGTGGGATCTTACTTCCTGCCAGGGATCGAACCCTCACCCCCTGCATTGGAAGGCAAAGTCTTAACCGCTGGACTGCCAGGGAAGTCCCCCAAGCTCGCATTCTTCCTAGAGCCTCCTCGCGCCTTCTCGGCCCCCAGCTCTTTCCGGGTGCTTCAGCTTTGTCTCTGGCACCTATTCCATACTCAGCTCATAGAATCACAGACTCTTGGGACACAAGGCAATTTGCCTTCTCTCTTCTGACCCATGGCCTTGATCAGTATTTATCTCTTTGTCTCCCCTCCCAAACTAGGCCTCAAGAAGTCTTCCATCCTGGAGCCCCCACCTATGGGAGGCAGCATTCCAAAAAATGGAGCTGACCATAGAGTTGCTCTGAAATTACCCTGTGTCACTCAGTATTTGCCTATGTATCTCTCTGGCCAGACTGAGTATATCCAAGGGCAGGGGCCACCTCTGCCCCCTGGTGGGAGCTGGTACCTGCCTTTCTCATGTCTGCTCACTACCCTGAGTTTCCCCTAACTGCTCACTCACAGCTGCGCCAGTAGGATGGCTCTGTCCTGTTTAGAGCATCCTCTCCCTGCCTGACTCACCCTCCTGCCCAAAGGTTTGCCTTTGGGACTGCAGGGCATATGTACACATGCATGGGCACGGTGCTGATAGACACAGCCCCTGAGCTCAGCATCGGTAATGCATTTTATACACTAAAAGCTGCTATAAACTTTATTTATGACACAGCTGACATGTCTGAATTGGCTCCCAAATCCACCACCAAGCATGTGGTGATTGGTGAGCCTGTCACTTAGCCCACTTTTCTCTCTGTCTGTAAATAATAGATGCTTCTTACAGCCTCAGCTTGACAGCTTTGATTTAAAAGTCATCTTAAACGGAAGAGACTAATGGATGGGTCTGAATGTGTGCCTTTTAAAGCACAACGTGTTGCTCTTAATTAACTGAATTCTGTCCTTTGATTGGAACAGGCTCTCCCCTCCTCGCATCATTAACTACCTTTGCGCACAGAGCAAATCACAGGTGTGTTACCTGAACACTCAGGAGGCAGCGAGAGCCGCCTGGTTACATGGTGCATGCGTATTTGGGGTTGTCTAGTGGGTGTGAGATGCCCAGAGAGATGGTTCCGGTTCCATCTCTCCCCACTTGAGAGACCAGCGTTCTTCCATCCAGTCCACCATTCAGAGTGGCAAAGGAGGCTTCCCTGTCCCGCGCACGCCCACTCCTGGTCTGTAAATATGTGTGTGGTGTGAGAGCTCCTCCATGGGCCATCATCACTGTGGTTTCGGCTCCTGTAGTCGCTTCTTCCATCCAGCACAGACCACGGTCCATTTTACTACTTCTGTCTCTGTGCTTCTCCAGTGGACAGTGCAGAGAGTGGGGCCACAGAAGGACCAGAGCTGTGGGGAGAAGCCCCTCCACCTCTGCCCTGGTCTCCAACCCCATTCCCTCTGGGAAGGTGGTGGGTGCTGACAGGGGAGAGAGAGGGAGGAGGGGTCCCCACAGGGCATGTGGAGAGGATGTGGCCACCACGCTGGGGCACCCATGTGCACAGTCGGACACAGCAGGCCACGTGGGCTTTTGTACCCTTTAACTTGAGTCGAAAGGAAGGTGACACCGTGAAATAGCACTCTCTGGGACGTTCCTGATGGTCCAGTGGTTACGACTCCATACTTCCACTTCAGTGGGGCTCGAGTTCAATCCCTGGTCTGGGAGCTAAGATCCTGGATGCCACACAGCATGGCCAAAAGAAAAATAGAAAGTGTTCTGGAGGCAAGCAGACCTGATTCACACCCTGGCTCCACCACTTTACCAGCTGAACCCTTAGACAGCACCTCAGCCTCCTGGAGGTTCAGAGCCACTGGCTGCACGCTGGGGCTGTCGGCGCGGGCCCGCCCGAGGGTGGGGGGAGACCACGCCACAAGGCCCAGCATGACGCGTGCCACAGGGCGGGTGCGCCATCCATGTCCATTCTTTTCCTCCGTTTTCCCAGGATCAAGTTGTTATGAACGTGCTGGTCCGCATTAATGAGCAGACTTACTGGGAGTTTTCTGTTTGCTTCAGTAACAAACTACCACAGACGTAGTGGCTTAAACTAAGTAGTTTTATCTGACGGTTATTTTATCTGTCAGATAAACACAGTTATTTTATCTGACAGTTGTGGAGGTGTCAGAGGTCCGACAGGAGTGTTACAAGGCTAAAATCAAGGTGATGGCAGGCTGCATTTCTCTCTGGACTGTCTAGGGCAGAATTTCTTGCCTTTTCCAACTTTCTTGGCTCACGGTCCCTTCCACCTTCAAAGTCAGCTTGACTGGTTGAGTCTCAAGTCCCATCACTCTGACACCACTCCCCTACCTCCATCTTTCACTTGGGCCCTTGTGATTACACCTGGATAATCCAGAATAATCTTAAAGTCACCTGATTAGCAAACTTAATTCCATCTGCAACCCTAATCCTGCATAAAGTTTGCTGCATAAAGTAACAAGGGGGATAGGACATGGAGGTGGAATCTTTAAGATGCCTTCATTCTGTCTAACATGTTAACTAAATACAAACACATATTTTTACTTAATAGAAGATGACTAATCTTTTTCAACAAGATCTGGAAGAGATGGGTAAATATTTAAATTAAGATGCAAGTAATCCGAATCATATCTGTAATATCCTTAGTTTCACTGCACTTTTTAACACTAGATTTTCCTAAATAAAATCAGATCCTTTGCAGCCCTTTTGCAGTATCCCATCTTGTATTCCTTCACCTAGAACTAGCCTTTAATTCACTGGTTTAAGGTGCTTAGACATTCTTTGTCCCTGAGATATTGCTTATCAATCAATATTTCATGGCCCACTGGAAAATACTGTCTGAACAATAAGCCACAGGATAAAAAGGAAAGCACAATGCCGTTTAATTGCAAATGGTCTTTTACAAGGTGGTTTCTAATTCCTTTTGCTTTTTCTCTTGAGCTGAGGAATTGAAGTGTTGGTAACAGAGAATCGTATGATGTGGCTTCATCCTGAGCATCCTTGGACCCTGTCACAGGGGAGGGATACTCCCAAAATGTCCCTGAGGCCACACCTCAAGAGAGCCCTGGATCTCATGCACAGCCTGCATTAACGAGGGTTCCTCTGAGTATGTTTCAGACTCTGGTGTCCTTTTTTTTTCTTCAGTGGAAAGAGGTGTTCACTGATCTTTACTCTGTTCTCCAGTGAACAGAGAACATTTTCTTGTATATTTGTTCATCCTGTGTGTAACTTGGAGGAATCAGATTATTTTCCTCCTCTCCAAAAGGTGGCTCAGTGGTAAAAGAATCCCCCGGCCAACGCAGGAGATGCCTGTTCAATTCCTAGGTCGGGAAGGTCCCCTGGAACAGGAAATGGCAACCCACTCTGATATTCTTACCGGAGAATCCCATGGACAGAGAGGCCTGGTGGGATACTCTCCACGGGGTCTCAAAGAGTTGGACATGACCAGGCAATGGAGCACACAGGACAGGAAGCACACACCAGATGTCCTAGAACTGTAGGAGGGACTCTCAGAGAACAGAGAGTAGAAAAACCTATGAAAAGGGATAAAGATGGCCTCTAGACTACAAGTTCCTAATTTAATGGCAAAAACATTGTGGTATTTCTTAAGTAAACAGAACTGCACTTGACTTGTATTATCAAATGCATGGATCTGATGCTTGGAAAACAATGTTTCTGCCTTACTTGGGGAGTCTTCAGTGAAATGTGCTACTGACAGGTTTGAATCCTGGCTTCACCCCGACTGTGTGACTTAGAGCAAGTTACTTCACCTCTCTGTGCTAGTGTGGGGCTCTTTCTTTCTTTTGTGGCTGCACTGGGCCTTTGTTGTTGCTCACGGGCTTTCTCTTGTTGCAGCAAGTAGGGGCTACTCTTCAGTTGCAGTATGCTGGCTTCTCATTGCAGTCGTTTCTCCTGTTGCAGAACACGGGCTCTAGAGCTCAAGGGTTCATTAGCTGTGGCCCACGGGCTTAGTTGCTTTGTGTCATGTGGGATCTTCCCGGACCAGGAATCGAACCTGCGTCCCCTGCTTTGGCAAGCAGATTTTTAACCACTGAACCACCAGGGAGGTCCCTGTGGGGCTGTTTCTTTAAGATCCATTCCAAGCTTGGAATCCAGGATTCTGTGATTCTAACCCAGTCAAGCAGGGACCCCCCAGACAGATGCCTGAAGAACAAATCTGTTTTGGAGGCAGGAGGAGAAGGAACCAGAGTAGGAGAGACCTTGATGACGAAGATGAAAAACCCAAGGTCATTCTTGGTTAACTAACACCCTGCTGACATGGCAGTTATATCTCATTTATTTTGGTCCCTTGAGGTTTACAAAGAGGAGAGAGAATTTGTCTCTCTCCCTCCATCACAGAGGAATATGCTCTCCAATGAGGTGTGAGAGAGTTATCCAGGGAGCTGGGGTGGCCTACACAAGGGAGCAGGTCAGCTCTCAGATTTGCAACTGACTGTGAGCTGGGAAAGTGTCATCTATTAATGTCTCCTCCTCCATCCCACCAGGACCCTCTCCCTGCCCCCATACTCCTTGGTTCAGCAGCATTACTGGCGCATTTCTCCTGCCAGGTATGAGGCCAGGTGCTGAAGACATGATGGTGGAGGGGGTGGCTATGGCCCTTCCATCTTAAGAGCATCAACATCCCAGAGGATTACAGCACCAGGTGAACGTTTATGAGGGGCGCACGTGAAGGAGTTTGGCAGAGTCAGGAAGGGCTTCCAGAAGCAATGACTGCTTTGATGGAGCCTGAAGCTTGATGAGTAGGACTTTCCTGACAGGGAGACCAGCTGGAGCAAAGGCCTGAGGGTGAGAACGCGCAGCACTTAGGGTTCCGCATGGAGGGCTTTCAATCCATCCATTGGGGAAGGTGTATTGAGCACAGACTCCATAGCAACCACTGCACTAGGTACTGAGTTGTTTGTGTTCAGTCGCTCAGTCATGTCTGATTCTTTGCCACCCCATGGACTGTAGCCCACCAGGCTCCTCTGACTATGGGATTTCCCAGGCAAGAATACTGGAGGGGAATGCCATTTCCTCCTCCAGGGGATCTTCCCAACCCAAGGACTGAACCCGAGTCTCCTGCATCTCTTGCATTGGCAGGCGGATTGTTTACCACTGAGACAGTGGGGAAGCCCACTGAATTGTTTCCAGTAGTTTAAAAAAAAATAAGCAGAGGAGTCTCCACCCGCCAGGAGCTTTCATTCTAATGGGGAGGTTAAATGGGTACAATTAAAGTATGATGTGACAGGTACAACAGGAAAAGCCAGCCCAAATATTGAGTGGAAGAAGGCCAGGTAGGTAATAGACTCTTACCCACTTCTTGAGATGCATGTTTCCAGCCTAATTTCAGGGGTGAGGTCAGGGAGATGTGTGTGGTGAATTCTTTGCAAGTAAGGGAGTTGTGGTGTTTCTGTTTCTCCAAGGCACCTAGTGTGTGTGTGTGTGTGTGTGTGTGTGCACATGAGAGAGAGCCCTACCTCTCTCATCCTCTGCTCACCCTGAGCTTTGCAGGGATGGGATGGTGAATGCTGCCTGGGCTCATTGACCTGGAGGAGTCCCTCAGACACCCACTCTCCATCTCTGTAGCACAACAGCTTCCCCAGGCAAGCGACTCATTCATTCATTTTCCCACTTCTTTTTAAGATTTTTTTAATATAGACCATTTTAGTATTTATTGAATTTGTTACAATATTGCTTCTGTTTTATGTTTTGGTTTTTTGGCTGTGAGGCATGTGGGGTCTTAGCTCCTCGAATTGAATCCTCACCCCCTGCATTAGAAGGCAAAGTCTTAACCACTGGACTGCCAGGGAGGTTCATTTTTTTTCTTTATGCTGTATGTTTACAACTCTGGGTTTTAACGGGGAGGACTCTCCAGCTCCCCTGTGAAGATGTGTTGACCTCCCACCCCTGACAGCCCGCCTGCCCACCTGGGAAGGGGCCCTTTGGACAAGTGCTTTCCCTGGTGCCCCTCTGCACCCATAACCCCTAATTCTATGGAGACTAAGTCAGTCGTGTCCAACTCTTTGCCCATGGAATTCTTCAGGCCAGAATACTGGAGTAGGTAGCTTTTCCCTTAGGCAGGGATCTTCCCAAACCAGAGATTGAACCCGGGTCTCCCACATTGCAGGCGGATTCTTTACCAGCTGAGCCACAAGGGAAGCCCAGAGAAAGGCTACCCATTCCAGTACTCTGGCCTGGAGAATTCCATGGACTGTATAGTCCATGGGGTCGCAAAGAGTCAGACACAACTGAGCAACTTACACTTTCACGACCATTAAATGGGGGTGGAGGGGAGGTTGTTGCCCACCAGAAGGTAAAGATTCTCAGACCATACAAACACTGCAAAGCCACCTTCATGGTTTATCCCAGGCTCCCCCAGGGGTTTAGATTTGGGCCAAAGCTGGATGGCTCATCAGAGAGGATTTGTGCACACGCTACTTCGTCTTGACGGCTCCTCAGAGAGAACCGCTTGCTACCCAACCGGGTAGAGGGCTCTACCTCCTTATGGGAAGGTTAGAGGGCAAATGCATTCTTATATTTAGCAAAAGAAAATAAATTTGACTTTGAACCTCTTCTGTAATGTTTTAAAAACATCTTTATTGAGATGATGTTTCACATACCATAAAAACCACCCATTTAAAGTTACAATGCAGTGGGTTTTAGTATTCCTGTATAATTTCGATTTTGATGGAGCATCTCAGAAGGGGCGAGGCAGCAGCTCTGAGTCAGCTCTGTTCTCTGCTTCATGCCTGGCAGGCCTGCAGGGGTGCCCTGGGCTTCCGCCCCCAGGTGCAGTGTTTTCTCCTTTTCCAAGAAGGTTTTTGTTTCCAAGTTCTTAGTTCTTCTTTCTCGCCAGCCTTTTCTCTCATACGCTCGTTCTGTCTTCCCTCTCTGACTGTAATTTCTATTTCTGAACAGAAACGATGTCCCGGCCTTTCTGTTGAATAATGGGTGTTTTGCAACCAATCAAGACTGCCTGTGCTTTTTCTGAAATACATACTTGGGGGCCCAGAGCTTAAATATGTGGCCTTGGTCTAGTTGCCTGTTTCTCCCCAATCTGAATTTCTCATATGTCCATTTTGATTGATCCAGATATGTGTATGCCTGGATTGGCTCTGGTTCCAAAGCTGTGTTGAAATTCTTTCTTTCAAGGTCATTTCTTCACTCCATACAACTTTCTGTTTTCCACTGTACTCCACTTTGTCAAGCACAGTTATTTTATCCAAATAAGAGAGCATGCCCCAGGGTCCCATGCTGGATAATATTTTCATTTTCTTATTATTTAATTTCAATGAAAAGTTTTATTGACAAATATTGAAACTACTTTCCCAACCTTAATAGATGTGGCAAAATTGCCTGGTTTCCCCCTCTATCTAAAGAGCCTTTATTTTTGTATTCTCGTGTAGCCATGGGCACTTACTCACACATTGCATTGGAAGTTATATTTTCTAGCGCTCATAAGGCTGTAACTTCAGCTTTGCTGTGGCTCCCTCACCCTCCTGCTTCTCTAGATCTCCGTTTGGAACAAGGTAGATGAAAACACAGGCTTCCCCAGGTGCCTCAGCAGTAAAGAATCTACCCACCAATGCAGGAGACACAGGTTCAATCCCTGGGTTGGGAAAATCCTCTGGAGAAGGAAATGGCGACCCACTCCAGTATTCTTGCCTGGGGAATCACATGGTCAGAGGAGACTGGCAGGCTACAGTCCATGAGTTTGAAAGAGTCAGACCCAACTTAGTGATTAAACAGCAGCAGATGTTAATACATCAACAACTACAGCTCCCCAGTGTGCTGATGTGTCACTAGATCTTGAGAATTATGCTTATGATAGGCAAGGGTTTGTGACATCAGAGTGCAGTGTCCAGGTGTCCCTGGCTCTCTGCATGAAATGTGTGCCTGAAAGACTGCGTGTCAGCTGCCAGCGAAGCCTGGCTCTTCGTGCTATGACCTTCCTTCCAGTGGTGAAGCTTCCCCATCCAGGGGACCCCACTGGCTCCGGAGGCCTTCCCCAGTGCCCCCCACCCACTCATCAGGCCCCTCTGGAAGCAGCTCTCTGGCCCCAGGTAAGAACACCCCCACACAGCGTCCCCCTAGGCAGCCTCTGACTTTGTGATTGATCACCGATGTGATTAATCGCATCACACTGATGCCTAGAATCAGTGTTAAGCCTCTTATTCACCTCGTGAATGTGTGATTTGTGAATAAAAGGGGCGGCACAGGGCCTTCTCTGGTGGTCCAGTGGCTAAGATTCCTTACTCCCAATGCAGGGGCCCTGGGTTCAATCCCTGGTCAGGGAACTAGATCCTTCCTACAAGCTGCAGCTAAGACCTGGCACAGCCACATAAATAAAAATGTTTTAAAAAATAATAAATATATTTTTAAAAGAAGCGCACACTGTGGGACAGTCCCTTGACTTTGTCCCAGGGTGCTTTGTTTTGCCAAAAGGAGAATGTATTTATTGCTTTCAATCAGATTTAAAACATAATACATGTCTAGAAAACAGTATAATAAAACCAAAATGTATACAACAACAAGAGAAAGCCTCCCTGATTCCACCTCCCTTCCCAGAGCATATAGTCCTTTATGATTTCTGGTTTGCACATATGCCTATCTGCGCTATTTCCTTATTTATAAACATTTTATGCGTGCACATTTCCAAAACAGCTCTTTCCCCTTGGTGATGCAGGAGGGAGTGCTCTCTATGCCAGGGTTTGCTTCTCCCCTGTCCGTCCTCCTCACACAGGGGTCAGCTTCACACAAGGTGCCCTGGGACACGGTTTTGGCCCAGTCTCCAGGCGTCACGGGATCCGGGAATGATCTCACTGGGCACACCATCTGCCCTGCCTGGCCAGAGGCTGCCTCGGGACGGCCAAGGGGGCACCGCGTGTTGTTGGATCCAAAGTGGGGTGGGGCTCTGAGCCCTGAGATGCTGTTTAGTCTGAAAATGCAAACAGGATACAGGAAGGTTTGGCTCAGATAACAGGCGATGAGGTTGTCATGATAATAACCACAGCTGGCACTTCAATCACATTTACTCTTAGCCGGTGATGGTTCTAAGCGCTTGATGTAAATCAACTCGGTTAATCCCCACATTTTATAGATGAGGCAGCGGAGGCTCTGAGAGGCTGAGTGACTTACCCAAGGTCACTCAGCTGGGAACCCAGACAGCCTGACCCCAGAGTGTGTGTGCTCCCTGCCCCCACACTGCCCTGCCGTTAAGTCCGGCCCTGATGCCATGGGGGCACCTCTGTCAAGGGGGCGATTTCAGAGACAGCGTTCTTGACCTGGTGGCGTATCTTACGTGTGCTCAGAGGACACTGTTTATTTTCCGTCCTTCGAGCCATGCTGAGTTCAGGTTGCTCAATACTGAGGGACAGTGCTGATTAGAGACAGTCTCCGCCATCCCTCTGTGCCCCGAGTTCTTCAGGGTGTGTCCTCAGACTCAAAAAATAGAAATGAAAACATCCTCAGAACTATCGCCTTCCCGTCCTCACTACCTTACCCCTCCATTTCTTCCTTGTTGCTCCGCCTAATGAAATGTTGTGGCAAAAGAGCCAGTTTCTGGTCATTCCAGATGGCCCCTCAAAGCCTCGCCTCCCTCGCTGCCAAGCCTGGTGTGGGTGGCTCGTCTCTCCCTGCGTCACCTCCCCCAGCAGCACCTCCCACATCATCTCCTTGGCATCACCTCCCTCACCATCTCCTCTGTCTTCTCGTGCTCCAGGCGCCAGCGCCGGGAGGGGCAGGGAGCAGAGACTCCCCAGTTCTTCCCTAACACCTTCACTCCATTACCTCCGAGACCTTCTGAGACCCTCAGTCTCCTCCTCTCCCGGGGCTGACCCAGAGCTGCCTCCCTCACCTTCTTGCTGTTCCTCTTCCTCCTTCAGGGCAGAAGCACAAAGGCTTTTGTATTGACCCCAGTGTTTATCCCTTTGGGTTGGGCCTTCACTTCCCCAACCTCAAATATCTTCCCCTTGCTCAAAACCCATGTGTCATGAAAATGGTACCGAACATCAGTGTAGCTGCATCACAGTTCAGATGCTCTCACATGCATTTTTCCAGTGACCCTCACAGCCACCCTGTGGCACAGGTGTCCTCATGCCCAGGTTACAAATGAAGAATCTGGGCTTCAGAGAGGTCAAGTGACTGGCCCAGCATCAACCAGCCAGAGAGTGGTTCCTATTATGCCTTGAACCCAGTGCTTTGGACTCCACACCACATGTCCTTTCTACCCACATCCATCTGAACCGGGAACAAGGGTCCAGTTCCTCAAGGGAAGATATGGAGCCAGTGCCTACACCTTGGGACTTCCCAGGTGGCTCAGTGGTAAAGACTCTGCCTGCTAAGGCAGGAGATTCGGGTTTGATCCCTAGGTCGAGAAGATCCCCTGGAGGAGGAAATGGCAAGTCACTCCAGTACTGTTGCCTGGGAAATCCCATAGACAGAGAAGCCTGGCGGGCTACAGTCCACAGGGTCGCAGAGCTGGCCACGACTTAGCAACTGAGCATGCACATGCACGCCCACACCTTGGTCTGAGCCCAAACCAAGGGCTCAAGGAGTCCAGCCATTCATGCAGCTGACAAGCTGGACTTGGTGCATTCCTCGAGGGGAGTTAGGGCTGAGCAGCCTCTAAAGGGGTCGCTGCAGGATCATGAGACCCCGTTTCATGGGAGAGCCCCAGGGCCAAGGGGAAGCAAAGCCAGGGACCCTCCAAGCTCACCTTGGGTGCCAGATGGAGGGTGCCTCCCCACCCCTGCTGTGAGGGGGAGGCCATGCAATGCTCTCAAAGGGCCTTGAGAGGAGGCAGCCTAAGTGCTATTCATCAGGCCCAAGAACGGCTGATGAGGGGCAGGTGCTTCTGAGAACCCATAATGCTCTTTGGCAAATGGCCTGAGGTGCCTCTGAGAGGCCTCCCAGCGCCCGACGTGCCGCTGAGGCAAGATCCTGACCTCAGGGGTCCATTCATCATCAGATACAGCCGTGCCCTCACGTCTGTGACATCTCTCCACCCAGCGTTCTTTGCCAGCGACTTCTCATCCCTAAGCTGAGCTTCCCAGCAAATCACTGCATGCCAGACTCTGTCCCCAGCTCTGGCATGACCTCTAAGTCCTCTTGGACCTCTCTGTGGCTCAGTTTCCCTGGCTTCGAAATGGGGCTAAGATGACCTATGCATGTGACAGAGATGTGGTTAGAATGGCTTCTCTTTTTCACAGCTTTGGAGTGGGGCTTTGTGATTTATTGGTAAAGGTGTCCAAAGACCCACCCTGTGTCAGACTGGAGGCTAAGACTGCAGATTCAAAGCCATGACGTGCCCTCCCTCAGCCTGGGCTACTGAGCATCAGTATATAAGATGGGGAAAATAAGATAATAACATACCCTCCTTTTACATAGGTTGTTGTGAGCACTAATGGGATATAATATGTGTTAACAGCATCCCTTTATTAAATGGGAAGATTATGGGTGGCTAAAAAAGGTGGGGGGACTTCAAAGGCCCCCTACCCCAGCACTTTTTAAGTGTAGTCTTCTATGGGGTCATGAACCACTTGCTGCCTGTCAGAGCTGGAGGGCAGAGATACAACAGCAAAGCTAGAAATTGTATCCATTGGAGATCAACCAGAAATTAAGATAAAGCTTATTAATACCAGCATATTTATTAAGCAAATAAAATAGGCTACAGAACTACTGGTATAATATGGTCTCATTTAGGGAAAATTATATGTGTGTATGGGAGAGGTGTTTGCAAGGAAGTTCCCTAGAATGTTAACAGTGGTTATTTTGCTTTCCTTTTTTCACATTTTTGTATTTGACTTTATAATAATGACTATGAATCACTCTGGGGTTCCCTGGTGGCTCAGTGGTAAAGAATCTGCCTGCAGTGCAGGAGACATGGGTTCAATCCCTGGGTTGGGAAGATCCCCTGGAGGAGGGCATGGCAACCCACTCCAGTATTCTTGCCTGGAGAATCTCGTGGATAGAGGAGCCTGGCGGGCTACAGTCCATGGGGTCTCAAAGAGTCAGACATGACTGGAGGGACTGAGTACAGCATGGCATGAATCACTTTTATAAAACAAGAAAATCTTGCCTCTCTCTCTCTCAATTAAGGGTGGCTTGCCCAAGGTTGGGGGGGCAATTTTTTTGCTCTGATTTTCTTGGCTTTGACATCAGAAGAGGTTCCTTTTATCCATTTGGTGCTCTGAGTTCAGGGGATTCATCTCGGAATGAAAGTGGTGACCAGGGCCGCTGGCAGCCCCTGAATGGGACAGGTGCAGAGGCCACCTCCACATGCAGCAACAGTGTCCTCACCGAGGGCTTACTGATCAGTAATTTATCAGAAAGGGGCTTGGAGGAAAACTACTGCAGTTCTGAAAACAGAGGCCACCCAAGCACGCTGTATCACCCTCGTAGATGCGACAGCACTGTTTAGCCACATCAGCAGTTCCAAAGGAGTTGAAAAAAGAAAACAGAAACCTTGAGCCTAAGACCAGAATTGTCCTCTCCAACACAATCTGTGGATTTTCTGAGTGGTGGACATGAGCCAGCTGACATCAGCCATGACACATCGTGTGTGCACGGCAGCACCACCCCCCCAGAAAGCAGCTTCATTCATGCTTTCGTACAATTGTTGATTGTTCTCTTTGGACTGAGGCCTGGGATTATTCCAGTTTCTTCTCACCAACCTAAGTCTTTCCTCTCTCTGGGCTCCTTCATCTTCTCTCCACTTAATTTGGCGATTCTGCTTGAAATCTGGGAATTATCAGTATTGGTATTATTGGTCAGATTTGGTTCTAGAAGACTCTCTGGTACCCTGCGATGGGACGTGAGCACAGCTCACACTTTAGAGTTCCTTTGAGGTTTGCCAGGCTGTATTCCCTCCAGCAAGTCTTCTGAGAACTTCCCTGTGCTGCGGGGGCACTGGATGCCACCTGTCTGCTGGGGGCGTGAGAGGAGGGGGAGCAACACAGAGACATAGCCCCCAGTTGGGACCAGCTGTCAGGGAAGAGCATCTGAAGCGTCAGAGCTGCCGCCAGCCAGCCCAGTGTTTACTTGAACCCCAGAGACTCTTCTCTTTCTTTAGCGCAATTGGCTTCCCACTTCCTAAGCAGAGGGATTTCCTGCTGACCTGAAATCCAACTTCACCTCCCCCAGGGGGACTACTGTGCCTGCCCTTCACTCATCGTAAATGCAAATATCTTAAAGTAAAACAACTGGACCATAAGCATTCAAGAATAAAGTGTAGTGGGTTACTGGGTAGTCCAGTGGCTAAGACTCTGCGTTCCCAATGCAGGGGGCCTGGGTTCAATCCCTGGCCAGGGAACTAGATCCCATATGCTGCAACTAAAGATCCCATGTGCTGCTACCAAGACGTGGCATGGCCAAATAAATATTTTTTAAAAATAGAATGTAAATAAAATAAAAAGTTTTCAAAAGAAAAGCTTTTGCTCAGTTGAGCAGATCCTGATGTTGCTAAAATGGGTTATCTCTATCACTGCTTGATTGACTCACTGTTGTCAGTCGGCTTCACAAAGTCTTCTGGGGCCAGGCTGCTTGGCACCAGAGCCATGACCCCATTATATGTCTGCTGTGTAACCTTGGCCCAGTTACTCAACCTCTCTGTGCCTCGGTTTCCCCACCTGTAGAAGTAGACATAATAATAGAGGCAGTTGTGTGAATTAAATGAGCCAATACTTGAAAGTGCTTGAAAGATGGCTCCTGTCATTATGAGGAATCCTGTTTTCCACCAGAACACACAGCAGATTCATGAAGGGGCAGAAAAGGGACCAGAGCAAGGGAAAGAGGGGACACAGAGGCTAAAAATAACCTTGGAGAAACAAGTTCATTTTAAAGTTATTTTTAGATTTCTCCCTACTTGATCTTCCACTATCGGAGAGCTCCATTTAGGGTGTTTGTTTTTTTATAACAGCTTTACCAAGATATGTCACATGCCATAAAATCCACCCTTTGAAGTGTACAATTCAGTGACTCCTGTATAGTCCCAAAGTTGTCCAGTACCGCTACTCTGGAATTCCAGTTGAGTTTTTCATCTGAGGGGGCCTAAGGGCGCTCGTCCTTTTTGGATGGCACTACCGGAGCTGGTGGCAGTGATTCCGCTGAGTCACGCTGGCGGCCGGGAGCCTGCGGCGCTGCCTCCCGGAGAAGCTGGGCAGCCGGCTGGGCTGCAGCAAGCGGGCACCGCGGCCCTGACACGTGCTGCCCCCTAGCGAGGGCTGCAGCCACGCCGGACACAGCCCACCAGGCACCTCCAAGGAGGGGGACTCTTGGACACAAAACAAGCTCCTCCTGGGTGTGGGCCGCAAGGACAGTGCATCCTGCATGGAGCCCAGTGAGCCAGGGTGTGGGACCAGCCCCTGACACAGGATTTTTCTTCCCTCCTTGACTCTTAATTTCATCCAGCCCGGACAAGATCATTTCCACGGGTAAGGCAGAGGAGAAAAGGGCTGTTTTTAAACTCTTTGTTGGGAAGGCAATAATATGATACAGTATCTAAAAGATGGGTTTGGCATCAGAAGATCAGAGTTCAAATCCTATCCTACTCTGCCTCTTACTAGCTGTGTGACCCTCAGCAGGTTCCTGAACCTCTCTGAGCCTGTTTCCTCATCCAGAAAGTGGGGAGAACAATTCTTCTCGTGGGAAGAATTGTATTACAGAGATTCCATTTCTCTCTCTCCCCTGTTTCCTCCCTTCCTCTGAAGCCTCTGCAACTGGCTTATAGTCAGGACTCGAATAAACAGATGTTCATATTCCAAAGCCAGCAACAGTGTCCACTGTTGCCCTGGCTTACTCGAGGAGCTTTCTAGAATCAGAATGCATTGCTGCGGGTAAGACGATTAGAAGGAATAGGAAGAATGGCAGTAGGCATAGGCAGGCTATTTGGTCTTCATCTCCTTCAGGGAGATGCGGCCCCAGGTCAGCTGAAACCCACAGACCCCTTGGAGACCGGGGTAGAAGCAAAGGTCTGGGACTGGAAACAGAGAGAGGCATCTGAGCCACCAGAAATCTATATTCCAGAGGGAAGTCAGGTCCCAGGCTGCCCTGGTGGTCTCAGCAAGTCACTTAGGCTCTTGGGGCCCTTTACCTGGCTGGGGTTTGCATCCTGCCCATCTCACAGGTTTGTGGTGAGCCTAAATGTTCTGTCATGGGAAAGTGTCCAGGAAAATGGCAGGTGTACTTCAAATAGTGAGCAGGGTCCCCTGGTGATGCTGCAGAAGTCACCTCTGAGCTGGGCTGGGCGCCTGGGGTTCCCTCATCTGCTTCTGGATGCCTCAGAGGGTGGGCTGGAATGATCAAAAACAAAGATGCCTCTGCAGCTAAGCAGAGCCCAGCACACAGAGCACATGAACTCTACCAAGTGGAAACTGTATCCATCTTGCAGCCTGGGAAAACTCTGTTCCTCAGGAGCAAAAGGGACCCGAGGTCTCACTTCGGGTCTCACATCCATGTGCCCCTGGGAGTTGAGGGGCCAGCGGAAGCCTGGGAAAAATGAGGAAGAAGTTGAAGTTTATTTGAGGGTCCTTGTCATCCCCCTCTTCCACCATCCCACGCCTTCCTGCCCTCACCTTTCCTCTCCCTCCACCCCAGTTTTACCATTATCAGACAAATGTCACACTAAAAAAGCTCTATATTATCTTGTTTCCAAATTTAAAAGACTGTGGATAATCATCACTGGACACATGGATAAGCAAAATGTGGTGCATTCATACAATGAAATATCGTTTGAGGAATGAAGTCCTGACTTGTGCTACAACGTGAGTGAATCCTGAAGACATTACGCTAAGTGAAGGAAGCAAGACACAAAAGCCCAGATATTAGATGACTCCATTTATATGTAATCTCCAAAACTGATAAATCCACAGAGACGGAAAGTAGATTAGTGGTTGGCAGGGCATGGGGGAGGAGGAGGATGAGGAAGTGCTTAATGGACACAGGGTCTCTGGGGTGATGAAGTGTTACAGAACGAGATAGAGGTGATGGTTGTTCACTTTAAAATGATGGCTTGTGCAGACTTCCACGGTGGTCCAGTGGTTAAGACTCCAAGCTTCTACTGTAGCAGGGTGCAGGTTCAATCCCTGGTCAGGGAACTAAGATCCCCATGCTGCAAAGTGCGGCCACAAAGGAAAAAAAAGTAAAAATGACTTGTATGTTGTGTGGATTTTACTTCAATCAGAAAAGTTAAATAAGAAGACTGAGTTGGAGTTTTCCTGGTGGCTCAGTAGTAACGAATTCACCTGCCGATGCAGGAGACATGAATTGGATTCCTGGACCAGGACGAAAGAGCAACTAAGCCCATGAGCCATAATTACTGAACCTGTGCTCTAGAGCCCGTGCCCCGCAACTACGGAAGCCTGCCTGCCCTAGAGCCTGTCCTCCGCAACAGGAGAAGCACCTGCAGTGAGAAGCCTGTGCACCTCAACTAGAGAGTAATTCCTGCTCATCCCCTCTAGAGAGAAGTCCACACAGCAACGAAGACCCAGCACAGCCAAAATAATTATTTTTAAAAAGCAAGCACTGTGCCTCATTCACAGGAAGAGCTCAACAGATAGGTGCTTAAAAAAAAAAAAGCTCAACCTAAAAGTCACCCTGCTTATTTAACTTCTATGCAGAGTACATCATGAGAAACGCTAGGCTGGAAGAAGCACAAGCTGGAATCAAGATTGCCAGGAGAAATATCAATAACCTCAGATATGCAGATGACACCACCCTTATGGCAGAAAGTGAAGAAGAACTAAAGAGCCTCTTGATGAAAGTGAAAGAGGAGAGTGAAAAAGTTGGCTTAAAGCTCAACATTCAGAAAACTAAGATCACAGCATCTGGTCCCTTCACTTCATGGCAAATAGATGGGGAAACAGTGGAAACAGTGTCAGACTTTATTTTGGGGGGCTTCAAAATCACTGCAGATGGTGACTGCAGCCATGAAATTAAAAGACGCTTACTCCTTGGAAGAAAAGTTATGACCAATCTAGATAGTATATTCAAAAGCAGAGACATTACTTTGCTGACTAAGGTCCGCCTAGTCAAGGCTATGGTTTTTCCTGTGGTCATGTATGGATGTGAGAGTTGGACTGTGAAGAAGGCTGAGCGCCGAAGAATTGATGCTTTTGAACTGTGGTGTTGGAGAAGACTCTTGAGAGTCCCTTGGACTGCAGGGAGATCCAACCAGTCCATTCTGAAGGAGATCAGCCCTGGGATTTCTTTGGAAGGAATGATGCTTAAAGCTGAAACTCCAGTACTTTGGCCACCTCATGTGAAGAGTTGACTCATTGGAAAAGACTCTGATGCTGGGAGGGATTGGGGGCAGGAGAAGGGGACGACAGAGGATGAGATGGCTGGATGGCATCTCTGACTCAATGGACGTGAGTCTGAGTGAACTCCGGGAGATGGTGATGAACAGGGAGGCCTGGCATGCTGCGATTCATGGAGTCGCAAAGAGTCAGACACGACTGAGCGACTGAACTGAACTGAATGGATGGATGTGAGAGTTGGACTATAAAGAAAGCTGAGCACTGAAAAAATTGATGCTTTTGAACTGTGGTGTTGGAGAAGACTCTTGAGAGTCCCTTGGACTGCAAGGAGATCCAACCAGTCCATTCTGAAGGAGATCAGTCCTGGATGTTCATTGGAAGGACTATGTTGAAGCTGAAACTTCAATACTTTGGCCACCTGTTGCGGAGAGCTGACTCACTGGAAAAGACTCTGATGCTGGAAAAGATTGAGGGCAGGAGAAGGGGGTGACAGAGGATGAGATGGTTAGATGGCATCGCTGACTCGATGGACATAGGTTTGTGTGGACTCCTGGAGTTGGTGATGGACAGGGAGCGAGGCCTGGTGTGCTGCGATTCATGGGGTCGCAAAGAGTCGGACACGACTGAGCAACTGAAGTGAACTGAACTGAAAAGTTGAGAATTAAAAAAAAAAAAGACTGGCCTGCAGCAGTCATATTGGTTCAGAGGGTTCCTACGTCCCTCTGCCTTCAGCCCCTCCCCCTCTCCTGTGTTCGCCTTTAGCCTCTCATCACCTGCACTGTCCCCTTTGTTCCTCTGTCTCCCCCTCAGCCCTGCAGACACTCTTCTGCCTTTTCCAGACCTCTCCAACTGCCCCCAAGCCCCCACTGGGTCTAGAGGGGGTGTGATCCTATAGGATCAGACACCATGAGCTGCTCAACAAGCCCCTTCCCCATCACAGGACTCAATTTACTGGCTACAAAATGACACGGAGAGACTCCAGGACCCTCTGGTTCTTGCTCTCTTTTGTCAGGTGGCCATGCTTTCCAAGGGTCCCTTAAAAGGGGGCCCATTTTCATTTCCTGGTTTAACTCAACTTTGGTGCCGCCGCTCTAAATTTCTTCCTTACATTCCACCCCAGCGCCTCTGGGTCATTGCTTGGGAAAACAGAACGGAGGAGATCAGAGAGACTGAGAAAGAGATTGGTTGATTTAGAAGAATAAGAAAGCAGAGTGCGGCCTTAGGACAGCAGCTCTTGGCATGCTTGCTTTCCTGTCTGCGCGCCTCTCAGATTATAGGGATCTGTGAGGGGGTGGTGACCACCGCTCGTCTGGGTTGTGTACCCACCTAGGGTTATGCTTATTTTTGTCTTTTCAGTCTGCTGTCTTTGGCGTGCAGCTGTACCATTTGTCAGTTGGTTTATGTGTTCTTTGTCCAGTTCTCCCAGAGAAGTCATTCTGCCCTTGCATCTCACAGAGGAAGACGCCAGGCATCAGTGATGGTGGGAAAGGAGGGAGGCAGGGCTGGGCGTACAGACCCTTAGCTGGGGTGCCAGGGTCCCCTGCCTCTCAGCTAGGCCTGAGCTAGAGACGCCTGCTGTCCTGTGACCGACCCTCCCAGGGCTCCCGAGACAGGACACAGACCTGATCTAGCCACTTAGAATAAAAGGAGCTCGGGGTCACTGGGTAACATGCAGGAGGCTGGGAGAGGTGACTAGGTCACAGCTTCGGGGTGTGAGCCCTGGACAAGTGCAGCTTCCACACCCCAGACCTGCGCTGCCACGATGGGAAACGAGGCTGTTTGATGGTCCTGGCTGGAAGAACCAGGAGTGAGGGTTGCTGAGTGCTCCGTCAGGACACAGGCTTTGAACCCTGGCATCGCCTCTTCCCGGCTGTGTGAGCTTGGGCGGGTTACCTCCCAGATTCCTCATCTGTTCACAAGTGACCCAGACAGGTCCCACCCGACGGGACTTGCCTTCTCGTGCTCAGGTCTGTCCTGAGATTCAGAAGAGCCACTTCATTTTACTTTCTGAGAACGTCCTCCTCTGGGTCCTATTTTCTGCTTACGTCGAGTAGCCTCTCGCAGATGCTCTGGAACTCTGACTTGTCTTTTTTTCCATTGTGCTGGGTGTTCGCTGAGGCACGCGGGCTTCTCTAGTTGTGGCACGCGGGCTTTGTTGCCCTGAGGCATGTGGGATCTGTTTCTAGTGCAAGTGAATGTGTTAGTTGCTCAGTAGTGTCTCTTTGTGAGCCCACGGACTGTAGCCCACTACAGGCTCCTCTGGTCCAGGGAATGCTCCAGGCGAGAATACTGGAACAAGGACTTCCCTGGTGGTCCAGTGGCTAAGACTCCAAGCTCGCAATGCAGGATACCTGGGTTCAATCCCCGGTCAGGGAATTAGATCCCATATGCTGCAACTAAGACCAGGTGCAGCCAAATAAATAAATAAAAAGAATCCTGGAGTGGGCTGCCCTTCCCTTCTCAAGGGTATCTTCCCGACCCAGGGACTGAACCAATCAAACCCACTTCCCCTGCATTGGAAGACAGATTTTTACCCCAGACCACCAGGGAACTCCCCTGGACTTGTCTTTCTTAATATGACCTGTTGGTACCAAAGCATTCGCAAGGAGCAAGTGGCCCAGCCCAGATGAGTTGGAGAGACAGCTCTGGTGGCCTCACTGAATCAGGAGGTCCATGAACCTAAGGCCATTTGCTGTCCTAGAGATGGCAGGAGGGGCAGGGGTGGGGTGCCTCCCTGTATAGAGAGGTCTTCCCAGGCATTCCACTTTTTATCCCAAAAGAAAATATTGGCACTTGAAATTCACAGTTTATTTTGCATATCAAATAGTAGCCATGTTTTTAAGGATGATTTGATTTATCCTTGTAATTCCTTCAGCTTCCTTTTAGTGTCTCTGACTTTCTCCAGCTTTGCTGGGTGGTGCTGGTGGTAGGGAAGTGGGGGATCATTGGAACCAGAGTAGTGAGACCCACTCACTGCCTTGTCATCTGACCCATGGAGCTGAGGCAGCCTGGCTCATAACACGGGCTTATACCACAATGCTGTCCCCAGTCCCCAGAACAGAGGGGCACTGCCTCAAGCCCCAGAATGACCCTTAGTTCTCCTGCTCCTGCCCTGGAACCTCTGGAAGCAGCTGAAGAAAACTCAACATCAGGGGGCTTCCTTGGTGGTCTGGTGATTAAGAATCTGCCTACCAATGCAGGAGACACCAGTTGGAAGATCCCTGGTCTGGGAGGATCCCACATGCCACAGGGCAGCTAAGCCCATGTGCCACAACTACTGAGCCCACACACTAGTGCCCATGAGCTGCAGCTCCTGAAGCCCCCATGCCCTAGAACCTGTGCTTCACAACAGAAGAGGCCGCTGCAACGAGAAGCCCTCGAGCCTCAGCTAGAGAATGGGCCCCGCTTGCCGCAACTAGAGAAAGCCCACTCATATCAACAAAGACCCAGTGCAGCCCAAAATAAAGAATTAATTTAAAAAAAAAAATACTATTTATAAAAACAAACAAACCCAAAACAACATCACTGCAAAAATCCACACTGAGAAAATAGGAGGAGACCAAAATGTACAATGTTAAAAAACTTCACTCTCTCTCTAGAGAGAGAGGGGAGAATAAGTACTGGAAAAGCCAGAAGCAGGAGTCTATAAACTATGGTCTGCAGGCCAAGTCTGATATTAGCTAAGGATGGTGTTTACATTTTCAAATGGTGAAAAAAAAGAAAAGAAAAATATTTTGTGACACATGATATTTTATGCAACTCAAATTTCAGTGTCTGTACATAAACTTTAATTGAGACACAGCCATGCTCATTCATTTATGCATCTATTACCAATGTCTGCTTCCCTGCTGCAGAGGTGGGTAGTTGTAACAGAAGGCACGGCCCACAGACCTAAAATATTTACTATCTGGTCCTTTGCGGGAACAAATTCTGACAATGAAACAAATGCTGACTCTTGACCTGAAACTAAAGTAGAATACTGTTCTATTGTAGACCCATTTGTTTCAAATGCATAGTGAGTGTTCTCAGTCATGTCCAATTCACCAGGCTCCTCTGTCCATGGACTTTTCCATGTAAAGGATACTAGAGTGGGGTGCCATTTCCTACTCCAAGGCATCTTCCCGATCCAAGGGTCAAACCTGCGTCTCTTGTGTCTCCTGCGTTAGCAGGCAGATTCTTTATCCCTAGCACCCCCTGGGAAGCCCTTCAAATCCCATAACAATTTCAAATTATAGGGACATCCATGGCGGCCCAATGGTTAGGACTCTGCGCTTCCACTGCAAGGGGCAGGGGTTCAATCCCTGGTCAGGGAACTAAGATCCTGCATCCTATGCAGCAAGGCCAAAACATGTTTTAAAATAAATAAATAGAAATAAAACTTGAATGCTTAAAAATTTTAAATTATAATGGAAATCAAGAGGGAGAGCAGAGTCTATTTTGTAGAACTTATTAATCAAATCAATCACCAGTTAGTAAAATGAGGTGCAGGGGATTCTTTTGAGCAGCGATATTTTACAGACAGAACCCACTCTTGTTGACCAGCTGTTTTGGCCCCTGATGTTGTTCCCTCTGACTGTGTTACCCCCTCCCTCTTTCCCAGCCATCCAAGCCCCCACCTCTGGTGTAATTCTGGACTCTGATCTCTCTCTCTGACCCCAACCCAATTTTGAAACCCAGTCTGACGTTGTCTAAAATACACTTCTTGGATCTATCCCTTCCTTTCCATGCCCTCTGCCTACACTCTGGTTCCGGCCTCTCTGCTGTTTGCTTGGACAAGTGCGGTCACCTCCCTGCCAACAGCCCTTTCTCACCTGTTCAATTGGCCCTGCCAGCCACTGCCCAAGTGACCTTAGAGAGCCTCTTTGATGCTGCCCTGCTCATGCCTGGGAACAAAGTCCACACTGGCCACTTTGCCCACCTCCAGACTCATCCAAGTGAAAAGCAGCCACCACATCACATGTGTCATCCCATCCGTTGTGCAGATGGGCAGGGGAAGGGACCAGGGCAGCCCCTCTGAGCTGGACATAAGCCAGGGGGGTGGGAATCATCTTGGAAAATAGAGTGGAAGCCCAAAGGGAAAGTGGTTCACTCTGCACAAACACTGCTTCAACTTTCACTGATGCCGAGTTTGCCTGTTAAGTACCATCTCGATCCCTTTGAGGTCACTGGGGTCTACTTGGGTTCACGCTTATTATCAGACCTGTGTTGATTCTGGCTGCCACTTGGTGCATTTCGCCCTCCTCACTTTGTGCAGAGGAATGAGCTGACAGATGGGGACAGGAGTGCTTGGGCAGTGGGGGAGCCCAGCAGGAGGGCTGGGGCGGCAGCGCTGAATAATAAGACAGCGTTCATCAGTGAGCTCATCTTTTCAGGCATAACTCAAGTACGGGCTTTGGGACTTAGTGATGTGCAGAGAGTGGTGAGCTACTATGTGTGTGGGTCCCTAGTTCCTCACACTTCCCAGGCTTTGTGGGAAGAGCTGCTTTCTCCAAAATCCATGATGTTTTTTGTCTTTTTTCTAATGTGGACCATTTTTTAAAATTTATTTTTAATTGGAATGTAATTGTTTTATAATATTGTATTGGTTTCTGCTGTACAACATGAATCAGCTTTAAGTATACATATTGATGTGGACCATTTTTAAAGTCTTTATTGAATTTGTTACAATATTGCTTCTTTTATGTGTTTTGGGTTTTGGGCTTGAAACATGTAGGATCTTGTTTCCCTGACCAGGGATCGAACACACATGCCCCTGCATTGGAAGGCAATGTTTTTAACCACTAGACTACCGGGGAAGTCCCCCAAGCCCACGATTTTAAAATATGAGCAACCATCTCTTATGTCTACTGTTTACTGGCAGGCGGGTTCTTTACCACTAGTGCCCCCTGGTTTTAGTATTCACTAAAACCAGCTGCAGGTTGAACAGGATGACCTGATTTGGTTGGCCTGGCTCACCTAGGCCAGGGGAAACGTCTCCAGCCAGTTTGGGAGGCCTTGTGCTTCTGGGCTGTCGTCACTGTTCCCAGGTGGGGCTCCTGGTGAGTCAACAGACGAGGTGACTCGTGGATCAGTTTCAGGGACTAGCAGTTGGCAGTGACCAGGCAGGTCCCAAGACAGGCTTCGTTAGGAGGCAGTAAAGGAGGTGTTGCTTCCTAGGGTTGGGTGGGGAGCAGTCCGTTGACTTCTTGGGTAATGAAACTTGCTCCTCTTAGCACAGGGGTTCTTATGTTTGAGGGCTTTCTAAGGAAAACAGACCATCAGCATATCTCAGGGTAGAGAATATCACCACCAAATCCTAAGCCTTGAAGGACGAATGAGGACTTGGATCTTCCCAGGATAACATCTCACTCATCCTTGGGGAGATATCAAACGCTTGGAGATGTTCAGCTTCAGAAGCCTCCCCCAAGAGCTCCTTGAAGGTCAGGGACCTCAGTCAGAATGAAAAAGGACCCTTTCTCTATAGGCAGTGGCCGCCAAAGTGGGGCCAAGCCTCCCACCCTCTGCCTCACCCAGAAGAGGTCTCACTGACCTCATTCTTAGAACCCTCCTAAACCATCCCAGCTTCTTATCCTACATTTTGGAGAGAGAAGGGAGCTCAGACACCCACACCAGCATGTCCTGCCTAGAAGGGAGAGAAATGGAGCTGGGTGTGAATATGCCAGTGGCCAGCTGGTATAAGCACAGTGTCAGAAGCCTGGCTGGCTGTCCCCTCCACCCATGGCAGTCAAGTGTTATGTGGAAGGTCAGCCCCAGGTGGGCCCTCCTACCCTGTAGCCCAACATTGTGCAATAGTTTTCAGAGGTAAGAACATTCTGCAACTCATAATACACTTAGACAGTACATGACATCAAGTCCGTCCTCCACACCTTGCCCGTGGCAGACTTTACTCACGATAGTATGGTGGAGGCAGGAAGGAGAAGGGCCCTGCCCTCACCAGCTCGCCCACACGCTACTGAAAAACAGCCGTAGAATTAGATCAAAAATGTGAGAGAGTAACTATTAACAAATTATAACAGAAAACTAGAGACTTAAAGTAAAGAATGCAGGGGTTTCCCTGTCTATCCAGTGGTTAAGACTCTGTGCTTCTGCTCTCTATGCTTCTACCGCAGGGGGTGTGGATTCAGTCCTGGTCAGGGAACTAATATCCCACCAGCTGAGTGACACAGTCAAAAAATAAAAAATAAAGAATGCAAACAAAATTAGAAGAAAGGTAAGAACAAATGAAAACAAAGAATGGGAAATGGCAGCCCAAACTTTAAAAATAAAAATGAAAGATTAGATTTAGGTTAAAATTATGGAAAATGATAAAAGTTACAATTATAAAAAGGAGAGTTTTTTTTTAAGTAAGTCACCTAAAAGACTAGAAAAATGAAAGATAACAGGGAAATACATTTTAAAGGGATTACAAGAGGTTAATGACCCTCTGGGGAACTTTTACAATCTTTCTACAAGTCTAAAATTATCTCAAAAAATTAACATAAAAAGTGAAACACTAACATGAATCTGGAGTGGAAATTCAAAGTAAAAAAATGAAACAATGTAAGGATTTAAATAAATATATGTACAATAAATCAATACAATAAATAAATGAATAATACAATAAATACGTATAAATAAATGTTTATGTATATGTTTTATTATATTATTTTAATACATATATGTGTCTTTATATGTATGTGTGTAATTAATATATGTAAATAAACATATGTAAAGTAAATCAAAACAGCTGAGATTTTAAAAGAATTTAGCATTGCTGCTCCCACTGCGCCCTGTCAGGGACTTAGCCCAGCCCTCAGAATGCACACGTAAGGGTTCTGAAGGGATCCAGTGAGGTGAGTGGGGCCACCTGGCTCAGAGCTGGCGCGTCAGAACACCTGGGTGTGATCGAGCAATGCATTGCTTCTCTGCACCTCCTTTTCCTGACTGGCACTGCCCAGCCTGCCTTCCCTCTCTGTGAAAGACAAAAACAGAAAGCCATCAAAGTACTGGTCAGCAGCATTTACTCTATCATGAGGTAGAAAGGGCACTGGGCATAGAAACAAATCAGGCCCCTGGACCTGCCCACCTGGTGGCTTTGGATATAAACTGATGTGACGCTGGTGAAGGAAAAGTGCACACATGCATGCTAATTACGCTTCGGCAGAGACACCCCTCCACAGATGAGGCTGGGTACTCTGCTTGTTGGAGAAGGGAAACGAGAGGCAGAAATCTGCCTTCCCTGAAGTGAGGAGGGGCACTTCTGTCCCCCATCCCCCATGCCCTTGCCCCAGCACTTAGCCTGAGCACAGCATCCAGCCCTCACTTCCCATCTTCTTTCCCCAGGTGGGCCTTGAACCAGGATGGCTGAGCCCCGCCAGGAGTTCGACGTGATGGAAGATCATGCTCAGGGGGACTACACCCTGCAAGACCACGAGGGTGACATGGAGCCCGGCCTGAAAGGTTAGTGCGCAGCCCTGCCTGGTGGGCCCAGCACCCTGGGGATCACAGCCAACCCTATTGCTTTGGAAAGAGCTGGCAGGAAGGGCTTGCATCCTGATTTTTAAAGGAGTTTTGAATACCTTATTATTTTAGATTATCCATAGATTTGAAACCTCATTCATTTGAATGAGCCAACAGAACTCAAAATGTGAGGCTATTTGAAAATCTGCCTTTGCAAAAGCGAGCTTGCCACAATGCATGAATGTATTGTGACAGAGACTGCAGGGGGTTGTCAGTCTAATTAATACAAGGGCAATCTGTTGAGCCTTTAGCCACATCCATGAGCCTATAAATCAGCAGAATTCATTAGCATGCAAAATACATAACTTTAGGGCCTTTCCTGGTGGTCCAGTGGCTAAAACTCCTTGCTCTCAGTGCAGAGGACCTGAGTTTGATCTCTAGTCAGGGAACTAGATCCCACATGCACAACTAAGACCTGGCACAGCCATATATATATATATATATATATATATATATATATAAATGCATAGCTTTATACATTTTTTTCTCTTCCTTAATAGGCCTGTAAGGTCCCTATTTGGCCAGAGTTGATTAGCTCTGGGTTTCCTATTGTTGAACCTCTAGTACTAAAACCACATCAACTTCTAAATGTTCTATGATATAGCCTTTTGGCTAAACTGGCTTGGCCTCTTCTCTGCCTCTCATCCCCACCTAGTTCAGGGAGCCCCACGGGGCACACAGAGCCCTCTTTCCAGCTCTGAATGCCAATCCCCATGTTGGTGCCAGCAGCAGCAGGCTGGCCCACGGAGCCCTGGGTTGTGCTGCAAGGAACCCTTCTCCCCACAGTGTCCCTGGTGGCCAGTGCTGCCTGGAGCAGCCCTTAGAGCAGGGTAAGAAAGACTAGGTCCCTGTCCTCCAAACCCATTTCTAAGGAGACAAAATGGCTGTCTACTTTTCTCTTTAAATGCTGCAAGTAATAAAAACACTTTGCAGCCTGGGGTGTAGGGTAGCAGATGGAAGTGGTGGAGTTCCAAGGTGGGAGGGAACCTCTTCCGGGTACATCCATCGGAGAAGGGTCCCTGGAAGCGGCAGGGTCACCAGGAGGAGCCCTGGGTTGGGGGAGCATGCCGAGCTATCAGTCCCACCTTGGAGATGTTTCAGGACTCACTGGGGACCTTTATTTCAAAGGCTAACTGCTCTGTACCTGTTTAAGCAGAGAACACACTGGAGGCAGAGCTTGGGAATCAGACAAAAGGGCTCCAAGTTGGGGGAGGTGAGGGAAGGCATGGACTATCCTGGGAGCTCAGAGGCTGCCCTCTGGCCTTCTTGGGAGCCCCCAGCCTGAAGCTCTGGGTGAGGAGCGTGGGGGACGAGGGAAATGCCTGCTCCACCTAGCGGTCCCATTCGGCCCAAACCTCCCTTCCCAGTGTCAGGAACCAAATGGTGGCAAGAATTACTTTCTGACCTCTCCCGGGCCGCAGCCTGACTCAGGCCAGAGCTGCCCCTTTTCAGCTCCCCGTGGAGGTTGGGGGGCGGCTGGGCCCGGGGTCTCCCTTAGCTGAGCACCTGAGCCCACTCACTCTCAGTTTGTCTCTTCTGCCTCATTAGCAGTGTTGCTGCTTTCACTTTCAAGTGTCTGATTTGGGTGGTAAAGAAAATAATTACGCTACTTATGGGGCTTCTTGGGTGGCTCAGTGGTAAAGAATCTGCCCTCCAGTGCAGGAGACATGGGTTTGATCCCTGGGTCAGGAAGATCCCCTGGAGGAGGAAATGGCAACCCACTCCAGTATTCTTGCCTGGGAGAATCTCATGGACAGAGGAGCCTGGTGGGCTGCAGTCCATGGACTCGCAAAGAGTCGATCACGACTGGGCACAAGCACAAGCACCCTGCTTATCATGGGACTTGCTTAAAAGGACGACTCAGACATTTTTGTAGAACTCTAAACAGCTGGCAAAGGGCTTCGGCCAACAACGCCTCATGCACTGCTCACAGTAACCAGTGAGGATGGAGGTTACCTCCCCTAGTTTACATATGACAATTCCTCTCTGAGGTCACGGGGCTAGTATAGCCTTCCACTCTACATAAGCTGTTTCTGCCTCTGGTCACTCTCAGCCAAGTCCTCCTGGAACTTCAGTTACTGAAGTCTTCACGTGTGCTAAGTCGCCTTCAGTCGTGTCCAGTTCTTTGCGATCCCATGGGCTGTAATCCACCAGTCCTCTATCCATGGAGTTCTCCAGGCAAGAATATGGGAGTGGGTTAACGTTTCCTTCTGCAGGGAATTTTCCTGACCAAGGACTGAACTTGTGTCTCTTACATCTCCTGCACTGGCAGGCGGGTTCTTTACCACTAGCGTGGGAGAGCATCCAACTTAGGATCCTAACATGTTGAATTCTTCCCCAGGTGAATTAATTATGCCAGTGAAAAATGATGCTCTGTTTAGAGTGACCTGGTTTAAAAATTAAGTTTAAAAATATATATCATGTTGAAACAAATGTACCATAATAATGTAGGATGTTAATAACTAGGGAAACTGGCAATGGGGTATCCTCTATTCTATCTTTGCAATTTTTCTGTAAATCTAATAATTCAATTTATAAAGTAAGAACAAGTTTACCAAGTTATTTTGTGCCTTAGAGTTGCTTAAACTACAGTTGCTGAAATTCCTCAGTTCTGTTGACACAAACTGTCATTGGAAGTTCTATGCTAAAACAGATATATGTGTAAATATAATATACATATGCAGATTTTAAGTTGCTAACCTTTTTGTCACTGCTGTGAAAGTGTTTGAAGATAGTTTAAACAAACTTACTCAAACAATATACTTGCCAAGAAAGCAAGTGATATCTAAGAGATTTTCAGAGTTCTCCTCAAATTTGCTCTTGCTACTAAGGATTTAGAATGAATTATTTTTATATGGAGAGTGAAAGGTGTGACTTGACAGAAGGTGTCACTTTATAAGCAACAATTTAGGTAGGTGACAGAGACTTTTTGAATAATGACAAGAAACCACATGTAAAATACTAGAACAGAGAGCATCTGAGTAGATGCTAAAAGTTGGAATAGGATTAGATGGAGCCAAAGAGAGCTGCGAAGTGGGTGAAAGTTGGTTAACTGATAAAACAGTGCACCTGCGTGAATTAAAAGGTGTTAATGAGTTAACTTGTTAGACCTTCCAACTAAGACAGTCAGAAGAGGCCTCTACCACCTTTCCTCCCTCCATCCAAAAAATTTAACATGGATAATGTGGATGATCACAGTGGCAGGCTGGGGATGGACTGGGAGAAGGGTATTTGGGGGTCAAGTGCTTGAGGCACCATCACACCCATAAGCTCCTGTGCTTTGGCAGTTGAGGCTGGTGGGTAATAAGACCCAGCAGACAAAACCAAAAGTGCCATGAGATACCACTTCATATTTACTAAGATGGCTATAATTTTAAAAATGGAAAATGACAAGTGTTGGTGAGGATGTGGAGAAATTGGACCTCTTGTATATTGCAGGTGGGAGTGTAAAATGATGCAGCAGCTGTAGCAGTTTGGTGGTTTTCTAAAAAATTTCACGTAGAACTACCACACGATCCAGCAATTTCACTCCTAAGGATATATGCAAAAGGATCAAAACAAGGAACTAGAACAGATATTTGTACACCATTGTTCATAGCAGCATTATTCAAAATAGCCAAAAGGCTGGAACAGTCCAAACGTCCATCAGCAGATGAACGGATAAACAAAAGATGGTATATACATATGATGAAAAGAAATGACACGTGATAGATGCTACATGGACGGATCCTGAAAATATTATGCTTTGTGAAATAAGCCAAATATAAAAGGACAAATGTTGTACAGTTTTATAGGGTATCTAGAAGAGGCAAATTCTTAGAGACAAAAAGTAGATAGAGGCTGCCAGGGGTTGGGAGGGAGGGAGAGAGTTACTGCTTAATAGGTACAGAGTTTTGTTGGGGAAGATGAAAAAGTTTTAGATATAGATAGTGGTGATGGTTACACAGCATGGTGAATGTATTTAAAGCCACTGAATTGTGGTTAAAGTGACAGATGTGAAGTTGTGATTTTATACCAATAAAAGAATCTCAGCTCACATATACACAAAAACGCCCAGCAGATAGTCTGCGCGATGGTTCCTTACCATGTGTCCAAAGCCTGCTTGAGGCAGTTAGCAGGTTTTCCCAAGCTTCAGGACCGGAAGCTTCTTTAGAATCAATCCTTCTTTGGCTGGGTCAGTACAACCAGGGTGGGTGTCCAGGGATGGTGTTCCAGCAGAGGATTCGAGGTGTCTGACCCCAAAGTGTGCTGGAACGCCACTTGTCTCTTTTCACCTCTGGGGTCTACCTCGTGCAAAGCCGGTTCCCTATCCTCTACTCCAGGGCTCCCCAACCCCAGCCCACCCCCTCCCCTGCCAGGCAGCATGGCTTTTGCTGAATCCATCAGAGGTCCCCTGGCTTTGGATTCTGGCCAGGCAGTTTTCCTGTAAATAGTGATGACTGACATTTCAGGTGTAACTCACAGTTTGTTGGGCAGGACTGGGAGACACAGCCTAATGTCCACTTAGAAGTAGGTCCTGTGTCTGCCCTGAGCTAATTTCTCTGCAGAGGAAGCAGTTCAATTTCTGAGTATTTTCCCAGGTGTTTACTTGTCGTGAATTCATGGCAATGATCTCCCGTGAACCTCTCCAGTAAGGAAAGACAAAGCCCCAAGTTTACTTGTGGCTTAGCTCTCTGGTGTCCGCTGCCCATTTGTCAATATCAGAGCCTTTGCCTCAGTTGGAACCACAAGCTAATTAAAAGGCAATTTTTCTTCTTGTCCCAGAACAGGTAAACATCACGTGCCTCTTTCCTGATGACCCTGGTGTGGGGGCCCAGTTGTGGGGTGGGGGTGGGGTTGGTCCCCTTCTTGGTTTTATCATGAGACCACAGCCCATCCATCTGGGGTCCATACTGGGTGATTTCAGCTCCAAAGACACTGTCCTCCAGTTCCTCTGAGGTCGAAACTGGGGTGGAGGGAGGCAGCCATTCTGAGGGGTTCATTGTGTATGTTCCAGAGTCTCCCCTGCAGACCCCGGCCGATGATGGATCTGAGGAACCAGGCTCTGAAACCTCTGATGCTAAGAGCACTCCGACGGGCGGAAGGTGGGGCCCCCCTCCTCTTACGGCTTCATTCAAACAGCTCCTTCCATGCTCCAACCTGTGCTTAGCCACGCTTTGAGCTCATATGTGCCAGCTCATACGTGCCACTCTTCCTGTCTGCACTTGCCGCTGCCCCTGGCTGAGAGATATGCCCGCTCAGTGCTTTGCTGATGGGGCTTGGGCCCCAAGTGGTGTGGGAGCCATGCTCTGTCTTCATGCCTTGCTCGCTAGTGCCAGGGATGGGCAGCTTCATCATGTGTGAGCTTCAAGACAGCCACACTTGAACAGGCTGGGATCTGCGGCAGAGCAGGGCCTGATCTCAGCTCCACAAAGCCCCTGCTGCTTGTCCATTGTCCTCTCCACACTTCTCCCATGAGCCACCAGGTCCCCAAGCAGTGGTTTGGTTCAGGAAAGGGCAGGTCAGTGCACATCTCCAAGCTCACACTTTGGGACTGCTCTTGGTTTAGTATCCTTCACTTCTTGAGCTGGGCCTGGGCCTCTGGGCTTTGGCCACAGTGTTAGCTCCAGCCCATCTTTTCTAACCTGTCCTCTGTAGACATTTGGTATCTAGGTTATTATTATAAAGCTTCTGATGTATTTCCTGAGGTGTTCCTTGGACCATCTTCTCTTGCTTCCCATCCATATCAGTCAAGACTATGTTTGAGGAATTTCCTGGTGGCCCAGTTATAAAAATTCTGCCTGCCAGTGCAGGGGACGTGGGTTCTATCCCTGGTCCGGGAAGATCCCATGGGGGACAACTAAACCTGTGTGCTGCAAGTGCTGAAGCCCCCATGCTTCAGGGCCCATGAGCCTCAACAAGAGAAGCTACCATAATGAGAAGCCCGTGCATTGCAATCAGAGAGTAGACCTGGCTCACAGCAACTAGAAAAAGCCCTCGTGCATCAAGGAAAACCCAGCACAGCCAAAGAAAAAAAAGACTATGTTTGATCACAGGTAACAGAAAACCCAACTAACTGTGGAATGTATATGAAGAGGTTTATTTGTTTCATATAATAAAACATCTGGACTCGAGTAGCAGCTCCTCATGTCATCAGTGCTCTTCTCTCTTTATCTTCTGCCGTCTTTAATGACTGAATTATTGCCTCACGGTTACAGAATGACTGCTGCACCTCCAGGCATCACATCTATCTTCAAAGCAAGGAGAAAGTAGCAAAGCAAAGTGACTGAAAGCTGGAAACCAAACATGTTCCCTTTTATTAGAAAAGGAAGAGTTTTCTACATGCCCCACCTAACCAACTTCCATTTATGTCTCATTGGCTGGAACTGGGTTTTCTGATGCCCTCTGGCTGTAAGGGAAGCTAAAACATTGAGTACTGTGCCTTTCAGCTTCCTTCGTAGGAAAAATCAAGGAAGAGCGGCATTGAGAATGGCTTTTGAGTAACTAGTCTGCAGAGTATACCCCTCCATCTCTCCATCCTCTCCAAGGTTCTAGTCACAGCACTTCCCTGGGCCCTGCCCATGACTTTGGTGAGAATCTGGCCCCAGCATCTCCCCAGGCGTCCACCTTTAGATGAGTTCATAAAGTGGCTGTCAAATTCTTTGCCAGTTAATGGTATAAGGATATGGTGGACGTGGCCCTTCCCCCTTCTTCTCCTCCCCGCCACCTCCAAGGTTCTCAGCCTACTAGTGAAGAGAAAACCAGACCAAATGCTCCTTGCTCTCCTTCTTGGAGCCAGTGATGCAAGACATAGCCTGCTGATCCTGTTCAGACAGTTTTACAGGTTGCCTAGTGCCCTAAGAAAGTCCTGAAGCACTCATGCCAGATTTTAGGCCAGCCTTCCAAACCTACTTTATTCTGGAAGAATCTTCCTACCACGTCTTGCTACATTCTGGACCCTGTCCATGTAAGGGTCCCAAGAGCTTCAGCTCTCATGGCTTGGGGAATGGTGGGGAGCTGCTGGGGTGGAGCTCTGCCAGGCTACTCTCGAGACAACCACAATAAAAAGGACTCCAATTGACAAACCTGACTCAGACTCTTGGAAAGCGTTTAAAGCTGACACCTCCTCCTGTTTGCCCAGAATGGTTTGGTAGTATGCCAGTGCATTTGCTCGGGGAGGAATGCCGATCTGGAAGTGTTCACCTTGATGAGAGGCTGACAGCAACTCCTGGTGGTGAATCTTTCCCTCTGGCCTTTGCTCTGGAGGTGGATCCATCTGTCGGCCTGTAGTCAAGCACCTGACCTCAGACAGAGCCGGCCTGTTCACTGCTACCCGGAGGTGTCTGTGTTTTATAACCAAGGGTCATGGGCTCCAGGAGACAGGGGAATCAATGTTGTTGCTCAGTCGCTCAGCCATGTCTGCAACCCCATGGACTGCAGCACGCCAGGCTTCCCTGTCCTTCATCTCCTAGAGCTTGCTCAAACTCATGTCCATTGAGTCGGTGATGCCATCCAACCATCTCATCCTTTTCTTCTTGCCTTCAATCTTCCCCAGCATCGGAGTCTTTTCTAATGAGTTGACTCTGCATCAGGTGGACAAATTATTGGAGCTTCAGTTTCAGCATAAATCTTTCCAATGAATATTCAGGGTTGATTTCCTTTAAGATCAACTGGTTTGATCTCCTTGCTGTCCAAAGGACTCTCAAGAGTCTTCTCCAACACCAACAGTTCAGAAGCATCAATTCTTTGGTGCTCAGCCTTCTTTATGGTCCAACTCTCACATCCATACTTGACTACTGGGGGATTAGAACTGGAAGAAAACTTGGAGGTCAAGACGCCTCCCATTTTGCAGATGAGGAAACTGAGACCCTAAGAGGACAAAGGACTTGCCCAAAGCCGGTCTCCCAGCAGAACAGTAGCCTCCAGCCCTGACTGCAGAGTTTGCCTTCTTCTGTTCTGCACTGCTGTAAGGATCAAACGTCTATGACCAGTCACTGAGTTTCAGCGTTTCTTCCTTAAAAATACTGGCAACCATCCCCAGCAGTCCCTTTCGTTGCAGTGTTTAGATGGGGCCTGTTCTGGCTTTCCTGGTAGAGGGCCCGGTTGTCTCGTAAACGGTTGCCTTTTGGACAGAGTATTCATGTTTTCCTGGGGAGATTTCAAGTGGGAGCACACCTCTGGGCCCTGCTTTGTGGAGTTGCTCTTTTGCATGCGGCTGAGTCCCCGTCCTGCCTCCCCCATTCCTGCACCTTTGCATCCCCAAAGAGCGCAAGGTGAGGGGCGTGGCATGGCCCATCCCAGCCCCTAAGGTGGTTTCCACTCTTGGTGGTTTCCAGACGCGGCGGCACCCTTAGTGGATGAGGGAGCCCCCGGCGAGCAGGCAGCTGCTCAGGCCCCCACGGAGATCCCAGAAGGAGCCACAGGTGAGGGTGACTCCCGGGGCTGGGTGCTGGGCTCCCCACCTGTAGGATGGGGGCACGTGGGATTCTCATCTCTCTCCAAATGAGGTGGGAATGCGGGTGGATGCCAGCCTCCCAAAATCTCGGGTTGTTCTGAGCTTGATGCCCTGTTGCCTCCATGGCTGCCTGCCCATCTCCTGGAGGATAGAGAACCTTCTGGATTCCTTCCAGCCTCTCCTCTCCTTGTCTTAGCTCCAGAGAGTTCTTGGAGGCAGGCTGGAGGCCGAGGTCAGTCTGCAGTCCTGCTGGGACTCTGCCCTGCGACAGGGTCACTTCCTGGGGGGTAAACAGCTCCCTGGGGGAGCACCTGAGTGTGTCACAGCATCTGGATGGCCCACCCACACCTTTGGAGGATCGTAACTGGATAACCCCCAGGAACTCAGTGATGCACTCTAGCATCCAATTTTAGGACGATCTTTTCAAACATATCAGCATAGAAGAGACGTGATGAGACTGTCCTGTCAACATTGATGATGGAGAGCAGCCCAGACGGGGCACTGACCAGAAATAGCACTGAACTCAGGACCGCCAGAGTCACCGTGAGCTGCCCGGGCCCTTAGGAAGCAATGGGCAGAGCCCGGAGCTCTGGCTGTCACCTCCTTCACGTCCACCTCCCTGGGCTAAGCATGACTGCAGCCACTGGCTTGGTGATGGGGATGGTGCTCAGCAAGAAATGCAGGACGAGCTCTGGATGGTGTTTCAGCAGCAGTGGAGAGTGGGGAAATGTCCCCGGCAGGAGTTCTTTTCCTTCCTGAAGGCGAGGCTCAATGGCAGCCGTTTGGGAAGTCTGCAGCCTTGTCCCCAGCCGTGTGGGTTAAGGATGCCAGGCAGGGGCCAAGCAGTGGCACCCGCTCCTCTGAGTAGTCTCCGCTCCGCAAGCTGCTCTCCAGAGATGAATGGAAGGGGATGTTCTGGATACTGACAGGCTTTATCCTTGACAGTGACGGTCGATTGAAGGCCATGGAACCAACGACTCGTGGGATGAGATCACGGGTAGCTTGACTTTTGTCTCTCGCTGTCCTTTTATAACTTTTCAGTGGTGAAGCTCTTCTGCCTGGGACAAAAACTCTAGGGAACTCTTGACTTTCCATTACTCCTGGGTTATCAAGTGTTTTAGTCTCTACCGACACACAACTCAGCCTGCAAATGCTGATGGAGAATATGCAGTCTGGGACTTCCCTGGTGATCCAGTGGCTAAGAAACCCCCTGCCAATGCAGGGGACACAGTTTGACCCCTGGTCTGGGAAGATTCTCACATGCCTTGGAGCAACTAAGCCCATGCCCTGAGCCTGTGCTCTAGAGCCGCAACTCCTGAGCCCATGCTCTGCAGCAAGAGAAGCCACCAGAATGAGAAGTCCAAGCACCACAATTAGAGAGTAGCCCCCTGCCCCTCACCACAACTAGAGAAAACCTGCATACAGCAACGAAGACCCAGAGCAGCCAAAAGATAATCAATTAATTTTTATGAAAGGAATGTCCAGTCAGGGTAACACTCAAAGGTGCACGTCTTCCTCTCTGGGACTGGAGAGGGCGAGAACCGGGAGGAGGGCAGGGAAGTTACTCCTGCACTGGGGCTGCTGTGAGCTGGCTCCTTGCAGGTTCTGCAGGTGTTGTAAGTTGAGTCTTCTCCTGTGGGTTTTTTTAATTCTTCCAGATACTCCCCTTCCTTGCCATCCCCCTCGTCCTCCTGAAGTTCCCTCCCTCTGCTCTCGAGTCCAGCAGACATTCCTCTCTCTTGGGTCCCTTGGGGTCTGAAGATCTGTCTCATCTCTCCTCTTCCAAGGCTGGCTTGCTCACATCGGCGGCCCTGCGGACATGGCCTGAGGCGCCCCTTCCACTATGGCTGCCCTGTGCCCACCACAGGTCCACGGGGGACATGGGCGTTCCTTGCCTGAACAAACCACGCATACGGAGACAGCCCCTGGCTTTGCTCCACCACCAAGGCAGGGCCAGCCTGCCTGTCCTCTTTGAGTTTTCCCAGGTGGAGTTCTGACAGCCCCCCACCATGTTCCTAACCCTAGGGGACACACACCACCTGTCTCCACCTGGTGCCTTGACACCCTTTCAGTGGGACTGAGATGGGAGGCGGACAGGTAGCCATCACCCCACCTGCCCTAAGCTGCTCTCTCTAAAGAAATCCTTTAAATTCTCTCCCCCTCCACCCTTTTAGATCCTGAATGAAGTGGGAGGTTTTAGAGTTGAGGGGACATTTATTCTGCTGGTGGCTTTAACAATATGTACCTTCGTTTCAAGCCTCCCTGTTGGCTCAGATGGTAAAGAAAATGCCTACAATGTGGGAGACCCAAGGTCAGTCCCTGGGTAGGGAAGATCCCTGGAGAAAGGAATGGCTACCCACTCCAGTATTCTTGCCTGGAGAATTCCATGGACAGAAGAGCCTGGTGGGTTATAGTCTATGGGGTCGCAAAGAGTCAGACACGACTGAGCGACTAACACGCCTAGTCGAGCACCTTACTTGGTCTCATCTTACATGTCTCTGTTGTATCTTGGTTCTCCTGTGAAACTTCCCATTTGAGGTCCATTTAGGACTGCAGTGTGGCCACCCCCCGGAGGTGCCCCTGCCTTGCAGGGTGAACATGGAGCCATCTTGGGGCTCCAGGGAGGCAGAGAAGCCATATAGGCTGGTGATGGCCCAACCACTGGCTCACACCCTCCCTCTCTCTGGCTTCTCTGAGCATCTCTCTTGCTGGGATCAAGGGGTGTCAGAGATACCAGCAGCCTGCAGTTTCTAATTTGCATCAGGACCAGAGTATCACGACACCGCGTTGGTGTGTGAAAGCGATGGACTTCCCAGAGCCACGGCAATGATGTCATCGGCACGCCGCCTGGTGTCCTGTCTTAGGGACTCCATGCCATGTAGCTGGATTTGCTGATTTGCTGTCTCCCTAGGCCTTTCTTCTGTAACCTTGTCAGAAACTCAGACCAAACCTATGCTCGGAGCAGTGCTTCCCCGGAGACATCTTTGGTCAAGTGACATGGAGCTATCACCATTAGACCTCACGGGGTGTACAGCATCAGTGTGCGGGGCATGCAGAGGTGTTCCTGCCTAGGAACTGCCACTGGGGAAGCTGCCCGAGCCCACTGCCAGCCCCCTGCCCCTCGCCACAGCGGCCCTGGGCCAGCCAGTGGGCTGGGGGTCTTATCAGGCCGTCACACCTCTGTCCAGCAACCCAGAGAGTCTTCCCTCTGCCTCCTCCGTGTTCTCTGCAGTGGGGCTGCATCGCACCTGGTGCTAACTTGGCATTTCTGATTTAGTTGTAGAGACTGGGTCATCGCAGGTCTGGAAGGAAAAAACTGGCGGCCCCGCCAGCCACTGGTGGGCATTTCTCAGGCTGGTGGCCTCCCTGTCCCTGTCCATCAGGGCATGCTGGCTCTCCTGGGTTGTGGGGTCACACCCATGTCAGTGTGTGGCCAACTTGCCTTAGACGGTCTTTCTTCTGGACACTCATACCCTTTGTCCTGCCGTGATATCGCCATTTCTTCCTGATGCAGAAATTGGCATTGTATGAAAGCTTACCGACCTTGGTACCATTGATGATGTGATCAGGAGTTTGTCTCAGTCTTTTTTGTTCGGGAGGGACAGTGGGCTCCCTAAGTGGGAGCCCCAGATAACCCCCAAACTGCTCACCGACACTACCACCCCCTTCAATCAGACGGCACTTATTCTTAGCAGGCAGTTGAAGGGGTTTGCCCAGTAGTTTGGAGGAAAGAAACTGAACCTCTAGAGGGCTCCTACCATGTACCAGACACTTTGCTGAACACATGCACACAGTTCCGTATGAATCCTCATTGCTCTCCTACAAAACAGGCTGGTGTTATCACTTTGGGGTTCTAGAGTTGGAAACTAAATCTCAGAGAGGCTAAGTAATGGTGGCACCTGAGCGTGAACCACAGCCAGACTCCACAGCCCACACACCTAGTCCTTCCTGCATCTTCAGCTCCCCCAGGAGCGCTGGCGGGAGCTGGGAGCACGGCGTCCACCAGGACACAGCTCCACAGCAGTGGCTGAGCAACAGAGTGCCTCTCCGCCCTCACCTGTCCTGTGTCTTTGTCAAGCGGGGACTGGAGGACCCAGGACCCACTGTGGGGAAGGTCTTTCCTACCGGACTGAAGGTGTGTGGGCATTGGGTGGGGGCGGTGTTTAGTGGACTGTTTTCATCCACATCCCCAGCAGTCACGTTTGCAAAAAGAGCCAGAGGTACAGCACTTCAGAAACCTGTTGGGAGGAGCAGGGAGCTCTGTTTCTAGCAAACAATAACTGTGTCTGCTTTTTATCCTCTTCATTTGCTGACACACAAACCAGCTGAAGAAGCAGGCATTGGCGACATGTCCAACCTGGAAGACCAAGCTGCTGGACACGTGACCCAAGGTCAGTGGGCTGGTATTGCCTGCCACACATTTCTGAGTCCTTCCCAGTGTGTGTGTTGTTCTGAAAGAAGCTGGCCTTGCCCAGGTTGGGAACTCGAGAATCAGTGACCAACAGAAACACAAATGTGTATGATGAGTGATTCTCTCTGTAGGCGGCCCTCTGGCCTGTCCCGGGAGCAAAGCCTCAACTCTATCGCCACCAAACTATTTCTTCTGTGCAGCCTTCAACTTTTATTGTGATTTTCTTCTCAGGGACCAAAATTACTGTGGTCAAGAAAAACAGCTTCATATAATCACTGAGCATGAATGTTTCTAAGAACTTAAGTTGTAAATCCTAGAGATTCCTTATCTTTGGAGATGGAGACCTCCAATACAACCCAGCTGAGTTTTGCTTTCTGTCATTGGCTGCATAAATGAACTTGAGAGTCTGCTGTATAATGTGGAAGCTTTTAGACTCTAAGAGAACCAGGAAGTCACTGGTCTTTTCCCCACAAGGTGGTTTGGGGTTTGTTCAGTGTTCAGCGCTGCCACTGGGGCATCTGGCTTTAGGGAGAGTCTGGGCCCTGAAGAAATGTCTCCTTGAGGATGCTTTGAAGCCTAACTGCACATTTCTGTGACTCCCAGGGTTTCCTGCCCCATAGTGTGCTAGTGTGTCTCATCTCACACAGCATGGAAAGGCGTGTTTTCATTCTTAGGCCTACAAAGAGCTTCAAAAAAATAGTAGAAGCGATAATCATTATAAACGGGGAATCTCAGTCTATGTGTTAAATAGAATCTTGCCTCCTATTTCTTTTAGGTCATTATTTCTAGCTTTTAGGTAAAATGAGAGGTTTTTTATAACCTCTGGAAATGACCATCTATTTCCATAAAAAGAAGTGAGTTTGAGTTTTTCTTACAAATTTTTATTGTAGGTTATGTCTCCATGTCCCTGAAGCATATTCTGTGGAACAAAAGATCAGGCCAACAGCTTTCCTAGAAACCTTACTTTGGGGCTAACTGAATTTTTAACTTTCCCAGCACTGGCTTAGTATCATAGAGCTATATAAAGGAACACCAGGTAGCATGTGCAATGGAACGCTGGCGCCAAATCTGCGAACATGTGGAGGTTTCCACCTCTGTGCTGCCCAGGCCAGTGTTTAATGTCTCATCTGGAGCTGCTGATCCAAATGGCCAAGCCCAGCTCCCTCCAGTGAGGCCTTGGGAAATCTAGACACCCTGGTGATCCACAAACATTGTCACAGACCTGCAGTCTGTTTCGTGCTGAGGCAATCAGATTTGGGGAGAACCATGTACATAGAAGCACAGTTCTCTCTTCCTTGTTTTCCTGTGGCAGAAGGAAAATCTCTGGCAGCCTGTATCCATGAAGGACTAAGAGAGCAAAGATGTTTCAGGATGGAGCTGCGAGGGGCCAAGGGGAGCAGGGTGTGGGGAGGGCCCTGCCCACCACACACCCTGCTCATGCCAGGAGTGGACCTTTCTTCCAGAAGTGTCACCAGAACCAGGCCTCCTGGGGAGTGTGGGGACATGATTCATCTGCACTCCTGAGGCCACCCAACTGTGTTTCTCCAAATATTGCTTGCCTTGGACCCACTCCCGGTGATTACTACCTTTAGTCTTGGCTTGAAAAATACTGCTTATTTTTCACGATATCCAGAAGATAGTATGAAAAAACCCCAATGAACTTTTTTGGCAACTCGGTAGTTACCGAGCACTTGTCAGTCTTCTGGGAGCTGAATAGAATGTTCTCCCAGCCTCGCTCCTTCCTCCAGGAGAGTAATAGCATGATGGCAGGTTCCTCACACACACGCGCGCGCGCACACACACACACACACACACACACACACACACACACACACACACACACGCTGTACTATCCTATACTGATAACTTTTCAGGGTATGTTTAATACTCAGGTTTGGGGCCCTGGTCTCTTTTTCAGTGAGGGTCTTTTAAAGCTCTGCAGTGTAACAGTAACATCCACATCACAAGTCATTTCTAGGGAGCTCTGGGAGGAAAGATTTTTCCAGAAAGTGCTGGAGACCTGGCCTGATGAGAGTATAGGGACCAGTAGCTGCTGCCACTTCGGGTCTGTTGAGCGGTAGGTTGGGAAGGAATTGGGGTGAGGAGGCTCAGATTGCCTCCTGCCAGCTGGTTTCTTACATCTCTGTCATTTGCTGTGTTCATCCCCAAGACTCACCAAGGGCCCCAGAGAGTCTCCTGCAGACCCCTCAGAAGGCAGAAATCAGCTCATTTCCCTGATGACATCATGTGTAGATCTGGCCACATGGCAGGCTCTGGGGCTATGCTAGGAACACGAGGTAACTGAGACCATGAACTCATGGCCCCAGCGCAGGGATGGGAGCTGAGAGAGCTGGCCTTTTGATAAGAGGCTGCCGGGAAGCTCCACAGACTCCAACTAGAGTTGGGAACAGAGGGACCATCATGAGTTGGCCATGTGTGTGGACCCCTGTGTTCTCCCACCTCCCGCCCCTCCCTTCATCCAGTCTTCTTTCTCTTCCAAGACCCTCAGTCCTTTGGAGTTCCAGGGTTTATTTAGAGGAGAGCTACAAAGTTGTCCTGGAACTAGGTAGGATGTTTGAAGAGCTGGGAGTTAGAAAAAATACAGGATATTAGGAGAACCAACAGAAAAAAATCTCCTGTCCTCAATACGCAGATATTTTAAGGAGGGATTCATGTGAATGTGGGGCTTCTCTGGGGGCTCAGATGGTAAAGAATCTGCCTGCAATGCAGGAGACCCACGTTTGATCCCTGGGTCAGGAAGACCCCTTGGAGAAGGAAATGGCTACCCATTCCAGTATTCTTGTCTGGAGAATTCCATGGACAGAGGAGCCTGGTGGGCTACAGTCCATGGGGTCGCAAAAGTCAGACACAATTGAGCGACTAACACTTCACATGAATGCGGCATGAATGAAGCAGAAAAAGGGAAGTGTGCCTTCATCCACTATGCTGGCAAACAGGAGGTGGTGTGACAGGGGGTGGAGCAGTGGCCCCACAGGGCTGGCCATGTCTGTGCCGTGCAGACCCCCTCAACTGCTGTGGCGGTCAGCTCACCTCATGCAGAAGGCTGTTCCTAATCCACAATCTGGACAAACCTGAACTGTGTTTCTGTTTGTAGAGGTCTCATGGCAGGTCAGTTAGTAGAGACTGAGCCCTGATTATGATGCATTTGGGATCTTCCAAATCTATCAGGGTGGGTTTATTGGGCAAAATGGGGGGCTAGAGAGAGGAGAGGAAAGGAGACCCTCCCTGCTCCCCATCCAGGTCCCAACTAGAGGCCAGAGTCTTCAGGAGGTTCACAGTCCCTGGAGAGGAGGACAAGTTTCTGCTGCTGGTGGAGTTAGCCTAAGGCAGCCCTGGATATGGCAGGATGCTCAGAGCCCAGCCAGACCCAGCATAGACAGAGGACTAACACCAGCATTAGACAGAGTCTTGGTCTAAGCTCCCCTTTTACAGATAAGGAAACTGAGGCTCAAAGACAGGAGGTGCTTACCCACAGTGACTCAGCTAATTGTTGGCAGATTGACCAAGAGCCGTTTCATTCTGAGCAAAGAAAAGCAACATGGGTGAGCTCAGAGGGTGGGCTCCTTTTCCTTTGTTAGGTGGGCTTGAGATGCTGTTTAAACGTCCTTTTTTTTTCTTTCAAACGTATGTCCCTCTTTTAAAACACTTAACTTGCTCTTGCTAACCTTTTGCCGCTGCTGCCTCTTCAAACCCAGAGGAGAGGAGAGTTCCGGGTCAGCAGAGGGAAGCATCTGAGAGGCCTCTGGCCCATGAGCTTAGCTCTCAGGTCCAGCTTGCACATGGCCAAGAAGCTTCTGGGGTCTCCGAGCTGCCTCTTGGGGAGAAAGAGCCCGAAGCTCCCGTCCTGGAGACCTCTCGCCCTTCCCAGCATCACTCCATCTGCCAAGCGCCTCCTCCACCAGGAGGCCTCAGGAACCCCACTGGAAGTGGGGACCAAAACCAGGGCAGTGGGCTGAGGAGGGCCTGGCCTTTCCGAAGCCCCCTCCCCTGGACGTCAGCAGATGGAGCCTGGGAGTTCCAAGGTTGTCCAGGCAAGCTTTCTCGGGGAGCCAGGCCGCCATGGAGGTGAGACTGTGGAGCCAGGGACCTCAGGGCTGACCCGCCAGCACGCATGTGACATGTTTGGGGCCCCCACCCTGCTCGCAGGCTCCAGAGAGGCCACACGCCAGTCTTCAGGGACAGAACCTAAGGTTACAGAGGGCAGCCGCCACAGCTCCGAGCTGCCAGAGTGCCAGCTTTGGGGAGGCCTGCCCCAGGATGGGCTGCCTCTGAAGGGGGCACAGAGCAAAGAGAGGCAGGGGGGTGAGGAGGTGGATGAAGACCGGGACATTGATGAGTCCTCGCCCCAGGACTCCTCGCCCTCCCAGATCTCCCCAACCCAAGGCGGGCCAGCACCGCAGGCAGTTTCCGGAGAAGCTCCTGGAACCCCAGGGTCCCCAGCCGGGATGCCATCCCGCTTCCTGTCGATTTCCTCTCTAAAGCATCTGCAGAGACCCGGGTCCCAGAGCCCGATGGGCCCTGCGAGGGGCCCCCAGGAGAAGGGCGCGATGGGTCCCCCGAGTTCACATTCCACGTGGAAATCACAGCCAACCTGCAGAAGGAGCAGGGACCCCCTCGGAGGTGGATTTGGAAGGGACTGCACTTCCCGGGGCCCCTGGAGAGAAGCAAGAGCCCCGGAGCCCCTCTGAGGGCGAGGACGCAAAAAGACTGATCTTCCAGAACCTTCTGGAAAGCAGCCTGCAGCTGGTCTGCCAGGGAAGCCCGTGAGCCGGGTGCCTCAACTCAAAGGTCTGTGTCTTGAGCTCCTTTGCTCCTGCCTGGCGACCTCGTGTACCACCCAGGCTGCAGGCACTGCCACTCAGCTTCTGGCTCCTCCTTGGCTCCTGCCGCTTCTGGAGGCCCCCGAGGACAGCCATCAACCAGCCCCTTGGGCCTTTGCTCACCCTCCCAGCCACCTCCTGTCCCTCGGGCACTGGTAGCTCGTGCTTCTCTCATGCTTGCCCGCCGTCGCGCATGTCACCAAGACCCCACCCACTGCTTTCTGCCCCATTCACTCCTCTGGCCCCTTGATTTCTCTGCAAGGCTCTTCAGCCCAGTGGAGGCTGGTGGGCTGCACTCCACAAAGAGCATAGCAGCTGCTCCCACTTCAGAGGGCTCATTATATGTCTCAAATTGGTTGTGTAGGACCCTCCCAACCCTCCCAACAAGTGGGCATAATTAGCCCGATGTGCAGATGAGAAAACTGAGGCTCCAAGAGGTGAAGTATCTTGCTGAAAGTCATTGAGTAGTAGGTGATGGAGCCAGGTTTGGAACCCAAGTAGGTCTGCTTTGAAAGGCACTTTCGTCTACCTCACAAGCGCCTTCCAGGAGATCCTGAAGTGTGCCCTCCTAGCCCAGAGACTCAAAGGACACACGTCTGTCCTCTGCGACTGTGTCCATGGACAGCACCTCACATGCAGCAGGCCACACACACACACACACACACCCATTGGAGGTGACCCAGAGCCCATGCTGAGCCTTTGGCTCAACAAGCACTCCACCCTGTTCTGTCTGCCTTGTGGCAGAAGAGACAGTGAGCAGAAACAAAATCTCCTCGTGGAAGGAACCCCTTCTTCTTCCCTTGGCAGAGCTGGGGCAGTCCCCCTGATGGGATCGCAGGGAGGGATCTCAGCCCCGTCCCCGTCTCGAGCCCTGGGAAGCATGGCCACAGCAGCCTATCAGGAGCTGAAGAGATGGGAGGGAGGTTCCCAAGGGTGGGGTCCCTGTGTCCTGTCAGGGGGAGTACAGAGGAGGCCTCAGGGCCACATATCAGCCATATTCATATGTTTAGGTCCTGTGACATATTAGAATTATTTGCGGGGCCCAGAAATTGATGCTACTTAAACTGTTAATTGCAGACATCTGTTAAATGTTGTCATGAAAACTTTGAAATGTTATAGATGAAGAAACCTGTATTTTTAAATTTAAGACAGAAAAAGAATCCTACTTTAAAATATCCTAAACTCCAAACTAATATGGGACACGTAACTGTGACTTGATAGATGACAACAGTGTTTCCTGAAAAGTTGTTTTATATTGAATGCTGATCCACTACATGTTGATAGATGTGTCCAGGGAAAAAAAAAGAGTTCCATCGTCTAGTTTGGGGCTGGAATGGGGGAAGGTGAAACAAAGTTAAATGGAGTTTGCTGTGGGGAACTTGTCAGAGCCTTTAATACTGTAATATACATTCTGACCCTCTGAGAAGGATACATAGTAGCCATTTCCCCAATTTGGGAAATGCAGATCTAGCAGATGCTTTTGTTGTGACATAGATGATGATGGTCATCAGGGCAAAGGATGTGAATCAGGTCCACCCAGGGCTCTTATTAAAATGCAAGTTCCTGGGCCCCACCTTAGGCTACTGTCTCAGAGCGAACCCAGGATTCTGTATTTCAAGAATGTCTCCCACTGGTTCTGCTGCATAACAAAGTTTGAAAATCTCTGGGCTAGATCGTCAGTGCTGGTCACTCTAGAAATCTGGTCTCCAGGAACCAGTGAAATGCTTCCACTGTCCTCAGGGCAGAGGAAATACGATATTATAGCCACAAATGAAAACCTGTGATCAGTTTTCAATAATGAATGCCGATAGCAGGAAAGAGTGAGTTAGAAGTTACGGTGGTAGACAAGTAGATTGGTTTCACCAAGGGATGTGGCTTTCCAAACACAAAATCTGTCAATGGTTTGGTCCTAAAATCCAGAGATTATCTATGGCAGGGGTCTCCAACCTCTAGGCTACAGATCAATACCTCCTGCCAGATCAGTGGTAGCATTAGATTTAAAGTGTACAATAAATGTAATGTACTTGAATCATCCTGAAACCATCCCCTCCCCACCCCTAGTCCATGGAAAAATCATCTTCAATGAAATAAAGAGTCTGGGGACTGCCGATCTATAGGATATTTGATGGCAGCTAGTTTGTTGCTAATTTGGGGAAAGGACAAGCATTAGTCCCCCTTGGGAGAGTCTGTAAGTGGTGAGACGGCCCTCTAGGGTTGGGTCAGGGGTGGGTTGGACTTGTCAGAGAGCCAACTAGGACTGGTCACCCAAGCCCCCATGAGTGCGGGGCAGGTTCTGGGAAAGCGGCCCACTCCCCTGGCCCTTGGGTGACAATATGAACAAGGGGGTCCTGCAGGGGCCAGAGCCTGGCTGACCTGCCCTGTACATAGCCCTGGGGCTTCCAAATGCCCCTCCTTGGAGCAGAGTCGGCCCCGGTCGGGGAGGCTGACTCCAGCTGAGCCTGTGAGAGGTGGTCCTGCACCTTCTACCTTCCCTGACCGCCCCTGTACCAACGTGTACCCATAACAGTTTCCTCTGCGTCGCCTATGCATGCAGCCTGCTGCCCCCTCTTGTCAGGGTGTTGCAAGCAACGACCCCAGTGTGCTGTGTTGACACTAACAATGAGACACCTAACAGATTCAAGGGGAAAGAAGTCAGCCAGGTTTCCACTGGCCCAGCTGAGCAAGACATATCGCACAGTTGCTGAGAAACCACTTTCCCTCCATTGGGCTCTCATGCGCTGTGCTAATGGCTGTAACATGCATTTCATTTTGTATTTTATCAGCTCGCATGGTCAGTAAAGGCAAAGATGGGACTGGACCTGATGACAAAAAAACCAAGGTAAGCTGAGAAAACCATGGCACCTCTGGCGCCATCAACTTCATCAAGAAGCCAATGTTTGTATCTGAATTGATCTCTGTATATGACACGCGGGAATCGTTGGTTCCCGAGGTACAGCTGTCATTCACAGTGCTTTGTGTTTCCATACAAACGTTTAAAATGCCAGCATTTATCCTTGGATACTTCTGCCAGGGAAGGGCAGTCAGCAGGTTAATGAATGAATGAATGAATGGTCCTAATTATAGTTGTACCAGCATTGTTTGAATTAAGACGTTCACGGTAAATGAAAGTATGTTTGAATTTTCTGCAGTGGATTTTGAATTTTATGCTTCCCACTACAGGTCTAGGCACTGCAGAGATTTAAGATCTATCTCGAAAATACCATTTACTTAGGGGGCTGAGAGAGTGTTGAGCAAAAATGGGATATCCAACCTAAAGTGGAGGGTTCTGGAAAAGCCCTAGAGGGGAGGACCTAAGAGGCAGGCTGAGAAGGAGAAATGAAGGGGGGTTGGTGAATAGGGGTGAGAAGAGACATTCTGAGAAGTAATATCAGTGGAGGTAAAGGAGGGTGGGGGGAGAGGAAGAGAAAAATCATGTGTTTGGGAGTTCTGAGCAAATCGGCTCGGTTGCTGCCAAGCTCAGAGTAGGGCTGAGGCAGGCCAGAGGAGGGAAGCCTGATACACACCCTACATGCTGAAAGGACATGTGGGCTGTGGTGCCCTAGAGGCCGTCCTGAAATCCTGCCAGCCAGTCTTAAGCTCTTCCTCCACCAAGGACCAGAAAACTGAGCAACCTGCTCACCACCCACACTGCACCCAGGAACGCATGGTCCTCCTCGCACTGCCCGCGAGCTCTAGTGCACTCTGCTCCATGATGGGGCGGCTTGGAGAAAGCTCTCCTAGCTGCACAGTGGTGGTTTTCCAGGAAAACCTCGCTGGGGCCCCAGATGAAGACCTGTTTTTCTTATAGGCATCCAGGAGGCTCCCTATCTATGCTGCCTGAAACGCCTGGGTGTTCATCAGTCCTGGAGGACTGATGGAGTTCCCAGATGCAGAAGCAAGCCCTAGGGTTTGGTCTTGTGTGTTGAGGGTGGCTGCCCAAAGTGCTTGCCCTGGAGGAAGTCAGGGTTCGCCATCACAGGACCCCAGTGGGGCAGCTGAGGGCACTTACTGCAGGGACTTGGGGTGGGAGGGAGCTGCAATAACTGCTTGCCAATCGGGATGCCCATTCAGGGGAATCCTGTCCTCTGTTCATTCACCACTCTTAAGCTGTCGCTGCCCTGGAGTTGCTCACAGCCTCGCAGCAAGAGGTCAGATCTGTCACGCACCGAGGCCATTGGCCAGGCAGGGAGCAGTGCCGGCGGAGGGGGCCTGTGAAGCTGGGGAAGCAGGGCTTGGCTTGCCAGGACCCACCCTAAGCTTTTCTTGCTAGCAGCCCCAGGGCCTCAGCCCACATCACTCCACTCACATCCCTGCTCCGTCCCTCTTGCACTCCTTCCCAAGGCTGGCTGCAGAGAGAGCTCAGCCACCTTACTGGTGAATCTCAGTAACGAAGAAGTTTCTAGTCAGGACTCTCCTCTGTAGCTCTGACTCCCCCTTTGGAACACCTCTGGACTTGGCCTCTTGGTTTTATTCCTGAAGACGTGGCCCTTCCCGCTCCCAGACCAGCCTCCTCCACCAGGGCCATGCATCCCAGTCCAAGGTCCCCAGAGGTGGTCCAGACAAACCCCAGGTGCTGTCCACCCTCCTCCACACACTCTCATCTCTGTGAGGTCGTCCCGCTCACAGACACCTTCCCACTGGCCACCTGCATCACCCAGGCTACTTCATTAGGTAGATCGTACTCACGAGTAACCACTGGCCTGATTAAGATTCCCCAGACTTTGGGAGACTGGGATAGACACATATACACTATTGATACTATGTATAAAACAGCTGAGAACCCTACTGTATAGCTTCCCTGGTGGCTCAGATGGTAAAGAATTTGCCTGAGATGCAGGAGATCCAGTTTCGATCCCTGGGTCAGGAAGATCCCCTGGAGAAGGAAATGGCAACCCACTCCAGTATTCTTGCCTGGAGAATTCCATGGACAGAGAAGCCTGGAAGGCTACAGTCCATGGGGTTGCAAAGGGTCAGACACGACTGATCAACTAACAGTTTCACTGTGTGGCTCAGGGATCTCTACTCAGTGCTCTGTAGTGACCTAAATGGGAAGGAAATCCAGAAAAGAGGGGATATATGTATACATACACCTGATTCATCGCACTCTGCAGTAGAAACTAACAACACTGCAAAGCAACTACACTCCAAGAAAACTTAATTTTAAAAATATTGGGGGCGGAGATTTACCAGACAGTTTAGTTTTGAGACTTTAATCAGAAAGTAAGTGTGTGTGTGTGTGTGTGTGTGTGTGTGTGTGTGTGTGTGTGTGTATGTTCTAAGTGGTATCAGACAGAATCTTCAAGACCTGCCTAATCAGGTACAGTCCTGATGTTGGCAAGGACAAGTCTATCAGCGTAGTGGAAGAGGGAGAGGGGGTTTAGGGGGCCAACATGAGCCCCCCACCTGGAATGGAGCAGAACCAGGGGCACTTCTGACCCATGACATACTGGAGATGTTTTCTTGAGAAACATCCTAAGAATCATATACTTTTGGCCATCTCCACTGACTCTCTGGGTGCGAGCCACCTTTTAACCAGTGGTCTCCAAAATGTGGAGCTGAAATAGACCCGGTGGGCTGGAGAAAGAACATACTCACACGTCTATCATTTTCCCCAGCTCTGCCATATGTAAGTTTCACAGTGTACATCATATGCTAGCGTCGTAGTATATGCATTAGCTGATGAATGACTTTCTGGTCCTCCTGATAAGGACTTTTAAGGGTAAATGATCCACATGGTTTGGAGAGCATGCCTTTAAAACATTACCTGCCTTATTTGTTTTTAGTTAGTGTCCTTTTTCAGTTTGTACCTTTCTCCTATGTGCTGACTTTTATTTTAATTTTATTTATGTTTATGTTTAAGCCATCCACACCTTCTTCCGCTAAAACCCTGAAAAATAGGCCTTGCCTTAGCCCCAAACGCCCCACTCCTGGTAGCTCAGACCCTTTGATCAAACCCTCCAGCCCTGCCGTGTGCCCAGAGCCATCTTCCTCTCCTAAACACGTCTCTTCTGTCACACCCCGAACTGGCAGTTCTGGAGCAAAGGAGATGAAAGTCAAGGTAAGAGGAACCCACCTTTGGAAAGAATCAGGCTGCTCTGCTGTAGTTTTCAGAAGTATGCTTTTCTAGTCGCAAAGACCTTTCTTTAGATAAGCTCTCACCTAGAAGCACCATGTAGAACAGGTAAAATTCTCTGGTTAAAACAGGGGAAAGGAGGCACAGGACCATACTTTTCAATTCCCCTTCATCCCCTAAGGCACGGGAGGGGACCCTGGTTTGAAAATCATGGTGGGTTTCCTTGGTCTGTTCCCGGCTTTAGTAACTCAGGGATGCTCCCGGGTTGCCCTCATTTGGGTTGGACAGCAGCCCTCGTACCCACGCCTGTCCCAGTAGCTCACTCCCTCCTGAACCATCTCGTGGTCCCCGGTTCACGTCATTCTCTTTTGAGTTTGTGTTATGTGTCAAGGTCACTGCCCCTGATCAGCTGACCGTGCTTGTGCTCCTGTGCTCCACCTTTGGCCCATCTGCCAATTGATGCTGGTGTTCACCCGCCAAGAGCTCTTAGCTCACCTGAGGTGTTACTGAACCCCGAGACCTGTTTGAGAGAGAATGGAAGGATGGAACTAGCTCTCTTAGCACTCTCTGTCAGGTTCAACAAACTGTGTCTCCACATGCCTCTGAAACCAACCACCACCAGGCAGATAAAGTCCCTAAGAGAGCCAGAGAATGGTGTAGGAAGTCTTCAGACGTCCTGCCTGCCGACAGTGGTGGATATTGACCTCGATTGTTGCTATGAGCTCTGTTGACTTTTTATGAAATACATTGGCTCCACTTGTGCAGATAACTCATGTAAACAGTTTTCCCAGGAGGAAATGGTACTCAGGAGTTTAGGAGGGGCAGTGGATTTGTGTATCTTTGTCATGGTAAGGGACACTTGTATTTGGCTGGCAGAGCATCACCCCAATAATAGCCTCATTTTGAGTCAAGCTGGTAGAGTGGAGCTGGCATTGATGCCAGGTGGCAGAAACTTTTCCCAGTTGTTAAAAAAAAAAACACTCTACTGTGCATTGGTTTACAGGGGGCAGATGGTAAGCCTGGAACGAAGATCGCCACACCCCGGGGAGCGGCCCCTCCGGGTCAGAAAGGCCAGGCCAACGCCACCCGGATTCCAGCAAAAACCACTCCCACCCCGAAGACCTCGCCAGGCACTGGTGAGAAGGGCTTTCTCTGGAATCCTAGTTGGCGGGTTGGGATGGGGAAAGCTCACCATGGAGGCCCTGACGGTTAACCTCTGGTAGCCAACTGACGCCTGTGGTTTAGGAAGCATCAAATGTTCATTTTCTAATTCTTTTAATTTTCTGAGCTAGATATTGAATCCCCACTTTTTACCAAGAAGCAATCAAGGCTCTGAGAATTTGAATGACTAAGAAAATACTAATAACTAGTAACTGATGGAGAAGGGGCTTCTTTGAGTTTCTCGAATCCCACGACACCCCACCCACCCCACCCCAGGGAGGTGATTTTCAGCCCCCAATGAGGGGTGGGACACTATGGGTGACCTCACGTAGGGGCAGCCCCTGCTAACTTGCTGGAATGTTAGGGATCTTCTCACAGAACCTAAGAGTCTTAGCTGAGCACTCACAGGCTGGGCCCATCTCCTGGGTTCCTGTGAGTAAAACCCACTGGATTCTGAGTACCAGCCAAGGCTTCAGTCGAGCCATTTTGCTTCCAGTGGGGACAGCCAGCCTGAGACCACCCTTCCCACTGCCCTGATGACTGACTGTCCCAGGCACCTGGGTTTAGCCTGTGCGTGACTCAGGGTGTCTGACCCAGGGCAGCACTCAGGGGGCCTGTGGATCTTAGAAGGGCTATGTGCGAGGCCTGGGCCAGCACCCAGAGTCTCTGCTGCTCCTTGGGCCCAGGGGTGGCTGCCCAGAGTCCTGGTCTCCTGCATATCTTGGCCGTGGTGTTTAGCGAGGTTGCCATAGGGTGGGGGCCTGCGTGGATACCCGCTCACTAAGGCCCATTGGTTGACTTTCTCCCATAGAGTTTATTTATTTTTTTAATTACTGTTCATTAATGCTTTTGCTACACTGGGTCTTCCTTGCTGTGCTAGGACTTTCTCTACTTGCAGCAAGTGGGGACTACTCTAGTTGTGATGTATGGGCTTCTCCTTGCAATGGCTCCTCTTGTTGCAGAGCACAGGCTTATTTGCTCAGTGGCATGTGGGATCTTTCTGGACCAGGGGTCAAACCGGGTCCCCTGCATTGGCCAGGAGGATTCTTCACCACTGGACCTTCAGGGAAGCCCGGGTTTTTCCTCATGCATAGAGTGCATATGATACAGGGGGAACTCACAGACTCCTGACTGGATTTCATATATGATTTTGATCCTGCATTTCTTCACTTGACATTATGCCAGTTGATTCATGCAACTGTGTCATAACTGGAAGCAAGAACCTGTTTCTCTCTGGATCTTAACCACCCTGGAGAGGACAGCTTCCCCCTGCCCCAAGTCGACCTTGTTTCCTGCTCCCTGACCCCATTCCTGCCTCCCCCCACCCGGTGGGTTAAAAACAAAAACTTTCATTGAGGCCTTTTCAAGCTTGATGATAATGAGGCTTTCTGTGGACTTTTGTTTTTAAGCGACCATGCAAGTGCAGAAAAAACCACCCCCTGCAGGGGCAAAATCTGAGAGAGGTAATTCTGAGCCTGCCTCGCCCAGCTGGGGTCATGCCTTTTGCACGTGCAGCTTGTTGGTTAGCTGTGGGGGGGAGGGGGCGGGGTTAGAGACAGGAGGACCTGCTTTTGAAACGTAGGCTTCCCACATTGGGGCTGAAATTGGAACAGGCAGAATTCCTGCTCCTCTTCTCGCATAGTTTGTACAGATGTATCTGTCCAATGAGCAATCCTGATCCTAATTCTGCGTGTTCTTGGCATCTGCCCGGGGCTCTGGGTGGGGCCAGGGGAGCAAGTGCCTCAAGCTGATGCGGGTGCTGGAGTCAGGACTGGCCCTAACCAGGCTAGGGGAGGTCACATTGGCCAGTGGTTGGGACCCTGTCCTGTGGGCTCCGGCCGCTGGCACCGTTCTCCAGATGAGTACACAGGCTTAGGGAGGGAGGTCGAGGGACTTGCCTGAGGTCACTCTGTAGTTCAGTGGCACAGAAAGGGTGGGAAACCACCCTTGGGTCTACCAGGCAGCCTGTGTGCCAGGGGGCAGAGGGCGGCGGGGGGTGTCGGGGGGCTCTAAGCCTGGAGGCTTTACCCATCCTGTTGCTGCAGAGCTTGGCTCCTTGAGGAATTTCCAACAGACATGGAGATTCAACCAAGAACCTCGTGCTCATCCTCTCTTTGACAAGAGAAGACACTGCTTCCCGCAGAGAGCTGCCCTTTCTCCTGCTTGGGGCCCAGCAGGTCCCCGTTTGGTACACATGGTTCCTGGGTGGTGGGGGCATCGGCCGCCCTCAGAAATGGGGGGGAGTGGAGGCCGCCACTTGGGCACAGCGTCCAGCAGAGTGGCTCTCAGACTCAAGAATCAAGAATCAGGAGTCTGCTTTAGAATCCCTGGGAGCAAGGGAAGCACCAGTTCTGCAGGCCCAGCCCCTAGAGATTCTATCATATCCGGCCTAGACGGCCCGGAATCTGTATCTTACAGGTCCCGCCCCCTCCCGCTGCCACCGCCACCGCCACCGTGGCGGCTCTCGAGATCCCGACCCAGGAGTGCCTGGGCCACATTTGGTGAAACACGAATCCAAGAGGCAGACAGAATAGCCAACCAACCAGGAAGTGTGACGGGGGTGGGGGTGGGGGGGTTGAAGAGTGCAGGAAGAGACACGTGTTAGGAGCCCAGGGCTGGTCAGCTGGGAGAGGGGCGGTGTCCGCAGCCTTCCTGGAGGGCGCGGCCTCTGTCCTGTGTCCGGAAAGGCTCACTGCTATTTGCTGGGCAGCGCCTTTCGCCCAGGGCGTTCTTGGGGAGGGCAGGGGGCGGCTGTGAAGCGGCGTGGCTTGTTTGGAAAGCCAGGGACTGATGGACACGATGCAGGCATACCATTCTGGAACCCAGGTACCAGAGAGGAGTTGGGAGGTTGGATAGGGGTCTAGCGGGGAAGGGGCCTTGAACTTGATGAACAGCTCAAAATTCACCCTGTGGTTAGAGTCCAGTGGAACCCTGTGTAAAATAGCTAGCTAGTGGGAAGCTGCTATAGCACAGGGAGCTTGGCTCAGTGCTCTGTGATGACCTGGAGGGGAGGGATGAGCGGCGGGGATTTTGTTTTATATTTTGTTTTTTTCCTGTGGTTATAGCTAATTCACGCTGCCCTTCAGCAGAAACCAACACAACACTGTAAAGCAGCTACCCTCCGACTAAAAATAAATTTAAAAAATAAAGAGTCCAGTGGATCCAGATGAGACCCTGGCCCACCATCGCATTACCCATATTCAGGGCAAAGGCCAGGGTATCCTTGCCCAGCCTCAGTCAGTCGGCGTTATATTTATTTCCTCTGAGCTCAGAGAAGGAAAGTGACTTGTCTGAGATCACTCAGCTGGCTGGAGCCGCTCCCGACCCCAGGGGCACTGGGCAGAGTTGCTCCCCCTGGGAGGTAGTCCTGAGTGGTCCTTGGCGACCACTCTGTTGCTTCCCTGGGAAGCAGGATATTTTTGTCCTAAAGCAATGGACTGGGAAGAGGGGACATTTCTCTAGAAATGGAGGCAAGGGCAGCCTCCCGCTGGATTGACTGAACTTCCGACCTTGTTCCTACCGGCCTGGTTCAGCCTTGACTCTGGGAATGGACCGCAGGACACCCTTTTCTGACTCCCGCCCACCTGGGCCCTGGCCTCACGCCCGCCTTCCTTTCCAGGTGAATCTGGGAAATCCGGGGACCGCAGCGGCTACAGCAGCCCCGGCTCCCCAGGCACTCCAGGCAGCCGCTCCCGCACCCCTTCCCTGCCCACCCCGCCCACCCGGGAGCCCAAGAAGGTGGCGGTGGTCCGCACTCCCCAAAGTCGCCATCTGCAGCCAAGAGCCGCCTGCAGGCCGCCCCCGGGCCCATGCCAGACCTGAAGAACGTCAAGTCCAAAATCGGCTCCACGGAAAACCTGAAGCACCAGCCAGGAGGCGGCAAGGTAAGGGCGTGTGCGAGACTGGCTGGGCGTGCGCGAGACTGGCTGGGCGTGCGTCTGCCCCGGCGCTCGGACCGGGGGTGGCGGGGTTGGGCGAGGTGGGAGTGGGTAAAGTACACCCGGGGCGGAGGCGGGGGAGCCCCTCTGCTCTCACCACCAGCCTGGGTCCCGCCCCCGCCCCATAGCATAGGCCCCTCCCCGACCTCTTGAAGGAAAGACGGTGGGTTAGGGTTCAGTTCTGTACTGGGGTCATCAGCAGGCTGTCAGTGCCAGCTCAGGGGAGAGACGGCATCGGTTCTTCCCTCGGTCACTTCAGCCCCTGCTGATGGGACTGATCAGAGGTGACAGCGTGCTAGCCCCACGACCTGGGGGTTCTCAAAGTGGGTGCCTTCAGGGGTTCCCCAGCTGCCTTGTGGTTGAGATCATGAGACAACCAGTGTACAGGTGGGTGTCTCTGGCATTGGCTGAAAATGTGTTTAAGTCCCAATTCTGGGGAAATTCGTGATACCATTTTGAACAACTGATTCTTCCAGGGACAAATGGGTGCTCACGTCATTTCTGGGTCTCCCAAAGGTGGAGAAAATGAGCTTCCAAGAGCCTGGGTGGAGGGTTGTGGGCACAGCCTGGACCCCTCCTCCTCTCTTTGACCCCCTCCTCCATTGTGTCAGTTTCCTAGGGTTGACATACAAAATGCCACCAACTGGGGACTTGTCTGGTAGTCCAGTGGTTAAGACTCCACATTTCTGCTGCAGAGGGCACAGGTTTGATCCCTGGTTGGGGAACTTAGGTGCCGCCAAGAAAAAGAAAAGCTAACACGCACTTGGGTGGCTTATACAACAGAGATGTAATTCCTCATAGAGCCCAGAAGTCCAAGGTCAAGGTGCTGGTCTCTTCTGAGGCCTGTCTCACGTGCCTGCAGGGACTGCTTTCCCCTCATGTCCTCACTGGTCCCTCTCTGGGTGTCACTATGTCCCAGTCCTGCCTCCTATAAGGACACCAGTCCTGTTGGCTTAGGGGCCCAACCCAGTGAGCTAATGACCTCTTTAGAGACCCTGTTCCAAACACAGTCCCATTGGGAGGTACCGGGAGTTAGGACTGCGGCCTGTGGATTTGGGGAACACAATTCAGACCATGATAGCACTCCTTGCCCCCCAGCACTGGGGAGGGGGATGGAGCAGGGAGAACAGGGTGTGGTGGGGAGCAGAGGACAAGGACACTCCCCCTCTTGTGTTGAGCCTTCTCAGCTGGACTGTTTCGGGAGCAGAGCGCCTCCTGGTGGGCAAGGGCCAATGTGTCCCTTCAGTCCAGAGCACCTCCCAGCCCAGCCTCTGCACTCCTGATTTTATTAAGCGCTCTGGACGGGCCTGGGTCACCGTGGAGGGAGGGGGTCTCAGAGGCCTTGGGTCCATGTCCAATGGCCTTTGCCTGAAACCCTGCCCTCTGCTCCCCGTGGAGCTTCAGGGCTTCCTGCTGGCCTTTCCCATCCTTGGGGCCCAAAGGGTGCTGCCCAGCAGGGAGGTCTGCGTGCCTCTTGGGGTCTTTGGGCCACAAGGCTGGGCCTGAGCAGTGCTGACCTCCCTGCAGCGTTTGCTGTGCTACTTAAAGACACATTGCCTGTCTCCTTATGGAGGGGGCTCTGGCGCAACTGGCTTGAAGCTGACCCCTGGTGAGGCTTCTGGGCCAGAGAGACCCCCAAGGAGAGGGTTTCCAAGGGGGATGGAATGTTTCCCACTGACATTCACACCCCTCCCCTGGCGCTGTGGCTGTCCCACATGTGCCCTGTTTTCATGGCACAGAGTGTTCGCCTCTGTTTTGAAAAACAAAAACAAAACCCGACACAGCCAGCTCTGCACCACTGAGAAGACCGAGGGGCTGTGACCAGCGCGCTCGCGGCCAGAGAGGCTGTGATGGGCAGCGCCTCCCTGCCCACAGGGCTCTGTCACACACCGGCTCCCCCAACCCGGGCTGCACCCCGCCAGCCCTGAGTTCACCCGAGGTCGGCCTGGAGGGTCTGGGCAGCATTTGGCCCCGATCTTGAAACCCTGCTGAAGCAGCAGTGACAGGGCTGAGCAGGGAGGAACCCATCCTCGCACCCGAGCTGCCTGGGCCCAGTCGGTCGGGAAGAGGAGTCCAGTGGCCTGAGGGCCAGTGACTCAATGCTTAGGATGGAAAGGGAGAGGCTGCCCCAGGTTATGGCTGTACCGCGTGGTAGCAGATGCTTGTCCACAGCTACAGACTTGATGGTTAAAGGAGAAAGATGACTTTTCTCGGGGTTTATTGGGGAAGGAGATGTGGGGAAGTGGCTGAGAGGGGAGTAACAGCATCCTCGTAAATCCCATGCAAAACTTAGAAAACTGTGTGAAACAAAGAAAACCTGAGCCATAACAACAAAGATCAACAGATTAATCTCCAGGAAAAACAAAAACAAAAAAATAAAAAAGAAAACAAAAGGGGAAAAAAGGTCCCTGGGATCGATCCATGCAGAAGGCCTCTTGAGGTGACTCAACTGGTGACTTCGCTGGTGGTCCAGTGGTAAAGAATCTACCTTCCAAGAGTGTCCCTGGTGGCTCAGATAGTAAAGAGTCTGCCTGCAGTGTGGGAGACCCAGGTTCGATCCCTGGGTCGGGAAGATCCCCTGGAGAAGAAAATGGCAACCCACTCCAGTATCCTTGCCTGGACAGTTCCCTGGACAGAGGAGCCTGGCAGGCTATAGTCCACGGACTTGCAGAGTCGGACATGACTGAGCGACTTCACTTTCCAATGCAGAGGATCCCTGGTCGGGGGACTTAGATCCCACATGTTGCGGGGCAGCTAAGCCCATGTGCCTCAACTACTGAGCCAGTGCACCCTGGAGCCTGTGCCCTGAAACACAAGAAGCCCGCATGTGGCAACAGGAGAGGCCTGCGTGCATCAGCAAAGACCGAGATCAGCCACAATTAAAAGGAAAAAATGACTGGACTGGAGGTCCCTGGAGGTCCTTGTGAGATCTCTGGGTCCCTGTGACCTCTCATTCAGCCCAGCATATACAGTAAAAGGGACAAAACTTCGAGAGTCCGAAGAATAACCCAACTTCCCCAGTAGGTGACACGCTGAAGAAGGAGGCGCAGGACCAGTTTATGACCCTGCAGAGACTAACTTGTTGGTTGGGAAAAAAAAATGTAGAATGTCTGTTTTCTGCTTCATACTCTTCTCTGATTTCATGACTTGCTACAGTGAACATGAAGAGTCCAAAACAAAATTACTTTTAAAGGAAAATTCAAGTAATCACTTGGCCACTTTAACCTAACCAGCTGGATCCACCAGAATTGGGAAGGGGAGGAAGGAGCAGCAGTTCTCTGTGACTGCAAAGGAGAATCATCTGGGGTAGGGAGGGGCAAGGAGTCTTTTAAAAACCCTAATGCCTGGACTTCCCTGGTGGCACAGTGGATAAGAGTCTACCTGCCAATGCAGGGGACGTGGGTACTGATCCCTGGTCTGGGAAGATCCCACAAACTAGGGAGCAACTGAGCCCGTGTGCCCGGAGCCTGTGGATCACAAGGAAGAGTAGTCCCCCACTCCCCCACACACACCGTTTGAAGCAACCAAGACCCAGTGCAACCTAAAATAAAATTAATTTAAAAAGAAAACAGATCTTGTTTTTAAAAAAATCCTAGTGCCAGAGCCTTACCATGGACCTTGAAAGTCTTGAGGGGGCCACCCCAGGTGTTCCCAGAGGTTCAGCAGTCCAGGCTGAAACCCCGTGTCCCTGAATTCTTACCTACTGACCTCTGGTCTCAACCCTGACTGCTGGAGCCTCCCATGAGCCCTGGATCTGGGACTAATTTTTCCCCTCTTCTGGTCGGTCCTGCCCCTGCCGCTATTTTCAGATTCCAAGCACCTGGCTCCTCAGACGACTCAGACCCAGCCCAGGTCAGGGCCTAGGTCCTGCACCTTCTCCCCAGAGTCTGTCCCAGTGCTATTCCTAGGGGGATCGTGGAGGGGGAGTTCAGACACAAAGAACCAGCATTTAAAACACCTAAAAAAACAAAAAGGACCCACTGCAGGTGTAAGCAACCCAAAATTAACATCCTTCTATCCTGATGAGGGTGCGAATCCCTGCAGTCCTTTTGGATATAATAAAGGATTATTCATAGTTTTCACAGTTTAATTCTGCTAAATCAATGGTCTGTTGAAGAAGCCCCTTACTCTGGACTAGATTGAAGGTTACCTTGAGATCTTTGTGTCCCTCTCTCTTCACACTTGATGTACAGTAAATGCTGTATACTCAAAATCAAGGAAAGAAAGAAGGCTCTAAATTCAGAAAAAGCTTCATGCACAAGAATGCAGATTGTGTTTTATTAATAATTGCAAAACAAAACAACTCAAAAGTCTAAATTAGAAATAATAGTGATGCCATACTATAAAATATTTGCAGTCATTAATAATTATCTTTGCAAATACTATAAATAAGTTAAAAACAAAATTGTACCAGCTGTACAAAAGCCATGTATAGAAGACAAATATGACAAAATGCTAATAGTGGCTCAGAGAAATTGTGACTGATTCTTTTATCTATTTTTACCTTTCTTCCTTAATTTTTTATAGTGAAACCATTTCTAATTAGAAAAAAATGGAGGGACTTCCCTGCCGGTCCAGTGTTAAGACTTTGTGCTTCCACTAGTCTGGGAACTAAGATCTCAAATGCCATGCAGTGTAATCAAAATTTTTCAAAAGAATTTTTTAAAAAATGGATAGAAATACAGTTGTGACTGGAAGTGTCACAGTAGATATTAGTAAAATATCTATGTTTTTATTAGTAAAATAAAATAAAAGGACATAGTTCATATAATTGAAAAGGAAAAATTAAATACGAGGAATCAAACTGTAAGGAAAAGGGTTTATATGTTGTTAAGCGTTCAGATGTGTCAATAATCTACTTAGTCCATAAAGAAAAATACATATAGAGAAGCAGAAATTGCTTCTCATTTCTAACCTCAGTGTGATACACAGACTTCATTGTATGCATATTGTTAACATGACCACAAATGCTCAAAAATCAAATTTTCCTTTGTCACTGCTCATTCAGTTTAGAAATAAAAATGCCTTTTCCAAGTGTCTTGATTACAAATGCCATGAATTATGTGGCAATGCCCCCAAACTATACTTAGAAGGAATTCATCATTTTAAATGCTTTAATTTTTTAAATTGACTGCAGCATATAAATTATGCTCTTATTGGTGGGGAAAAAAGAATAGAAGCAAAGAAATAATACACAAAGAGAAGACAGAAATAAATTTAGAAAATGGACCATATAATAGCATCAAAAACTGATTGCTTCCTTCTTCCCTTTATTTCTTCACCCAGCATTTCTGGGGCACCTCTGAGTGCCAGGCCCTGTGCTGAGTTCCTACCCCAAGGCCCAGGCAGGAGAGAGAGACACTGAGCTGATTAAGCAGGGGCAAAAGGAGAGGTTGGCCAGGGAAGCTTATGCAGGAGGGAGGAGCCTGCTGCACCACTGAGGGTTCCCCATACTGAGGGTCACCTGTGTTGTGGAGTATTGCACACAATTATCACCAACAAAGCAGAGAAGACAGGACAGATCCTTGTTTAGGACCATCATCAAGTCTTTAAAAGGACAGTTCTTGTACCTGCCCAAATCGCCCTCCCCACCCCCCGCCCATATACTGCTGGGGACACAGACTCCTGGGAAACCGCACCTGGAGTCCTGAGAACTAAAGCAAAATAAAGCTAAAACTGGCGCCAGCTGGGGTGGCAGAGGGGTGTGGGTTAGGGTGGAGCTTTGTTTGTTTACATGTGAGCTTTGGAGAGTTAACAGCTGATAGAGGGAGGTCCCTGCTGGGTCTCTTGTGTCCAGACAGCATAGGATGGCGAAGACAAAGGGAGAGTGGAGGGCACCCCCGGCAGAGCCTCAGACTCCACAGTCAGTCGTGGAGAGGGTATTGAATAAGAGGGTGAGTGTGGGCCCAGCCGAGGTTAGGGGGCAGCACCAGCCTCAGCAGCCTCTCTAGGGGGTCAGTGGAGAGCGGAGGTCCCAGGTACCTCCCAGAGAGAGAGAGGGAGTTCATCCGGGCTGAGGCGGCAGAGTAAGGAGAACTTGGGATACTCGTGGTTTCCAAGGTGAAAAGGGAACTGCAGAGTCATAACCAGAGCATGGGACGTGGTCTGGTTGGCTTTGAGCTGATGGAGCTAAAGTCACTTCCTCAGAATGTGCAAGCCAGGAACTTGGATGTGAAGGCCCCCAGGCAGGCCTGAAACCCACCAGAGCTGCAGGGCGTGGACAGGCTTGAGCTGCGCTGTTCCAGATGGCCACAAGATGGCAATAGCACGCTGTAAGTGTCTGGCTCTGGAGCCCTGAAGTGTTTTAAAAATTTGTTGTCTTTGTTGACAAAGTTTCAAGTCTCAGTTTTTAAAAGTACAAGTGCAGAACATCTATGCAGAGTAAATAAAGTGAGTCTGCACCTAGGATGGTTTGCTTGCCCGGGATCAGGGCTGGGGACTCAACTGAACTTGACCTGAGGTGTCAGGCTGAGCAGAGCCCGGCGGGGCCCCTCCCTGGGGGGCAGCCTTGTAACTCTGAGACTCTCTGGACATCTCTCCCGGTCCACAGCATCTGTGTGTATGAAAAAAAGTCTTGTATAAGTTCCATCATTTTAAAGATTCTTGGATCAGTCGCTGTTTAAAGGGGCAGCATAAACAGTTGCAAAGGGGCGCTCTGTGTGCGCAGTCGCGCCCACCCTTGTGATCCTCTGGACTGTAGCCCGCCAGGCTCCTCTCTCTACGGAAATGACTCCCCTAATATTTGATCTCCAGTGTCAGTTCTCAAGCTGACCACTTTGGACTTGAAGAGAAGGCTTGCTGTGGGTGTCCAGTGCTCACCCCAGGTTAGATTCCCTCCAGGACATCCCAGCCCCCAGTCCTCAGCCCTGGGCCTGTTGACCCTAGTGAGGCCAAGCCGGGTCCAGCACAAGCCAGTGCCAGAGACAGGCCCCTCCAGGAGCGGCCCAAGGACACTTGGGCAGCCTGGGAGCTGCTGAGGGTGGAGGGAGGGCTGGGCCATCTGGAGCACCTCGAGAAAATCTGAGCCCAGACAGAACCAGAACAAGATCTGAGGTGGGTTTGGAACCATTTCAGGTTCTCCAGGAAATGGAGTAAACCCAAATGGACCTGCTCCCAGCCTCATGCCACCCCAACCTCTCCTCCAGGGTCAAACCCTGACCACAGGAATTTGTCCCTTGACTGGTGGTCTCCTGGATCAAAATTTGGAGCTTCCAAAACATTGCTTTTCCCTTTGGCTATTTGCAGCGTCCACCTGGAGCTGAGGCTCAATATCACACATTTACTCTAGTTGAGAAGTTTTCAGGATTCCAATTTCCTAATGCCAACCATTGCCCTTTTCATTTTTCCTTTCTGTAAATCTACCATTCTGTAAAGGGTGTTGACTTAATTTGAGAACTAACAGTAATTCAGGCCTGCTTGCTAAATATCCTTATGTCTCTTGCCAAATCCCACAAAAGTTTGTTGCCTTTTTTGTGGGAACAAAAAGAAGCCTGGAGAAAACATTTCTGTGTCTGTTGCACATTGTATTATTGCTTTATGTCTCTTGAGTCGTTTGATGATTTCTTGTAAGGATTAGTACAGAAAACAATGCTGTCCTCCTTGAAAAACTGGTCAGTGTTCTTTGTCAGATTAGAGTTATGTAACCCATCACATTTCCCTTTTTGCTTTGACTTCCCGGAAGCTCAGAGCTAAATGTTGTTTAGTCGCTAAGTTTGTCCGACTCTTTTGTGACCCCACGTATTGTAGCCCGCCAGGCTTTTCTGTCCATGGGATTTCCTAGGCAAGAATACTGGAGTGAGCTGTCATTTCCTTCTCCACAGAGCCAAATGTAATGATCAGTCTTATAACTATCTGTCCTGATGACCTCCCCTTCTCTTAACCATCTTTTCAAATTTCTTGTTTTATTATTTTGTGTGTGTATGTATGGGCTTTCTAATTCCAAGCTGCTCCAGTTCTCTTATGAAAGTAGGCAAGTCTGCTTCTGGAACTTATTTGGTGGAAAGTTATGAATAAAAAATGATCCCCAAAGCTGGAGTGCGTGTGGGACTCCTTGAAATTTGAGGGCGGGACAAAACGATTCAAAGACATTATGCAGACAGTGACAGCAACTCCCTCTGAAGCAAGTGAGAAAACCTGTTCCACCTCCTCATCGCAGCTCAAGCCCGGCTGAGGTACCACCTACTGTCTCCTTGCTGGGAGGAGAGACATCACTGTTCACCTAGTCTTGTTTCTATTTAGCTTATGAGACAACAGGCTTGAGGTCAACTCAGGCAAACTGTTGTTGTTACATAGGTATCCGTGGCCGCAGAAACACCCAGATCTAGATTCCTGTGTAGATTCCGCTGCTGATTTGAGAAAGTTACTGAACTTCTCTGGGTTTTAAATGGCCTCTCCATCAGTAAGGTGGCAGGCGAAAAGGGTGACATGGAATTAGGTATTTATCCAGCCTCTAGATGAGGGATGGTTTTACACTTAAAAACCAGAGAAGCTGGACTTCCCTGGTGATTCAGTGGTTGCGACTGCGCATCTATGCAGGGGGGCCCTGGTTTGATCCCTGGTTGGAGAGCTAAGATCCCAGGTGCCCCGTGACAGGACCCAAAAACAAAAAAACAGAGAAGTTACAGAGGAAGAAATGTTACAAAGGAAGTATATTAAAATGTCAGCATTTGTATGCTAAAAATAAATACAACTACTAACAAAAAGGACAAAGGAACAATTTAAATAATAATCAAAGAAAATGCAGAATAAGCCAACAATACAAATCTATTTATTTTAATCAAGGAAATAAAAACAATTTCTTTTAATTGCACAATGCTGGTGGCACATAGTGAAACTTTCTCACCACTGCTCACAGGAGTAATTAATCCGACCCTTTAAAAGCCATTTGGAGAATTGTGTGTGGGGTTTTTAGAGTATTTATAACTTTGGCCCAGAAATTGTATTTCTGGGACTTTGTGCTATGAAAATAATTTGCAAAATGGGAAAAACTCCTTGTAGAATGATGTCCATGGTGAGGCTGTTTGTATTATTTAAAATGAAATCAATATAAATATCTGATAGCATAGATAACACAGAGGAATAGGACATTTTTTTAATTAATGCTTCTGATGACTGTAGAACATGGCAAATACTTGGTAAAGCAAGATATAAAATAGTAGGCATACATTTATATGTCCACAGTGGTAGTTTTATTTTTATATATGCGAGTTCAAGAGTACAAGAAAATGCAGTACTGGTTGTGTCAGAGTAGCAAGAAAACTTTTCTTGAACCTCTGTTTTTCAAGAACATAGTTATATTACTTAATGAAAAACATACACAGCTTTTTACTTTAAAGGAACATAAAAGAAAACAGAGGTAGGTTAGATACGTATTTCCCAGGTTTTTCAATCCAGGTCAATGAAATTAAGGAAAAAAACAGGGATGGCGCCTAAGAGAAAATTACTGTATTTAGCTTGCCAGGTTAATGATACTAAAAATAAATATTATCTATTACCAATGTAATTTAATAATTAACAATTTAATGAAGGGAAAGTCATTTTAAAAATCTTATTGGAGGAAAAGGTCATTTTAATATCAAAATGGTAGGATGGATAACTTTTGCTGTCACGTCCTTATTTCCTCCATTGGCTGAGGACCTGTGGACCCCTGATGGCCGGCTCTCGGGTCAGATTTGGAACCCTTCTCCTGAGATAAGCCAGGCCCAGGCTCTGACCACCCCCAGCCTCAGGGTTAGTGGCCCCACCCCCACACCCCCACACCCCCGCCCCGGCAGCGACTGCCACTTTTCCAGAATTTTAGAGAGTGTGCTGGTACTTCATTGGGAACTTTAGTTGGCAATTGTTCATACCTGTGATTGATAAAAACTAAGGCCTCCTGTTTGCAAATACTGAGCCTCCAGATGAGGGACCCCAGTGATGATGGATCACGCTCTCGCAGACAAATCGTGGAATTCAGCTCCCCTCCGCTATGTATTCATACACACACAATGGGATGAAAATCCCCGCCCACACCCCGCACCCCACACCCCCGCCCCCGCCCCAGCCAAATGTTAATAGCCTCACACTTTTTCCATGGTACCTGGAAAAAAAGGGAGCCTTGCAGAAAAACAGTGTGGTCTCTACCATCCCCATACCTGCTCAGGGAAACTTAGGGAAGGGTGCCTGGGAGCGCTGTTTTCTCCTGAGCACCTGGGGGTTCATGGCCAAGGACCAGCCAGCCGATGGATGGAAGGGCGGGCACTCACCTTGCTTTCCCAAGAGACACGGGCCTTCCCTGAAGGGGTCTGGATTTCTCCATAAATCTACCCGTGCCCTCCCCATGAAGTCAGGGATTCTTGAACCGGAACGGAACACCAGGGGAGCTTTTCGGAAGTCTGAGAGTCTAAGGTCAGGAGTGGGATCTGGGGTTCTAACAGTATGCCAGGTGAGGGTCTCGGCGTCCAGATGGGGCTGGTAGGTGTGTGAGTGAGGCCACAGTGAGGACCTTTTATTTATTCATTTAATAATGTAACTGAGCATTTCGCTCCATCTCAACCTGGTGGAACACCACCTCCGAGGTGCTCTCTGACCAGGGAGGCCGCCCTATTGCAATCCTCCTGGAAAGGGAAGAGCCACTTCTGATGGATCTGTTTTGTAAGCCCAGAGCTGTAAGGTGGGGTCCATCTCCAACCACTCACAGTTCTGGAATGCTCCCCCAGGGAGATGTGAATCAGCCTGCCCTCCTCTCCGCAGGCCTGCAGCCAGGCAGCGAGTGTGTTTGTGCGGGCAGACACGTCTGGGTGTGGTGTGTCACTCATCCTTTTTCTGGCTGTCAAAGGTGCAGATAATTAATAAGAAGCTGGATCTTAGCAACGTCCAGTCCAAGTGTGGCTCAAAGGATAATATCAAACACGTGCCAGGAGGCGGCAGTGTGAGTACCGTCACACTTTCCAGCTGTGGTTCCAGGTTTGAGAAGTGTCATGAGTGTTTGTACTTGCGAGACATTGCATAGAATAAACCATGCTCAGGCTCAGAGTCTTCCGGGTCCCCAAGTAAACGTAGCCCAGACTCCCCGCACCCATGGGTCCAGGAGGAGTGCCCTGTTGCAGTGGGCAGATCGAGTGACTGGTCCTCTGACCCTTTCCTGAAAGCGGGGTCCTCCCAGCCCCATTGTTGCGCCTGGTAATGGGGAGCCCCACAGCCCATCTGAGTTAGAGCTGAAGGTGGTGGCACCTGAGACGGCTCTGACACCACCTCCTCCATCATCTGGGTAGGTTTGCTGTAGGGGCTCCACTGGGAACAGCTGGCCCACACCAGCGTCTTTACAGTCCTGCCTTGGGACAAGCAGATACCACCAGGTTCTGCTCCCGTTTGTCTTCTGCAGGTCTGCAAGGGATGAGCTGATTCGTAAGCCTCTTGGCTCTTGTTTGAAGCCAGTTCCACCCCTGGCGGAAGCTCCAGATGGGAAAGAGCCCAACAAAAGTACAGGGAGCAGCCCGCAGCTGAGGGGGGACAGAAATGCTGCTTAGAGCCGTTTGACATTTAGACGCCTCCAGGTGTCCCTGGGTACTCCCTGCGTCCCCCACTGGATGCATCCCTGAGATTTGGGGCTGGCATCCTCATTCTTGCCTGTCCACTTGATCAGCTCTGGCGGAATCTTCCAAGTGACCAAACTGGGTGCAGATTAGGCATCCTGAGGCTTGCCCCCACCCCCCCACCCCCCCGCCCTTTTCCACAGCCCCCTTGCTCCCCCAGCCTCTCTTGGTGGGCCGTAGGCAAATGCATCTGGTCCCCAGCTGGGGGCAGCACTGGTCCCAGCACTGGTCCTCGGCAGCACCGGGGAGGGGGTGGTTTATAGTATAGTGGAAGCCCTGGGGGGTGTACTCTGTCCAGAAAGTGCCCAGCCTCTACCCATACATCATCCACATCCAGACCTGAGGGTTTATTCTTGCAATGTGCTGCTGCCTCTTGCCCTGAGCACCCGGGACGGGCTCTGCGACTGACTCCTTGTGGCCCCCGGGTGGAGGGCACTTACCCCGAGGCTGCTGCATGGCGCTTCACTAATGCTTCCTCACCAGTGTCTGCTCAGTGTCCCCCCCCCCCCCAGTGCCCCCCGTCCCTGCTCTCCTGTCCCACTACCACCTTGTCTTCTACCAAGAGAAGGGGTGGGGACCACCTGCACCCGCTGCCAGCCTGACCACGGGCTCTGGGTGACATTGCTCTTTTAGCTTTGACTCCTGGCTTCCCTGCCGAAAGCAGGCTTCAGCCAGAACAGGAAAGACATGTGCTTTCCGGTTTAACTCGTGTCTGGTCGGCTGATGGGAGGTTGTGCTGCTGGGGCTGGAGACGTGGGGTCCAGTGGCCGCAGTCAGCAGACCGGTCCTTCCAGCGGAAGCTTGGGGGAGGGGCACATGCCAGCCGCTGGGAGGGCAGCGCCTACGACCTCGAGGGCCTTCCCCGTAGCCGCTCCCCGTCTCTCTTGCTCTCTGCGGGCCAGCGGACTAGCCTGGGACCCGGCAGAGAGCCAGGAGCTGTTGGCTCGTGACCGCTGCAGTAGGAGCTGTCACAGCTCTTCTCCTGGTGAAAGGTGGCCGAAGGGGATAAGTCCCTGCGCAATGCCAGCCTCAAGGGCTTGGGGGACTGTGGGCCCCTGGCCTGGCAGGGAGCCCCCTCCTCAGCTTGGATGTAACTCCCCAGCAGGCAGGTCTTGCTCCTTCCCGGGGTTCCCCCTGCCTCCTGATTGACTCCCGGCTTCACTCCGGAGCCTGGCTTCCTCCCTCCCCAGCCTCAACAGCCTGAGCACCTCCCAGTCCTGGCTCCCGTCCTCCCCCCGCCCTCCCCCATTTCTCTCCCCTCCCCCCCCCATCATGCCTTCCCCCTGTCCTCCCGGCCATTCCAGGCTCTCCCTTCTACACAGCGCCACCCTCCTCCGCCGCAACTGGTTACACCCTCACCGCCACACACACCCCCTCCCTCCCCCCGCCAAACTGAGGCTGAAAAGAGGAGAGGGAAGCCTCGCACACACCAGCCTTTGCTATCTTGATCCTGCGAGGAAAGGGGCTAGTTTCCACAGCCCCCTGTCCCCCCATCTCCAGCACCCCACCTGGAGCGCAGGCTTAGAACCCCTCATTAACCCACCCACCCCTACAGGCGCGGGCTACCCGCGCCTCCCCTCCCCACACCTAGGCACACAGGCCACGTCCCCTGGTCAGCCTCCATCAACTCTGCCAGTAATCGCCAAATGCCAACATGATTCTGATGAACGTAATTTGGGATCATTCCAGATGATTTAGACCTAAGTAAAAACTCCTCTTTGATGTGCTTGTTAAACCCATTCTCATTCTCGGGCATGAGGCCATTCCTCTCTCCAGGTAACTCCAGGGCGGGGAGCAGGAGCCCACTGGCTCAGTAGTGATTGGCCTCCTGTGTCCTCAGGTGACCTCACACAAGGGACGTGTCACCCCGTGACCATCAGGGGCCCCCAAAGTCATGGTTTTGTGCAGACTTCCTCAAGGAGACCCCCTCTGCCGACGCTGGGTCCCTGTGGGGTGTCTCCTCCAGACGGCCTTGGGGTGGCTGTATGGCTGGGCCACATGTTGGACCCTCCGGCCGGCTCTGAGCCCTGGGACCCTTAGGCCTCCCCGCGTGCGTCTGCTGAGCCTCCCTGAAGCACTAAACCCGTGATTCCTGCTGTGCCGCCTGACTGTCCTGCTCGTGTTGCTTTGCTCTTTTCGGTAAAGAACCTAACTGTCCAGGACGTTATGTGCCCAGGCGCAGCCTGGCGCTTCACTTTTCCCGGGTCGTCGAAGTGCCCTTCCCCGCTCGCTGACCATCGTTGTTCTGCTGTAGGGGTGCTGGGGTTTGTGAAGCTTCTCCTGGGAGAAGGTGCTCCTAACCACCCCACCCCGCCCTCTGCTCTCAGAGGCCCAGCAGACATGGCTGTCTTGCTTTGCCAAGATTTTTCAGATGCTGCACACACGGACCCCTTCTTTCTTTCTGTCCTCACTGAATGTGATCTGTCGATTTCATGTCGGGAAAGAGAATGATCTTTTCAAGTGTGTTTGCCAAACCAGTGATGTGGGCCCTGCCCCAATGGGGAGGTAGCCCTCTATTTCTCTGAGGGTCCTTGTCCTGTGGGATCGAAGGCACTCCATTTATTTCACTCCCAGGGCAGGGCTGGCAGAATTCCAACACATTTTCCCATCAGTACTAGTTCCTCGTGGCAGACCGGAAATGCTGTCCAAGCAGGGCCTGCTGCTTTTCATTGTTTCATTCCCAACAAAATCAATCCTGTTTTACTCTCTCTCGTTCTCTCTCCCCTCCAGGTGCAAATAGTCTACAAACCAGTGGATCTGAGTAAGGTGACATCCAAGTGTGGCTCCTTAGGCAACATCCATCATAAGCCAGGTAGCTCTTGTAAAAGGCAAGACGGGGCGGGGTGGTCAGGGGCGGGGCCGGCCGGGTAGGGGCTTTCTCCGAAAGTGGCTGGGAAGGATGGATGGGATGGGCCATCAAGGAGAGTGTTGGGGGTGGAGCTTGCTGGGGCCTGGGAGGTGTGGCTCTGTGTGTAGCTCCTGGGCGGGGCCTGGCTGCCCTAGACAAGGTAAGAAGGGAAGGCAGATGCTGAGCTAAACTCCGACCAGCAGCCCTCCAAGCGGGCTGCGCACAGGGCCTCTGAAGCTGGGGAAGGACCTGATCTGGCCCCCGAAGACTGGCTCCATGGATTTGGTCCCCAGTTTGGTCCTCAGCCAAGAGGAGGGACATTTCACCCACGGCTCCAGCTACAACATGGGACTCCTGGGTCATGGCCATGCCCCTGACTAAAGGATACTGTGGAACTCTCCATGGGCACCCTTCCCCTCTCCATCTCATGCCACGCAGAAATTGGTGCTGCCTGCAGATCTTTCTGCAACAGTGGAGACGTTCTGTACCTGTCCTGTTCACTGTGGCAGCCACTCGCCATATGCGGCTGTTGAGCATTTGAAATATGGCCAGTGCAGTTGAGGAAATGAACCAATTTTATGTAATGACATTTGAGAAATTCCATGGCTGTCCAAAGGTTAGGTCTTGGCGCTTTCACTTCTGGTCCCAGGCTCATTCCCTGATCTGGGAGCTAAGATCCCACAAGCCGTGTGGTGCAGCCAAAAAAATTAAAATTTAAAAACAAATAGAATTTAAGTAGCCACTGGCTACCATCTTGGAGAGCCCAGATCTAGATTCTAACTCCTGCCTGAGAGTCCAAAGCAGGGCTTCTCCCTTAGGTCTTCTCCAGGGCTTGAACCATTACATTACTGCAGGGAGAGAGATGGTCAGAAGTGCAGTCTAGAATGTCATTATTTTCTGTCTCGGACATTTTGGGGAGTCGAGTCTCTCTGCCTCTCCTGGGGCCACCATCCCATCACACTGTGGAACAATTTTATTGAGTGGCTTTATCCTTCCAAAGAAAGTAATGTGGTTCATCTCTTCTCAGGTCATGTCTCCCACACTTGTACAGGGCATCAAGTGTCTGAGGAGGGAGGAAATGAAGGGTAAATTTTGCCCTTCAGTTTAATTCCGAGGTCTTACAGGATGTTGGCATAAAAGGCTCAACTCCTTGGAAGCCAACCAATTTAGGATTTAGAATAATTTCTCTTGAACTGAGCTGTCCTTAACCTTTGCACTAAGGAGGAAGAGTTTGCTGAGGTAGATATTTGATGTACACCCTGATTAGTGAGATAAAAGAAAAAAATGAAGATGAAGCAAATTGTTTTCAAGCCCTTTGGAAGGACCTACTTGTTCTAAAAGCTGGTCTTAGCTCCTCCTCAAGGTCAGCGTCTGCATGCGGTCACTGGCTTGGCCCTCACTCAAGGCTCGGCACCCTTTGTGTGTTGTGTTCCAGGAGGTGGCCAAGTGGAAGTAAAATCTGAGAAGCTGGACTTCAAGGATAGAGTCCAGTCGAAGATTGGGTCCCTGGATAACATCACACACGTCCCTGGCGGAGGAAATAAAAGGTAAAGGGGCCGGGGCAGAGGCTCTAACAGAGTCCAGTGTCTCGGAGCAGGAGAGCTGAGAGTCCCGTATTGACTCAGCTACTTGCAGGGCTCCACCTGGGTTGCCCTTTGCCGTCCTTGGGAGCTTTAACAGCCTTGATGCCAGGCCCCACCTTGGAGATTCTGACTAGTTTGTCTCAGGAGCCATCTGGGTACCTGGAGTGGAGCTTTTAAAGCCCCCAGGTGACTCTTGAGTGCAGTGAAAGGTGAGAGCTACTGCCCTCGGCCCTGTGGATGGCCACACCCCCAAAAGGAAGTAGCCATTGCCAAAGCCAGCCTCAGTCACCAAGAGCCAGTCATGGGAACATGACCTAATTTTCTAAATAGGTCACTAGGCAGTTAGAGCCAAACAGTGATGCTGGAATCCAGGTTTCAACAAAGCCTCTGCAGGTGTCCATGAGGAGGCCACTGGACCAAGAACCTGGGTGTTCCCCATGGTTCCTAGAAGCCCTGGGTCTGGATGTCTGTGTGCAGTGGGGGCTGGGGAACCCCAGTGCCTCCCTCTGGGCTCATCACTGAATTGTGTGGCGGCGCTTTTTCTCTTCATAAATTCAGCAAAATGCCCTCTGGGGTTTCCCGCCCATGCCTGCCCTGAAGTTCTGCAGGTGGTTTGTGTTCCAGTCTTCAGTGCCTCCCAGCAGCTGACTGAGGAGGACAGAAACCAAGACCCAGCCCAGCGGTGCAGTGCAAAGGGCCCCCACTTGTTGGAAGTGGCAGCTGGGCTAAGCTTGGCGGGAGCCGGGGTCCACATGCAGTCACCCCCTCCTCCTCCTCTGATCTGGGCCGACAGACACACCTGCCTTTGTGGTGAAAGCCTGGCTGCGTGGTTTCCGAGCAGCACTTGCTGCCCCTGTGTGTGCTTAAAGCAGCGGTTGGCACTGATGACCAGTGATGGAGTCCCGCGAAGGCTGAGGGAGGCTGGGGTCCTGGTTCCCCACAGGTCTCCCTGACCGTCACACTTTTACATACAGGGTGCCTGGGTCTCCATCAGAAGTGAGACCCAGGGAAAAGAGAGGGTTTTTTTGCAAAAGGCCAGCTTGTCTCTATCGCTGCCACGCCCTGTTTAACACGGGACTTCCCTGCCCTGGGGAGCTTAGTGAAACTGCCTTGCCACCCGGGAGAGTCTGACTGATTATATATGGAATGAGTGGGTAGGTCTGGATGTTGGTGATTCCGGGTGAAGGAAGGCCTCTACTCTTGACTGTGGAAGCTTCTCTTTCTGGGGAAAAGCTCTGGGCTTGACTCTGCTTGGAGGCATGACCCCCGGAAGCTCTGCAAACCCTCTCAGCCTTAGGTTCTCCTTCAGCAAAACGGACGGAAACATCCCCATCCCAGAGACCAGAGTGAGGCAGGGTCCAGGAGGGTGCCTGGAGCTCTGTAGTCATCAAACAACACGAGTTAGACTCAAATCCAGGTCTTGACTTCTGTTTTCACTCATCTCTGTGATGCCTCAGAAAGGGAGGGCCCTGCCCACTGCCAGGAAAACACTGTCCTGGCCCCAGAGGGTTTCCTCGTGTTCAGTCCTATTTCCCTCTGTGATGAGCACCACTGCTGACAAGCGGTGGAGTGCAGGAGCCCCGCCACCCGAGCTCCTTTCAGCTTGGGGAGTTTGGGGACATTCCCAGGAGGCTGTCACATTTTTCGTAAGAACATAAATGTACATAAAAATGGTCTTTCAGTTACAGTAATAAGAAAGAGTCCTTTTTCAGTCACCCAAAATAAGCATATAGCTTAGATGGGAGCCTGATTTTTCTTTACATTGAAATGCCCCTACAATAGGGGCTCTTTTCTTGGGATCCGGGACTTCTGAACTTGTGGAAAGTTGTCGTATGTGTGTGAGAGCAGGCAGGCAGGTGTACACATCTTCCTGGTCTCACCAGATGCTCATGAAGGTCTTGGGTTTGTGCTAAGTCACTTCAGTCATGTCTGACTCTTTATGACTCTGGACTGTAGCCCACCAGGCTTCTTTGTCCATGGGATTTTTCAGGCAGGAATACTGGAGTGGGTTCCCGTGCCCTCCTCCAGGGGATCTTTCTGATCTAGGGATCAAACCTGTGTCTCTCAAGTCTCCTGTATTGGCAGGCAGACCCTTTATCACTAGCGCCACCTGGGAAGCCCCCAAGGAGGTCCTAAGACCCCAAAAAGGTTGAGGAGTACTGTGTCCATCAATTCAGAGCTCATCAGGAGAGAATAACTATGTACTGCTCGACATCTCCAGCTAAACTGTCTGCTTCTGAGCTTTCCAGGTATCCTTTGGAGCTAAGACCTCCAGGTCAAGGATGCTCTACTTACTTTTTTTCTTTATTTTTAAATTGAAGTCTAGCTGATTTAGAATGTTGTGTTAGTTTCATGTGTAGAGCAGTGATTTAGTTATACATACCTACATATATTCTTTCTTGGATTCTTTTCCTTTATAGGTTATTGCAAAGTATTGAGTATTGTTAGTTCCCTGTGCTAGACAATAGGTTCTTGTTGCTTATCTATTTCATATGTAGTAGGGTATATGTTAATCCTCACCTTCTGATTTATCCCCCTTCCCCTTTCCCCTTTGGTAACCATAAGTTTGTTTTCTGTCTGTGAGTCTCTATTTTGGAAATAAGTTCATTTGTATCTTTTTAAAAGTTTTATTTTTTTGTAATATCATTTTTTATGGTGGTGTGCCAATCTATGCTGTATAGCAAAATGACTCAGTTATATACATACATCCTTTTTTATTGTATTCCTTTCCATTATGGTTTATTGCAGGATGCTGAATAGAATTCCTTATGCCATACAGAAGGACCTTGTTGTTGATCCATTCTATATATGCTAGTTTGCATCTGCTAATCCCAAACTCCCAATCCATCCCTCCCCCACACCCTCTTGGTAACCACAAGTCTGATCTCTGTGTCTGTGAGTCTGTTTCTGTCTGTGTCTGTTTTGTGGATGGGTTTATTTGTGCCATGTTTTAGATTCCATATACAAATGATATATAGTATTTGTCTCTTTCTGACTTACTTCACTCAGTATGATAATCTCTAGTTTCATCCCTGTTGCTGCAAATGGCAATATTTCATTCTTTTTGTGGCTGAATTCCATTCTCACATCTTCTTTATCTATTCATTTGTCAATGGACATTGAGGTTGTTCCCACATTTTGGCGATTGTGAATAGTGCTGCTGTGGACATAGGACTGCTGGATCATATGGCAACTCTTACCTGTAGACTTTTTGTTGATGGCCATTATAACTGGAGTGAGGCGATACCGCATGTGGTTTTTGACTTGCATTGCTCTAATAATTAGCGATGTTGAGCACCTTTTCACGTGCTTTTGGCCATCCTTGTCTTCTTTAGAGAAATGTCTTTTTAGATCATCTGCCTAAGTTTTGACTGAGTTGTTTGCTTTTTTGATAATGAGTTGTATGAGCTGTGAGTATATTTCAGAACAGTGCGCTGCTTTGATCAGGGCTCCGTTGCATCATGCTTTCTGGTACACCTGCCAGCGCTGCCCACAGCAGCTGCCACCTCTAGGGTTCATCAGTCGTTGGCAAAGGGGAGGAATGCGTTCGGCTCAAAGCTGGATGGCTGGGGATCTGGGCCCCTCCCTCTATCTCCTGCAGCCTCTCTTTCCACACTTTCATCTGCAGTCTGGTGAAGTGCATGTGCACATCAACGCAAAATGCACGTGCCTTTTAAGCTGCTAGCAATCCCACTTCTAGGAGACACAGTACATATGTGAGATGATGTGAGTACAAGGTTATTCAACATTTTTCACACAGCATTGTCTGAGAGAGCAAAGGTTGGAACAGCCTAAATATCTACCCACAGGGGAGTAGATACATTTTGGTACATCTGCTGCGATGAGAAAGCACACAGCCTCAACAAGCAGTGAGGGAGCTATGCAGGGACAATGCAAGGCAGAATGCAAAGCATGTGGATACTGGTGCCCTATGTATGCATATATGTACATGTATATGTTTTTTTTCCTCACACATACATGTTTGCATGTGTGGGCTATTCCTAGAAGGGTACACAAAACCCCCACAATGGCCACTGCTTCTGGAGAGGGGGCCTGGGGGCTGGCTGGCAGGTGACTAGGATGCTGCAGCTTAGCTGTTGGGAAACCATGAAGCCGTCGTGGCTACTACGGCTCCCTCCCTCCCAAGGCCGGCGGGCGGTCACCCGACCCAGCTCTCCTCCTTAGCCTGCCTGCTATTCTCCCGGCCCAGCTCTCCTCCTTAGCCTGCCTGCTATTCTCCCGGCCCAGCTCTCCTCCTTAGCCTGCCTGCTATTCTCTTACAGATCGAAACCCACAAGCTGACCTTCCGCGAGAACGCCAAAGCCAAGACCGACCACGGGGCGGAGATCGTGTATAAGTCACCCGTGGTGTCGGGGGACACGTCCCCCCGGCACCTCAGCAACGTGTCCTCCACCGGCAGCATCGACATGGTGGACTCGCCGCAGCTCGCCACCCTCGCTGACGAGGTGTCCGCCTCCCTGGCCAAGCAGGGTTTGTGATCAGGCCCCGGGGCGGTCAATACTCGTGGAGAGAAGAGAGAGAGAGAGAGTGTGTGGAAAAAAAGAATAATGCTCTGGCCCTTCGCCCTCTGCCCTCCCCCAGCTGCTCCTCACAGATCGGTTCATCGGTTAATCACTAACCTGCTTGTCGCTCAGCTCTGGCTCGGGGCTTCCAAATCAGTGACCGGAACAGAGCCAAGTTCAGCTTTCCAAATTGATGGGTGGGCCAGTCCTAATAAAGTATTTTTAAAAACACTCCAAAAGGGGGTCCCACCCAGAATTTCCTTGGGCAGTTACTTTGATTCTTTTTTTTCCCCTCTGAGTGGAAGAGGGAGAAGGGAAGCTCTGAAAGCTGCTTCCGAGGGCTCTCCAGGCCTGGGGGGTGCCCCATTCTGGGGGTGTCCCCGAGGCAGCAGTGGCAACAAGGGACTTGAAACTTGGCGCATTGGTGGAGCCACAGGTGCACGGGGCGCCTCGGGAGCGGGACGGGGGGCGGGGCGGGGCGGGGCGGGGCGGGGCCTGCGGGGGGCGGGACGCTGGGGCCTGCCTGCGGGCCAGTGGGCGGGGCACAGCCTCCCCGCCCGCCCGGCCTCGGGCCGAGCGGCGTCCCGTTCTTGGCGGCTCGGGGTCGGCGGAGGCCTACCCTCTGCGGGGGAGAAGGGACGGGGCAGAAGGAAGGTGATGGGAAGGACGTCGTGTGGGTCACCTCCTTGGAAAAAACCACCGAGCATTGGCCTCTTCCTTGCTTCTCGCAGGGTAGGTGGGGGCCCCTGAGCTGAGGGGCTTCCCTCCGCCCCCTGGAACCCCCGTTTTACTGAGTTCTTAAGGTGGGAACTACAGCCGCGTTTTTGGCCACCTCACAGATCTGGGACTTAGGGCTAACCAGTTCTCTTTGTAAGGACTTGTGCCTCTTGGGGGCACCTGCCTGTTTCCAAGCCTGGGCCTCCGGTCCTAAACCTCTCCTCCTTCCCACGGCCACGCAGCCCTGCGTCTGCCCCCACCACGCCTGTGTGTCTGCCGTGCGGAGCCTGGTCACTGCCTGTCCCCTCACCACGTCACGCTGTCCCGAGTTCCCCGCCTCGCCACCCACCCCTTCTCGGTAATGGACATTGTTCCGATGGGGTGACACCTGCTCGATACCAAGGGGGAAGTCAAGGAGGGTGAGGTCCGGACACTGGGAACCTCCATCTCTCTTGCATCCAGCTGTGTCCCTCACAATGGCCCCCACGACCTTACTCAGTTCCCTGCCCCCACCGCCATCAGTCACAAGCCAGGGTGGGGTTCGCAGTGACCCTGGATGTTCATGCCTTGTCTGGGCCCGGTCCCTGTCCAGTGCCGAGCTGGCAGCAGACTGGCCGTCCCAGATGCCTGCGATGGCACTGGGGCAGGCGGGTAAGGGCCCCAGGGCAGGACCACACCCCCGTTGTCCCCCACTTCTGCCCCAGCTTGTGACTGCCAGCCTCTTGGAGCCCAGCCGCTGATGGACCCCAAGTCTGTGTCATCAGCCCTCCGCACCCCATAAAGGGAACGTGCCCCCTTGGAACTGGTTCTTCCCTGCCGTGTCCCAGCGGGAAGCAGGGTGGTCTGTCCTGGAGCAGCTGAACATATACATAGATGTCGCCCCCCCTCCCCATCCACACCCTGTCGCCTTGTAGTCTGATTTGTCTGTTTATGCTTGGATTCACCAGAGTGACTATGATAGTGAAAAGAAAAAAAAAAGGACGCATGTATCTTGAAATGCTTGTAAAGAGGTTTCTAACCCGCCCTCGTGGGAGTCCTAGGTGTCTCTCACCCCACAGTGGGGACTCAGATCCAGAAGGCCCATGTGGCTCTCCCAGTTGATGAAAGATTTCCGTCAGCATTGGGGACCCAACAGAGACCAGCTCCTGACACTGGGGAACCCTCGGCTGTGAACACCTGAAGCCCAGGAGAGGACAGCAGCTCCGGTCCCCCCTCCCTGACCCGGGGCTCCCTTCTGTCAGGCGGAGGGCACGTGTCTTGCGGTGAAGATGGCCCCAGAGAAGCCCCCATAGCAGCCCTGAGAGAGGGTTGGACAGCTCCCCTGCATCACGAGTGCCCACCCCTCAGCTCCAAGCTCTCCCTCAAGGATAGTCCAGCCGCCCACCCAGGGCCCCTACGGCCACAGCAGGGCCTGGGGTGAACAACCGGCCCCAAGGGCCCCAGCTTCCTGATGCGGTGACAAGACACAAGACACTCGCCGACCCTCTCCTGCCATGGGGACAAGGGAAGCAGCCTTTGTCAAAATCTGCTGTTTAAAGGAAATCTCAGCCTCGGTCCAGGCCTGCCACTTGTAGTGTGGGGACAGTCAAAGGCAAGCCTGTGGGGCTGGGAGGGTTAGGAGTCCAGGGCTGGCTGCTCCATTTGGAATCAGAGCATTCCATGCTAGGGATCACATGGGCCCCAACGTCCCCCCGTGAGGCGCTCGGTCCTCTGAGTCCCAGCTGGTCTTGGAAGGGTTCTGAAGGAGGAGGAAACATGGTGTAAAGATGTGAGAGATGTGGCCCCTCCTACTGCCACCGATTTTGGCCACACTCCTTGAACCTCTCCGTGCAGTCTCTTGTCTGGCTTTCCAAGTACTTCCTTCCCAGAGGGCTCTGGAATCGCCAGTGCAGGAATCAGCCTGAAGATCGTGGTTTAGGTTATCAGGTCAGTTGCTGGCAGGGAGTCTGCAAAGGGATGCTGGCTTGTAACCTTAAATGAGGACAATCCCCCAGAGCTGGCACACCCCTACCCCTCTTTCCTCCGGAGTCGGTGTCCCTCTTCCACCTGGTCCCTTCAAGCTCTCCACTCACTTTATCAATAATTCCATTTAAATTGATTTCAGTGGTGAGACCGTATCCTGTTTGCGATTGCTTATTGTGTTCGAGGGGGAGGGGGAGGAACCTGTAAGATAGTTAAACCACTGGGCAAAGGGGTGCAGTAGTCCAAAGCCTAGTAACCCTTTTTCTTCGTGACTTCTACCACGGGTGCCAGAAGTCCCTTGAGATTTCACCTTCCCACTGACAGGTGCCACAGGCTGCCAGCTAGTTCTTCCCGGCCAGGTGGTGGGGTTTGTGGAGGAATCGAGATACGGTTGCTCTGTCCTGCTGCCCTTTTGCAGGGTCCCAAGCCCACAATCCTGCCTCCTAAAGCCGCTTTGAGGCATCCTTTCCTCAGTTATTGGCACCTCCGTGTCACTTTTCCCACCAGCTCCAGACACACAGTCTGTACTTCTAACAGTTGCTAAGATCTCGTCACCCTTTATCTCTGTCCTCCGAGGACAGCAGAGAGAGGCAGGGATGAGGGCAGAGGTGGAGGTCATCGGCTTGTCCTCTCTACAGAAGTGTGGCTTCAAGAGACTTCTGGTTTCAGTTTTTAAAAGGGTTTACCCTGGGCACCGACACTGTCTCACCTCCTACTGGACTGAGCCCTGTGAATTTGCAGTGTGGGGCAGGACAATTTCTGGCACTTGCAAGTCCCACGATTTCTTTGTCCATTTTGAGGGTGGGGGGAGGGACATGAAACCATCTTAGCTTAGCTTCCTGTCTGTGAATGTCCATATCGTGTATTGTGTGTTTTAACAAATGATTTACACTGACTGTTGCTGTAAAAGTGAATTTGGAAAATAAAGTTATTACTCTAATTAAATAAGGCCTTTGTGTATGGATTTAAAGGACCAGAAAATGATGTTACAATTTCTAAGTCCCTTCTCAGCCTTTGGGAACTTAGCCCAGGATCTGGATGTGAGGATTTACCAGCTGGCTCTGGGGCCCTGAAGATGAAAGGACTCTCAGGCTTGTTCATTTCCAGTTGATTTTCTCATTCTGGTGCTGGCAAACCATCCTGGTCCAACACAAAGGGCAATGAATACCCTTGTGGCTCAGTTCATAAGGCTCAGCCTATAAAAGACCCAAACCACGCATTCAGACCTGAGAAGGCAGGGGTAGCTCTGCGAGATCTCTTGATCCCTGGAAATGAGTGGAGAGGCCTGGGGCTGAAGCAGGACACTGACTGGGCCAGTCAGTAAATGAGGGGCTCTGGTTCCTTCCAGGATCAGAGCTGCTCTCCTCTGAGCTTCATCTCAGATGGAGAGTGCTAGATCTCAATTAGGGATCCAAATAGCCCCTAGTGAGGCTACAGAGGAAAAGAAAAGCAGAGCAGAACTCAGTGTATTAATTATTGTTCCTTAGTGATTATGTCAAGGTCATAATGCTCAGGCCTTAGATTTGTTCACACAGTTTCAAAACAAATTATCACTTTTCTCAGCTTTTCTTAACATGCTTTAGCCATTGTAGACAGAAGCTTAAGTACAGCAGATCTTAACTACCAACTACAGAAACAGCAACAGGGCAGCCAAAGAGAAATGCTGCTTCAGAACTGGGGTAAAAATAATACACACACACACACACACACACACATAAAACACTCAAGCAGCTTCATTGGCTTTGTCAACCTGATTGCTGTGAAAAGGGAAAAAGGAAGCAGCGAGAGAACCAGGCCCGCCCAGTTACTCATCTTCTACAAAGAAAATCAAAACTTTTCTTCTTTCCTCAGAAGAAAGCTGCTGAGAACCAGCTCAGGCTCTGTGCAAAGTATATTAAATCCTCAGTGATCTCAACCCCAGCGGTCAAAAGTGAGATGTGAAATCTCCACTAGAGAGCAATTTATTTTCTACTTTTATTATTTTTGGCTGTGCTGGGTCCCCGCTGCTGCACGTGGGCTTCCTGCAGTGGCGTCTCTTGCTGCAGAGCACTGGCTCAGGGTGCTGCTCAGGCTTCAGCAGCTGTGGTGCACGGGCTTAGTTGCCACTTGGCATGTGGCATCTTCCCGGATCAAGAATGAGCCCATGTCTCCTGCATCTGCAGGTGGATTCTTTGTCACTGAGCCACCTGGGAATCCTAGAGAGCAATTTAGAATAGATTAAAAAAAAAAAAAAAGCCACACAGCCAGCTGGCCTCACTAGAGGTAGAACATGAAAGCCCGAGTATAGAAACGAAGAGCCTGCGCGCCACAATGGAGACCCAGCAGAGCCACAAAAAAGAAAAGGAAAGAAAGAAATGAACTTAAAAAAAAAAAAGCAATGGGTCAATTACTTACATCCAACCACCACCACCTTTCCTCCTGACATCTCTTACCCCCTACACCCATGAAAACCCACATCCCCCCCTCTGGTGACTGTCAGGGAGCCTGCCTGTACCCAGAAGATGGCATGGAGCCTTCCCAAGGTTCGGCTCCAGTCAGAGCAACTCCGCCAGCGGGGCAGGTCCTTACCACCACCATTACCAAGTCCAATGACAAGAAAGGCCTGGCATACTACGTTCTGTAACTTTTTTTATTATTTTTTTCAATTTTTCCTTCCTTTTTTTTTTTAAGCACTAGTCTGTGCTTTGCGAACAGAATCAAGACATTAACAAAGATCAGCTTCTCTGAAGAAAAGCATTTCTATAGAACAAAGACAGCTACATGTTTCGCTGCCAATACACAGCTCAAAGCAGGAAAAGAAAATATTTACAAAATACAAGTTTTTTTCCATTTTTGATTTTTTTTTTTACAATGCTAAAAGGGTTATTCAGAATTTTCAACCTTATAAATAGAAGAAGCACTTTATGCATAGGGATATGGTGCATTATTGTTTTTTTAAAGAAACAATGACAAACCCTTTAACTTGCAAACAGAATCAAAAAAAAATCACTAATGTTGAAAATTGTGAAAAAACCCCAACATTAAGCAGTTTGTCTACTATTTTTATACGATTATAAAATGGCGCAAAAAAAAAAAGTCCTTATTGCCCCCTTTTGGTGATGTGATCATAGATGAGACAGGCACACGGTTAAAACGGGGTGACAGGGAGTGACGGGAACCACAGCAAGGACCAGACAGTGTTCCACAGGCAAAGGAGCTCAAGAGAGGAAAGGCGGACAGACACCGACAAGGAACCGGACTGGCAGAAGAGGGGGATACAATCAAATGACTCCGAATGACCCCATCAGTGAAAACGATTACAGAGGGGGCGATGGCTGCTCATTTTCCAGCCTCCCTAGAGTCAGAGGAGCGGAAGACCCTACACCTTCACAGACCAGGGTAAGTGGGAAAAACGTTCCAAGGGGAAGGACCACATGTGTGGGTGTGCGTCTGGTGTGGGGGGAGCATATGAGGGGATTGGGAAGGATGGGGATCCCGAGCAGCTGCAGCCAGGTTACTGCAGTGAAGGAGTCAAGACAGGGATGACTGAACGCAGAGGAAACCCTGGTAGGTCTCCAAGATCTGGGGGACAAGGGGGAGGCCATTCTGTCAGCTGAGGGGCTGAGTGGGAACAGCTGGCAGGGCCGGTCAAGAGGCTCTGGTTGGGGTGCTCCAGCACAGTCGACCAAGGGGACCCAGCTGGGGGCCAGAGCTGAGCCAAGCCACAGAGGGGCAGGCCAGCAAGAGCCCAGAGCACACTGCTCTCCCCAACCCTCACCTCAGGGGGCGACACTGAGCTGGAGAGTCCTTCCCCTCTGCCCACCTGGCTGTCCCACCCTGCCCACTGGGGCGAAGGAGAGGGGTGACCATCCGACATGGCTAAGTCCAGTGATTCAACAGTGCAGAGGAGGTGCCAGGCTCAGGCCAGCAGGCTCTTATCCTGAACTTCTGTTTGCCAACTGAAGGAAGTGCTCAGGCGTGTGACAAGAAAACATGGAAACCAAAACAGAACAAAAATCAAAACAAAACAAAACAAAATACCAAAGTAGAATCTAAATTCCTTAAATTCACTAAAAACTGTGAAAATTTTCGGCATATGATGTTTGAATATCAAACGCAGAGATTTCTGAAGCTTTAATGCCAATAGTTAGTGAGTCTGTTTCGATTCTCATATCCCACTCATCTGTGAGTTGGACGCTGAGCTGTGACTGTGGCCGTCAGATGCCGACTCTTGAGGGGAATGACAGGAGGCGAGGTGGGCACCACCTCTGTCTCCCGGCCAGTCTTGTTGCCCGAGGTGCGCCGAGTGCAGCGGGGTGCCCGCTCCTGTGCGTCCAGTTGGTCCTCACTCTCCGCCTGGGGGCTGTACGCCAGGGGGAAGGTCCGCCGCTCCCATGGCTGGACGGACTGTGGGCACACAAGATGCCATGGTGAGGCCTGGCCCCAGGTCCGTGAGCTCTGGGGCAGGCTTGGGGAGGGTTCTCAGAGTGGGCACCCTTGTAACAAGGGCCAGTGTTCCATGGCACCTTCAGAAGGTAAATTCAAGTACAGTCCCTTGTCCCCTTCAAACTGGGGATGAAGGGGGGGTGGCCCATAAAATGAAGGTCCACCTTGAGCAGGTACTACCCCCCAACTGCGCCACCTGCCGCCCCCAACCCCATGGAAAGGCGCTGCTGCTCACCTGCTCGTCCAGCCCCAGCTCTGGTGTGGAACAGCGCGTGTCTTCGCTGGCCAGGTGTCGGAGGGTGTCCCGAGCCACGGGAGTGAGGGGGGCCGAGTGCAGCTCCGGGCTAATAGGGCTCCTGGGGGACTGCCCATGGGAGAACTCCGACAAGGAGTGACTGCTGCTGACGTCCGGGGAGGCGGGCTGGGGGGTGGAGGGGTTGGCACTGCCCAGTTGGGGTGTTGTCCGTCCATCTGATGACCGGTAAGACCTGTACCCCAAGAAGAGCAATCTGAGTGGCTGGTGACAGGGTTTCTTGTATATTCATTTTTGGGGTTGGGGAGGTGGCAGACTTTTGTCTTGCCAAAAAAGCCAAAAGGTGGCATGTCATGTCATGTATGACAAAAGCCTCCTGACCAGCAGAGCTGAGGCAGACGGACACCAGCAGTTCGCTCCTTGGAACCACAAACTCGCTTCCCCCGTCACTGTGCACAGGGGCAGGCACACACTATGGGCAAAAAGCAAAAACAAGAGCCCTAAACCCTTCTGCTTGAGTGCCCTGAGGGCTGCTCACTGCAACATTAAAGGAGAGAGAGCAGGACAGTTCTCCCGAGTCAAGCGGGACCACAGAGCTGTGCATGCTCCACTGTCCACAGAAGGTGAGCTGTTCGGAGGCCACCAAAGCTCCTCCGATCCTATCACCACACGCCCGATCGGCCTCCAACCTCCCAGATGGCCTACTCCTGGAGTTGGGACCCAGAGTTTGTCATAACTGGACAGTAACCACTCGGTGAGGACCCAGCCTTTGACTGCTTATACCCGCATTGGTCCCAACAGACACCAAGGAACTCGTGCATTCTCCACCACTGCCAGTGAGGAATAGGAAGAGCAACCAAGTGACAAGCCACGGACACAGCTCGGGCCTGAGCTCCCCACCAACCCTCCCTCCACAGGCCCTGGGGACATGCACCCGCCCCCATCACCTGCTGCCTCGCCGCTGAGGTGGCACGCTCGTGGTCCACAGCCACCGAGCCCTCTCCATCTCCTCACATTTGGCATGCAGAGCGGCAAAGGCTGCGTCAGACAGGTCCTCGATCTGCAAAAGAGCACATTTGTGGACGCCCTCTTTCTACCAAGAACTCATGTTTAAGTGCGGGTAGATCAGTTCTAGAAGCAGCACACCGCTGGGCCCCAGCCCTGACCCCCGCATACAAGGCTCTTCCTGGTAAGGACAAGAATACAACAAAGCCTGCACTTGGCACCCACAGGTCTTGAACTATCTGCAGTGTGCGCGCAAGAGGACCGAACATGCCATTACCTCCTCGTTCTCCTCGTCAGGACTCCCCTTCAGAGACCGAAGATCAACCTCCCGCCAGCTGCAAGATGAAGAAGGCAGAATTGTGAGAATGCAGGCAGTCATGCCAGAAACACACACGTGCGAGGGAACGAGTGGTCACCACCTGCTCTCACTGGGCCTTCTCAGCCCTGGGGCACTCTCTTCATCAGAGGCCTCACACCCGAAGCCCACAAGGGCCAGGAAACAGGGAAAGTGGGCTGAGGGTGGGAGCAGAGCTGGGGGACCGACAAACTCAAGCAGAAGAACCTGTTTAAAGGGGACCAACGCTACTTGGCACCAACTGGTTGCTGCCACACGGGGATGCATAGACAGGGTTGCCCAAATGTTTGATTTGTCAACAAACGCTAGAAATAAAGATTCCTATGTGAAATCTTGCTTTGATGCTGACAACAAATTCAGTATTTTAAAACACATTTGTATGCATCCAACAAAACATGTCTATAGCCAGTTTGTGGCCTGTGGTCTGGTTGGCACACATATAATGAATAAAATTATATATAGAAATAATTTCACTCTGATGCCTTCTCTTAATGACATGAGCCAAGGCTAGGCCCCACAACTCAGTGACTAAGGGACAGGGAAACGGCAGTAACAGGGAGACCAAAGAGCAGAGCCGATTGTGCAGGGCTTCTACCTGGGGGTAAGGATTTCCTTGTACTGGAGCTTCTCTACACGGGTGGTTGCAGCGACAGACATTGGGATGACAATGTTGTTAATATCGAAGGAGCTTTCTCCCCTTCTCCTCCTTACTGGCTGCTGTAAGACAAAGGCAAGTTTAAAAGGGAGGAACAATTCTACACACATCAAATTCTAAACCTGAGATTTAAAACAGGATCACCAATAACCAAGCATCTGGGTCCCGGGGGAGGGCCCAAGCAGGGGTGCCAGCAACTGCCTGCACTGGGGGATGGTCTCCCAACAGCAATGAGCTTAGGGCAAGTACCAGGTGGGGCCTGAGAAGGACCTTCCCTTCCCAAGTCTCACTGGCCACCCCCTTTATTCATGTGCTCACGTGAAAGGAGACCTCTACTCAGCTTCACAGAGGGTATCCTGGCGCCTTGAGACAACTGCCACAGTTTAGACTCCTCCATACATCTTTAACAACACCCCCCCACCCCAAAACCTCCTGTTTCCCCCTATTAGCTCTATGGCATAGACCCATGGTGGAAAAAGCAATGCTTAAGCCTAGAGGTAACTCTCTAGACTAAAAGATGAACTCTTCCATCCTGAAAGATGCCCCATGGGAGGCTGAGCTCAGTGGATCTGCTAACCTTGGTTGCCATGAAAGCACTTCCTTCTCGCAGATCTGAACTCTTCAGCTAAATCTGTGCCCACCATCTGCTGAACTCTTATGTGATTTCCCCTTTTGGCTATTATTCTTAGGGAAAGAGCTGAGAGTGTTCTAGCTGTATCAACAGAGAGGAATGGAGGGAAATGGATGAAGAGGCCTTGGCTGTAGAGCTCACACTCCTGGAGAAAGGAGATTCACTCCTACAGGAAGTTCAGATCAAACTCCTGGTAAAGAACACTTAATAAGGATCCAGTATTAGGGAGCAGGGGCGGGGCCTTCTGCAGCAGCTGGGAGACTGGAGGAGGAATCGAGCAGGGAGCCAAGGGCACGGTTTCTTAGATGGAGGGGCAAGTCCGAGGGGCTGCCTGTGCCCAGATAGCAAACACCCTGCCCTGAAACAGAGACTGGCAACTGAGCTGTGAGAGGCACACAGGCAAACAGTGGATGACAAAGTGCTGCCATGGCGACAACACAACTGCCAGGACCTCAGAGGTTACGCTCAACTCAAAGCACCAGCGCGGCCAGCCCAGAGGGAAGGGTCAGTGATGGGCGTTCATACCCAAAGCACCAGCGTGGTCAGCCCAGAGGGAAGGGTCAGTGAGGGGCGTTCAGACCCAAAGCACCAGCGTGGCCAGCCCAGAGGGAAGGGTCAGTGAGGGGCGTTCAGACCCAAAGCACCAGCGTGGCCAGCCCAGAGGGAAGGGTCAGTGAGGGGCGTTCAGACCCAAAGCACCAGCGTGGCCAGCCCAGAGGGAAGGGTCAGTGAGGGGGCGATCAGACCCAAACCACAAGTGTGGCCAGCGCAGTGGGAAGGGTCAGTGAGGGGCGTTCAAACCCAAACTACCCTGTGTGGCCAGCCCAGAAGGAAGGGGTCAGTGAAGGGGGGCTTGGGGGAGGCTGTTTCCCTCCATTTCCTATTCCTGGAAGGGGGTCCATGACCAATCCATCCGATCATTTCAAGACCTTCTCAGAGAATGCTGAAAGGCAGTATTTTCTGGGCCAGGATCTTAGCAGCTGTCACCTATGATTTCAGGTTATCACAATGTCTTTTTCACCTCAGTTTCCTCTGCTATCAATGAGAACAGACTGTCACTGACTTCACAAATTCAGGGTAACTGGCTGACTCAAACAGCTGAAGAGACTTGCAAGCCCTGCCTGGCTGAGGTTCAGTGGACTCACCCCCACAGGTCTCTGCCACATGTCTGCGGAACTCAAACACCCCACTGCAGGAAGTGCACCCGAAGGAACCTCAATAGACAGCTTTCCCTGGATTGTGGTCAAGAACAAGTGTGAAACTGCTGGCAGAAGCAGGTATGTATTTTCCCTGAATCTCTTTGGCCCTGCTGTCAGTACCTTCAAGGCAGGGAGACAGGAGCGGCTGTGGGGTTCAACAGCCCCAGCCCCACCCCACATGCAGATGCCCCAATTCCAGAAGACACTCACTTGGTCTAACCTATGTTCTGTTTAGGACCAGAGGTGGAGGGCAGGTGATGAGAATGAGAAGTGGTTCCCAAACCTGGCTGCCAGAAAGTGAGGTGCAAGATGATAATTTAAAAGAGAAAAAATAGTTAGAAGAGATGGGGCCCTGAACCTATCAAATCAGAATATCCAGGGAGTCCAAGAAGAAGAAGAAAAAAAGGCCACAGAGGTGATTCTGCTGCACCCGTCAGCTCATGTGGCTTTCTGCAGCAAGCATGAGCGCACAGCCCATCCCCCTCCTTACTCCTCTCCAGTGTCCTGTAGTTTCTCACCTTAACTGTCTGGCCTATCACTCTTCCTGCTATTAAACAAATCCAGATTCTTCAAACAAAACAAAACAAAACAAAACACACAACCTGGCAATGAGAGCCTCAAGGGTCAGCACAGTGGTATGTACAAAATTGATGCTCATTAGACAGTAAATAAAAATTTCAAGTGATTCAGGCCTAAGTTTACATTTTCCAGGCATGAGAAAGCGGCATGTGAAAAAAACACTGAAGTTTCACCAAGTCCTGGATCTGAGAAAAGAATTCCATCACAATTAGTCTCTGTAAAATCTTTTGTTTTTCTGAGATCCCTGCTAATACATACCTGGGCTTACCACAGAGACTACACTGCTATGGAGATAAAACCTGTGGGTGTGGGAGGGGATGAAGGGGGGAGGAACAAGGTCATCTGGGAAAGACTGTCTGATTTTTAAGAGCAAAGACAGAATGACATGAATTCCCACTTGATCGCAGAGCCTAGTGAGCACATTCTGTTGGCTTTGAAGTTTCTTGATGTAAGCTCTGAAGGGCCATCAGAGCCCCTGCCTAAGTCACCTTCGCTATGCCCCAACCCAGGCTCACTCTGTGCTGCACTAGCCAAGAGAGCTGACTCTGTGGCCAGACTGCTGGGTTGGAATCCCAACTGTAACCCTGACAGGTCTCCTCACCTTATGCTATTCACTTAACCTTGGAAAGCCTCAGTTTTCCTGCCAACAAAATGGGAATCTTCTACACTACCTGCACCTTAAAGGGTGTTACAGGTTGAATGCGGTAACACATATGTACCTAGCACAGACACAGCAAACATTTACAGCAGCAGCATGCTATTATTACTACCTCCATCATTATTAGGATGATTACTATATAAAGGACCCTTTTGGTGGGCACAAAGCAGCTGCAGGTGTATATGTTTTGTTCAAGGAGGCACATTCTGAGGAATGAAAACATCAGAGAGTATTAACATGACTGTGTGTGTGGGATGGTCGTGCAAACTGCTTTCGGGGTGGAGAGTGGTAGGTACCACAAAAGCTGATCAGGAGCCAGAGAGCCAGCCACTACGAGCACATGTGTCAGTCCTGCCAGTGTGGCCTGCTGGATCTGTAATTCTGCTCTGCACACCTAAAAACAGGCTCCACATCAACCTTCCCTTCCAAGCACCCAGTGTTTATTCCCAGCATTCCAGCTCCACTCCCCAGAAGATTAAAAGCAAGGAAATCAAACATCTCTACGGCCCACAAACCCCTCTTCTGCATCCTCCTCTCATGTTTATATTTCCTCAGGCCAACGGAGTTAAGTCATGGTACTGTGGAATTCTGTGCGAAACTTGGTACCACGTATCTTGAACAGCCACAGATCACGCAAGAGTTTGTTGTCTCTGCCTCAAGCTTTCTATGGCTGGCTCAGCTCAGATCCATCTCTACTAAGAACACTCAAGGAAAACAATGTAATGGAAGATTAAATAGCACCACTTTGACTTAAAGAGACACACAAGTCAGGATGAGCTAAGTCCCCATAACTGCCCTGGCCCTCACGACCCTCTTTCCACACTGTCCTCCAGACCCACTGGAGGGAGCTGTCACTGCAGAGGGGCTGTCTGGCCCACTTCACGTGGGTACTTACAGTCGTGCTGGCTGTGACCTGTGGGCTAGAGCTGGTGGGTGCAGAGGTGTCTGAGGAGGCGGAGAGTTGTCGCACCAAGGGACTGTGTGGTGGGTGGTGGGTGGCCGCCAAGTAGCTCGAACTGCTCATGTCTGTGTGATGCTTCAACACTGCAGAGGTCAAAAGAAAAGAGGAATACATGGCTACCTCAACCTGCTCTACTTTCAGCACAAGTGAGGAAGGCCAGCAATACTCAGTAAAGGCAAAAATGCTTTCTAAGCCTAAAGGATAAAAAGATGAAGCAAACTGGCTGATGGGAGGCAGGGGTGGCAGAGGCTGCTATAGCAGTTAAGAGTGACCTATACTTAGAAGCAGCTGGACCCCTCTACTCTGCCTTCCTAGCAAGTGAAGGACACAGCTAGGGGCAGTTACAGGAAGCCCAGCTGCCCCAGAAAGCCCTGCGCAGGTGCAAATGCAGGCGGAGGTGCCGGGCCTGGCCCTACCTTCACTTCTCTCAGATGAATGGTCTCGCAATCTCATTTTGCTGTGGTTTGGGTCATGCACGGGTGGCGGCGGATTGAGCAAGCGCTCTGCTTTTGGCGCTGTCACTCGATCCACCATAGGCACGGCCCCCACATCGTCTAAGTGCTGCCTGTGGGTCCTGTCGGGCCGGGTTTGGTGATGGGACAGCTCTGAAGAGGGGAACAGAAAAAGAGCTGTGAAATATCTTCTCTCAACCTTTTCTAATTTGAGTTCCAAGCTCTTGAATTGTCTCTAGGTCAGTGACAGACACCCAGGGCAGCAGGACAGTCCTCTGGGACTGAAGCTCCTAGCAAGCAACACACTGGCCAGGCCAGGCCAGGGAGCCCACCAGGCTCTCAACTGGAGAAAAATGTGACACCAGACTACAAAAGACAGCCAGCCCACAGATGCACCCAATGCTATGCCCCACTTGGCTGTTCACTGAGCCCCAGAACACCTGATGTCTGGAACAGCTTTCACAGTCCATCCCAGAGCATCCAAAATGAGCAGAAAAAGACAACTGTGGGCTGATCTTGCATCTGTCAACTGTCTCTCCCAACCCCATCACACTGCCATGGCCATACCAGTAACCTGAGAACATCAAAGGAACAGAAAAGTAACTGGAGGACTCTACGGACCCCTGAAACTTACTGGCTGTTGTTAGGAAGGAGTTGACCAACTTGTGCCTGTCTTTACGAGTTGGATCTGGCAGACTGCCTGGCATGGGTGCTCTGTGCTTAAGTGAAAACTTTTTTGGAGGTTTGATTTTGTCAAAAGGCTTGTTCTGCCACTGAGATTTCAGCATGCTCTGGAAGTGCAGGCCTGTGGGAACATCTGCAAGAAACACAAAACGCCATCATCAGTCCAGACCCACCTCATATCCTTCTCTTATGTGTCCAGTGGTAGGATGACTGCAAGGGACAAGCACTGTCATGGGGAAGATCTGTTTATTGGAACATCACTGAAGGTCCCACTCTTCTACTCACAGGGAAGTCACTGCTGCCTTTTATTTTCAAGTTCCAAACAAAACCAAAATCTACGATGGTCTTTTCTTTGTTCCTGTGTTCTGCTAAGTCTGTTAAACTCTATTGGTTTGAAAGACTGATAAACACCCTGTTCTTATTCTTCTAGAGACTGAAACATTTCAAGGTATTTCTTTCTTTCAACATAAATTTAATCAGGACATATATTCCTTCAACAACTGTTAATTGTCTGCTACCTTACCAGGCAGTGGACTGGGCACTGCATCTTTCCCTAATAGGAATTAGATCATTTCCCCTCCTTCCCTATGCGGGGATTATCTAGGTTTTCAAGTGGATGAACTAATACTGAAATATCACAAATTAAATCTTTTAGACTTTATTATAACTTCTACCTTTTGGGGGAGTTCTCTACTTTTTCTTGCATCTTTCCATTTTGTTAGTTTCCTTTTTATTTTCCTAATAATGTGGACTTGAGTTTCAGTAATTTCTTTAGAAAGAGCATTTCAAGGTTAAAACCAGTTTTCTCTCAGATCCTTAAAGCTATTAACTACAGTGTCACCAGTATGATGGAATTTGACTCAATCATTTGTAGGTGCTCTGCTTCTTCTTTTAAGCTTTTTTTTGGGGGTGGGGGGAGCTTGTTGTGATATTATATCGACTCAGCCAATTTGGGGCAAACTCCAATACCAGATCTTTCAATCTGTGAACATGGTATTTCTCTCCATTTTATTTCCTCTCATCAGCATTGAGTGGTTTTCATTGTACAGTTCTTATACACATTTTGTTAAATTGACTCTTTGAGTACTTCATATTTTTGATGACTTACAAATGATAATGTCATCATTATCACTTTTAAAAGTTGTTTATAATTGCTTACTACTAGTATGTAGGAGAAGGCAATGGCACCCCACTCCAGTACTCTTGCCTGGAAAATCCCATGGACGGAGGAGCCTGGAAGGCTGCAGTCCATGCAGTCGCTGAGGGTGGGGCACGACTAAGCAACTTCACTTTCACTTTTCACTTTCCTGCATTGGAGAAGGAAATGGCAACCCACTCCAGTGTTCTTGCCTGGAGAATCCCAGGGAGCCTGGTGGGCTGCCCTCTCGGGGTTGCCCAGAGTCGGACACGACTGAAGTGACTTAGTAGAGCAGAGTACGTAGGAATATAGTAATTTTTAATATAGTGGCTTGCATCCTGTGATCTTCTCAAATCTATTAAGTTTTGTTAGCTGTTGTGGAATCCTTCGAATTTTCTACAACACAAGTATATCATTTACAAAATGCTGCTTTACTTTCTTTCCAATCTGTATGCCTTTATTTCTACATCTTGCCCTATTACTCTGTCTAGAACCTCTAGTGGCAATCTGAACTTTACATTTTCCTTTTCTAGTCTCATTCTGAAACGTCACCACCAGGGATACAGGTGGGTCTTTCTTCAGGGTTCTGAAAAATTTCTCATGGTCCTTTTACATCTGAAGATCAGCACATCTAGCTTTAGCTCTTAGTTCCTCCTGGGAATCAATCATTAACCACCTGAGGCATACTCAAAAGTCTCAGTCCCTGAGTCCATACTCTATACTGTAGCATAGAATGAAACATCACTGCATTATGGAAAAGGGTTAAAAATCTAACCTAGCTGTAATTCAGAACAAGTCCAGATCTATCACCCAAATGCACAGGTCCCATTCCTGTTTTTCTGTCCTTTTTCAGTGTGGGCAAAGAACCATCCCCCTACCGGCTGCTACCTGACAAGAGTTTACTCAAAAGTATAGGCTTTGGGCTCCTTTCTTCTAGTTTTATTTCTCTGTAGTTATCTTGCCTTCCATCTTTCAAAAATCACTACAACCTCTGGCATGCCTTCTTTTTCCAGAATTGCTTAATATTTATTATATTTAATGTACTTAGGAATTCCCTGGTGGCTCAGATGGTAAAGCGTCTGCCTATAAAGCAGGAGACCTGAGTTCGTTCCCTGGGTCAGGAAGATGCTCTGGAGAAGGAAATGGCAACGCACTCCAGTACTCTTGCCTGGAAAATCCCATGAATGGAGGAGCGTGGTAGGCTACAGTCCATGGGGTCACAAAGAATCGGACATGACTGAGCGACTTCACTTCACTTCAAACACTAACGGGGTTCTGGCTCCTAGGGAGAGTAGAATACGTGCTCAGTCTGAACTAGGAGGGGGTGGGGGGGCAAAGAAGAGGGGGGCGAGTGAACATTAAAAAAACCCATCATACTGTGGCTGGTGCTGTTTATTACTTCACCTTCATAACAATTCCATGAGGCATTACTATGCTTCTTTTAATGATAGAAAACAGATTTAGAAAGGTGAATTAACTGTCAAGGTTACACAGTTTAATAACTAACACTGTACAAGCTCAGTCGTGTCTGACTCTTTGAGACCCCATTGACTTCAGCCTGTCAGGCTCCTCTCAGCTCATGGGATTTTCTCGGCAAGAATACTGGACTGGGTTGCCATTTCCTCCTTTAGGGGTTAGAAAAAACAAGCAACATTCAAACTCAAGTCTGTAAAATCCTAAAACTCATACTCTTAGCCACTATACCATAAAATTATTCTTTGGCCCAAAGAATTAATGCTTAAGTGTGTTAGCTGCTCAGTCATGTGCAACTCTTTGTGATCCCATAGACTACAGCCCGCCCGGCTCCTCTGTCCATGGCATTCTCCAGGGGACCTTCCCAACATAGGGATTAAACCTGGATCTCTTGTACTGTAGGCAAATTCTTTACCATCTGAGACACCAGGAAAACCCAGAGAAAGGAGCAGTTTAATTCTGAGGTGGAATCTGATAGTTCTCAAATTATTCCCAAGGAAGTGGAGAGTATAGAATATTTTTCAAAAGAGTTCTGCAGTGTAGCAAAACTTAACTCTTTCCTATAGCACAGACTGTGTATTTCATGACAGTTCAAAGAATAAGACACATCTCTGGGAACAGTGCTCTCCTGAATTTTTTCCATAATCATTCTTTGTTTTACACACTTAAAAAACAAATTCACCTATCATAACCCTTAAAATAAATGATCAACCAGCTTTCAGCCAGGCTATCAGAGCTCACTGTACTCCTAGCCCTTAGAGCCCGCCCAAGCCTCATTATCTCACACCCCAAAGGTCAAATGTTAAAAAAAAAAAAAATATCCCACAAAAGAATTGAGTTTAGAGGTATTAATCAATAAATTTAATTTAGGGAATTTTAATTAATTAAAAATTCTTTGCTCAGAGTGGTTGGGGAAAAGGGTGTACTGGAAATAAAGCACTGTCTACAGAAATTCTGAAACCTGGGCTGAGTTCAAAGGTATAAAGAAGGCTCAAGAAGTGGGGGAACACCTTTTCTATATCCCAGGACACCTCCTGGGATATAGAAGAGAGTTACTCCCACTTGGCAAAGGTTGGTTTTTCTTATTTATATGGTCTTTTTGGGGGCTAAAGCACATGGCATGTGGGATCATCTTAACCACTGGACCATGAGGGAAGTCTGCATAGGCTGTGTAATGGGACTACAAAAGCATAGTAACTTTATTCCTCTCGCTCTTTTACAGTGCAAATAAATAGTCCTGGACACAGGTCCTGGTTCCATCACTGAGTAGGAGGCTAGAACAAGAACAAATCACTTGGCTGGGCTTCAGCATCTTCATCTGTAAAATGAGGCAGCAAGATCAGATCAGGACTGGGGATATCCCAGCACACATGCTCTCTCTCTCTCACCTCTTCTGTCTGCTGCACGCACAGGCTCATGGCAGTACTCACTCTGTTGTAGACCTTAGACCCCAAGACCTTAGACTTGTCTCAAATAATTAATTAATCTAATTATAAATCAAGCTCACTAAGCACGAGAGAAAAAACATTTGTTATTGCTAGACTAGATGACTACTGCACCTCTCAACTCTAACACGTTAAATTAATGAATTTTCAACTAAAACTCCACTCCTAACCCTTACCCCACCCCCATTTAAATCCTCAGAAGTAAAAACTGGCACAAATGTAAACCATTACCTTGTGCTCTGGAGATGGGTATTAAGCAGAACCAAGAGCAACTTCCCTATAAAACCCACTGAATAAGCTGTTAGGGATAACAAACTGTTTATGGGACTTGGGCTACTATATGTTGCTAAAAGTCTGCTGTGTTTTAGCAGCTTTCATATAAAAGTGAAGAGAGACTCAGTTAACGCCCCCAAAATCAGTGAACAAAAATGGTCTTTTAGGAACTGCTAGTCTGAGTTGATGCTCTGAGTAATAACACCTGGGATCCACACAGAGCTACAATTCCGAAAATAGACATAGAGGATCTGAAAGTAAGCAAAAGAAGAGTTATAAAAATGGAAGAGAACAATAGTTCAGCTAGAGGACTCCACACATTTCACACCTGCATAGGCAATGGCCATTAAAGTGGTATTAACCAGACAAGGAGGGTACAGATCCTTAACCAGGTCAATGACAAGAAACATTAGTTTACCATTTACCAAACCTTAGTTTACCATTTCCTCAAACAAAAAGAAGACTTTCGCTTCAGGCCAGGCAGAGTCTGACATTCCATGATCCACCATTTTCTCAAGCACACTTTCTCATGGTGGTCAGTCATGCTCACTTCCTCCTCCTGCTGGTAAGTTCCAATAGCCTCATGGATACAGCTAGTTGTCTTGGCAAGCTCTCTCAAAAAGCAGAGCTCTTCAAGGCCAGCAGGTGGTGCTCTTATTAAGCACAAACGTAAGTCAACAGGCTCTTCCCCAAGGTTCAGTTCAGTTCAGTTACTCAGTTCTGTCTGACTCTTTGCAACCCCATGAATCCCAGCACGCCAGGCCTCCCTGTCCATCAGCAACTCCAGGAGTTCACTCAGACTCGCATCCATCAAGTCAGAGATGCCACCCAGCCATCTCATCCTCGGTCATCCCCTTCTCCTCCTGCCCCCAATCCCTCCCAGCATCAAAGTCTTTTCCAATGAGTCAGCTCTTCGCATGAGGTAGCCAAAGTACTGGAGTTTCAGCTTTAGCATCATTCCTTCCAAAGAAATCCCAGGGTTGATCTCCTTCAGAATGGACTGGTTGGATCGCCTTGCAGTCCAAGGTTATACATCCTCTGTTTCAAGCTAAGGTTTAGCTGGCTTTGATTAAATGAGGTAATAAGGAAACAAGCTCCCGTTTCTGGAATACTGAAGGGTTGAGCGAGTGAAGTCGCTCAGTCATGTCCAAAACTTTGCAACCCCATGGACTGTAGCCCACCAGGCTCCTCCGTCCACAGTATTTTCTAGTCAAGAGTACTGGAGTGGGTTGCCATTTCTTTCTCCAGGGGATCTTCCCGACCCAGGGATCTAACCCAGGTCTCCAACATGGCAGGCAGACACTTTACCTCTGAGCCACCAGGGTAGTACTAAAGGGTTATCACACCCTAATGTCTCCACCTTCCAGCTAGGGAGCAGTTCCTAAAATGAATGGGAGTGGCTAAGGTGTGGAAGATGGGAGATGAACTCTAGGATTAAGAGCTGCAATTGGTTCCCATCCCAACAAAGTACACAGACTGGCTAGGGAAACATCAGTAAAACTATAGAAAATGAAAAGTTGGAAGTCCTGCCATCTTTAAATGTATTCTAGAGAAGAACGGGGTGGCCCAGAGGTCAGGTTTGACCCACACAGTATGCTGACTGCTAGTTTTCACTATTACTTACTATTATACACAAAAAGATCTGGGGAATCTCAATATTTCAGGAGACACTATTCACATCTTCATGACCCTGGCAATCTTCCAGTTTACAAATGTGGCATTCTGTATTCTGAGTGTGGTAGTTGTGTGAATCAAGTAAAAAATCCCAATAGTCACAATATTAGACACAATAATTAGGTCCCTGGGTTGAGCCACAGAAAGTCTACTGTATTCATAGGCAGATATGTTAATACTCGACTTGAGAAAGTAAAAAACAAAACAAAAAACCCACTATTCTTCTTTACTGTCTCATAAAGAGAATGACCATCTCTCTTGTCCAAACTCCAATGTCATAATTAGGATATGTGTGTGTGTTTGTGTGTGACTGACACAAGGGACAAAGTGGGGAAAGGCAAGAGTGGGGAAAGTGGGGAAAGGAGGTGGGAAGAAAAGACAGAGACAGACAGGAAAATAAAGACCACAGGACTACAGAATGATGGAACAGGAGATGCCAGGCAGGTGTTTTGGGCATATTTAGGTGATGGGAGAGAGAATCCACAACTATACAAGGTAATACTGTTGAGAAAGAAATGATCAACATATTTATCAGCTGATATTGATTCAACAGGCAAAAGATCTTATCAGACCTTAATATAACTATATAGGCTTCAGGTTTCTTTATTCAAATAGGAGACCATGCAATTCAACACTGTAGTCTTAAGAGAATAACTCAACAAATGTTCTGGAGTCGTCTTGGTGTCTCTGCCTGAAGCTGCAGCCTGGAAATGGGCAGAAATCTGACTTCTCTTAATAACCTGGCTGGGGAGAAGCATGAATTATAGTGAAAAGGAGGACAGGAATCAGATTACTTGGGTTTAAATTTTGGAGCCTGCTACATCAGCTATGTAGCCTGAGATAAACCACAACTTCTCTAAGCCTATTTCTTGATATGTAAAACTGAAGTAACTTTACAAGATTACTGAGAAAACCAAATGAGACAAGAATAAGAGAGGTGGATATAAACTATAAATGTTATACAAATATTATCTTAAGTTACATGAGCCATAATCCAAATGGCAGGAGAGGGTAAAAGTCAACGACTCTGGAATCTGAAGCACAGAGGAAAATGTTTTAGTGTTTTCCATTCATTATGTTCTAAAGTGTATTTACTGCTCCGCCACTCCTGATCTAAACCCTTGCCTAGTTTACTGTTCATATGTTTCAAGTTTTCTAAATATTTCCAATAAGTCACATGGCAGCAAGACTATTACACCATGCCTTTTCTTACAGTTGGAGGGAGTTTTAATAATAAGGCTTGGGGAAGCTAACAGATTTAGATGACCAAGAAGGACAAAGAGTCGGACATGACTAAGCAACTTCACTTAATGTCTGATCAACTGTCAATTACAAGAGGGAATTTTCTAGGATAGTTTATCAGCAATGACTGCTTTTATAAATAAAGTTTTATTTAAACAGTCACACTCACCTCCTTATACATAGTCTACAAACTGGTTTTGTGCTACAAAGGCAGAGCTGCCTAGTTCCAACACAGATTAAACCTAGACAGTATGATCCATAAAGCCCAAATTGTATCCCTTTAAGAAAAAGATAATATACCACTCAAGCTAAAAACCTGATTTTCTTCGCATACCACTAAGTAAATTTTACATCCAACATAATTCTCATTCCCCAGACCCCAATTTTTGTTACCCTCCTTCCAAAAACGTGTACAAACTATCTGTAAGGTGCTATGAGGGACAGAGTAGGGAGAGAAACATAGTCCCTTATCCTCAGAGAACTTAAGTATTCTGGAGGTTGGGGCCAGATGGGGAGATTATTTGCAAACCAATGAAACCAATCCAAATTATGAAAACATTGGCTTCTGTAGTCTATAGTGCAGTTTTCAACATTTTTGCTCATGAACTCCTCACCATTTGAAATGTAATTTTTCTTATAGATTTTTTTTTCTGGCCACACCGAGAGGCTTGTGGGATCTCAGTTCCCTGACCAGGCACTGAACCTAGGCCCTTGGCAGTGAAAGAGCAGAGTCCTAACCACTGGACTGCCAGGGAATTCCAACATGTAATTTTTAGAAAAATTATAAACTCAGGACAATTATAGGCTTCCCTGGTGGCTCAGTGGTAAAGAATCTGCAGGACACACAGGTTCAATCCCTAGTCTGTGAAGATTCCACATGCCACAGAGCACCGAAGCCCCCCATGTGCCACAACTATTGAGCCTGTGCTCTAGAGCCCGGGAGCCTAACTACCGAAGCCCACACTGCTCTAGAGCCTGTGCTCCGGAACAGGAGGAAGTCACTGCAGCGAGAGGCCCGCAGACCACGATGAAGGGTAACATCTGCCCACAGCAACTAGGGAAAAGCCCACACACGCAGTGATAAAGACCCAGTGCAGCCAAACATATATAAATAAATTATATATAAAGAGAAAGACAGTTTTCATATATAATAAAAGAAACTAAAATACACATTAAAGATACTTTATACCAACACCTGGCATGTTAAAATCTGTATCTTCAATCAGACTTCAGTCACAGTAAAATCTAATTTCAGTTATAAGTTATTTTTAAAATTTCAATACTGTATAGTTGATGTGCAATATGTTAGTTTCACATGTAAGTTATTAATTCTAAACATGTTATTATTCTAAAGTAACAGAAAAAGTAGAGGATCTTGCCATACGTTATATACATAAAAATACTATACCTCCATCTTCATTATTTATTCAAATTTCCTTTTACTTAACTCCCACAGGATTCTTCTTCAGGAGCCATGAACTCTGAGATGGTTCCTTTGGTGTCCCCTACCGCCCAAGATTTTTATACTCTGGGGGATGAGGAAGACCCACAGCAAGACTCAATATGGGTAAGAGGAGTGACTTTCTTTTGTGAGGTGGGAGAAAAGCAATTATGAAAAGGGAGGTGGAAGAGAAAATCAGCAGACACATAGGCTTATCAGGTACACCCAGCACCTGCGAGCTCTGAGGCTCTCTGCTTGCGTACACCTGAGAAGGTAGTCTCGTAACCACAGCAGGTACACCCCCAGGATGAAGACGTTCTCCAGAACATCGCTGCCCATGCTGCTGCCCATCATAACACAGGCACCTGCCTCACCCTCACCACCTGAAGCCTTAGGACGAAAGCACTTAGCAAGCTGTAATGTTCTGGTTGAGGGGATCTGTTGTGCATGATGTGCAAAATCCTAAGAGAATACCCTGTTGACAGTAATACCTGGACAGTACCTGGACTGTACCAGAATCGTGGCCAACTGTCTTTCACTTTGAACCCTTTAAGTCTCACTCATTAGACTTCAGGGAGCCTTTCTTACCATCTGGAAATGCTAGAACTGGGTGAACACAGGAGTCCAACTGGGATAGGCGTTCCAACAGAGGGGCTTCGTAGTGGATTTCTGGAGGCATGGTGCTGGCACTGCCAGAGCCGCACAGCGCGCAGGAAGGGTTCACATCACAGCCAGAACGCGCTGTGCTATTCCGGTGAACCTGGGAAAAGCCAGAAAACACTCGATTCAGGGTCTGATAAAAACTCAGCTCCCCATTCAGTATTCCAAAGATTCAAAATTCCCTCTCTCTAGACACATGTATGATACAGTTAACAAAATGTTTGATCAGTTTGTTAAAAGATTTCCATTTCTCCAACATACTAACCTTCAAAGTAATTAAGTAAATCCACTTCTTCTCCAAAGAGATCTAATTATGTGAAGTCCATTTAAGTGCTTACTGAGAACACTTTACAATACCTGTATGTTTCTACCACCATGATGCTTTTCCACCGTCTGCTACAGTGATCTGCTTCAGATTTCTAGGTAGAACATGACTTGCCTTTTTCAGCAACTTCATCCACCAAAGAGTCCTACTAATGAATAACCAACCACACCTTTCCTGTTCTTTTCATATCTCCAAAAAAAAGAATTCCAAGAGGCCTGAAACAACATGGCAAGGTTCCCTGGACTACACTCATTAGCTGCTCTTTAACTTAGCCTGAAATCTACTGTTAAAAGCTCGTATTTAAGTAATGAAAATGAATTTGGTATGGTGAGTATTCATACCCATAGTTAATTAAATTAATTCCAAGATGATAAAAATCATTTTCATTAAACTTTTGTATACACGTGGGAATGATAAGAAATAACCTCCCTAGTTAAGTCCATAGTGAAAAATAAGTTTTCAAATGATGTAATTCTGTTTTGTTTTTAAATGATAGGATTTTTATAATTTTATGCTTTAAACTTCAGGTCATGCTAAATGCAGGATCCCTAGGTTCTAGTGTTAGGATTTGGCATTTGCCAAATCATGACCATGCAAAGTCACCCGGGGAAGCATGCAGTCCTAAAAGAAATGACTTGCCTATGGAATGACACTATGACATGGGATGCTAGGAGCAAGGGAGTATCAGAATAAAGACAAAAGGGTAGCATCGAAACTCTAACAACTGACAGAACTACATCTAGTTTCAGCACACACATGTCTTGAAAGCTGTTTACCTTCACAGACATGCACAGAAGAAAGAGAAATATGGGAACAATTCGGTCTTTATCAACCTTCCTCAACTGCCTCCTCCCTGCAGCGACATAGATGGGTTGTATTCAAATAAGGCCCTGTGAAGGTCAGACTGGACAACTTACACTAAAGTAAAAGAATTCCAGTAAGCAACAACTGTTGTCTCTGAAAGGAAATCACACCAACTAAACATGCACTTTTGGTAGACAACATTAACTGGTACTGTTTTGGAAAAAATACCTCTTGCAACCTACTTAAACCAGGGCTGAATTTCTGGGGGAGGAGATAACATTTTGAGGTAGAGAAAGAGGGACCTCCATTACCAGGGACAAAAACCAGAGATCACCAGTAGATGAACGGGAGAATTTAGGTAATTAGAATCCAAAAACTGCACCGAAACTTTAAATATTGACTAGATTAGAAAAATATATAAAAATCAAAACAAGAAATCTTAAAAGGGAGGTATATTTTCTCCTGAAGTAAACCATTACATGAACTAGCTCTCCAAGCGGGCAATCAGCAACATTCCATTTTTTTATGGTTAGAGTGTATCCCTTAAGTCATTAAGGGACTGGACGTAAAGTAAAAAGAATTCAACAAGAAAACCAAACTAAGAATAAAATTAAAGTAAAAGCTGAAATCACCAAAAGAAAAAATACATGACTGAAACAGCAAATTCAAGAACTGCTCTTTTGGAGTTTCCCCTTGCTCTTCCCAAACCCACCTCAAGAAAGGGGTAGACAGGATAGAGCAACTAATTACATAACTGTAAGACTGGCCTAATGAAGAGAAAAAGGGAAAGATGCAAACATGTAAGAACTTAAAAGAACTAGCTAAATGATAAACCACTTAAGCACTGGATCAACAGGGAAGTCTGCTAGTATAATTTATTAAAAGAAAATCTGGTGAATTTTTTGAAGGATAGTTTGGGCAACTTTAAACACACACACACAGAAAAGATGTCAAATTATACACATGGATTTTATTTATTTAAAAAAAAAAAAAAAAAAAAACCAACCCACAAAAAGAAAAACCTACCATGAGCAAGTGTGATTTACTCCTGGATATCAAAACTATTTGACATTAGTGCATCAATTAACACAATTTCACCCTGGCCATTCAATATTTCTACTTAGATGTCTTAAGAGGCAACCAAAGTTAAGTGACTTCAAAACTGTGCTCCCAATTCTTCTTTACTTTCAGTAGCTCAGTCTTAAAATCCCTGGACTCATCCTAAACTTCATTCCCTCCTCATACCCCAAAACCAGTCATGAAATACTGTCACCTCTAGCTTCTAAAAGTGTCCAAGATCTGACCACTTTATACCACTGTCAACTGCAGTTCTCACTTGGGTTTCTTAAATAGTCTCCTAATTGGTGTTCCTGCTTGCCCCTCCCTTCAACTATTGTGTAATCTTGTTTCACAACCTTAATCAAACCATGATGCAGTTCTCTGCTCAAAACCTTCTGATGGCTCATCTCACAAGGAATAAAAGTCAAAGTTCTTGCAATAGTACACACAAAGCCCTACACCATCTGTTACTTCTGTCTCTTCTCTGACTTCATTTCCCTTTCCTGCTTTTCTCCTAGCTCATGCCACCAGTTCCTCTGACTTCCCTGCTACTTCCCCAAAATGGCAGACAAATTTCCGGATCACAGACCTTTACACTTGGCCCTTCTATTAGCTCCAAGCTTATTCCCTCACCTCAGGTCTTTTCTCAGATGTCATCCTCTTAAAAAACAACTTTTATTTAGAAACATAAAGTGAGAAAAGAGTCTCTATTCTTGACTGTGACAAAAAAACACATTCTGGAATAAGTTTAACATTTTAGGCACAAAGCTTAAAGTTATTAATTTTTAATATGCTACAAATTGATCTATAATCAAATTCAATAGGCTTTTGGTACAGAAGGGAGAAGGGGCAAATGGAATTTAAACCAACTACAAACCAGGAGGATAAATGCTAAGGGGAAAGTTCCCAGAAAATTTCTGATAAGCAAAGACAGAAGGGAGTGATTTGCTGACCACATGTTAAAATATGAATCAGGGATATCAAAGGTGGGGTGGGGGAAGAAGCTGGATTCCTACTTCTCATCAAAATAAATCCCAAAGGTATTAAAAAGATTTTAAATTATGCTTATTACATTATTATGTTTTAAATTATTTATCAAATTATGTTTAAACTGTAAAAGAAAAACCATGGGGCAACATCTGTTGCCCCAACTACTGTTAAAAGTGTGAGCAATGGGGCTGGGCTGTTTGAGCCCTAACATTGCTACTGAGCTGTATAAACTTAGACAAGTTACTTAGTGGCTTCATTCATAATAACAGCTATTTATCTGACAAGGCTGTTGTAAAAATAAAAATCACTTAGAATAGTGTCTAGTCTCAACTCTGTTACTTGTATAGTCATACAAAACACACTATTTTCATTTATAATTGAAGAAGGGGAAAAAGGACATCAACCGTAAAGATCATTGATATTAAATCCTAGCTTTCATGTTACTTGTGTGACTCCTCAAATTTATTCATCTTTTAATAAAGGATCCATAATGCCAAATTTATGGGACTGTGAGAAATATGATTTTGCAAGGTGTTAAAATACTACACAAGTGCTAGTTAAATTAATGTATCTCAGAGTTTCTCACAAAAGCACTACTGACACTTAGAGCCTGATAAGGCAATCGGGTCAAGATTATTGAGAAACAGGTGGCTCAAGTTACGATGATCATTCTTAGTATAAAATTCAAAGCAGAGGCACCAATTAAATATTAATAGTGAGAAAGAAGAAATGCCTTAAAACTACATCAGTCAAGGTGAAAGGACTCAAGAGCAAGAGTGAAGAGGCTTCCATGAAACAAAATGTAACTAGAACACAGAAAATAATTTCAATGGCTTGAATAATGTAAATATGTTTTAATTTATGGCTTCATAATCACACACACCACCCCCCCTCCACAAAGACTTTATTGACTGTCCTTGGAAGACAGCAGGAAATCAACTTATTACTTGAAAATTGGTAGATAAAAGGATATCATCACGAATCATGCTCCCCTCCCGCCCACATCCCACAGACTGTAGTTAAGGGTAAACCAATTGTAGAAAAGGGCATTTTTCTCTTTAAAGACATAGTCTAGCTAATAAACAAAGAATAAATGGTATGAGTAGAACATTACTTCAACTCCTGATTCAACAAGGAGGTCCAGGCAATGGCCATTACTGATTAATCACACAAGAGAGACAAGGTATTACATGTCTTCTCATGTGAGTGCCCTTACCAAAACAAAAACCTAGATTTAAGTTTCTATATGAAGACTTTAATGCACTAAAAGTATGAGATTCAGGAATATACAGAGAGATGGATATAATGGTAAAATGTGGTCAATGCTAACAGTAGAATCTACGAGATATAGCTGCCCACTGCAAAATTTACACAATGATACTATGTTTGGATAGTATCATAATGAAATTTTGGAAAAGAAAACAATGACCCCACAGAATTTCTTCTAGCCATGATGGATTAAGAATGATCATGCTTATCTTTCAGCCATAAACTAGGAAACCAGACAACACACAGCTTAAGACAGAAACAAATTAGTTGGCCTGTGACTGTCCAGGCTTTCTGCCTGGAGGCACGACACAGATTGCTCAGCAGGTGAGGGGTTCCAAGCAGAGCGTGATGGTTCCACTGAGTTGAAGAAACAAACTCCCAGGCACTGCAGTGCAGAGGCTCAGGTGACGAATAATTATGCGGCAGAATTCTTCAGAAGAGGAAGCCATACAGAAAAAGAGCGCCAGAAATCACCATGAGATTCCCTCAGGTGTTCGTGGAATACTAAAAATCCCACGTACAGAGTTAAACTTCATCAGGTCAGGCGAAGATCCACCAAGGAGCTATGGACTGAACAGTTCCCAGAGCTCACAGTGGCAGAGAGACTTCCCCACTGGGACCGGTCAAGTGGCATGGAGCATTCAGAAAAGACCCCAGAAGACCCGGGTTACTCTACACTCTTCCTGCCAACAAAACAAAGACTCTTTAAAGGAAGAGAATATGCTTCAATCATGTAAAATTAAATGTCCAATATCCAAAAAAAAAACATTGTTAGATATGCCAAGAGGCAAGAAAGTTATACCACAGGGATACAATCAGAAAATTCTAAGTCATAGGATAAATAACTGGAATAACCCAGTTTTCTCAACAAATAAATTGCAAGGAAAGGGGTATGATGCATATAGCTTACTGCAAACCAACACTCTTACTGAGAACTACAACAGCCAGATTTAAAAGAAAAAAAAAAAGTAAATATAACTTTAAGATATGACAGAAGTGTTAAAACAATGACGATACTGAGGAGTAAAGATTCCAGAGGGGGAAGAACCACTGAAGTGTTGAGTTGCTTCTTTTTGGGGACAATGGGTGATTTCTAAGTGATGCTTAGAATCTGGTGCCCTGATGGAGGGTCACTTCTGGGTACAGAGAAATGAGCAGAGGTTCTGATGATTTTGTAGGGCTGAAGGGACAACTTTAGAGACTTCAAAAGCCAAATTCACAGTGAAAAGAAAGGACAGGAAACTACAAATGACATGTCAGGTGCTTCCATTCCTAAGGCATTTGGCGAATTCTGAAGCTGTGATGGGTAGGAGGCTAAAAGCTAAGCAGAAAGCCTCTGGACAGCAGAGAGTTTCTGACGGGCTCACTGAGGAGGAGACTACAATTAAGAGTTCAAGATACACACGAGGGCACTGGTCACTGAATCAGCTGGAAATGGGAAGAAGAAACAAGGCTGTACCTTAAGAAAGGACCACTTTTTATGTGACATCTAAAATGCCAAGTACACTGGTATTAAGTATATGCAACATAAAAATTAACTGTATGTGCACAGCAATTAAAACAGTAAATGCAAGTATATCAAATATTGAAAGAAAATGTACAACCGTCTAACCTTTTATTAATTTCCTACAACCATATGTAGTCTGCTTAAAAACAAAATGGCATCAGTAAATTAATGTTGTAAATAAAGTCACCATATTTTATATTTATTTCAGCATACTTAAACAAACGAAAAAAACACCTACTTCATCTACTCATGATTTTAGAATGAGATGTTAGGAAATGGAAAATGTTGGTCGGTAAAGGCTTCATTTTCAATTTCAGTATTGCCAAGTATCCAAACATCACCTACAAAGAGATTACAGAACAGAAAGCAGATGTTCTGAAATGATTCTCTTGGAATCATTGTAATTCATGCACATGCTTAATCAGGATAACTTTACCAAGGTTATCTTTATCGGGTAAGTTTGGGAAACAAAATAAGATACTCTTTTAAACAGAAGACAATTTTAAGTCTTTAATGTCTTTTATGAGTCTCTGAGTGGAAGACATGTCACGAGGCGCTCTCTGAATTGATTTACCCATCACATTACAGTGGTGCCAGATACCTCAAACTATCTACGAGCTCATCACTACTCGGAAATCAAGACAGTTACTACACCTGCTGCTAAATCTTGTTATTTAAGGGATCCAACCAGTCGGTCCTAAAGGAAATCAGTCCTGAATGTTCACTGGAAGGACTGATGCTGAAGCTGAAACTCCAATAATTTGGTTCTGGCAACCTGATGTGAAGAACTGACTCATTGGAAAAGATCCTAACGCTGGCAAAGATTGAAGGTAGGAGGAGAAGTGGATGACAGAAGATGAGATGGTTGGATGGCATCACTGATGCAATGTGTTTGAGTAGGCTCCAGGAGTTGGTGACGGATAGGGAAGCCTGGCATGCTGCAGTCCATGGGGTCACAAAGAGTCAGACATGACTGAGCTACTGAACTGAACTGAAGAAATTTATATACCACAAAGTTTAACAACTGTTTCAACATACTTGGTTTCCCCTATAAGCTAATGTCTTTTATTCTGTGTATTAAAAAAATTGTTCTGATGAAATTCCACAGACTTTATCACACTGCCAATTCTGAGATGCAAGAAACAAAAGAATTCACCGCCAAGGCTGGTCTTGGGATAACAGCCAGAGAAGTGGCAAGGAAGTTTAAAATCTACTCTGTGTTTTGTTGGAAAAAGCCAACTGCAAGAAGTGAAAGCCCAGTCCCAACCTATGTTCTTGTAAGAGGTCCAAATTTACCTGAATTCTGGAAGTCTATTCAGAAGCTAATGGAAAAACTGTGGTTTAAGGACACTTTCACAGTCCAGGGATCACAAGACTCCTACAGAAAACATGCCTCCCTGGCCATGGCCCCAGACGAGCTATGAAAAACACTGTAAATCATATAAGAACACAGAGTGTTATAAGGAAGTCACTATGTGTAGAAATAGGAAGAAGCGGTCTTCAGTGAACTAGAAATAAAAAATTAGAAAACAACTTTTAATAAGTATATTAAAAATTTTCAGTGATAGTGAGAGGACTACAACTCATGAGACAAGTACAGGATAAAAAGTTTCTAAAAGTACTTAAGAGGATGTTTTTAAAGGTAATAGGTTCTAAGGAAAAAAGTATACACTGAAATAAAAAACCCAACTGGTAAACAAAGCTAGTGTTCCTCCTGATGAAGAGGAGGAACAGTCAGAGAAGACTACATGAAATAAAGCATAGGAAGACAGATATGAAATTGCAAAGTATAAAAAGAAATGAAGCAATATGGAACAGAGAATGAAGACCAATAACAATACACAGACATTTATATTTAAAAAGAGAGAACAGAAAAGGAAAAATCGGAAGAAATAATGATTAGAAAAATTTCAAAACTCAAGCCAAATAAAAACTCTCAGAATGAGGGTGCAAAAATCAAGACCTAGTGGCTAAAAACCAACTCATACATCTAAATATGTCCCTGAATATTGAAAAACATAAGAACAAAACACACACACACACACACACACACACACACACACACACAACATTCCAAAGTAAGGGATTGGGGCAAAGATTTTAGTTACCAGAGAGAAGATACAGATAACCTATAAAGAAACAATTAAACTGATACCTGAATTTCCAACAACAACAGTAATTATTGGAAGGCAATGAAATTATCTTCAAGGTGCTGAATACAAAAGTTTACATGCAGTTAAGTCATCATTCAAGAATAAAGGCAAAATATAACTGTGTGTTTACAAATACACACACATATATATACACATTTCACACACAAATGTTAATTCTGTATGTTTTTAATATATAAAGATTTCACAGCTCATACCACTATTGGAAGGCTACCACATGTATTCATCAAGAATGGAATGGGATGTAAGAAGCAACAGTGAACAAGAATGGCCAAAGTGTTGGTAAATATGTAAATAAGTAATTAAGTATGAACTTAATGACTAATTTGGGAGGGACTGAAAAGCAAGATAACTAAAATAATAAAAACAAATTACAGATAAATTACTGACACAAAAACTGAAAACAAGGAGATGGAAAAGGATGTATCTAGCAAGTGTACTTATCAAAGAAACCCATTTAAAGTTAAAGCATGAAGAGAGATCAAAAGGAAACAACGTAATGATTAAGATGAAGAAGAAATAACAATCATTAACTAGGATGTACTGAACCAGCCATCTTGGAACTATATGAACATGTATGAAGAAAAAAAAAAAAAGGAAAGAAATGAGGTTGAGGTTGGGGAAACGAGAGAGGTGGTTTAAGGGTATAAACTACCTACTAGTTGATAAATAAGTCCTGGAGATCTAATGCACAGTACAATGAATTACAGATGATGCCACTGTATTATTAGCAACAAATGTGCTAAGAAACTAGATCTTAATTATTCTCACCACAAAAAGAAATGACAACTATGTGACATGATAGAGGTGTTAGGGGTAGCTCAGGCTGTAATGGTAATCAAATTGCACTTTAACTTGCACAATACACATAGCAAACAGATTTCAAACAAACCAACAGAAGGTAGACCAAAGGATATAGATGAACACAATTAATAAGTCAAAGATATGAGTTACATTTAGAACCCTGAAGTCAAGAAACAGGATACAGATATGCTCAACCCCACAAGCAGTGCCTTTTAAGGAAATGTGGACTATTTTACAAAAGCTGAACTAAAATTATGTACATCAACATGGAGATCTTGAAAACACAATACTGAACACACACACACACACACACACACACACACACACACACACACACACACACCCAAAGCAAAAACACACACCAAAAAAACCAAAATCAGTGTTTGTTACATCAGTCTTTATACATCACAGAATTAATCAGGGAAGGAGGCAGGTAAACCTGTAATTTTTTCTATACAAAGAGAACTTAAGTTTTTCACAGAATAAATTTAGTAGTACAGAAGGGTGCAAGAAAACTGGCAGGGGGAATAAAAGAAAGTTCAAATATTAATATTTCAGAGCAAAGGTATATTAAGTTTGAAAACTGCTGAAATCCAAGAATCAAATTGGGATCAGCACCGATCAGTCTATCTTCTAGATTTAGAATGAGAAAAGGATTCAACTAGCTTATGAGCAGCAAAGACAAGGACCAATGGCCAGTGTACTAAGAACAGTGACACCTTCCCAGATCCTACCCCCAAATTCATGTCTACTCAGAACCACAGAATGTGACCGTTAATTGTAAATTGAGTCTTTGCACATGGAATTAGTTTAATATGAAGTACTACCGGATTTGTTGCTGTTTAGTCACTAAGTCATGCCCTACTCTTTGTGACCCCAAGGACTGTAGCCCACCAGGCTCCTCTGTCCGTGGGGTTTCCCAGGCAAGAATACTGGAGAGGGTTGCCATTTCCTTTTCCAGAGGATCTTCCCAACCTAGGGATCAAATCCACATCTCCTTCATTGCAGGAAGATTTCTTTACCACTGAGCAACCAAGCCTTAAATCCAATGACAGACATCGTTATAAGGCTACATGAGAACACAGACACACTGGGAAGGTGATCATGTGAAGATGGAAGAAGAGATGGGCACTATGATGCTTCAAGCCAAAGGATGCTAAGGCTGCCTGCAGAACGTGGCAAGAAATAATTCTTCCCTGGAGCTTTCAGAGGCCAGGCAAGGGTCGACAATGTCACACTTCTAGCCTCCAGAACTGGAACAGGAAACTAATTCAGTCAGCTACTAAGTTTTTCCTAATGATAAATACAAAGTCTAGCTAGATAAAATTATTTAATGATGAAAGAGAAAAAAACAACCCAAAACAAAACCCTTTGTGTAGGGACTACATGTAGAACACTGTAGAACAAAGGAAAAGAAAGCAAATCTGAGAAATTCAGGAAAACATAATTCTGGAAAACAAGTTCAATAAAGCAATTAATGAAACTTTTGGTGTCTCAAAAAAAAAAGTATAAGATAATATAGCCTCTATTATAAAGAGAGTAAAGTAAAGGACAACAAGATGATACAATAAATATAAACTTAACTGTCATTCCTTTGCACTATGGGAGAACCAAAGGGCTGAAGATAGAGAAAAATTAACAGCTAGCTAACATCTGAATACTTATTATTTGTGTTCAAATATGCCAGTCACTTCAGGAATCTAATTTAATGATCACAACAATGTTGTAGAGCAGGTAGTAAGAGCTAGAAAAAAGAAAAGGGAACAGTAACATATTGATAACTGGTATAACAGGCAACTACAAACTTAAGAGAATAAAGAAACCAAAGTGTCATCACATTTCTTCTATAATAACAGAAGGAAACAGGGGTACATAAAATACACTCTGAAGCACAGTCTGGTGCAGTGCTGCAATGGTAAAATTATTCTGTATTAGTGCAACTAAATACATTAGCACTAGTCATATGACTACTCAGTACTTGAAATGGGGCTGGTGTGGGTGATGTACTGAATTTTTAAATTCTAATTTTAAATAGTTACATGCGGACAGTGGATACCATATTGGACAGCATAGAGTAAAATCAGTTACCAATAAAAAGGAAAGAAACAAAGACTGGCCACAACAAAACACAATAAACAATTGTTCTCTTCTGCCTACCAAAAGACACAAGAAAGAGTTTTAAGGGACAAAAATGATGATCTAAGAACAAACTGTTGTTCAAATCACTGAAGAATCACAAATTCAAATTCAAAACTCACACAAAGAAATTCTCTCCTGGTCCACTGGGTAAGACCCTGAGGTTCCAATGCAGGGGGCCCAGGTTTGCTCCTTGGTCAGGGAACTAGACCCCACATGCTGCAACTAAGACCCAGTGCAGCCAAAAAAAGGAGGTATATGAAGATATTCAACACATATTGAGATGTTATAATCAAAACCATCCTAAATAAGTACACTTTTATGTTATTTCAAAAATCATATAGAAAACAAAACATTAAATTTAATAAATGCTTAAAAAGAAAAACTAACAATTTAGAATCTAAAAACTCAATTCTTAACTCCAGGGAAAAAAATTAAAAACTCAAAGGCAACTTACAAATAGCAGAAAAAACACTTCCTTCACACATCAAAGGCTGTGGAATGCTATCCAAAACTACACTCAGAAGAAAACTCAGCAAGTTAAATGCTTTTGTTCTTATGTAACAAAGAACAGAAAATAAATTAACCAAGCATTTGAATGAAGGCAGAGAGGGTGAGAAAAACCAAGACAGCAAGGATTTAACAGCAAAGAACTGATTTTTGAAATGACCAATAAAATAGAAAAACTGCTGACAAGACTGATCGAGAAAGAGAAGACAAATATAATGAAGACTGAGAAATGGATATTAACTACAGATAGAAGGATATAAAAAGAATGCTTAATAAAAATCTGTATGAGTAACTCTGAAATCATCTGAGAGATGGATAATCATTGATAGAATAGATGCCAATCTCAGTTTCACCTTGAGTTCTAACAAATTCTAAAGAAATTGATCCTTCCTTTAAATCTTTAAACATTTCCAGAGCACAGCAAACAATACTGAAGTGTCTCAATTCATTTTCAGCTGTCCTACATCAAAATTGATAGTGACCTTCTAAAAGTTTATTGCCATTCAAACCAGAAATGTCTCACTAAAACCAATTATTTCTTAACACGCTTCTAGAAGTGAATCCAGACAAGGCAAAGGAGTAACAAGGTGTCATATTGTGTGATGACAGAAAGCCAACCTAGAAAACTAAGACCAACCAACCAAAAAACACTAGTTGGAAGAGTTCAGAAAAGTGTTCAATTTCAAGATAAATACCTAAAAATCTACATCATTTATAAAATAACACTAACAGAAAAGATCTCATTTCACATGACCAAAGTATCAAGAATATAGATAACATGTAAGAACTGAATGAAGAGATAAAATACTTGGATACATAAAGAAATTCTGTGTTCCCTTAACATTGTAACAGCATTGCTTCTCTATGAAGGATTTCCCATTACAAATCCAATGCAATGGTTATGGTGGAAGTCCACTATCAAAGTAAGGATCTAGTCACTATTATCTGTTAATCACAGAATATCAGTTCAAAGTATTAAAAAAATTCTTTTGGCTTGAGGACAGTTGGTAAATAAAATATTAGAGCTTCTACTTCTACTTATTTTATCTCAGCCTTCCAAAATTCTGCATGTGCTTTATAATCCCATAAAAGTTTAGAGGCTATTGATCGAAGTACTGGGTGATTTCTGAACACTCTACCACTAGAAAGTAAGCTCCATTAAGGGCAATGACTTTTGTTCACCAAGGAAGCCTAGGTGTCCTGGAACACAGATGGGACCCAAAACTACTGAATAAATTTGCTTGGCAAATCCATCACCTCAAAATGAGAGAGGGCAATATACCTGCTCAGTATCACTAATGGAGGATCCACTGGAGACACAGTGAGCAACTAAGAGAGAATGGCCTTTGTCTCCAACTAGGGCAGAACTCCAGCATAACTGCTAGTATCAGCAGATGGTTTATTTCCCAAACAAAAATTACTTCTTTGTCTTATTTCCCATGTAGCTTATTTCTGCATATGTCACGAAGATTCTGTTTTAGACATTGGCACTGGAATCAAAGGGTCTTTAGTATGGGTTGTATGTTTCCCCCTTATTTTAAATACATACATGTACCTTCAAAAGTACACTAGTTTTTAGGCATGAACAGGAAGAAAACTACTCTCAATATCAACAAGAAGCCTTGCTACTTCACAGATACAAGAGTCCAGGAGGCCATCCTATTACTTCAGAGAAAGAACACTATTTCTCCATAAGGCAGTGTTGGTAGATTTTGTTTTTGTTAAAAGCATTTAGGGCATGGCCAAAACTACTTTCTTATACTTAACAGTAATATACTGTTTTCTTTGCTTTTCCAATACCAATTCTTCAGCCTTTCAGAAAATAATTTAGATTTATACAACTATTAATAAAAAATTGACTCAAATGTCAATATGAGAAACCCATCAAATTGTTTTCTGGTAATGCAGACAGTCTGAGGAAGAGACGAGAGAAACATTAGAGCCTGATAGGTAATTTTCACTAATAATACTTTCCTTTTAAAATGATCACAGCAAAGACATGCAGTCCAAATGCATACTATAACAAAACAAGTCAAGCACTGAAAATCTACTGTCCAAATACTAATCACTGCACCAATCACCCGCCTCTTCCTTGTCCTCAGTTTTCCCACTGACAAATATACTGCAATAGTGTTATCTTAAGAAACATCTCCCTCAGTCAAACAGGCTATTTCTCTATTCTCCTTTACAGAAGTGAAGTCACTCAGTCGTGTCCGACTCTTTGCAACCCCGTGGGCTGTAACCTACTAGGTAGGCTTCTCTGTCCATGGGATTCTCCAGGCAAGAATACTGGAGTAGATTGCCATTTCCTTCTCCAGGGGATCTTCCCGACCCAGGGATCGAACAAGGGTCTCCAGCACCGGAGGCAGGCGCTTTAACCTCTGAGCCACCAGGGAAGCTTCCTCTCCTTTACAGAAACATTCTTTAAAGTGGTATCTCTGATGGTTTGCTCAATTCCTTCCCTCCCATTCTCTCCAAAACCTAATCCAATCAGAATCTCACTCTTCTACCCTAACAAAACTGCGTACAAAGGCCTCAGGCAACCTTGGCCCCACAAAATTAAACAGTCAAGTCTCAGTCCTCATGTAATTTGATCTGTCTGCAGCATCGAACACAGATGATCATGCTTTCCTTTCTGAAACATTTTCTTCACTTGCCTTCTACATACCATACACTCCTTGTTTTTCTTCTATCTATACTTCATTAGTCATCCCTTCCCAGTCTCTTATCTTTCACATCTCCAAGGCTTAGAATGAAAAAATGCCTCAAGGCTGAATTCCAACTAAGTTTCCCAGCATTCTCTATTTTCTTCCTCTGCTGCATTTTTCTCCTCAGCACTTAACACTATTGAAAATGAAAGTCCCTCAGCCATGTCTGACTCTCTTTGCAACCCCATGGACTATACAGTCCATGGAAATCTCCAGGCCAGAATACTGAAGTGGGTAGCCTTTCCCTTCTCCAAGGGACCTTCCCAACCCAGGGGCTGAACCCAGGTCTCTCGCATTGCAGATGGAGTCTTCACCCGCTGAGCCACCAGGGAAGCCAAATGCAACACTACAGAACATGCCATATACTTCATCTATTGTTTTACTTACAAAACTTCTTACTCTCGTGAAATGACTCAGTGGGTAGAAACAGAAAATAAAACAATAGATGTTCATGTATTATTTTCCTTTTCTACCCTTTAGATTATTTCACAAGGGTAAGAATTTTTGTCTGGTTTATTGTTAGTGTTGTACTCCCAGTGCACAGAGCTCTATAACAGCTTATCAGAGAAGCTCAAAAATTTTTGTTGTTGTTGAATAAATGAATTAATAAAAATAAAAGTGTTAACACCATCAGACACCATGTACTAGTAAAACTCATCAGCCAGATACCCCCAGGGCAAATTACATACATTTCATTTAATCTTCACACAACCCCAGCATTCTGGGGTGGACTGGGGTGTTAACACGCCCCAAACAAAAAACTACTAAGTGGCAGTGCCACAATTCAAACCAAAATTTGTCCTCTTCGAAGTTAATGCTCTTAATCACTCCTTGGTTGTTGTTGTGTTTGTTTGTTTTTTTAAACTGGAGTACTATTCACCAGTTTTAGAATAAATTCAACTCTGATATTTGAAGAGTCGGCAATCAAAAGTTTCCTGTAGATGTAAAATAATTTCCACTTTGTCTATGAAGACAAACATTCGTTTAGTATCATCAACTTAAGAGATTTTAATGGAGATTCTTATTTAAAAGTAAAGCATTCCACATTGCCATTTTCAGTGAAAACAGTAAGAAACAAGGCATATCGCTCCCTCTCATGTAATTGATGGCAGAACTCACAACCTCCTCTCTCTCACTTCTATTAAAAATCTCAAGCCAATTGTTTCCAAACCTGGCTGAGGAGTCGCCTAGGAGCTTTCTAACTTTTGAAAACGATTCCCAGGCCCAACTCCAGAGCAAACCTAACCAGAATCTCTAGGAAACAGGGCCCAGGAACCTAGTATCTCTTAAAGCTCTGCAGGAAGCCTTGTTAGTTAGCCAAGTGTGGAAAACACTGGTTAAATGAACCAAAGCTGGCAAGGACTATTACCTCTATCTGAGCATCTGGCTCACTTTAACAAAGACCAGGTCTCACTGGTACTGACCTTCTTGGAAAGAGGCACAATGCAGCTGGGTCGAACAAGCCTCCGTTTCTTACAGCTCAGCACAGGACGGGTTCGGGCTGCCACACAGGTGCCATCAGTTGATGAAGAAACTAGATTCAGTCGTTGCTTTTTATGCAACTGTTCCTCAGCATCAGAGTTGTCACCTGGAATGTGGTCTGCCAAGACAGGCTGAAGACTACACAAGGGGAAGGAAGAATATTTACTTCACAGAAGATGGAAAGAAACAAAGCCTCTAATATCGGTTCAACCACCTCTACTTGCAAATATTTACAGACTTAAACAGTGTTCTAAAGCACAGAGATCACCTCTTGATGCTGATGTCTTCTAATCTAAATTGGGATGCAGTGTCTGTGCTTATTTGTAAGGCTCTTGGTGGATGTTACTCTATTGTGTCTGAAAAATGCAAAGGTCAGTAAGTGAACTCAGGAGGTTCTAAGTGATTTCAGCTTTCTTCAACAACAAAAACATAAAATTTTAAAAGTCTAAAAACTGAAACTGGTAAGAAAATGGTGAACTTTTGCAAATGTTAATAAGCTGCCTGAGAACCAGTTCTAATGGTGAATCTTGCGTATTAGGGAAGTGTACTCACTGTTCACTTGCAGAAGGATTCCTTACCTTTCAAAAATACAAATTTACAGCCTTTAGGAATCTAATCTGTTCTAGAGTAGAGGATTTTACTTTTGGGGAATTCTACAAAGACAGAGCTAATCACAACAATTCATAATAACTTTAGGACTTTCAATTTTTCTCCATGCTGGGACAGTTTTAGGCCACAGTGAGTAACAGGAAAGTACATTAGCATGCTACTGAAAATACACTCACTACAGTAGGAGGCATGCACAATCTTATGAAGTGATAAGGCTTTTGCTTCTTTAAAGCAGCGTTAGTCCTGGCTAGGGATAACTAAGCGTCAAACTCATCTTTTACAAGCCTGATGAGCATACACAAGTAGGCAGAAGAAAGAAACTTACGTGTTAATAACTCCATTGACAGGTCTCAACGCTCCACACGATTTAGCAGACAGTGACTCTGAAGGATGACCAGAGGCACCGTGGTTTTCCAGTGGCTGAGAAACAGCTTCAATCTTAATAGAAGAAAAACAAAAATATATCATCAACATTTAACCAACAGCATTAGCCTGAAAATCAGCACTATTTCATTTAAATGAAACACCTAAAATTTCTCACGAGCAGTTTGGGAAACAACTCATTTGTGGAACACAATTTCAGTATTTCTTGGATTTGTGACTCCTGGGCTGAAGTCTTCACATTCCAAATAAATGCATTTTTCTGGCCTTAAAAAACAAAACCCTCATATGACTGAGGAAAAAAAATTAAGAGAAACCAGTTTTTGCTTTGGAGAGGAGACGTGAGGAATTAAAATATTTAACAGACTAAAAGTAGTCAAGTGCCCAATGAGAAGAAAATGGCCTAATAATTCCATGGAATGGAAGCACAGCAAAACAATTACATAGTAACAAGAGTCTTCAAGTTTTCAATCTAAAAGTCAAGAAGGGTATGTAAGTTCAGTAGCAAGACAATTAAGAGTATATTTAAATATAGATAATACCTGCTTAACCTCACAGAGTATGTTGGAAGCTTGTTTCTAGAAAACTATACATATATATAATAAAATAAATAATAAAATGTCAATGAGTAACTAATAACTATCTAATGCTACAGGTAGGAACTACTGTCTGGATTACACAAATCAAATTCAGTTGATTTTCAAACAATTTATGAATCTGAACTGCATGGGTCCACTTATACGTGGCTATTTTTAAACAGTAAATATTACATTACTACACAGTACACACTCTGCAGCTGGTTGAATTTGGTGATGTGGAGGAACCATGGACTGAGTGGGCCGACTATACATTACATGTGGATTAAATCCACTGTTGTTCAAGAGTCAATTGTATACGCTTAAAATTTTAAATATAAAAGGAAAAAAGGGAGGTAGGGGGAAAAGTCTGGAAAATTTTGATTTTGCTATTTCAAAACAAATGATATTTACTACGCTAAAAGGGGGCTACCGAAGTAGCACAAGTGGTAAAGAATTTAGCTACCAACGCAGGAGATCCAGGGTTCTATCCCCAGGTCAGGAAGATCCCTCGGAATAGGAAACAACCACCTGCCCCAGTATTGTTGCCTGGAAAATTCCACAGACAGAGGAGCCTGTCGAGCTAGAGTCCATGAAGCCACAGAGTTGGACACAACTGAGTGAGCATACACCACAGGTTAAATGGGTAGATGTCAATCACATGCAGCATCTGAGGTACTGGAAATAAAGCCACAGTTCAGTTGTCCGAGGGATATCAGAAAATGGCTGTGGTCTCTGTCTCCTCCTTACATTCAAACTGACTTTGGGTGTTTTGATGTTCCCTTTCCTGTAACTGCTATCAGGATGTAGCAAAGCCAATATTTTGATGCTGAAATTCTATTTATCAGTATTGTCGAATTTCTTTTTTGATCTTTATATCCACCAGGAGAAAATACCAAAGTGTATTTTGAGAGCAATCCTGAGAGCAATCTCAAGAAAGAACAAGAGATTGGGAAGCTAATTTTAAAAATGTAATACAAATTATCCAAAAATCTAGATCAAGGAATACAGACAAGACACATGAGTAAATCACAATGAGTAAACACTGTCTTCCTTGTTGATTCCCTATACATTTACTGTTGTACCTTGAACAATTAACTACATTAGTCAACGACACCAAAATCATGGTACATTTCGCTCATATACTCATTGCTTTAAAAGTCACAGACTTCCTCTTGGAAAGTATGTGTAAGAGTTGTACTTTGGCCATCTGATGTGAAGAGCTGATTCACTGGAAAAGACCCAGATGTTGGGCAAGATGGAGAGCAGGAGGAAAAGGAGGCGACAGAGGATAAGATGGTTGAATGGCATCACCAACTCAACAGACATGAGTCTGAGCAAACAACGGGGGATAGTGAAGGACAGGGAGACCTGGTCTGCTGCAGTCCATAGGGTCACAGAGTCACACATGACTTAGCGACTGAACAACAACAGGTTGCAAAGATGTCTGTATCTTCTGACAAAGTATTTTACTCCCTCTTAAAGTCTATCTTAAAGAAATAAAATGTCCCCCAAAATCTTATACATAAAGGCAGTCACTGCAATGATACAGATCAATAACCTAAATACTCAACACCTGAGGCATAGTTATAAAATGTGGCATACAAAATAAGAATATCGAAAATAATCATAAGGGTTAAATCCAAAATATTTTTAATACAATTGTGGTGACTAAAAATGTACATACACAGAAAATGACAAGGTAAAAATAGTGTTACAGAGGCAGAATAAGACGAATACTGAAGTTTTCTTTATATTTAGATTATATTTTTTTTTAAAAAGAGAGAGACAGAGATAAACCCAAATATCCTCCTGAATGCTAGTGAGGATTTACTATTCAGGGAACACCTCAAAAGGCCCAAACAAATATTAACATTATGGTACGACAAAGAACAATTTAAAAATTCAGGCTGGTGTTAACTAGCAGATGCTAACTCCAACCATGTTACAGCTTTCCTAGATTTCAAAAGTTCTGCTTTAGATGAAAAAGTTGCCTGCCAATATGAAAATGCTATGACTATGAACTCTCTGGTACTGACCTGAAGAATCTGTCAACTTTATATTCACTTGAAACAATTGCTTTTAGCATTAAATTACAACAGAGATCTGGTTTATATATCTACATGTTTTCACAAAGTCCCACGTTTAAGTAATAGGTTGACCCTCCATTTGATTAAGGTTTACTTTCTAGGGATTATGGAGAACTAACCACCAACCAGGACACCTGTCAAGACAAAATGTTGCCTTTCTTTAACAAAATCTCATTTCAAAACAAGTTTACCGTTTGTATCTAATTAACCTATTGTTTTCCATGACTACAGATGTATAGTAAATTTAGAGGCCATTAATCTTCAATGTGCATTTTATTGTTTTTCTTAGAGAAACCTGCTTTCCTGGGGGTAATTCAGCCCTCAAATTAAAACAGAAGTCAACAGGCAAAACATTATTTAGCACAGAAATGTGAGTCAATGAACAGAAGCACACAGCAATTAAGAGCAAGAAAGTCAGAGAAGAAATGTGCTTGGATTTCAGGTTCAACCATGTAAGTAAGCGCTGAATATTTAGAAGGGATCTGCTTAGAAACCCTGGGATATTCTATGTGTAATCACCCTCAAGTCCAAAAGCAGGGCACTGGGGCAACTAGGTTCATCATCCATTCTCAAATTCAAAGAGCTTAAAATATTAACCCCAATCCTCTAATAGTGTTTCATCTAGAAAAATACAACTCACAGTCACATGTAATTTTACTTAGCGCTTCTTAAATGCATTCACATTGCCTTAAGAAAAGAGAACACCCCTTATCTTGCAGACCAAAAGGCTTCAAAGACAGGGTAGAGAATTATTAACGAACACGTCACAAATAATAAATCCACACACTAACATAAGCTTGACTGTTATTATTGCAGTGGTTTACATCATTAGTATTTTCAGGACACTAAAGCATGAATCAGATACTTGTCATCCAATGGGAAAGTGTAAACAGGAGTTGTTACAGAGCTTCTTTCAAGCTTCATGTGATGTTCAGATACACTCTGAGGGTTCATGCATCTGATGCCAGGAGAGTAGAAAACCTGAGTGCTATACAGAGCAGTTCTATAAACCCCCTTTTTCTAAAGAAGAGCCCCAGGAGATTACCTTTTGGGGCTATCTTAGAGTTAAAGGTAGCCAAGAGGGTTACTGAAGTGATTTTTGCCGATTGAAAGGGTCAGATGTACGGCATGAAATGATTATGATTAACACAGCAGTGAGATTCCATTTTGTTATTCCTATAAAAACAGGCATCTGTTTGATTCATTGCTCTATCCTCTTGGCCAGAACAATTAAGTGTGACAAAGAGCCCTTAAAGAAACCCTAGATTAAATTAAGGTTTATCGGGGTAGGTTTTCCTGGGGTCTAAGAACTCATGTCCACTAAATTTCTTTTACTAAAAAGCAGAGAAAGTAAAAGGGTAAAAAACTCAAAAGGCACATAACTTAAAAACACACACTAAATCTCTAGATGTGTAATGCAAGACATATGTGTATATATCTTTTCTTTAGTTTAAATGACTAAATGCCATACCATCATCTGCTTGAAATACCACTTTTCTTTATCTAGAAAAATTAACAGTCTGTTCTGGTTCGTTATTACTTTCTGACAAACGTTATCAAAATGGAAAGAAAAGGCTACCTGGATATACAGAATTCAACTTTCATTCTCGGGTTAAAATGCGCTCCATCTCAATGATACCAGCATAGTTTTGCTTAAAATAAACAAAATATTGTTGGTCCACAAAGAATATACCAGTCATTTTCACCAACTAGCACCATGGTCAAAAAGTTGTGCTAAAGTGAAAATGGAACTTTCCACCAAGCTACTTACCAAGGCTTCAATTTCTATATATGTAAAATGTGACCATGTGCCTCACTTTCCTGTCTCTATTCTAAGGTTAAAATATAAACTATAATTGTATTAAAACAACCTTGAACTATCCATTTCTAAAAATTAAACCAGCATAATACAACTCCAAAGACTATTAATCTAATATTTATATTTACCAACACTGTTGAAAATCTTTCTACTGAACTGTAAGAATTTATAAGACTGTTTTTGCAATAACTTATTTATCCATAGCCCAATATGCACTAGTGGTAAAGAATCCACCTGCCAATGAAGGAAACATGAGAGATACAAGCTTTGATCTGGGTCAGCAGACCTTCAATCTGGAAGGGCATTGCAACCCACTGCAGTATTCCTGCCTGGAGAACCCCATGGACAGAGGAGCCTGGTGAGCAACAGTCAAGGGGGTCACAAAGAATCAGACACAACTGAAGCAACTTAGCAGGCACGCAACTTATTTTAAAAGTCCTAATTGATCAGTGTTTAATTCTATGGATCAAATATTCCCCACCCAGTATCTATCCAGAGAAAAAGAGGAGAGAGAGAGTGTGTGTGTACACGTGCACTCAGTCGTGTCTGACTCTTTGCGACTCCATGGTCTGTAGCCCACCAGGCTTCTCTGTCCATGGGTTTTTTCAGGCAGGAATACAGGAGTGAGTCGCCATTTCCTCATCCAGGGTATCTTCCCAACCCAGGGACCAAGCCTGCATCTTCCGCACTTCTGCACTGGCAGGCAGACTCTTTACCACTGAGCCACGTGGGAAACCCCATGCCTCCCAAAACCCTCACAGGACCAATGCACACTTTATTGTCCCTGGTTGACTACAAAACTTCAAGGAAAAGAACCTTGTTCCTGTGTTAATAATGGTAGGAAGATTATACCTTGCATGTTTAAAAAGAAAAAGTAACAGTTTATAATTTTGCATGCTTTACTTCTGGGAAAAGTTCACTTGGTAACCCTATCAATTTTACAGTAAGGAAAGGATAAAAGAATGAGACTTATTTTGCAAATAGAAGCAAACAAACAATGACTGCATTGTCAAAAGCCATAGAAGCAATCCTTTTGGTAAAACAAAAACTCAAACCTAGTCTTTTAAAATATATATACCCACTAATTAGCTTTCCTGTAAGAAAGGAGATATAAGGAAATACACATGTATCTGCTCATCTGCAGCACAAATATAGGAAGGAAGGATAGTGCAAAAACGAATGACACTGTAAGGAGGCTGGAACACAATGGGAACAGGTAGAAACAGGCAGGGCTGCAGCTTTCGCAAGCTTTAACGCTCACACTGCCGTATGTTTCACACACGCAAGAACTAACAGAACAACTGTGTGTGGGCAACAAAAGTCAAACACTGCAGCAACAAAGGAACCTCGCTGTATTACAAAACTGCATCCTCATACTGAAAGGTGTGAAGAGGAAAAGAACATAAGTATAACTTCTGGAAATACTTATTTTGACTGTATATCATTGAGCTAATGTACTGTATACAATATTGTACTCTAGTTAGTAAAGATATTTCTCACAGGAGTATAAGATGGCAATTCTGAAACTACATTATATGGTACTACTGCTGCTGCTAAGTCGCTTCAGTCGTGTCTAACTCTGTGTGACCCCATAGACGGCAGCCCACCAGGCTCCCCCGTCCCTGGGATTCTCCAGGCAGGAACTCTGGAGTGGGTTGCCATGTCCTTCTCCAATGCATGAAAGTGAAAAGTGAAAGTGAAGTCGCTCAGTCGTGTCCGACTCTTCGTGACCCCATGGACTGCGGCCCACCAGGCTCCTCCATCCATGAGACTTATATGGTACTAGGACTGAACAAATAAGCATCAGTAAGGAGGACAAAGAGACTGGTGGTAGATTGGTATGGTAAGAAAGGAGGAAGGGATTGGTGTTAGATTGGGATTAGTATAAACTCATGGTTTTGAGTGCATGTACAGATGGGTAGATAACAAAATATATATGTGTGTTTAATGTTATTTCCTAGCTGTACTGAGAAGTCTCAGATAGAAGCAATGACACCAAGTAGCAGTGAGCGTAACAAGTATCCAGACTGTAGTCTCAAACATCTGGTCTCCAATAAAAAGAACCAGGGCTGGAATAAGTACAATACAAGATGAGTCTGGGATATTTTTGGGTGGAGAAAGTGAATACTTAAAATACAAGGGGGCACACTGAAAGGACATGGGCACCAATCTGAAAAGAGGTCCCAATGCCAAAAGCTGAGACACTTGGAAGTGAATAATGAACAAGAGTAGTAGTTAATAATCCATAAAATAAAATTAACCATAAAAACATTTCTGAAATAAACTGACTAACCAACTAAATAAACAAATGACGGAGGAAAGACAGCTCTTCCTAGCGGAATTCCAATGAACAACTGTGGAAAATAGAAAAATCACCATTTAGTCAGCACCACAGTAATGACCACTGCAGTAATTTTGCAGGTAAAATCTACCAGTGAATGATAAAACTGTGGATTAAAATATAATAAGCAACAGAAAAATGCACAGTGTCCCTCCATGACATAGTTGTTAATTATAAAGGAAAAAATACTAATTTACTGGCATGTTATCGCCTTAACCAAGTGAAAATGCTATCAACCACCATTATGTACCCCTAATACGCTACAGTGAGAAGGGGACAGTATAACTTCTATGACATTACTGCAGGGAGGGAAAAAAAAAGGCATAACCTTTAATGGGAAAACATCTGGTGACTCCAATCTGAACAACATTACACAGAATAACCTATCAGCATGGTTGTGTCAAGGTCATGAAAGACAAAAACTGAGGAGTTCTCACACACTGGCTGAGATATAACAACTATACGGAATAGAGGGTTTTGGACCAATTCGGGGTGGGGGAGGGGGCACGCACATGCACGCTAAGTGAGAAAATGAGTGAAAGGGGAATGAAGTCTGTAGTCTGTATGAATGTTAATTCCTGGTTTTGACACTGAACAATGGCTATGCAAGCTGTTAACACTAGGAGAAGTTGGGCGAAGAAACAGTATGCAGGGACCCTGTACTGCTTCTGCAACTTTTCTCTAAGTCTAAACTCAATTTCATTCATATACATACCTATTTGTTTTCCTTAGATTAAATAAAAAACAAGACATGGGGAAAATTTTAAAAATGAAAGAAATAAAAAGTGGTCTTGGAATTCAGAAGGAAAAATTAATTTTGATGTTGGGAGAAATAGAAAAAGGGAAGGAATCATTAAGATGGAGGTTTGACCTAGGCTCTAAAGATACAAACGATTATGAAAAAAACAATGGCTTCATCCTCATTACAGAATTAAAGGGGTAATGCAGACAGCATTTTCAACATCTTTGTAAGTTACATTTCCAGTTACCTTAGTTGTCAAAGGCATCAGAGCCACATAGTCTCCTAATTTCCAGAAATGCTGCATAATGTCGTACCCGCTCCGGCTGCGCTGTCTTGAGAGTTCGAAGCTGCTTTTAAAATTTTAAAATCGGCTACACAACTGCATGAGGGACCCTGTGCTGCCCTTTAGGAATTCAGTTTAAATTATAAAGGCGATACAGTCACCCTCCTTCAGCCACTGTAAAGATCCTCATTACAGAGAATAAACTGTGCTGAAGCTATACCCCAAATTCTCACTCATTTCCCCCTTTCTTTTATACTTACCAATTTATCATTGCCATGATCTGTCTTCACCTCAGAACTAAGTGGAAGAAGTAAGTCTGTTGTGTGTTCTGGGGGAGGTGCCTCTCCAAGAACTATCAACCCCTGCAGGGCAGAGAGAAAAACAGCTTAAGTGGTGTAAGTTACAAATTTAACTAGAGTTAATATCAAGAGTTAGGGGCAGAGGATTGATTTATCAGAGGCCCTTCCTTTATCCTGTGGTTCTGAAACAAAACAGACTACCAGCACAGCTCTGCTCTCCCAAGAGTGACTTCAACAAAAGCCTAGTAGTAGTCATGAGTAAGGCCTAAGACTCAAACCCAAGCTTCCCCTTTCTTCCAAATGAATGTTCGAACCGGCATGGCTTGTAGTATCTTTCCAGATCTGGAGTCTTTTTGAGAATATGGTATCTTATCCTATATCACCAACGAGACTATACCATATTAACAGCAGCAATGCAGTTTTTCTGGTTAACTTGATCACAAATGTAGCTAAAGGATACAACTAGAAGTACTACAATGACAAGCTAAACCAACAATATTTGAGCAACCACACCCACTGGGTGAAACAAAGGTGTAACAGTCTCTACAGTAAGTGTATTAGAAACCAAAAACTTAACAAAGTTGTTCCAAACACACATTTCTCACAAGCATAAGTATCACTCTAGATTAGGTTATTGCTCCACAATTTCAAGTTCAGATTTTACATTCATCCCAGATAATAATAAATCTAAAAATAAATTTTAAATGATTCCATAAATCCTCTCCACAGCTGGCATGGGCCCAGCTTGGTTTTAAAGGCACAAGTTATTTGGTTGGTGCAAAAGTAATTGCTGTTTTTGCATTGATGAACTTTGCCATTTGATACTGGAAAACATTCTTAAAATAAATGTGGTTACATTATACATAATTTTAATGTGCATTTCTTGCTTTATGTTTTCTTGCTAATGACTTATCACTTGCTGTTCATTTTATATTTATTTTAGGCTATAGAAATGATTTTAGGTAAAAAGCAAATTCAACAAGTTCACAATGGGTTGTAAAGCAGCAAAGACAACCTGCAACATCAACAATGCATTTGAAGATGAGGAGCATAGTGGTCGGTCATCAGAAGGTGATAACAACCAACTGAGAGGATCATCGAACCTGATCCTCTTGGGAATCTACGAGAAGTTGCCAAAGAACTCAACATTGACCATTCTAGTTGTTCAGCATTTGAAGGAAACTGGAGAGGTTGAAAAGTCTCATAAGTGGGTGCCTCATGAGCTAACCGAAAATTTAAAAAATCATCATTTTTGAAATGTCATCTTCTCTTATTCTATGCAACAAAAAAACATTTCTTGATTTGATTGTGACGTGTGACGAAAAGTAGGTTTTATATGACAACCAGTGATGACCAGCTCAGTGGCTGGACCAAGAAGCAGCTCCAAAGCACTTCCCAAAGCCAAACTTGCACAAAAAAGGTCATGGTCACTGTTTGGTAGTCTGCTACCACTATGCTTTCTGAATCCCGGTGACACCATTACACCTGAGAAGTATGCTCAGCAAATCGAAGAGATGCAATGAAAACTGCAATGCCTGAAGCTACTAGCACTGGTCAACAGAATGGGCCCAATTGCACATGGCATAACCAACACTTCAGAAGTTGAATGAAATGGGCTACAAAGTTTTGCCATTCACCACGTGACCTCTTGCCAACCAAGTACCACTTCTTCAAGCATCTCAACAACGTTTTGCAGGGAAAATGTTTCCACAACCAGCAGGAGGCAGAAAATGCTTTCTAAGAGTTCACTGAATCCCGAAACACGGATTTTTATGATACAGGAATAAGCTTATTTCTCGTTGGCAAAAATGTGTTGATTGTAATGGTTCCTATTTTGAGTAATAAAGATGTGTTTCAGCCTAGTTATAATGATTTAAAATTCATGGTTTGAAACCCACAATTACTTTTGTACCAACCGAACAGCTTACTTTGAAAAACAAACAACAACACAAATGAATCTTCCATGAATGCACGTAGAGGCAGGCAAAATCAGGTTATGACACTGTGTAACAGAGACTGGATTGCAAGAGACCAGGCTTTGTGTCTTTCGTTCTCTAGTTGAGAAAATAAGGAGATCTGACTGATTAAGAGGCTCTAAGTGGAAAGTGTGCATTAGAATCACTTGGAGGAAACCTTCCTAAACTATAGCTGCCCAGATCCAACATCAAATCAACCAAGAGTCTCTGGGGTAAGGAGCTGGTTATTCTGTTTTAAAAAGCTTCCCTGTAAGTCCCAGTGCAAGCTCTGCACTGAAAAATACTAGATTCAATCATTTGACTCAGCATCAGAATCTCATAGAGAACATCCTAAAATATAGATTTTAGGGCCTAAAGATTTTGACTGTATCAAGTGGAGCTCCTCAGGTCATTATGGCATAGGCTCTTGTGAGCCAATGAACCAGATGATCCTGTCCCTGGGGTTCTTCCTAACACAAAAGCCTCTATGAAATAGATGTAAAGACAATGGCGAGAGTTGGAGGGATGGGGTGTTGGTTAGTCTATAAAGAACAATGTAATTTTACCTCAGCTTGAAAGGAAAACAGAACCCCCAGCCCTCATCTCCAGTAAGAGAAACAATTCCCTATTCTGGAATAAGACTATACCTAGCCTATATAGAATATGGGGTACAGACTCCTCAGAAAGAGGGAGAGCTTATTAATAAAGAAAGAAATATTGGCCCTAGTCTTCAGAATGGGGTTTCTCTGGTTAAAAACTTCTCCTGCAAAATATTTTCTTGTTTTAATCACAAGCATAAAATAGACTTCATAAACTCTACCATTTCAAAGTAAAAACTGTTTGTGGGGAAAAAATAAAAAAAAAGGCAAAACAGCAGCTAGTTTTATTTTGTACAACATTCCCTTCTCAAAATACAACATTCAACATCTTTGCTGCTTAAAAGCCCAAACCACCTCCCCATTTCCTATATAAAGCTAGCCCAAACTCATTTTGGTATTTAAAGTCCTCCATAATCTGTCCCTACCTTATTTAGCTATCTCCAGCTACCTTCACAGTTGGACACTAATCACATTATCTCCTAGAAAATGTCTGAATATATACGAAGTTGTTGGTGTTGAGAGGTGGGGGTTATTACAAAGTAGTAATACCCACTCACTACCTTTTCTTATGTCTTTGTTCATGCCGATTTCTGCCTTTTTCTTGCATTTATCTATCCAAAATGCCATGTATCCTTTCAAACAGCCTGTCAAAGCCAAGTCTCACCTCCTTCCAAATAAATGTCCCTGGTAAACCAAACCCCTTATTTTCTTTATCCACACTGCCAGACTTTAAAGCTTCACGATTTTATCTTTACATCCTGTATATTTAAATCTCATTTCCGGAGCAGAACCTTAGGCCAAATTATCTATTTCATTTATTGTTGCCTCAATTCACTGTTTAAATGTAAACTAATTGATAAGATCTTCGAAGACTTAGATAACATACAAGTATTTTCGTATCTCCCATATTCCCTAGCAGAGTTATACACCAAGAAAGAAAATGCACAATAATTTTTTAAAGAGTTTTAAGTTAAAAATTCTCCCCCATTTAGTGAGAAAATATTAAATTATTAATTAAAGCTAGGAGCCTAAATGAATCTATTAGATATAAAGTTACACCATAAATTTTTCTTAGGTGAGAAGGTAAGTCAAGATAAAGCAGACAATATTTCTCAAAGGGAAATTCTTTTCCCTTAAACTACCCAATCATTTCCAAAAAGCATCTGAGAGACTACAAAGACATCCTCCTGTGAAAGCTTTAAAAATCCTAAAAGGGACCATTTATTCTCCATCAAATTTTAGAGACCCAGGGAGGATGCAGGTTGAAGGTCATGTCAATAGGCTAAGGCAAGGCAGAACTAGGAATACAAGCTGGGTTAGTTAGATCCAGCAACTTTGCCAACAAAGGTCTGTCTAGTCAAAGCTATGGTTTTTCCAGTAGTCATGTACGGGTGTGAGAACTGGACCATAAGGAAGGCTGAGTGCTAAGGAATTGATGCTTTTGATCTGTGGTGTTGGAGAAGACTCTTGAGAGTCCTTGGACTGTGAGGAGATCAAACCAGCCAAGCCTAAAGGAAAATCAGTCAAGAGGATAAGATGGTTGGATGGCATCACTGACTCAATGGACCTGAGTTTGAATAAGCTCTGAGAGATGGTGAAAGACAGGGAAGCCTGGCATGCTGCAGTCCATGAGGTCCCAAATAGGCGGACATGACTGAATTGCTGAACAACAAAGTTAGAACCAGTTACTCCTTGTTCTTGCTTTCATTCATTCAAATCAAGCCATCATTTCTCCACTCATCAACATTTTTTAGGTGCTGGGGGTATAGGAAAGACATATATATCCTTCTCCCCATGCCCACCCCTGCCCACACTTATCTCTCAAAGTGCTTAGAATTCTAATACTGGGACAGAGACAATCAACAATATATGAGTAAGTAAAATTTACATAGCCTACTGGTGGTGTTTAGTCGCTAAGTCCTGATTCTTGTGACCCCAGGGACTATATGTAGCCTGCCCACGGGACTTCTCAGACAAGAATTCTGGAGCAGGTTGTCATTTCCTTCTCCAGGCATTCTTCCTCATCTAGGGATCAAACATGCATCTCCTGCATTTGCAGGGAGATTCCTTACCAATGAGCAACCAGGAAGCCGATTCACACAGTCTATTAGAAAGTGTTAACATGCTAAAAACTAAAGAATAGTGAAGTTTAAGGACTGTAAGGAATTTTGCATGCCTGAAGTAAAATGAAAGAGTGGAGTTTATGAGTTTAGCTTAAGTTAGAAGAGTAAGAGGGAGTGGGGTGGTACAGGGCCTTCAGAGTAACTCAGCTTTTACATTCTGATGGTAAATCACTGGAGTTTCAAGCAGAAGTGGGAAATGATCTGACTTACAGTTTAAAAGGATCAATTTGCTGCTGTGTTGACACAAAGATGAGTGGATAGGAAACAGAGAAGCAGAAAGAACAACTGCTTAGACCAAAGTGACTGGATTTCGGATATATATATTTGAAGACAGAATCAATCAGTTATGCAAATATGATTCCTGGGATGGGATGAGAGGAGTCGGAGACTCATTCAAGGTTTCCAGCCTTTGCCACACCAATAGAGCTCCTATCTGTTGAGAAGTGTTTTCAATGCACATTAGTTTTAATCAAATCTATTTCTGTAAATATGTACTCAAGTGCTATGCTGATGCAGATACCATTCATATATGCATTCTTTGTCTGACCACCAAATCTGTGTTATGTTCATTATAGCAAACAAAACCAACCACTAAATCTTTACACTGTACCTCAAACCAAAAAGGATAAAAGCAACTAAAAGGAAGATGAGTAAATAAAAAGTATACAAATAGCTAAAATCTTTTCACTCAGTGAAATAAATGAATAAATGAAATAAATGATGAAATAAATTTCATTCAGACATTTATTGAATGTCTACAATGTGTTTGGTTGTGTGAAACCCTAAGAACAAGAAAATAAATAAAATACATACCACTCATAAGGAGTTTACCTTCATCTACCTCAGACAGGTAGGGAAAGTATTATAATGACAGTGCTCTAACAGAAAAATGGTAAAGTCCAAGACAGAGACTGACTGAAACAAGGTCTACATGATTATCTAAGTTTTCCTAAAATAGACTTAATACAGTTAATAGTTATGAAAGGAGAGGTCACTGTGAGCGAATAAAAATCCATAAAGTTCCACTCCACACCTCTCATGACAACCTGAAGCTGCAATTCCCTAGCATTCAGGGTTTACACTGGGTAAACACTACATGGCTGTGGCATCAGCCATGAGTGGCAATAACCTCGAGACTACTGCACTCTAAGGCCAAGGTGAAAAGTCTAAGAGAATCTCCCCACCCTTTACTACCACTCCTTAAGTCAGAATCAGGACCAAGCCTGGATCATTCAGACCTACAAAACTCCTACAAAGGACAAAGAAATTGGGAAGGCTCATGGTAGTATGCAGTCCTAACAGATCCTTGCAATTTATTCCTCTGTTGAAATACAAGTCTATCCTATATTTAAAAATGGTGGTGGCGGGGGCGGGGGCACGAGGGGAGGAAGTAAAATTGAAAAAGAAAGAAATGGTAGCAGAAACTGTGCTAAGCCTGATTACAAAACAGGGCAAAAGCAAGCAAGTAAAAAGGAAAGAAAAGAACAAACTAATTTGTTTAGGGAAAAAAAACCACCCTCACAAAACCAAAACACCTCTTCATCTGTAAACAAAATTAAAATGCAATTTCACATACATACTTTCCTGCCCACTTTAGATCAGTGGGTACACTGTAGACCAGCTCCACAAGATTGTCTTGGGCTATGTAAAGATCATCCTGGGCTATGTAGGCAAGACATGGCTAACCACAAGGTCTTAGAACTCCATTAAGATGGAAGTGCAACTATTTTACATCAATTCTGAAGAGAAGTACTCCAGGTTATTCCTATTCAGCAGCTTATCTATCATAAGTTTCATAGTTCTTCCACCTCTCATTCCCAATTAACACTTTCATCCTTAGCAAGGCTGTGGAATCTGACAGATCAGTTAAAAGAAAAGTTAAAAAAGATAGTATTTTGTACTAGATGTGAATGTTGAAGATTGTGTGTTAAGAGAAAGAAGTCTCCCTTACCAATAGAATCCTCTTGGTCCCTTGCGTGTTCACCTTCTTCAATAAATATGCTTAAGAGACATGATGAAAAGGATACAACAGCAGAATGCATTAGACAGGAAATGTTTTGGGGTCAGATAAATTTAGAGCCCTGAATTCAAATTTAGCTCTGTTTCTTACAAGCCTGTAAGCTGTTGCTTTCTGTGTTAAGTAACACACATGAATGTACTTGTATATAGTATGCACTCATGGTACAGATGCTATTTTCCTTTCTCATTCTAATATATGGGAGTATCTTTTAAAAAAATAAAAGCTGATTGAATGTGCAAGTTAAGACATAATAGTATGAAGAAGAGTACAGAGGAGCTCCTAGTAACTATACCCACTCTCCAAAGAGCAGCAGGAATCACTATTCTCAGAGAATAATTACCAGCCTGGAAGGCAATACCTAACTTTTGATGGCAGAGAAAATTGATACTCAATCAGGTATTTCTTTCTTTTCTGGAATAGGTCACTTTAAGGAAATTAACATGCTAAAGAGTAAATCCAAGAAAGAAAATCTTACCCGCCAGTTCCCCATCCAAAGACAAACTATAACTGTACAGGTGACCACCAAACCTAGATTTCGTGAAAATGCCTGTACTAACTTTGCAGATTGGGGAAAGAGAACACCAATCTCTTTACTAGAACACAGGAGTTTAAAAAAATCTCCCATTCCAGTACTTATAAAATAGTCAAGCATTTAAGGCAAGTGTTAATTTGAACAATAGAGTCAGAATCTCAAATCTCAGCTCTGTACTCATTTAGTTGTATGACCATGAACAAACCACTTGATCTCTTTGACCCTTTATCTTTAAATTTGTGAATAACAGCAAAATGTTTAGTACAATGTTCAGCACATAGTAAATGTTCAAAGACTTCTGTCACTAGTGATACATGAAGATCAGACACAAGTTAATTATCTTTTGGGAAAATTCTAGTGCTTGCCCCCTAAAATCTGTCACACCTAGAATCTATGAATGTGACCTGATTTGGAAACAGGCTCTTTGCAAACATCATCAAGCTAAAATGAAGATAAAGAGGAACAAAGAACCGTTTAGTATGGGCCCTAAATCCCAACTTGACTGGTTTCTTTTAAGAGGGAAATTTGAAGACACAGACACACTAAGAGAGAAGATGGAGGAAGAAATTGGAGTGATGCAGCTATAAACAAGAAGAACACCAAAGACTGCCAGCAACCACCAGAAGCTTATGAAAAGCCAAGGGAATTTTTTCTCTCAGATCTTCAAAAAGAGCAGAGTCCTGCCTACATCTTGATTTAATTCTAGCCTCCAGAACTCTGAGAAAATAAATGTCTGTTGTTTTAAGTTTACCATCCAATTTGTGCAACCTTGTATGGCAGCCCCAGGAAATGAATACATTTGCTTCCAAAAGACATCATATAAATATTTAATAAAGCTGTAAATTTTCCTGATATATTATTTCGATTATTGTTCTACTTTTATTCTTCCTGTCAGCATTTTTAAGACTCGTAGTCATACTGTAGACAAAAAAAAAGTACTATAATCTAGAATGTCTTGTTATAAACCATGAAACTAAGGCTAATATGTGTTTAGTGACTTTTCTTCCCAAGGTTAGGACAGCTAAGTCAGAACTAGAATCAAAATTGGTAAACCAAGTCCAGGTCTAGTGTAGTAACATTATACCCTGAATGATTAAAAAAAAAAAAAAAAAAAAAACCATGGATAATCAATATATACACAAAACTTCCAATCAATCACTTGCCAGATATTCAGAGACAGCTAAGACTTCTGATATAGATTGAGAGCAAAAGGAGAAGGGGGCAACAGATGATGAGATGGTTGGATAGCATCACTGACTCAATGGACACAGATTTGAGCTCCGGGAAATAGTGAAGGCCAGGGAAGCCAAGCATGCTGCAGTCCATGGGAATGCAGAGTCAGACACGACTTAGCAACTGAACAACAATAAGACTTTTGATAATTTCAAAAAACTGCTGTCATTACTAACCAGTTATGAGCTAAAGAATATAGCAGGAACCAAAAGTGAGAATCTTCCCACACAGGTAGTAAGACTGTAAACTGAGGCACACTGCCAAAGTACTTCTCTGAAGTATGCATCAAAAACAGAAGTATCCATGCTGTGACTCTGGCAACAAAGGTCCATCTAGTCAAGGCTATGGTTTTTCCAGTAGTCATGTACTGGTGTGAGAGTTGGACTATAAAGAAAGCTGAGCACTGAAGAATTGATACTTTTGAACTGTGGTGTTGGAGAAGACTCTTGAGAGTCCCTTGGACTGCAAGGAGATCCAACCAGTCCATCCTAAAGGGAATCCGTCCTGAATATTCATTGGAAGGACTGATGCTGAAGTTGAAACTCCAATACTTTGGCCACCTGATGCAAAGAACTGACTCATGTGAAAAGACCCTGAAGCTGGGAAAAATTGAGGGTAGGAGGAGAAGGGGATGATAGAGGATGAGATGGCTGGATGGCATCACCAACCCGATGGACAAGAGTTTGAGTAGGCGCCGGGAGTTGGTGATGGAACCTTCACTACCCTGATGGACAGGGAAGCCTGGTGTGCTGCAGTTCATTGGGTCACAAAGAGTCGCACACACTGAGCAACTGAACTGTAACTGTAACATAACGGTGCCATTTACCATCAATAGCATCTTTGAGTTTACTAATAGTTTTATAATAAGGACCATATACAAACACACAATACATATAGTTGTATACAAATATAATAGATATAGTAACAAATAGCAACAAATATGACTGACTACTGTTTTAATAATCTCAGTTATTACTAAGAGACTCCAGTTCTCAAATATGCAAATTCTCAATTATTGGCTATAAAGTCTTGACACAGACACTGACGAGGTGTCCGTAACTGAGCAAGAATGTTTTTCTCTTCAGGATAGGCATATTCAGCCATCTCCTAGATTTTTCTTTTTTTTTAAAAATCACCATTGCAGCTGGTATTCTGCAAATCTCACTTAATTTTCTTTGTGAAAAGAGCTAAGGAAAGCATAACATTTACCATCTCTGTGAATATTTTTAGGCTTAATTCCTCATTTGCTCTAATTTTTAAAGTTAGTCAGGATTTAATATGCTCCCTATCCTAGGGGAACCCATTATTATTATTATTATTTAAAAAAGGTTAAATCTTCTGGACTTTGCCTTCAGTTATATTATGCTTCAATGAACTTTTGGAGAATTACATGTAACTCTATCTGGGGAAGAAGCTCAAAGAAACTCCAGTATAATGTTTGGAATAAAAGCTTATATAATATATTAGGGAGGCTGCAGAACTTTTACTTTAGACCCTCACTCTTTTGTTCATCCTGGTAGTTAGTCACCCTTTAACTTTTGGCCTACTAATTAATTTAATGCATGCAGTTCACAACTGCAGTATATAGCAATTTTCTCAAGGCTCTGACCAGCACTAAGGTGGGACAAAAAAGTGTCATGACACTTATTTTTAGGAGCAGAAGATGCTTCATCTAGACCCACATGTTCAGTCAGGGAGTTCACTGCATCAAGCTAATACCGAAAGTATCCTGCAAGAAATTCAGCACCAAGAAAGGAGGATTTTTATTCGTCCCTGTGTTACCACTAAGGAGAACAGTGTTGGTACACAGGCAGCAATTAACTATTTGCTGAATGGATTTCTTTTCCATCAATCCCCCAGTCAAACCCCAAATAAGCAGAGGACATTTTTATAACTTGTTTTTCAGGAGAAAAATTATGCAAACATCACTGTTAAAGACAAAAGCAGTATGGTAAGAGTCAATCCACCACAAGCAGGACAAGGAAAAAATGAAATCACGAGTCTAATCTTGCCTGAATTATCTTTCAGAAAAAAATCCGTTTTTCCTCAAGAAAGCTACGGAAGCTAAGCAGCAAAACAGAAATACATTTAAGTTAAAAAAAAAAGATGAAAACCCTCAGTCATCACCACTTTTTCATATATATAACAATTATGCAGGTATGGTCAAATACTTACCTTAAATCGTGCCCACCCTCCTTTTAATTGTTCCGTTAGCCTAGATATACAAAATGTTTTGTTCTAAACCCATACTCTAATCTAACATTATATTCTAACAGTTTTCTCTGCATTATGCTAAGTAACACCAGGCTGTTAAACAAATTAAACAGCTGTATCAGATCATATTAAATCATTCTCTTTGACATAGTTAAGAGTTATTAGTGATGGGTAAAAGGGGATAATGATAGTTTTTAGCTGGGCTGAAAAAGACCAGACACTATCCCTTACCTTATTAGCACGTATCTGTTTGTAAATATCTGTCTGCTGCCGAATGCGATATTCCAGGTCAGAAACGTGAGCCTGAAGCCAGTTCCAGCGGCTGACAACAGCTGCTCGGTCTGCAGCCCATCTCCACTCTGACCTGCGCCTCCTAAAAGGAAATAAACAGAGTGAAATCCAAGAGTAGCAGGAACATTCACGCTAAACGGGACTGGGAAGGTCTTAACGTCTAAATGCCCTATACAAACCAACTTGAGTGTCAAGAAAAACTCAAGACTATGTGTATATATGTCACAGGCCACGTGGATAATAAAACTCTTCACATATAGATACATCCCAAATTAACTAGCTGAAACTGCCTTCCAAGTATCCTGATCTGGTGGCAAACAGTTTTTGTGAATTTTCAAAATTTCTCAGGAGACAGAAATATTTTCTACTTCAAGGCATATAAAGATTACCGATCTACACAGAAAATACAAGACACCACCAATTATAAAACTAACCAAGGCGTCAGCAAAGTTGCGGAATAAAGATCAACATAACCAAATTAACAGTGTTTCCAAAAGTCAACAAGTAGAAAAGACTCACTTTTTAAAAAAGCACTACTTACAACACTAACAACTGCTAATTTTATATGCCAAATATCTTTTGATAGAATGTAATAAAATCAAGAGACCTACTTAAATGGTGAGATAGATTTTTAAGATAACAATTTTCATATCTATTTATAGAGTCAAATAAGCTCCAATCAAATTCCCCATAGGGCTTTTTGTTTTTTTCTTTCTTTGACTGGCCACATGGCTTGTCAGATTTTAGTTCTGCAACCAGGGGTTGAATTTGGGCCCTTGGCAGCAGAGTGAAAAGTCCTAACCACTGGATTACCAAGGAACTACCCCCCTCCTGGGGTTTTTAATGGAACCTCACAAACATTCATTCAAAAATTCACATTAGGGGAAAAAAAAAAAAGACCAGCACTAGAGAAATTCTAAAGAAAGTATGATGAACATTCACACTGCAGATGTAAGATAAAGCTATGATGATTAAGGCAGTCTAGAAAGACAAAAGACAGTGGGACAGAATACAGAACTCCTAAACTTAGAACTGGCTACATGTAAGAGATGGGCAGTCAGAGCAGTGAGGAAACACTGAATTATTCAATAAATGGCATCGAGATGCCAGTTCTTTACATGAAAAAATAAATGAAAAAAAAATTACTTCCTTTCTTTATAATTCCCTAGTTTTGGAGTTCCTAAATCCAAAAGCTGAATGTAACAAGATTATCTTTGAAACTTCGGACAGGGAAAATTTCTTAAATCTCTTTAAAAAAACTGAGCTTTCAACAAACTGCAAAAGACTTAGTAAAGTTAAAGGTAAGCAACTGGTTGGCAGAAGATATCTGCAACATACAAACCTAAAAATAAAATGACAGAATATAACAGAACTCCCAACAAAGAGGTTTAAGAAGACAATCTAACAAAAGATGACTATATTAAAAATTTGCATAAGAGAAATCCCAATGGCCAATAAATACATAAAAATGTGCCATGTCTTATTAGATTTTGGTTAAAATATTAGAAATATTAAGATATCATTTCAAACCCAGATTGGAAAACCCAAGTGTTGGTAGATGTGGAAAACATCTGCCAACAACAATAAAAACCAGCACCACCATTTTTAAAGAGTAATCTGGAAATATTTGGCTAGGTGGAAAATGTGTATACTCAGCCATTGTGAAATTCTACTTCTGACAACATAACCTGCACATCTGCATAAAGAAATAGGTTCACTGCAATCGTTTGTAACAACTAAAAATTAGTTACAACCTGACTGTATCTCAGAAGACAATGCTGAATGGAAAAATATAAAAACTAATAATAAACAAAATAAGTACTTTTATAGATACAAGTAGTTAGGAATTTAATGGAATATTGTTTATCAATTTAATTATAACTATATGTATCAACACAACTAAATCTCAACAATGTGGAATGGAAAAACTATATAAAAACTAAACAAAACAAACAAAACCCAAGCAAACAAACAGACAAAAAGCAACTAAAAGATCGCTCAAACCGCAAGGAAGCTTGAAGATCCTGAGTGCCCCAACTAAGACCCCTCCCCCATAGCCCAACCCTCTCCTGCCACCAAGACAAAAGACGAAGAATAAGACACAATTATAAGACTTGTTACCAATACATAAATAGTAAATGCATAAAAACATGTACAGTGCTGATAAATAGCAAATTCAGGATCAGGGTCCTCCTCAGCCTTGGGAAGGGGAAAAGGTAAGTTAGATTTTAGCTGTATCTGTTACGTAAGGTTCAGCTTCTCTTTAAAAACTAAAAGTCTGATAGAAAACAGCAACTTTAATATGAGAGGAAGTACCTGGCATCTGGTATACTCTGTAACCAAAATATTTTATGATCTTCCACAAAATTCTATTTCAAGAAAGTAGTAGTCATACTGCCCTTAGCCCCATCTCCAATCAGGTTATACATACTCATTACCAAAACATTTTAAGTGACTCTAAGCGAACTTTAACACAGTCCACTGGTAGAGTGAAACAGGCATTTTACAATTCCCTAATCTTGATGGAATAAGCACAAGATATAGAGAGCCTTTGAGCCTTTCTTCTTTAGTACAATTATCTGGCTCAATGTTGGCTGCAGGTCTAGTTCTAGCCCAAATTCAGAAAACGAACGTCAAGACATCAAGTGCAACCTCTGGATCATTCTTCCACTATAAAAATGATCCCCTTTCACTACAAGAAGTAAAACTAGTCAACCTTCGTGTCCTATTTCCAGCTTTCACTACTATTGAAGGTTTATAACCTTCCTATCTTATAAACTCTCTTGGTTTCACAGGTTCATTCCTGAAGCTGCCACAGTACCAATCCCCACCATCCACCACCACTGGGATACTCCAGGTAACCTCCTCAGCTACCACTCCTAACATAAACCACATAATACTATTTTTAAATAAAATCTCAATTCTTATTTCTTCCTGTCACTCTTATGTGTAAGAAACCAGTTTTTATCTGCTTCTTTACAAATCCTAAGTCTTTAAGAAAACAAAGTAGAAGGGGAGTCAAATACCATAAAAGGCAGCACTTCGAAGCCAAAAAGTGATGAGCAAAATTCACAAAACATCCACTTAATGACAGGTTTATTCTCAGAAAAATGTGTTTTAATAATTGACAGTGACTAGCCCAAGTAATTCTCTAACGTTGCAAACCAAAGCGGGGAAAGATGATTTCTTGGCTAATTTACAGCACTTCTTCCTTAGTCACCCTTGGTGGACAAATAATCCTGGCAGTCTTGCCCAAGGATCCTGAACTCAGCTCAGAAGCCTTCTCACCAAAGTGTTCCAACAACAAGCACTCTGAATTGGCAGGAAAGAGGAAATTTATTATTTCTGAATTTTGACACATCTTAAACAAAAGAATTTTTTTTCCTTTTCTTTCTTGTTTGAGGTCAAGGAAGAAGTAAGAAGGAAATGAAAACACTTTATGTGAAAACTTAAAAATACAAAAGGAAAAGAAAATTCCTTAAAACATTTCAGTTCCTAAGAACTCTGGTGGATAAACACTTTTTCCCCCAAATATTAAGGAATAGCCTCTTTCAATTTTCTTATTGTCAAAATGAACAGCCTGATAAATATTATTCTAAATACTAGTGCAAAACCTAATTACTGGTATTTTTTTTTTTGGAAGCCGAATAAGCTAATTAAAGACAGGCAGTGTTAAGGGAGGACCACAACCCCCAATTATGAACATGTTTCAATTCTACAAATACATTTGTCATATGAATTTCTAACCAGATAAAATTTTCAGTAGGAAATTGTCATGTTGTAATTAATGAACAATGGAAAACCCCACCTTAAGTGTCCAAAAATTATCTTGTGTTCAAAATACCAGCAACATGGTTAGAAATTTGAATTGTTAACAAAAGATGGGAGGTGTACAGTTAGCAAGACTGAGGTGAGCTGTGAAGATGTTACGACACTCCAATGGCAAGTCAGAACACAAAACATAGTGTAAGAATAACAGCTTCAAGCACAGAGTTTATGTATTTTTTTCCTTAACAAAAACAACATGCTACAGAAATTCAGTTTATCTGAAACAGAGGTAGATTTCACCCCTAATATTAAAAATGTAAATTATTACTCTTAATAATTTACAGCTCAAAACGAGAGACAGTGATTTAAAAGCAGGGTCATGCTTTGAAAGAAAAAAGTGTGGATTCCAACACTGAGAAGTCTTTTAACTCTTTCCTGTTGCTTACTCTGTGCTAACAATTAGTAAATCCTATTTTTGTACAGGACTTGAGGATGCCTTCTAAGGTGTTTTCTGTGAACTTTTATCTCTCTTTGTACCAAAATACTTTGTCTACATGTACTGGACTACCACCTGAGTGGGAAGTCATTTTAACTAATATTTTATTCCTTGATTTTATTAAACAGTTTACTGGTAAATTTCCTTTGCCTACATATGTAGGATAAAGATCCATTAAACTTTTATACAATGAATTGCTTTTTGGGGTCCCTAAACATGGTAAGATACAATACCAATAACTGCTTCTGTAATATCACATGACTAGCAAACTGTAACATTGCCAGCTATGTTACCAGTATTTTTTGTGTAACAGTGTATGTTCTATAAATAGATTTATTTTTTAGCTATGTGAACCTATATAGCTTTAATAGTTGCTGTTTTTTTTTAAACAGGGTTAGAGTATTACCACATACTGAGAACTTAAGATGCTCCATGGGATCTAACAATAATTATTTACTTGAACAAAAAAATCATTTCCTCTAAGAAAGCTCTGTTATTTGTAAACAATTGAAAGCTAAATACTGGAAAGTACTAGAAAATTTAGAGTTCAAGTTACATGTTGGTCAACAGAGAAAACAAGAAAGGGATTAATTTTTGTTTTTAATTCTCTAAAATCCTCTTGAATGATAATGTTAATGGTGATATTTTATTAGTAGAGGACAAACAGATCAATATGGGGACTCTGATGTAAGGAAATTAAACTTGGGGATGACAGAGGACAAGATGGCTGGATGGCATCACTGACTCCATGGGCATGAGTTTGAGCAAACTCTGGGAGATGGTGATGGACACGGATGGAGGTCTGGTGTGCTGCAGTCCATAGGATTACAAAGAGTCAGACATGACTGAGCAACTAGACAAGAAATGTAAAAACTAAGTTTATCCACTAAATCTTCAAAGGTGTCAATGATAAAACCTTTTTTTTTTTTACTACACCTTAAGAATAACTTACCTTAGGTCTGCTGCTGCTAAGTCGCTTCAGTCGTGTCCGACTCTGTGTGACCCCATAGATGGCAGCTCACCAGGCTCCCGTCCCTGGGATTCTCCAGGCAAGAACTCTGGAGTGGGCTGCCACCTCCTTCTCCAATGCATGCAAGTGAAAAGTGAAGTCGCTCAGTCGTGTCCAACTCTTAGCGACCCCATGGACTGCAGCCTTCTAGGCTCCTCCGTCCATGGGATTTTCCAAGCAAGAGTACTGGGAGTGGGCTGCCATTGCCTTCTCCTACCTTAGGTCTACCACTAAGAAAAGCAACACGGAAAGCAATTTCTACTCACACAGAGAAAGAAAAGACTGGCAACTGACTGTAAAAGAGATTACTAATACAACTCTTTGTAACTGATAAACCCCATCTTCCCTGCCTACAGTGCTGCCACAGACAGCAGTGGCAGATACCGCCCTGCCTTTTACTCAAAGACAAACTGCAGTAAAAGCTGATTTTTCTAAAAGTAATACTAAAGTTCGGCACTGAACCATGTCAAACACCTGACCTAGCTAAGTCACCTAGTTCTAGTCCAGGATGGGAAATCTTTAAGTCCAGTAGAACAGTGGTGGTGGATTATACTTTTCCCTGACCTGGAAATGTAACAAGATAAAAGTAAAATGATTATCCACAGCCAAGTTACAGAGTACCATGTTCTACCAAAAACTATTCAACAGTTATGTGCTACTTCCAGAAGTGCAAAATTTCTGAAACACTGACATTCTGAAGTCTCCAGGTTCTTTAGATGACTTATAAAACCAGTAAAACAGACTATGTGAAATTGGGATCATCATCAAACGTCAGAGCACACAGCTGCTAGATTCACAGTATCCAAGGTAAGGCTTAGGGTCAATACAGGAAAGAACAGAAAATCTTAACATTACTAAGAGTAGCATAAAAAATGTGTATACAAGTATTAACTACCAAGCTCAAGAGCGATGTGAAAAGAACAGGAGGAAGAGCAGGAAGATAGGTTTAAGCCAAGTTCTCGTTTTTATTTACTTCGTATGATTCTAGACGTGTAAATTGACCTCTAGAAATAATAGCAACGTCAGCCTCACAGGATGTGGTATTCACAAAATGATACAATCTTAACTGTAAAGTACAACATGTATATCAGAACAGAACAATTATTAAATAAATATAAACTTTGGATTTTAATTCTGTATCATAAAAGGTACAAAAGAGGACAAGAGATAAAATCTAAGAGGCATACATAACCAGGAAATAGGTGTTTTTATTTAGCAACAGAATTCTGAGTGTCTTGAGTGTTGGGCTTCAAAGACACCTAAAGCAGTTCTACTCTAAATATAAAATCCATAGTAGTTCACTAAAACTGACACTGTATTCAGTCAGAACTTCCATGACATTATCCCTGTGGCCCCAAATTTATAGAGATGAGGGAAATAAAGTTGGGAGGGGCAGGGAAGGAGAACCAAACTGTCTAGTGTCAAACATCCCACATTTTAGCCATAAAACTCATAGATGAGAAGGGGTTAAGACACTGTGGCTGTCACTCTAGGTTATATCAGCTTTCTAGAGCTGTTCTGTAGCAATAGGAAGTAAATGTTACAGAGCCAACTCATCGTGGTAAGATTCGGGGTAGAACACTTGACCCTTCTGTCTCACCGCTTAAATCAGATTACCTCTGAAACCGAAATAAGATTTGTGTATTTTGGCATATTATTTCAGCCAAGCTTTCAATCCATCAGGAACTCTTTCTCCCTTCTCCTCTCCATTTAACAAATACTTAAGACCTATTATTTTATTTACCAGGGATTATACTAGGTGCTGGGGACACAATAATAACAAAAATGCTGACTCAGAGCTTAATGGGGAAGACAAATGTTAATAATTAATCATGCAAAACGTGAGATAAGAGGTAATAACTATGACATCACATTTAGACTGGGAGAGCTGGAAAATTTCTCTGTGGGATAGACAACCTGAGCACCAAGGAGTAAGTTAACAAAGTAAGTAAGTAAGCAAACTTGCTGAGGTTAAGGGGTAGAGGTTATGGAGAAATACAGAAGACCGTGAATGAGGATTGTGGTATGTCTTAGGAAGAAGAAACAACTTGTATACAGGTAATGGAGCTGGAGCTCTGACAGTGAAGGAGAAAAATGCACTGGAGTTGACACTGGATATAGGTCACTGGTGACTAGTGAAGTCGCTCAGTTGTGTCCGACTCTTTGCGACCCCATGGACTGTAGCCTAACAAGCCCCTCTGTCCATGGGATTTTCCAGGCAAGAGTACTGGAGTGGACTGCCATTTCCTTCTCCAGGGAATCTTCCTGACCCAGGAATCGAACCTGGGTCTCCCGCACTGTTGACAGACACTTTACCGTCTGAGCCACCAGGGAAGTCCAAATCCCATAGGACTCTAATCCATGTTGATATTATGAAACAGTATAAACAATCCTGTTTTGGTCCATGTTCTTTATCTTGGAACTCCTATTTTAAATGAAAAACATTTTAATACTAGCTAAGGGAGCATGAACTCCCATATAACCATCAACTAGCTTAAACTATCAACTCTTAGCCAATCTTACCACATCCAAAACATCTATCCCTTCTCCTTACAGATTGATTTGGAAGCCAATTTTCACGAGCAGATCATTACATCTGGCATATGTTTTTATGTGTGTCTCCAAAAGGTAAACTCACTTTACATATATTAAAAAAAATACCTTAATGTCAAATATCTAGTAGTTATTCAAATTTCCTGGATCATCTCAACTGGTCAGCCCAAATCAAAGTCAAGTAAGATCCACACACTGTGCTTGGTTAAAACACCTCGAATTTTAAGTTCGCCTCCCCACCTCAATTTATTTGTGTAAGAAACAGAGCTATCTGTCCTTTAGAATTTCCCATGTTTGTGAATTCTGCTGATTGTACTCTTGTCACAAAGCCCACAACTTTAAACTTTGTAAACTGACACCTTTAAACAACCTTTAGTTTATTTATTATTCTGTAGATCAGCAGATAAATTATTTGTACATTAAATTTTTTTCATGTTTAAGACTGAGATATATGCTTTAAAAAAAAAAAACCACACCCAACCTTTAAAGAACTATATAAGGTACTTCCAACTGCTCTCAATGTCCACCTGTCAGACTCTATTAAATATGGTAACATATACATAATATATAACCTGCCAGGCACAATAAAAGAAAGAAACGTAATAATTTTCCAACAGACTCTCAGCAGCCCTCAGGCCACTGTGTTTGTTCTATGCAAGACTACAACCAGGAAATACCTATTAACATCTTTTATTACTAAAAACCACCTCCCTCTTGGAGTCTTTCCTGCTGATCTGTATCTCATAATTCATTACTTTGTATTCTTCAAGCTTAGTGTGGTCCCTTTATTTTGTTACTTATGTAATATTTCCAAGTCAGGCCTTATATATGATTGATCTTCAATTAGATTATCAATGCCTTCTTATAGGCACTACTTACTGTGTACTTTAGCTGCTCATTAATCTTCAATGTTATCTGCATCTATGTATTATAATTTATGAATAAGGAATTCTCAGGAAATATAAAAAAAATGAGAGTTTTTTTGGCTCTGCTTAATTTTCAAACTCAAAAACATCTAAATTAAGTCTGAAAGATCTGAATGCCTGAGACACACTTAAGTGTTCTAATGGAGAAAAATAAAGCCTTACAAAGGATGGAAATGGTTTACAGTTTTTTGTGGTTGGTCGAGAAATGGACATTGAACTGAAGGATGAAGATATTCAGAACAAAACAGTGGCTTAGTTACTGTGCCTTTTTTAGAGTGTAGGAATTAGCTGTTTCTAGAAGAAAGGAAAATGACAAAGTTAGTACTGAAAAGATCTCAGCTATTAAAGTAGCTGCTAATCCAGAATGGCTCCTCCAGAGTGAGCCAATCAAGTTTCTGTCTACTGTTCTGCCTAGAGGATCCATTGCTTTATAAAAGTGATTTCCATTTAGAATCTTTCAATAATCAAACTGAGGCCAGAATATTCAAATTCTGTATGTAATACTAATTTCTCCTACGAAAATTCTAAATTAAACAATCCCATTCACTCAAAAGCCATAAAGTGTGAGAGTATTAATAGTAAATTGCTATTATTTGATCTAGCTCACTCACCAAAGCAAGAGACTGACTAGGATCACACCTTACAACTTAAAGTACCTATTACAAGCAGCATGGGACTTAGAAGCTTCTCATAAACATCACACTACTCCCCAGCTTGGGTTCCTTGAAGCAGAGTCAACAGTACAGAGTTTGGACAAGGAAGCGGCAGGGGAGGGAGGGTATCAGCATTTGTTATTCCACGGGGAGAACTTGTTTCTGGCCATCTCTAGAATGATCAAAAACTCTTACAGAGAAATGTTTTCTTCTCACTCTAAAAATAAAATACAGTTTACTGGGAAGAGCATAGTGTTTAGAGTCAGCTGAACACTAAATTCCAAATCCGAGGCCTGCCACTGACACTGACCAGCTGATGAAAAGAACAAAAGCTCTTATCAGTGTTCAAGCTCTAGGCATGCTGTTCCATCATATGCACAAAGCGTATAAGAACATACTTTCAAAAACATTACTCAGAGCTACTGAGGTTTAGGAATAAATGATACATCTTCAAGAAAATCAAGTTAAATCAAAAATCAATTTGTTAGCTAACTTTCCAGTTTTTTAAAGTAAGTATTAATAGAAGAACTTCTGGTCCAGGCAATATGCTTTAGACTCTTCTTCCAGCTCATCCCTGCTGCTACTGCTGCTGTGTTGCTTCAGTCGTGTCCAACTTTGTGCGACCCCACAGACGGCAGCCCACCAGGCTCCGCCGTCCCTGGGATTATCCAGGCAAGAACACTGGAGTGGGTTGCCATGTCCTTCTCCAATGCATGAAAGTGAAAAGTGAAAGTGAAGTCGCTCAGTCATGTCCAGACTCTTCGTGACCCCATGGACTGCAGCCTACAGGCTCCTCTGTCCATGGGACTTTCCAGGCAAGAGTACTGGAGTGAAGTGCCATTGCCTTCTCCGCTCATCCCTGCTAAACACAACTATAAACCCTGGAAATATTGCAAAAGGCAAGCTAAGAAAAACTCTGAAAAGATCGAAAAGAGGAAGGTGGATTAGTGACCTCAGGACTAGAATAATAATATAGTGACAGGGCATGTAAAAATTACATTCAACAAAAAGGGGCCCAGATAGGTTCATTCCTCTGGCGGGTGGAAGGGGAGTACCACACAGGATGGCAGGCCAGCCCTGCAGCAAGCTCACAGTAAGAGGCCAGGGGAATCATTATCCTATTTCTCTCTTACCTTTTGCAACAAATATTCACTGTGTCTAATCTCTCTCTCCCTATTACCATTCTCTCTTAAATCCAAGCTCTCACCCCAGCTACTGCACTGAAATAGCTAGTAAAGGTCACCGACATCTCCACTGTGCTAAACCCAACTTCCAATTCTCAGTCTTTATCATCATTACTTTATCAGCAGTCTAATACAGGTGATCACTTGCTCCTCCTCAAATTCCTTTCTTCACTTGTCTTTCAAAACAAGTATTACACTGGTTTTTCTCTTGCCTTTTTAAAATATTTCTTTTTAAGACTCCAACTGCCCACACCTATAAATCTTGTTTTCTGTACTCACTTCCTAGGTGATCTTAGCCAGTCTCATAGCTTTAAGTAGCATCATCTGTGTTTCTGATCCTCAAGTTCTTATCTTTAACCAAGACTGCCCCTCCCTCCGGATTCCAGATTCTGACACCCACCTGTTTTCACCACCTCCCTCTCAATCTGTAAGAAACATCTCAAAATGAACTGTATTCAAAACCCATCCTAACCCCTGCCACTTTCCCATCCCTTACAAGGACCTATGATCCTTGTCCTTCCAACAGATAAAAACCAATGTAACCTTCAGTTCAGTTCAGTTCCTCAGTTGTGTCCGACTCTTTGCGACCCCATGAATGGCAGCACGCCAGTCCTCCCTGTTCAACACCATCTCTCGGAGTTCACTCAGACTCACAATCATCAAGTCAGTGATGCCATCCAGCCATTTCATCCTCGGTCGTCCCCTTCTTCTCCTGCCCCCAATTCCTCCCAGCATCAGAATCTTTTCCAATGAGTCAACTCTTCGCATGAGGTGGCCAAAGTACTGAAGTTTCAGCTTTAGCATCATTCCTTCCAAAGAAATCCCAGGGTTGATCTCCCTTCAGAATGGACTGGTTGGATCTCCTTGCAGTCCAAGGAACTCTCAAGAGTCTTCTCCAGCACAGTTCAAAAGCATCAATTCTTCGGCGTTCAGCCTTCTTCACAGTCCAGCTCTCATATCCATACATGACCACTGGAAAAACCATAGCCTTGACTAGACAGACCTTAGTCGGCAAAGTAATGTCTCTGCTTTTGAATATGCTATCTAGGTTGGTCATAACTTTTCTCCCAAGGAGTGTCTTTTAATCTCATGGCTGCAGTCACCATCTGCAGTGATTTTGGAGCCCCCAAAATAAAAGTCTGAAACTGTTTCCACTGTTTCCCCATCTATTTCCCATGAAGTGATAGGACCAGATGCCATGATCTTCGTTTTCTGCATGTTGAGCTTTAAGCCAACTTTTTCGCTCTCCTCTTTCACTTTCATCAAGAGGCTTATTCCTTCCTCTTCACTTTCTGCCATAAGGGTGGTGTCATCTGCATATCTGAGGTTATTGATATGTCTCCCGGCAATCTTGATTCCAGCCTGTGTTTCTTCCAGTCCAGCGTTTCTCATGATGTACTCTGCATAGAAGTTAAATAAGCAGGGTGACAATATACAGCCTTGATGTACTCCTTTTCCTATTCGGAACCAGTCTGTTGTTCCATGTTCAGTTCTAACTGTTGCTTCCTGACGTGCATACAGATTTCTCAAGAGGCAGGTTAGGTGGTCTGGTATTCCCATCTCTTTCAGAATTTTCCACAGTTTCCTGTGATCCACACAGTCAAAGGCTTTGGCATAGTCGATAAAACAGAAATAGATGTTTTTCTGCAACTCTCTTGCTTTTTCCATGATGAAGTGAAGCTAACCCCCTTTTCCTTTGGTGCCCGATCTCAGAAACCACTCTGGCTAGTCTCTTTTGCCAAAGGGAGACATGAAATTTCAGTCCACACTCTTACTCTAAACCCACACAGACCAGGAAAAATAAAGCTACATTACAAAGCTATATTCTTAATAACAACTGTACACAACCTGAATGGATGCTTTCAGAGGATCCTGTGAATGTTCTGGATGCTTTTACACACAGTAACAGAATTCACACATCATCTCCACATTACCATGCTCTTTCATACCATTTACTAATAGAATCTTAAATTATATGATACAAGATATTGTATCTCAAAGTTTTCTTGGCATCTTTTGAACATTTTTCCCTATGAACTTGAAAATTATTCTGTCAAAGTTCTTGTTTACTACATAGTATACCCCACCTCCCACAAAACCTTTAATGACCTAGTGAGCTCTCAGAGATCAAACTAGCTTGCAGTGCAGAATGACTGAAGACCCAGAGACACGTCCTCGGAACATCTGGGCGACAAAATCAAGTGGTGATCTGCATCACAGTGCCAACAAATGCCTAGCGAGTGGCAAGTGTTCAGCCAGTGGCAGCTGCAGCTGTTCTCACTTACTACCATACCCAGCTGAACTAACTCAGCTCCTGTTAAGGCACTCCATGCCCTTCCATCCAATGACAAATGTTTGTTTTGGTAAATGTGTATTCCTTAAACACACTTGAGAAACAGGAACCTGAGACCAAATGTCTTTTGTTTTAATTGAGTTCCAACATGCTTGGCAGGGTATGTAATGAGAGCTGGAGGGTGATGAGGGAGACAGCTTCACAGGTCAATTATTCTGTAGTGGTCCCTTTCACTATAAATAAATAAAAGTGATGAAGATTAACTTATTCACAAATTCAAGATCACTGAGAAGTAACCACAGTAATTATTCCCAACTCATTAAGAACCAGTCCCTGGGACTTCGCAGGTGGTCCAGTAGCTAAGACTCCATGCTCGCAATGCAGGGGGCCTGGGTTTGATCCCTAGTCAGAGAACTAAATCCCACATGCCACAACTAAGAGTTTGCACACTGCAATACAGGTTGAAGATCCCCCATGCCACAAACTAAGACCCAGCACAGCCAAATATAAACAAAATAAAGTTTAAAATGTCAATTCGAGTTGAGTTTGGGAAACCCCGATCTATAAGGCAGACCTTAAAACCACTACTCAGTTCTCTTATCTATAAAACTTGTGAGCTGGACTGAAAAAAAAAAAAAAAAAAAACCTTACAAAGTGCTTTCTTTATAAGATGTGATGAACCTATGACCATTGGCGTAAGTACACATCCTGTATGTACAGCTGTAATTTATCCTAGGGGGAAGAGGATATTATTTATAACTAGATAGGTATCTGAAATGTTCAATTCACTCCAGATGCTGCAACAAAATTCTTTCCCTTAGTTACAAGACTCATATAGACTTTGTAAGTCCTGGGATGTTGACCAAACAATGATACCAAGTTTAAATCTAAATCATCCTCTCAAAACATGCCCCAAACTTTAAAACTGAAAGAAACCATAGTATCTCTAAACATCTCAATTTTTAAATGGTCAAAACTAAACCCAAAAGAGTAAATGACTTTCCCAGTCAGAAGTAATTCAGTCATTCAAGCTCTTAAAGCAAATGTCAGGAAAAGATGCTCACATGAGTACGGTATACCAATACGGGCTGACAGCTAACTTTCTGATTTTAAAAATTACTTTGGCTTCTGTAACGAGGTACAGGTAACAGTGATGCAAATGCTGTCTTTTAAAAATGTAACACCTATTTTATGGATTCAGAAATAAGACTTCCTCATCAGTGCTATATTTGACATTTTACATAAAATTAAGCCTGATGATTTATTCTTAGAAATAAGCAAAACCATATAAATAATAGGAAAACATAAAACAATCATGTAAATGGCAACATGTTTTTAAAAAAGGGAAAAAAGGAAAAGAATTTCACTATTAAAGGAAATCAAGCCCCATCTATTCTATATGCATGGCCCTCAAGTCTCCTCACTTGATTGATCACTAAGGTCCTTATAGCTCCAAAATTCTACTCCTGTTTGCTCCTAAGTGACACACTATAAACAAACAGGAGATTCAACATCTTGCTCAGTTTTTAGGTATGTTTCTACAAACAAGGTACCAACTGTTACTAACGTACTAAAACTGACAGAAAACAGAGTGATTTAAGTAACTGAATTCCCCAAACTAGGCTTAATCCCAGTAAAGTTAATTAAACAATTGCTTCAGCATTTCAACAAAAATGTCAGTTTCTTTCCAGATCACACATCACAGAAATATTCCGTCCAGATAAGGTTTGGAACAAGTTTCTTTCCAGTCTATCCTGATTTAGGCACCCTCTAAAGATCTGACTAGGTAAAGGTTCATCTCTCTCAAACTGCTCCAGTTTTTCTTTTACAACACTCAGCTGTTTTTATACCTAAGACAAGCATAATTATTTTGAAGAACAAAAGAAAGTTAAAACTGTTTTTCTTTCTCCTCTGCTGCATTAGAGCAGACAGTATAAAGATACACAGTTCAACAGCACTACCTCCACTACCAACAATCATACAGCTCCTAAAATCTAAACAGAAATCGTAGGTAAATACCCACTCTAGAGATGAAAATAATGTTCCAGGTGTATCACAAGGCAGCACGCATGTACAGCTTTTCAGAACTACATGTAAATTCAAACTAAAGACAAAAACTTCACTGTGACATGACAGAAGAGAAAGTTCATCTGTACAACAGTCTCGCTCCCACCAAAAACTGTGTTTGAACAATCCAAACAGCTCTAGGAAAGTCAATAAATACCATCTTTGTGAAGGACAGAAGTGCTAAGACAACTACAAAACAAGCACATGCAACTTTTACTGTTTCCCCAGAGACAGACAGGGTCATCACAGAGGGTGACTTGAAAATGCTCAAGCTGCTCACGCCACCTGCTGAAGCCACCTGACTGCTGCAGAGTGAGTTACCCACCCTACTCCCAGGGCTGGTTTTCAACAAGATGAAGTGAGAGGGAGCCTGCAGGGTTGAAAAACATAATAGAAACAGTTTGATGCAGCTCACATTTTGTGATTAGTTTAAAACTCACATCACTAATCACTGAATCACAGAACAAAGGAAAGTCTCCAGGAACTAAGTCTCCTAACGAAAATGATGAAGTGACTGATCTGCTAAGACTTATGAGAGATTAAGAACTAGACCCCCAACTACCAACTATATACACAAAACCCCCAACAACACACACAACTTTCTTCCACACAAAATTAAAACATTCAGTAATTTTGATTCTGCTAGAAATAGCCAGTTACATATATTCCTCAAAGGCTAAACACTGATAAAATAAAATAATCTATTAAAACTATTAGATTCTTTCCTACAAAGGCACAAAACATTTAAAGCAGATCAAGAATAGTAACCCAATTCTGTTTCATCTTGTGACGTCTCTGTCCAGCCTCCATCAGTGGCTCCCTTCACTCCTAAGTGCAATGCAATCTCAAGGCCTTCATTAGTAGTCCTCCAACAACTTTGGTTCAACTCTCCAAAAGAATTCAAAATTTTTTCTAACAGCAAGTAAAAGTTCAATCATTTTTCCTCTTTCACAGCTTGGTACCGGGGAACTGCTTTATACACAGAACAAAACTTCACAGGCCTACAGCTACTAGGGGCTTTCTAGGTGGCTCAGGGGTGAAGAATCCAGCTGCCAATGTAGGAGATGTTGGAGAGTCGTGTTCAGTCCCTGGGTTGGAGAGATTCCCACTCCAGCATTCTTGCCTGGAGAACCCCATGGACACAGGAGCCTGGCAGGCTGCATTTCATGGGATCACATAGGCGGATGTGACTGAACACACAGGCAGGCACACAGCTTCTAGATGAGTGCTTGGAATGTTTTTTAAACAGCAAACAATCAATAGTAATCTGTAATAATATTTAAAATTACATTTTTAACAACTATAAACTGGGACATCTAGCTCTGGAATAAACTGTTATTGTGGTGGTTTTAAAATACAGTTGCAAATTCTTTGACATTCCTCGCATTAAAAGATACTGTTCTGTCTCTTCCCTCTGAACGTGAGAGGGTTTGTGACCACTTCAGGCAATAGAATAGGATGGAAGTGATACTAGGTGACTTCTTAGGCCAGTTTTAAATGAACAGGAAGCTTCCACCCTTGTTTGCTAAACAAAGATACACCATGTACGAGGTCTGACCACCCTGAGGCTGTCACACTAAAGAGACCAGTGTCCCTTAGCAAAGCCACCCAGGCACCCCTAACTGGGTGCTGCACACGTGCATGAAGGAGCCATCTTGGAAATGATTCTCTGGTCCCAGTATTTTGGCCCCCAGCCTTGTGTCTTGTCAAACTGAAGCCCTACACATCATGTATCAGATACAGGCCATTCCAACTGTATTCTGAATTTTGATCCAGGGAATCTACAAGAATAAGATGAACACCGTTTCATGCCATTCAGTCTGAGGTGGCTTATTAGGCAGCAGTGACAGAAACAGTCATTATTGAATGAAGTTGAACATCTGTATACTTTCAGTTCAGTTCCGTCGCTCAGTAGTGTCTGACTCTTTGCGACCCCATGAAATCAGAACACGCCAGGCCTCCCTGTTCATCACCAACTCCTGGAGTTCACTCAGACTCACATCCATCGAGTCCGTGATGCCATCCAGCCATCTCATCCTCTGTTGTCCCCTTCTCCTCCTGCCTCCAATCCCTCCCAGCATCAGAGTCTTTTCCAATGAGTCAACTCTTTGCGTGAGGTGGCCAAAGTACTGGAGTTTCAGCTTTACCACTATTCCTTCCAAAGAAATCCCAAGGCTGATATCCTTCAGAATGGACTGGTTGGATCTTCTTGCAGTCCAAGGGACTCTCAAGAGTCTTCTCCAACACCACAGTTCAAAAGCATCAATTCTTCGGCGCTCAGCCTTCTTCACAGTCCAACTCTCACATCCATACATAACTACTGGAAAAACCATAGCCTTGACTAGACGGACCTTTGTTGGCAAAGTAATGTCTCTGCTTTTGAATATGCTATTTAGGTTGGTCATAATTTTCCTTCCAAGGAGTGAGCGTCTTTTAATTTCATGGCTGCAATCACCATCTGCAGTGATTATGGAGCCCCAAAATAAAGTCTGACACTGTTTCCCCATCTATTTCCCATGAAATGATAGGACCAGATGCCATGATGTTTGTTTTCTGAATGTTGAGCTTTAAGCCAACTTTGTCATTCTCCTCTTTCACTTTCATCAAGAGGCTTTTAGTTCTTCACTTTCTGCCATAAGGGTGGTGTCATCTGCATATCTGAGGGTATAGTTATTTCTCCTGGCAGGCAGTCTTGATTCCAGCTTGTGCTTCTTCCAGCCCGTTTCTCATGATGTACTCTGCATATAAGTTAAATAAGCAGGGTGACAATATACAGCCTTGCCATGCTCCTTTTCCTATTTTACCACCTAGCATTTCTAATTCATGGATACACAACTGTCCCCTCACCCAACCCTTAGCACACATATAGCAGGAGGCATTTTCAAGAATGTTCAGAGTAATAGCACTGGGCATATTTACAAAATAACCTGAGGGAAAACCAAATGCACACCAAGAGAAGAATGGATAAATCACAGTATTATTTGCTCAGTGAAGCAGTGAAAATGAATAAACTACAGCTATATGGAAAAAAATCACTGATTTTTAAATGTTAATAACATAATGTTGAAAATCCCAACAAGACAACTTATACTCTCTTTTGTAAAGTTTAAAGATAAGCAAAAGTAACATAGGGATCCCTGGGGAAGCTTTAAAGGCTGTGTGCCCATGTTTTACAACTATCTTAGCATTTCTGCCCCTCCAATGAAGATTCTATTCAGTCAGTGTTAAGTCATTCAGTCGTGTCCAGCTCTGCGATTCCATGGACTGTAACCCACCAGGCTCTGTCCATGGAATTCTCCAGGTAAGAAATCTGGAGTAGGTTGCCATTTCCTCTTCCAGGGGATCTTCCTGACCCAGGGATAGAACCCAGGTCTCCTGTACTGGCAACAGGTGGATTCTTTAGCATCTGAGCCACCAGGGAAGCCCTATTGTAACTGTCTATTGTCCTCTCTAAAATATTTTAGGCAAACAGGAATGACTTTGGCAGTAGTGACCAGAGGTGCATATTATTTTTAAACTAAAGTCAAGGATACAGTAACAACAGTGTCCTGAGTTCAGAAATCCAATTAAAAAGAAACACACACACACAAATGCATACATATATGGGAGTACATAAAATGGAGGGATATGCTGTACGATAAGAATATCCACATTACCGTAGCATTAAGAAAAATTCTTTTTCCAGTTTTAGATAGTAAATGCTTACTGATATCCAACCCGTACTCCAACAACTTCCTCTTAAAAACTCATGAAAATTAGACTTTTAAAGTTTCACAGAGCTAGAAACTAAGAATATTGGCTAATCTCTGGATAGATATTTCTAAAAACCAAAGCTTAGAAGGATTAATTCAAAAAAAGTAGGAACATATGAGGAAAGATAAATTTCTATTTCCAATCACTATATCATATACAGAACTTCTAATAATCAAAGATAGTGAGTGAATTTATTGCCAATCCCTTCCAAACTTAAAAAAATAAAAAGTTCATTTCTTCACCGCATTACAAATTTTAAATAATGAAAAGCTAGACGAACATGGATAGAAAACTGTATTTGATATCGAAAGAATATTTAGTTGGCAATGAGAAGAAATTAAAGCTGCCAAAATGATGAAAAATGGTATTCAGTGTTAGCAAGGAAAGGAATAATTATTACACCAGGTTAATTAAGAAGCAACATTACTCAAAAAGGTAGTGTGAATAACCATACAGAACACCCCTCCTCAGCCCACACATCTGAACACCATCAGGAAATGGCCAGAGGATGCAACCAGTAACTCTTACAAAGCTGAAAGTAGGAATCCAAAGGCAACAAGGTGGACACTGCAAGAAATCATTCCTTAAGCTGTTTACCTGCAAGCACCTTTTCTCCCAGACAATACTGTCTATCTTAAAGTCCCTTACAGTGTCAATACTCTGTAGTGACCTGTACGGGGACAGAATCTAAAAGGGGTGGATATATGTATATGCTTAACTGATTTGCTTCGCTGTACAGCACAAACACATTATAAATACACTACTCCAATATAAGTTAATTTAAAAAAATCCCTCAGAGAATAAAACAGGGAAACAGAGTTCGCTATAAAATAAAGGCTACAAAATTGGCCAGATACAAAATAAGTGTTCCCAAACTAAAATTCTCACATCCTTCCAAAAATCTGTTTTTGATAGTCCCCTCCTCTTCTGTTAAAAAAAAAGTTTCTTCCAGTATCTCAAGCTGAAAAACTTGTTATCCTCAATTCCACTCTTTCTCTCACAATCATATCTAATCCATGAGAAATTTTTTTGGCTCAACCTTCAAAATACACCTCATCTCAGACCACTTCAACCATGCAACTGTCATCTCTCACCTGGAAATGGCATCAGCCTCCTGAGTGGTTCTCATGCCTTGAACCTGCTTGCTATTTTATTTTAACCCAGGGTAAAAGCCAAAGTTCCTAAAAGGCTTCCTAATTCTCACCCTCCATTCTTTGAAAGATGCAGAAATGTGTTTTTAAGTCCCATCACATAAGTTAGTTCATGTGTCTAGCATATGTTGTCCGTGTCATCTAACAAGAAAAAAAAGCTACTACCCATACACCACTGGGTCATTTTTTCAAGAGAGTAGATAGAACTGAATCCAGCAAGGAACCATCAGAACCTGTGCCATCAACATCAGGCGCGAGTGACACTGCCGCTTGCCCTCTGTCTCCTATTGCCAACGATCCTTCAGCTCTACTATCTCCCACCTCCTCTGTCTCCTCCAGTCAGTAACTCTTCACGCCTGTTCATTCGATGTCAGCCCCTGGTGGCCAGTTGTTGTATTGTACTACTTTACTTTTTAAGGTATTGTAACATTAAAAATGCTTTATTTCATTGCTTGTTATGTATTATTTGTTTGACAAGAATTATAAATCTATTAGAATATAATTCTATACAGTCGGTTGTGTTAATTGGGTACCTAAGCCAACTTTGTTGGACTTATGAACGAACCGGACTATGTACATGCTCTTGGACTGGAATGCCTTTGTACGCAGGGGTCTTACTGTAGTCTCACGGGAAGTAAGCCTTCAATAAATGTATGCTAAATTAAGAACACTGGTGATGGTGGAGGTGAGGAAGGGAGTATCTTATCCACAGTGGTTCACAGTGGCCTATGAACAACTGGGAAGGCAGCCACAAATTTTTAATGAAGGTTAAGTTTATAAATTTGATCTAATTCCAATGAAAATCCCAATGGGATTTTTTGAGAGAATTTGACAAGACTGATGGATTTGACTACAATAAATTCAAAACTTCTATCATTCAAGAAATATACAAATTAAAAGGCAAACAGAAAGCTAGGGAAACCAATTTGCACTTATGAATCAATTCAAAAGGACACATAAGCAAATGACCATGGAAGATTTATTTATATGAAATACAAATGGGGGCAAAATGCATTTATATAAAAATACAAATGGCCAATAAATAAAAGCAAGGGTTAAACTACATTAGTAAATAAAAGCAAAATTTGAAGGATGCCCCTTGACTGGTCAAATTTTAAAAGTCATGGGAAAAAAAAGGTACCTAAAGTCTGCTAGGTTTCATGAAAACACTGCTGATGAAAGAGCAGTTTCATTCTAGAGAACAATATAACCTTTATCAAAAATCTTAAAACTGTCCTTATCCCATGACCAAAAAGATTTCCACATCAGAAATTTAATCTAAAATAACGACCTGTGAAATTGAAGCAAGTTTTACACACAACAAAACTCCCACATAAGAGATCACAAACTAAGGTCACATTCTTGGTTTTATTTGCTTATAGTTGAATTTTCTTTGACCTTCATAAGGGTATCAAATTTTTTTCAACTCGTTGCCAGAACTTTAAAATCTATTAAATACAAAGATGAGATCCACCAGTGGTCTCTTAATGACTATTGGCTCAACAGTAGCTGATCCCTTTAGCTGTGGCACATGACTCCCAGTTCAAAATTTTTCCCATCCAGAAGGTGTTGTTCGTTTATATTATACGCTCAGCTCTTCTTATGTTACCTGAGTTGAAAACTACACTAGAAGTCAAATGTTAAGCATGCAGGCTGTCTGAACTAAAGGGTCCTGCCTCCAGAGTTTCTGATTCAGTAGGTCTGGAGGGGGTGGTGGGGTGGTGGTAGGGGTTCCAGAATTTATATTTCTAAGAAGTTCCAATGTGATGTTAACACTACTGGTCCAAAGATGACACTTTGAGACACTTAAGACTGATGAAGCTTCCTCAATGAGGCGAGAGAGGGGTCCCATGAATTACACAATTGCAGGATACTTGAAAAATATTAAGGATCCCATTAAAGGGGTTGGGGTGAGGGTGCTAAGAAAAGCTGATGGATCAAAAGCCAATAGTCACTGCAGATATCATAGCACTGACTTCCCCCAATTATCAGAAATAGAAAACCATTGCCCTACAATAAATTTAGGAATAATCCTAAACTAAATCCTCAGTCTTATTCTTTTAAGTTCTGCATTCTTCCTCGTGAGTTTTATCTATTCACAAAGTTTTAAGGACCTCTTCTACACCTTATGAGTTGCAAATAAAAACTGCTGTAACAGATGCTTAAGCATGCCAATATTTCATGACCAACAAACGTGTTTTTTTTTTAATCAGCTCTAGTATTTTCTCCTGAAATTGCTTTCTTCAGCTGGAAACTATATATAGTAGCTAACATTTGTGGAACGTTTCCTTTGTTCTGGGCATCGCTACACACTTTACATGAATTTCATCATTTAATCACTATAACAACCCTCAGAGACAGCACCCACTCTCCCCATACTGCAGATGGAGAATCTGAGGCACCGAAGGATTAGGTCATTTGCCCAGAGAAGAAAAACCAAGACGTACATCTGACTCCACAGCCTCTATCCTCACTGCCTATGTCAAAGACAAGCTTAGTAAAAAGGGATTTCAATTCAAGGTGTTTACCTACCTATCTCTTTGGCACATTTTTCTCCTGTTTCCACATACAGATAAGAACTTTATTTGAAACAGTCCAACACATATGAAGAATTTTATTTATGAGGGAGGAGGAGGAGGGATGAAAGCGGAAAACTTAAAGGAGAAACTATGTTCACCCTTTAAAGTATTTCTCCCATTCTGAAAAAAAGTGTAAGGCCACAAGCTTTGACACCAAAGCATTCAAACATAAAACACCTGATCCATGAAGCATTTAAAAATTTTAGCAGAAATCTGTTAAAACTTACATGTTTTTTGTCAGTTATATTTCAATAAAGCTGGGGAGGAAAAAAAAAAGAATACTTCAACTGTGAAAGTAAAAGTTGCTCAGTCGTGTCCGAATCTTTGTGACTCCATGGATTATACAGTCCATGGGATTCTCCAGGCCAGAACACTGGAGTAGGTAGCCCTTCTCCAGGCAATCTTCCCAACCCAGGGATCGAACCCAGGTCTCCCGCATTGCAGGCACATTCTTTATCAGCTGAGCCACCAGGGAAGCCACCCACTTCAACTGTGCAGGCATATATAACGAAATTTGAATAACCAAGCAGGTTTCCCTCTAAGGTCAGGGGGAAGGCTTTAGCTCTTGAAACAAAGTTTTAGAGAGCCCGTACAAACCTCTCATTTGAAAAGAAAGAACTGCAAGCTGTTAACAGAGAAATTATCTGTCTTTTAGCCTGAATGAAAGTAGCACAAGTTTCTGAAGTATATTTATATAAGCCATAAAGTTCCACACAATCAATAGACTACCATCATGATTCTGAACAGTCATATCTAGTCAGATGCCATCAGCTATCCTTAAAGGTAAACTAACAGATATGTACCTTGGAGAAGGCAATGGCACCCCACTCCAGTACGCTTGCCTGGAAAATCCCATGGACGGAGGACCCTGGCAGGCTGCAGTTCATGGGGTCGCTAAGAGTCGGACACGACTGAGCAACTTCACTTTCACTTTTCACTTTCATGCATTGGAGAAGGCAATGGCATCCCACTCCAGTATTCTTGCCTGGAGAATCCTACGGACGGGGGAGCCTGGTGGGCTGCCATCTGTGGGGTCACACAGAGTCGGACACGATTGAAATGACACAGCAGCAGCAGACTACTGGATTCTAATCTTTGCTCCATTAGTTACATGTGATCCTGGGCAAGTCCACTGTCGACCCCAACCCCCTATCCTGAGTCAGTTTCTGTAAGAAACTACCTAACATCAAATAACTGACAACGAGACTGTATGTTTATAAGGCACGGCATGTATAATAGCATTATACTTTATCCTATCTTTATAATATTTATTTTTATCATAATTACTTACAATTATCTTTATCATTATTCCTTATTTATTTCTATCCCTTATCCTATCATCTAATGTGTTAAGCGTTAAGTAGGCAATCAGCAATCCACTCCAGTATTCTTGCCTGGAGAATCCCAGGGACAGAGGAGCCTGGTGGGCTGCCGTCTATGGGGTCGCACAGAGTCGGACACGACTGAAGCAACTCAGCATGCATGCATGCACTGGAGAAGGAAATGGCATGCCACTCCAGTATTCTTGCCTGGAGAATCCCAGGGACAGAGGAGCCTGGTGGGCTTCTGTCTACAGGGTTGCACAGATGCGACTTAGCAGCAGCACTTCCCTCTCACTACTAAAGCTACACTGCTATGACAAAGACAAAGATGCATTTAGCCATTAGTGAGTAAAGGTAAACAAGTATTCACACTGGGAAAAAGAACATTTCCTATCATATTCATAACAAAAGTGCTGTATTATTAAGTGGCTGCAAAATGGAAGAGGGAGGATTTCCTAGCAAATATATAAGGATGCTTAGAAACAGTGACTTACTCCATCCTGATAAGCAACTTATTTATTAAGTATCAAGCTTCAATGTGAATCATGTACTTCTCCTAAGTCTAGAAATCTAGATCCCAAATACATCTGCCTATACAGGGTACCTACCGCTCAAGGACCTGGAGGGTGGGAGTGAGAGCGGGGAGGGCAGAGCCACACAGCATCATGCATGTAATAGTAACACATCTGGCTATTCTCTACTCTCTACAAGAGAGCTACATTCAAAGGGAATCTCTTATAAAATGGACAGAATAAGGTAATCCTCCTGCTGATCAACACAATAAAACCAAGTTTTACATAGGAAAAGATAAGTTGAAGAACATAATTGATTTGTAATAACCTAAACGGAAAAAGAACTTGAAAAACAGATACATGTATATATGTATAACGGAATCATTTTGTCGTACACCTGAAACTAACACAATACTATTAATCAACTCCAATATAAAACAAAAATTAGACAATGTACATGAACTAATAATTTCAGTTTTGCAGATCAACTTGTGTGGCTGTGTTTAGGAGCATAAGATTTTATCACTACTACTGTCCATTTCAGTTCAGTTCCTAGGCTTTAAAATCCCAAAGAACAAAAAGAGATGCATATACTACATGGTAGTATTAGTAATATTCAAAAGTGTTCCACTTACTGAAAACTAAAGGGCCACGTACCCAACGTACACCACTTTTTAATCTTGATTACAACTTGTATTCCAAGGCTAATTGAGTCTGAGCAATTTTGACAAAATCACACAACTAATCAGTGTCCACAAAAATTCAAACTCAGACTGAACGGAAAAGTCTGTGTTCTAAAATATACCTCAATAAAGCTGTTTTCAAAAATGCTTTCTTTCCAGTAGACTACATGCTTTTCTTAGTCAAAACCAAAATCTTTAACAACATATAAAGTACACTGGGTTCTGAACAATAGCAAGGAGTCTTATCAGCATATTTTAGCAAAATAAAGGTAAAGTGGCTTAAAATCTGAAAATATTCACCCAATAAAAACTGTAAGTTTTCTGCTCAACTTCAAATTAAATGAGTTTTAGGACTCAGGTTTCCACAGTCCTTTCCTCCATGCCATCTGAATACCCTAAAAATGCATACATAAATAGCCTGGGTATTTATTTCCTTTGACAAATGGGAAAAAGTAATATGAAAATGTTTCTGGCTATACTACTCAACCAAAAAACTGTCCACCAATATGGACTCTCTTTCAAAAAATGGTCATGGTCATTAACCAATCTCTAAGCAATAATACATTACCGAGCTAATAAGAGAAGAGAGAGAGAAGCCACAGGACATTCAAGAGGTAATTTTAAATTGGCTCTCATCAGACTCACAGACTGGGTCTAATCAAAGGCCAGGTGATACAGTGGAATTATGGTAGCCAGAAACAACCATACTTAATGAAATGTCTTTTACAGACCACCACCACTTTACCCATCAGAGTTCAAAAGGTTATTTTCACTCCTCACAGTTATATTAAGGAGAAGAAGGCCAGTCACAGCTCAGAGTAGACTAATTTTCTAAATAGGAATTCAGTTCTGTAATCCCTTTAGTATCTTTCTTTCCCAATGATGGGAACACAAAATTTCATGCATAAATCAAATTGAAAGAAAATAGAAAATTAAAATGAACTGTAAAACCTATGCTCATCATCTGCAAAACAATTATAAATAATAAATAGGAAGAAAAATTAAAACGTTAATGACCAAGCACAGCACCTCTCCGTAAATTATCCACTACAAACAAGACATTTCCCAATTCAGTTACCAGTTCAAACACATGATAAAAGAACCGAAAGCTGGCTTCACATTTCACCCTCAACTAACCATGAGTTTAAAACACCACCACAATTGCCTGCATCCAAAGGGGGGGTGGGGGGAGAGAAGTCCTCCCTAATTCTTAACAAGGACCAAAAGGTCCTGCTCGATCTGGCTCTGCCCACAGCATCATCTCAAAGAATCACTCTCCAAACCTCTCCTGGCTCTTCTATGCTCTGGCCACACCGGCAGAGACTAAAGCAGCATCCCCTGGCAGTCCTTCTCACAGACCTATTTGTCTTTTGCTATACTCATAATTAAAAACTCAGTTGATTCAAATATTTTTTTGAATGCTTATTATATTTCAAGATACTTGTGTTATAGTGGTGAATCCCTAACAGGAGGAAATTTACATTTCAGAGGAAGAGAAAGACAATACGCTAGTAAGCAAAGGGTGTGTGTGTGGGGGGGTGTAGGGGTGTGTGTGTGTGTGTGTGTGTGTATTAAAATGTCAATTGTGATGTTAAGTTGCCCTTTTACAGCTGGTGGTCAACAATATTTCTTTTAAAAGTGGCAGAGACCACAACAGGATGAAGAACCAAACTCAGCTGACAGGAAATCTGCAGAAAAGCTTTCAGGAAGAGGGAGCAGTAAAATGTACAGGCACGAACACATTTAACGTTAAGAGTGAGAAGACCAGTGTGGTTGCAGCACAGTAAACCAAGGGAAACATGATACCAAGGTAGTGTACAAAAGCAGAGCCTAGACCCAGGAGGGCCTTGGAGTCCACAGTAAGGAGTTTGACTTTTAGTCTAAGTGAGTCATGAAGCCTTTCAACAAATTTGAGCAGGGGCACAAGGTATTATTTACATTTTTAAGCTCACTCTTGCTGTTCTGTGAAAATACTATAGGAGATCAATAACAGAAGGAGACAAATTAGGAGTCTTCTAAGGATGTCCAGTCAAAAAGATAATAGGCTGGTGATAGCATTTGAAATGGGGAGCAGGTATTCAGACTCAGAATGTAATCTGAAAGTGGAGCCAGCAAGATCTGCCAATGTAACAGAATATGGATATGAAAGAGAAAAATTTGACACCCGTGTCTCCCTCTGAGACTGTACCTGACTGCAGTGAAAGTAGGGGCCACACACAACTTATTCAGGTCCTCAAGACACAGGGGCAGTTAAGTGCGTTCTATCTGAATGAATTAATGAACAGCCTATTACATTTTTCAAAAGAATAAAAATACAGGCATTTACTTTGGCCGTCAAATACTGGTAGAGTGTCAGGCACAGAAATTTAACACCTTAGGGAAAGAAAGGTGAGTTAAAAGATATCCAAATAAAAGAAACCAGAGACCCATATTTCACTGAACTTGCAAACTCACCTCAAAGTACCATCTGTCTGAATATGGACACACATATTTAGGAAAATAAATTACAATATCGGAGGAGTACTTTTTTGTGTGAACTGCAAGACTGGCTGTATACTATCTGACAAGATAATTTAAATTGACAGACTTGCTTCACTAAGTAAAATTAGATGTCCCTGGAGTCCTGTGATTATCAGGAATCTGGTAAACCAGTCATAAATCAGTGTTGAATTCTTTTTAAAAAACAAAGACAGAACAAGTTTATCAAGCAAAGTCTCTTAAAAGAGACAGACACACTCCAGATCAATTAAATCAAAATTTAACTGGGGGAGGGCCTGGAACTTTTCCTTAAATGTTTCCCAGGTGATTCCATTCAGCAGCCAAAGTTCCAAACCACCAACCCATAGCAATAAAGATTAAAGTAGAGAGATTTAAACAAAAAGTCTTAAACTCAACATTTTCTGAGTCAACAAAGTTGAGCCCTCATATTAAGTGATGGCTCATAGTGAGCATTTTTGGAGGACAGATAAAAGGACTTGTCTTGGAATAAAAGATTCATTAATATATACTTAAACAGCTCAGGTAAAGACAGAACAGAAACACAAACCCTGGTTAACCCCAATCACATTCTTTCCCAAGGCTTGCATTTTTTAATTATAACATTATCACTGCAGCAAAACTAGAGTCAATTCAAGATGTCTTCTTCCTGTAACACTGCTTTAAATCTCTACAGAACAGCAGTTACTGCTGCATAGCTAAATGCATTTTAGCTGAAGAAACTACCTAGAAAAAACAAAGTCACACCCCAGCTTGTCCTTCCCATGTCCCCTCATCAACAACTAACTCTGAGCATACTCTGTGGATACATTGTACTATTATATGAAGACAGCACAGTGAAATTTCTGGTCCTCAACTGCAAACCAAATACATTTAAGAAATTCTATAGAGCACAAGAGTAAAACAAAATCTTAGTACACAGACTCCCACCCTCCCGAATGCATGAAGGCTGTGATAATTTCCCAGTTGTACACTCCAACTCTGTCTTTGCTTTAAAGCACAAGCGGATCTTATCATTATAGGTGTTCAAAAATCAGAGAAATGCGAAATCTCTATCTATGATCAATGATAAAAGATACAGGGATAAAAGAGAAGAGAAATTTAGTATGGTTTTTACACGTGATTTAGACCCTTCTAGAATTAATTCACAGTTCATACTGACAGGTGGACAGGACTACAAATAAAATATGGAAAGCAATTTAAGGCACAGTTTTCAGCTAAAAGGATCTAAACAGCTTTTCCTAAACATTCAGTTCCTGGAAAACGGAACTCAGAACACAGGGCTTTTCATTTCAGATTTCTATTTCATGTTCAGCTAACTGGTTAAGTATTTTACTCAATAAAATATAGTCTTTTATTTTAATCATGTAAATGCAGCAAAGTAGTAAGGAATCTGAATGCCACAATGTGAATACTCAAAATCAACTGGTACATCCCATGCATTAAACCTGAATGCCTAATATGTATCTTTCAAAATGATTATAATGACAACCCTCCATTATCATTTGAACCATTACAATGTGAACTGCATTCGGCTGGGCACTATACAATAATCAAAAGACATGGTCCACAGCCTCAAGAAAGTCTGCAAATTTGAGGAGATAAGGTTGATAAGCCATATAGCAATAAACACATAATAAGAGCTTAAATTCAGGCAGTAAAAACTAAGTATGAACAGCAGTTCCCAGACTGGAGTCTCAGACATAGCAACCAAAAAACATGTTTGTAAGCCAAATTGAGAAATAGAAATAGGCAAAGAAAAGAAATAGAGAATGCAAGGGAATTTCAGAGAATCATTTATCTCCGTTTCATTGCCTACACTAAAATCTTTGACTGTGTGGACCATTAAGAAATTAGAAAACTCATTAAAGAGATGGGAATACTAGACCGTCTTACCTGTCTCCTGAGAGTCAAGTAGCAACAGTTGTTAGAACACTGTATGGAGCAACTGACTGGTTCAGGACTGAGAAAGGAATATGACAAGGCTATTGTCACCTTATTTAATTTATATGCAGGGCACATCATACAAAATGCCACATCATCCATTCTGCAGGCTGGATGAGTTACAAGCTGGAATCAAGACTGCCAGGAAAAATAACAACAACCTCAGATACGTGGACAATACCACTCTAATGGCAGAAAGTGAAGAGCCTCTTTGTGTGGGTGAAGGAGGACAGTAAAAAGCCAGCTTAAAACTCAATATTAAAAAACTAAGATGATGGGATCCGGTCCCATCACTTCATGGCAAACAGAAAGGGGAAAAGTGGAAGCAGTGACAGATTACCTCTTCTTGGGTTCTAAAATCACTGTGGATGGTGACTGCAGCCATGAAATTAGAAGACAATTACTTCTTGGCAGAAAAGCTAAAACAAACCCAGACAGTGTGTTAAAAGGCAAAGACATTAATAAAATTAGAAAAAATAAAAATAAAAAATAAATAAATTCCATAAGAGGAAAAAAAAAAAAAGCAAAGACATTACTTTGCCAACAAAGGTCCATACAATCAAGGCTATGGTCTTTCCAGTAGACACATACGGATCTGAGAGCTGGACAATAAAGGCAAAGCGCCGAAGAATTGATGCTTTTGAACTGGGGTGTTGGAGAAGACTCTTGAGAGTCCCTTGGAAAGCAAGGAGATCAAACCAGTCAATCAGTCTTAAAGGAAATCAACCCTGAATACTCTTTGGAAGGCTTGATGTTGAAGCTCCAATACTTTGGCCACCTGATGCAAACAACTGACTCATTAGAAAAGACCCTGTTGCTGGGAAAGACTAAAAGCAGAAGGAGAAGAGGGCAACAGTTTGAGATGGCTGGATGGCATCACCAATTCAATGGACATGAACTTGGGCAAACTCCAGGAGATGGTGAGGGGCAGGGAAGTCTAGCATGCTGCAGTCCATGGGGTCGTAGAGTCAAGACACGACTTGTGAGACTGAACAACAAGCAAAAAAGCCAAATAAGTAGTGAAACTGTATGTGGGACTCCTAAATATGTAAGAAGCCAAGGTTGGAAGTCACTCCTTTGGTCAACAGAAATAGGATTCTGTGTCTTTGAGAACAGATCAGAGTGGTCTTAACTTTGCTATTTACTATGTGCATGGCATTTCATTACAGTGGTCTGATCTAAAGCAAAGGGGGACTCCTAGAGTTTATTAACAAACTGCGTATGGTAGGGGGCAGAGTGAGAACGTGAAGTGGGAGTATGATTGAGAGGATGTTGATCACAGAGGCAAGAGAAATCAAGAACTGCATTTTAAGCATGTTAAATATGAAGTACTTGCAAGAGAGACAATTGCATATGAACCTCAACTTCAGAAAAGAGCTGTGCTGAAGATATAAATTTGGAATTGTTGGAATATGGATGATACTCAACGGACAGGACTAAAGATCACTAATGAAGAATATAGATGGGGTGGTGGGGGTGCTGAAAACTAAACCAAGATGAACTTGTAACATTCAAAGGGCAGGAGAGAAGCAATAAATCTGCATGGCAGATGTGAGGGCGGAGGCGGGGTGGGTGGAGGAACAGATGTTCAAAGTGCTATCTTCTGATATTTAAATAAATTCTAGCTGATACCCCTTTATGGTCTGGGTCTACCCAATCTTCTCTCCTGAAAATCAAGTATCAGTTGGACCTAATTTCTACTCTGTCCCACATATGCAGTCTTTATCTCATTCTTCCACATCTTTTCAACAAGAATACTTTTTAAAAAGGAAAGGGGTGGGGGTGGGCAGCAAAAGCCCTTTATCTTTTAAAGAAAAATTCTGAAATATTTACAGATAAAATAATGTGCTATATAGAACTGATTTTGGAATAACTGAAGGATATTGTGTGTGCGGACTGGTAATGGGGTTGTGGGGGTGGGGTCTAGACAAAAACCAGAATAGCTATGAGTTGATGTACTGTTCTCTCCACTTGTATGTAAGCTTGCATTTTCTACAATAAAACATAAGAGGGAGAGGGAAGGGGGCTGGCAAACACCAGACCAAGAGAAACCTCTCGATTTTATCCAGAGTAACGACAGCTATAACCAAAATCCACAGGGTTGACCCAGACATTCCAGAAGATTAAAGGCACACACTTTTAGACTTTAAAGGTAAAAGTTTTTTTTCCTAACTATATATTTTTATTCAAAAAGTCTCAAAGACTCTTGCTTAAGTCAGGCACAAATTTATCAAAGCAGTGACTCAACAATTCTCCAAAGAGCTTGGGCTACCTAGTCTTTACTGAACACTTTTCTTTCTTAAGACATCTATTTTAATTCAAGTGAACTACTTGAGTGAACTTGGTGAACTTACTTGAGAATCTCCTGCATCAGCTTGGGACTACAGAAACATCCACACTTAACTGAGTAGGGATCAAATGATCTTATGCTAGTTTTTTTTTTTTTTAATCACTTATCACACTCATCATACATACATTCCGTGAGATGCACTAGGTTCAACAGTTGTTAACCAGTGAGAAGTTGGGCACTGCCTGCTCTCTCCTTGTCATAATCCTATTCTGTAAGGATACTGTATTTGAGAAAATAATAATCCATAGTAATCTTCACATTCTTTATAAAGCATTACTTTCTTCTAAACACAGTATAGGGTGGTATACCTTTTCTTGCAAGCTTTCTTTTCCAGAATAGGGTTATTTTAAACTGATCAAGTTCAGGTTAATTTTCTTTTACATATACACATACATTTTCACATCCCGCTAAACTAAAAATTTTCCACAGAAATGCTGAGGACTGAAACAACCCATGTAAAGCAGAAATTTGGCAATATCAGCACTTATATTTAAACCGAAATTCTCAATGATAAAGCACATAACCATAAATGCACTAAATAAGACTGGCTGCCCAGGGGGCAATCAGTCATTTCTTAACCAAATTCACAGAACTTTCTCATTGCCCACCCACTGAAGGTCTCTCATTTGGGAAGAACCAAAAGGGAAGGGGAATCTTTTATTAAATTTACATGGTATCTTTTCTCCTAGAATTTGAAATTAAAGAAAACCAGAAGGTCAAAGCACTAATGATCTAGAAAACAACACACAAGTGCAATCTAACTGCTATTATGGACCAAATTACAGAAGGGTACAGTAGTCCCAGAATGATTATAAATTTAAAAACAAAAATGTTTAAGGTCAAGTTTGTTGTGATTACTTTTATTTTCTAGACTACTGGCAGTTGACCCCCACAAAGAGTATGAAACTTAAATATTAACTATAATATCACAATTCCATTATTTCCACATTAAAATACTCCTAAACACTTGTTATTTGCATATTAAGTCACTTCAGTTGTGTCCAACTCTTTGGGACCCTATGGACTGCAGCCCACCAGGCTCCTCTGTCCATGGGGATTCTCCAAGCAAGAATACTGGAGTGGGTTGCCATGCCCTCCTCCAGGAGATCTTCCTGAGCCAGGGATCAAAGCCGCATCTCTTCCATCTGCTGCAATGGCAGGCGGGTTCTTGACCACTAGCGCCACCTGGGAAGCCCCCTTACACTGAACAGAAAGTAGATGTTACACAGTCAAGTGTCAACCCCTTCTTCTAATGTACTTCGGGACTGGTGGATACACACTATTGATACTATGTACAAAATAAATAACTAATGAGAACCTACTGTATAGCACAGGGAACTCTACTCAATGCGCTGCAGTGTCCTATATATGAAGAAAATCCAAAAAGAGGATATATGTATACATATAGCGTACAGCTAATTCATTTTGCTGTACAGCAGAAACTAACACAACGTCGTAAAGCGACTGTACTCCAATAAACTTTGTTTCTAATTTTTTAATAAAATAAATACAACACTGCTTACCTCTGGGCTCATGTTCATACTTACTCCCTTGGCCTACTTCTTCTGTCCCCTGCACTTGCTTCTTCCCCTTTTTACTCTACTTACTTATTCTCTTACCAACCCCTCCTCTCTAATATCTAATGGTCAAAATAATATTTCACGCTAAAGCATTCTCTGAAATATTTCCAGATATTTCAAATATCCTCTCCTCTATTCTTTAAACCTTAGAAGTTTATTACATTTTTTAGAGTGTATGGTTATTTCTGCCCTCTATTTATCAGAAAGAACTTACATATCTGATTTCACACCCTTAGTCTAACAAGTGATCCTCCAAACCCAGCAAAAATCCTTGTAAAAAGAAAGCACTCAGTATTTATAGAGGGGTGTGTGGGAACTCACCTCCCTAGATACAAAAAACTGTCAGAAAAGTTTTCAGTGTGCACTTAAAACAATTTGATAATGTGGCTTCCATCTTACTGTTTTGAAAACTTGTTTCACAAGAATGATTCATCCTTCAGTGGAAAAAAAAATCCCAACAAAAAGGTAGCTGAAGTGTGTTATAATAGCTCCCTAGCCTCTAGCTGCCCTCAGAAATGAATAGTGGCTAGCTAACTGCAGCTGAGGTGAAACAATCTGCCTTAGGTACAGCAAGCCATCCAGGAAGAGAACTCACATTTCCTGACTTCTGACTTAGACTTCAGGAGAACACTGCTCCCACACATGCAAAGTAAATACTAGTCTTCAGTTCCCTAAACCAAGATCAAGCCAGGTTGCTTGGATATATTATTTGTCTAAAGATTCAAAGATCTTTAAAAATACAAAATTCCATACAAAAATGAGGCAGTATTTTTCACTTGCTGCAAAAGCTTTACCTGACAGCAAGAACTGGAGATCAAGGATCATGACAGTAACCTACCAACATACTCACAAAGTCAGAACTCACAATAACAAAAATACACACCTCCCACAAATTTAACCTCTAAACAGGAATCCTGGATAGAATTCACTGAACTTATTCACATCCAACTGTCTGTAGTGGCTCAAGAATCAATTCTAAAGACTTCAGAAATAAGGTATTACCATTACAAGTTTCTAACGTGCTATGAAGTCTTAAGTTTTCAGTAGAAACTGTCATTTCAGCAAAAGAGAAAGCTTTAAAAAAAAAAAAAAGGGAAAGAAAATTAGATGTCTTTCTTAACTGCCCTATTCCCAAACTCAGAGCAATACTTGTAACATCAAAGGACTGTAATATTTACTAAATAAATGGAAGAAAAACCCTCTTGATCTTTATTAAACTCACATTATTCCCATTATTTTTCTGTCCTCATACAGCATCTGACCAAATTTTCTGAATCGAGTTTAAAATGTTTCATTGGCAGAGAAATGTCTGGGTACCATGACAAATACACCACTTGCTGTCATCAAGTCCTAGTTCCCTCAAGTCAGTTTACAATTTTCATTATTAATCTTCTTTTCTCTTTAATATCTATTTCTCCATCAGAAGTCCTCCCAACATTATATCACTCATCCACCTATAAACACATGCTTATCCAAACATTCAATAAATTGCTTACTCATGTACTAGTCAGCACAGAGAAACACAGAGAAAACCTACGCTTTGGAGTGACACAACCCTGATTCTAGTTTGTGCTCTTAACCAATTACTAAGCCGTATGACAGCATAAGTCACTTGTTATGTCTGGTACTCATTTTTCTATCTGTGGAAATGTGAAGAATTAATATGCATACAAAAGCATAGTGTCAATGATAGGCACCAAGTGAGTGTTAGTTTCCTTCCCTCTTCTGTAATAGCACCCTCTGACTTTGGAAACTATCACTCCAGGAAAAGAAAGCATTCTTTGAAAACACTATCCTAAAAACACCCCAAAATACTAAAATTAAACAAAGCACCTTTGGCCCTAGTCTAAAAGCTGCCATATCAATTTAAGTAAATCAGCATAATGAAGAGAGATGAGAATTATCTAATACTTTTGTCATTTAATAACAAAGAAGAAAGTGCCACCTTTACAGCCATCAAAATTTTAAACAAGTACAGTTCCATCTTAAAATTATAAAACATAGGAATAAATTCTTTGTGACTTTGGATTAATTTAAGCAACAGTGTCATATGCTGTGACACAAAAGGCAAAAGGAACAAAAGAAAAAAAAGGATTTAATGGACTATAACAAGCTTTAAAACTTTTGTGCACTGGACATATCAAGGAAGTGTAAACAATCTGGACGGGAAGAAAATACCTGCAAGTCAAATATCTGACAAGATATTTGTATCCAGAATATACAAAACACTTGCAATTCAACAATTAACAAATAACCTATTCCAAAATAGGCAAAAGATCTGAATAAACATTTTTCCAAAGAGATATAAGTGATAAGTACCTGAGATACACAGGTGAAATCAACATCATTAGTCACTAGGGAAATGTAAATCAAACCAGTGATACACTCCACAGCCATTAACATGGCTATAATTAAAAAGACAATAAAAAAAAGTGCTGACAAAGATGAGTAACTGGAGCCCTCAAACACTGCTGAGAATGTAAAATGGTGCAGCATCTTTGAAACACAACTTGTTGGTTCCTCAAAAAATTAAGCACAGAGCTACCAAACGACCCAGCAAGCCTACTCCTAAGGTACACACCTGAGAACTAAAAATATATCTACACAAAAACTTGTACATGAATAGTCACAGAATTATTCATAATAACCAACAAGGTGGAAATGACCCAAAGTTCATCAACAGATGAATGAATAAACAAAATGTGGTACAGCCATACAATGGAATTTGTCCATAAAAAGAATGACGTATCAATAGATGTTATATCATGTATAAACCTTGAAAATATTGCAATAAATGAAAAAAGTTAGATGCTGATTATACATTGATTATGTATTGATTATACATTGAATATTTATACATGATTATACATATTCCATTTATATGAAATGTCTAGCACAGGGAAACCCATAGAAAGATTAGTGGCTATAAGGGGCTGGTGAATAGGAGCGAGAAGAGAAGCAAGGGACTATATCGATGGTAAAGGGGTTTCTTTGGGGGATGATGAAAATGTTCTAAAATTAGACAGTGATGGTAGCTGCACAATTTTGTGAATACATTAACAATCACTGAATTGTATACATTTCAAACATAAATCTTATGGTATATTAATTATATCTCAATTTTTAAAAATAATTAAAAATCCTTATTAGAAACTTTCAGTTTATAAAAAGGAGAATTCTACAAAGACATTTAAAATAATTGCCAATGACAGTATATTAATGCATATATATGGAATTTAGAAAGATGGTAACGCTGACCCTATATGCGAGACAGCAAGAGACACAGATGTATAGCAGTCTTTTGGACTCTGTGGGAGAAGGCGAGGGTGGGATGATCTGAAAGAATAGCACTGAAACATGTATACTATCATGTGAAACAGACCACCAGCCCAGGTTTGATGCATGAGACAGGGTGCTCAGGGCCAGAGCACTGGGATGACCCTGAGAGATCGGGAGAGACGTGGGAGGGGAGTTCAGAGATGGGGAGAGACGTGGGAGGGGAGTTCAGAATGGGGAACACATGTACACTCATGGCTGATTCACGTTGATGTATGGCAAAAACCACTACAATACTGTACAATAATTAGCCTCCAATTAAAATAAGTAAACTAATTTTAAAAAATTGCAAATGAAGCATACTTTAACTTGTTTCTTTTTACAATTTAACTGTGGTAAAACACAACATAAAATCTACCATCTGAAGTATTTAAGTGTACAGTTCAATGGTGTTAAGTATATTCACATTGTTGTGCGACCACTGCCACCATCCATTTCCAGAACTCTTCTTGCAACTGAAACCTCTGTATTGCTGATTTCCTCCTTCCCTCCATATCCCGGCAAACATCATTCCACTTTGTATTATCTATGAATTTGACTACTCTAGATCCTTGTATAAGTAGAATCAGACAGTCTACTTTTTTGTGTATTTATTTCATTCAGCATAATGTTCTCAAGATCCATTCATGTCGTAACATGCCAGAATTACCTTCCTTGTAATAAACAACAAGGACCTACTGTATAGCACAGGGAAATACACTCAATGTTCTGTAACAATGTAGATGGGAAAGGTATTTGAAAAAGAATATATGTAATTGAATCACTTTGCTACAAACCTGAAACTAACACAACTGTTAATCAACTGCACTCTGATAGAACAGGATAACCTTCCTTTCTAAGGCTGAACAACATTCCCTGTTAGGTCCATGCCTTGTTTTGTTTCCGTCTGTTGGAGGACATCTGAGTTACTTTCACTGACTATGAAATTCTTATGTGATCAATATTTGGAGTAAATCAACCTGTTAGGGAAAACTATCAATAATTAAGTTAATATCTGCAACTCTGTTAATATACTAAAAGCTAATGAACTATATACTTTAAATGAATGAATAAATAATATATGGATAGTAAAGCATTTAAAACCATGAAAGCTCTTTCTCATGAACATATAAAAATAGGAGGTGTTAGCTGCCCACCCACACAAGAATCAGTGTGAAGTATTTCCATTGCCAATACACTGGAAACATCTGCTACCATTTTATATTTCCTCTAGTCAATATTCTGAACTGGATTAGGAATGAAAACATTGAACAAGCGATTTTGCCACAGATTCCATTAAGTAAGGTCCATTCAGGTAACAAAAATCATCTCAAACTTAATCTTCCTTCATTAACTGTTAACAGTAAATTGTTCTGACAGTTTAAAACTATTTTTGTAGTTTAAGAAAAATAACAATTATAGTCTTCACACTAGCAATGAAAGTAACCTACAAAGTCATGATCATCCATTAACTATATACCCTACCCCACTCCTTTCCTTCTGAATTTCATATTCCTAAATAATTCAGAGGAAAGAAATGAATTCTTTTTTTTGCTTTAAATCAGTGGCTCTCAAACCTTGGTCTCGGTATCAGAATTACCTGGAGGGCTTACTTGTGGAAGTACAGACTGTTAGGCCTCAACCCCATAGTTCTAATTAAGGAGGCCTGGGTTGTGATCTGAGAATTTGTATTTCTAAATTAAATGAAGGATTTCCAACCAGGAACTTAAATTCCTGAGTCTTGCTCATTCTGCTCACCTGTGGATCACATTTTGAGAGCCACTGTTCGAAGTTTAAAGGCAAATTTATTTATTTTTAAAGGCAAATTTAAAGGTCTGGATCGAATTGAAAATATCTGTATTATATTATGGCACTTTAGTGAATATTTGGGATGGAGAGTAAAAGGATGAAATATAAAGATTTTGCCTGTTTTCTTTGTTATTAAAATTTCTTGTTTAGAATTAAACCATGCAGCTCAGTACATGGTTGAAAAGAAACTTAACTTACTCTTTGAGAATTTCTAACTTTGATTGTAACTTTGAAAGAAACAGTTCTCATTAGTACCCATCCTTAAAAAAGGTCTTATACATAGTAACAATTGACACAAACAGTTCTCAGTAGCAAATATTTCAAAGAAAATCAAAGAGGAATGCAGAGGGGCCTAACATCAAGGGACATTGTCAACTTTAGTTTGGGATAAAGTAGCTTATTATTTTTGAGTGTTACCACAATGAACTGAATACTGTTGGCCCTCCCTATTCCGAGGTTCCTGGGAATCAAACAACTTGGAATACAAAAGGCTGACTGTACTACCCCACTTTATGTAATGGCCTTGAGTATCTATGACTCTTGTTATCTGCAGGGTGAGAAGACTCATGCTCCTGGAACCATTCCCACCCCCTCGGCCATACTGAAAGAACGCTGTATTGGCCAAATGGTTTTTTAACTGTCTTCAGCCTCTCTTTTCCCTAAGTGCATATACATCTGTAAGTCTTCATCTTAAAACATCAATTCCATTATGTCAGAACCCTGAGTGCAACATCCCTATTGCTTAAATGAAAGCACCCTAAACTCTCTTTCCCGAGCTTTTTCAACCCTTCAAAATTGCTACAATCCAGATGTTTCAAGCAAGCTCTGTGCTGCCCTCCCTCAACTCAATGATGGCCAGTTCTGCAAGCCAGCAATTAACATTGCCATGTCATGCCAAGGACCAATGCCACAGGTCCCTAACAACACATATTTGGATTAAGAAAAAGAAAATATAGCTCCACACCGTAAGAATATTTTCATTTAGTGGTTAAACTGAGATAAGTCAAGTAGGTGGGTTATTAGGCATGAGGTATGAAAGAGACATCATGCAGTTTCCCGTTTTGGGGTAGCTGGTTAAGCATGCCCTTGATTAAAACGTATCCTCCCCTCACGCTGGGAATCTAAGCCAGTTCAACCTTCAAATTGCAAATCTACCTCTCAAGACCAACAGGTCTTAAAGTAGGAGACAGCCACACTTGAATTCAGACATTATCCTGTGGAACAGGGTCCAAACTGAAGTTTTGCCACTATCGGACTCACTTCACAGAAGCCTAGATTTACAGACAAGAAAGCAGCTAAAGTGCCCTTCTCTTACCTCAAAGCTGTCTTCACATCTAAACTCAGTTCACCAGAGGGAGGAAGAAGGGGATACTTAAGGGTCTCAGGTAAATAATACTTCCATGCAGTATCCAGAGTTCATAAAAGGTTTTTGTTGCACTGTATGGTAATTGCAGCCATGAAATTAAAAGACGCTTACTCTTTGGAAGGAAAATTATGACCAACCTAGATAGCATATTCAAAAGCAGAGACATTCATTACTTTGCCGACTAAGGTCCATCTAGTCAAGGATATGGTTTTTCCAGTTATCATGTATGGATGGGAGAGTTGGACTGTGAAGAAGGCTGAGCACCAAAGAATTGATGCTTTTCAACTGCGGTGTTGGAGAAGACTCTTGAGAGTCCCTTGGACTGCAAGGAGATCCAACCAGTCCATTCTGAAGGAGAACAGCCCTGGGATTTCTTTGGAAGGAATGATGCTAAAGCTGAAACTCCAGTACTTTGGCCACCTCATGCAAAGAGTTGACTCATTGGAAAAGATTCTGATGCTGGGAGGGATTGGGGGCAGGAGGAGAAGGGGACGACCGAGGATGAGATGGCTGGATGGCATCACCGACTTGATGGACGGGAGTCTGAGTGAACTCCGGGAGTTGGTGATGGACAGGGAGGCCTGGCGTGCTGCGATTCACGGGGTCGCAAAGAGTCGGTCGACTGAGTGAATGAACTGAAGTTCAAAACATTCCACTGAGCTAATGTGGAAATACTGGGTGCAAAATGAGAAAAAAATTTTTCAGCTTAAGAGTCTCAAATAATGGAACACAACAACTGCAGCTCTTTACTATTAGGGCTTTTGCTGTTGTTTTTTCTTTTTTTTTTTCGGCTGTGCTGCAAGGTATGCCAGTTCTTAGTTCCCTGACCAGGATTGAACCCATGCCTTTGCAATGAAAAGCATGGAGTCTTAACCACTGAACACTACCAGGGACTCCTGTTGTTTTTTAAACTACAATGGGAATTCCTGGTGGTCCAGTGGCTAGGACTCCCTGCGCCCACCCACAAACTGGGTGGCCAAAAAATTTTAAAGTCTGTAAAAAAAGAAAAGAAAAAGAAAGAAATCTACATGAAGTATCAAAAAAAGTTAAGTTCTAACAGTCAAATATCACCTTCCAACCTTCCCAGACCCTTTTATGGACTATGACCTCCCAACTAAATTAAAATCTGGAGAGAATGCAGACTCTTCAGACCACCAAGCAGGTCATCACAACTTCACTCTCTCCCAGAAAGAAGATGATAATAACCAGCTAAAGAAACAATAAACAATTACAAACACATCATACTAAAGCAGAGTCTCCATTTTAGAGCTTGTAGATAATCTATGTTTCTTCAGTTGGGATCAAAAAGCCAACTGTACAAAGACAAAAAGGGGAAAACAATGGGGTCTCTAAGAGTCGGGCATGACTGAGCGATTTCACTTTCACTTTTAACTTTCATGCATTGGAGAAGGAAATGGCAACCCACTCCAGTGTTCTTGCCTGGAGAATCCCAGGGATGGGGGAGCCTGGTGGGCTGCCATCTATGGGGTGGCACAGAGTCAGACACAACTGAAGTGACTTAGCAGCTTAGCAGCATGTGTGAGAAAAATAGATGTTTAAAGTTGACAGCAGGCTAGATTAAGATTGTTGAAGTAGCTGAATCCGCTAATAAAAGTATTGTTATCAGAACAGGGCTTAGAGATAGAACCACCAGACACTGCAATACTCATCAAGCCAAAAGAAAGTAGTCTCACAAAGAGAATCAAACAGAAAGACACAGAGAAAAGTAATAAGGATAGTCCATTTGATCAAAAACAGTTAAAAGAAAGGTATATTTAGACAGCAAAGGAAATGACATTTATTAAATGAAATTATCCAGGTTAAAAAGTATTTTGTAAAAAAAAAATATCGTAAGCTGATCCGTCCATAGGTAAATAGTGGCTTTCAAATGCTCCAGGAGCTATCATGAGAAGACACTATATGAGGGAAGGAGAAGGAACAAAATTAACATCAACACAGATGATGCAGGAAGAAAGTTTTTCTTCCAATGATGTTTAAAAGCATTCCCTGTTGTCCAAGAAAGTGACGATGTCTTCATTCAAGCCAAGTATAGATATCCTTTTTCAGAGACTTACTATAAAGGGACATATGAGTAAGATTCCTAGCCTGTCACAAATAAGCTACAAGACCACAGTAAATTTGTCTAGAACTCAGTTTCTCTACTTATGAAATTAAGACGGCAGCCCAAGAACCATCTAAAGACTTAAAACTCACAGCAAAATTCCATGACTCTAAGATCATTGCTTTTGTAAAGAAGAAAAAGAAAACAATTTGCATTACAGCACATGGATTGCCTAGATTTCATTTTCATGCCATAGAACTATCACCCTAAGAAAACAGTAGCAGTATCTTAATATGTATGCATAAATTTTACCAAAAGGAATCACTCATAAAAATCTTATTCTAAGAGAAATGTAACATTAGTGCCTACTAGATGGTAGGCAGTGATTTTTACTTCTATTATCTTATTCAACATGTTAAAGATGTGCAAAGTCACTATTATCTCTTTTGCAGCATTCAGAAGAATTTAAACCACCACGACAGCTTTACTTTAAAATATTATTTATCCTCCCATTATTCTTTCAACCTACCGGAGAAAGACAGGAGGAGGCAGGTACATATACAATTATAAAGTGTTCCATAGTTTCAATGGAAAGATATTTTTTCAAATTAACATGTGGATTTAATGCAACTTCAATGTTCCAAAGAAAAGTAATATAAGAATAAGTAGTTTTGAGTCACTAGTTCTCTCTTTGGGAAATGTGGCAGGGAGGACTTAGGTAGATCCTCGTAACATGGAACAAAAAATGCTTTGATGGATTGAACGGCTAGTTTCTAAAAAATAAAACCACTAGAAATATCTAGAAGAAAACAGTAAAAAATTCTATTAATATTAGAGGGATAAAGCATATCTATTATCTTAGGTTGAGGAAGAAAGCTCAAAATCAATAGACAAAAAATTAAACTATATATAAATTATAGCTTATCCAGGTTTGACTTCCGGTATTATCAACAAAGGTTAATAGCTTCGCTACAAAGAATCACAAAAACTGATATGACTTTTCGCAAAGACTAATGAAAACATGAGAATATCCAACCTCACTAAAAACTTTTAAATGCAAATTTAAGTCAAGATATTATTTTCACTCATAAGTTTAGCAAACATTAAATGATCATTCTCCCTGATAATTGGAATATGGTTAAACAACTTGATATACTGCCAGTATAAATGAATACAACTGAAAGAATCTCTTTGGAAAGCAAATTAACAAGATACATTAATACCTGAGTCTTTTGAATTGTTCAAACTCATAAGATTCTGAGAACCTAGTAATATTAACACAAAAAGAGCTTTTATGCATAGCAAACACCAGAAGAGTCCATCAATAGAGCAATAAAACAAGAATGTAGTAAAAGGAATTATTTTACACCTTTCTTATTCAATCAAGTGGATATCCAAAAAAATCACACTGATAAAAATCCAACTCCGTATGTAACTGCAAAACCAAATATATGCATATAGCTATAATATAATACCCAAATCAAAAAGTCCTCAAATACCATGAGACAAACTAAAAATATGGGGCCTTCAGATAAAATGCAAGGGAAAACGAAAGAGTAGGGTGAGAATATTCATTTAATAGCCAAATACCATATTATGTGCTCACACATTAAAATTCTCAAAGAAATTCTGTGAGGTTATTGTCTTCCCAGAAGAAATGTGCATACTTGAAGGTCCACAGTGATTGAATGTTCTGCTCAGCACCACAGAGGTAGTAAAATCATCAAGTTGAAACTTGACGTCTATCTGATTCCAAATCACATGCGCTCTACACTACCCCGATGTAATACGGGGTAGTACGGAGCAAATAACCTATTTTTGTAAACACTTCTGTTTTACATATCTGTGGTTCTTTGCTTTTTATAAAGAATTTTTATTACTTTGTCATGGAGGGGGGTAAAGTTAAAATTACAGAACTATCATTTTGAAGAAAAAGTTAACTTTCCAAGTCCTTTCAAAATCCCTTTTACTCACAATAGCAGGTGTAGAATATACAATTCTAGATTTTCCATGGTGTACCAAAACTCTAGGGACAATCAAGAAATGTTTGTTGAATGAATAAATGGGCAAACACCAATCTAGAACAGAACAAGAAATTCCAGATTTCCACTTCAGTATGAGGTCTACAACAAACTTCTGAAATACCAGAAGACTAACTACATATTCAAATTTAAATCAAAGACAAGTTGAACCAACTCCGACAATTTCTATGGCTATCTAAATGAACTCACTACAAAAATGCATACTCAGACTCAGCATCCTAATATTTACGAAAATAAAAAGCACATACAGACAAGTTTTGGTGAACCTTTATAAACAGCCATGATTACAGGTATAGGTTGCCAAGTAAATAACCCATATATGACAATTTGTTATGAGGAACACCATCTAGAAAGAGCTCCCTTAAAATATGGCCAGCGTAATACTACACAGCAAAAAATTCCAAGAAGGAAATTAAGACCCTTTAAGTGCACCTAACTTTCTATGTGAAAAGAGAATATCAAGCCCCCTAAGCCAAATTTATTACTGATTTGTCTTTTCCCACACAAGATGAATGGTACTTCTTCTAACTCCTTAGATTATTGAAAATTATTTGGCTGGAACATAGTAAATGACATATCAAGATAACTACTAAAGTTCAACAGAAGCTGCATACTCTGAATCGGGTTTCCAATTCTAAGGTCAAATTCTATTCAGTGGTAAAAAGTACTTGGCTAAAAATAGATCTTTTAGGACATCATCTCATCCAAAGACTTACTTCTCATAGTCTGCTTTAAACCCACTCTCTACAGAGAGAAGGCCCAAGGAGCGATTCTTCAGGAAAATAAAGGTCTTTCGTAATAGGACTTAAGAGCACTAGTGAATTCAAGAGTCCACAATGACGTAGCTGTTATGTTCCAACTCACCCTGTATCGCCCCATCTCATTATTTCAAATACAGACACTGGCCTTTCCTATTTCGTAAGGTTCTTAGGAAGACAAATCTACTGATTTATGTAACACATTTTCTATTTCTACTTAACCATTTGATAATGTAATATCTGGATATGGTTCTAAATTCCCCAAACCTCTGTCATCAGGAATTTAAAAATATTGTAGCTACCCAGGAGAGTTAACTTTATGACAAACACAACTGTGCTATGCTGAAACTCAGCCTTAGTTCTCAGGGAACTAAGAGACAGGAGGAGGCAGGCACATATACAATTATAAAGTGTTTATCAAAAATGAATTATTTCCTAATATTACTTGCATTTATTTCTAGACTTTAAAGCAGGTAAGAAACCAGATAAAAAGATGGAAAATTTTAGGTCTGAATTTCCATGTAACAAATAGCTCCACAAGATTTTTTTTTTTAAATGAAAGACCACGAGCACAAATTGTCAGGTTAGTACAGCTTAAAAACACTTCCAGTTATGAACTAGAAAATCAAACCACAAAACTTACCTAGAGTGTGTCTAAAATAACATAATAAGCTGTAAGTGAAATGATGAGCGAGGAGGTGCTCCATCCTTATTATCTTCTCAAAGTCTTTTGTTCTTCATTTTAGCCAGCTAAAAGCATCTCCTAAAGAGATAATTAGTGTCCCTCCACAGAACCCCTCAGTAAGCACTCACTACTATGAGACTTAAGTTGGGAATAGCACTAAAATAAATGCTTCATACATCCACAAGCTTCTGAAAATACCACTACCTCATATTTGAATAGGCTTTCAGTTTTCACAGGAACTTTCACATACTCTGTTGATCAAAACAACAGAAAACAAGGCATGCCATCAATCTATATATGCTCTCTACCGTAAAGACAGGGAAACTGATCAAGAAAGGGCATATGGTATAACCAAGGTCAAGTAACTGGTCAAGTTGTACAGTCTTGACAATGCAGCGTTCTTTCCTCTATATTGAATCTAAACCGCAAAGTTGAAAAATATCACAGAAATTTGACAGGCCTAAGATTTTTACATCTAGATAACGTTTCTTCTTTTAAAAACATGAAATATCCGATCAACTAAGTAATGTACTGCTTCAAATTAGGATGACCTGGAAAAGCCACTATATTTGGATGCAAAAACATGATCCAACTGAAAATTAAACATGCTCAAAATACAACAGAGAAGAAAAAAATGTATTTTGTACATAGTTTAAAAATTCTAAATTTGTTTTAAAGAGAGGAGGGGAAAATCCTGAGCTGGTAAGATACTACATAATCACATTATCTCCTGCTTGACTAAATTAACAAATATTTCAAAATGTTTGCAAAAAGCAAAATCCTGAGTCTGTATGGGAACAGGGGTTAAAGTAGTTGTTTCCCACATGAAGCAATATTCAGTAACAGAAGTCTGTACATATGGCAGTGTTTTCTCCAAGTCTAATGCAAGGATCACCAATGTTAGAATTACCTATGAGGCAAATCCCTGACAGAGAGGCCCAGGAACACGTTCTTTGTTGTTGCTGTTTTTTGAAGTGCTGGGGTGACTCTAATGAACATAAAATTTAAGAACTACCAGAGTACAAGCTGAGGGCAAGTTTAGGGTAACAATAACCTTGGCCTTAGGAGCTGTATGACTTAACCATCTTCCTGGAGCTTGGTTTTCTCACTGCTACAACAGGAATGGTGGGAACTTTGTTCCCACCTCGGAACAAAGTTCTAAAGCATTGAAGATGGCTTACAGAAAGTACTTAGCACATAGTTTTGATACACAGTAAGGGATAAATAGCAGTAACTGGTGAAAAACTTCCTGTATTTATAAATATTTAACACTTTTGAGATTAGCAAATAGTGTAACAAGTTTTATGCATGGCTATGTCACTATGCTCCTTTACTTACAACTCCCCAAAGAAAGCAGCATTTCAAAATGAGAGGCACTCCCTTGATCTCCAGAGAATTAGGGAGAGGGGAGCACAGTAAATAAACATCCTTTCCCTGAAGTTCTAAGGACAGCTGGCGAGTTCTGTCACATTTTAAGGATTAGAGTTTAAACGTTAGACACAATTTGTTTTATGGTTACAAGTATGACCACCACCTTGTTAGACCTTGAGAAAAACCCACTCCTAATCATAAACAGGGAGGAAATAGTTACCACATGAGGGAAAAAGTCATACTTCCCAATATTACAGCACTAAAGCATATTTAACATAAGGTCTTTTTAAAGAACGAAACAGAACTTACAATTAAAAGCCTATTCTATCCCAAAGTATCACTCTCAAGTCACTTAGATTTTTTAAAAACGTTTATTTCTTCCAAGTCCTAGACTCTTAAATCTAAGCAATTGCTAAATTCAATAAATTCTTCTCTCCCTTTCTTCTACTAGGCCTACTGCAACGTGGCCCCCATTTCATGTCATGAAGGCACAGAGTTAGACCCTAGCCAGAAAAATGCTGAATAGGATTTCTGCCTCCACCTCTATAATCCAGGAGCTGGCAGACTTCTGTACAGGGCCAGATAGTAAAAACGTCGGACTCAGCAGAATATAAAGTCTCTGTTTCAATTACTCAATTCTGCCACTGTGCAACCAAAGTAGCCACAGATGGTATACAGATAAAGAAGCATGACTGTGTTCCAATAAAACTTTATCTATAAAAACTAACCTTGACCACTACAAGCCAATTTGCTAACCCATATTAATCCAACCAACTAACATCAACTTCTACCACAGACCATGTGATTGATCAAGATGTCCCTTTTCTCACAAATACTCCTTGGCCTAATACACAAATGCTTCTGAATAGGTGTAATCTTCATTACCTGTAGTTGTGTTTCCTTTCCCCCACCCTATACTACAACTGGCTTCCCTGGTGGCTCAGAGGGTAAAGAATCTGCCTGTAACACAAGAGACCTGGGTTCAGTCCCTGGGTCCGGAAGATCCCCTGGAGAAGGAAATGGCAATCCAGTGTTCTTGCCTGGAGAATCCCATGGACAGAGAAGCCTGGGAGATAGACTACAGTCCACAGGATAGCAAAGAGTTGGACGCGACTTGAGAGACTTCACTTCACTTCACCCTATGCTACAAACAAACTGATTTCCACCTTCCCTGATGTGGCCCCTTACATGCCCCCAATTCCAAGCTTTTGCTAATCCTGTATAACAGAATAATCTTCCTTTTGCTCTCTCCCTCTAGAACCCCTAAGACTCCTCTTTGTTCTCCCCACCCCAATCTAGATTTAAATCCTATCTATCCTCCCAAATGTCCTCTTCCATGTACCATGAAACTCTTCCTCAGCAGAACTTCCATGGCACTTTTTATCTTTTCTGACAGTGATTGCTTTGTATCTTATACAACATGATTTATATAATACCTTAGCTCTGCTAAGCCTGTGGATCTATTTATGACTCATGTCTGCACCTCCCATAGTACTGAATACTTTACAATCAACAAATATTTAAGAAATTATTTATTTCAAGAAAATCTCCCTACAATTAAAATCTTTCACATAATACAGTATTTTTAAGGTAATACGTCTAAGGCCCTCTTGTTCTGTATTAATAAACAAAAACTCATGACACTGGCTCAACAGATGATGCCCTCAAAAATCACCATCAACCTCATTACTCAGAAGGCAGCATGATAAAGTGCGAAGAGTCAAAAGGCCCGGATTCAAATTCTGGTTCTGCCACTGTCGTTGAGTCTGTTTCTTCCTTTGTAAGACACAGGCATACCTCATTTAATTGACTTTCACAGATTTTGTGTTTTTACAAATTGAAGGTCCCGTGGCAACCCTGCTGCTACTGATAAGTCACTTCAGCCGTATCCGACTCTGTGTGACCCCATAGATGGCAGCCCACCAGGCTCTTCCGTCCCTGGGATTCTCCAGGCAAGAATACTGAAGTGGGTTACCATTTCCTTCTCCAACGCATGCATGCATGCTAAGTCACTTCAGTCATGTCTGACTCTATGCGACCCTATGGACAGCAGCCCACCAGGCTCCTCTGTCCACAGGATCCTCCAGGCAAGAATACTGGAGTGGGTTGCCATTTCCTTCTCCAATGCATGAAAGTGAAAGTGAAGCTGTTCAGTCGTGTCGTGACCCCCATGGACTGCAGCCTACCAGGCTCCTCCACCCATGGGATGTTCCAGGCAAGAGTACTGGAGTGGGTTGCCATGCTGCTGTATTTCTCATTTTAGCAACAGGTAAGTGACCCTGGATCATTTACCCATCACCTTCTTCCCACATTAGGATAAAATCTTGTGGAAACAACAATTTTATATTGGCAGCTGTATCCCAAGCAACTAAAAGAGAGCCTGGAAAATACTGAGTACCTGATAATACACATTTGTTACTTGTTAAATGAATGACATGTTTACCAGTGATGATAAATATTCCTTCATCATTACAAATTACCTAACTTCTTCATTCTACTGGCTGCAATTAAATCTAGCAAGTAAAGGCTACTTCTAGGAGAAGGGTTCTTAATTTGAGGCTTCCAGAAGTCATTATACCCATTTTTCCGGAAAGAATGTCTATAGTTGTTTTTTTTTTTAAGGGTCCCTAAATCACAAAAACATCCTAGAAGCAGAGACTCACAACTTAGGTTACTCCACGGAATCTCCTGGAGAATTTTGAAAATACAGATCCCTAGATTTCATCCTAGAGATTGTTTTACTTGGTCTGGAGTACAACCTTAGCATCAGGATTTTTTTTGTTTTAGTTACCCAGGGGATTATAGTATATAGCAAAAGTCAAGAATCATGCCCACCTTGGAAGGAAAAGATGTTAAATGGATCAGATTTCTTAAAAATCACTTATACATGGAAGGAAATAAAATTTAAAAGCTAAGAATAAAGAATTGGCATCTTTTGGCAAACAGACCAATATACAAGTGCCTAAGTAATTCTATACGACAAACATTTTAAAGATTGTATGTCTACCTCTACTTAAATACTCATCTGATACTGGTATATTAGAACTTACTCCCAGATCACAATCATTTTTCATTTTAAACACTCCCATTTCATACAAAAAGTTCACTTGTTAATAATTTACTAGATTACAAAATCTAAACATACCAAGAAAACAACAAAATACTCTTCAAAGACCAATCAAGGACTACATTACAACTATGAAGTCTTTGGTAGTTCTATTGCTAAAAACTTCCTGGAAGCAATGTATGTCACCAATTAAAGTCCTCAGCCTCAACTATTATACAGAATAACAGACGGTTTAAGTGATACTAATACTGACAACACACACAAAAGGAGAAAGAGAGGAGGGGATTTCAGAAATTTATTTAGATCATGCCAAAAAGGATTTGAAAAGAGCAGGTGTCAGAATGACACAGGTGGTAGGTCTTTTTTTTTTAAGTCCAGCAAGCAAACATCATGTAATGAGCCAATTCATGTTACCAACCTAGAGTATCATTGGTTATTGGATTTTATACCCTCACCCAAGTAGCCCCCTATGAAACAGTGATTGGCAGGGTAAGAGACCAAAGCAGCAAAATGCTAAATATTTGTTTAAAAACAAACTAAATCCAGAGATGCTAAAGTCCCCTGTGATAAATCATTTTTAAATGTTAGGACACTTAGAAACTCTAAGGAACTCATTCCACCTACCCATCTGTCTGGACTCTGGACTGTATAGCGATATTTGCTGACACAGAAGCACCAGGCCGTGAGCCCACCTGACATCGGACAACAGAAACTTAAGGCAAGTTTTTAAATCTACAACAGCTTTGGGAAAGAAAGTCGGACTCCTAACTATGAAGTCTTCCTGGCTTACTTCTTGGTCATACTGCAATTTTATCCTAAGCATCATTCACTTTCCTTGTCAAGTAAGTGAAGTAAATTTAATGAGAAAGTTCAAACAAAGAGACACATGCAGTGACACAACTCACCAGCCCGTTTCGCTGAGAATGGAGAGAGATGGGGCTTGAAATGCACAGGAAACAGGAATAAATGTAAAGCTATCAGACATGGAAAGTTTCTCTTTAAATTTCTTTACTACAAAGACAGGCACAGGGACAGCTTTAGTTTGCAATGTCATTTTACTCTACATAAAACAGTGTTCCCTTATTATTAACTTTCTCTTTATCATGAGCCTATGCAAATAAATGCTCTGGGATTAACAAGCAAATAGATAAATGAAGCCACAGAAACACATTCCCAAAATGTGGGCTGGAAATGAAACAAAGCAGCACAGGACACGAACTGAACTCCATTGGCTGTTTGCAAACAGTTTCCATATACACGAGTCTCACTTGACAGGAAAAGAACATCAGTAATAGAGAAGGACAAGACTATATGAAAAGGCTATCTGGAAAAACAGGAGTTGAAGACCTCATGAACCATCAAGAGACCAGGTTGTTTATTCAGTAGCAGGTTAGCAACCCATAAAGCTTGCAATCCACTCACTCCTCTTAATACTAATACAAGAAAAAAGAAAATTATCAGTGCTAAGGAGAGAGAGAAGCTAAGAAAATTGGATCCAAAAGGAGCTATAAGGTGGGGAGAAACCCAGCCCCAGGAGTTATCTGCCTAAGTCAGCAAAGGTCAGAGAACAAAAAGGCTGACCAGTAAAACAGAATGTTTCATGAACTTCAACGTCAGATGCCTTAACAGGCAAAGAGAGAAATCTCTTTTCTTTAGCAACTGCTTCAAATCCCATGTTTATCTTACGGCCAGGTATTACTGCATCATCTGTATCCCCTCTAAATCAGATGCAGCATTTTGAAATCAGCCCCAATACCCTTAACTCAACTCTGAAGTAGAGGGGAATGAGCCTACCTGGACAAAAAGGATATCCTGTTGTTGTTGTCACTGTTTTGAGGCAGGAGGAAGGTATAAAATAGTGAAGAGGAAGAGAAAAGTAGGAAAAAAACTGGGGGTGGGGGGGATTGAAAGAACAAAGCAATGGTTCACAACCTACCTCAACTGAGAAAGTCTGAGTGGCATAATCAAAGGCAACTGGAAATGGGGGAGGGGAGCTAACTGATTCTGATTCTTAGGTACACATTCCTCCTGACTGTCCTTAGAGAACTTCTCCTTTAAAGGTACAATCTGACTCATCAGTGTCCATCTTCACTGCAAACCTTTAAACACCACCCAAATACAGATTAAGTATATTCTTTTCTTAGGGCTGGTGACAAAGAAATATGAGGGGAGGGATGAGGGAAAGGAGTAAATGGTAAGGGAAGGAATCAGTAGAACTATAAGTATTACATGGTTTACAAGATGCCTTCTTAAGATTTTATCTCAATTTTAGTTTTTCCATTGGTAAGTAGACATAACTGGAGAATGTTATACAAAGTGAGATAAAGGGCATTCTTCACATTCAGGAATGACATTAGCGCCCTTTCCTCTCCAAGGAGACATAGGAAGACTAACCCAGAGGATCTCTACCAAGGGTGATTTTGTACCCCCAGGTCACATGTGACGATGTCTAGAGACGTTATTCGGTCGTCACAGCTGGTGGGGAGAGTCCAATTGGCTTTTGGTAGGTAGAGACCAGTGATGCTGTTAAACATCCTACAATGGACAGGGCAGCCCCTCACAACCAAGAGCTATCTGGCTCAAAACAGCAATAGGGCGAATGATGGGAAACACCTAAACAAATTCATTTCAATAGGAGGGAAAGAGTCTGTAGTTCCTACAATCTGTAAGAAGCCTATTTAGAAGGCAGTTTAAAAACAATCCTATCTTATGCCAGCTATTACTCAAATTACAAATGTCAGGGGAAAGATAAAACATGTAAATGCCAGAAAAATCTTTTGTCTTCTCAAGTATTTAAAAAATGTAGGTAAAATATCATTGAGAACCTATTATATTCATTTTTCTAAATAACAGTAGTAACAGTCAAGCTTGATGTTAAACCAGAACACTCGTTTATCAATGACAGTAGACTAAAGAGACACAACTCTTTTAGAAAGTGTGGGGGGAGGGGGAGGAACGCGGGGGTGGGGGGTCCCAGGGGAGTATTCATCTAAATGATATCCTTTGATCACAGAACCCAATTTAAAGAACACAATGTACAAAAGGACTCGCTACACAGAAAAACTCACAATAGTGTTCAACAATGGATACACACTCAAAATCTAAATATCAGTACAACTATTTATGTGCCAGGCACTAAAATAGGACATAAGATAGAGGAAATAATGTATGTAAAAAGCCCAAGAAAGACTCCATTCAGTTCAGTTCATCGCTCAGTCATATCTCTTTGCAACCCCATGAATCGCAGCACGCCAGGCCTCCGTGTCCATCACCAACTCCCGGAGTTCACTCAGATTCACATCCATTGAGTTAGTGATGCCATCCAGCCATCTCATCCTCTGTCGTCCCCTTCTCCTCCTGCCTCCAATCCCTCCCAGCATCAAAGTCTTTTCCAATGAGTCAGCAGTGGCCACAGGACTGGAAAAGGTCAGTTTTCATTCCAATCCCAAAGAAAGGCAATGCCAAAGAATGCTCAAACTACCACACAATTGCACTCATCTCACACGCTAGCAAAGTAATGCTCAAAATTCTCCAAGCCAGGCTTCAGTAATATGTGAACCGTGAACTTCCTGATGTTCAAGCTGGTTTTAGAAAAGGCAGAGGAACCAGATCAAATTGCCAACATCCGCTGGGTCATGGGAAAAGAAAGAGTTCCAGAAAAACATCTATTTCTGCTTTTTGACTAAGCCAAAGCCTTTGACTGTGTGGATCACAATAAACTGTGAAAGATTCTGAGAGATGGGAATACCAGACCACCTGACCTGCCTCTTGAGAAATCTGTATGCTGGTCAGGAAGCAACAGTTAGAATTGGACATGGAACAACAGACTGGTTCCAAATAGGAAAAGGAGTACGTCAAGGCTGTATATTGTCACCCTGCTTATTTAACTTCTATGCAGAGTACATCATGAGAAACGCTGGGCTGGAAGAAACGCAAGCTGGAATCAAGATTGCCAGGAGAAATATCAATAACCTCAGATATGCAGATGACACCACCCTTATGACAGAAAAGTGAAGAGGAACTAAAAGCCTCTTGAAGAAAGTGAAAAAGTTGGCTTAAAGCTCAACATTCAGAAAACCAAGATCATGGCATCTGGTCCCATCACTTCATGGGAAATAGATGGGGAAATAGTGGAAACAGCGTCAGACTTTATTTTTTTGGGCTCCAAAATCACTGCAGATGGTGACTGCAGCCATGAAATTAAAAGACACTTACACCTTGGAAGAAAAGTTATGACCAACTTAAATAGCATATTCAAAAGCAGAGACATTACTTTGCCGACGAAGGTCCGTCTAGTCAAGGCTATGGTTTTTCCTGTGGTCATGTATGGATGTGAGAGTTGGACTGTGAAGAAGGCTGAGTGCCGAAGAATTGATGCTTTTGAACTGTGGTGTTGGAGAAGACTCTTGAGAGTTCCTTGGACTGCAAGGAGATCCAACCAGTCCATTCTGAAGGAGATCAGCCCTGGGATTTCTTTGGAAGGAATGATGCTAAAGCTGAAACTCCAGTACTTTGGCCACCTCATGCTTAGGTAAGTGTTATTTTAATAATTTTTAAATTACAGAAGAAATTAAGGTGCAACAATCACAGGGCTAGCAGTCAGAAATACTAAAGCTCTCTAAAGCTTCCTTTACACACAGTGAAATGCTGAATGCAATGAAAAACTGAGGTAAATAAAACTTTGATGGAGAGGTATGAATCTAGTAAAAATAATCATGACTACTTATTTATATCCAGAAGTTTACATTTAAACCCAAACTAATTTATACTTTTCAAATACCCATAAAAGGATTAACAGCAGACCCTGTAATGAGTCTCAAATTCAAAAATTAGAAAGCACACGGGCCACATTAACACAATGCAACAAAACTAGAAGAAAAAAAAAAATTAAAGGGCTGCATTTAAAAAAAAGACTGGAAAACTGAACACATCTTTCTAAATAATTACACTGAAGAGAAACTAAAATTGCTCTATTTTACAAAATAATAATAAAGCTATGACAAACCAAACTCTTAGAATTTAGCCAAAGAACTCAGAGAAAATGTTAGAGACTTAAATGCTAATTTAAGAAAATAAGGCAGAATGAAAATAAATGACCTACAACTTCAGCTTTTTTAGAATCCAAAGAAAGTGAATATAAAAACAAAAGGAAGGAAATAGAAGAGCTTACTGATACACCAGAAAACTGGATGCAAAAAGAAGAAAAAAATAGATTTGAGTTAAAGCAATACCAATAATAATCTAAGATTTTAAGACATTACTAGGCATAATTTCATAGCAACAAATTTGAAAATTTAGGCAAAATGAGTGATTTTCAGGTAAAATGTACAGCTAAAATTTGGTCTTGAAAGAGATTAAAAACCTTAGACGAACATCCACGGAAGAAATTTAAAATATAAGCAAAGACCTATCCGTAAGTATAACAGCAACTAATTCAAGATATTTAACAGTCAAATTCTATCAAAAACATTAGTGAGTGAACAGATCATCTTTGCCAAAGGATTTCACAGCATCGAAAAGTAAACTACAGGTCATTCCAAGTTACAAATGTGGAGGGAAAGGAAGCCCCCTCTTCAAACAAACAAATGAACCATAATACTTAATGAATCCCATTTGACATATGCTAAAATAATAATCCAGGTCATCCAGATAGTCAATAACTGATAAGATTTGGCCTCAGAACATTCCCCACTGGAATATATACTCAAGAGACAGCATAGATTTTTGTCTTTTTGCTCACTGCTCTATCTCAGGGCTTTGAAGAGCCCCTGGCAAATACTAGGCACACAATAAACATTTGCTAAATGAATTCAAGGGCCAATCAACATCAGGAAATCATTTAAAAGCTCTAAAAGAAAAATATATATGTATATATATATAACTACTGCCACAGATACTAAAGAGGCATTGGTAGTATTTAACAGTTGTAACAAAAATCTTTATTGTGTTAGAAATTAAAAGAACTAATGTAACAAAAGAGAATTATCACAAATCACATACACTCAACAACAAAACATAACTTCTCTAATAATAAAGTTGGGACCCAGACAAAAATGTTCCCATACCTCCGGTACTATCGAACCATGTAATGGAGGGGTCTAGTTTATGCAAATGGACAAGAAGAAGAAACACAAAACAACTGAAAAAGAGAAAACAAAAATGTCATCATCAAGCTTCTAAGTGACTACCCACCTAGTATAATCAAATAGAAAGAAGTGCCAAAAGGAATAATTATGTAAGGTAGCCAGACAAAGAAACAAAATCAACATATACAAAGTTTGCCCACCTAACCAACAAGAAACAAGCTCACGCCTAACAGCATTAAAATCTGTAAAATACATAGAAATAAACACAACTGAAAATATGTAAGGCCTATAGAAAGCAAAGTATAAATTTTAACTCTAGATATGAAGTACTTCATAGAGAAAAATATCACAACTTTAGGAGACTTAATGTTGCCAAGATGTCATTAATGTACAGTCACAATCCACCTGGCAACATGATTTAAAGGAAGTTGATAAACTGATGTAAAATCCATATGGAAGAAGATAATAAACATGGATAGTGCCTTCACAAATACATGTATATAATTTGTGTGGTTATTCCATCATATATTTAAACCTATGGCAAATAACATATATTATAGATAGTAGACAGAATAACACTGTATCACGTAAACCTTTGGTAATTCAGTGTGATACTAATGCAGGTACTGACACTGGATAGATAGAACAGAAGACAGCACGCTAACAGACATTTATATGAATTTAGTTTATAATCCCAGCAGAATTTCTAAAAGAATGGTTTACTCAATATACTGGTTAAGGACAACTGGTTATCCATGGTGGGGCTGGTGGTGGAAAGGGGTTAAAGTCTCACTTCAAACATACACAAGAAAAAGCTGTACAGACAACAGGTCGGTGGTTGCCAGGGGCAGGTGGTAGGGGTTTAAGTAAGCTGGATAAAGAGAATTGAAAGGTACAAGTTTCCAGTTATAAAGTAAGTTATGGGGGCACGTAATGCACAGCACTGGCAACTACAGTTATTAATACTGTAGTGCACACTGGAAAATTGCTGAGACAGTAAATCTTAAAAGTTCTCATTACAAGACAAAAAATTGAGTAACTATGGAGATAGATGTTAACTAGACTTACTGTGGTGATCATTTCACAACACCTACAAATTGAATCATGTTCCACACTTGAAACTATAATGTATATCAGTGCACGCATGGACTGTAGCCCACCAGGCTCCTCTGTCCATGGAATTTTCCAGACAAGAATATTGGAGTGGGTTGCCATTTCTTCCTCCAGGGGATCTTCCTGACCAGGGAACAAAGCTGTGTCCCTTTGTTTCCTGCACTGGCAGGCATATTCTTTACCACTGTGCCACCTGCCTTGATTTTTAAATTTTTAATAAAAAAAACTTTAAGAGATAAACATAAAAGCTAAACACAGATGCTCCTCTTAGGGAAACTCTTCTCCAACACAAGACCTTTCACTCCGAATTATTTCATTTCATTTCTTTCCCTCCTGAAACACTGACAATCTCTTCTTGCCTCTGTGAGTTATATCAATATTCAGCCAATTTTCAAGGGTCAAAATCCAATCACTTCATCAAGTTTCCTAAAGTGTGTAGTCAGTGAAGTATGTTAGATATGGAGTAAGAACTCTAGCAGTACCCTGACTCTTATCCTAATAATCTTTAGCACAATCACTTGATCTCTTTTCCCCTAGGTATCTTATTTGTAAGTAACAAATCTGTGCTCCTCTCCAAAGTCTCAGTTTCATTAATCTTGCATCTGGACCTTTCTTTTCATTCTATGTTCATAACCCTGGTTCAAAAGACTTACAGCTAGGCTACTGACTTTTAAGTCTTGCCCTATACTACACCTCCAATCCACCCAGTCCACATCCACTCTCAAAGACACCTTTATGAGAGCACTTTAATCATGCATTCTACATTAGTGATTCTCCACCGTTCTTAGGATAAAATAAAAATGTACTAGTTTGGTATTCAAAAGCAATGCGACCCCAATTTTCTCTTCCAACCTCATTTCCTGCTTCTTGAACCTTTTATCTCTGGCAGACAGCTCTCTTCCTTGTTACCCAACACAGCTTCCTCCATCTGAGGCTCCTCATCCTTGAATCTGAAACATCCTATTTCCTCTTGGAAACCTAAGTGCCCATTCTTGATTCAAACTAAAATTTCATTTCTTCTTGGGTCTTCTGATCACCTTACTTATTATAAACCCAGAGTAATCTCCCTCCTTCCTCCTACATTTTAGCATTTAGTGTCAGTTCCACGTATCTAGTCCTGAGCAAACACTGTGCAATTCTAACACTTCCTTTTCTACTGAACATGGGAGGGTGGGGGCAGTCAGTCACATAAATTATTTCTTGAAGACAGAAACCAAGTTCCCAATTCTATTTCAGTACTTTCACCATTCCTTATTCTTCTATCAGAGAAGTATTTTCTTGCCCTTTGGGGGTAAGGTTTATCTTGATGATACACAATATTGAAAGGCCAGTCTCCAAATAACTAAAAGTTAACTTGAGATTTTTTAATATTTAATTATCCTTTGCTCAGAGAATCCTGGTTCTCCTTTCCTGGAACTGCCAAAGGGACACTTAGGACACTTCTGTTGTTGAGATGACTGACATAACTTAAGTTTCTACTCAGATGATCAACTCTGGTTAACTCCTCTGATCACTATTGAAGGACTCTCTTAAAGGACTATAACTGTAGCTCCTAGAAGGCTGGCCTACTATGAAACATCCAAGGGCAGTACTATTTTTTATCATTCCATTAAGTTTGTCAGCCAATCTTACTCTTCATGGATGAAACTAAGGAAATTTATCTCATCTGGGAAGGTCATCACACTATTAGGGAAAACCATGGAATTATAAACAATCTAACACTGCTGCAGACATTAATGCCTCCCATCCCTAATAAAATGTGAAACCAATTATTTATATATCATGTCACCATCTTGAATGCACACTTCTCAACTCTTGGGTCTGAGACCTACTTATTAACAGTAAGAGCAAATCAAGAGAATTTTCATTTGAGAGAACAATCAATGTACAAAACGTGCTGCAAAGACAAAATTAGCCTTTCCACTTGAAGCAAACTGAGTCTGAAGCAAGACTCATTCTGTTTTCATTTTTACAAAGAGAAGATTGGCCTGTCTTCAGCCTTGTGAATAAAGATCTTACAAAATTCACTAGACATAGGGTGTGCTCAAAGAATACTTGCTGGAAAAATATGCCGGGGAAGTGCCAATTTAAAAAGAAAAACATTTTCACCCAGTTGGAAATCTAGAGAAACGGGTTACAGCAACTCAGCTGAAAACTCTCAAGATCTGCAGAAAAATATCCCTGATCTTTTCATTCTAAGTAAAAGAACTAAATTAATCAATGAAGGATTCAACTATTTTAAATTTTATGCATCTAAAGAACAGTAATCAAAATTCTGCCTGTGATATTTGGCCGTGTGAAAAGGCAACAAGTCTCCTATCTCTTCTATATAAACAAATTTTACAATCTGTAACAGTTTTTAAACAATTGTTTCTGAGAAAGAAACAGGGACAAGAGAACTTTTTATTGTTTTATTTAGGGGACGAAGAGATCGATGTTTTTCATTAGGCATATTTATCTTCAAAGTGTACACTCCAAAAACAGCTTTATGAAGTGAAAAGGACGCCTTCCTGTTAAAGGCCCTTTGTCTTCTTTCTCACTATACACCTCAACCTTAGGGTCTATACTTTGTAAACTTACTTTCAGATTTCTTCACTGCCACAAGTGGAACACACAAAAACCAATAATGAAACAGCTACACAAAGGTGCACACACCGGTAACAGGTTGCTCATGGCATAAACAGGTGCGCAGACTACTGTCGCTCCACCACGGACTCTCTGATGGGACCCAGTCTGGGGACGCCCTAAGGAAACATAAGCTACACAGAGGGCTGCCTGGAAGGTCAACATAACCTCAGAAAACAGGACGGTCCAGCTAACAGTGATAAGGGCCTTTCCCATCCCTGCCTGGGTCTCCTTACAAAACAAAAAGGAACACTTTTCAAAAGGTATAATGGAGATTTTACATATGAGGAACTTAAGCAAAGAAGATTAAAAGACAAAACTAAAACTAACAGTTCTCATAATAGTCCAAAATTCTCTCTATTGTGTTAATCCCTCATTAGTACTAATCCCACAAATGCTAATAAAAATACTAACTCCTAGTTCACCCTCCAGGTTGTCTGGTGATAATCAAATAAGGAATCAAATGTTAATGATAAACCTTATACTCAGACACGGAAATGACAAATTTTGTATAAGTGGGCTGAAAACCAATCAGGATATTCTTCCATTGCTACTTCGTACCTTTTAAGTTCTTACAGTAGCCAGATTTACCAGAGCTTTCTTGAGGAAAATACTTTCATAAACACTAAGTACATGCATACAATTCATCTATCAGTTTTTGTTAAGCACAGGGAAGACTAAGGGGAAAAGAACATAAAATACCTTCGTATCTTAAAAGATTTTTCCAGCAACTGGGGAAAAATAAGAGGATTTTTCCACATTAGTGAAAATATAAATCATCCCTAAAAATATCAAAAATGTTTACTTTGATGGGAAAAAGTTGTGAAATAGGCACTTTCCTAGGTTATTTATTAGAGTAGAGGGAAACTATCTAACCTCCCCATCATCCCTAATGGGCAATGTCCATCAGTGTAATATGCTGTCAGAGAGGCATCTGAAGAGCTACGTCCCTTCAGGTTGCTCCGTTTCTTCAAACAGAACCATCCTTCTGCTCCAGCCAAATCAGTTCCAGGAGAAAAATCCAACAGTAAGGGAGCAGTAAGGAAGAACTAGTTTTTATCATCTCCATGAGCTCAAGCAAACGTATCTTTAGTCTTGGGTCTCAACTTAAAATGAGGGTGCCACGTTCATCATCATCATCGTATTATTTACCAAATGCAAACCACCTAGCAGATAGAAGGTATGATCAATACATACTAATTCTCTTGTTTCCTTCCTTTTCTTTTTCTAGACACACCACGCGGCTTGTGGGATCTTATTTCCCTAACCAGGGACTGAACACAGGCCACTGCAGTGTAAGCACCTAGCCCTAACCACTGGACAACCAGGGAATTCCTTCCTTTAAAAAACAGACACACACACAACATTCCAGGCACTTCCTAGATGATGCCCCACCCAAACCATCCAACTCCTAGTCCACGAAAGAAATAAGTAACAGGATTGTAAGTTAAGAGGTATATTTGATACGCCTTTCCTCAAAATACAGCATCAAATTAGTTAATATCACTTAAGTTTCTTGAATATAAGAAAATGCCATATCTTATATGGTCTTTGGTAAATCTCTAATGCTCAAAATTCTCCAAGCCAGGCTTCAACAATACGTGAACCGTGAACTTCCAGATGTTCAAGCTGGTTTTAAAAAGGCAGAGGAACAAGAGATCAAATTGCCAACATCCGCTGGATCATGGAAAAAGCAAGAGAGTTCCAGAAAAACATCTATTTCTGCTTTATTGACTATGCCAAAGCCTTTGACTTTGTGGATCACAATAAACTGTGGAAAATTCTGAAAGAGATGGGAATAGCAGACCACCTGACCTGCCTCTTGAGAAATCTGTATGTTGGCCAGGAAGCAACAGTTAGAACTGGACATGGAACAACAGACTGGTTCCAAATAGGAAAAGGAGCGCGTCAAGGCTGCATATTGTCACCCTGCTTATTTAACTTAGAGTACATCATGAGAAACGCTGGGCTGGAAGAAGCACAAGCTGGAATCAAAATTACCAGGAGAAATATCAATAACCTCAGATATGCAGATGACACCACCTTTATGGTAGAAAGTGAAGAGGAACTAAAAAGCCTCTTGATGAAAGTGAAAGAGGAGAGTGAGAAAGTTGGCTTAAAGCTCAACATTCAGAAAACCAAGATCATAGCATCTGGTCCCATCACTTCATGGGAAATAGATGGGGAAACAGTGGAAACAGTGTTAGACTTTATTTTTTGGCTCCAAAATCACTGCAGATGGTGACTGCAGCCATGAAATTAAAAGACGCTTACTCCTTGGAAGGAAAGTTATGACCAACCTAGATAGCATATTCAAAAGCAGAGACATTCTTTGCCAACAAAGGTCCGTCTAGTCAAGGCTACGGTTTCTCCAGTGGTCACGCATGGATGTGAGAGTTGGACTGTGAAGAAGGCTGAGCACCGCGAAGAATTGATGCTTTTGAACTGTGGTGTTGGAGAAGACTCTTGAGAGTCCCTTGGACTGCAAGGAGATCCAACCAGTCCATCCTGGGTGTTCACTGGAAGGACTTATGCTAAAGCCAAAACTCCAATACTTTGGCCACCTCATCTGAAGAGTTGACTCATTGGAAAAGACTGATGCTGGGAGGGATGGGGGCAGGAGGAGACGGGGATGACAGAGGATGAGATGGCTGGATGGCATCACTGACTCAACGGACGTGAGTCTGAGTGAACTCCGGGAGTTGGTGATGGACAGGGAGGCCTGGGGTGTTGCAATTCATGGGGTCGCAAAGAGTCAGACACGACTGAGCGACTGAACTGAACTGAAATCTCTTTTCATCAATGAAATCCAAAGGACAATTTGTTTTGTTCATACCCAGGCTGTGGGTAAACAGCTTAGATTGATACAGTCAGCCCTCTTTAACTGTGGGTTTCCCACCTAAGGTTGGTTGAATCTGCAGGTAAGAAGGGCTGACTGTACTAGGTCATTTTATATAAGGGACCTGAGCACCCTCAGGGTATCTGCAGGGCTCCTGGAATCAACCCCCTGGGGACACTGAGGGACAACTGTATCCTGATTTCTTATCAGCTATGTGACTTTAAGCAAGTTACTTAAACTTTTCATTCTTCAGTATGAGTCTGTAAAACTAAGATAATATCACTGAGGACTAAATACATTAATGCATATAAAGAACTTCTAACATTACCTACCTCAAAGCATTCCACAAATGTAGGTTATTATTTTTTTCCCTATCAGTATGTCTCAAACTATGCTGTCTGATTAAGCAAAGTTGGTTTAAAGTTTCCCAGCTCAACCAAATCACTTCAGTCAAAATCTTCCTGGGGTCTGGATTTCAGATTAGTACCAAATACAAACACAAATGTAAAATCAAACCGTTGGGCAGACTACCCTGGTGGTCCAGTGGTTAAGACTCTAAGCTCCCAATGCAGGGGGTGCAGGTTCAATCCCTGGTCAGGAAACTAGTATCCCACATGTCTGAATGCATGACCAAAAACATATTAAAAAAAAAATTATTCCTACAGGGACTTCCCTGAAAGTCCATTGGTTAAGACTCTACATCTCTCATTACAGGAGGCACAGGTTCGATCCCTGGTGGAGGAGTTAAAATCCAGCATGCCACACAGAGAGGCCAAAAATAAAAATAAAAATAAAATAAAATAGGTTAAAGGTACCACAAAGCCGTAATTAATGAGAATCCAAATTATTAAGATTTATTCTTTGTACTTGTTATATACTGAATCCCTTGGTTCAAACACATAATTTTTCCAGATACAAATTGGAAAACAGGAAAAAGACAACGAACTGGAGTCATAAAAGGAGACGACCTTAGGTATGGATTTCTGCTGAGCTTGGAAAATATCGAAGTCCCTTGGTATGCCAGGACAACTGGTTCCAGACTCCTCTCCCCACCCCTTACCAAAATCTTCAGATGCTCAAGTCTGCAGATATAAAATGGGGTAGTATTTGTATATAACCTATGTACATTGTTATGTATACTTTAAATCATCTTTAGACTACTTAAAATACCTGGTGACTGGTGAAGTCGCTCAGTTGTGTCTGACTCTTTGCGACCCCGTGGACTGTAACCTACTAGGCTTCCCTGTCCATGGGATTCTCCAGGCAAGAATACTGGAGTGGACTGACATTTCCTTCTCCAGGGATCTTCCCAACCCAGGTATCGAGCCGGGTCTCCTGCATTGGAGGCAGACGCTTTAACCTCTGAGCCACCAGGGAAGCTAAAATACCTAACACAATGTTAATGCTATATAAAAAATTGCCAGAGAACTACAAATTAAAATTCTGCTTTTTCTAAGTTTCTGGAATTTTTCCCCACAAATGTCTTCAGTTGGTTGAACCTACCAATGTGGAACCTGCAGATCCAGAGGGCTGACTGTAACTTAATCCATGTTGGTCTTTGCTCAGGGAGAAGATAGAGAAACTAATTAAAATACTATTCATTTGAAATATAACGTGACTCCAAGCTTTTTCTCTTCTAGTAAAACAATTTTACCTAACTGATGGAATTTAACAAGATGCTCTGCAAATGACACTGAAACCTCTGGGAATGCCCAACAGCCAAAAATGTTTAAACAAAAATTAGTAAAGGTGTACCGCCATTTAGTAACATCCTCCCATCTGCTCCTTCTCCATCCCAACAGTTCCATCCAATCCAGTTACACCTGTCAAAAATCATTTCCCAAAGTCCACATCCACTCTCCTCTTACAAACAGTAAGAGAGAATCTTAAAAAAAAAAAAAAAGTCCAATGATAAACTGTCAATGGCGTCACAATAGAAGTTTAAGCTAGAGATCACCTACAAACCTATCTGTATGACCAAGCCTCTAGCAACCTCTCTGGTTCATTTCTCATTACTCTCCTCACACTCTGCACTGTATTCAAAGGTATCAAGCACCCCTCAGTCCCAAAGCCTTAGCACAGTCTGTTTTCTCTGTTACACATCTCCTCTCCTCTTCACTACCAACTCCTTCTCATCATCCAGGTCTCAAGTTACATGCAACTTGACTTCAAGATACTTGCTAGGACATCCCCACCCATCTTAATTAGATGTTCCTAATATGCACCATCTCAGCACTCCAAACTCTGCTTCCATGGTACCCACAACCATTATAAATATACCATTAATTATATGATCACTTGCTTAAATATTTAATTAATTGCTCTTTCTAACCAGTTTATCCACAAGGACAGGGCAGCGATTGTGTTTCTCTTACTCACCACTATATATCCCTAGGACCTCAGCACAGAGTAGGCGTTCAGTACCTCTAATAAACAAATTATCAATTCCCAAAGTCTCCAAGGTAAGGCTTCAAGGCCTCTGCATAGCTCAGTCCCTCCTTCTCTGTTTATACAAGACTGCTTGGAAGGCCATTTCCTAATTTTTAACAGTTGCCAAAACTTATAAGGAATACAGAAACCTTCATTTTTAAGACCCTAGTAAAGAACTTGGATCCTCATGAGCTATAAGCTACAAGTTGTGTTCTCATAGTCAGTCACTGAAGCTTGAAACTTTAATTATCTATGATGATCCCTCCCTGTTCTACCCATACAGCCTTTGTTATTAATACCATTAAATCCATTTCTGCACCATCCTCTGGAATCTTCTCTTTTCCTTTTTACTCTACAATTATTACACTTAACCTGTACTACTAGATCTCTAAAATGTCTCCACTCTAGCCACCAAAAGGCCCTTAGCCATTCAGCCTCTGTCCTCTGATTATGCCATGCCTTCCTCCTATACTGACCTACCTCATTAGGCCATAACCAAAAGACAACCTTCTATCAAAATCCTAGCCAGCCTTCAAGGCTCATTTCTACTACCTTTTCTTTCCAGGTTCCATCAACCAGTTGTGATCTCTTCCTATTTCATTTCTATCATCCAACTTTTATTACGTATTAGTACATGCCAGGTACTGTAAGTATTGATCTTTATCTCCCATGTCTCCAATACACATCAAACTTATATACTTTTTGTGCACAGAAAATCAGTTTATTTACCTATGACATCTCTGATGTCTTACGTTTGTTCATAAGTACCTACATATGACCACTTTAAAAGAATATAGATGATCCTTAAACAACACAGCTTTAAACTGTGCACATTCACTTAGACGCAGATTTTTTTCAACAGTTACTATGATCTGTGGTTGATCCAGATACAGAGGAAGAGGCTGGGCATCACTAGCCCCAGTGTTGTTCAAGGGTCAACTGTACATCACTCACTTTTACAGAATGAAAACACCAATCCGAAGGCAACAGGAAATATCTGGAGCATCTAGATCTGCAAATGAGTAGACCCCAAATTCCTGCTGCCTAACTTCCTGCCTTCAGAATCACACAAGAAGCACCAAGAATAATTCTCACTACCTACATAACTTCTCAGAAAAAAGGGGGAAGGGGGAGAAGAAGATGGAGAAAACACAAAAGTTCTTATTTCAGCCACTGGATGTCATGTGTATGCTAGCAGAAAAACCTGGGGCATTCAATCAAAGTGATTAGAGCAAGGTGTTTGGCAAGTCAAAGTTCACTTGGCTCCAAAGTAACTTCTCTAAGAACATGACAGACTTATTCCCACATACATATCACACCCAGTAAGATATACAATAACCATTTTAATGGATTATGGGGTGGCAAGGGCTGGGGGACATAAGGTAAAAGAATCAAAGCTCTAAGTCAAAGTCAAGAAAGCCATTTTGTTTCAAGGCATCCCAGGTATGCCATGAACTTTGCCTCAGATTCCCCAAATGCAAAAAGATGATGATGAGAAAAGCTCCATTGATGTTAAATATAGAGTTGTCACAATTCAAAGCAGTTTAAGCCTTGGAGATCAATTTTCTCATTTTTATTAGGAAGTGGTAACAAAGCTAGTCTACGGTAAAGAAGGGTTAGATGTTACCTTCCAGCTAATCTCTTACTCCCATCACTCTGTGAAAGAAGGAACATGAAAATAAGGACAAATCAAGTTGACTGCCATCCTTGGCAACATCATCTGTGCATACTTAACAAATTCAAGCAGGAACTACAACACAAAGCATTCCATAGTACTTAAAAAGCAAAATCTACAAACACACTAGCAATTTAAGATACCATGAAGTCTTCATAAACTCCAAAAGGATGAAATTCCTCAGAAATAAAGCAAAGTTGTTGCAATCAAGACAATCCAAAATTCAAATAACTTCTTTCACTGAACATCTAGTTTACTTTTACACAACTCTGATTAGAACAGACTTCAGGAAGCTATCACACAAATGAAATAAAGTTTAGAATAAATTAAACAAACAAAAAACCTACGAAAATAAAACAGGAACAGGGAGAAGAAAATGAAGCCAAGAACGAGGCTTAAAAAAAAAGGTACAACAGTAAGAACCCAAAAGCTGTTGATCTAAAAACACATTTAATATCTGGAAAACATTTTTTTCTTCACAAGTACTTACTACAAAAGTTTGTAAGTACAAGGGTAAGAAAATGAAAACTAAATTGAGCAAAATTAAGTATGGGTCCAGGAATTCATAACAAAATAGTAGTATAAAACTTAGATATGAAAAGGAGAAATACAGAGAAAAGTGAAGAAGAGTGTGGGAGCACAAGTGCACACTCAGCAGTCCTATGAGAAACACAAGAGGCGACTAAATGCTTTTATTCCTACTTCCACAATTAAGAGCCAAACACTGAGGTATTTCTTAAAACATACAGCTTCCTTTCTAGTCCCTCATTCAAGATGATGATGTTTTTTTAAAAGGATGAAATAATGCCATTTGCAGCAATGTGGATAGCCCTAGAGATTATTCATATTAAGTGAAGTCAGATGAGAAAGACAAACACCATGTATCACTTATTTGTGGGATCTTCAGATACAAGTGAATTTATTTAAGAAAGAACTCAACTGTGTAGAAAACAAACTTATGATTCCAAAGGTGAAAGAAGGTGGAAGAGGGATAAATTAAAAGTCTGCGATTAGACTCATATAAAATAGATTTTTTAAAAAAGTCCTACTGTTGTATAGCACAAAGAACCAGATTCAATATCCTATAATCATCCATAATGGAAAAAATATTTAAAAAAACCCATATGTATAATGTATAATGGAATATGTATATACAATGGAATCACCTTGGTGTATACCAGAAATTAACACATTATAAATCAAAGAATTTATACCTCAATAAAAAGAATTTAAGATGATGTTTCAATTCCTGCTCATTCCACAGTGATGTTACTAAACAATAATATAGGTCGAACCCAATGTAGTGCAGAATTTCCTAAGTAGGTACATGTACCAAGACAGGAAGCTGCTGCTGCTAAGTCGCTTCAGTCATGTCCGACTCTGTGTGACCCCATAGACGGCAGCCCACCAGGCTCCCCCGTCCCTGGGATTCTCCAGGCAAGAACACTGGAGTGGGTTGCCACTTCCTTCTCCAATGCGTGAAAGTGAAAAGTGAAAATGAAGTCACATAGTCGTGTCCGACTCTTCGTGATCCCATGGACTGCAGCCTACCAAGCTCCTCTGTCCATGGGATTTTCCATTCAAGAGTACTGGAGTGGATTGCCATATATAATACATTTTCAGATGATCTTCTAAAAAGCTTAAAACAAAAAGGTGTAACAATTTAAAACTAAACATAAAATCAGTTAACCAGAAAAAAAAAATCAAGGAAAAAGAAAATACTTCTCTTCTGCTGTCTCATCCAGCTATATTAGAATTCACTAATTGTTAAAAAAAATGATAAACATGTAATTCTTGACAATATATAAAACCAATCATTCTGCTACTGGACAGCATGTGCCTAGGACTTACAATGAATTACAGATTTTTACTTTTATTAAAAGGAAAAACACAAATGAATTCTTGGTGAAAGCTTGCAATTTTCAGATAATCATCATCCAGATGTTGTAATTTAAGCAACATCACTTAAAAACAATTCATTTCTGTCTTCTCTACTAAATATTTTCATTATGGCCACCAGACTAAATCTAGTGACTTTATCTCTGACAGTACTTCAACAAGGGAGTGAAATACTAGACAGACCATTCAGAGGTAAAAAGTTGAAATTCACCAGCTGGGTCAAGCCCTTGAAGACTTAACTAACTTCTATTCCGGGACTCAAGAATTATAAATGCAGTTATGAGATTTGGGAGGGACTTTAAATCACAAAGAAAAGGTTTCTCTGCATCCAAAGAACTTCTTTTTCTTTTTTAATCAAAGCGCTGTCTCCACTTTCACTGGCCAGTTGTTGAAAACCTTTAAAATACTCAGGTGGTCAACAAAGACCCTGGCTAAATACCAACCTTGGGAGTCAGTCTGGTGACCTTGACGTTAAAAGTATCTGCACTTTATTGGTGGCTCTCATTTAAATTCACCTATATCATAACTTGCAAAAGCATATTTACTTGACAGTACTTTTAGCACCCAAATCATTCTTATTTTAATATGATCTGAATCATGGAAATTCAACTTTTAAAAGCATTATTAAACTAATCCCAAGAAGTTTCCTAAAATAATCCCTTTGCTGTCTTTTTAATTTACATCCTTCCAATCAACAAACCATTGTGAGAAGAATGCCCAAACCTAAGCAGGTGGACTAAGAGGTCTTTCTTTTGAAGTTAACAGACTACTACATGATGGAAAAAAAGTTCTCTCATAGGCATTCTGATTTCACTGGGTTGGAATGTTACCCACAACATTACCAAAACTTAAGAAATGTTGCCAATACAATGTCTCTTGAAAACATTAAGCTTATAGATTCTAGATGTTTTTCTTCAAATACACAGTAAGTACACTAAACTTTAAAGGCTTCAACTACACTATCTTACACAAAATCACTCAAACAGAATATTCAACTGTTGACAAGGTTTCTTAAAACTGCGGTTTATGTAGCAAAGTCAGTAGGGATAATGCCACAAATATTGCCAAGCTGACTGAAGCTACTAATCCATTTAAGGAAAGGTAACTATGTTACAGCAATGCTCTGAATTTATTTGCCTTAGACCTGAATAGAGAAGTGGACCCTTGAGTACACTAAGCTTACAAGTGATAATGGCACTTGGTCTACATGGGAAAAAAATTCAGCACGATTATCCAGATTTCTTTCACTCATAACAGAAACATAAACCCAAATTCATACTCAGATACAGTGTTATCCATGTTTGTAACAAACTGGAGGAAAACAAAGGAAATCTACTATGCTTAGCAGCATAGCTGTCTCAATAAAGTCTCCAGTGAAAATCTTTTTTTTTTTTTTTTCCTCCAGTGAAAATCTTAAGTTACCTTTTATTACAGGCAAGGGACAGTCAACTATTCCAACACAGCCACCTACTTCAGTCTTCTCTAGCAATCCAAACTTTACAACATTCTCACCCAAAGAGGATCTACTAGTCAACTCTTCTGCCCTCTTTTCCAACTACTCTTGTTTCCCTCTCTTATGAAGTCTACATCAATGCAGATCTATCTTTAAGGAGATATACTGTACTTTATCTTAGAGCTAAATGTAGGACCAGGAGGTAAATCATGTATGTCTCTACCAGGTCCATATAAAGTGCCACTTAGAGCTTATGGAGAATTTTCCTCAACCCAACACATTTTGAAAACCCAGTAAGAATTTATCTCAAGTAAGTCAATACATTTAACTTAGTTGAAAGAAAATAAAACCCAAACCTGATAAAGGTTTCTTTAGGAAGAGAATCAGGTTGTGTTGTGATAGCATATCATGCTTGGAGACAACCTACAAAATACTCTGAAGCACTTCCTGATTATTAGTCCGTATTTTTTTAATAAGGAAATCTCAAATGTCAAAACTGAAAACCAGGTACATTCTCTGCTAAAAGCTCAATTAAAAGCAACCATAAATTCCAGAGAACTAGGTCAACTAAACTTTTGCCCCACTTACTAGAAACAACAATCTGAAGTCAAGCCTCAGAAACTTACAAAACATCCTACATATGGTTTCAAAAGAAATCTAATTATTCACTGTGAAAGAAGAATGGGTAGTTTTACAAACTGGAAATCTAGTTTTCTCTTAATAAGATTTCCATGGGAAATTAGCAGCTTTTATCCTACAGCAACACAAAACCAAAAATACCTTCCATTTCTTCACTAGCAGGTATATATGTACCCTCTACCTAAAATTAGGAAAAAGACAAACAGATTCTAGGCACCCATCATACCAAGAAGTCCTATCTTTCCATGATGGGAATTCACCAAGTCTTTCCCTCTCGTCCGAATGTTTCTGAAAACGACATTATGCATGGTTCTACTCACAGGGGTACGTGGCGCTGCTCAGGGTCAGCTCTGGACAGTTCTTCCTCCTCGATATCAGACTCTCCTCCTGAACTACTGTCTGTGATGTCGGAATCAAATGCTCGTTCACTGCACCTCAAGTTGGCTATACCACTGGCTGTAAATCTCTCCAATTCTTCTGAAATCGAGTCACTTTTCAGGAAGTTGCTAAGTCCCTCTGAAGCAGCGGTCTCACTGGCAGCTTTTCTCAATGCAGCTTCGGCCTTTCGAGTCAGCATCAATTGGCTCCGGGGCCTCAAGGATTCCAAGTTTGGCAGCCTGCTTAAAGTTTTCTCTAAAAATCCACCCAGCTGATGCTGTATGTGCCTCTCCACCTGCTTGGCTTGCACAACCTGTAAGCGCTTCTGTAACCTGCGGGCCCGGCTCTCAATGTCAGCCTGCCGCCGCAGTAAAGCTGTTATCCTGGTGTCAGAATCTAAAGCACTGAAAAGGATGGAAGACAGGGGAGGCTTTTTACCCTCTAACTTGACACCCCCACGTTAGAACTAGAGTCTGTGTCAGGTGATAATCTACTGCTTCCTTGAAGTGCCGGCTGTTCCATGGAATTTACAGAAGATTTGTTTGCAGTGCTATTATTGCTAAATACGGTTGTATGTTCTACATCAAGGCTTCTATGTGGAAGAGTGCAATTGGTCATACCCCCTTTCAAGTCCCCAGACTCAGATGCCACCACTTCACCACCTTGAAGAGAAGATGAAGTGAGAGCCCGTTTTCCCCCATTAAGGGGACTGGAATTGTCATGATCAGAATGTGTTGAACTTTTAGTCAATTTCTTCGCCAACCCATTTACAGGTGCTTGTGGCAGAGCTGTCTGACCACTTGTATTCATGGTTCTAAGATTTTCTAAGGAAAACTCCAAAACTGGCTGTCTTCCCAACAGCTCAGCTCGGAGTTCATAGGACTGAGATAAGAGAGGGTGAGATTTGAGTACTGTCTGCTTGCTGAAGACACCTTGCAACTTCAGTGATTCCTTTGAGGGAACAGATGTTACATCGGAGCAAAGATAAGATGCCACCAGTGGTTGCAGCTTTCCCAAGTCTTCCTTGGTAGGATTATTTCGGAAGTCTAGACTGGGATCCTCTGCAGCAATGGCTTTTCTTTTGGTTCCGTTGGCAGCAATAAGGATGTTGGCGTTGCCGTTATTCTCGGCACTGCCAGGGGACAAAGTGGAGGATGGGGGAGCCAGTTTGAACCGGATATGGTGTGTTTCAGCTGCTGCGTCAGTGAGAGCGGGCGCCATCGCAGCCATTCAGCACAGAGAGACAGGAAGTCCAGCCTCTCCCGGTGCCGAGGCCAGCTCCACAGCCCCTTACCGCCTCCCCAGAGAACAGACTAGAAGAGAAAGAAGAAAAGGAAGTTAGAAATACAAACACATGAGAAAACAACACACATGTTTTTAATACAAACATCATGGAGGCTGTTAACCAAACTCTGTCTTCAAGAAAACACTCAAACCAAAAGGGGAGGATGTTGGGGCGGGGCCACAGCTCTACAAAACAAAGAATTCCATCCTTCCTTTTGGTCACTTGTTACCATAAATTGAAAGTAGTCACAGACTGTTAAAGTCAGATCATCTGCATTTAAGAAAAAAACAGCTTTAAAACTTGTTGAAATTATTAGTGAATTTAAAGCAAATGTATCAAAATAAACACCAGGAATCAAACAGAAAAGAATTAGTAAAAATTCCTCATTCCCTACCCAAAGTTTGTATGCCAAATGTCTGTACATTTCTGGCCAAAGGATCCACTGTTTGTCAGCTTCTCTGTAAGATAGATCATACTAGAAGTTTTACTGTATCACACCCGTAATGCCAGTTTATTTCATCAATTTTCTTTTTTCCCCCACTGTTCTCAGTATGGCCCACCTCTCAAATTAACTGCCCAATCAATGTGTCTCTTTTCTTCACAACTTCTTGAAAGAATAGTTATAAATAGCTGCCTCTGCCCTTCTCACTCTTCTGTAATCTGCCTTCTACTCCTACAGCTCTGGCAAAGGTCATAAGCAATCTCATTATCAAATCCCATGCTCAAGTCTCAGTCCCCATTCGATCTGACTTCTCTGAAGCATTAGGTAGTGCTGACCACCCCACTCTTCTGGAGATTGTTCTTTCCCGATGTCCTTGACAGCAAGGTCCCTTCTGCCCTCTTCTCTCTCAACTCACTTCCTTGGCAACAATCTTGATAGCAACGTGTAAGTCCTCTGGTTGCTCAGAAAAACACCTTCAGCTGCACTAATCAACATCCTCACCTCTGTGTACCTCAAGCCCCCTGAAGCTCAAAACTGAATTTCTTTTTACTTCTCACCCAGTTTTATCATCTCAGGAAATTGCTTTCACTGAGTAACCCCAGCTAAAAACCTCACCAGTGTGCCTCTTCTTCATCCCTTTTGATTTATCTGGTCTGAGAGTAAAAGGAAATCTATGTAAAGAACTAAGCCAGCAGGTACTAAAGTGTGGCCTACAAACTCCTTGAGAGCTCAAAGACCATTTCAAAGGTCCACAAGATCAAACTTCTCATAATAATATTAAACATTATTTGCCTTTTTCCACAGTGTTAATGTTTGCAATAAGGATGCAAAGACAAGTCTGAGCAAAACTGCTGGTACCTTAGCAAAAATCAAAGCAGAGGTACCTTACTGTACTAATAGCCTCTGGTCACTGTATTCTTTACTTATTTAGTTAAAAAATAAAACTTTTTTAAAAAGGTTATTATAATGACCTTTGATATCCTTGATGAAATACAGAATTATGAACATTATTAAATCTCCACTCAAGTCTTCAGTGCATGTGTATACGTTTATCTATACATTCTGTGCAATGAAAGGGCAAGTACACATAAAGCACTTCTACTGCTTTAAGAAAACTGAGTTACAAGTTGAACTAGAAGCTTCTTCCACGTAACTATTTTCACTTGGCAGAACAACTGACAAACTATACAGACTTGAATATTGAGCAGACATTTTCTTTCAAATGAACAAAGTGAACGTGTCACTTCAAGGAAACCCAATATGAGGTTTGTTGCCAATGATAAAATCCGAGTTTTTACGCAAAAATAAGTATTTTGAAAATATGTATCCACCACCATAAACTTGGAACATTTCCCCAATATTTAGTCATTTCCGATTAAACAGACTATTGCTGCTATTAGTGAACGAGAACTGGATACCACATAATGAAATGTGTCAACCTTTGGAAGATCTGCATCTCTCTGTTAATGATCAAATGACCAATGCTCCTTAGAAACTCGTGCCTGGGTAAAAGTAAGTGTTAAGACAGACCAAATGGATTAATCTGACAGAGTATGAAAAGCTCACTGATACGGCTTTAGATTCCACAGTGCAGCTAACCTTTATAAAACTACTACTTGTCAAGTTTGGGCAGTGTCGAAGAATACGCACACTTTACAAGGCTACTAAATACTTGTCTCTTTTCCAAACTACACATTTGTATGAGGTCAGACTTTCTGTACATACTTCCAAAGCAACAAATTATCACAACAGAATGAATGCAGAAGGAGATGTGAGAACCCAGCTGCTTTCTATTAAGCCAGACATTAGAAAGATTTGCAAAAATGTAAAATAATGCCATTACCAGTTAATTTTCGTTGTTCTGATAAAAAGTCATTATCCATAATATGTAATAGGTTGATTATTTTTAAATGAATTACTAATTATTTTTTCCCTTTAATATGTGGCCGTACTGCCCAGCTTGTAGGATCATAGATCCCCCACCAGGGATTGAGCCCGTGCCCAAGGTAGTGAAAGCAGAATCCTAATCACTGGAAGTCCCAGTAAATAATTATTCTTTAAATTTCTCGAAGTTTCTAATCAACTACCGATAATAACCCACCAAAGTTCTTCGTGGTTTTCGACATTTTTAAAGTGAAAAGGGGCCTTGAAACCAAAAAGTTTGTGCATCACTGAACTAAAAACAACCTTCTCCTCTCTCAAAAAAATGAGGGCAACTTCCAGTTTGGTCAAACATTTTATCTTTCGATAAAAATCAACACAGGATGGTAAGCCGTGTAGTACTACACTAAGACTGTTTACAATATGACAATTCAAATCATTAATATCAAATTATTTAAGTAAATGACCAAGAAAAGTGTTAGTTGTTCAGTCATGTCCGATTCTTTGATACTCATGGACTGTAGCCCACCAGGCTCCTCTGTCCATGGGATTCTCCAGGCAAGAATACTGGAGTGGATTGCTATTCCCTTCTCTAGGGGATCTTCCCAACCCAGGGATCGAACCTTAGTCTCCTATCCTGCAGGCAGATTCTTCACTGTCTGAGTTACCCATACACTTACAAGTCAAACACGTCTACCACTCTATGTAACTGCCAAAATTTTCTCACTCTAAGCTTATAATGCCTTTAACAAACATCCTATATTCATTAAACTAGACTTTCTGAGGATCAGAGTTTTATCCTTATGGACTTGCTGGCATACAGCATTCTGTGTAACTATGTCCACTTTTCCTATTTTTGATTTTAAATTTAAAAGTAAAATTCCTAATGTAATTTTAAAAATACCTGTTTTATTACATTGGTTCAATTGGCAGATGAACCAATGTAATAAGCTCTTTATTCAAAATACCTTGAGTCCATTTAATAATGGGAAAAGGATTTTCTACCATAAACAAAAATCACTATCTGATCTTCCAATCAACTCAATATCCTCTTTCAAACTGGTAACAAAATACAGTTGGTACTAGCCATGCAAATGGCAACCCACTCCAATACTATTGCCTGGAGAATCCCATGGACACAGGAGCCGGCAGGCTATAGTCCATAGGGGTGCAAAGAGTCGGATGTGACTGAAGCAACTTAGCACTAGCCATGCAAGGAGGCACATTATCACTGTCAGATGATTAATACAATGAGTGTGAGGAATAGATGGAGCCTACTGCCCCAAAGCACTACAGTCTGTCTCAGCAATGGCAGGAAGCAGCCTCCCTCTGGGACCCAAGCAAGGACACAGATGTTACACAGCTTCCACAAAATGTATGGAAAACCCATGCTCACCCAGCACACATAAAAAGTGGGTTGTCATTAACAGAAGATGCTTAAGTAATCAACATTCCAAAGTTATTTCAGAATTATTTCTTTAAAACCTGCAACTCAAAGAAAAATCTGCTGACTCAAATCCCACCTCTTTCAATATTTCTCTGACCCTCTGAAAGCACATCTGAGAACTTGACATTAATCATATACGCCTCAAAGGGAAATGTATTTTGCTCACACTCCCTCCTTGGTCTCAAAATCCCCATGGAGTACAATGAAAAGAGTAGTTACTAAACAATTTGTCTCAATAAGGGAAGGGGGAAAGTGACGTCTTCAGAAGAAATTCCATTCCTAACTCGGAAATCTTTCATCTTTCTATATCAAAACTGCTAAAAATATATACTGGACTCTACACTCGCCTCCCTTCATTGACTTGAAATGCTGTGCCAAGATGCAATATCACTTCCCAACCCCCCATTCATAGGTAAGAGGAGCAGGTACAGGTTCACATCTGGCTCCACCCATATTTAAATCATTTAACTATTTTGCTCCCTCAACTTTATCTGCAAATAACAAAGCTGACCTCAGAAGGCTGCAGAAATGATTACATAAAATACTTGCAATTAATTACTTAACTTAGTGCCTGGCACAAGAGCCCATTATTTGTACTATTACTATAACCTATGGAAAAAAAAAGCAAATATTATTAGAAGGAAAAACTGTTAAGTAGAAAAAAGGTGTTAAAAAATAAAATGTATACTGTGACCTCATTTCAGTTTTAAAAAGGAGGTGATAAGATTCTTTGGTTTTTATTTTCTGGCTTACATAATGTCTCCACCATAAACACAAATTGCTTGTACAATACAAGGGAAGAAAGCAAAAATAATGTGAATTCTTAAAGAGTCAAAAAAATATGAATAAGGCAAAATATCACAAAAATGTTCTTAAATTTAACATAATGAGCAAATGTTGATGGAAACAATTCCCATCCCACTTAAATCCCAAAAACGTTGTAGTGACTTAACAATTTAGAGCAGAAAGAAACTGTCAAACTTGAGTGTTAACAAAAACAGCACAACAGCTTTTGATAAATCACCCTTCTCCAAAGAATACAAAGCATTAAAAGCTGTTAAGTAACTTATTAATCCTCATTACAAGGTAAGTGGTAGGTTTCTGGCTGTGATTTTAATGTCCAATTCACTGGTGGGGACCGATAGTAAAGTTACATCGTACATTCAGAAGAAAGAAACCTAAAATATTCCAACTTTTAGTTCATCTAATAAACCACAATCTGACCAAAAAAAAAAAAAGATGGACCTAATGCACCTGCAGCCACCGACATAAACTATGATTCAGCAGTAAGCTTAAGAGACAAAAGAAGGGCTATCTTATCAAGGTCCTTTAAAAGGCTATGAAAATTTGAACTAGCTAATTAACAGTATCCATCCCAGTCCCAAGGAAGCATTTTGGGGACTGGAAAATATCAAATGGGTTCAGCAGGCAAACACAGTTAGGAAAAACTTCCCTGATGAGATTCACAATGCACTTCATTATACTGAATACTGCTCAAATATTCTCACCTTTAACAAATATTTTTTCATAATATATCAATATTGTGCAGAACACTGTTCTGAGGGATATAAGTTAGAATAAAGCTCAAATACATGACCTCTAAGGCCCCTTCCTGTATGTATGATTTTCTTACTATAAACGGTAATATAGGTTCAGGAACAAACTGTCACCTGACACAAATAACACGTTGGAAGCCAAAGTGTGCCCGAGGACAGAGTTTCTCGACCTCAGCACTGCTGACCCGCTGGGGAGAGTTTCTCGATCTCAGCACTACTGACTCGCTGCGGGGATGGGGTCTCTCCAGTGCCTCTGCAGGTGGTTTAGCAGCATCCCTGGACTAGATGCCCGCTGCACCCGCCTAGAAATTATGACAACCAAAAATGCCTTCAGACATGCCAAATGTCCCCAAGGGGGCAAACACCACCCACCCAATTGAGAGCCACTCTCTAGAGATAGATTTTGCATCTACAGATGTATATACATACATATATATTTCTAAACATAGATTTCCAGAAATTATACATATCTGGCTGCTTCAAATAGTGCAAGTCACAAACTAACTCCACATCTACAAAGGAAAGCCACACCTTACTCCCTTGTAAATTCCCAAGATAGGACTCTGGTTACACAAGAATAAATTAGCAGCATCCACCTTGCAACAATGTTGATTAGCTGCCAAGGCCCAAAGGGAAGGGTCTGGACATTTGGGTGGCCAACAACCGCACTTGCACTGAAAACAGAAGCAAAAATCAGATGGGGAAGAAAAACCTGCCCATAATGTGGCTTCTACTAACCCGTTCCACAATTACCTCATTACTCTGTACAAAGGGAAAAAAGACACAGGAAGGATGGTTAGAGAAGGGTGTGTGAAGTCATCAAAATTTAAGCTGAAGCTTGAAAATTAGCTAAAATTTCATTATGTAAAAGGCTGAGGCAAAAGAAGGTTATGGGGCATTCCAGTGAGAGGAAAAGGTATGGGAAAAGTGGACATCCTGGAGGTTAGACGAAATGATCAACTTGTTTGAATTATAAAGCATATTTTAACAAAAGGAAACAATATAGAAAAAGGTGAAAATGCAGTCTGAAGCCAGCTCATTAATGGACAACCTTCAAAAGCCAGTTTTTACTCAGACTTAAAAACAGCAGAAAATCATTAAAGGTTTTTCATATATGGAGTGACACATGGGAACTGTGCTTCAGAGAACAGCTGTATAGGATGGATTAAAAGAAAGTAAAAAGTCAAAGGCCAATGAAGAAGCTATTGCAATAATCTAGACATGATACAACAAGAATTTCAACTAAGGCAGTCACCACAGCAGAACTGTCAGTCTCCTCCAGGCTTCGGAAGCACCTGAAGTCTGCAGAAAAGCCAAGTAACTGACACAAATAGGAAAGCTCTTAAGAAATGAGGTTGTCATTTCCTTCACAATTTCACTTTCTTTATGATAAAATCCTCCCATTTATTTCTCATAAAGCTGTTCAGGTTGGGAGGCAGGGAGAACCATTTAGGTTTGGTATATCCTCTCCATTCCTAACAGTACCAATCCAAACCCAGCCCGGGTGCATCAGCTCACACCTACACGATCCTAACAGCTTCCTGACTGAAGTCTCAGTCCTCTAATCCAGCAGTCCCCAACCTGTTGGTCAATTAGAACTGATTTTGTGGAAGACAATTTTTCCACGGACCAGGCGTGGGGGAAGGGGATGATTTCGCGATAATTCAAGCACATTATTTGTGCACTTTATTTGTGATCTAAGGCTGCCACTGATCTGGCAGGAGCACAGCCTGGAGGTAGGGGCTCCCTTGTCTAATCCATTCCATACCTTTTATCACTTCACTTCTTTACTCAAGAATAGCTCCTAGTACATTTCTCATGAGTCCAAATTCTCCAAGGTGAAACTCAACATCGAAACAAGTGCATCAACTGTCGTGGACCTAGAAACCGCCCCAGATTCAACTCATCATTTTTGCCTATGCTGTTGCCTCTAACTGAAGGCCCTTCTACTCTTTAAGTCCAAAACTTTTAATACTTCAATACACAACATCTCCACAAAAACTTTTCCACACTATTCAGACTCACATAACTTTCTTCCTGCTTAAATTGTACAATGTATTTAAAGTCACCACTCAATTAAAATTATCTGAACGTTCCCGTAGTTATCAATTTGTTAACTCTATTTCAAGACTGGTAAAGTCCCTTAATATCTTTCTTTGCATGCTCACTAACTTCACTGAGATAGAGTACCTAAGACATAGTAAGCACTATGAGCACTCACTGACAGGCTTACAGTAGTCAAAAAGACCCAGAGGTAGGCTTTTCAAGCATAAGATTGTGCTAAGCAGAGAAAGATGAGCAAATACCAATCAAGAAACTGACACAACTGAAATAATAGGGAAGGATTTGGGAGTAGATCACAGAACAACTTGAACAAAGCAGGTGGTTGGTACATGCACAGCTTCTTGAGAAAGAGAGGGAAAAAGCAGCTTTGTGATCAAGTACCAAAAGTTACATTACGGAACACACTGCAAAGCTTTATTTTACAAATGTAGATTTGTTATAGAATACAAGAGGGAGTGGGAGGCAATTTTTTTTCATAAAACAAAGAAATAAGGTGCCCCTCACCACCCCAGTTCCTAATACTTTCCTATGCCAACAGGGCAGGGCATCTTAAGCTTTATTATTACTAAAGGAATCAGAGCTCTGGCTGGAGAATAGATTGTTATTATGAGTGCTGTTCACTAACATTAATTGACCTTTTACGTTGTCTGTCAGTCTCTGTGCTAAGTGTTTTACATATACATGCCCATTTAATTATCACAATAATAGTATGAGTATGTGCTCAGAAGTAGCATGCCCAAGACCACACCACTGCTAAGCTAAAGAAGCAGCATTCCAATCCAAATCTCTAAGTGAAAAGTGAAAGTCGCTCAGCCGCATCTGACTCTCTATGACCCCATGACTATACATACAGTTCATGGAATTCTCTAGACCAGAATACTGGACAGGGTAGCCGTCCCCTTCTCCAGGGGATCTTCCCAACACAGGGATCGAACCCAGGTCTCACACACTGCAGGTGGATTCTTTACCAGCTCAGTCATCAGGGAAGCCCAAGAATACCCGAGTGGTTAGCCTATTCCTTCTCCAGCGGATCTTCCCGACCCAGGAATCGAAGATCTCCGCACTGCAGAAAGACTCTTTACCATCTGAGCTACAAGGGAAGACCCATGCTTATTTTTTAGTTTATTTTTTTTACTGAAGTAGAGTTATTACAATGTTGCATTGGTTTAGTTGCTAAATCATGTTCGACTCTTACAACCCCATGAACTGTAGCCTGTCAGGCTCCTCCGTCCATGGGATTCTCCAGGCAAGAATACTGGAGTGGATTGCCATGCTCTCCTCCAGGGGATCTTCCCGACCCAGGAATTGAACTCAGGTCTCCCGCACTGCAGGCAGACTCTTTACCGACTGAGCCACCAGGGAAGTTTAAACTGGAAGGGACTTAACTGCTAGACACAAGGATTTTAAATTTTAGTCTTTAGAGGAAACTCAATGAGAAATCCAAAAACATTTTATTAAAATGCCAACAGCATTCAAAGCTCCACACCAAGTGTCTATGAGGATGACATGGACCAGTAAAGACACTCACTGTGATCATGGAATCCTAAGGGGACCCTCACACAGTTGTGAGACGGACCGTAAAGAAGGCAGAGAGCCAAAGAATTGATGCCTTCGAAATGTCGTGTTGGAGACTCCTGAGAGTCCCTTGGACTACAAGAAGATCAAACCAGTCAATCTTAAGGGACACCAACTCTGAATACTCATTGGAAGGACTGATGCTGAAGCTGAAGCTCCAGTATTAGGGTCACCTGAAGTGAACAGCCAACTCATTGGAAAAGTCCCTGATGATGGGAAAGACTGAGGGCAGAGGATGAGATGGCTGGACAGCATCACTGATGCAATGGACATGAACAAGGGGCAAACTTCAGGAGATGGTGAGGGACAGGGAAGCCTGGCATGCTGTAGTCCACGGGATCACAAAGAGTCAGACGGAAATTAGGTGTGAAGGTAAACCTGGATGACAAAGCACTGTGCTTTGCCTAAAGGGATCTGGGACACTTCCAGAAAGAGATGACATTCTGACTCAACACCACAGTTAAACAGCGAGGGTTCGATAGACAGAATGATAACCAGTCACTCCATCCTTAATGCCACTGCCTTCGTTCAGAATCTCTTAGGCCTTACACTAACCGAAAACAGCAATACTCTGCAAACTGTCCTTTCTTCCTGTCTCAACAAGCCTTCAACATAGTGTCCACTACCAAAATGATTACTAAAAGAGGAGAAAAGAGGGGAAAAAAAAGAGAGGGAACATAAACTCAACCATGCTGTGCTCCTGCTTAAAATCCTTCCACGACACTAGGGCAAGGATGAACCCAAACTCCCACACAGCATTTATCTGCCCCCTTTCACACTCACCCTCATCTTCCACCTGTCCCCAGCCTAGCCACCGCAATCTTATTTATACTTCCAGGTTCTCCCATGCCCTTGCACCTTGCTTCTCAAATTTTAGCTCAAGATCATATGCTCTTTAAAGTATTTCCCACTCATTCCAGGTAGAGTTAGGGTCTCATTCCTCTCTAGGGTCTAATGAGCATTCACATGACATCCTGGTCATAATGGAAAATAACACCCAATTTTATCACCCCCACTGACTGTCTATTTCTTAAAAGGAAACTTATGGCTTGTTTCCTTTTCCTTGAATCCGCCTGCAATGCAGGAGACCCGCGATTTGATTCCTGAGTTGGGAAGATACACTGAAGAAAGGATATGCTACCCAATCCAGTCTTCTTGGGCTTCCCTTGAGGCTCAGCTGGTAAAGAATCCACCTGCAATGCGGGAGACCTGGGTTTGATCCCTGGGTTGGGAAGATCCCCTGGAGAAGAGAAAGGTTACCCACTCCAGTAATTCCATGGACTGCATAGTCCATGGTGTCGCAAAGAGTCAGACATGACTGAGCAATTTTAACTTAATGGCTTGTTTTATTTCTGTTACAGGCAGCACTATGCCTGACACACAGTGGACCAATATATATGTTAGTTAACCTGCGTATTCTACAGTGAATGCATCAGATGGAGATCCATTATGAAGTTAATGGAGATGTCTGATCATAAAGTGAAAATATAACAGGAAGCAGGAACCAACAATCTAGGACAGAATTTGTCTACCTCAAGTTCTGGTCATTTACACTGCCAAGCACATGCACTCAGATTGACAAACTTTTTAAGTATACTTTTAAACTATTAAATTTGGCTACATAAGCCTTTGAAGGCATTCTCAAAATTTTAAATGCAACTACTCAAACTTTTACCTAGTAACTGCACTTTTAGGAACCTATTCAACAGAAATATTCTCACAGATACCTAAGAATATATGCACAATTCTTTTACTGAAGAACTGTAATACAAAAAAAAGAGAGCAAACTTTAAAAGATACAATAGAATATTATGAAGTTATTAAAAAAACCCTTTATGTTGATGTGAAAAATCTGATATATAACTAAGTGGGGGAAAAAAAGACCAAGCTACAAAACAGGTAAGATCACATTTGTGTTTACTGATCACTGAATTCATTTTCTACCAGTCTAGCTCACAAAAGGCAAAGAAGGAAAAATGGACTTTTATTTCATCTCTAACAACTCTAATAATACAAGTGTTTCTGAAAAAAAAAAAAAAATATAAAATTGAAGATTTCTCAAAGGGTCCAAGCAATTCAAAAGCAAATACATTCTTCTTAGGGCGTTGGGGCGAGGGGAAGGCCCCTGACCCAACTCCAGAGATCTCAGTGAAATCGACCCTATCCCTTCAGAATACTGAATTAAAGATTAACTGAAAACACACACATACACACATACACACAAACCCTGAAAAACAGCAATCCAGTATCTTTTGAAATACGGTAAGCTCTTCAAACATCCTCAGTGCTCCATGGTAACATATGAACAGTTTAATGAAACTTTCCTGACAGCTCAACTTATCAGACCAGTATTTCTACAAAGCTTCTATGCTACCAAACAGCAGAAGCTAAACTAATTAGATTTTCACCTCTATCCTTTCACACCCTCCAGTGGAGGTGCTAATAAGCAGTCACAAAGGCCAAATAGCAAATGAAAGCCTAGATATCAGTTTTTAGCAATTTTTCATTTAATACTCTAACAACAAAATTGTGATTCATCTTTTTATTCAGCACTTCCCCTCCAACTGAATTTAACCAGATCTGACCTTAAGCTGCTCCTTTTACAAAGAAATTAAAAGGTGAGGGACTCCATTAAGTTTGGTGCCACTTAAGCAACTTTTTCCAAACAAGGGCAGAATCTGCTGTACTTAAAATTCAGAGTGAGATCTCATTTGGGATTCCTGGTTCAAGTAACAAGAACCAGAGTTTTTGATAACATTTAGATAAAACTGCACTGAATTTACCTCTGCCTTATACTTCCCTCACTCTTAAAGCTTGGGGAGAAATTGTAATTTTTAAAAAGTTAGAACTAGAGGGGAAAAAAGGCAAGTGTGCAATCAACAATAAAACACAAAGTTAAGTAATTCCGTGGGGGCTAGGGCCTTCCAATGTTAAAATTGTATAGAGCTAGCCAAAAAGCTCAGAAAAGCAAGCCTTACAGAAAGTAAGAACTAACATGTATTAAGCAGCTGTCAGTTCCCAGACACCACTACCCACAGGAGACAAGAATCTAAAAGGTGTCTACCTTGAAGGGCTTCTTGATGTAATGTTTAAAATCTTCATATACAATCTTTAAGTTTCTCTTTCAGACTACTCAAATTTGTTTCTTATCCATAAACATGAACTGCACTCTCACTTTGAAGACAGTTTCCCCACACCCTCCATTTTTGCTTTACCTTTATTTGATGAAAAGACAACAAAAGCTTACCACGCAAACCAAAAAACACATCTATTTCAGTCTTTTGGAATCCAGGCTTTTGATAAATCAAATTTATCGACACATTTTCTCCTGTACATTTTACCCTACATCCTAAAAGACTGGCAACACACCATAACGTGCGAACAAATGATAACTGAGCTAGTAACAGTGACCCTTCCATTCATATATACTGATCTTTTCCTATGACCCACAATTCTCTCCACAATATGCAAGTGACACCCAAAGACATCACTTTCTGTCTTCTCGTGGCCTTCAAATGCTGGTGACCTCTACCACAGTGGAATATTTGTCTTTTTAACCATTACTGTGATTCACTGAGTTTTGAGCTCACATTTCAAGGAATGGCAAGTACTGATAAGTTTCACTTTGTGTCATGAATTATTACATTCTGGCAGGAATATTTCTACACAACTTTTGCTATGCCCAGAGGCTAACATACAATTTATTATGATGGAAACTACAATTTAAACACACATCTTCAGAAGCAACATGAAGAGTCAAAAACCAGTCTTAATACAGATTTCCAAGAAATAGTTAAAAGTCTTACTTTAGGAAAGGACATGATCCAAGTACTCTTTGCAGGTGTTTGGGCCGTTTTATTTGAGACACCTGCACCTATACTTTTTCATAAAGTGATCAAGTAAAAGAGCCCTAATATAAAACATGCTTCCGGAGACCTAGAACTGTCTAAACAAAAGGCAAAAACTTACTTAAAATAGAAAAAGGCGGCAATATCTTACTTAAAGTAGAAAAAGAAGGCAAAGAAAAAGTGCTTTAAAACTAAGGAAACCACTCAATAGTAAGGTTTGCTCTGGCCTAATCAACTGAAGATGAACCACATACTCAGTCTGCATTAGTCCTTCCTTTCCAAATTCAAGGCAATGGAAAGATGTTGAAAGTTAAAAAAAGAAAAAAATATTTTTCCCAGAAAAAAAAAATCCCTCTCTCTCCAGGAAGGAAATCACTTAATTTCTGTATCTAATGACTTCACCAAGAAGAAAAATAATAACCCCTACTGAACTCCCCTCTCAAGGAAGCTGACAAATAGAAGAGGAATAAGCGTTACTCTTTAAACACACGGTTTTCATTGATTATTTTGAAAATTGAATATGGATTAGTATGTTTCTTCACAGAATTTTAAAAATTGCTTTTCTAGTACTACAAGGTAACTAAGCTTTACTCAGACAAGTTCCTCTAACTAGAACCACTCAATACTAAAGTAACTTCTCAAATCAGCTGCATCAACCAAAATGGCCCCATGTTTAAAGATTACATGAGTTAGGTTGTATCAAACAGAACAAATCTATCAGCTGTAATTCACTTGAAAATACAATTAAAATCTGTGGTCAATCTATAAAATCCAGAGAGGTACACACCTGGCTACAATGTAGCATGACTAGAAATGGAAGGGTGCTGGCAGTGTTTGAAGAAAAGAAAGAGTTGTTTTCCTTTCTTCTCACCTTGATAAAAGTTCAGAAGTGAACTAAGGTACACTCATTTTCTAGCTTCCAGAATTTTCCTCAACAGGATAATGATAAGTCATCTAACAATGAAAGTGTGCTCTGCAGGTTTAACCATAGAAACAACATGTGTAGGCAGGAAGAAAATCATACAAAGATTGAACATCTCACCTGCTGTAAAGCACAAAACTCAAATGCTAAAATTCTGAATAAGGCTTTCAGGAAAGATGCCCGAACACTTCTAAATACTTCACTTAAATGGATTCACAAAAGTGAAAGGGCCAAAACCCCACCATACCTCAAAACTCTCTCAATACTTAACTGATCACTCTTTTAACTGCCCAGGCATAAACTAAAAATACTTATTAAGTATATACTTAAATACGGCAGTCCTCAGAGACCAATCATTTTCACCATAATACAGATAGTAAGAATCTTTGTCACATCTGTTTCCAAGTGGTGCACACTTGAAAATTAAAAAAATGAACCACCTCAAATCATGAGATCGCTAACAAATATATCAAATATGCTAAAGGTCAAAGGAACTGCAGACTTTGTTGAGGAAATCAAAATCAGAATTCCATGACTGAGGACAGTTATCTCACATTTATAATACATTTTTAAAATTCCCAAGGGATGAGCATTTTTACCTTGCCTTATTTTTAGGACTACACATCACACTGCACATATCACATGACATGATGTAACTGTCAGCGAAGAAAATGGCCCAAAACCATAAAAATATACATGCTAGAGGAGACCAGTGTATACTTAAGAACCACTACATTTCATATTTTGTTTTTGAAATGTTTTTAAATTCAGGACAGATCTTTTTTCAAATTGAGAAAGTGGTTAGTAACCTCTGTAGAAACAACAGAGAAATGTATTTGGTATTTTATATAATAGGAACTTACCCAACTACTAGGAAAACTGACACGAAGAAACAGATAATACAACATTCTTCTAAATCTATAGATTAACACTAAAAATACTCGGGATCAAAACCGCAACAGAAACGTAATGAAATATCTTTAGTTAGAAAACAAATTATTACTCAAAAGTGTTCACTATCGTTATAAGAAAAGAAAAATAGCTTTAAATGACAGGCCTGTAGACAACTGAAAATTTCTAAATTGGTCAGACAGTACACTAGAAAAGGAACCAAGTATAGCCTAAAGAAGGGGGAGGGGAAACACACCCACTTAAACCCTTGTAAATAGTGGTTACTTTAAACGACCCAAAAAGCAGGGAAAATACTACAGGCTATTCTGAGCGATTGAAAACATATTCCAATGTTCTACTTTTCATACTTGAAAGTGCTTTAGAAAAGAAGTTCAGTAACAATGTATAACTATATCATGATTATGCAAGGCAAAGATTATGTAATTTTATCGTTTATTTTAAATGTTATCCAACTGTAAAACTAAAAAACTAAAACGTTTTGATCTTTCTAATGTTGGGGGCAAGTTCTTCTGGGCTACAATTTAAAAATATAAACACAGACCACAAAACAAACAAAAAAACACAATGATTGCTAGCCACGTGACAAAGGAGATGGCAACACCAGGACTGTGAATGGAGGTGAGGAAGGCGAGGCAGGACTAGAAGGTTTCTCGGAACTTTGAGGACCTCAGGATTTGAGTCTCCCGACCCTTAAGGTAACCAAACTCTAGCCCGACTAGTTGTATTGTTAACGCTCTCAAGTAGTTTATTAATAGGTCACGAAAACTGCTCCAGTGACCTCCAGAATAAAGGGGGGAAAACCGAGGAGGAGGAAAGAGAGCAATTTAAAGTGGCGCCATCATGTCACCCCTTCTCCCCTGAGGCAATCAATAAGCAATAGTTAAGTAACGTGTTTCTCCAAAAAACCACACTGGGATCCCGACAACGGAAAACAATAGAATTTTTAAGTAAAACATGCGGGTAGAACTAGTTATCCTATGGAAAACAATCAAACTATTTGCTGAGAATCAAAGGACCGTCAGCCGGAAAACAGGCCCCCAAACTCACTTGAAAGCAAATAACTGTCTCTTCCTCTTTAGTTAAAAAAAAAAAAAAACACGTCCGCCTGAAGGAGTCTAGATCGGAAAACGTAAGTGACCTCAATTTACAGGCAACAAAAGCAATAAATAAATGAAACAAATAACCATTTCACTAAACAATCAGAGTTGTGATACACACCGTGAAAGGCGCAAGATGTGTGTTTCGATCAGAGAAAGGCCTTTTGCAGTCAAGAGAAGTTCAAGGCGAGACCGAGAGTTTGTTTGGGTTTTTGGTTTGTTTTTTTTTAACCGGAATAAATCGTGTTCTTAAGGCCGCATTTTTAAATAGAACGCCAAAGGAAAAGCTGGCGAACGAGGCGGCAGCTGGTGGGGAAGGGCCCTCGCACACCCCCCGCCCTTGGGGCGACTCCCAGCCCCGGACCCGCAGCGGGGAAGCCCGGAGAGGCCATTTAAAGTTCCGGGGATTTTTCCTGCCCTGCCCTGCCTTTCCAGTTACAACTAACAAAGAGAGGGAGAAATGGGAGCCACAGGGAGAGCGAGGAGAAGGAGAAAGGGCAGCGGGAGGAGGAGGAGGAGAGGAGCAGCAGCACCAGCACCTACCACGTGATGGAAGAGCGTTGCCCGGGCGGATTCAGCCCCACAAAATGGGCGCAGTTTGCAAACAGCCCCCGGCCTGGGCGCCGAGGGCCGGCGGCGGGCGGGGGCGCGCGGCGGCGGCTCCGGCCCGGGCCCGCCGCTCTCCCTCCCCCCCGGCGCCCGGAGCCGCCCTGACTTTCCGGGCGGGGGGGGCGAGGCGGAGGGGGAGGGGAAGGCGGCGGCGGGAGCGGCCGCTTTTTCTTCTCTTTCGGGCCCTTTCTCCGGCCTTCCTCGGCTCCTGCGGGGCCTGGGCACGGCCGGGGACCACAGCCCGGCCGGGAGGACTAGCGGGCGGGGGCAAAGGGTGAAGCCGCCCCCCGCCCCGCACAAACAAGCGCCGCCGTCTGCAGCCCGAGCCCGCACCCCGGCCGCCGCCCCCGGACGCCTCTTCCCGGCCGGGGAGCGCGCTCCGGCCGCCCCCCGAACCGCCGCGGCGAGACGAGTCGGCTTCGCTACGGTGCTCGGTTCTCCCGCCGGCTCGGCGAACGGTGGCGGCGGTGGCGGCGGCACTGGGAAAATGGCGGCCGAGCTTCTTTTCCCTCCCCCCTTTAATCTGAAGCGGAGGGAGAATGGAGCGAGCGAGCGGGCGAGCGCCGGGGACACGGGGAGGGAGGGGACAGCAGCGCCTCCGCCGGCTGCGGCTGCGGCGGCCCGCTCCGCCCCGGCGCGCCGCCAGGGGGCGCCCGCCGCGCCGCCCCCGCGAGCCGCCAGGAGGCGCGGCTGCCGCCGCCTCAGTCATGGCTCCTCGCCGCGGCCGCTGTTTCTGCGCCTCCAGCTGCGGAGGCCGCGGCGCCGGGACCCCGCCGCTCCCAGACATGCGGCTGCGGCACGCGGCACTGCGGCAGGCGGGAGCGGGCCTTCGCTCTGGCCGGGGTGAGGCTAACCTAAGGCACTGATGCCGTCACATTCCCTCCGCGCTGGGGCTGGCGGGAGCCGCGCGCCGGCTGAGGGGCAAGGAAGGCTGACGCGACAGAGCAAGAGGACGTGAGCCAAGAACTGTTCGTACTTAGTAAATAGGCTCATGTCTTGGGCACCACACTATTCCAGGGCTAAACGTGCGCTGAGCAGAGTGGGGAGCTCCCTGACTGGTGAAGCGCTTCCCGCCGCCCTTTGTCCTAGCAGTGTGCCTCCCTACACTGCAGCACGCCTGGGCACCCAGCCCCGGCGCCGCGATCCGCAGCCACCGGGGTTTAAAAAAAAAAAAGAAATAAAAAGAAAAAGCGCACGTTCTCATTGCGCAGGCGCGAGCCAGAGCCCGCGCCGGACCAGCCCGGGAAGGGCCAGCCCGGAGCAAGAAGGGGAAGTGATGGCCCACCAGCGCCGGGCCCGCTGGGAACTGTAGTTTTCGCTAAGAAGCACGCGTCTGGTTTTGGGTGTCATGGCTTGGCAGATCTGCCAAAGCAGGCAAATGGCATTACACAATGAGTATTTATGCTTCCTGTCTCCACCAAAAGGAAGTTCAGTGCTATGCTAAAAGTTTAACAAAGAGCTCCATAGAGAAACCCAAATCTCAGATTAAAAAGCAAACTTCCACTTGGTTTAAAGTGGTGGCACTTTATAATTTTTCATGACCAGTTTGTCAGTATGGTATTTTAGTCCTTTTCCAAAATAGGGCCTTAAAATAACGGAACTTTTTCTAGATTAAAAAAATGTAGCAATACAATGCAAAGTGTCACATTTACACAAACTATAAGCCACTACCCTTTAAAGAAAAAGTTGCCAAAAGATAAATCCAGTATTTAGAAACTTAAAGGAACTCTGGCAGTCATCAAAATATTACTTTAAATGACAGAACAACAACAACAAAAATGTTTCCAACAATTAAATCGTCAAATGCAGCAGATGAGAAAGGTATGCTCTGCTACCAAAAAGGAAGATGAGAAATGCTCAGTACTGTTTTGTGGCTTACCAGAACCAATATCCGGTGGTATGTGTCACTTGTTAGTCAAAAAACAGCCTGATAGTTTATCCTCCCACAAAGTTATACTCCAACACCAGCTCCTACAGCATCTACACCTGAATTTCCGTGAGTTCCCATTTGTACCCCTTAAAATCATACTCAATCATAGTCATGGTTCTTAAATACCAAAAGAAAGCTGCAGGGTCAAATTACACAAAGAATTTTTTTTTTAATGTATACATATCTGTATATACCTCCGAAAGAGATCCTAGTCTTGACTTTTTAATTTACAATCCCAGGAGGCGGAGAAGTGGGTTAATTTTTTTTTTAATGTATACACACATATCTCTGCATACATAGTAATTCCACAAAATACAGCAAAAGGTGATAAACACAATTCTAAAACCAACAGATGGCGAACTAGAGCCCTAATCTGAGGATTCTAAAATCTAAATGAGCAGAATGAAAACTACCAAATAAGGCATAGCCCTCTGCAGTGTATACTTAAATATTATGTTCAAAGATACCCACCACAAAATCATATTACTGTTGCTTCTATTCTAAAAACTCAAGTATCAGATTTAATTAGGCCTCCAAATAACCAAGCTTATAAAATATATCCTTTTCGATGATTAACAAAAAGTGGAAATGCTAATTTTTAAACATGCATTTTGGGTAAAAATAAATTCCCACTTTCCCCTTCTCTCATTGCTTAACCCAAGAGTAAGCCTGTTTAAGTGTTTATGGCACTTAAGTCAGTTTGTTTTACATTTTCTCAAATCAGATATCTTTCTGCTCAGACACCAATTTTTACAAATAGGGAAATTCAAAGGTGAGCCACTACAGACAGAAAAATCTTAAATATATATTTTTTTAAATTTCCCCCAAAACACAGTGGATGTCAAGACTGATTAAACACACACACATATACTACTCATTTTTCAAATCATTCTTAAAATACTCATTGTGGTTGGCTGTCCTCCAATATCTACTCTATCTCAGTGAAATTAGTTTTAAACCATTATCTTTACCAGAGATTGGTTGGCAATGGGCAAGAAATGTAATCCTGGCCAATGGGACATGAGGGGGAGCCCGCTGGAATACAGAATTGTGAGAAAAGCTGCTTCCATCCTAAAATGAAAGGAGGAAGAAACAGCCCCTCTTCAGGTAATGCTGAACATGACACTTCAAACCACTCCAGTCACCTTACATCAAGTCTGAAGATGCCACCAACATCAGAGTGTAGAATGGAGAGTTGGCTAGAACCCTGGTTCTTGGTGACAGCATTAAATGATTGTATTGAACAGTCCTGACATTTGCAAGACTACTGGACTTCCAGCTACATGAGACCAATGTAACAACAAACATATTACACCAATTTGCACTAGGCTGCCTATACCTAAAGTCAAAAACATAATTATACCTTTCTCATATTTTAGAGTATTTGTATTATAATACTTTATTTATATTATATTTTACATAACTTCCCTCTTATATACAACTCCTTACCCATCCATTCTTTATCTATGTGTTATTTCTGCTGTGTAAAAAGGACCATCCCTCCTCACCACCAATCCTTGTTCATTTCTCTCCTTCAATCCACCTCTAACTTATCTTCCCTTCAAGAAAACAGTAATAAAGGAATTCCCAGACTTCCCTGGTGGTCCATGGTTAAGAATCCACCTGCCAATACAGGGGACACAGGTTCAATCCCTGCTTTGCTGAAATTCCATATGTCATCAAGCATCTAAGCCCATGCACCACAACTACTGAAGCCCATGTGCCCTAGAGCCTGTGCACCGAAAAAAGAAGCCACCGCAGCAAGAAGCCCATGCACCCCACTGAAGAGTATCCCCCACGTGCCACAATTAGAGAAAGCCCACGCAAAGCAACGGAGAGCCAGCACAGCCAAAATTAAAATAAATTGTTTTAAAATTCAGTATTTCAAATAGCAAACTAATCTCAAAGGACAAGGGATTATTTTGTTTTGTACTTTAAAAAAAAGCAATTATTAAAATAATTCAGGAGACCGTCCTTAACTAAAGCCTAAAATTTCTGTTATTTGCCATTGCATCCCGAGAACCTAGTCCAGATATCAAAGAAATGAACTTATCAAACTATTTAAAATATTAAAATTATATCATGAAAGAAACATTTTTAAACTGAAATTGGTGCATGCTCTCATGTTAATATTCAGCAAGCTAAACATTAAGTAGAAAGCCAGGATAAACTGAACCAAAACTGGGAAATTTAAAGAATTTTGGATATCAAAAGGAATTTGGAAGGCCATCTAGTTCAACCTCCAGATTTTATTATCAGAAAGCCAAGAAAAAAATAGCAAGGAGACTGCCCAAAGCCAAAGCTGGAACACAGACTGGAATCGTGCCTCCAATTCTCACGTTCCCCACCACATCACCTGCATTCCAGAATTACAGCTTCCCACCGGAAACATGCTACTCACCAACTGGCAAATAAATGCAAGCATGATGCAGGTAAACCTGAACAATGCTACCAATTCAGTTTGACAAGTATCAAGATTTGGCCAAAGGTAAGTATGAGAAAATCCTCACATTGATTACGACTATAGAGCTCAAAGACTGTTTTCATTAAATGAAGGTCTCAGCTAATCCAGAGTATCATATACTCTTATGTACTCAGCCCAATAGCAACAAATTTGCAGTTAGATTAAGCAATTTAAGGCATTTGAAAAACCTGTCAGTGACAAAGTATTGTAAGAATGCATGGTATTCCTTACTTTCAATCCCATCTAAAAACAAGATAATTTTCTTCCTCATAGTAAAGATATAGACTCTGGAATTTACACAAAGATATTATCTTACCATCTCACCACAGAAGTGATCCAATAACTCACTGAGAATAAATACTAATCATAGGCAGCCTCATGATTTAACCATTAGTAATGAGAACAGTGGCTTCCCTGCTGGCTCAGACAGTAAAGAGTCTGCCTACAGTGTGGAAGATACAGGTTTGATCCCTGGGTTGATGCAGGGAAGATCCCCTGGAGAAGGAAATGGCAATCCACTCCAGTATTCTTGCCTGGAAAATTCCACAGATGGAGCAGTCCATGGAATGAGAACAGTAACTAAAGTTACAGGTTAACCCTGAACACACTCCTAATTCAGGAAATAATTTATTGGGGGATATTGAGGAAGACAGTACTAAAATGCAAATGTGTGCAACTGTATCACTTAAAGAAACAAGTCATGTTCTCCCAAGGCCATCAGCTATGTTAAGACTTAACATCAAAGATGGATGGTTTTCTCCTCTGCAGTACCAGATTTCAAAGTGGCTACACAAACACCGATTTCTAATACATGCACTCTAACCAGAACTTTATAAGAATATTTTAATAAAGTTTCTCAAGGAGTTAAACTAAACAAATAAATTACTGATTAAATAAACTGATTAGTTAGGTAAATTATACTTAATTCTAATTATTTGAACTTCAGCAGAGAACATTCTTAAATTCTCAAAGAATTAACCAAAGAAGTTTGTTGACCAAACATAACAAAAGGAGTATTTTATATACTAATTTTGCACATGAGCCAACATCAAATGAAGCAATTTGCCTAGAACCTAACACATTGTATCACATAATAAATGTCAGAAGGTGCCCCAAAGTTACCAAGAGATTGCCTGGCTTCTTTTCCAAGAACTTCAAGGCAGCTGTGAGCAGCCAAGTTGTGGAGGGCCTGATACAAAGTCAGAAGGAGAAAAAAAATATTCAAAGAGAAAAGGGGCAACATGGGTATAAGGCAAAAGACATTAAAAAAGTTTTTTTAAGTGAGTTGCTGAGTCTAAAGTTAGATGCAACTTCTGGAGTCCTGCTCTGCTGGCGCAGCAAACCTAGGGATTACAGAAACACCTGTTCCCTCCAATAAAGAAGCACACCATTCTTGGAAAGAAACATTACTTTTTAATTCACTGATTCCTGGATGCCTGAACTGGGTTCTCAGGGACACTGCGGAGCCTACAGCTCTGGACTAGAAAGTAACTGAAGCCACTCAACAGGCAGGAGACACTGCTGGAGTGGTGATTTAATCAAAGACTGTAGTAAAATCAGATATACTCTTGTTAAAATAAACACAATTATATTTATATTTATAGAGTGAAATTCTCATTTTTTCAAGACAGAGAATGAGTCCTTCAGAGAGATGCCCTTTTTGTGACAAGCTGCTCTGGATAACCCCAGACCTTGAGAGTATTTTAGGAGAAGCACTGCTTTAGATCATTTATAGACAAATATGAATACCTGAATACAGTCCCCTTATACAGATGATGAAACCTGAAAACATCTAATGTAAAAACTGTTGCAGTTACAAAATTATAAATGAGACCATAAACTACTGAGAGAACATGACTGGAATTCAGGAAATGCTAAAGTCCCAGTTTTATCTCTGTCACTCATTTACTAAGAAATCATATATAGTTTTCTTAACAGCAAACTTTTTCATGTCTGAATCAGACAAAAAGAACATAATATTCACTATTTCCAGCCATATTCCAAATTAATTCTCACAATCAAATTTAGAAACATTTATCTAACAAAATTTGTCTCAAATGATCTAGCTCTAATTTGAACCAGTAGAACAAAAAAAATAAAATAACCTAATGAAACTACATCTTTCGTGGCACAAAGAAGAAAAAAATCCAGGACCTCCCTGGTGGCCCAGTGGATAAAAGTTGGTGTTCCCAATGTAGGAGGCCTGGGTTCCATCCCTGGTCACGGTACTAGATTCCATATGTTGTGACTAAAGATCAATGACCTGGTTCACTGCACTAAAACCCAGTGCAGCCAAATAAACAATTTTTTCCTTTTTTAAGAAAAAAAAATCCTTCTGTGTAGAGGAGGGGAAAAGCTACTCACATGCCCTAGAATCTCTATGGCAACAATATCAAAATGTGATCTTGCTGGTAACATTTAGGCTAGGGCATTCAATTTTTATAACATGACAACAGTAACAGTTGTATTCTTGCCCTGAATAACTTTCTTTGATTTTCAATAAAACTAGATATCCCCTTACAGTCTTATCACTAATTACCAATCATTCATAAACATTTACTGAGTGTCTACTGGAAGCTAAACACTGTAATACCTCTGGAAAAAAATACTAAGTCACCATCATAAGCTATGTGGTGGCCAAAAATAAAAATAAAAAAACCAAACCCTTCTATTCATTGATATTTTAAATAGTTAATAATTCAAAACAAAGAAGTAGTAAGAGATCAACAAAATTTTAGTGCTTTATGCTTTCCATTCAACTCTCTTCTGGCTCTTTAGGAAGCCTGTATAGACTCCTCCAAGAAGGCTAAAATTAGGTGTTCTTTATGGCATAACTACAATGAGGTAACAAAACAAGTACTCCAAAACAAAACTAAGAGAAGAGGTTAAGGGAAACAAGTAGGAGACAAAAATTTAAAGTGACAGACTTGCAATCTCTACCCTAAATGTCTCAAGACAGGGAAAAGTTCAAGAAAAATGAAAATTTGTGATCTAGTCCAATTATAGTTAATTGTACATCTCCCTTTCATTCTCAAATATTTGGTATGCCCTATGGGAAGGCTTCTATATTTCTTGTAATTGCCACAAATAACTCATCATTTCTTAAACATTAGTCAGTATTATTATCTTCATTTAGTAATGAGGAATTAGAATTTACTGTTGCTAAATGAATGTGCAAAATTAAGCCAAAACTGGACTTGTCTGGTGGTCCAGTGGTTAAAAATTCACCTGCCAATGCAGAAGACACAGGTTTGATCCCTGGTCCAGGAAGATTCCACATGCTGTGAAGCAACTAAGCCCATGAGCCACGCTACTGAAGCACTTGTTTCCCAGTGCTCATGTTCCACAAGAGAAGCCACTCTCAGTGAGAAGCCAGAGCATAGCACTTAGAGAATTGTTAAGACTAGAGAAAGTCTTCCCACAGCAACACAGACCCATGTGAAAGTGAAAGTCGCTCAGTTGTGTTCAACTCTTTGTGATTCCATGGACTATATATTCCACGGAATTTTCCAGGCCAGAATACTGGAGTGGTTAGCCTTTCCCTTCTCCAGGGGATCATTCCAACCCAGGGATCAAACCCAGGTCTCCCACACTACAGGAGGATTCTTTACCAGCTGAGCCACAAGGGAAGCCCAAGAATACTGGAATGGGTAGCCTAACCCTTCCCCAGGGGATCTTCCTGACCCAGAAATTGAACCGGGGTCTCCTGCATTGCAGGTGGATTCTTCACCAATTAAGCTACCAGGGAAGCCCCAGCAAAGACCCAGCACAGTCAAAATTTAAAAAATAAATATTTTTTTAAATTAAGGCAAAATTATTTCAAGATAAAGTCAAAACACATCTCAACTAGTTTAATATGGTGGTTATTACCCTGACACCAAAACCAGACAAAGATATCATTAAAAAAAAAACACTACAGACCAATATCATTTATGGACATAGATGTAAATAAAACTCAACAAAACACTAGCAAATGAATCCAGCAACATATTAAAAGTATTGTACACCTTTGCTAAGCGTGATTAATTCTAGGAATTCAAGATTGGTTTACTATCTGAAAATGAATTAATATATTACAAAATCCAACACTCTTTCATAATAAAAACACACGGGAATTGAAGGAAACTTTCTTAACCTGAAAAAGTTACCTATGAAAAACCCACAGCCAACATCGTATTTAATGGAGAAAGACTGAATATTTTCTCCCTAAAGTCAGGAACAAAATAAGGAATATCCATTCTCACCACTTCTATTCAATATTGTACTAGAAATTCTAGCCAGGGCAATTAGGCAAGAAAAAGAAATTAGAATATTTCAGGTTACAAAGAAAGAAGTAAAATACTTCTATGCGTATATGACATAATCTTGTTTACAAAAAAACCCCACAAATAAACTATTAGAGCTAAAAAATATATCCATCAATGTTACAGAATTCAAGATCACTATACAAATAAATATCAACTGTAATAGCAACAAACAATCTGAAATGAAATTAAGAAAACTCCATGTATAATAGCATCAAAAAATATTTAGAAATAAATTTAACAGAAAAAATACAAAACTTAAAATCTGAAAACTATAAAATTGTCTCAAGAAGTTAAGGAAGTACTACTAATTAAGTTGAAAGACATGCCATGTTCAGGGACCAGAAGATGTACCCTTGTTAAGATGGCAACACTCCCTAAATTGATCTAAAAATTCAATTCCATTCCAGAATATCTAAAACAATCTTGAAAAGAAAGAATAAAGTTGAAGGACTCCCACTTCCTGATTTCAAAACCTAATTCAAAGCTATAGAAATCAAAACAGTGTGGTACTGGCAAAAGAACAGACATATAAATTAATGGAATGTAAACCAGAAATAAACCCTCACACTTACAGTCAACTGATATTTGACATGAGTGACAAAACAATTCAGTGAGAGGCAGGGGAGGTAGAAGTTGAGGTTGGATAGTCTTCTTCACAAAAGGTCCTGGGGCAACTGTATATTCACATGCAGAAGTTGGATCCTTATTTCACACAATACACAAAAATTAACTCAAAATGAATCACAGACTTAAATGTAAGAGTTAAAACCACAGAATTCCTAGGAAAAAGAAAAAGAGTGAATTTTCATTTTCTTGAGTTACACAATGATTTTTAGACATGGCACCAAAAGCACAGATGACAATAAAAAATAGATGGACTGAACTTCCTCAAAATTGTATAATTTTGTGCATTAAAGGATCCCATCAAGAAAATGAAAACAACCCATAAATGAAAGAAAATATTTGAAATTCATATGTGACAAGGAACTTGTATCCAGAATATATAAAGAACTCCTAGAATTCAACAATAAAAGACAATCCAGTTTAAAACTGGCAAAGACTATAATAGAAACAGACATTTCTCCAAAGATACACAAATGGCTTGAGACCTTATCATCCCTTATCATCATTTGCTATCAAAACCACAATGAGATACCACTTCACACCCACTAGCATGACTACAATCAAAATGACAGACAATTACAAGTATTGAGAAAAATCTGGAGAAACTAGAACCCTCACACACTGCTGGTGGAAATGTAAAACGGTATAGCTGCTTTGGAAAATAATTTGGCTCCTCAAAAGTTAAAGTTACCATATAACCTAGCAATTCTACTCCTAGGTATATTTCCAAGAGAACTGAAAAGAAGTGTCTAAACAAAAACTTGTACAAGAGGACCTCCCTGGAGGTCCAGTGGTTAAGAATTCACTTGCCAGTACAGGAGATGCGGGTTCAGTCCCTGGTCTAGGAAGATCCCACATGCTGTGGAGCAACTAAGTAATCAGGTTCTGTGTGCTACAACAGTTGAGCCCGCTCACCACAACTACCGAAGCCTGCACACTCTAGAGCCCACAAGCCAAAACTACTCAAGCCCTCAAGCCCTAGGGCCAGTGCTCCACAAACAGAGAAGCCATCACACTGAGAAGCCCCCACACCACCACTGGAGAACAGCCCCTGCTCACTGCAACTGGAGAGCAGCCACAAAGACACAGCAACAAAGCAGCAGGGCACACACAGGAACAGAGACCCATCACAGCCAAACATAAATAGAAAATTTTTAAACTTGTACAAGAATGGCTACAGCAGCATTATTAATAATAGCCTATTATTAAGATGTAAACGATTGAAACGTCTATCACCTAATCACTAGATAAGCAAAATGGGGCATTATCCATGTAATGGAATATTATTCAGCCATAAAAGGAATGAAGTGCTGATAGATAACACAAACGAACCTTGAAAACCTGTTAAGTGAAAGAAGCTAATCACAAAAGAGCCCGTACTGTTTGATTCCATTTGTGTGGTGTGTCCAGTACAGGCAAATCGTAGAGACAGAAAGCAAGTGGCTGCCAGGGGCTAAGGGGCAAAGGAAACAGAGACTACTAAGAGACTCAGAGTTTCTTTCAGGGGTGTTCTAAAATTAGTTTGTGGTGATGGATGCGCAACTCTGTGAGCACACTAAAAAAAAATTATATATTTTTAAACAGGTACATTTTATGATATGTGAAAGGAATAATCAGTAAAGCTGTTTAAAAAAAAAGATGAAACCAAAATAACAATTTCTAAACAGTTTTGATGTGCACACACACACACACACACAATATATATATACACATATGTTAAACTACTTGTAAAAACATCAGGAGAAGACGACAAGCCATAATTTTGCCATTTATTTCCCCTTGAGAGATTACCTCAGAGGACTAATATGCCTTCATGTTAGATCTGCAACCTTATTGCCAACAGTATATATAAGCAAAAGTTAGGTTCTCATCAAACTCAAAAGTTATTCTAAAATATTCTATGTAAGAGTGAAATGAGGAAGATACAACAGGTCATAGATAAAAATCAGTCATCTATAGGAATGATACAAACTAGGACATCAGTATGTCAATGAAGAGTTTAAGAATACAAAATCCTATTCCTGGAAGGGTTATCTTCAGTGAGATAGGATTGGAATGTACTATTATTTCAAAAGCTTAAACAAAAGTAGCAGTATTATACTCTGCTCAAAGAATATTATAACAGATGGTTGGCAAGGCTTCTGTAAAAGGGTAGTTCAAAGAGAAAAATCTTGGCATTGTCATTCCCAGTTCTACCCAGAGTATAACATAAAACACAAATACAGGATCTGAGAGGAAGAGTATGTGCTGAACAGGAAAAAAAATGCTGATCAGGCTACGCATTCCAAGCCAGACTGATCATTTTATTTTTGCCCCTATAAATCAATTTTGTTTGTATATGGTCCAATATATTACAGATATGATTAGAGGAGTCTATCCCCTCACAATCAACAGACTTGTATAATTAATACTAGACTGGGATTCAACTTCTAGTTCTAACACCACGTAGTTATGTAACTTTGGACAAGTGACTTCACTGCTCTCAGTTGCCTCATGTAGAAAATGAGAGGGGGCTTCTCTGGCGGCTCAGTGGTTAAGAATCCGCTGCCAGTGCAGGAGATGTGGGTGTGATCCCTGTTCCAGGAAGATCCCACATACTGGGGAGTAACTAAGCCTGTGTGCCACAACTACTGAGTCTGTGCATGAGCCTGGAGCATGACCACTGAGTCCACGAGCCACAACTACTGAGGCCTGTGCACTGTGAGCCTTTCCTCCCCAACAAAAGAAGCCACGGCAGTGAGAAGAATGAGCACTGCAACCAGAGTAGCCTGTGCTCTCCGCAACGAGAGAAAACCCATGCACAGCAACAAAGACCAAGTGCAGCCAAAAATAAGTAAATGCATAAAGCAAATGTTTAACACAAAGCATAGAGAAGGACTGTAAAAACACTTGACTGTGAGAAAGCAAAGAAGTCAGATGTTCAACCAAAACGTTTAAATCCTTAAGCAGCATGGGGGGAGAAAGGGAGGGAGGTGGGGAGAGGAGGAGAATAACTATGCTCAAAACAGACAATAAAAATGAGGAAAAGCAACAAAATATCATAAACTGTAGCTGATCAGGAGCACTAAGGCCTATGTAGGCAAAACAATTAAAATCTTGCAAGAAAATGCAAAGCCACAGAGCAGTGGTTTAAATATATAAAAAGCCAGATGCTGAATAAAGACTGATGGAACACTTGATAAACGGTATAAACAGTGACAACAGCCAAGACAGCTGACAGACCTAACTAACAGTTTCAATAACTACTGAGGAAGATAATGAGGAAGAAATCTATTTCTAAATTACTCTTTAAAGTCCAAAAATAACTGAGAATGAATCAAATTCACCATTAAACAAACAAGATGCTTCCAAATTAATATATTAGATGTTAGGTAGTCATGGAACCCCAAAGTATTCTCTGCATTTTAGAAGTATTCTCTGAGGACTTCCCGGGAGGTCTAACAATTAAGACCGCCTTGCAGGACTTCCCTAGTGGTAGTGAATTAGAATCCGCTTGTCCATGCAGGGGGCATGGGTTTGATCCCTAGTCTGGGAAGATTCCACATGCCTGGGAGCAACTAAGCCCGTACACCACATCTATGGAGCCTGAGTACTGCACTACTGAAGCCCAAGCACTCTAGAGCCTGTGTTCTGCAACAAGAGAAGCCACCGCAATGAGAAGGTGCAACAAAGAGTAGCCCCTACCTGCCACAACTAGAGAAAGCCCACATGCACAACAAAAAACCAGTACAACCAAAAATAAATTTAAAAACAATTAAAAAAAAAAAAAAGAAAAGAAAAGAATCCACCTTGCAATGCAGGGGATGTGGGTTCAATCCCGGTTGGGGAACTAAGATCCCACACGCTATGGGGCACCTAAGCCTGCACGCCACGAAAACTGAGCCCAAGCTCCACAGTTAGAAACGCCAAATAAAGTCCGTACAGATACACAGATATAGATAGATATAACTCCCATCTACTCAAGAGAAGGGCTCTTGCTGTAAGCTTCAATTCAGTCAAGCTGGCAAATCTCTACTAGAGGATGAGATCAGAAGACATATCAGCATAAATAACCTTCTGAGGAAAAGACAAACATGGCTTCTGATACATGAAATCACACCACATCAGTCAATCCAAATTCTCTGAGGAGAAAGTATTGAATATAATTTATTTAGGCTTTTACAAGTCTTGGTAAGATTCTAAATAAAAAGCTGTTTTTAGAAAGCCTGAGTGACCACACAGTCGAGAATATTTACCATAGAAGGGGCGTGATTTATGAGACTGCCACACCACCTACTACACTAAGGAGGCCCGTCTAGATGGGGTGAGGCACAAAAATTATGGGTGGATCGATGCTGAGATACTTCCCCATATGAAGTACAAGCACTGATCTTAGGTAATGTTTTCAAAAGGCTATATTTAACATTTTCATAAATTACATGAAAGATACACAGAGAATTTCCCATTTTGCAGATGGAGTGATGAGTTTCCTGATAGTGAAATACTACAATAAATTGGAAAAATAAGGAAACTGAGAGGTGGAAAGGATTTGTGTTATCAAATGAGAAACATTTGCAAAAGCAAAGATTTATTTTTAGTTGAGAGAATACTCTGCAAGCATGAAAGCTGTCTAAATATCTATCTGCAGGGCTTTCCAGCAGAAGAGAAACTAGAGGTGCTCCAGGCAGTTCCTGTGTAGACAGAATTAGGCCCAGAGCGGAAACTGCAGAGGGACACATTTCAGCTAACATAATGACAAGCTTTCTAAGCTCCAGACCAGAACCAACTGAAAGGGTGAGTCTTACTCTGAATTACCTTTAAGAGCCCTCTGAGATACAAGCGGCTAAAATACTACAGGCAGGAAAATGGCAGGTATTAACAGTGCAGCATGAAAAAGTGAAAAGTAAAGCATTTACAGGAAAAAAAAATCTAAGTTGTACCTAAAGGATGCATGGCTTCCAGTCAAAAAATAAATCTTTGAATAATTACATAATGTTGCCTAAAGACAATGGGATTTCTGCATGCAAAGAGGGGTAGGACTGTAAATTCTACTGGCAACAAGGAAAAGACTGCGAATAGAACATGTTTTCCTATCCTAATAAATCATAATTAAGCTATATCTGAAATGTAATTCTGATTGGTTACCATAAATCTAGAAAAACAAAGCAATGCTGACAAAGATCCAGAGAAGTGTACATAAATGGAATGACTAAGAGACTGAAAGAGATTTCACTGCAGATTACATTTTAAAATCAATCATCTTCAGCTGAAAAACATGAATAGAAAGCCAAGGGGCACTATGATCAAAAATCAGAAAGTGTACCAATATTAAATACTAATTTATTCACCAAATCTTGGTACCATATATTAGGCTTTTAAACTTGAAAAGGTAGATCTTTTATTTTTCCCACAAAAGATGAAAAGAAAGTTATGGAATGCTTTATCACCAAGTGGTATTTAGGGATAAGAATACTCAACAAGCATATAAGTTCAGGTATATCAAGTCCCTTCTGAGGTCCTACCAGATAGAAATGACATGTGAGGCCTTACGTTTCTGAGGTTAACATTTTCTTTTTATTTTAAACATTTCATTATGATGTTTCAAATGCACACAAAAATAGAGTAGCTTTAATGAACTCCATATACACATCACCCAATGAGGTTAACATCTTCTAAGATAATGCCTCACCTCAAAACATCCCCTGGTGCCAACTAAGACATGACAATTGGCTGACAGCCCCTAAGAGACTCAGTAAGGCTTGCTGGTATAGTTCTTTTATTCTTTTACCTATATGTGTACGGCTGACCCTTGAACAACACAGGTTTGAACTGGTCCACTTACACTCGGATTTTTCCCAATCAATACTTACTACACAATGCTCAGCTGAATCTCTGGATGTAGAGCTGCAGATACAGAGGATCTAGTCTAAAATTATATGTGTATTTTCTATTGCACGGAGGTCAGCACCCCTAACTCTGCATGGTTCCACGCACGTAATATATACATATACATTATCTTTTATATATTTAAAATCTGCCTTAGGTATCTCTAAATACTGAATTTTTCATTTATCATATACTCAACGTTCTTGCCTGGAAAATCCTATGGACAGAGGAGTTTGGCAGGCTACAGTCCACGGGGATTGCAAAAGAGTTGGACACGACTGAGCAACTGAGCACATACACAACACCCACAACATTCTAAGATACTGAAAGTTCTTTTAAAATATTGTTTAATGGCTGTATAACAACTCACCCTTAAATATGCCATACTTTACCCATTAATCTCACTGCTCATTCCAGTTTATCCCCTATTCTTACTTGTATAAATAATGCTACAATGAATATCTTTGTTCACAAATTTTTCTATCTCTATTTTTCCCCTCTTAACAGAAATTCCTAGAAGTAGAATTAGTGAATTAAAGGACAGTTTAAGGGTTTTTGATATGTATTGGCAAAATATCTCCCCAGAAAACTTGGGCCCAATGCACTTCCATTAGTAGTTTTAGAGACCACCGCCTTACTATTTGATAAGTTAAAAAAGTAGTATATTATTTTATCTGAATTCCTTTGATTATGCATCAGAATAAAAATGTTTCTTATAAGCTTCTTGGTCATTTGTATTTCTTCTTTGTGAACTCTAATCATGATCTTTGTCAGAAAGGCTTTTTACTTTCTTTGGGCCTAATAAAACTGAAAACCAGCTTAGATGGAGCCACATATCAGTGACTTCAGCTCCCTCTCCTGGCCAAAAAATTACTACCATGATCCGGTTATTATTCAGTCGCCCAGTCATTTTCAACTGCGACCCCATGGACTGCAGCTTACCATGATCCGGACCTAGATTTAAATACCTGTGTGTATGTGCTCAGTCGCTAAGTTGTGTCCAACTCTTCTTCGACTGCACTGACTGTAGCCCATAGTTTCCTCTGTCTATTAAAAGCTTGCCATTTCCTAGGTTGTTGCTACAAACACAATTCATACAGGTAATAAAAGATAAAACATTATGTGTCTAAACCCGTACTTAACAGAGATGTGATGGAAAAGGAGAAAGGGAACACTTGATCACTTATATTTAATAATTAACGTCACCAAAAATGTTTAAATTATAATCAGGTCACTGCCAAGTTACTTACTGGATGGAACCCTAAAACTCATTTCTCTACACTTTATTTTCTTTTTAATGGCCGCACTGAGTGGGCACTGAAGGGATCTTCATTCCCCGACCAGGAATTGAACTTGGGGCCATAGCACTGAAAGCATCAAGTCTTAACCCCTGGACTGCCAAACAAGTCCCTATAACTTCATTCTAATAATGTAAAACATTCTAGTTGCCAGATGACACCGGGCTGTCAGCACACTGGTTATCTTCTTTTTAAAAGCAAAAATAAGAAAACAAAATCATCTACGTGCCCTTCATCATTTAATGAAGGATTAAAAAAAAAAAACCTCTTGGTAATCCTTATTCCAAAGCTACAAACTGCTCACACTAAACAGATTGGGTCCTACAGTTCCAAAGGGTAACGCCAGGATTCGCGAATGGATGTAGCTAACTCAGCTTCTCCACTGAAAACCTCCAAGATGCAATTCACAGGTTGGGCAGTGCAGTGCTCAGACGATTCATTCATTCAACGCACATCTACTAAGTGCCATCACTTTGCCAGCAGTGACAATGACAGGACACAGCCCCTACAGCTGTCGGGAGAAGGCAAAGCCTGGGGACCGTCTATGTCAGTTACTGCTGTTACTACATCTCCCTGCTATTAAAGAATTAGGAAGAGTATGTTTCTAGAACAGGGTAGCACTTTAAATGGTGGTCATTTTAAACAATGGCAGCTGTTTGTGTGACGATTTAGAGGCAAAAGAACAAGGTGTCCAGAAGGAATTGCAAGCAGTTGAGTGCTATTGAGTGCAGAGCTCAGGAAGGAGTAGAGGAGAGACGACCTGGGCCAAGGGCCTGGGTGCTTGGTTTGAACGCCACCTCGAAAGCCAAGTAAGCAATGGGGAGGAGACATACGGTCCTATAAGGAGACCATTTAGCTCTGGGGAAAATCCACTTGCAAATCATAGGTATACGGATGTGAGACTCATACAGTGTGAGACATAACTTACCTAAGTTTCCCTCAGGAACCACACAGGCTAAGAGGAGAGAAGACCAAGTCAAGGCAAACACTGACTGAAAGAGACAAATGTCTGCACAGAAATTGAGAAAGAACAGCCAGAGGCAACAGCAATGACAGAAAGAGCCAGCACGCAGACCATTTGTACTTCACTGTGTGTCAGGCATTCACCTACATGCTTTTCATGTATTTACTCATTTCCTCTTCATGACAGTCCTGGAAGGTTAAGTGCCATCATTTTTACTATTTTCCCATTTTTCAGAAGAGGTAGCTGAGGCACGGAGAGAAGCACAAAGTATGTGCAGAGCTGAAATCTGAATCTAAAGGAGTCACTCCATAGACCCTGTTCTGTATCACGGCTCTACAACGCCTTTTAAAAATGACAAGAAAGCAGGAGGGACCACCACCACAATAGCCAGGGAGAACAATGGTCCACGGAGTCAAAAACCACAAGGAAGCCTCAGGAAATCAAGACAGAAAGGGATGCCTCCGTAAGGGCAGGTACAGTGGAGCACACCGGAAGAAGCTAGACAAATACTTCACTGGCAAAGGGACCAGCAACTGCAGTTTACGAGTTCTGTGTTTGTAAAAAGTGAGACTTGAGTGTGTTTAGAAGCTGATGGACAAGAGCCAACAGGGAATGGGAGGGTAAAAATAGGTTGGGAAAAGGGACAAATGACAGACAGAGGTCTCTATGAGGAGGAAAAAATAGCTTAAGAGACCAGAGAGGTGGCCTAGTATGAGAAGAAACAAAGACAGGGGTAGGGTGGGCCCAAGAAGGGTCTCCTCCCCACAGGCTCTGTGGAAAAGGGTTTTCTCTGTAAGCAAGGGAGCTACCTAACTTCTAAAGAAACTTCCACAATAAAATGCTTTTGGAACTGTAGCATTATATGCGTTGATTCTTTTACTCCTGTTTTCACTCTTATCCAACTGTCTCATTAAACTATGATCTAGGTGGCAAACAGGTCACAAGATGATTTCGAAGCAAGAAAAAAATTTAGCGAAAACTAAAATCACTAGATTGTTCAGAACCAAAATATAATTCTTTAAAAAGATAGTATTTTTCTATTTCTTCAAGTCAAGTATGTAAGTATATTCTCTGAGCTTCCAGAACTTACGATGGCTACCCACTTTGTCCTCAATGCCCAGAGCTGCTCTCCTGCTCACGACTTGACTTCTCTCCCCAGCTCTGCCTCGGCATGGTCTGCACCCTCTCTGGCCTCGTCAAACGGCCCTTCCTCCCCCAGTCCAAACAATTACCCAACACTTCCTCTCAGGACAGGTAGACAGGAGAAGGAATTTGGGAACTAGCCTCTGATGACAATTAACAGAACAATTTCATAGCACGTATTTATCAAAAGCAGTCCCAGACCACTGTAAAAAGCTGAGGAAAGTAATGGACTCTTCCTCTCCATAAAATGCACACAAGCAAAATCACACAATTGGATTAGACGCTCAAAAAGCCGTCACTTTTCACATACTTTATCCATAGAATACTTGGTTGGATAAATACTGGAGCAAGATGGCTCACTGTAGCCATCATCAAAGGTCTATTCACCTTCCCTGGCAAATAATTTATACAAGTTTAGTTTGCTGATACCCTAACCTCCCAGAGAAAGAAGGCATTAAAATAGAGGGAGAGCTGCTGGAGGCTGGAGAAAGGCCAATAACAGCCGGATACTAAGGTAGGTGATCAAGAAAGTAGATTAATCAGACAAAGAGTATGAAGACTGACCCAAGAGTATGAAATATATGCACACACTACTCCATGAATACAGTTTACCTTACGACCTGCAAAGACACATTACATCTCAGCACAGTACAGTTAGGATGTACATAGGGAAAATCTTCTGTAATTCTGAATTATTATTTAAAATAAATTTTGTACAGGGCACTTTAAGGAGGCAGAAAAGCATGTAGTATCTATTAGAAAAATTTTCAAAACTTTCACAGTATTAATATGAGTTTCATGAGAGGAAACCATCAAACAAAAGGGTGTAACTGGCCTGCAGAGAAAGATTTTGAAACAAAATAGTAGCCAGACCATCATGTGTCTATACGCTGTGTCACAAAGGTTGAACTTTACCCTCAAGACAAACAGGAGGGGAATGGAAGCAGAGGGCGGGCCATATCAACTGGGCCACAGGAGGAACTTCCTTAAGGTCCTGCTCTCTCTGGAATGACCCATACTGTCCATTCCCAAAAGAAGTCAAATGTTGGAGGATAACCATGCCTGTTTCTTCAACTATGGCATCTGATTGAAGATAAAACATCTCTCTATTCACACAGAAAAGGAGGTGTTAATTTGAGACAGGTACCGGGCCTAATTCTTACGTAGTAAGGAAATCCCAAGGTTTCATCAATTTCCACAAAGGACAGGACATGCAGAACAGACTGTAATCTTGACCTTAATCTTTCAAATCGGAATTTTACCGATAGCTAAACAAAAAGAATATTACCACCTTCTAAAATGTCAATTTTATATAAATCTAAAGTATCAACAACAAAAATCTAGACATTAAAGACAAATAAGATAAACAAGGTCCTACTCTGTAGCACAGGGAACCATATATCCAATACCCTGCAATAAATTATTAATTGAAAAAAATCTGAAAGTGATTCAGATGACAGCCTTGTAAATAACTATACTTCAATAAAAACAAATAAATTTAAAAGGACAAATATATGAGACACCTAAAAGAAATAATCTACTTCTTTAAATCATGTGACCAATTTGCACCCAAATTTTCATTTCCTATGTATAAGTGTTGGAGGTCTGCTACCCTCGATGAATAACATTAGTCTATGGGGCTGTCAAGGCTAAAGGATGCTGTTATGAGTTGAATGGTGTTTCCCAACCCTCAAGAAGATATTCTGGACTCCTAATTCTGCATACCTCAGAATGTGACCATAGTTGGAGAAAGAGTCTCTACAGAGATAACCAAGTTAAAAATAAGGTGATTAGAATGCGCCCTAATCCAGTATGACTGCTGTCCTTTTAAAAGGAGAATTTTTGAACAAGAGATACATACACAGAGAGAACTTTGTGCAAAGACTGGAGTTATGTGGCTAAAAGCCAAAGATGTACCAGATGCTAGAAGGCCTGGAAGACATCCTGCCCAAGGGCCCTCAGGTGGAGAATGCCCCTGCCCTCAGACTTCTAGCCTGCAGAACTCAGAGACAATACATGTCTGTTGTTTATGCCACTTACTTGTGACACTTGTTATGGCAGCCCTAGCAAACAGATGTCATGAAGAAAATTAGTAGCTCATGTTTACTGAGCACATACCAAGTGTTATTCTAAGCACTTCGCATCAACAAACTCATTTAGTCGTCACAAAATCCACCCGAGGATCTAGATACTGTAATTATACCCTTTTCACAGATGAAGACACCAGGTCTCTAAGAGGATAAAAAACTTGCCCAACAGCAGACAGAGCCCCCAGTATGACCCCTAGCTATAAGGAAGTATGATTTACAGTCATTATTTTAATAGCAGTGGCAGTCACTAAGCCAAACACTATGTACTTCACAGATATAATATACACAACAATCGTCTGAAGTACATGTTCATTTTTGCTTCCAACACAAAGCAGAACCCTGAACCTCCAAGAGGTTTTCTTAAAATTTCTTAAAATTGCCCCACATCTCACAACCAAGAATGTGACAGTGAATCTAACTGCCAACTTGAGGAAATAAACAATGAAAATCCTTTTTACTAACACTTTAAGTGCAAGTGAAAATTTTTAATGTCTGACCTTGTAATTCAATACTAGAAATCTAAGTCTATAAATTCAAGATCCCAGGAGAAAACAAGCCCTAGATTACAGTATCCCTTGTCTACATACCCCTTCCACTGTTCAAGGGCTGTCTGCTTTCTCATCTGTGATCCCTTGACTTTTCTCTAACTTCCAGACACAGGAGAAGAAAAGATGTAAAGGACTGAGATACTGCTTTTAAGTTGTTTTTTTAAATTTAATTAAATTTGTATTTAATTTTAAAATTTTGATACCAACATCAGAAAGTGTGAAAAAATAAAATACAGTGAGAAGTCTCCTTCCCACTCTGTCCTCTGCCTGCCCAGCGCCTAGACACCACAGGCAACCAACCTCACCGCTTTCTTGTTTACTCTTCTGAAGTGATTTTTATGCATATACAACAAGCCAATATAAATTTTCTTTTCTCCCTTTAAAAAAAAAAAGCACACACACACAATACATATCATACACACTGCTCTACATCTTGCTTTTATCAACTGTATAACTTGTAGATCTTTACATAGCCTTTTGAATCATTTTAATTGCATCCGTCTTTCTGTCAAGAATACTTTTTACTTGCATTCATTATAGCTCAGTCTAGTACACAAAGCACCAGCACACAAGGCTACCAGCAGTCCCTGAGAGGTACCTGAAATGACTGATGGTGGACCCATGACACACAAAAGGCCTTGTGTCTCTTTGCTCCATCTCATCTTCACCTTTCTCCAACTTGCCCAATCCTCCCTCCTCCCTGCTCTTCCATTTCACCCATGCCCATGCCCTAACCCTGACAACTGGACCTGAAAACATCAAATATCACTGATACTGCTTAGTCATGGCTAGCACTGAAAAAGCTGCAGACCCCTGATAGAAAGAGAACAGGATAAATAATTTCCATGGGAACTAATTAACAAGAGTGCCTTCAATTGATGAGTTTTGGGGGGAAGTTATATTTCCTTTATGTTGTTTCCTTTGGTGCTTTGGTTCTTAAAAGGGTAAACATTAGCACTATTTTCTACCAGCCTGGGAAAATAACTAAATACACACTGGGGTCTAACGTTTGAGTAATGCCTACAGAACTAGAGTTCATTTTAAAATAATCAGAAACAAAGTGCAAGAACTATAGAAAATTAATATTTTGGCTCCAAAGTATATATACATTTTAATTAACCCATTTTTACTTAAAAATAAGTAATTGCAACCTGAAAACACATCTCAGAAACATTTTAAAGCTATTCACATGGAAAAAAAGAATAAAGTGCTCTCTCCCTCTTTTATTTTCCGTCCTGCAAATTCAATGATATCCTGTCCTCTTCACCAAGAAAGTGCCTTTTTCCTCCTGCCCAACTCAAACACCACAGTTTTTAAGGTTTTTTTAAAGCCATAAAAGGAGGAGGAAAATGTTAACAAATAAAAAATTTGTTCAGACTCAGAAGAGGTCTTCAACTGATCAAAGGATTAAATTAAGGTAGTCACATAACTACATTCTTAAGTAGTTAACAGGTGGTAACTCAGTCTGGAGTACCGACTTCACTGTCTCTTCCTATCATGCCAGAGACCTTTGGTGCAACTTCAAGGATTACTGTAGAACTTACCCAAGTTCCGAGACTTAGAGGTAAAATGTCATATGTAAAAAAGCAGGCCTCTGTATATCTAATCCATTTTTAGAACCAAAAGGACTATGAAATAAAAATCTAATACACTGATCTCCAGTTCTTCGGGTTTCTAGTTGTTCTTGAGTCGCTAAGTTGTGTCCAACTCTTTGCGACTTCAAGGACTATATATAGTCCACCAGGCTCCTCTGTTCATGGAATTTCCCAGTATTCTTATACTGGAGTGGGTTGCCATTTCCTTCTCCAGGGGATCTTCTTTACTCAGAGATGGAACCGGAGTCTCCTGCCTTGGCAGGCGGATTCTTTACCACTGAGCTACTAGTGAAGCCCAGGGAACTAGTACCTGTTGATATCCCCTGGTCTGCTTCCTAAAGATAACAGAGGCCACCGGGTCCTGGCACTAAACACCCAATACCAAAGAGGAATATTCTTGTACAAGGTCCTCCAGTTTCTATGGGTTCAGGACTTCTGGCGGGGTTCCCCACCCAAGGCCACCAACCCTACAGGGAGAATGGCTGGAAAAACTTGAGTCCCTCTGACTTCCTTTACAGTAATATAGGCACTCCTCAGCCAACAATAGCAGCTGGAACATAAACGAAGATGCGAACTCAATCTACATTTACCTAAAAATTTCCCACAATCCAAGTGTTTAGTTTACACAGACCGCATAACTACCTGATGTATTCATTGCATTAATTTGGAATTCCACAGGAATTCCAGGTTAACAGACAATAATCTAACTACATTAATATTTAGCTCTGAAGAAGTCACCTGTACCATCCGGTGAAGCTTGTGGGGGGATTCCATTACTCCTTATCCTTCCCCATCCTTCCTCCCTCCCATTTTCCTCCCTGCATGTATCTTAAGCTTTATTCTCTCTGTTTAGTCTTTCTTAATGGAGAGAGTTTCCTGTCCATTTAAGTACAAGAAACTGGAAGTTAACTAAGAGAAAGGAGAACTACCACATCACTGAGAGCTTTTTCATGTAAAGATCATGTTCTCACACTGCCCCCAAAAGGTTTATCTTGTGAGGTGAAACATGGCACAAAGTGCTACCTGTTGAAAGGCCCAGGGAATAGCAGGAAAACTCTGCCACAAAGCTATACATATAAACCAACAGGTCTTAGAATGTTCTAAACATAAATCAAGTTTCAGAGTAAATAAATGGCTAGTGACACATCTTCTATAACACATGAATCAGCTACAGATTTGCAAGAGTGGGACACACCCTAACACCTATGATAATACTAAAGGACCTGTTTGAAAGTGGACTCGGCTGTCTGAATTGCCAGTCCATCCTACTGAGACTGGAACAGAATTTTACAACTGTGTGGGGTTGTCATAATTTAAAGCTAAAAAATAAACACATCATTATCATGAAAGTTGAGAACTTCATTAATATTTTAACACCAATAATTAAGGACAGGAGCAATACAAAGGAGTAATCAATCAGTTCTAGGAGGCAAACACAAGGGAAAGAAATGTCAGGTAAGATGGCTGAAAAACTGCAAATTCAAAAAAATCTCAATTCTAAAAAAAATAATAATAAAACGAGACCTTTATAGTTAAAACACACACACACACACACACACACACACACATCTTACCTTAAGAGGCATCCAAGTAGCATTCATAGTGTCAGGAGTAGTTCAGGCAATAGTACTCAGAAATGAGCAAGAATGGAGTCTTAGTAATTCCCCAGCCACCGAGTATGAGCAGGTAGGAAAATTTTTGTTTCAAAAAGGTATCTGAAAAAGAGAGGGCTTTCATTTAGACTAAAAATAATCCAAAAATAAGCATATAGTTTAAACTATCTGGACAGGGATTCAAAGTACTATTTGCCTCACCATTTTAAAAAAATATAGAAAATAACTGTTCCTTTTGGAAAGGACAAATGTGTGTGGTGTATGTTTCTCCCTAGGTATGAAGAAATATATTTTTCCATAAAATTGGATTAAATGTGTAACACATATTTCAGATAATATAAAATTGCTTATTAGAATTATTTCTCAAGTAGAAAAATGATTGTCCAGGGTTACTTCATAAACACTATTAAAAAGTGATTTTTTTATCTGATCACTAAAAAATGCCCTTGCCACATTTAGTTTTAATAAATTAAACCCTCTTTGATCATTTTGATTGTCCTAAATTTTCTTGAGTTTAAGTTGCAGAGCCCATTCTATGTGGAAAAATAACAGCCATTTTTGACTGACGTGCTACAAATAAAAGACCCTTCTTTCCTAGAAATCTTTAATAACAGGCCAATTTTGAGCGAAGTTTGTGTGGAGGTAGGAGGATGGATTAAACGACCTCTTGTAGGATTCGTGCTCTCGTCCTAGGCCTGAATGAAAATTCCAGCTTAACCAGTTACTGCTTCGCTTAAAATGGAGGCTTGCCCGATTAGGGACAAAATAACAGCACCCACCTCTGTAAAATAAATTTTTAAAAATTCAAAGCCTATAGTACCCTCATTTTTAAGAAAAATTAAAAATAAAAACCTCTGGAGTGGATTTGTTCTTGCTATGCGTTTGTCACTTCGGCGTCGAAGACTTGGCATCACTTTCCTTACGCTCGTCGGATTTTTTTTTTGGTGGGGGGAGGGTTGGGGGAGTTTGACTTCTGACCCGAGTCCGGGGAGGATTTAAGAGCCCCTCCTAATCCCCCAACGCTAGAGCTAAGGGGCAAAGAGAAAGGGGAGAGCCCGAGTTCTCACCCCTCCCCCACCCTAGACCCCAGTCCCAAACCGACCCCCCTTTCCGCAGTGAGTCGACTCCTTCTGCCCCAAACCCATTGTTAGGGAGGGGGCGCAAGGGAGAGGGGGCTCAGGGCAGGGCGCCGGCGGCCGTTGCTCCGCTCGCTTCTGGAAGGGGGGCGGCCCGCGGGATGCAGCTTCCCTTCCTCTCAGCGTCGGTCCGTCCCACCTCGGCTCGGCCTGGCGCCCCGGGCTGTGCTCGGCGCCCCCGGCCCGGAGCCCGGCCCAGCCCGCCCCCCGAGTTCCAGGCCCCTGACCCCTCTGCCGCAGCCCGAGGCCCAGGCCTGCGGGTGGGCGCGGGGCGGGGGGTCCCTATGCCCCACACACGCGTCCCCGCTCCCCCAGCCCAGTCGCTTCCAGGGCCCTCGGCGGCGCCCGCTCCCGGGGCCCGTCGGCCACCCGCCTCCCGGCCGGGCCGCCCCCCTCGGGCTCCCGCCGTTGGGGCCGCCTCCCTTCCCCACCATCACCCCTACCGACTCGTGCCCCCACCCCCGGGGCACCAGTGCCAACGGCGGCTCCCCCGGCCCCCGGACCTACCTGCACAGCTCAACCAAGCCTAGAAGTGGGGGCGGGGAATCTTCCGCCCTCCTCTATCTCTCATTGGCCCTTCCGGGGGACATAGGGATCTCTATTGGCTGGCGGCGAATGTCCGTCAGAGTGGTGGGGCGGGACAGAAGGGGAGAGGGATGCTGGTGCCTTGGCGTCTCTGTCTCTGTGTATCTCGCTGTCTCTGTCTCGGAGCTTGGAAATGAGAGACATTTGGATGAGAGGACTGGAAATGGGCCTCGGGTGGCAGAAATAGAAATAGGGATCCTGGCAGAGCTTCCCGCAAGTCTGTCACTCCGAACCCCCTACCTAAGTCCCCTTTAGATCCTCTTCCCCATCACCCCCAACCCCGGCCCCCTCACCCTTGTAGGTTCTTCATCCAGGAAGCGTTGTGAAGAAAACTCGAGGCCGGAAGGCCACAGAAGGAGATTTTATATATGTATATAAAATACACACATACAAATACTTATATAGAAAGTCAACGAGATATAAGGTCACAAGGGCCTGGAGAGGAAAGGACACACATCTGAGATATAGCCAAAAGAAAGAATAAAAAAATCACTCTAAGCGCTGGTAACGTAGTTTCCTTCTGGGAGGGGAGCTGAGGGGATCAGATGTGAGGAAGACTTACATTTCACTATATATCCTTTTGTATCTTTTGATTTTAAAGATTTCGATTTTTTTTTTTTTTTTTTTAATTACGTGGCTTAAATTTTAAAATAACTATAAGGTGGCAAAACCAGGGGGACAGTTAAAATGGTGGTCTGGACAAAGAGGGACAGCATGTAGATTTGGTGAGGAATTTTAGTTTTTAGTATGTTCATTTCCAGATAGCAGGGGTAAATCCAAGTAGAAGTGTTCAGGGAAAACTGCAGTTACGGAATTCAGGAGGGGGTGGATAATCTGGGAGATGATAGAGTTCTTCACATAATATGGCAATCAGTGACATGCTAAAGGATGAACTCCCCATAGAAACAGAAAAAGACATCCACAGTAAAGTAAGGAGTGTGAACAAAAATAGAAAGATGGTTGGTGAGATAAGAAAAACAAATAGTGAAGAAGTATGAAAGTTAGAAGTATGAAAGTTAAGGGAGAAAGGGTCTCTGGAAAAATAAAACAATAAAACTATGAGAACCTCACAGATGGTATGACTCATTTCAGGGACCCTCTTTAGCCTCATGCAATAAGAATGAGAGCTTGCTATACACCTGAAACTAACAACATTGTACATCAACTATACTTCAATTAAAAAAATTTTTAATTAAAAAACCAAGAGCAAAAGCCGAAAGAATACTAAAAAGCAAAGTTCTTAACTTTTTCATACCATGTACCCTTCTCAGAATGTTTTTAAATATATAACAAATATACCCAGAAACTCAAAGGAACAAGTTATAATAAAAAAACATTTTCAGAATATTTTTAAAGTATAACATAGTGATATATGTGCTTTATATTAAATCCACTAAATACTAAGATCTAGTGGCGAGCCAAAAGACCACCATAATTCTGAGGTAATAAATGAGTAAAAATAATATTTCAAGATATCCACAAAAACCATCATAAGAAAACACCTGTGATTTCTACTGGTGACAAGATCACAGGTACTGATAACACTACTTGGTTTGTTATCTCCATTTATAGTTGAGGGAAATACTAATTTTCTGTTAGACTTTAGCAAAAACAAAGGTACATTACTTTTCCTTATCCAAGTTCATGGATTTCCTAATCTATGGATTTCAGATTAAGAAACCCAATTTGAAAGAAATCATCCCCTCCACACACCCACACAGGGATGTGACCCTGCTTCCCTCTTCCCCACCTCTGTGTCTCTCTTACCCTTCCCCACTTGCTCCAAGCACCCACTAGTTCCCAGTCCTGCCTGAAGATGTCTGACATCTAAGAATAGGGGTGGTGAGCGAAGGTTGCAGGAAAGATGTACCTATACACTTTGCCTGTCTTCAAAAAAAGAGAGAGAAAGCTCTGAGGTATATTGTGGGTCGAAAAAGATGGGGAAAACAGCATCATTCATTACCAAGAGGAAAAACAAATTATAAAAAGAAAACATCTTTTTATCAATTAAGAAAGACTCTTTGAATTTACTAATACCGTTCAAGTCAACCCTAGAAAACATCTGCAATTCAATATCTATTCAATAATTCTGTAAAATGAGGCAAAAAACAATACCTCCCTCTGGGGTTTCATGAGGATTAACAGTTAATACATATAATGAATTGGAAAATAGTGCCTGACACAGGCTAAACACTCAGTTTTAAACTATCTCTATTATTATATTTGATGTCTTATTTTCAAGAACATTCCATGAAATTTTCTGGTAAGATTATTTGTATTAGTGACTTCAGTTCAGTTCAGTTCAGTCTCTCAGTCGTGTCTGACTCTTTGCAACCCCATGAATCACAGCACGCCAGGCCTCCCTGTCCATCACCAACTCCCGAAGTTCACTCAGATTCACGTCCATCGAGTCAGTGATGCCATCCAGCATCTCATCCTCTGTCGTCCCCTTCTCCTCCTGCCCCCAATCCCTCCCTGCATCAGAGTCTTTTCTAACGAGTCAACTCTTTCGCAGGAGGTGGCCAAAGTACTGGAGTTTCAGCTTTAGCAACATTCCTTCCAAAGAAATCCCAGGGCTGATCTCCTTCAGAATGGACTGGTTGGATCTCCCTGCAGTCCAAGGGACTCAAGAGTCTTCTCCAACACCACAGTAGCAAAATAAGAGTGATAAGGAGGTTAGCCCAGACTCTTGCTTTTCATTTAAATGCTGCTAAGTTAGAATACTCCACTTTTTCCAGTTACATTTTCATCCCTCTAGGGGACATATCCTCAGTGCCTCTTTAAAGGGATTGTAAACTTGGGAAAAAAGGTCTGGCAACTCATATTACAAAGGGCTAATTTCCATAATGCTGTTTATAAAGACTTCCTACAAATGAATAAATAAAGCCTAACAATCGTTATACACTGCTGATGGGAGTATAAACTGGTACAGCAACTTTGGAAAAGACTTTGATATAATCTAATAAAAGTTAAGATATAAATACTCTATGGGAACAGTTCGACTACTACATGCATATTTAGGAAATACAGAATTTTAAGGGTCAGGATGACTGTACAAGAATATTCATAGCAGCATTGTTCCTCAGTGACACAGAGAAAGGAAACATCCCAAATGTCTACCAAGCATAAAATGACTAAATTGCGATATATTTGTACAATGAAAACTAATGAATTATGGTTATATTCAACAACATGAATAATTTTTTACAAAGATAACATTGAACACACAAAAAAGCAAGATGCTATATATATAGTATTACTCCATTTATATAGAGTTTTAAAGCAGGCAAAACTAAACTATATTTTTTTAGGGATACATAGATAGGAGGTAAAATAAAGAAAAGGAAATGAACACAAAAGTCAAGGGAGCAAGTAAGGGGCAGAAGGAATTTTGTTTGGGAGTAGGGGTTGTTTTTCGGGACTGGCAGTGTTCTTTTGATTAGGTAATGGGTACACAAGTATTTGCTCTGTAACTATTTAACTGTACTCTCAAACTTATATATATATATATTTTTGTTTTGTTTTGTTTCTGACTGCATGTTATATTTCACAAAGGAAATGTCAAGAGGGAGGGGCCATATGTATACTTATGGTTGATTCATGATGTTTGGCAGAAACCAACACATTTCTGTAAAGCAATTATCCTTCAGTTAAAAAAATTTTTTAATCTCTGTAGAAAAAAGTGGATAAAAAATATGACAGAAATTTCACAAAAGGAAAATAAAAATGGCTCTTAAATAAATGAAAAGATGCTCAACTTTATGAAAAGGCATAAAAATTCCACTGAGGTAATCCCTGGCAGTCCAATGGTTAGGACTCCAAGCTTTCACTGCAGGGGCCCAGGTTCAGACCCTGGTTGGGGAACTAAGATCCCGCAAGCAACATGGCATGGCTGAAAAAACAAAACAAAAAAACTCCACTGAGATACAAACAGGTCATGATGATAACGCTAACACATTGTGTTAGCAGTTGAGAGGAGAGATACATTTTTGTATCACTGGAGAAAATACAAATTGTTCCAGTATATATGGAGGGCAATTAGGTAATAGCCATCAAATTTATAAATGCAAATAATCTTTAATTTAGCAATGCCATCCCTAGGAATTCATTCATCCCTCAAATATTTATTGTGCACCTACTATGTATGTGGCAGGCACTGTTTCATGCTCTAGAATTTATCTTCTCCATTCTATGAAAAGTCTGGGAACATAGGGCTGTTTATTATTTTTTAATATTTATTTATTTTTTAACTGCATTGGATCTTATTTGCAGCACATGGGGTCTTTCATTGCCATGTACAGATTCTCTAATTGTGGGGTGCAGGCTCAGTAGTTGCAGCATGTGGGCTCTCTAGCTGCTCTGTGGCACATGGGATCTTAGTTCCCTGTCCAGTGATCAAACCCACGTCCCCTGCCTTGCATGGAGGGGTCTTAACCACTAGACCACCAGGGAAGACCCAGGGGCTGTTTATTATTACTGTGGAATTACTCATGAGAAAGAAGGCTTGCATCTCAATGAGATAATTAAGATTATGTCAGAGCACATTAAACAAAATGAAAAAAGTATAACAAACATTTCCCTACTTACACATTTTTAGATAATCTGCATATACATGGTTATTGGTCTAGTTTTGAAACACTGTAATAGAAAGATGAAGGGAATAAAACTTAAATGCATGTCATTATAGCAGTGATTGAATAAATTATGATTGGCATCTGCTTCGTCACCAGGGCTATCTTCATGGGCATATGACCTGTGCAATCACACAGGGCCCCACACTCAAAAGGGCCCCATGCTTTGCTGTTGCCTCTTGAAATTCTGAACAATTTCACTTCTGAACTTGAGTTTTGTAGGTGAAGTCTGATGCAGCAATGAAGCCAATGCATGAGCAGAGGAGCTCAGAGCAGTTGGGTATAATTCCTTGTCACCTCACTCACAAATAGCATCTGTGATGTTCCATGAGCATAGAATTCTGGAGAGCTCGCGATACGTGGGACATTCGGCCAATGAGTAGAGGTATACAAGTTAAGTGTGTTACATGTATGACTGAATAAGCCCTGAGAGGTGACTGAATAAACCTTGAGAGGCCATGCTTTCCATTTGACCTAGAACTTGCTCTGAAGCCAGAAAGCAGATAGTGGTTTTCTAAGCTTTTTTTTTTTTTGGCCACACATGTGGAATCTTAGTTCCCCAACTAGGGATCAAACCTGCACCCTCTGCATTGAAACTGGACCACCAGGGAAGCCCCAACAGTGGATTTCTAAGAAACATGGACGATCAAAGAACCACATCATATCATTTCTTACTTGTGTTCTTCTCCTTATTAGCCAATCACTTACGCTAAAAGTGATGACATAGAAGGAAGTGACAGACAAGGCAACCCAGAGTTCCTTTTCCTTTTGCTCCTTCCTTGCTTATCAGGAAGCTGAAAGTTAAGTGTTGGTAGAGAAGGCGATGGCATCCCACTCCAGTACTCTTGCCTGGAAAATCCCATGGACGGAGGAGCCTGGTGGGCTGCAGTCCATAGGGTCTCGAAGAGTTGGACATGAATGAGAGACTTCACTTTCACTTTGCCTTCAAAGTTTACATGGCAGTGGGGAAGACAGACAAAAACAGACAAAAGCCTTACGATGGAATAAAGGCTGAGACAGAGGAAAGTATCTGGGGGAGGTGGGGGAAGGGGGGGAAGCACAGGGGAGCAAAGCCCACAAGATGAGAGACAGCAGCCACTTTCCAGAAACTGATAGTTCAGTATGGCTGAAGCATGGGGTCCAAGAAAGAAAGTCCAAAGACATTAATTAATCTGGAATGGTGGTCTCAAACTTCCATGTTCGTTGAATCCACTCTTGTTAAAATAGCCTCCTGGGCTCCATCCCCGGAGATTTTGATTTAGTGGATAGGAGTGACCAGTGTGGTCAGTCTAAAGGCCACATTCTGAGAACCACTGATCTGGAGAAGACATGATCAACCTGCAGATAGCCAGATAGCCTTGAACATTATACTGAGAGGTGTAGACTTCACCCTTGGGTGCATGGAGAGCTTTTTAAAAATTTATTTTATTGAAATATAGTTGATTTACAATGTTGTGTTGATTTGTGTTGTTGTACAGCAAAGTGATTCAGTTGCACATATGTGTTTGTGTGTGTGTGCTCAGTCGTGTCCAACTCTTTGCAACCCCATGGACTGCAGCCCACCAGGCTCTTCTGTCCATGGGATTTTCCAGGCAAGAATATTGGAGTGGGTTGTAATTTCCTCCTCCAGGGGATCTTCCTGACCCACGGATCGAAACAGCATCTCCTGTGTCTACTGCGTTGGCAGAAGGATTCTTTAACACTGAGCCACCTGGGAAACCCCATATATATTTACATATATATTTATTATATATAATACATATATTAAAATGAATATATATAAAAATATATACATATATTTATATTCTTTTTCAAAAATAAGAAACCTTTTGCAAATTTGCATGTTATCCTTGTGCAGGAGCCCACATGGAGAGCTTTTGAGGAGTTTAAGCTTGCAAAATATACAGTCACATTTACATTTTTACAAAAGTCACTCTGGATGCCATATGAAAAATTGTTCAGAGACACAAGGCTGGAATCCCAGGGGAACAGTTCAGAGGCTGTTGCAGAAACCCCCTGAGAAATCACAGGGACCTGAAATAAAATAATGTCTTATTTGTCCTGTGTTGTCATTTGACCTGGGTGGCAGAAATTAATCCATTTGTCTTTAAATATTTTTGGCTAACATCTGGATAGCTGCTTCCACTTTGGGAGAGTTCTGAGTTAGAGGCAAGCCCTTTGAGCTAGTCCTTCAGCGAGTCATTGGCAATCAAAACAGACAACCAAACAGAGCTACAGATGTAGGAAATAATCTTATGGTTACCGGGGCAGGGGGTGGGGTGAAGGAAGGAGGGATAAATTGGGAGATTGGGATTAACATATACACACCACTATATATAAAATAGGTAACGAATAAAGACCTATTACATAGCACAGGGAACTCTATTTTAATACTCTATAATGACCTATATGGGAAAAATCTTAAAAAGAAGTGGCTATATGTATAACTGAATCACTTTGCTGTACAGTAGAAAGTAACACAACATTGTAAATCGACAATACTACAATAAAAATTAAAAAACCACCACAGTTTATATATATATATTTAAATATAACTTTTAAACAATTCTCTATTTATCTATTTTTTTGACCTTACTACACAGCACATGGGATGTTAGTTCCCTGACCAGGGATAGAACCCACATCCCCTGAAATGGAAGTGTGGAATCTTTTTTTTTTTAATTGGACTTAAAAAAAAAATTATATAATTGTTTGGTTGTTCCAGGTCCTTACTGTGGCCTGTGGGATCTATTTCCCTGACCAAGGATCAAACTGGGCCTCCTACACTGGGAGTATAGAGTCTTAACCACTGGACCACACCAGTGGTCCCAGTCTTAACATATAGCCCAGTCTTAACCACAGGGCAGTCCCACACCACAGTTCTTTGAGAAGTTTCATTTTCTCCCCCTTTGGTACTACGAACCTATACTGGGAATGGCAAGCCGTTGTTTTCCAGACCAATGCTCTCTCTCCAGGGAGAAAGACGTGACTAGAGTAAGCTGAAACACCACAAAACTCTCTTACCAAGATCCCTCTGTTTTTCTTGATTACTCACTCCCTTGGTTGCTGTAAACTTTTAGTTTTCAGAGTTCCAATGATGTTGAATCTGAAAGTTTCTGCCAGTGTTCACTGCTTTTGTGGAGGATCAAATTGTCAGAGTTTGCTACTGCCATCTTTGCTGATATTTTGTAGTTTTCAGTGAATAAATCTAACACTTCTTTGGTTAAATTTATTTCCTAAGGTTTGTTGCTGTTGTTTGCTGCTACTGTAAATGAAATTGTTTTCTTAATTTCATGTCCAGGTTTTCACTGCAAGTACATAGAAACAGAATTGATTTTTGTATATGGGTCTGATATCCTACCACCTGGCTAAACTCATTTATTAGTTCTAGCACTTCTAGGATTTCCTCCATGTCATCTGCAAATAAAGATAATTTTACCTCCTTCTTTCCAATTTGGATGCCTTTTCATTATCTTTCACGTCAATTGTCCTGACTGGGAATTCCAGTACAATATAGAATAGAAGTGGTAAGAGTGGGCAGCTTTGTTTTGTACCTGGATTTAGAAGAAAAATGTTTAGTCTTTCACCATGAGGTATGCTATTAACTGAGTTTTCATTAGATGCTCCTTATTGAGTTGACAATTTTCTTCTATTCAGATTTTGTTTCATGTATTTATTCTAAAATATTTTATGCATCTAAAATGTTAGTTTAAGAAGAGGTTCATAGGCCTAGTGAGATTGTCAAAGCATCCCATGGCACAGTTATTATTAAGAGCCTCTGCTATTTGACAACATCTTTCAGGTTTGAGTGACAATTATAGATCAGGCTTATACTTCTCTAGTTTGTCACAGTCCCTACCACTCCCTGGAACATTTAAAAAAATTATTTTTAAAATGTTATTTATTTTTGGCTGTGCTGAGTGTTGCATGCTGTCTTTCTCTAGTTGTGGGGTACAGGCGTCTCATTGTAGTGACTTCTCTTGCTGCAGAGCACCAGCTCTAGAAGTGTGGGCTTTAGTAGTTGCAGCTCTGAGGGCTCTAGATGCAGGCTCAGTAGTTGCCCCTCGGCATGTGAGATCTCCAGGCATGTGGGATCTTTGTGGATCAGGGATTGAATCTGTGTCTGCTGCATTAGCAGGCAGATTCTTAACCACTGGACCCCAGGAAATCACCCTGTAACATCTTTAATACCTAGGTGCTATGGATTGAATTGCATCTCTCCAAGATTCATGGTGAAGCCCCAACACCCATGGTGACTGGAAACAGAGTCTCTTTTGGAAATAATTAAGGTTAAATGACGTCATAAAGGTAGGTCCCTGATCCCATAGGTTTAAAGTCTTTATAAGAAGAAACACCAGAGGGCACACTCTCTGTCTCTCCCTTTCTTTCTTTCTCTTCATTTCACTTCCCATGCCTTGTGAGGACACAGCAGGAAGGTGCCATCTACAAGCCAGGGAGAGAGTCCTCACCAGGAACAAAACATATCAGAATCTTGATCTTGGATTTTCCAGCCTCCAGAACTGAGAGTAAATAAGCTTCTGTTGTTTAAGCCACCCAGCCTATGATATTTGACATGGCAGCCTGAGCACATTAAGACACAGGGTCTGTAGCACTTGATTTTTTTGAGGCCTTCTAGTTTGTGACACCACTTCACAACTCTACCCAGATTAAATGATCTTAAAGCCAACATCCAAGATTAGTTAGGAAGGAAGCAAACTCAAGATGGGTTTAAAAAAAAAAAAATTAATAGGATTTTGCCTACAGACAGGGAAGAAAACTGGAAGGGATTAAGTTTCCGAATCAGAGAACTGAATCCTAGAGTGGGACTTTGAGACAAGCAGCAGGTCCACAGCTGGGAAGCTCCCTTTCTCTGTCGTAGGTAGAGGCTGCTATAGATTCGAAGGTGATTCAAGTTGAAAAAAGGAGGGAAGAAGAGGTATATGTGCTTAAGTTAGCTGGGCTGAGGGGAAAGGAGGATACAAGTCTGTGTATCCAAAATATAAGTTAGCATGGAGGAATGGCTGGAAGGTTGCTGAATGGTGAGTTGAGGTGGAGAACAGGGTCTCCTGGTTGGATGGCATGAACTCCAAAAGGAAGGGAGATTATACATGAAGATGGAGTAGAACAGCAGAGGAAGCTGTGAGAATTCTAGCTTCCCCCAGTAGTGTCTTCAACTACACAAACCTCATAATCTAATAAAGTGTTCTCTAAAGCAAGGACAACTTCTGTCTTATTCTTCAACTTTTTTAATTAAAAATTAAAAAATTTTTTTGGCTATTGCCACATGGCATGTGGAATCTTAGTTTCCCGAACAGGAATCAAACCTGTGCCCCCTGCATTGGAAACTCAGAGCCTTAATCACCAGACCTTCAAGGAACTATCGTGTTCTTTTTGTGTTAACAGAGGTCCATATAGTCAAACATGGCTATGGTTTTCCCAGTAGTTGTTCACAGATGTGAGAGCTGCACCATAAAGAAAGCTGAGCACCAAAGAATTGATGCTTTCTAAGTATCATGCTGGAGAATACTCTTGAGAGTCCCTGGACTGCAAGGAGATCAAAGCAGTCAATCCTAAAGAAAATCAGTCCTGAATAACCATTGGAAGGACTGATGCTGAAGCTGAAGCTCCAACACTTTGGCCACCTGATGTGAAGAGCCTGATTCTGGGAAACATTGAAGGCAGGAGCAGAAGGAATCACAGAAAATGAGATGGTTGGTGGCATCACCGACTTGATGGACATGAGTTTGAGCAAGCTCTGGGAGTTGGTAATGCACAATGAAGCCTGGTGTGCTGCAGTCCATGGGGTCGCAGGGTCAGAGACGACTGAGTGACAGAGCAGGACTAATCTAAGAGACTTGATGGAATTTGCAAGATTAGTTTTCTAGAAGCTGAACAAGGCAGTGTAACAAGGTGAGGGGGTGGGGGCTGTTATCTCAGCTGAGCTGTGACCCAGGTTTGCTTTTTGCTATTGTTCAGTTGCTCAGTCATGTTCAACTCTTTGCAACACCATGGATGACAGCATGCCAAGTTATCCTGTCCTTCACCATCTCCCAGAATTTGCTCAAATTCATGTCCATTGAGTCAGTGATGCTGTGCCCACCTTGTAAAGATAATGGATGCCTCTGACATTACAGTTGTCTTTTACTTTAGTCTCCTAGGTAACCATGACTTTTATTCTCTCACATCTGGCTCTAGGTTAACTCTCTAGATGAACTATAAGCTGACTAACTTGATTAACCTAATTATCAATTCACCAAAATATTTTAAAAATGAAATATAATTGACTAATAACATTTAGGTTAGTTATATTATAAACATATTCACTTTATAAAATTGATAAATTATTAAAACATACTAACTTCATAAATTAAAGATATGTGCTATAATTTTCTTTCTCTCCACATACATAAAGAATTTTTTTTCAGAACTGTTCTAGAACAAATTGCAGATATAATGTCCCTTTACATCCAAATACTTGTTTTTCCTATAAATAAGCCTATTCTCTTCTATCATAGGACAGTTATTTTTACCAAATCAAGAAACTAATATTGACAGAGTTTTTAATCCATTGACCTTATTCAAATTTTGCCATTGTCTCACGAATGTGCTTTACAGGAAAATAATGTTAAAAAAAAAAAAGCAAAAACAAAAAACCTTCTGGACCAGGATCCAATCCAGCATCACACATTGCCTTTCCTTATCAATTTAGTCTCCATTGATCTAGAAGAATTCTTTAGTCTGTCTTTATCTTTCATAACCTTGACACTTTTGAAGATTACATGTTACTTACTATGTACAATGTCCCTCAGAATGAGTCTGTCTGGTATTTCCTCATAATTGCATTCAGGTAATGCATTTTTGGCAGGAATGTCATATCCAGAAATGATGCTGTCAGGAAGCACATGGTATCTACACGTCCCATCACTGATGTTATTTTTATTTTTGGGGGCCACACTGTGTAGTTTAGGACCAGGAATTGAACCTACTTCCCTGCAGTGAAAGTACATGGTCTTAACCACAGAACTGCCAGGGAAGTCCAACTGCTACTAATTTTGATCACATGGTTAAGGTGACATCTGCCAAGATTCTCCACTCTAAAGTTGTTAATTGTGAGGGAAAAGTAATATGTCTAGTGGGAAGGGACTTTGACACTATGCACATAGCCTGTTTCTCATCAAGCTTCTGCCTGTTTGTTTTAGCATTTATTTATCATTCTGGCCCAAAACAATTACCACTGTGGTGGTTACCAAGTAGTGATATGTATTGTTACTTAAATTTTTGTTTGTAAAATTCATCTATATTTTTGTGTCTAATTCTAGTTTATACCACTTAATTGTTTGAATTATATCATCATTTATTTATAATTTTGTTGGTGATAAGACATTTGGGATGTTTAGCAGTCAGTCAGTTCAGTCGGCTCAGTTGTGTCTGACTCTTTGCGACCCCATGAACCACAGCACACCAGGCCTCCCTCTCCATCACCAACTCCCAGAGTTTACTCGAACTCATGTCCATCGAGTCAGTGATGCCATCCAACCATCTCATCCTCTGTCATCCTCTTCTCTTCCTGCCTTCAATCTTTCCCAGCATCAGGGTCTTTTCAAATGAGTCTGCTCTTTGTATCAGGTGACCGAAGGATTGGAGTTTCAGCTTCAATATCAGTCCTTCCAATAATTATTCAGGACTGATTTCCTTTAGATTGGATCTCCTTGCAGTCCAAGGGACTCTCAAGAGTCTCCAACACCACAGTTTAAAAGCATCAATTCTTCAGCACTCAGGTTTCTTTATAGTCCAACTCTCACATCCATACATGACTACTAGAATAACTATAGCCTTGATGAGACGGACCTTTGTTGGCAAAGTAATATCTCTGCTTTTTAATATGCTGTCTAGGTTGGTCATAACTTTCCTTCCAAGGAGTAAGCATCTTTTAATTTCATGGCTGCAGTCACCATCTGCAGTAATTTTGGAGCCCCCCAAAATAGGAGTCTGACACTGTTTCCACTGTTTCTCCATCTATTTGCCATGAAGTGATGGGACTGGATGCCATGATCTTTGTTTTCTGAACTTTGAGATTTAAGCCAACTTTTTCACTCTCCTCTTTCACTTTCATCAAGAGGCTCTTTAGTAGTTCTTCACTTTTTGCCATAAGGGTGGTGTCATCTGCGTACCTGAGGTTATTTATATTTCTCCCAGCAGTCTTGATTCCAGCTTGTGCTTCATCCAGTTCAGCATTTCTCATGATGTATTTTGCATATAAGTTAAATAAGCACAGTGACAATATGCAGCCTTGACATACTCCTTTTCCTATTTGGAACAAATCTGTTGTTCCCTGTTCAGTTCAAACTGTTGCTTCCTGACCTGCACACAGATTTCTCTAGAGGCAGGTCAAGTGGTTTGGTATTCTCATCTTTTTTGTGAATTGTCGACAATTTGTTGTGATCCACAGTCAAAGGCTTGGCATAGTCAATAAAGCAGAAATAGATGTTTTTCTGGAACTCTCTTGCTGTTTTGATGATCCAGCAGATGTTGGCAATTTGATCTCTGGTTCCTCTACCTTTTCTAAATCCAGCTTAAACAACTGGAAGTTCACGGTATTGTTGAAGCCTGGCTTGGAGAATTCTGAGCATTACTTTAGTAGCGTGTGAGATGAGTGCAATTGTACAGTAGTTTGAGCAGTCTTTGGCATTGCCTTTCTTTGGGGTTGGAATGAAAACTGACATTTTCTAGTCCTGTGGCCTCTGCTGAGTTTTCCAAATTTTTGACATATTGAGTGCAGCATTTTCACAGCATCATCTTTGATTTAAAGTAGCTCAACTGGAATTCCATCACTTCCACTAGCTTTGTTTGTAGTGATGCTTCCTAAGGCCCACTTGACTTCACATTCCAGGATGTCTGGGCTCTAGGTAAGTGATCACACCATCGTGATGTTTATACTTTTAGGTAATTTAGAGAATCTATAATGGATCTTCCCTGGTAGTCCAGTAGTTAGGAATCTGCCCACCACAACTGGAGAAAGCCTGTGCATAGCAACAAAGACCCAGTACATTCAAAAATAAATAAGTTTAAAATCTATAATTTACATTTTGTACACAGATCCTGGTACATATAAGAACTCACTTGTCTAGGGCTGTACTGTCAAATATTGTAGCCACTAGCCACATGTAACTGCTGAGAATGTCAAGTGTGCTTGGTCTAAATTGCATTGTGCCATAAGTGTAAAATATATACCACATTTTAAAGACAACAGGAAAATAAGTAAAATATTTCACTCATGTTTATGCTGATTATATGTTCATATGACATTTTGGATTTTGTGGCTAAACAAAATGTACAAAATCCCTTACAAGGATGAAAAGACTTGCTTCATCCAAGAATACTTTCCCTTTCTGGGCCAGTACGCACTCAATGAAACCAATCCAACATCAGGGTATGAAGTAGTGTCTCCATGCCCCAACTCAGGACCACTATAAAGGTCTACCCAATACAATGCTTATAAATACTTTTAACATTTATTTCTTACCCTAAAAGTGAACTTGAGTAGAGTTTTTCTCTTCATTTTGTCATTTTGTCAAACTGTAAACATGTTCTTTAAAAAATGTCATAAGCATGATTATGTAAAACTTGTTTCTGAATATATATATTTTAATATTTATTTTTTAAAAATTATGAAACTGTGATAGCACGTTTACAGGAGACTTGGAAAAAAGAACAAAGTTACACATAGTCACACTATATATTACAATTATTTTTAAATAGATGAAATAATAATTTTAGCTGGAGTTTCAATATCAAACTCAAAAATTAATAGAATAGAAAGAAAAGTAAAAGGATATAGCAGACCTGAGCAGCACTATGAACCAATTCCATGTAATTAAGATTTATACAATTTTCACACAACAGCAGGATACAAATTCTACTCAAGCTCCCAGACTATAAACCAGGATGTTTTCTAATACATTTTTGAGAAAAGTTTCTAAAAGGTGGAAGATATGTTTTTCCCCGGAAATTGAGTAAACAAGGTGTTTGTGCTCTTAACACAGGATCTATGCTGATACTTCCCTGGTGGCTCAGATGGTAAAGCGTCTGCCTACAACGTGGGAGACCAGGGTTCGATCCCTGGGTTGGGAAGATCTCCTGGAGAAGGAAATGGCAACCCACTCCAGTATTCTTGCCTGGAAAATCCCACGGACGGAAGAACCTGGTAGGCTACAGTCCATGGGGTCGCAAAGAGTCGGACACGACTGAGTGACTTACCTTACCTTACCTTATGCTGATTATGCTAACTCCAGAGCTCCTCTAGTTAATGTTTTGGTACAAATGCCAGCTCTCCAGAGAGGTTTCCAGCATTGACCAGATTGTTCAGTTCAGTTCAGTCACTCAGTCGTGTCCGACTCTTTGCGACCCCATGAATCGAAGCATGCCAGGCCTCCCTGTCCATCACCAACTCCCGGAGTTCATTCAGACTCACGTCCATTGAGTCAGTGATAACATCCAGCCATCTCATCCTCTGTCGTCCCCTTCTCCTCCTGCCCCCAATCTCTCCCCTGCATCAGTCTTTTACAATGAGTCAACTCTTTGCATGAGGTGGCCAAAGTACTGGAGTTTCAGCTTTAGCATCATTCCTTCCAAAGAAATCCCGGGGCTGATCTCCTTCAGAATGGACCGGTTGGATCTCCTTGCAGTCCAAGGGACTCTCAAGAGTCTTCTCCAACACCACAGTTCAAAAGCATCAATTCTTTGGTGCTCAGCTTTCTTCATAGTCCAACTCTCACATCCATACATGACTACTGGGAAAACCATAGCCTTGACTAGATGGACCTTAGTCGGCAAAGTAATATCTCTGCTTTTGAATATGCTATCTAGTTTGGTCATAACTTTTCTTCCAAGGAGTGTCTTTTAATTTCATGGCTGCAGTCACCATCTGCAGTGATTTTGGAGCCCAGAAAAATAAAGTCTGCCACTGTTTCCACTGTTTCCCCATCTATTTCCCATGAAGTGATGGGACCAGATGCCATGATCTTGGTTTGCTGAATGTTGAGCTTTAAGCCAACTTTTTCACTCTCCTCTTTCACTTTCATCAAGAGATTTTTTAGTTCCCCTTCACTTTTTAGGTGGCCAAGTTTCTCATACAGATTGAAGGAAGAAAATTCCATTAGCAAGAGGCCATAGACATATTGGCGAGGAGTCTGCAGTGGCTGAGATAAGAGACAGATTGTGTCTTCAGATAAGATTATGTCTCCCTGGGCTCCCCTGGTCACTCAGTGGTGAAGAATTCGCCTGCCAATGCGGGAGAAACAGGTTCAATCCCTAATCCAGAAAGATTCCACACACTGCCAAGAAACTAAGCCCGTGGGCCACAACCATTGAGCCTATGCACTGGAGCCTGGGAGCCACAGCTAATGAAACCTACACACCCAAGAGCCTGTCCTCCAAACAAGAGAAACAAACCACTGTAATGAAAAGCCTGCTCACCGTGACACCAGAGTAGCCCCCACTTCTCACAACTAGAGAAAAGCCTGCCTACAGCAATGAAGACCCAGCACAGCCAAAAGTTAAATAAACAAAATTATTTTAAAAAATTATGTGTCCCTTTCAATTCATACCCTTCTCTATTTGCTTGCTCTATTTGAAGGAAAAAATGATTATCAATTTGCATTAAACAAGTGTGGTGCTTTCAGTAACTTGTTTTGCCTACCTCTTGACATCATGAACCAGAGGGTCTTAAGTTTAACCTTAATACTCAACTCCAAACTTTCAAAAAGTAGCAAATTATAACATATATTCATGTATCTTTACATTAAATATATATCTATGTATAGAGTTATATGTGTATGTATTTCTTTTTCTGAAACTTTCATGGGTAAATTATTATCATGGCCCTTTACCACCTAAACACTTCAGTGGTCATTTCCTATAAATAGAATATTTTCTCACCCAACAACAGCACATAAATTTACAGTTCATAAGTTTATAATTCTTTAATCTAACGAACATATTCCAAATTTGTCAGTTAACTTCAGTTCAGTGGCTCAGTCGTGTCTGAGTCTTTGCAACTCCATGAACTACAGCACACCAGGCCTCCCTGTCTGTCACCAATTGCCGGAGTCTACCCAAACCCATGTCCATTGAGTTGGTGATGCCATCCAGCCATCTCATCCTCTGTCATCCCCCTCTCCTCCAGCCCTCAATCTTTCCCAGCATCAGGGTCTTTTCAAATAAGTCAGTTCTTCGCATCAAGTGGCCAAAGTATTGGAGTTTGAGCTTTAACATTAGTCCTTCCAATGAACATCCAGGACTAATCTCCTTTAGGATGGACTGGTTGGATCTCCTTGCAGTCCAAGGGACTCTCAAGAGTCTTCTCCAACACCACATTTCAAAAGCATCAATTCTTCGGCGCTCAGCTTTCTTCATAGTCCAACTCTCACATCCATACACAACTACTGGAAAAACCATAGCCTTGACAGACAGACCTTTGTTGACAAAGTAATATCTCTGCTTTCTAACATGCTGTCTAGGTTGGTCATAACCTTCCTTCCAAGGAGTAAGCGTCTTTTAATTTCATGGCTGCAATCAGTATCTGCAGTGATTTTGGAGCCCAGTAAAATAGACAGCCACTGTTTCCACATATATTTTCCATGAAGTGATGGGACTGGATGCCATGAGCTTAGTTTTCTAAATGTTGAGTTTTAAGCCAACTTTTTCATTCTCCTCTTTCATTTTCAGTTTCACTCTTTAGTAGTTCTTCACTTTCTTCCTTAAGGGTGGTATCATCTGCATATCTGAGGTTATTAATATTTCTCTCAGCAATCTTGATTCCAGCTTGCACTTCCTCCAGCCCAGCGTTTCTCATGATGTACTCTGCATATAAGTCAGTTAACTTAGTGATGTTCTTTACAGCTTTTTATCTCTTCAAGACAAGATCTAGCCCAGGGTCAGATATTCCATTCAATTGTCATGTAATCAACCTCCTTTAATTTGGAATTTTCCACTGACATCTTTTATGACATTAATGATCTTTTAATTTCACATTATTCATTTATTTTTGGCCACACTGGGTCTTGCAGTGAGTGGGGACCACTCTCTGGGTGGGGTGCATGGGCTTCTCATTGCGGTGGCTTCTCTTGTTGAAGAGCATGGGCTGTAGAATGTGGGCTCAGTAGTTGTGACACTTGGGCTTAGTTTAGTTGCTGGCACTCAGCCTTCTTTATGACCAACTCTCACATCTGTACATGACAACTGGAAAAACCATAGCTTTGACTATACGGATCTTTGTTGGCAAAGTGATGTCTCTTTTATTATGATGTCTAGGTTTATCATAAGTCTTCTTCCAAGGATTGTCTCCATGCTTTTATGCAAATCGAAATTGTTATTAATGGTTACCAGGTGGCACTGGTGGTAAAGAACCCACCTGCCAGTGCAGGAGACATGACATAGATTTAATCTTGGGCCAGGAAGATCCCCTGGAGGAGGGCATGGCAACCCACTCCAGTATTCTTGCCTGGAGAATCTCATGGACAGAGGAGCCTGCCAGGCTACCATCCATAGGGTCGCAAAGAGTTGGATACAACTGAAGTGACTTAGCACCCCACCCACCACCCTCTTGCTCTACAATCACAGGCTTATGGTGATAGCAGGATCCCTACAGGAAATCTTTGTCTTCTTACAGGTAATTTGAAGTTACAGTATTTTCTTAATAATGAAGGCATGAACCCTGTACAGTTTTGTTTTACTTGATTTTATGGTTATTTTGGGAAATGGATAGATTTGTCATCAGGTAAGTATCATTGTTTTCCAGCCCTAGGAGTCTCAATATACTTTTCTTACCAGACATACATTTTAGCACCCAATCACAATTACATTGATCAGAAAAAAAGGTTTGATTGCTCAGGGTCACACAGCAACTAAGGGACAAAGTCTACACTTCCTAGACTTCAGCTTAGTGCTTTTTAAAAAGACATGCTTAGAAACCTTAATTCTACTTCATTGTTGTTTGCTCTGTTACTTACTCATTTCTTATTCCAATTCCAGTGAAGCATTATGCGTTTGGATTTTCTTCTCAAATACAGCTTTTAGCACTAAACTGAAAATTCCATCTTCAGGGTGTTAAAATAAAAAGAATGCTTATGTTAGGGGAAATTGGTAATCAAAAAAATGTACAAATGGAAAGAAAATCGAGGATTTAAAATTTTCTACTTTAAAGCAAATTCTAGTTACTCAAGAAAGGGATAGAGCTTTCAATTTCAGTGTGAGAAGTACAGAGACAGGAGATATAAGGATTAAACATTTAACAGATTTTAATCTATGGTTAGTAATAAAGTTACCTCTGTAAAACCAGAACTTCTATGATACCAATTTCAAAATGCTAGGGAGGACACTTGACAGTTAATATTAGACATGATCTCAAACTGCCAGAGAAGTCCAAAACTAAATGTTCATTAGATACACTAATGCCAAGTGTCCAGGTCTGCCATTTAATAGCTGAGTCTTTTTCTTTTGTAAAATCGAGTAGCACTTACCATATAGGGTTGAGGACTGAAAATATTGTACACAATGCAAGTAACACAGAACACATGACAAGAACTCACTAAACACAGCTGTTTAGCAAAGTCTGTATTTCTGAACCTTCACAAAACCATTAATTACAGGCTAAAAAAAAACAAAGAATATTTCGTACTTAGACTTCTAGTTATCCTTGTCCTACTGACAGCAAATGGCCAGTCCTAGGAAAGTTATGGTCTGAGTCATCCCCTAATCTGCCCAGCATACCTCACTTTATGTCTTTTTCCCTACCGCTACCCTTTCTTCAAGTCTGAGCAAAACCCTTCAGCCTTCTAGAAGATATAAAGCTAGAGTTAAACTTGCTCTCTATATTTTACTTCTTGATATTTAAAATGGATTCTAATTAGAAAAGAGCTTTGTGTCCCTTTTAAAGGAATTTCTGAGATCACATGATTGAGAAGCAGTTGACTTGCAAAGTAGCAGCTACTGGCATGGGGCTTTTGTAGTTTGGGAAAAATACATTCTAAAGTTACCAATTTTGTCACAATATTTATTTTGAAACTCCAAATAATACTAAAAAGGGGTGTGAATTTTAAAATAAATAAATATATATATTAGATGAGAGTGTAAGTAAAAAAATAGAGAAGCATTGCCCTAGACTTCTGTGGAACATAAAACTTTCACTATTTTGCTGTGCCTCACTATCAAAATACAGATGGCACAGCTCTGATATAACTTTAATGACTTGATTATGAATTGTTTTCAAAAGTAATTTATTTGGATTTTCCATATCCTTTAATGAATTGCAAATATATTAACAGAAAAGACTCCCCCACCAAGACTGTACAATTTCTGAAATAAGTCAGGAAAAGCAAAAAGGAGACACAAAATTACATTGTTTCAATGCATATATAACACACACATCACACCCACACTTGCATTTTCCCAGGTTTTCACAAAGAAAACAGGTCACCATATTTCTCTTGAAGACCCATACTATACTCTGGCTAAACAGAGACTTGCAAACTTTTTTCTTCAAAAGAGCATTTTTAATAGACTAAATACTGGTTATCACTGAGTTTTTGTTTAAGGTACAACAGCAGCATGGTTCAAATATTACTTGCAGTTCTTGGAAAAAAATAAAAATTTTAAAGTAATGAAATACAGAAAAAGTAGGACCACCTTTCATTATTTTGAGTACCATTGTTCTCTTGAAAAAATATTTCCAACCTTCTAAAATCCCAGAGTTAAGAACCATTTCCAAGGGGGAAAAATATCCATTGCCACAACATAATTTCTGAGCAAGAGTGTGTGTGTGTGTGTATACACACGTGTGAAAGGCTTAAAGAGAAAAAAATGATGTTGAAGTACTTAGTATTTCTGATTTCCTTCAAAATACTTCTGAAATTTGAAGCAAACATTTCGCTTGATTAAAATGCATATCTTCTTCTGGTTATTTGATCCCCATACTATGCAAAAAAGAAAGAAGAGAAAGCCAGAAACAGTAAATAGGTAGGAAATGCTTCCAACAGCTAAATGACTTTGAAAGTAGAGGTGTGAGGAAAATGCAGTCAGATCAATCCTGGGCTGATTATCGATCAACCAACCATCGCCATGCTGTGCCTTCCACAACTATACTTTTACTCTTGGTCTCAAAATTAATACCAGAAAGACTTACTTCTGGCACAGGACATAAATTCCTACTACAAAACATAACTAGTTATACATCAGCAAATTGTTTTCTGAGCATAGCTTTCTCCAAGCTTTGTAACAAAGAGTTCAGATCAAAGCTTTCTATGAAAACTCTATATTTGATACTGTTATACAGCTGGCTTATGATTTGCCAATTAAAAAATAAAAGAATATAAAATTAAATATTACAGAAATAATGGATAATAAAATGGAATATTTGTTAGAATTCAAGTGCTAGCCTTGGGGAATCTTTAATGATAATCATTTATTCCCAATCTTTCCTTTTCTTAAAAATTATTTTTTAGGCAGCACATAAACAGATTAGGTAGGAAATTTCTGTTAAATACCTCTCTGGCATCCCAATACCCAATCTAACACTCTGACTTGAATTAGTTTATAATGCACTTTAATCCATATTCAAATAAGCAGGTTAATAGTAAATGACAGAAAATTACTGAGACTACGGGCTAAAATTTTTTCACATCTTCTGTAATCCACCTTATTTTCACAGCTTGACTAACAAAATACATGTAACCGGTAGATAAGTTTGTCCTTCATCAAATAATCCATAACAATAACTGTAGGCCTGTCATTTGTAAGAAACTATAAATTTGTTATATTCTGACATTGGCACTTAATAAAATGTTAACAACTAAAGTTTCTCTAAAAATTTCAAACATTACAATAAAGGAGATACACAATTTAAAACTTAAATCGGTTACTGTGAAATTCCAATAATTCCCATTTTATTATGCATAATTAGATCTTTAAAATTGTGGTCATTCCCCAAAGACATCAATCTATATTATGATAAATTCAAGAGAACTTGTCTCCTTCATAAGAGTAGGTGTTTTTTTGTTTTTATTTTTTCAGCTAAACATTTATAATATTCTAAACCCAATCACTCTCAGTACATGTTTTGGTGACTCACACTACTGGAAATAATCTGAAGCAGAGAGCAGAAAAGAATGGAAATGACCTCACCAAAGGTAACCACACTTTCTTGCACCTTGCTTAAACACTTAAGGAAAGTCAAAGGGATACTGTCTTGAACAAATATAAATTCAAGATTATGGTAGGATTCTGATTGTATTAAGGCTTTTACTATCATGATCTCTTAAAGTCTTTCCATTTAGTGTTCTCATTTTGATTCTTCTGGTGAACTTAAATGGTTATTAAGAGCCTTGTTTTGGCTCCTCAGTGGGCAACCCCTCTATCATCTCTGAATGTTAAAGGTGATCCCACAGAGCTCAAAGAGAAGAGGAAAAATGTTAAGGACCAATTTTAAAGTTTGTAATACCAAGATAACAATGATCAACACTTTGAGGCAAGATGAATAAATTAAAATTCTTGGTTAGACATTAAAGTATTCTTGCCAAGAATAAGTGTACACTGTTATGGAGGGATATTGATTCCTACATATGAGTCTCTATATGCTCATTACATTTGTTTATGGGAGACACTGAAGTTTAAGGTAATTTACATTCCTTGGCAATCAGGTTACTCTGTTATAGGCAATGTCTTTTATTGTTCCATCTGGCACTTGCTAACACCATTCTTGAAGAACCTAGAAATGAAGGTCAGTCACTTTGTTTATCAAGAACAGAACCAAATAAAAACAAATTTTTGGAAAAACGACCAAGAGATTCTGGTTCATCACTATTTTCCATATCTAACGGTTCCTTCAGGATAAAACATAACTCTTCCTTCCATGATAGCTTTCCAACAAAGGGAGATTAAAGAAAAAAAAAAAGAAAGAAAAAGAAAGTTTCCCACCCTATCCCCTCTAAACTGTCATTCATACTGGTGAAAGAGCCAGTCTTGTTAGCAGCTTAATATTGCACTGCCTTTCATTCTGTATACAGTCAGGGTCCAGGGAAAGTGGCACACTCAGGATATAAGTGATGGATGATGACAATGCTGGCTCAAGAGTGAAGACTCAGTATATGGAAGGACAAGAAACATGTCAGCATGAGTCACACATCCAGTTGCAAAGTCTGATTTCCAGAAGTTAAAATTCATCACTTTCAGCTGCATGAAGTTGTGTGTCATCAGCATCCGTCATGCTGCTCTCCTGGGATTCGTCTGTTCCCACTTCAAAAATAAAAAGGTCTACAGTAAGGTATCTGAAAAATATTTTTTTAGTTCATGAAGATAAGTAAAGAAAACTATTATATTCAGAGAGATAAGACCTTAAACAAAAGCCCTTAAAAACCCTGATATCCTTCAATAAAATGCAATTCAAGTTCCTTATTTTACAGCATGTCTAAGATTTTACTGCATTTAACCATTAAGAGTTTTAACTACTAACACTGTCTCTCCCTAATGAATTCTTATTCCCTAACCTAAGAATTGGCCTTCCCAGGTGGTGCTCGTGGTAAAGAACCAGCCTGCCAATGCAGGAGACTTAAGAGATATGGCTTTGTTCTCTGGTTCAGGAAGATCCCCTGGAAGAGGGCATGGCAATCCACTCCAGTATTCTTACCTGGAGGATCCCACGGACAGGGGAGCCTGGTGGGCTACATACAGTCTATAGTGTTGCAAAGAGTTGGAAACAACTGAAGCAACTTAGAATGCACTCAACCTAAGAATTAGAACTATTCTCTAAGACATTAAAAAGACTGACATTCCACCCAACTGGAATAGTTGGTGGGATTCACTTCACTTTGGGGATAGTCCCTATTAGTTCTCAAAAATATAAAATATATTTCTGGAACAAAGCCATCTTAGTTTATCTTATCAGAGGTCTCTCAATTCATATTTATCTGCCTTTTAATTAATTGATGTATAGCTGACTTATAATATTATATTAGTTTCAGATGTACAATATTTAGATTTTAGATATGTGAGAGTTACACAGAATTTGAACAGCCACTACTACAGATCTGTCAATACTTTAATATGTTCACAAATTTATTATTCATTCACTTAGCACTAGTTTTCAACACAGTCACATCTATCATCTTTTCTCTCCCTACCACGTTCCTAGGAAACAGGTAAGCCAGGCATTAGTTACACAGGTTGAAGCTCAGGTAAAAATTAGCAATAGATTTGTCAAAATCACACAGCAAACTAGATCCAGAACTGAAACTAGTTACCTGGCTCCATATGCACACTGTTGCTTTATTACCCTGTTCAATTTCCCTAAAATTTCATTTGGTATAAAAAACCTATTGTGTTTAGAAATAAAATTCTTATGCAAAAGGCAGCTTTCTGAATATTCAAAAAATTTTCCACTTTATTCTGTGCCATAAAGAAGTATCTGTTTCCTCTGATACAGTGTTTCACTAGCTTTCTGGTTTGAATAATCACAACCTAAGTCATATGGATGATACTCACTGATCTGTTCTTCTTGGGTTATTGGCTCCTCATCATCTGGAAGGTAGCGTTTATCAATTGCCTCTTTAATCTGGTTATTGGCTCCTTTAGGATCTAAATCCATAGCCCAAGAGAAATTCATCAGGGCGAGGTGCGTTTGACCTAACTTCTTGTAAACCTAAAAATAAACAGCAGCACTACATTTTTCATTAAGTTGTAAGCTTCATCTATAAAATCCTAAACATTTTAAATTTAAATTAGGTTCCTGATTGATGTGTCATAAGTTCATTCTGAAGAGTAGGACATTTTCATCCTATAGAAGAATTCATACCAACTTTTGAGTTCCTTTTAATATATTCAGGTATTATTTTCAGAATTCCTTGCCTGTATCTCTCAGGTAGTGAGCTTCCAACACATCTCACTCTGTTTGGAACAATGACAGTGGACTATAAATTGCTTAATTAGTACTCATTCACACTGATTTTAAATTGAGTTATAGCAACTGTCCCCCATGGCTCAGTGGTAAAGAATCCACCTGCAATGTATAAGTCACAGGAGACATGGGTTTGATCCCTGGGTCGGGAAGATTCCCCTGGAGGAGGAAATGGGAACCCACTCCAGCATTCTTGTCTGAAAAATCCCATGGACAGAGAAGCCCAGCTAGCTACAGTCCAAAGGTCACAAAGAGTTGGACACAACTGAGTTTGTGGTAACCATATATTATACAAAGCAACTCTCATCACTGTCCACCATCCTCAGTTACTTTAACCAGTTGGCTTCTGGGGACCCAGTGTGTAAAGTCCTGACTAGTCTTGCCTCAAAATTCTACAAGCCATTTTTTTGAACTAAGTCAATACCGTGGTATTATTTTTCTTCTTTTGAGAGATGTTTGAGTATTTTATTGATAACTGGAAGCTAAGGGCTCTCCTCACTCAGACATTATCAGTCACTGGGCTGCAAGTGCTGATACACTTCCAAAACTTCAGAAAGATTACAGGGTGTATGCTTTTGCTTCTTCATTAGGATATCTATCACCTTCTTAAATGTTAATAAAAACTAAATCCATGATTTATTTCCAGAGTATATAGTATCAGAGATCTAGCTGAATTTGCTCAATAGATGGTGCACAGTAAACGTATTTATTTTTTGAAAGTTAGCATCTGTTATGATAGAGTTTAGAACCAGGGCCCCAATCTTTACCTTTCCTATTAAGAAGTAAACGAGGGATTCTTTGGGAACAATTTGTTTCAATTCTTCAAGTTCTTGTAAAGCAGACTGAAAAAAGCAAAGAAAAACACAGTAGCAAAATTTTTACAGTTTTGACTAAGCAAGTGATTTAATTTCCCAAATCATCTTAACTAAAGCTTATTAGATCTTAATCAAAGTACTACCTTGCTTCATTAATCCTTGTGAAAATGCAAGAAAAATACTTATTACAACAAGAACTAAGAAATGTCAGGAATTCACTCAAATGCACTGAAAGCATACACGATTCTTTGTGAAATATGGAGGTGATAACCCTAGCTTTTGTCACAATTTTATTTAAAACAGCTAAATTCAATCACATTGTGTATAAAGATGTTTTAAAAACTAAGTTGCAGAATACTTATGAAGTTCTGTTAATATACCTTCTCCCTGACACAAGAACTAGCTTTGAATACCAACCTGCCATTTTAACTAATGATGAAGAACCTAGAATTGAGTTAATGATTATCTAGTAATCCTCTGACTACTGCTGAGTTAAGTCTGTCTAGTAATCTCTGACTACTGCTGAGTTAAGTCTGCCTAGTAATCTTCTGACTACTGCTAAAGGGGTTCAGGAGATAGAGAAGACAGATAGGAAAATTGTATATGTATTTAAAAGAAAGATCTGATGATTAAAAATAAAAAACAGCTCCCCAAATGAGATATTGTCAATTTTTCACTAAGTAGATAAAAATTAAAAGTTTGGTATTACATAAAGTTACCACGAGGGAGCAAAGACAGATATTCTTATCACTGAGGGCAGAACTGCAAATTGATGCAAACTCTGTGTAAGGACAACTTAACATGATCTTTTAAGTTAAAAATTACATGTAAACACTGATTCAGCAATCCATTTGTTAGGAATTTGGCCTAGTTATGTCAACTAACATAATATTTTTCTAATCAGAATAGCAAAAATCAGTGAGAAAAATGACATTGCTTAAAGTTTTTGCAAGTCTCTGGTTAAGAGAAGACAGCTGGACTCATCTGCTTTTGCATTCAATCTGTTATGATGTCACGTCAAGTAGCTTTTAGAATGCCTCACTGTACACTGGCGAAAAAATGAAAGTGAAAAAGGCAAATAACATCTAAATATTATTATGAAAATAGTTCTCACCTGTGGACTTTCTGGAAAGATTTTTGGTAACCCCTCAGAAGTGCCCAGACTATACTTTAGTTAGAATCACTGCTCTGAATGTATTTTAATCAAGATGTTGTACCCCAAAACATCTATACTGCTACACCATAACAGTTTAGAACTAATATGTTTTCTATGACTGCAGGTTAAACAATTGTTATCAAAATTTCATGCATTTATCATGCTGTCCCCCCGTCCCCCACATAATCTACTTGGAAACTCTGAGAAACAGTTTCTAACACAGACACAGTATAGTATCCAACATAGCAGGAGAGCTCTCTTTTTTGCCCTAGAAGGCTTAAACAACTACACACCGATACGATACATTAGACAGGGTGGTGTCTAGTAATGATTTTTGCCACAGAGATTGACGTGGCCCTCTAACAGTTTGATTTTCATTTCGGAGGCAAGACATTGCACAAGCAGTCAGTACCTTTTTTTATGCCCCCTATCTAACCTACACCTAATCATGCATCAAAGTAAACCTGATAATCTGGCTGAGCCCCAAGCTGGTACTCAAAAATGTCTATAACAATTCTGGCCTGGACAATGGGTCAGATTAGAACATGGATTTCTTGAGGCAAGTATAGCCTTGATTTACATGGCATTCCTGGTAGATGAGGTGGCTTATGTCCTTAAGACTGATAAATAAAATCCTTCAACTGAAGAACCTGACCACATATCAGATTCAATAAAATTTTACTTTATTTTAAATTTTTGTACAATGAAGCAAAAACCGGAAAACAAATACTGAATTAAAATTATAGTAAACTTCAAAGAGCGAGTTAAAAATTGTTAAATGTTTATTAGATTTAAAAGACACTGCATTGGAGAAGGAAATGGCAACCCACTCCAGTGTTCCTGCCTGGAGAATCCCAGGACGGGGGAGCCTGGTGGGATGTCGTCTATGGGGTCACACAGAGTTGGACACGACTGAAGTGACTTAGCAGCAGCAGGGAAGTACTAGATGGTAAGCTATTCAAAGGCAGGAAATATGGTTGCTTCATTTGCCACTATATTTTTAGTGTCTGATATATATTAATAATAGGCATTCAAATAAATACTTGTTGAATAATGCACATATATTCATTTATTCTGTTCATATATTTTGGTCCTAAAACAATGGTTTAGGTTTTACATTTAAGGTAACTGCCTTTCCCTATAGGAAATCTTTTTAAAGGATAAACTTTTATTCCTAAATATATACACATCCATCCTTCCTGTATTTCATGAAGAAATATAGGCAAAAAAGAAATAGCTTTTAAAAATGGGGAAATAAAACTATTTAAGACAAAAAATCAAGTATAAATAACATTTAGTTTATTTAAAAAGTGGCAAAGCTTAAACACTACTATGTTGAAGACTGTTAAGATACGCACATATATATATATCTTACCTTATATTTTTCATTTGCAAATAAAACTGAGGCTCTGTGAAATTTGCATAGAGGATTCTTAGGATCAATAACAATGGCTTTGTTTAGGGTATCCAAAGCCTTCTCAGATTTTTTCAGTGCATGCTGAACCTACAAGAAATAAAGATCCTATTAATGTTTCCTTTTGATATTTATAAGGAAAGGTAAAAACCAAATAGTGTGACTCAAAAACAACACAGCTCCCAATTCACCATTACTCTCCATAATGATAATCAGATTCTATCTTTAGAGTAGATATTTGGTTACTTTTAAGCCTAAAAGACAAGAAAAACCTTAGTCTTTCTTCCCAAGAAAATCTGTACTATTTTGTTAGATAATGCATTTTAACAGACTTATTATGGTCCTCTAAATATTAGACTTCTCAAAATTTTTCAAGAACCCCTAGGAACTCTGGCTCTGAAACTTAACAACCTTGTTTCAGTCAGAACAATTACACTTTTACCTATTTTAGGAATTTGTTTTAAAAATAATTCTTCTGCTTTACATATCTGAAAACCATTGATCTGCAATTCTGGGTAGTAAGCAATTTATTTCAAATAACTTAAAACAAAACAAAACAAAAGCAAACCCAACCAAGTCTCATTATTTATTCATGTGTACTCATATTGCTATGCTCATTCTTAGATGAATTATATATTAAAAATAAATTTGAATAGGCTCAGAGACATAGAAAACAAACTGACGGTTACAAAACAGGAAAGAGGGTTGAAGGAGGGATAAATTAGGAATTTAGGATTAATAGACACTGACGACTATATACAAAATACATGAACAACAAGGACCTACTATATATAGCATAAGGAACTATATTCAATATCTCATAATAACCTATAGTGTGAAAGAAATTTAAAAATGAATATATATGTATATATAACTGAATCACCTTGCTGAAACTCTGAAACTAACACAACACTGTAAATCAACTATTCTCAAAACAAAAACAAAAACAAAAACAAACAGGGAAACTATAGCAGAGAAGTAACCTTTCCAGGTCTTAGAACCCACAGATTATACAATGCTGGACTATGGCCTTTAAGAAAGCCTGCTTTAAAAATGTTCAGCTTCACTAAAGGGTAGTAAGAGATACTCGTTTGGTTTAAGTAAAGTGACAGAAAAAAACTCTGATGTATTTTCCCTATATTTTTTTGTACAGTATCTAACTGTAAAAGTTACCATGTCAATTCTTAAGAAAATCATTATAAAGAGCTAGAATTCTGCCCCCAAAATGAATAGTGAAATTCCAAATTTATATAATTTTCCTTATATTGTATGCTTGTTCCCACAAAGGTCAAACTTGCAAAGAGAAAGAAAAGGGGGAGGGAAAGAGGGAGAGGGAAGAATGGTGAAAGGACAAGAACAAGAATTTAAAAAAAATGTTCCAAGCTTTCAGAGAAATTAGTAAATAAGATTTTAAAAACAAACATACCTGTTCTCTTATCCTATCGAAGTACAACTTATTATCACATACAGTAAGAAAAATATAAAATTGACCATTCTCACCACTTTATAAGAATTTTAATTAGTTCTGACATATCTATACCACTCAGAGGCTAAAATACAGGGAATCATTTGCCTTAAATTATTAATTATTTAATTTAGGAGCTAAATACTAACATGGAAAACTGCCTTCAAAAATATCAAGTATCTCATATTAGTGTTATAATAACCCTATGAGGTAGGCAAGATGGTATTATTTGTCATTCACAAAATAGAAGCTCAGAGAAATTAAGTAACTTGCCCAAGGAATGAGGGTACTCCAGTGATTTCTCTTTATGCCAAGCAAAAAGACGATATTTTTGGCTGTAAAAGAATCCAGGATATTGTTTCAAGAATAACAATAAAACCCTTAATTTTCATTACAGCAATTAAGCCAATAACAAACATTCCAAAAGGGATTAACTGAACAATACTTAGAAAGCTACTTACTACTCCAATGTGGCAAAGCAAAACTGAACTTTGAGGGTTGATGTCAAGTGCTTTCTGGAAATGCATTTCTGCAAGGCTGAATTTTTCTTGCTTGTAATAAATCATTCCTAAACCATACCTGAGAGTTTAAAATAAAATACAATTTTAAGGATGTGAAATGCTAATTTAGTTTAGCTAATAAAAGGATATGTATGGAATGTGGCATTTTAATAAACCAGTAGAAAAATACTGATGGTCTTAGGGTAGGCAAAATCTAACATGACAAAAAACTGCCCAAGTGTTTTAGACAAGTCACTTTTTTTTTTTTTAGGATTTTTTTTTAATACTTTATTCTACATTACAATACTGTATTTGTTTTGCCATACATTGACATGAATCAGCCACAGGTGTCCACGATCTCCCAATGCCAAAGCCCCCTCCCAGACAAGTCACTTTTATAAGTAAAACAATCTAGTCAATCAAACAATCAATCAAATAAAACTATAACAACTAGAAAAAAAAGAAACCACATCCTTAGACCTACCACTACAATTTAGATTTAATAGCTAATTTTTACTGAGTGATTATCATGTGTCGATTATCATGTGTCTGCCGATAATTTTATTAAATTGTTTGATTTACCTTATTTAATCCTAGATGGAACCAAGGAGATAGGTACTATTATCAATCACATTTTAAAATAAAACCAGTCCATTCTAAAGAGGATCAGTCCTGGGTGTTCAAGGACTGAAGCTAAAGCTGAAACTCTAATACTTTGGCCACCTCATGTGAAGAGTTGACTCATTGGAAAAGACTCTGATGCTGGGAGGGATTAGGGGCAGGAGAAGAAGGGGACGACAGAGGATGAGATGGCTGGATGGCATCACCGACTCGATCGATAGACATGAGTTTGAGTGAACTCCAGGAGTTGGTGATAGACAGGGAGACCTGGTGTGCTGCGATTCATGGGGTCGCAAAGAGTCGGACACAACTGAGCGACTAAACTGAACTGAACTGAAGGGGCGGGTAAAGAATCAGCCTGCAATATAGGAGCTCCAAGAGACCTAGGATTGATCCCTGGGTTGGGAAGATCCTTTGGAGGAGGAAATGGCAATTCACTCAGTATTTTTGTCTGGAAAACTCATGGACAGAGGAGTCTGGTGGGCTACATACAGTGCACAGGGTAATGAAAAGTCAGACATGACTCAGTGACTACACACACAAGTATTCTATTCAGATCCTCCCTCGATGATTCTAGACCCTAAATTCCTAACAATGCTACTCCCATATTATTTGTCCAAATGCATATATATTTTATACTATGATTAAATTATGCATAGTTCATGGTCTGCTTACACTCTCCCCACTCAGTGTATCAAAAATATGCTCCTATAGCTTTCAAAACTTATAGACCTCAAAATTATAATTTTTAAAGGCTTCACATAGACATCAAAATTACACATTTTAAAGACTATGCAACAGTGTATCAAGTTGATATACAGGTGTGTTTTCTGAATTTTCAAAACATCAAATACATTGTGACTGTTTTACATTAAGGATCCCTCTTGGTGAAACTAGATAATAATGAAGGTGAATAATAAACAAATGATTAAGAAAAAGCACAACAGTATACTGTTTATTATTATAATTATGTCAGAGGTCAAAAAAGGTATGAAAAGTTCTGCGCAAATAATGGTGAAAATGGAGATAACTAAAGAAAGACTACTCACCTTGGAGTTGGAAAAATAAATTTGCTTAGTTTAGTTAAATACTTAGTTACCTGAATAACTCAATATTGAAAGTCTTCCCAGTAAAAGCTTGCTAGTGTGAATATACCTCCTCTTCTCTAATTGTAACAATTATTTTTATAACAATTTTGATACGGTAAATTTTGTTAAGAATGCAATTACTAAAATATGGCAGAACAGATAACTACACATTTAAGAAACAACTCAAGTCCTATTAAGAACTAAGCTCTGAAAATATCACAGAGAACGTTATGGGAATGTTGGCAAGCCTGACTGTTTAACTGGTCAGCAGAAGCTAGTACTCATCAGGCCATCTTTCAGGCAATGTAACTACTTAGAAATGAGATAAGATTCATTTAAAAACACATATACAAATCAAAGAATATATTTTCGTAATCTAGTGCTTCAGATTTAGAAACTGCTATGATTAACCCAATCATTAATAGATTAACCTTCCTATCCATCTACTTAAGCACAAGTATAAAAAATAAAACAGATATTACTTAAACTAGAACATTCTTGATAAACTTAATAAACTAGAACTAATACTTAATAAATCTGCCAAAGAGCAACAACTAATGGATAGTTTTCTATATTTATTTTCTATTATCCAAAAGGTAGCAGAAATTACCTATTAGATAATAGAAAAGAAGAACTACACTGTTATTATAATTATGATAAAGAAAATTATACTGTTCTCTACAGTCCCAACCATTCTCTATTTTCATCACCATTTTAGTGTTCTAACAAAAAATAACAAATCAAAGTAACAATACCAGATATTAATACTTGCAAAAGTTTAGTAGGAAAAAAACTAGAAACTGTTCAATATAAGCATCTGGAATTCTATTGGCATTAGTTAAGAGTTTTTAAAAAAAAGTTTGTTAAAGGTATAAATTTCACATAAAAAACCACTTAGGTTAGAAGCTACCAACCAGTATGTACCATTCTTCAAATTCATGACAACAAAGAAATAATCTCACAAGAAAAATTACTGGGTACCAGCCCCATTAATAAAACACTGTCTTTGCACTTTGTTAGCACTTACCATGCATTATAATGTCTAGGATTGACTCTGATAGCATTTCGAAAACAAGCTAATGCTTTGTCTAATTCTTCAGTTAACACAAACTCGTGTCCTAATAGAGTATAGGCATAAGCATAATTTGGATCAACCTGGATAGCTCTCTGGAAGAATTTAATTGCAATATCATGTTCCCGCTGCAAACTGAAACAGTTCCCTGCAGCACACCAGGCCTTAAAAAAAAAGGAAACAAAAACCAAATACATAATTAAAATTTTGATTTATTTTTTTCTAACAAAAGCAATCTATGACTAAAATCAAGACTCAGATTTTATGTAGAACAGAAAGACAGCAATTGAAGAGCTTCAATAGATATAGTCAATCCTCATTATTCAAGGATTCCATATTTGCAAATCTGTCTACTTTCTAAAATTAACTTGTAAAGCCAAAATCAATACTTGCAGTGCTTTAGTGATCATTGGTGGACCCATGTGTGATATGTGTGTGTATATTTCTCCTAGGAGTAATGGTTCAGTATTTGTCAATTAAGCGTTCATGGAAACTACAGACCTAACTACCAGGAATAATGAGAACTGACTCTTAAATTCTAAGCTTAAATATGTTACAAAAGGACCACTAAATATTCTTGGGATGCAAGGAAATAAAACCTTTATAGGACTGAAACATGTACATAAACTGCCTACGCCTGAAAATGACAGTTAATTATTATTTTAATTTAAAATGAGCACTTTAAAATCTCTATTTCTGTTTAATGAATTCTATTCTTGGTGACAACAGCAAGTATAACCAAATCTTGATTAATCCTGAATGAAATATCTGCTTTAAGATTTTTCTATTTGTGAATCTCTACCATATATTCTAGGATTTCTCCTTCTCTGAGTCTCGGCCTATAGAGAAGAATGCAAAAATATGCATGGATGAAACTAATGATTTGGGTCATTCCCATTCGGTAAAGACAATCAAAAAACAGTTGCAGGGAATTCCCGGGTGATCCAGTGGTTAGGACTCCTCACTGTTACTGTTGAGGGCCTGGGTTCAATCCCTGGTTGGGGAACTAAAATCCCACAAGCCATGCCAATGCAGCAAAAAAAAAAAAAAAAAAAGAAAAGAAAAGAAAAATAAACATGAACGAAGTGCTTCAGTTAATTTACCTCTGGTGAATTTTTATCCATATCTGTTAAGTCTTTTGAAAGAACTGAAAGAGCAACATCCTTTTGAAGATGCCAAAGTGTTGTAGAGTAGATCTCCATGCCTTCGACTCTGTAATTTTCAATTCTCCTAACCTCTGAGAATATTCTTTCAGCCTGAAATACAAAAATTAGTAAAAGGAAAACAAGTTGATACAATTTACATATATACTGGGAGAGTGCAGGGCACTATTCTCACAGGACCTAAATGCTGCCTTATTTTACATGTGAATTTTATGTGAATTAGCACCAACACATGGGCAAATTGAGTAACCTTCTATGGTAGGTCAAATATTGATGCAATCATATTCACACTTAATCTAGTTTTTATACAGAAGTCATGGTAGGAACATAAATTCTGGGAAAAAAAAATTGTTCCCACCAAAAAGAAAGAAAGATCTAGACAAATTTAAGAGGTCAATTATTTTATTCTCCAAAAACATTATTCCAAGTTTTTATAGCAGCTTTATAGAATAACTCTCTGGAAAGGTGAGAGACGAGCAACCTCTGCAATGGAAAACCTATTTTTGTACATTTATTAGGAGGTTAAGTTGAACACTTTAGGGGAAAAACAGGCTTGGGTGGCTGTCAACCCTATGGCATACTGAGCACTGAATATTTCCATCAGTGTCATACCTGCTAGGAACTACAGTCCCTGCCTAATATAAATTCCTTTTTCTTCTGCAGCACTCTCTTGACTTTAGGGTCCCTTCTCAGCTAGCATGTCAAAGTTTTTCCTTGCCACACTCACAGCTTCCAGAACTGTGCTTCTTTCCCCTGAAGTTTGAGACTTTGGGCTATATGAAACCAGTTAGCTCCTCAGTTTATCAATTCATTAAAAATTCTGAAAGTCAAACTTAGTTTAGAATAAGGAATATTAGGTCTATTTTTAATGAAATGAAGATGACAAGGAAATAGCATTCATAAAACTAGAAAAATAGGAATGCTTAGATATGGCCATAAGAATAGGAATTGTTATGATATGGCCATACATTATCCAGAATTAGCTTAAATTTGTGACTCCCTGAAATTCCTTAAAAGTTATACAGAAAAGTTTTTCATTTTTTCAAATACACATTGGTTACAAGAAAACACACCTAACCACCTGTCAAGTATAGCTTTTAGAAATCTGGTTTAAAATTTTTCAAAATCTATTGTTTCCTCTGAAAAATGATTATGCCACAGACAGAAAGGAAAACTGGAACAAAACTAAAAATTAAGTAGAAACAAAGATTTCCTTTAAATATCTGGGTCTACATCTGCTCTATGATTAGGGGTAACAAAAAAATTCATGTTAAGAACCCATGAAACAATTTTGAAAAGGCTTGCCAAACCCCACTTTTACCTATGAACCAATTAAAAAAATCATAATCCAGCAATGAAAAAGGCTGTCTACAATAGTTTTTTCTTTATTACTCAAAATTATAAGAATAGGTATCTTCTGGATTTATTCTCCACCTGGAAGAATACTACACCCCTAGAGCTCCTTAAAGGAGCAATAATCTTCTTTCTCTGAGCATGTTTTTAAAAAAATAGCACCATACTTCACTGTTCCCCAATCTCCTTACCATGCTTCATTTTTCCTTCATATGACTTACTGCTGTGTCCTTATACATTTATTGGCCTATAATTTCTCTTACTAGAAAGGGGGCTTCCCAGGTTGCACTAGTGGTAAAGAACCTGCTTGCCAATGCAGCAGATTTAAGAGACATGAATTCAATCCCTGGATCAGAAAGATCCCCTAGAGGAGGGCACTGCAACCCACTCCAGTATTCTTGCCTGGAGAATTTCATGGACAGAGAGGAGTCTGGCGGGCTACAGTCCATAGGGTTGCAAAGAGTCAGACATGATTGAAGCAACTTAGCACATACACACTTGCTAGAAAGTAAACTCTATGAAGGCAAGCAATTATCTGTCTAGCTATATTACAGTATAGAAGAGAGTCTCGGATATAATATGCACTCAAATACATGCTGAAAGTAAAAAGGGCATACAAGTGATCTTATTATCAACTTTAAGTAATTTATATTAGGTTTCTTAAAGCTTTTTTAAAAAGTTTTTCTAATTTAAGTTTAGAGGTAGGGGAGGAAGTGCTTTGAAAGTAGAACTGGGGAATAAATTAGAATTTTCCTTGGCTTTAGGTTAATCATCCTCTCCTTTCCTGATTTAAAGAGATAACTTAAGCAACAAATATAATTAAAATTAAAATGATAAAACCTTACAATAAGAACATTATATCCTCAATTACTTTACAACTTTCTTCATTGTATTAAGTTTATAAAACATACTAAGTACCCAAAATTCATCCCAGTAAGCTCTCTATATAGTAGAAAGAATTTTGATTATAAACATCTATTATATGGTAAATACATAATTTCAGATCCAAGTAAGTAGAGTACAAATGTTCCATGTAAGAATTACTTCGGTTCTCTACAAAGCTATCTCAAGTAATCCCAAAGAATTCAAATTACCCTTAACACAAGAAAGAACTGAACTGATAAGTTATTAATATTGACAAAATAAAGACATTACATGTAAATACTGACCCTTTAGATCTAGCCTTCTCAAACATAATTTTAATTAAATTTAAATAACCTCTAGAAAGGCGTATGTAACTTTTTAAATACTTACTTGCATGTACTCTGAAAGTTCGAAATAGGCCCTTCCAATTTGGCACAGCACCCAACCAGTATTGTAGTGGTGAGAAGGTAGGTGGCTCAAGATATTAATAGCTTCTTTGCAGTTGTATGAACACAAAGCTAAATAACCTTTCCCCATTTCACGAAGAAGGCTCATCAAACCTTCTGGGAGAAAATAATGTAGTAAACAAAGGGGAAAAAAACCACAATAAAGCTGCCTGGTTTTCTAGGAAGGCTAATTTTAAAATATTTCATTAAACTTTCCAACACTGGGCTTCTCTGGTGGCCCAGTGGAAAGAATCTGCCTGCCAATGCAGGAGAAACAGGTTCACTATCTGGTCCAGGAAGATCCCACATGCCACAGAGCGACTAAGCCCGTGCACCACAACTACTGAACCAGAGCTCTGGAGCCTGCGAGCTGCAACAAATGAACCCACGTGCTGCAACTACTGAAGCCCATGGACCTAGAGCCTGTGCTCCATAACAAGAAATGCCACTGCAATGAGAAGCCCACCCACCACAACTAGAGAGTAGCCCCTGAGAAAAAGCCCACACAGCAGCAATGAAGACCCAGCACAGCCAAAACTAAAAATGAATAAATAATAAAATGACTAAAAAGAAAAAAAAAAAAAATGCCAACATCTACCCAGAAAAAAATGTTTCTTTAATGAACATAAACTTACTTAAAACAAGTGAATAAAATAAAATATAAAGAAGATTTTAAGCTTTAAAAACAAACCTGCTGCTGCTTTCTGTAGATTAAATGCCTGGATCTGAGGTGTAATTGTGGAGATTTTTCCTTCTGAAATGATTGAAGAGTCTAATTTTGTGATTTCCAGGCTATCATTTATGTTAGGTTGAGTTATTCCTCCTTTATTAGTTTTACTTTTTGTTTTTCTGTTTGGGATTTTAGGTGGAAACTTCATTTTTAATTTTTGCTATTCTCCTGTAACAAGAAGAAAAATTCCATAACTTGTTATACTCATGTATTTTAAACATCTATCTAACCCTTGTTCTCAAGTATTAGATACAAAATAAACATATGGTTTTGACTGATCTATATTTTTCTCAGAAAAAATTTTATAAAAACAAAAGTCTTCAAAGTCACTTAATGTAAAACCTAACAATTCTGAAAGTAAATCATATTGACTAATTAGTATTTAAGGTACATTAGCTTTAAGCATTTCTCTTTATTCAAAGTATATCACTTTCATCTATTAATTAAAAGTAAGAAAGTAAGGAGATACAACAACTACCTAATTGTCTTAGAGCAATGAAATCTATAAGATATAAAACTGCTGATCTATATGTCACAATTAAAGACTGTCCATAATATCTGTCAATGGATGAAGAAAATTTACCAAAGGTCTAAAACTCTCCAGTTATCCAAAGAAATGTGCATAGAGAAAATTTTCATTCACTCTTCCCACAATCTTTCCCAGTGGAAACATGTGACATAGCCACAGTATACCATCAAATCCAGGAAACTGGAATTGGTGCAATACTAGCAACTAAAACTATAGATCTTACTTGGATTTCATCAGTTTTCAGATGCACCTTTTAAAAAATTTCAGTGTATACAGTTCTGTGAAATTGTGTTACATGTATGGATTTATTTAATCAACTACCACAATAAAGATTCAGGACTATTTTACCACTACAAAAGAAATTCCTTTGTGCTATGCTATAAAGACACATCTTCCCCTCAGTCCTAACTCCTAGTAACTATTGATCTCCTCTCCATCTCGGTAATTTTGTAATTTTAACATTAAAAAATGTTAAATAGTCTCCTAATGTATTCATTAGAGACTGAGTCATCAATGAACAGAAATTTCAGAGGAGAAAGTCTTAAATAAATGTGACATACAGAAATTCTTAAATTACCTTGGTTGTAGAGCTGTCACTAGTAAATAGTCGCGAACTTCTTCGAGGCAGTGCATTTGGGGGAGATGTGATAGTGGGGCTCAATACCTGAGGTGTTGTACTAAAAAATTATAAAAGTAGATATTAAAAAAAACCTGTTTATGACCATTAACTATTATTTCAAGTATATTAAAAATATGCATTCAACATGTTTGTATTTTAAAATTGATGAGATCAATCCTTTCCTCACCCTCCTAAGAAAACTCATTTAAAGAACTATTCTTGTTACCATAAAATGATACAAATTATAGCACAGATCTTCACTCTATTTGAAATTGCTCATTCGAACATAAAACAATCCACATAAAAGTTCTGGGTCAATAAATAGTAAACACCTATAGACCAATATAAACCAATTATCTTTAGTCCTTATTTGGAACTATAGCAAGGAAAAACAAAGCTGGACATAGTCTAAATGTGGGATATTTGGTAAATAAATATTACTAGAACAAGTGATACCTGAGAAGTTATTACCCTGTAAGTTCAAACAGCCACATCAAGGGATTATTCTGCAGAATGAGAGAGGGGGACATGGACAGTAAAAGTATTTGAAGAAATAATGGCCAAAAATTAGCTAAATTTGATGAAAACTATCAACTAACAGATCCAAGGAGCTCAATGAATTTGAAGCCCAAGAAAGGAGAAAACACACTAGAGCATAATCAAATGGATAAATATCAGTGATAAAGAAAAAACCTTAAGAGTCAGAGAAAAGAGACAGATTACATACACAGAAACAAAAATAAGGATGGCAAGAGGTTTCTTATCAGAAACAATGCAAGCAAGAAGACAGTAGAGCAATGTAAAGAAAAAACCCTGTCAATTAGAATTCCATACCATGAAAATATCAATCAAAAATAAAAACAAAGATGAAATGAAAACTTTCTTTTGAACATACAAAGGCTGAAAAAATTTATTACCAACAGACCTAGACTATGACAACAGCATAGACAGTGAGAAGACGAGTATGAAAATATACATTACAAGGTTTATACTCTAAGTGATATGGTATAGTATGCCTTGAAGGTAGACTTTGATAAGTTAAAATATGTGATATAAACCCTAAAACAACCTCTAAAATGACAAGATAAAGAGTAATTGTTAATAAGGCAATGCTATGAGTTGAATTGTGTCTCCCAAAGGGATATGATAAAGTCCTAACCTCCAGTACTCTTACTGTGAACTTTTGGGAAATATGGTCTTTGTGGTCATCACAGTGGGCACTAATTCAATATGAGACTAACAGGTCCTAATAAGAAAAAGGAAATTTGAATACAGAGGCACACAGGGAAGATGGCTACGTGGAGACAGAGGGAAATACTTAGTTGCCTACTACAAAATAAGGAATGCCTGGGGCAACCAGAAGCTGGAAGAGATAAGGATCCTCCCCTAGTGAAACCTTGATTTCAATAGAACTGTGAGTGAATAAATTTCTGTTGTTTTAAGCCACCCAGCTTGTGGTATTTTGCTAGGGCAGCTGTTGGAAACTAAAATAGGCAATAAAGAAGGTAGACTGGTAAACATCAACTATACACCAACTAAGATAAAAAGAATTAGTAATACAAAGAAGGCAAAATTAATATAATTCATGTGTATTACAGTTAGTACATTTGTTTAAATGAAATGCATAATTCAGTAAATTATGTTTATATATTCTTGAAGACTAACATATATTTGGCCTATTAATGTGCTCTGCAGGAGGCTCAGGCTCCTTCTTATCACTGAGCCCTAGGAAATCACTGCCACCTACCTGAGAGCTGGCACTCACAATGAGACTTACCAGCCAGGCATTTTAGAAATATTGAGGCCTTTTATATAGTCAAGGTAAATGCACACGTTTCCCTATTTTAAGACTTATTGTATATGTTCACTATTTTAGGAGGTAAAGTAGCTTTCTCTTAATATATTAGCTATAATTTATTTTTGAGGCCTTGAATAGGAAAAGAAATCTTATTTAACACCATTTCTGTGTGGAAATGGATTCATCATTTGAAGATTTATTGGCAGATTCACACTATGATCTACTTATAGAAATGCATAATAGGGGAAGGGGAGAATAATCTATCTGTACTTGATCAGTGGAGAAGGTTACATAAAAAAAAGAAAATTATTTTGGAGGAGTGCTAACAATATCTAGTTTACACAAACTCACAAGGCAATTAGAATAAAAAGGTATTTTAGCTAACTCTTGTCTTGATTTGCATTGTAATACTCAAAAATTAAATTTCCTTTTTCAGTAAGTTGGAAATTCCAAATTTAACATATTCAAAATTTACAATAGTCATTCCAGAATTCTTGGAGCAGTCAAAACAACCTGCCTACACTGAAGAACTGTTTCACCACAAGAAAAGCTAAACAATATCAAATAATAGGACCAAATAAATACCTTGTTTGTGGGCCAGAACTTTGTGTCTGTGCAACAAGAATTGGAGTTACCTCTCGACTGTTTCCACTCTGTGAGAAGACAGACTTTGTTCCAGTTTGGCCGATTCTGGCAACAGACTGTAAAACACAAAAAGTCTAAAGTTTGTGAATTATAAATTGCATTGTGAGTGGTAAAAGACATCATGATGTACCCATCTAAATTTCCCCAATACAAGACTTCATATTATATATTGTCTATCATCTGAAAACACAAACTATTAATGTCATTATTGATGTCATTTTAGGTTAATTAATTATTGATATATTAGAATGAACATATCCTATTTCCTCATATTAAGCTCAGTATTTTTACCCTTATACTATCTTTTTATCTTTGGACTTTAGTTATCAAGGAAAGGCTTAAGATTTCTAGAAGCCATTTATTATGAAACTTTCCCATTTGGGGCTAAGTGCTAAAAAATTTTAAGACAGCTACTATTCTCAAGAGTTATGATCTAATTTAGTATACATAAAAAAATACAGTAAGATTTTATATCCCTTCTTTGGCACTTAATAAAGACAGTCTTAGAGTAATTCAGATTAGTAGATTTAAAAAAATCACTGGGTTATTTTCCAAATTCTAAGAATATTGCACTGAATTAGTATTTCTTTTGATGTGTTTAGTCTTCTGGACTGTGCTTGCCCCTTCTCTCTTCTCTAATTTATCACCTTATTTCTGTTTATTTTCATCACTTAACTTCTTTATAAAGTGATCTCTGTGTCAGTGGATATTGAAATAAAACATTTTACTACCAAATAAATTTCTCCAAAAATTAGTTACTGTGATAGTCAGTGTATATAATTCTAAAATTGCACATTATAAATAATCACTAATAATTACTTTCTCACCATATATGAAAGCCTTATTTTGGCCTTCTCAACATCTAACATCATTGATTATGCCCACCCGCCTCGCCCTTCTGAAACTTTGTGTAATTTCTAAAATATTTAGTATAGTATCTTGATTATTTGTTCTACCACTTCATTTGCTGGCACCTCTTTCTTCCACTGTTTTAAATTAAGCTCCTTAGCACCTCTCTCTTTCTCTAGGAGAGCATGGTCATTTTGTATCTATCACTTGGTCATATTCTTTCCTCTATAACTAACTATCCACTGAATATTTTCACCTATTTTCTGGCCCTTCCTTATTTAACAAAGAACTATCTGCTGAACTCAGTACTTGATTTGGTATTTTTAGTTAATACTGCAGGCAGATTTGGAAGTATAGCTTTTCCAAGAATGTCTTGTAATAGAGTAAAGAACAGAGGCAGAAGAGGCTTAGACGGGGGAATGAAATCATATACACCTTTACTACCTAACTTGTCCTTAATTACTCTGACTCATGGTTTTGGCCTACTTCCCTGTCATGCCAACCATTCTCTTATTATGCCTTCTTATAACTGTAATAAACTAATTTCCACATATATATGTCACTCTCATAATAATACAATAGCAGATAGTTGACAACTTTTTAAAAATCCAGTTTAAAACACAATTTCCATATTAAATACTTTTAGTCCATATTTACCACTCTTGGAGTTCCTATTATCACTCATTAGGAAGCTATCATATAAAAAAACTTTGCTAAAGTTCAGGAGTAAAAGAGTAAAAACAAAACAAGAAGAAACATGTTTCTTTGGGGGTAAAAGGGCTATCTCAGTCATTCACATACCAGTATGACTCATTTAGCTTTCATTTCTTAAATATCCATTATGCACAGCAACAGGCATTTACATATATAACCTAATTTAATTCTCACATAAGATACCCTGCACCACAGAGATGTTTTAAATAAACCTCACTTTGGCCTCAACTGCCACAGACAGTAAAAGAACATTATAAAAGAGTCACAGTTGCAATACAGTCTTATTGCAGTATTTACTATAAAGAGTCTATGAAATATTTTTCACTTTACTACACTTTAACTCCACACCTGAGGATCTACCATAAAAATTTTATTATCACAAAAAGCTAGCTTTATGTGAGTCATCTTTTTCATGTTAATATTAGTACAACTGAAAAACAAATATACTGGTGGGGACAAGCAAAAACCATGGCAGGTATAATTTCCATTATTTACATTCAAAGTGATCATCTTAATTTTGTTTCTTAAAAAGGAATTTAAACGTAAAAATCTGAATATGCTTAATTAACTATATGCTGAAATAAACTACACTTGTGAGTTACAAACTTAAGTGGTCAAAAGAACAACCAGTTTGTGTCTCCTACTACAACCAGGAGGCTATAATAATGATGACCTTCTTTTACATTTAGATAACTTCTCTAAGGCAACAGCAATTCATTATATTTTACACGTAAAATACCTTTTTTGAAGGGGCTCCGGTGGGTGGCACGTCAATTACAGAAGATGTATTAGTGTAGTTTTGTAAATAGGATCCATCTCCAGGACTTGGGGTTTCTAATGGCAAAATCCCAAAACTGAGAAGAGGTTGAAATCAAGGTGTCAAAAAGTCATCAAGGCATATATAAAGCAGCAGTATACTTAAATTAGAAGGTCTAAAAGGAAGAGAATGGCAAATCAGTCTTGGGGGCATTGAGGATCTAAGGGGCAGATTAAAAATAAGCTGTGAATATAAACTATTCCACCCACCAAAACTAAAATTAAAAAAAAATCAAATAAGGAACTAAACTGAGCAGTAACTACAGATCTCAGGAGATTTATTAGAAATGAAGAGTAGCTTTGTAAAAGCTAAGATCCAAATTATCAAATTAGTTCAAATTCTTGGAATTTATGTGATTTAGACACTATTACAGAGAAAATATGCTTAGAGATCAATGAATGCATCTGTAGAATCAGTGAGTTTTGTAATCTCATGGTCATACTATTTAAGTAATTCCCTGGCTCTGAGACCCAATTCACAGTCTGTTCTAGCACATTCTTTTGGAAATGCATCCTCTGGCCTGGGTTCCTGTATTTATACATATATATATATTTCTAAAAATTTTCACAGAACATTTCATATTGAGAGGTGTCAATCCTTTCCCATTTTGGAATACAGCACTTTAACCATTTCTATCATTTTATGAGGTTCACTGCTATTCACTGATGAACAGTCATAAACAGAGTATCTTTTAATGCATACAACAGCTGAATAAGGAATGCTTAAGTTTAAAAATTTTCTCCAACACTTAATATGAAATTCTTATCACAGATACTGATTTCTATTACTTCATTTTCTGAAAATGGAATAGACTCATTATTGACTTATTAAATATCTCTATTTCCATAATGATTTAGAAGTTGCTGTTCATATTAATTTATATTACTAATATAGGAATTACTCTAAGATCATTTAATATTACAGCACATTTTAAAGTATCTTTTATTTGTCTTACCTTGGGGTTAATGGGCTAAGAGCAGCTGGTCCTCCTAATAAACTTCGACCAGTTTTTGGTTTATTTTGAACCTGTTTAGATAATATGGAAGTTCCTGTTCCAAGAGGGACAGTATCTGGTGAAATTACAGCCGAATCAATATAAGACACTGAAGAATCTGTATTCAATGAGTACTTTGAATTGGAAGATTCTAAATTCAGTCTGTTTAATTCCTGAAACAGAAAATTTCTACCATGTCATTTACAATACCTTATTTAGCTCAGATCACTGTTTTTCATTTTCATAATATTTTTAACACTAGTGTATAATACACTTACAATTGTGTCCTGGGGTGTTTCTGTAAGAACTGTCTCAGGCTGTCTGTGAGATAAACTATGATTAGATACTAGTGTTGTGCAAGAGTTGGGCAGACAGCTGCTAAAGTTCTGTAAAGATGTTAATTTAAATGTTTGGTCAGGATCTGGCTTTTCACCTGTGAAGGGGGAAAAAAAAGTTTGCTTTTGAGGAAATGAAGGTTAAATTAAAAAAAAAAAAGCATAAGCCAGCAAAAATAAAGCCTTATCCAGAGTTTTAAAGTTCTATCTATTTCAGTGAATCAGATTTATCTCCCCAAAGTACACATCAGTGTACTATAAAAGTGTACACCAAAGATAAAGCTGTACATTTAGGAAATAAATTAAACCACAATGAAACTGACTTATAGTAAGTCACAGGAAAGTACAGATTTCTGTGTTTTAAAGCAGAAAGCAATGAGACCTCATTTTGCTCAAGGTAAGGAATGAGGGTGGAGAGGTGAAACCTTCTAGAAATCAAAATAAAATTTTAAACACTTACATGTATATGAAAACAACATTTTAAAATGATCCTTCATGCCTCCTAGAGCATATATACTATGACAACTCCCCACTCCATATTATCCAGGTCTCTGGGTATTCTACTAATTTCTTTTCTTATCCAGAATGCTATTTTGGCTAACTTTATACTCACAACACAACTCATTCCTTGACGACACAAGAACATGTGTCCTGAAACATGATTCTACCTTATTTCTTGTTCTCAAGTATAAAAGCCTTTAGCTTTGAAAAATATTTGTCTTGTGGATATACAATTTGTATCACTTTCCAAAAACTAAGCAGAGGGGAAAAAAGGGAAGAAGAAATGGGAGAACCCTCCCCTAACCACCTCTACAAACTTACCTATTTCACATAATGATTCAAAGGGGGACCAGAGGAAAGGATTTAAACTAAGGCTCTTTTGGTAACATTCTGATCCTTTGGCAAGCCGATCTGTCTTGCTGTAAAGACAAACAAATAGATCAGACAAGCTATAAAACCCAAAACATCTATTACAAAGAAAATTTGATACAGAAAATTAGGTAAATCTTATGTAAGTTCTGTGCATTCTCTTATAAATTCTTCCTTAAATGATCAATTTCTCCTTCTTACCATCCTCCAATCTCTATTATTTAGGGGATTTCAAGTCAAAAGTCAGGTGAAAGCAAATAGAAAATGAATTGAAAGGCATGTTAACAAAACAAACAATCATTGCTTTCTTAGATACTACAACTACTTTTCATTTCCTTTTGGACATTACAGTTAATGAGGCGATAATGGGAAACATGCAAATATTTCAGTCTTATTCTTGATTTTAAATATAAATCCCAGTGGTAATTTTGAAAGTGACTTAAATGCTTTAAATATAGCATATTTAAATGAGAAGATATTTTAACAAAGTAAAGGTGGCAGCTCTTAACAAAAAGGAAAATTCATGTTTCTAAATTTGGTGTATAAAGGCTTACACTCAAAACATGGACAACATTCTTAGGACCCTATATACTTGAAACAATCTGGAAATTATTAGAACAGCATTGTGGCCTCCCTAGCTTTTAAATGGGAGAAAAGATGAGATTGAGGGTTAGTAAGACTTGTAGAGCTTTCAGGTTAAAAAATACTACTGACCTGGTTTAATTAAGACTGAAATTCTTCATTATCTAAAGGAAAAAAATTAAGATACAGCAATTTTTCCAAAACCCCGAGGTTTTATAAAGAACCAGATGGCACTGAACTAAACAACCCTCAAATGAAACTATCAGTTAAAACACATAATCTGTTTATGTGCTATCAGTATACATCAGAAAAATGAAAAAAAGATCCCCTTGGGGAACTAGATATTAATGTGTCTTACTTTCAAATTTTGCAAGTGAGTAGAAATTAGAATAAATGATGTAATAAAGATAAGAAAGTACCACTAGTTGAAGCTTATTTAGCTTCCCAGATTTGTCTAATTTGACCCAATAAACACATGGACACAGAAAGAAACAGGGGAAGGAGACAAACTTTCAGAAAATGTAAGTTTTATCCAAGTCTGTATCTAAGAATTGGTTAGATGAAATTTCTTAAAGGGAAAATAATTGTAACAAGAATGATATATTCATTTACCATGTATAGCAGGGTAACTTAAAAACAAGAAACAAAGACATAAGAGTATTTTTGGAAAGTAAAAATTAGGAGTGGAAAGTGGAAAATGAATGCTTGGGAACTTATAATATAAGGCCAGAAAAGAAAAATACAGTGAAAACTCAATGTTTGAAGATTATAACAAAACTAACTTATGTTATACAGCCCCTCACCATGTCTATAACTAAGTATGGTTTGTCTATTTATTTATCTTTCATATGCTCTCTTACAATTGATTCTAACATTTCTGAGAATAGGAAACTAGATTTCTCATGATCTGATTAATACACCATAAAATGAATGTAAAACAAAATGTCTACCAAGAAGAGATTAGATACACACCCACATATACACACACAGATACTGGTATGTATAAATAATATAAAAGTTAATTGGTACAACTCAACACCAGAAAAATAAACAACCCAATCAAAAAGTGGGAAAAAGACCTAAATAGACATTTCTTCAAAGAAGACATACAGACAGCTAACCACACGAAAGATGCTCATTATTAGAGAAACCCAAGTCAAGACCATAGTGAGATACCACCTCACATTGGTCAGAAAGGCCATCATCAAAAAGTCTACAAACAATAAATGCTGGAGAGGGTGTGGAGAAAGGGATCGCTCTTGCACTGTTGGTGGGAATGTAACTTGATACATTAAATATAATTTAAATAACATTCAATGGAAATTGATACAGCCACTGTGGAAGATGGTATGGAGATTCCTTAAAAAACTAGGAATAAAACCACCATGAAGTGAAGTGAAGTGAAGTTGCTCAGTCGTGTCTGGGACTCTTTGCGACCCCATGGACTGTAGCCTACCAGGCTCCTCAGTCCATGGAATTTTCCAGGCAAGAGTACTGGAGTGGGTTGCCATTTCCTTCTCCAAAACTACCATATGACCCAGCAATCCCACTCCTAGGCATATACCCTGAGGAAACCAAAATTGAAAAGACACATTTATCCTATTGTTCACTGGAGCACTACTTACAATAGTTAGAACATGGAGGCAACCTAGATGTCCATCAACAGATAAATGGATAAAGAAGTTGTGGTATACATATACACAATGGAATATTACTCAGCCATAAAAGAAACACTCTTGAGTCAATTCTCATGAGGTGGATGAACCTAAAGCCTATTACACAGAGTAAAGTAAGTCAGAAATAGAAAGATAAATATCATATACTAATGCATATATACCGAATCTAGAAAAATGGTACTGAAGAGTTTATTTGCAGGGCAGCAATGGAGAAAAAGACATAGAGAACAGACTTACAGACATGGGGAGAGGGAAGGAGCAGGTAAGATGTATGGAGAGAGTAACATGGAAACGTACTTTACCATATGTAAAATAGACAGCCAACGGAATTTGCTGTATGGCTTCGGAAACTCAAACAGGGGCTCTGTATCAAACTAGAGGGATGGGATGGGGAGGGAGATTCAAAAGAGGGGCTATTTGTATACCTATGGCTGATTCATGTTGAGGTTTGACAGAAAACAAGAAAATTCTATAAAACAATTATCCTTCAATTAAAAAAAAATTGGGGAAGGAGCCAGATGTGGAGTTATATCCCAGTCATGTCTGGGAGATAGATCTATAATTACTCAATAGAGAGATAAAAGTAGGAAAAGATTTAGTAAAATTAAGCTGCCTGGAGTGGCCCTACTTTAGATCAATTTTTTTAAAAACTAAAACTCAGAAAGGAAGTTTTCCAAAGGACTGGGGTTAAAAATAGCTATTTAAATGGCACTGGAAGAAACTGGGTTAATCTAAGAACTAGACTTAGAATCAGTCATGCCCTAAAGATGCAAGTCTCATGTGCTACTGTAGACAAAAAGACCAACAGTGTCTGTATCAAAGTACTGGAGATAAAAGATAACAAGCTGTAGCTTCAAAACTGTAACAGGGAGGTTTCTAGATTACTGAGTGCAGCTTTGATCACAACAGGCATATGATGGTTGAAATGAAAAGCCAGTTTTTGGAGCAGGGTTGTGCCCTATTGGATACCTGACCTTTTAATCTTTATGATAAATAAAAATAATTATTTCTCTGAAAAAGAGGAAAAACCTTCCTTCATGATTAGGACTTGATACAAATGTACTTTCAAAAACTTTTAAACAAGTGATCTTGTTTTAAAATAACTAGTAATACATATACAGCATTTCTACGATTTAATACCTTCCTTTTATTTTATTAAACTTTATTTTGATATAATTTTAGTCTCACATAGAAGTTGAAAAAATAGTATAGAATTCCCCTACATCCAGCTTCCCTTAATAATAGCTTTCAACATAACCACAGTACAATTACCAAAGCTGGGAAACTGACAGTAGTAGAATACAGTAAGGGCTTCCCTGGTAGCTCAGCTGGCACAGAATCCATCTGCAATGCAGGAGACTCTGGTTCAGTTCCTGGGGTTAGGAAGATCCCCTGGAAAGGGATAGGCAACCCACTCCATATCATGCCTGTAGAATCCCCATGGACAGAGAAGCCTGGCTGGCTGCAATCCATGGGGTCGCAAAGAGTCGGACAAGACTGAGTGACTAAGCACAATAATACGGTAAACTAAACCACAGATTTATGTCAAGGCTGTATATTGTCACCCTGCTTATTTAACTTCTATGCAGAGTACATCATGAGAAACGCTGGACTGGAAGAAACACAAGCTGGAATCAAGACTGCCAGGAGAAGTAACAATAACCTCAGATATGCAGATGACACCACCCTTATGGCAGAAAGTGAAGAGGAACTAAAAACCTCTTGATGAAAGTCAAAGAGGAGAGTGAAAAAGTTGGCTTAAAGCTCAACATTCAGAGAATGAAGATCATGGCAACCGGTCCCATCACTCCACGGGAAATAGATGGAGAAACAGTGGAAACAGTGTCAGACTTTATTTTTGGGGGCTCCAAAATCACGGCAGATGGTGATTGCAGCCATGAAATTAAAAGACGCTTACTCCTTGGAGTAAGCAGAGACATTACTTTGCCGACTAAGGTCCATCTAGTCAAGGCTATGGTTTTTCCTGTGGTCATGTATGGATATGAGAGTTGGACTATGAAGGCTGAGTGCCGAAGAATTGATGCTTTTGAACTGTGGTGTTGGAGAAGACTCTTCAGAGTCCCTTGGACTGCAAGGAGATCCAACCAGTCCATTCTGAAGGAGATCAGCCCCGGGATTTCTTTGGAAGGAATGATGCTGAAGCTGAAACTCCAGTACTTTGGCCACCTCATGCAAAGAGTTGACTCACTGGAAAAAGACTTTGATGCTGGGAGGGATTGGGGGCAGGAGAAGAAGGGGACGACAGAGGATGAGATGGCTGGATGGCATCACTGACTCGATGGATGAGAGTCTGAGTGAACTCTGGGAGTTGGTGATGGACAGGGAGGCCTGGCGTGCTGTGATTCATGGGGTCGCAAAGAGCTGGACACGACTGAGCGACTGAACTGATGAACTGAAACCACAGATTTAACTTGGATTTCAGCAGTTTTTGCGTGCACTTATTTGTTTGTGTATAGTGTTTATGAAGTTTTATCACATGTATATATTTGGGTAACTACCACTACAATCAGGATATAGAACTGTTCCAAAGTCCCAAACAAACTCCTTTAGCTACCTCTCTATAGCCCCAGTATTCTTGTCCCAACTCTCATGTCTGAGAACCACTGATCTGTCTCTATCACTGTAACTGTGTCATAACAATAATGTTCTATTAATGCTATCACAGAATATGTAAATTTTTGAAATTGGCCTTTTTTTCACTTGCCATAATGCTCTTGAAATCCATCCAAATTATCATGTTTATCAATAATTTGTTTCTCTTTATCGCTGAGTAGTAGTTCATTCTAGTACTAGAAACAATTTTCTGGTAATTTGAATCATTCTTACTTACCAATATACATGTCCCAACAATGAAAGAGTAAAGCAAGCTGAATCACCAAACTCAGTAACAATATCATCGTGGCTTTTCTGCTTATTAAACACTCCACCAGATAAGATCTGTTCCCCTTCTGCAAGCCTTTAAAACACACATTCACAGATTTTTAAAAAGTCAATATAAAAACCACAGTGTGTAAAGACATTCTTCATTATGAATGTACCTCTTCCTATGGAGATATAGTAAAAGTTCATGGTACCTTTAGAGTAACAATAAACATGTATTAAGAATCATTTGGGAGATTGGGAATTTACCATCTTAAAATTTCAGTCTTACCCTTTAAAAATAGAAATAGTTACCTTTAGTCTGTATGTACAAATCTAGTCTGAGCAACATACACATTACTCATATCAAAAGAAATGGAAGACTGTTATGCTGGGGGAAAAATATGAACAGCTCTTCATTAACTTAGATTTGGTGGACCTTTCTTAGTTCTATAATTCCTTGAAGTAGGAATTTGCAAGCAGGTTAAATAAGACTAACATTTTAATTAAAAATTGCATACTTAATGGCCTCAGTTATTTTTAGGTTTACAATTGAAATGTAAATAGCACTTCACCTCTTTTTATCAATTACGTTTTCTTGATATAAAAATTACAAATATTCCCCAAAGGGGGAAAAAAATTGCCTGATTTCACTATATATTTTTAGCATATCAGATTTTGTAATGGTTCATGTTTTAAAGTTTTTTTAAATCATCATGTGGAAAACTCTCAAGTAAGCTTATATATCCTAAACATAAAATGTGATATCTAAAGATTTTTATTTTTACTATCAGTGGGATTTTTAAAAAACCATAAATATTTATAAATGGGATAAGAAAGTCTAAGGTAAGAACTAGCTTAAGAAACTAGCAAATTAAATAAGTATATTTTAAAGAATTCAACATTAGAATCTTCGGAGTAGAAGAAATTCAATAGCAAATGTCTCAGAAATTATATATATATATATTTTAGCTGTAATTTAAAAGTCACCAATTAGATACTGGACAAATAAATACTTATCAGACTATGGAGACTTTATGGGTTTATTTATATCCTTTCACTGTATGTCTATCAACTAAACGGGGTTTATTTGTATCCTATGACTGTATACCTATAAACTAAATACACAGGCTTTACAGTTACCTGTTTAGTCACCTTTACCACTATTCCATTTTTCGCAGCAACAGAAAAAGTCTGACAGAACGTAACTACCTAAATCTCTAGCTGCCTCCAGATTCAGAATATGGACAGCTGACTTGGTTGAGCTGTCATATGCCAAAGAAGTGTTCTCCTAAATCTGTCCCCTTGCTTTAAAGGAGTAATGGTTCCCCAAAAGAATGATTTTGAAGGTCAAATAACTAATTACACAACTGTCTAGACACAAGGCAGCATTAATCTCAGATAACTGGAAAGTTAGGTTTTCAGGCTTATTACAATCATTTTACAAAATCATAGGAATTAGTTACAACTTAGGTTTCTTTAGATTTAAATTCTATTTATACCATAACAATAAAATCTCTCCATAACAAAATAATAGGCGGCAGCATTTTAAAAGTTACTAAAATAGACAAAACTCTACTACCAAGAGGGGAGAAAGGGAGTCAGAGTCTTGCCATCAAGAGAATTTTATCGAGAATTCTACAGTTAAGTAGAACAAAATTAGCTAGAAAAGATTTAGAAACTTACTTGCTGAGATCAACACAACATTTTGCAAGCAGGTATTTACACTGTGGTGTAGTACAACTGTGTCCTTTCAAAAGTCTATATGCTTTATATGCTTTTCCTGAGCGGTAATAACAGGTTGCCAGTAAAAACAAGGCTTCTTCTGAGTGTACTAAAGACAAACACGAAAAAAAAAAGGGCTGTTATTCAGTATGTTGAATGGTAATTATTGTTTAGCAATACGTAAACAAATTTAGCAATAATGAAAAAAATTAGGCATGTTATTCAATACAAAAAACAATTTATTAATTCAAATTTCAATTAAGAAGAAATATTTTCCTGATACAAAAGTTAGTTCCCCAAGTCCTGACTACCTTCTTGTCCAGTAACAATAATTAAACTGCTTTTTAATGGCAAGAGCTGAATTATTCATTAACCTCTTTCCTTTTAACATTAGGAAATGCCTGGTTAATGAAATGTAGCATTCTTCTTCTTTATTTACTCTATCCCAAACTGACCATCACCCCCACTTCTATCCTTACAACCTCCCAACCAATTCAGATGAGAGTCTTATTTTTTTTCCCCTTTTAGGCCACTATGCACAACACGTGGGATCTTAGTTCCCCCTACCAGGATCAAACCCTAGCCAACTGTAGGAGAAGCACAGAGTCTTAACCACCAGGAAGTCCCCAGATGAGAGTCTACAGAGGTAAGGATAGAAAGAGGGAAACTCAAGTTCTGTACTTCTAAAAATGGGTTATGTAATAACATCAAGAGACTGAGGGACCATTTAAGCCTGTGATTCCCCAAGTGTTGCCCCTATACCAGCATCAACATGACTTTGGAGCTTGTGAGAAACGAAGTTCTCGGGCCCCATCTCAGCTCAGACCCACTAGTAATTCTGGGAGAGGGGACCAGCAATCTGTGTGGTAACAGACCATTCAAGTGATTCTGATGCATGCTAAACTTTGCGAATCACTAAAGTACAGATAAACTTGCCACATCTTTCTGAAAAGCTAACTCAAAGATGTGGGATAAAAAAGTAGCTTGAAATTTTCCTTTTATGTAGGTTATTTTTTTTTTTCTTTCCTGTTGTTGTATGCCATATATGCACAAGCAAAAACCAACAGAACTCTACTTCTCTGGTCCATCTTAGGATTTTTCACGAAACCCTAGTATAAAAAACAATGTACAATAAGATGTCATGTAGTAAATGATAAGAATTTTAGTGTACAGGTGTTAATAGGATCTACAGTAGTATCATTCAGAAGTAAAAAAATGAATGGGGACCTCTATTGCAATGGGAACAAATTGTTAATTTCATTGAACTACAAGTGCTAATTCACGTAAGTTAGAAAGTGTGATTTCCTCTAGATTTTGCAAAGGCCTGGTTTCTTGTCATCTAACGAATTAAGCTTTTAAAAACTAATTATTATACCAAAAAACAATGGCTCTCCAAAGCTAGTTCAACTTTGAGCCATAAAAATGCTTCATCAAATGTTTGTTTTCAAAGACTGAGTTATATCTAGGTTAATTTTTCACTGTAGTAAAATTCCATAATAGCATAAAGATACTAAATATTGTGTGTATGATTTTAGTGTCATAGTGCAATTACTTTTGAAGTATGATGACTTAACAACTATGTATAAGTGAGATTATGGATTGGAGGTTTAATCAAACTTTAAGCTTAATGAAACTATAAGATAGTGAAGTAAATTGAGAACAACTGGAAGGATCGTGAAATACATGGACTGAAAGGGGTGGCTTTTTGAAGCTTCCCAGAAATAAACTGACAGTCCAAACATAGCTAGTGAACCAGTAATGAGTGGCTATAATAAATCTAAAAAGGAAAGAGTATTGATAAGCAGATTTCATCTGGAACAGTAACTTCAAATGACTGACAATGGCTGCCTCAAGTGCAAAACTCAGAAAAACTAAGGCTGATCATGGCTTTACTAGTGTAAGTGTGCAGAGATCAAAATAACAGGATCTGAAATAGCTATACATGTCTGCATGACATTTATTTGCCATCCTTTATTAAGAGCCTTAATCAAAATATATGATTGGGAATTATATGGTCCATGATACACAGTCGACCCTCTGGAGCTGAGCTCTCCATCTGCAGTCAGTTGCATCTGCAGTTGGTTGCATCTCCAGATGCAGAGATGACTATATTCTATAATCAAGAATAAAGTAAATACTGATTCCACAAAGACACTCGTAATACTGATAAATCAATCATGTATGAGTTAAATCAAGGCACATCCATATGACTAAATACAGTTGTCCAAAAAAAAAAAAAAAAACCTCTGAATTTTTCAGAATGCATTGTTAGGTGAAAAAAAAGTAACAGAACAATACTGAAACTCCTCTTCTTACAAACAGGTTGGGCTTCAAATATAGGGTAGGTCATTTAATATAAGCTCAAAATAATTAAGAGGAGCTTAAGCTTGCATCCTTCAGACACAATGCCATCAAATGGGAAGATGAATTAGCTTTTCAGTGCTTTTAAATCAGACAGACACCCCTTCATGTTGATTTATATGTAGCCTTTTCCAAAATGGACCGGTTATGGTAAGACTTAAATGTCTGTTGAGGTGAGTGCTCTTTATCTAGCCTTGATAAACTCTAAATACCACAGAGAACTCCTTAGAAGTTAAGAGTACCGTGCTTGCTGCCCTGTCACAAACACTTAAGTTTTAAGTATTCAAAGAGCATAACACCTATGGAATCATTTATGATTTGTGATACACATTTCATCTTGATTATCTTTTAAGTTCTCACATCACCTACAGACAGAATAGCACATGGATTACAGTAATGACACTAGAGCCAAACTGCTTCTTTAGTTTGGATGTCCATACTATCACTTATTAGCTATGTGACTCAGGGCAAGTTAACTTCTCTGATCTTCAGTTTTTTCATCTGTAAAATAAGGACACAGTGATACCTACCTCTAAGTACTTAGTGCTGTTAGAATTAAATGACTTAATATGTTAAGAACTTTGGATAGTGCCTGATATATAGTAAGAGTTGTATGTGCTATCATTAAATTATTATTATTGACTTTCTCCTAAATTTGCAGTACCTGACTAGTCATCTGATATTTACGTGGGGTATATATACATAATGTTCAGCCACAAACTCAAGTGATCCCATCTTACCACTTTTTGCTAACTGATTTCAAATGCCTGGGTGCTATACTTTACATATGATACAAGATTCATTCCACCCTTTTCAGAGTCATTTCTCTTGTTGAACACTTCATCTATATTTACAACTTCAGTATTTTAATACTATTCTGAATTTTTATTTTCCTCATGCATGTTCACACCCTAAATTTCAGTACTGATTTTATACTTGTAGATAATGGGGGTTGATAATATTTTTAAAAACTTTGAAAACATGATTGGTATAAATACACCACGGCTAAGAAGGCTGAAGTAAATTTTAAAAGGAAATGGCAATATATAAGGAGAAAGCAGATGGCCAGATCATATAGGACTTTGCAAGCCTCTTGATGAAAGTGAAAGAGGAAAGTGAAAAAGTTGGCTTAAAGCTCAACATTCAGAAAACAAAGATCATGGCATCCGGTCCCATCATTCATGGGAAATAGATGGGGAAACAGTGGAAAGAGAGAGTTTATTTTGAGGGGCTCCAAAAACACTGCAGACTGTGACTGCAGCCATGAAATTAGAAGACGCTTACTCCTTGGAAAAAAGTTCTGACCAACCTAGACAGTATATTCAAAAGCAGAGACATTACTTTGCTGACTAAGGTCCGTCTAGTCAAGGCTATGGTTTTTCCTGTGGTCATGTATGGATGTGAGAATTGATGCTTTTGAACTGTGGTGTTGGAGAAGACTCTTGAGAGTCCCTTGGACTGCAAGGAGATCCAACCAGTCCATTCTGAAGGAGATCAGCCCTGGGATTTCTTTCTTTCTTTCTTTTTTTTTTTTTAATGAATCAATTGGTGTTTTATTGGCTGTTAACACTGAGGTGTAACTTCACGCTACTGTTCACTTCTGGGTCCTGACAAAGAATCCTATTTTCTGCTAAGCCTTCCCTGCCTTTTCATTTTTTCCATATGTTAGGTAGGTAGAACAGGGAAAAGGAGTCCAAAATGGCGGTGGCTACAGACAAGGAAGAGAAAAGACTGCAAAAATGAAACAAAACAAGGTCCGAGGACTGGAGTGAGGACCTCAGGTAAAACAAACAACACTCCTGGCTGGCTCAATTTACATAGGACAGGCCCAGGGAGAGATAAACATATATATAGAGGAGCCAGAGCCAGCTCTCTCCCGCGCGCTGGGGCGCTCTTTTCATGTCTTTCTCATGTCTCATACCTTGAGGATGGATTTTCCTGCTATCTTCTAAATAAAATAGAGCTGTAACACTGATTTGTTTAAGAGCTATAACACGGCCTATCCAAGACCTGAGAGCTGTGACTTGCCGAGGGGGCTTTAATGTCCGTCACTCCAAATCTTTGTTGTGATTAGACAAAGAATCGAGGAACATACACTCGCGTGACACATACATGAGGATAAGGGAAAGCTTTTAAGAACATGCAATCTTATAATGCAAATCATTAACAAATATGGAGAACAATGAAAAATAGACACTTAACCCCTTCTTGATCCCTGGCTGGGGAACTAAGATCTTGCATGCCACATGGTGTAGCACGCCCCCTAAAAAAAGCTAAAACAGATTATATACATCAGGATATACAGAATGAGTGTTATTCTCTTCAATTTGGGAATCTTGTAAGGAGATATATGTATCCATACAATGCAAACAATGCTCACAACTCCTCTACCTAACATCACCCTCAAAGTCACAGGAGAAAATCAGTCTCATTCTGTTTACAACCAGAATGACCCCTAAAATGCTTACTGGATTTGGTCCTGAATGACTTTAGGTTGTTTCAAAACCTCAAAAACATCTTCGGAGTAGGGAGATTTCTGATCACAAAGCATATTTCAACGAATGGGCTACTAGTTCTGAAGGTCATTCCAAAGCAAAGTCTCATGCATTTTGCTCGTTCTTGGAAAAAGCTTGTATATGACATTCTTTCAAATGCATAAATTCCATTTTAAGAAAAAAAATCTGAGTGCTTTACAGTCAGCCAGTTATCTTCAAAGGCAACAGGGCAGATGTCACAGCTCAGCCCGCTGTGCACTGGGGCACTCTTCCGGTTTCTCTCCTCTAGAGCACCTTGTGGCAGGAAAGCTACATTAGGTCACTGACAAGATTTAGAGCAATATGTGCTAGGTTGTTTCTGTAACTGAAGCTTGAGCAGTTTTCGAGCTGGTGAAGGATCTAACCGTTGAGTGCTTCTCTTCCCAAGCTGTACTGACACCTCCTGGAGGCACTGGGTACTTTCGGCCATAAAGGCTTGCAGCTGCTTCACGGATCCTTGCAGTTCGTCCATCACCAACTCCATACAATCAAAGAGTTTAGTCTGGTTCTGCAATATCTTCTGGTAGTCAGGTTTTGTATTAAGGACTTCACTCTGGGAAGACCCAACATACATTCTAAGTTCCACTTCAACTTCAGTATTTTTGGTTTCAGCTGATCCTCTTGATTGGGATCTCTTCAGCCTCTTCCTGGTAGCGCAGCAGAGCTGATCCCAACTCTGATGTTCTAAAGAAAACTTTGTTATATATTCCTTCATCTCAGCCACTGATGTTTCCAGAGCCAAATCTGATACTCTTCCTTCTGAATCTTCAAAACATTTTTGTAGTGTTCCATTACTTTCCAATCTGTCTGCAAAATGTTTCAACTCTTCAGAAAGGGAAGATACTTTGGCTCTGAAACTTTCAAGACTGAAGCCCTCAGTTCCCCTTAGGAAAGGTTCAAGTTTCTGAACAGAGAACTGGAAACTGGAAAGGAGGAGAGAGCTCAGCCGTTTGCTTTCTGTTAGGTCGACACTGATGGATCTGCAGAGCTCTGTGATGCCCTGATGAGAGGGAGGCAGTGACTTCCGCCGGTTTGTTTCCTTCATACTTGCTCGCCGCCAGGACTGCCTCCTGTCTTGATGACAAGCAGACTGCTCTGGGGACAAATGAAGGGACCTGGATTCAAGTTCTTCCTGGTGGCTGAGATCACCACTTTCCCCTTTTGGGGGCTACGGCCAAGGTGGATTTGTTCCTTTGAAACACATTTAGTCATCTTCAGGGAGGCGGACGATTTATTACACACTTCCACAGGGTTGGGATCTGATTCCAGTTGATGATCATGAGTCTTAGATGCCACTGGTTCCTCTTCTAGCACCGGTTTCGGGGGTGACGACGGGTGGGCAGGGTGTGGGCTGAGCCGAGTTGTCCGACCCCAAAGAGGCTAGTGCAGGGGTGAGGGGAGGCCTCGGCCGGGAACAGGCCTGAGACTTTTTCACCTCAGAGAGACGCCTGTCCAGCCCAGAGCCTCCGTCTCCGAAACACAAGGCCGCAGGTCACTCTCTCCCGAGACGGCGGGTTACCCTTGGACGCGCTGCACCAAGGCCGCCGCTCCTTCCAACTCTAGGACCGCTTCCCTTCAGCCCTGGGATTTCTTTGGAAGGAATGATGCTAAAGCTGAAACTCCAGTACTTTGGCCACCTCATGCAAGAGTTGACTCATTGGAAAAGACTCTGATGCTGGGAGGGATTGGGGGCAGGAGGAGAAGGGGATGACAGAGGGTGAGATGGCTGGATGGCATCACTGACTCGATGGACGTGAGTCTGAGTGAACTCCGGGAGTTGGTGATGGACAGGGAGGCCTGGTGTGCTGCAATTCATGGGGTCGCATAACATGACTGAGTGACTAAACTGGACTGAACTGACTGTGATTATTATTGAGCTGGAATAGTGTCTGCTCCCATTGCACTCCACAGAAATACACTCCAAGAGTAGTCAGGTTTCATATTGAGAGAAACTAACAATAAGTGACTTTCAAGAGTTAAGCACTGTATCAGAAACGAATAGAAAGTGGATTAAACAGTTTGATGTAGATTAATCTCGAATCCTGCCTCATCTCTATGGGAAAATCCTATTATCTAAATTTGAAACCACTAATTTGCAAACTTTTGGAAACTAACTATAATAACTAGAAACTGCCTAATGTTAACAAACTGAAAAAGAAAAGTCAGGAAAACATGAGAGCTACTTAGGTATCAATGAAAATATATGTAAGTATATTATCCACAATAAACCTTGCTTTTATTTGCAAAGTTGGGCAATCTGTCATATTACCTTCTTTGTAAGGCTCTCACTTTTCTTAATCTTTCCATTGGACCTAAGACTTCTGCTCCATAGACCTTCCCAACTTTCCTCAAGAACTACAGCACTCTCAAAGGGATGCTAGTCCCTCCTGCCCCAGGACAAGCTTGGCTTCCTCCTTGCTTCTCCCAACTATTTTATTTCCAAGTGTCATCCTCTGCTCTGTGAAATTCCCTGCTGGTGAGATTCATATCTTCTCCTTTTAACTCTTGGTTACTAAATTCAAGACATTCGGCTTCATTAATAAAAGAATTCTGCACCTCATTACAGTCTTCCTTTCATATGTTATTTTCATACATCTACCAATTCAACTTCATCTGTATTTCCAGTACCTCTCCTAAATCATCTTATTTATCAATCCCTGTGTTAACTTTCCTCTTTAGTTTACATTTCCTGGTCCACATCTTGTCTATATTCTTTAATGTTCTTTTCCCTTGTCCTTTTCTGACACATGTCTAGCAAACCCCTAATATCTACCTTCTATGCCTGCAGTTCAGTTACTAAGCACTTTATTAGAGTAAAATCATATAACTGAGCAGAAAGGTTCCATTACTAGTTCCTGCAGACACACAAAAATAAAACTTACCTACAATTATAAAAAAAAACTTTTGGTAAGTAATCCAATGGGAGATTACTCAATAAGTGGGAAAACTGAGTCAAACTCTGGAGTAAAAGAAGGCAGCACTGTTTCTAGATAAGACAGTTATAGTATCAGTCAGTTCAGTTCAGTCGCTCAGTCGTGTCCAACTCTTTGCGACCCCATGAATCGCAGCACACCAGGCCTCCCTGTCCATCCCCAACTCCTGGAGTTCACTCAGACTCACGTCCATGGAGTCAGTGATGCCATCCAGCCATCTCACCCTCTGTCGTCCCCTTCTCCTCCTGCCCCCAATCCCTCCCAGCATCAGAGTCTTTTTCAATGAGTCAGCTCTTCGCAGGAGGTGGGTTATAGTATAGTAAGATAATAACTGGAGAAGGCAATGGCACCCCACTCCAGTACTCCTGCCTAGAAAATCCTATGGACGGAGGAGCCTGGTGGGCTGCAGTCCATGGGTTCACTAAGAGTTGGATAAGACTGAGCAACTTCACTTCCGCTTTTCACTTTCATGCATTGGAGAAGCAAATGGCAACCCACTCCAGTGTTCTTGCCTGGAGAATTCCAGGGATGGGGGAGCCTGGTGGGCTGCCATCTCTGGGGTTGCACAGAGTCGGACACGACTGAAGTGACTTAGCAGTAGCAGCAAGATAATAATACTTCCTAAATTAACTCATAGAATTATATGGTTTCAGAGGCACTAATCAAAATATTTGTGAAATTTCAAAAGATTAATAAAATATACATGTAAAATGAAAGAATTAAAAAAGGCTATTCCTACCAAAGAATGAAATGGGGGAAAAATGATGGAGATAGGCCTTATTAGATGTAAAAAGACAATATGATAAAGTGTTAACAATAAAATAGTATGATATTTAAGTTAAAAATAGAAAATCAACTAATGAAAGAGAGGAGAAGTTCTGGGAACAGAGTAGAACATTTTTAAAAATTTAACACAAAACCACGTAAAATACTACGTGGAAGGGAAAAAAGCATTTAATAAATAACACTGACTAAATTAAGTAATAAAATTATGATACATTTTTAAAACTTTTTCAATTATCAAGAACTATATATTTCTTGAGTTATAGAAAAATGACAATTCTTCCAGCTACTGGAGCAACAGGAGAAAGTTTAAGTGATAAAGCTACTAAATAAAATTTAAAAGATTAGATTATAAAAATCAACAGAATTAAGATTAAAAAGCAAACAATCTGGGGCAAATATGCAATAAACAAAGATAGAGTCCACAGAAACAGGAATAAATGTAAAACTAACACTTGAGAAAATACCCAGCATCCTTAAGAATTATAAAAGGAAGACAAAATACTTCACAATTTTCTACTAAGCAAAAACACATTATAATGGTAAATTTGATACTGATAGGGCTATGAAGGAAGTCTTATACTATTGCTGACAGTGATTATCACAGCTCTCTCTGTTGGGTTATCAACCAGGCAAAAGCAATTTGTTGTAGAACTGCTTACACATTTTGACTTGTATGGGGCTTTCCTTCTGCCTCAGTGGGTAAAGAATCCACTTGCCAATGCAGGAGACATGCGTTCAATCCCTGGGTCAGGAATATCCCCTGGAGAAGGAAATGGTAACCCCCTCCAGTATTCTTGCCTGGAAATCCCCATGGACAGAAGAGCCCAACAGGCTATACAGTCCATGGAGTCGCAAAAAGAGCAGGACATGACTTAGTGGCTAAATGACAACCACCACCTACTTTGACTTATAAATTCTATACTAGAGTATATAACACAAGGAAAATGACAAAGCTGTACATAATAATTTTTAGCATTTTTGCTAACATGCTAAGTCACTTCAGTCATGTCTGACTCTTTGAGACCCATGGACTGTAGCCTGCCAGGCTTCACTGTCCATGGGATTCTTCAGGCAAGAGTACTGGAGTGGGCTGCCATTTCTTCCTCCAGGGGATCTTCCTGACCTGGGGATCAGACCCACTGCGTAGGCAGGCAGGTTCTTTACTACTAGTACCACCAGGGAAGCATCTTAGGAAGATTATAATGATCAATGACACACAAAAAACCCACTAATACCAGCTGATGTTGAATTTATTACAGTGCCAGAAGGCCGTGCCAAGTGCTTTAAATATATTATTTCATTTTTCAATTCCAAGAGATAATAATTACCTTTTAGAGGTGAGAAACCTGAAATACGGAAACGGTAAGTAGCTTGCCCAAGGTATATTACAGCATGTTTAAAGGTTAGGGTTTGTACTAAGGCTGAAGGCTCAAAATCCATGCTGTAAACCACAGAATATAGACTCTAAAAAAAAAAAAAAATACCTAAAGACTGGACCATGATTAAGAAAACCATAGGGTAAAATCCAAAGCAAGTCTACACAGTTACTAAAAGTAGCATATAAAAAGCTACACATACTGGGAAAAAACTTTTATGAACTAGTGTCAATCATAAAGACAAAACAAGAGTAATACCCACAGGACTTTCCTGGTGGTCCAGTGGTTAAAACTCTGTGCTTTCAATCCAGGGGGCACGGTTCCATCCCTGGTTGGGGAACTAAGATCCCACACGACTTGAGGCAGAGCCAAAAAAAAAAAAAAAAAAAGTGATACCCAGAATCTTGTTACAGTCCTAAGAAGTGATGGAATTCCACGTATTTTATTCTTTTATAGTTCTTGGAAAGGAACAGATTACACACCTTCTGCATACAGTCGCTCTGCTAGGAAAACTGCATCTCTGTAAGCATAGTGGTTTAGTGCTTGCCATATAGCAGCCTGTAAATAGAAGAAAAAGAACATAAATACACAGTTTCACAGTAACTCTTAGCACACAGCCTTGCATATAATACTCAAATCAACACATCTAATTTAAGTAATAAAACCTCAATATCCACAGTGTAAACTCTGTAACCTATTAGATGAGGCTCTTCACAGTAGGCTCCTAACATCTGAATTTACTCACTTTATTCTCCATGAACTTTTAGACCTCTTTGTCTTTGTATTTCCTTTTCCTTCCCTGGGGAGTGTGGGCTCCTTCATCTACCTACTCTTATAAATTGCACATCCTTGTAGACCCAGCTTTAATAATATCAACTTCATAAAGCTTTCTAAACTGGAGGCCTCTGTATGCATGCTAAGTTGCTTCAGTCATGTCTGACTGTGCAACTCTATGGACCATAGCTTGCCAGGCTCCTCTGTCCATGAGATTCTTCAGGAAAAATACTCCTAGAGTGCCATGCCTTCCTCCAGGGGATCTTGTGGATCCAGGGATTGAACCCACCCCCTTACATCTCCTTCATTGGCAGGCAGATTCTTTACCACTGGTGCCATCTTGGAAGCCCATACAAGGTCATATATGTTGGCTAAGTATATATGAAATAACTATTGCACTGGTAATTCAATTTAGGTTCATTATGGATTTAAAAGATTTTAACGGTTTGGTTAGTGAATTTAACCATCATTTACAGAACTGTACCTAAAAAAAAGTACCTAGGGTCGTATCCCCTTTTTCCTAGTCCCAGTCTGTAACTGAATCTTTTCTCTAAACTTGTAGTTCCTAAGTGGTCTTCCTGCCTGCAGGCTATATATAATGTAATCCATCCAGCCCAGAAATCCTGAGTTTGGACAGGAGCTCAAACTCATGTTCCATGACTTACTAGTTCTGTGTCTTGGGCAGGTTACAATGTTTCCTAAGTCTTAGTTTCTTCATTTAAAACATAAGACTCCAATAAAGTACACAGTGGTTCCTTGCATATACCTAATAACTAGTCAATAAATTTCAGATGCTGCCATCATCATTTTCATGTCTTCATCCCTGATCAAAACCTCCTAATGATTCCTCCTGGATGGTCCCACAAAGTTTACACAATAAACAGCTACAGAATAAAGTACAAACTCCTTACTAAACCATTCAAATCCCTTTGGGCCTTCATCATCCCTTTTCAGCTGTTGCTCATCTCTCACCAAAGCTGCCTATGGTCTAGAACCAGAAAAGGTCTCTATCAGTGCCTAAATATCAGCTGTACTTTCACATTTCAAAGTACTGTTTGGGCTGTCCTTTAACTTCTACCTTGTGAAATGTGTCTTCTTCAAAATTCAGCTTACATGGTATCTTCCTTTCACTGATCTATCCCATGCAATATTAATGACTCCATTCTATGAGGTACCAGAAAATTCTGTTTCTACTTCAAAAAAAATATATCAAGCGGTTTATTAGATTTAGTCATATATACTGTTTGATTAACTAGGCTGCAACTTCTGTGGGTAAAAGTCAGATTCTCTTTTTCTCTATAATTCTCTGGTTATCCTACTTAAGTAGTTATTTCCCTAATTATCCTAGATAACTGTCTTTAAATATAGTGAATGCTCAATAAATGCTTGTTGAATAAGTGTTTTAAAACTCTGAATCTAATTTCCACTTACTGACCTACAAACTTTTAGCAACCCAATATGGAGGTAAAATATAAAATATTCCTGCTATAATTAAACTAACATGATTAAAACATTATTGGCAACATAAAACAATACAAAGTAACATCTAGTGGTTTCTTCCTTGATACAGGTAAGCAAAACATTATAAAGGAATCAAGAATCTGGTAAGGAGATAACAGGTCTGTCCAACTTAGCAGTTGGAATACATCAGATTTGGGGGCAATAATATTTTAGTGGTGTGACCTATAAATACCTGAAAGATAACCAGATTTTTCTGGTTAATAGTAGCCTGCTGCTAAGCTGCTAAGTCACTTCAGTCGTGTCCGACTCTGTGCGACCCCATAGGCGGCAGCCCCACCAGAGTCCCCCGTCCCTGGGATTCTCCATGCAAGAACACTGGAGTGGGTTTCCATTTCCTTCTCCAATGCATGAAAGTGAAAAGTGAAAGGGAAGTTGCTCAGTCATATCCAACTCTTAGCGACCCCATGGACTGCAGCCTACCAGGCTCCTTCGTTCATAGGATTTTCCAGGCAAGAGTACTGGGTGGGGTGCCACTGCCTTCTCCAATAGTAGCCTAGATCACATTATATGTAGAGTACATCATGAGAAATGCTGGGCTGGATGAAGCACAAGCTGGAAGCAAAATTGCCAGAAGAAATATCAATAACCTCAGATATGCAGATGACATCACCCTTATGGCAAAAGCAAGAAGAACTAAAGAGCCTCTTGATGAAAGTGAAAGAGGAGAGTGAAAAAAGTTGGCTTAAACTCAACATTCAAAAACTAAGATCATGGCATCTGGTCCCATCACTTCATGGCAAATAGATGGGGAAACAATGGAAACAGTGACAGACTTTATTTAGGGGGCTCCAAAATCACTGCAGATGGTAACTGCAGCCATGAAATCTAAAGATGCTTGCTCTTTGGAAGAAAAGTTATGACCAACCTAGACAGCATACTAAAAACCAGAGACATTACTTTGCCAACAAAGGTCCATCTAGTCAAAGCTATGGTTTTCCAGTAGTCATGTATGGATGTGAGAGTTGGACTATGAAGAAAGCTGAGCACGGAAGAATTGATGCCTTTGAACTGTGGTTTTGGAGAAGACTCTTGAGAGTCCCTTGGACTGCAAGGAGATCTAACCAGTCCATCCTAAAAGAAATCAGTCCTGAATATTCATTAGGAGGACTAATGCTGAAGCTGAAACTCTAATACTTTGGCCACCTGATGAGAACTGACTCATTGGAAAAGATCCCGATTCTGGGAAAGATTGAAGGTAAGAGGAGAAGGGGAAGACAGAGGATGAGATGGTTGGATGGCATCACTGACTCAATGGACACGAGTTTGAGCAAGCTCCGGGAGTTGGTGATAGACACGGAGGCCTGGTGTGCTGCAGCAGATGGAGTCTCAAAGAGTTGGATGCGACTGAACTGAACTGAGATCATGGTTCCGTACTACTTAGATCGTTTTCCTTATCATCTTATTCAATATGCCTACCACTTTTTGAAACACAGTAGTCATCTATTTGGCAAACATTTATTGATCATTTACCTTGCTATATGATCCTGATTGCAGTAAAAAATTAATAACAAAAATTTAACCAATTTGAGAAAATCAAATTCTTTGGGTGGGCTGCACAAAGCCTTAACATTTTGAATTTTCAGGTCTCTACTGACAATGAGAAATTATGAATAAGTCAGGTATTATTCTATAGACAAGTATCTAGTCACTGTCATCATGCTTCTGTTTTTTTAATCAAACAGTTAGGTAGCTGAGCCTTAGAACAAAAATATGTGGCATTAGCAAGGAGTGAACATAATAAGAATAGGTTTTAAACATACTACCAAATCACTGCTATTTAATTTACTTTTCCTCTATACTACAACACAGCAAAGATAGTTAAAAGGCTTTCAAAAACAACAGTTAAAAACATATTTAAATTTAATTTGACTCAATTATTTATTGAATGTTTAATATGATCCCCACACCTCAATCTAAGGCAGATTAAAAAGATTCCTCTGACAATCTAGACGACTAAGTCAGTCCCCTGAGCTTTAGCTTTAATCCCCTGTAAAATAAGGATAAAAACACTTACCTCTGAGATAAGCTTAGCACAATGCCTGGTTAAATTCTAAACCCCCTAAAGAACTAATCTGGCTTTTTGGTGTTTTACCAGACCATAGATGACCTAGGGTTCTGGAACTATGCTTATAGGTATCTTTCAAATCTACTCATTTAAATTAGGAAACTGTAATAGTATTCACTATTACAGAAGAACTCAATAAACATTTACTTTTAAAGGCAGACCAGTTTTCCCTGGATTACTTTAACAGTGTTTTATTTAGCCCCCTCTGAATTCTTTTTCTACCCTCTGATTCATTTTCTCTTCCTGTGAGTTTTTCACAAGTCAGATCTGATCTTTACTTAAAATCCTTCAATGGCTTCTAACTGTTCTTGGCAATAAAAGGCAAGCCACCAAACCGGCAGTGTGCTACAGTCTGTACCTACCTCTTCGGTTCATCTTGTATCACGTTTTCTCATGCTGTCCATGTTGGCACAACGACCTTCAGCTCCTCAAACCTGCCATGTTATCCTACTGCCACAGGTTCTTTATACACAGTCCATTTTGCCTGGCATACTCCCTCCTTTCCTTCGATCTATGCTAATTTTAGTCATCCTTTGGACTTCTTTTCCAGGGAAGGTTTTTTATAGGATACCCAGATGAGGTTAGGCATTCTTACACACTCTGATAACACCAAGTACCTTTCCTTTGCAGTATTTCTCACTGTTGTAAGCTTACACATATTTAGGAGAGTATATGAGTAATATCTTCCTCACTATAATATAAACTCTAGAAAGGTAGGGACTACATCTGGTTTTGCTCACTGGATACTCCCAAAAGTATATACTTTTAAGTAGGTGCTTAACTAACATATAATGAATGAATAAACAAATGATCTTTGACTTTTTGTTGTCCTCTCATTGCTGGCATTTTATGTTAGTCTTAAATTTTTCTGTATTATTATATATCCAATAGTTAAGGATCTCTGGAAATCTTGAAAGAAACTCTGTGGTACATAGAACTCTGTTTCTAATACAAATAATTACCACCTAAGTACTCCTTTATAAAATGAGCAATTTCCTAAGAACCTACTGAAAGAACACTGCAAACAGATCCACAATTTGATGTTGAGACCTGTGTTCAAACTTGTGTTCCAGGACTTCAGCAGTGAGACTCTGGGGAATTATTTAACTTTTATCAACCTCAATTTTCTCATCTGAAAAGTGGAACTCTATTTTTGGACTTGTGTAGATTAAATGAAATGATATGGTGCTTCTAGTATATTGACTGGCACTCATTAGGTACTTAAAAACCTTTTCCTTTCCAGCTCTTAAGATGAACAAATTCTACAGATATAACTGATAGTTTGTATTATATAATGCCTCCCATATATGCCACAGTTGTTGATTTTGTAACACATAATCCACAAAAGCCCCAATGACTGATTCACCAGCTCCATCATCATCATCGCTACTGCTTACCAGGAAAATCTGGCACATAAATATTATGGCCAAAAAGTCCTAGAATTTTGAGTTTCTTTCTTTTCAAAATTAAAGAGTGGACGTATCATATTCAAGAGTTCTATCCATTTCTGATTTAAAATCAAGTTTTGCTCAGAATAACATCATTCCTTTATCACCAGTTCTTAAGGGGGTCAGAAAGTGATCATGAAGGCAGCCAATAAAAACTTGCACACATCCTGGAAGTGAAACTTGACACATATAGCTCCCATTATACTCCGCTCAAGCAAGTGAGTGACAGTATGTATCTTCTGGGGAATGGAGTGGGGAATGAACTATTCTCTAAAGCATGACAAATTGGTAGCTAATGACAGGCAGGGCTAAGATAAGCGACTACCCGCCCCGCCCGCCCCCCATTCATCCCTTCCCTTGCTCAACTGCTGGTGTAAACCTGCCCCCAAAAGAATAACACTCAGTGCATCACTTCAGGTGTTCTACAAATTAAAGCCAGATGGAAGAAACGCTGCTAAAGGTTATGAAGCCAAACTGAGCAATACCACCACTGAGACCCCAAATAAGGTTAAAGAGAAATTCTTCTGCTTAAACTAACGAGTCAGTTCTAGACCACACTGACTTTTAAAGATAATTAAATCAACACCATAGAAATTAAATGGCAAAGTTCCTTCTCCTTGTTGCTCTTCTTAAATATGAAGTATTACTTTAAATATAAAAAAACCTCTGTAAATTGTACAACTCAGACTTAAATATGACCACTTAGATTGTGTCATTCTTGTTTTTTTCAAAAAAGAAAATAGGTGTCTTCTTTTATACCATTAAAAAAAATGGACAACATAAGAAGGTATGAAAAAAAATCACTTTGGAATTTTCCTACTATACATTACAGTGTAATTTCTTGAACTCTAATTTACTTCAGGTCTACATCAATGGTTCTCAGTCTGGGCAATTTTGTCCCACAAAGGACATGTAGTAATGTCTAGGGGGCATTTTGTTTGTCACAAATGGAGTGGGCATATAGCAGGTAAATGGCAAGGACACTGCAAAACACAGGACAATATCCCCACAACAAAAAATTAGCTTGCTGAAAACATCAATAGTGCCAAGACTGATAAACCTTGATGTAACTTACTAGCCTGTATGTCTCCCTAAATCTTGTCTTGTCCCACCTTCCCGATAGCACCAGATTAATTTTTTCCCAACTAGTGCTTTCATTATAATTTTTCTGTTCAAAAACCTATAATGGCTATTTTACCAACAAATTAAATTCCTCAGCCTGGATGTTAAGTCCTCTTGTAACTTGATTCTACCTGACGAGCAAAACCTTATCTTTTCTGTTCTCAATTCCCATTCTAGACAAGGCTATAAGTTTTATTGTTTTCTTGTTCCTGAGCACCATTCTCAACTTTGGGCTTTTGCTCATGCCATTCGGTGCCAAGCATATTCTCCTCTACCAATTCAAACCCTTTTGACTTTCTAAAGCTTTAAGTTCTACTCCTTCCAGAAACCTTTTCCATCTTTCCAGTCCACAAGGATCTCTCTTTACTGAATTTACTATTATCTGTGCAAACACATACATACTGACTTGCAACATTATTCAGTTGCTCCCATTAAGTATATTTATCTTCCCAAAAGACTGGACCCCTCAAAGATGAGAAGTTACATATCTACATTTCTACTGGTTGGTTTCATATATATCTTAATTTGTTCACAACATAATTCTTAATGGTCCTCCTTCAAATTTGTTTTCCCTGCAAAGAATTCTCCATTTATTAAACATTATCCCCCAAATGAAATCTAGGTAGCTGTTCTTGATTCCCTCACAAATTCCCAATCAATTTCCATGACTCATTGATTCTTCCTCCAAAATATCTCTTGAACTTATCTACCTCTTTCCTATTCCACTGCTACCACTTTAGTATAGGTTACCAATCCCAAAGAAAGGAAATGCCAAAGAATGCTCAAACTACCACACAATTGCACTCAGCTCACACACTAGTAAAGTAATGCTCAAAATTCTCCAAGCCAGGCTTCAGCAATCCATGAACCGTGAACTTCCAGATGTTCAAGCTGGTTTTAGAAAAGGCAGAGGAACCAGAGATCAAATTGCCAACATCCGCTGAGTCATCGAAAAAGCAAGAGAGTTCCAGAAAAACATCTATTTCTGCTTTATTGACTATGTCAAAGCCTTTGACTGTGTGGATCACAGAAACTGTGGAAAATTCTGAAAGAGATGGGAATACCAGACCACCTGACCTGCCTCTTGAAAAACCTGTATGTAGGTCAGGAAGCAACAGTTAGAACTGGACATGGAACAACAGACTGGTTCCAAATACGAAAAGGAGTACGTCAAGGCTGGATATTGTCACCCTGCTTATTTAACTTACATGCAGAGTACATCATGAGAAACTCTGGGGTGGAGGAAGCACAAGCTGGAATCAAGATTGCCAGGAGAAATGTCAATAATCTCAGATATGCAGATGATACAACCCTTATGGCAGAAGGTGAAGAGAAACCAGAAAGCCTCTTGATGAAAGTGAAAGAGTGAAAAATTTGGCTTAAAGCTCAACATTCAGAAAACAAAGATCACGGCATCTGGTCCCATCACTTCATGGCAAATAGATGGGGAAACAGTGGAAGCAGTGTCAGACTTTATTTTTGGGGGCTCCGAAATCACTGCAGATGGTGATTGTAGCCATGAAATTAAAAGATGCTTACTCTTTAGAAGGAAAGTTATGACCAACCTAGACAGCATATTAAAAGCAGAGACATTACTTTGCCAACAAAGGTCCGTCTAGTCAAGGCTATGGTTTTTCCAGTGGTCATGGACAGATGTGAAAGTTGGACTATAAAGAAAGCAGAGTGCCGAAGAATTGATGCTTCTAAACTGTGGTGTTGGAGAAGACTCTTGAGAGTCCCCTAGACTTCAAGGAGATCCAACCAGTCCATCCTAAAGGAGATCAGTCCTGGGTTTTCATTGGAGGGTCTGATGTTGAAGCTGAAACTCCAATACTCTGGCCACCTGATGCGAAGAACTGACTCATTTGAAAAGACCCTGATGCTGGGAAAGACTGAGGGCAGGAGAAGGGGATGACAGAGGATGAGATGGTTGGATGGCATCACCTACTCAATGGACATGAGTTTGGGTGGTCTCCAATAGTTGGTGTTGGACAGGGAGGCCTGGCATGCTGCAGTTCATGGGGTCGCAAAGAGCTGGACCGACTGAGCGACTGAACTGCACCGTCATCTTAAGACGGTACTTATTTTTGCCTTCTTCTTCCCTGACCTTTGACATACAGTAGCCAGGGATCTTAACATCTATATCAGATTATGTCAACTCCCAGCTGAAAATTCATCAGTGATTCCCCATTACACTTAGAATGAAAAATGAACTCCTTACTATGGCCTTACATTAGTATGCAACTCCAGCCACACTGGCCTTCTTTCAGGTCTTCAATGCCAAGTTGTACTATGTCTCAGGGACTTCGCACATGCTGTTTTCTCTGCTTGTAATTCTCTTCAAATTGTTTGTGTCTCAAACTTTGAACTCAGCTACCATGTTATTTGCTCAAAAGGAACTTTCCTAACATCCTTTTTAGAAAACATTTTAGAATGTCTTTTATCTGCGCTTGACACATAGCAGGTGCATAACATTCTTAACAATTTGATTATTTCCTTGAGGCTGCTTCAAAACTTTGATGGTCTAACTGCAAACCTGACTGAAGTCAGGACCCTCTTATTAGGTCTCTCTCCTAACACCCTACTTAGAGTACCGTTCTTATCACAATTTATAATTATTAATTTGTGGTTATTTGTTTCATGCTTTTTCTATATGTAAGCAAAAGGTTGTATCAGGGCACGAGTCCATAAAGGAATTATCACATATCTGTAATGGTTTCCTTCTCTATCTCCCCACACCAAAGCACATCCTCTCAGTTCAGGTACTGTGCAGCACTGTCTTCAAAATACTGTATTGTACCTAAATATGAGAATCTGTTTTCTAAAAGAAAATTTCATAAACAAATGTATTTCAGCTAACCTGAATACATTTTTTTGAATGAAGACCAAATAGTCAAATGGTATTGATTTATCAACTTAGCTATATATATGTGTGTATATATATATTTTTTACAATCATAAAATATATTTAGGAATTTTTTTTCTACTCTATTGAATAGAACATTTTATTAAAAGCCTTTATTTGGGAGAGGGGTAATCATCTAACACAATTTTCCTGAATACACCATCTTCAATTCTAAGTTATTTGAAAATGGTACCCTTTGAATCTGTGATAGATGCTGTCCCTGTACTTCTTATCCCAAGACAAAAGTATTTCTTCACTACCTGTTGCTGCTGCTGCTAAGTCGCTTTAGTCGTGTCTGACTCTATGTGACCCCATAGACGGCAGCCCACCAAGCTCCACCATCCCTGGGATTCTCCAGGCAAGAACACTGGAGTGGGTTGCCATTTCCTTCTCCAGTGGATGAAAGTGAAAAGGGAAAGTGAAGTCGCTCAGTCGTGTCCGACTCTTCGAGATCTCATGGACTGCAGCCTACTAGGCTTCTCTGTCCATGGGATTTCCAGGCAAGAGTACTAGAGTGGGTTGCCACTGCCTTCTCCGCCTCCACTATCTAAGCTAAGCTAAGTCACTTCAGTCATGTCCGACTGTGTGACCCCATAGACGGTAGCCCACCAGGCTCCACCATCCCTGGGATTCTCCAGGCAAGAACATTGGAGTGGGTTGCCATTTCCTTCTCCAGTGGATGAAAGTGAAAAGGGAAAGTGAAGTCGCTCAGTCGTGTCCGACTCTTCGAGACCCCATGGACTGCAGCCTACCAGGCTTATCTGTCCATGGGATTTCCAGGCAAGAGTACTAGAGTGGGGTGCCACTGCCATCTCCGCTTCACTATTTCATGATCTCTAAAACAATATTATGTGTAAAAGCAACCAGTTACTATACTGCTTATTAAGATGATTTTTCCAAGGCTTTTTTTTTTTACAACTTCATTCAACACTTCTGTGATGTCTTACCCCCAGGAATAATTGATAAATCTATATAAAATTGATTAAAAAATAAATTTCATCAGGTGGATTTTATACACATCCAAATTAGCACTGATTCAAGTCACTTAAGCTAGCAATTATTCCTTCCCAAATAGTTATTTTAAAAATTAAATAAATGACAGAATTTCTGCCTCATAATAGGAGAGATTTTCGAAGACTCAAATACTTTTTATAAGAGATAATTTGGAGGAAGTGCTTATATTTAGGCCTACACAGTATATCAAACTGGGTATCCCATGTTTAAGCTTTAAAAAAAGAAAAAGAAAAACTCAGTTGCTCATCTTTTCTCTCAACTTTTTCTATGCCTAATAACAATGGCACCCCACTCCAGTACTCTTGCCTGGAAAATCCCATGGACGGAAGAGCCTGGTGGGCTACCAGTCCACGGGGTCGCTAAGAGTCGGACACAATTGAGCGACTTCACTTTCACTTTTCACTTTCATGCACTGGAGAAGGAAATGGCAACCCATTCCACTGTTCTTGCCTGGAGAATCCCAGGGATGGCGGGGCCTGGTGGGCTGCCGTCTATGGGGTCACACAGAGTCAGACACAACTGAAGCGACTTAGCAGCAGCAGCAGCAGCAATAACACTTCAAACCCTGAGACAACCTTCAAAAGGACACACCTTTCCAACTTACTCTCATTCGTTTACAAACACAAGCAATCACTTATTATAGTTTAAAAGCCAACGATGCTTGTTCTCCTATTGCTCTAGATCCCTTCTTGAATGGCTTCTTATACTAAAAATTACGACCAAAATTCTCACCGAATTATATCCTAAAACTTGTTACCACTGTCAGTGGGTTGTGTGTGGAGAGTAGACAAATTTGACTCTTGAGCCTTAAAAATATCTAAATGCCTTACTGCTAAGAGTACTTTAATGAAAAACAGAAAACTTGATGTGTTTATCACACAAGGAATATCTTTATCAAGGAACTGGCTACATATTTCTCTCCATGCTTTTATGCAAATTAGGTGGCCCTGGTGATAAAGAACCCGCCTGTCAATGCAGGAGATGTAAGAGACACAGGGTTGATCCCTGGGTGGGGAAGATCCCCTGGAGGAGGGCATGGCAACCCACTCCAGTATTCTTGCCTGGAGAATCCCATGGACAGAGGAGCCTGGCAGGCTACAGTCTACAGGGTCGCAGAGAGTCATACACGACTAAAGTGACTTCGCACAGATGCATAGGTTATCCATAAAACTAGCTTATCATCTTAGAAGCCATATCTATAAGGCAAATTTATCATTAATTGTTAAGACAAAATAACAAAAACATGAAACAAATTAAACAACTTGAGTAATCTGCTTATCCATTTTAGAAGGTATAGATAGCAACTTATAATTTCACCTTAGGTCTCAAAAATAAATAAATAAATAAAAAGGGATTCTTTACTAGTAAATCTGGATGGAAAGAAACAGCTTTGAAAGCACCAGTATAATGTACAAACAGAACTGTTGGTACAATTCTGTACAGAAGACAGAATCCCACACTACACTAATTAAAAAATTAATAGTTGCTATATGTAAAGAGCTAAAGAAAGAGCCAACTAGGAGGAACTGGTATTTCATCCTGTGATGAAAAAAAGAAATATGGAAGGAGTGATGTAGTAAATATTTTACTATTTGATATCACAGGTCTTTAAGAGCAACATGAAGCAATTTCTAAAATCGGTTTGCTTTCAAAATAAAGTGCATGACTCAATGACATCAGTTGATAGAGGTCAACTCTTCTAATCAAGTCAAAGATCATATGATAGGGTAAAAGTCTCTCCCAGACCTGGTCCATCACCAAGGGACAAAAGGTATAGTTTCTTCAGATGGCAGGAGGGGGAAATGACTTGGCGCCGCATCACACCCTTAAAATCCAATAGGGTTTCTTACATGCCAACAGAGCACTGTGCGTCAAAGCAAACCTTGGTGTATGGATGGAAAAACCATGATTTGTCTTTCATTTCCTGAACGCCTTAAAAACATGCACAGTAAAACACTCCTGATCCCCATCACAGGTCATGGAAAAAACCGATTTGCTGTTTCCACCCCCCCCCCCTTGTATAGGTGCTTGCGCCTCTGCACTGGGCCTTGGGGTTCTCTTCGCAGATCATTGTCCGGAGGGAAACTGAGTGAGCGAGGAAAGGCAACGTGGGCTAGACAGTTTGTCAGCAAAACAGAAATCAGTATTAAAAACACCGATCCTACCCTCCCTCCACTTTCTCCTAGAAAACAAAAACAAAACCAACACTCGCCCCGCAAACTTGCCCCACCATTATGAAGATCGTACAGGCGCTGATTAAAGGTGGGTCCCAACCATCCTTGGGCAAGAGAGCACCTGGGGCGAGTTTTCGGCCCCTCACCGCTCACCCCGGCCCGGGCCCAGCCCCTGGGCTGACAGGAGGGGCTCGCCCGACATTGGCCCGGAGGGAAAAGGAGGGAGTATCGCCGAACTCCGCTCACACCCGGGGAAGAAGGGAACGCGGCTGAGGCTGCGGGCAAGGCCTCGGAACTGACGAGAAGACAGGCAGGAGCCGGCGTGAGGTGAGGCGGGAGAAGCAGCAGGGCCTAGGCCGCACCAGGCCGCGAAGTGGCCATACGCCGCTTCCCGACCGAGGCTGCGAGCCAAGCCTCAGGGAAGAGGGTTACCATTACCTGGACGGGTTCCTGCAGCACCGTCATCCTGGAGGTTCAGGCCCACTTTCTGCAGTGCCTCAGGCCCCCCCGTAGCCACTCCGGCCCGGCCAGCCCCGGCTCATTTAAACTCACCAGCGACCGTTACCGGGGGGATGGGGGAGGCCGAGCGAGAGCCGAGTACCTCCGAGCGGGACACGGAAAAGCCCGAAGTGGAGAGACGCGCGCGGGAGCCAGACGGAAAGGCCCGAAGGAGACCGGAAATACCCGAGGTGAATCGGCGGAGGAGAACACCGTTGCCGGAAGTTGTCGAGGAGTACCGGAGACGGCCGAGCGTGATCCAAAGCGTAGGTTCCTCTTCTCGGTCAGGCCTTCACTCACGCACGCCACGCCCCGTCGGCCCTTGGGCAGGGGCACGCCCAACCGGTAACCAATAGGCTGGGCGTGGCGTGCGGGAGTCGGCCGGCAGCGTTACGTGGACGGGCTTCAATCTTGATTCGCCGTTCAAGCTTGCTGGATTAATTGGTGCGCGGTGGGTTGAGCAGAGGGTTAAATTCAAGAGTTTGGGGCTGATTTTAATAATCAAGAGATATCTGTCTGTTAAGTTTAGGTCATTTATCCATTCCTGAATTTACATTCATGCCTCAAAGGGAAATAGAAAATTGGAAAGACTGCCTCTATTTGAAGATTCAATTTGACCCCTGTCCTCAGATTACGGTCTGTTTAACGGAAAAGTAATGTAACAAAGAATGTTATATTATGTGATTCCCATTATAAGTGATGTAAAAATCCAGAAGAGAGGAAAGGGAAATTAGCGTTAAGATGAGAAAGTCTCTCAGAGAGAGACTTTATTTTGGGGGCTCCAAAATCACTGCAGACAGTGATTGCAGCCATGAAATTAAAAGATGCTTGCTCCTTGGAAGAAAAGCTATAACCAACCTAGATAGTGTATTGAAAAGCAGAGTCATTACTTTGCCGACAAAGGTCCATTTTATCAAAGCTGTGGTTTTTCCAGTGGTCATGTATGGATGTGAGAGTTGGACTACAAAGAGAGTTGAGCCCGGAAGAATTGATGCTTTTGAACAATGCTGTTGGAGACTACTGAGAGTCCCTTGGACTGCAAGCAGATCTAACCAGTCCATCCTAAAGGAAATCAGTCCTGAATATTCATTGGAAGAACTGATGCTAAAGCTGAAACTCCAATACTTTGGCCACCTGATTTGAAAAACTGACTCATTTGAAGACCCTGATGCTGGAAAAGATTGAAGTTGGGAGGAGAAGGGGGATGACAGAGGATGAGATGTCTGGATGGCATCACCGACTCAATGGACATGAGTTTGAGCAAGCTCCAGGAGATGAACAGGGAAACCTGGCATGCTGCAGTCCATGGGGACACAAAGAGTCAAACACTACTGAGGGACTGAACTGAAGATGAGAAAAGTTTTAGATGTAAGCCAGATTTTGAAGGATAGGTAGAATTAGAAGCAAAGAAAGGAGAGAGGTGAAAGGGAGCAGAATGAGATCAATATGGTAAGAGATTCGATATTAACTGCTGCTGCTGCTACTGCTGCTAAGTCACTTCAGTCGTCTCTGACTCTGTGCGACCCCATAGATGGCAGCCCACCAGGCTCTGCGGTCCCTGGGATTGTCCAGGCAAGAACACTGGAGTGGGTTGCCATATCCTTCTCCAATGCATGAAAGTGAAAAGTGAAAGGGAAGTGATTATTTAGGTGGCCAGATCATGGAAAATCTCAGAAACAGGGCAGAAATGTTTGATAGGAGAGGCATTGTGACATATTGGGAAATCAGGAGGTTGGATTTCAATTTTATCTGGCACTATTAGCTTTAGGTCCTCAGGCAAGTCACAACCTTACTGAACTTGTATTTCCTTAGTTTAAAAACAACCATTAAGAGGATGAAATGGATTAATGTATGTGACTGTCTTAACACACATAGTGAGTGAGTGAGTGAAGTTGCTCAGTCGTGTCCGACTCTTTGCATCCCCATGGACTGTAGCCTACCAGGCTCCTCTGTCCATGGGATTTTCCAAGCAAGGGTACTGGAGTGGGTTGCCATTTTCTTCTCCAAAACACATAGGTTCTCAAGTTTCCTTCCTATTGCCTCTCCCCCTAAAGTCTGTGAACAGGAAACTATTAAAATTTTAGTTTTGGGTAGATGAGAAAACAGTCTTTGCAGTATTTTTTAAATTGAAGTATAGTTGATTTACAAGATTGTGTTATTTTCAGGTGTATAGCAAAGTGATTCAGATAAGTATTTTTTCAGATTATTTTTTCACTATAGGTTATGCAAGATATTTTTATATTTCCCTGTGCTATATGGTAAATCCTAGTTGCTTATCTGTTTCATGTATAGTAGTTTGTATCTATTAACCTCATGTTCTTAGTTTACCTTTCTTTCTCTCCCTTTTCCCTTCTGTTTCCATAAGGTTGAAGAAAACACTTTTTGAAGGTTGACTTCCTAATCAGGGCATTTCTAGGCTAGATGTGGGACTTCAATTTTAAAAATATTGCAAAGACTTTTTCTCAATAGTATATGCCATTTGTGTGAATATTTCTCTTTCTGGTTCTCACATTTTATGTAGATGAACTCAGTTTAGAATGGGTCACTCCCTTCCTTTGGGTGTTGCTGTTGGGGGAGCGGTGGCATGGGTGCTTTGTTTTGTTGGCAGAGCTATAGCCTTTACTGGGGGCATCTCTAGTCACTGCTTGTGTACTTGTAGCCCCAGAAAGGGTAAAGTGATCTTATGCTGCCCTGTGCCTTGTTCTGTTAGCAGGGTGGGCTGGGTGAATTAGGGTGGGAATAGTGTCCAGTATGATAGTCACTAGCTAAAGTTTAGTTAAAATCAAGTAATATTTAAAGTGAAGCTCTTCAGATGCCCTATCCCCATTCCAGGGACTCAGCACAGGTACAGATTATTACCATCATTGGCTTGATTAGGACTGTTAAGATCCAAGATGGCTTCACTCACATTTGGGGCCTTGGTGCTGGTTGTTGGCTGAGCCCCTTTTTTCTCTTCCACATGACTTCACATCAGTCGGTCGTCTGACCCTAACTTCTTGACTTGGCACCTGGCAACCAAGAAGGCAAAAACAGAAGCTGCGAGGTCCCTGAAGGCCCAGGTCTGTAAGTCAAGCTCCATCACTTCTAGTTGGTCAAATTAAGACACAGAAGCCAACTGGATTCAACTGGAGGAGAAACAAGAGTCCACCTGTAGATGGGAAGAGTGGCAAAGCAACACTGCAAAAGGCATGTGCCGTGGGAAGGATTGATCATCTTTGAAAACAGTCTACCAGGTTTGAGATGCCAGATGAGAGAATCTGGTAGGGGAATGGAAAGAAAGTGTGTGTAGGGAGGTAATTACTCCTAAAATATGATACAATATTACTCTTAAAATGTGCTGCTTTAACTGACCACAGCACTCCAGATTTACTCCAATGAGTTTAGAATACAATAGAACTCATGCTTCTGTTACCTGGATGACTTCTATTAAAGTGGGCTAAAGTTTTATTTACATAACTCTGATCCTGCTAAGCTTTTGGTTATTTAACACACACACAGCACTTTTTCACACAACAGGCTTCCAAGTCATGTACCTGAGCATTTGATTCTTATAAATTTCAATGTAGAAACTTACAACACAGGATATATAAAGCAGATTTTTGTGTGTATGAAAATGTGTGTCTAGACTCAGCATTTAGAGATTCTGTGATGTTTGTCACGCTGGCTCATAAGCTTAGAATTTGCCTAAAGTCCCACTTCGCCCCCCATACCCTTTTTTTTCTTTTTTCTGAAAAAGAGCATCTCTTTTCTGACCGTTGGTCATGGGCTAACACATCTGTTGTGGTTTTGTGCTCATTCACAGCAAGACCACATTTGTTTGAAATTGTGCTTTGATGGACTCTTTTAGAGCATTTTACTTCCTTTTCTATTCCTGATTGACCTACTTAAACTCACCATCCAGCAACTACTTGGGCATCCTGCCATCACCCCGATCCACATATATTTAGCTGGCAAGTGGACTTAGATTACAGTAAGCATTATTCCAAACATGATAATTTTTCCTTTTTCTTAGCCTGCCTCTTATTCTGTTTCATGTTCAATCGGATTGGAGATCAGGGTTTAGGGAACTATTCAAGAGGCTAGACATGGTACTGTTGACAAGGTACAGCCCACTAAGATAACCCAGAGAAAGCTCACTCTTCTCAATTCCTTGAGTCCTCCTTATCTGTAGCCTTCTTTTGTCCCTGTTGTACACTGCCTTTTATCCTCTTTATATTACCTACTGTGAGGCTCCGTCCCTCTCTCCCCACCCATGTATCTTTGCTCCCCCTAGTCATCAAATCAACCCCTTGAGACTTCCCTGGTTGTCCAGGGGCTCAGACTCCGAGCTCTCAATGCAGGGGACCCTGGCTCAATCCCAGAGCAGGGTATTAGATCCCAAATGCTGCATCTAAGACCCAGCACAACTGAATAAATACATGATAAAAAAATATTTTTAAAAAGCAATACAATTGTAAGTGTACTCAATACCTGGAAATGTTTTACTTCACTCTCATTTTCAATGTCAGCATAGTAAACTGTGTCGTTACTGAGGGGGAAGTGGTTGATCAGTAATTCAGTCTCCACTTTGTGTATTGTGATGTCTTTATACGTGAGGAAAAGATGACTTGAACCTGTGTATCATATGTGACTTTGAAATGAACACCTTGAATAGCACTAATTTTTATTTGTAATATTTTTCTACAACAAAACGAGTAGCACTAGGAAAAGAGGTTTTATTTTGTAAACAATCATCTGTGACCTGCATTTTAGTAAGCTCACAGCAGATTCTTCCAAGATCATGGATGGGGGAGGGGAGGTGTGCATGTTGAGATTTAAATTGACATAAAACTGCATACTTTGTCTAGCTCTGATTTCATTTTTTAATAGTGCCAATTTTGTGACTGTAACTGTAATCATGTGAAAGCCCTATTGAAATGAAAAATTATGTCTGACCCCCAGATCAAAGAATTTATGTTAAAGTGTGAATAAATCTCATATCAAATGTCAAGCTTTTACATGTGAATGGTTTTCTCCAACAACATATAAAAGTTAATAAAAATCCTCTTAATTTTCACACACACACAAAAATACATACCATGTTAGTATTGCATTAAAAAAAATCATTCCTTTACTCTGGCATCTCTGATCACACAGTTTCCTGGTTTTCTTTCTGCTGTTCTGTTTTGTATCAATTTCCTTTACAGAACTTCTAATATCAGAATGCTTCACAGGTTCAGTTCTAGGCCTTCTCACTCTATACGTTCTTCCAAGGTGAACTTATTCTTGTGGTTTCAGTTTGTTTGTTTGTTTGTTTTTTAATTGAAAATTGTTCCATAGTCTGTATCTCCAGCCAGGCTCTTCTTAGAACTCCAGGCCTAAATGCCTAGCTGTCAGCTGGATATCTCTGGGTGTCTCACAGGTACTTTGTTCAGAATGGAACTCCTCACTCTTCTATTTGAATTATCATCTGTCTCAGTTTCTCCATTGCCCAGACCTGAAACCACTCTTTTTCTTTAATAACCCTAATGTCTGGTCTCAAAGCTCTACTGATTTTACCTCCTAAATGTACCTTCATGTCTCTTCTGCCTCAAGTCTCACCTACCTCCAAAAACAAGTCTAATCATGTCAGGACTCTCCTCCCTAAGCCTCTCCACTGTTGACCTAAACCAAATAGACTGCCAGTTATTGCTTCCAGCATAAAAATGGGTTTATTTGGGACAGTGAAGAAGTGCAGGGTCTGCAACCATGGTGAGCCACATGCAAGTCACCAGCAAAAAAATGGAGAAAGAGAACTCTTTTATGGCAGGGAAAAGGAAGTTGGGAGGGCTATAATAAATAAAAAGTCTATGGCTCTTCTTTGGCTGAGTTGTATCAGTCTCTCACTGACGGAGCTCTTGCCAGGAAAGAGGAGGAAGTCTTTCTTCTTCCTATTGGACTCTCTTATTGTCTGGGGATGTGAGAGCTCCCTCTTCTGGTCTCCCAACTCTATTTTAATTGAAGTTTCTGTTGATTAACTTTTTTTTTTTTAAACATTTATTTGTCTGTACCAGGTCTTACTTGAGGCATGTGGGGCCTTTGATCTTTAGTTGAGACATGTGAACTCTTTTTTTTTCTTTTTATTTATTTTTAATTGAAGGATAATTACAATATTGTGTTGGTTTCTGCCATACATCAACATGGATCAGCCGTAGGTATACATATGTTCCCTCCCTCATGAGCTTCCCTCCCACCTCCCACCCCATCCCACACCTCTAGGTTGTCACAGAGCCCAGGTGTGAGTTCCCTAAGTCATACAGCAAGTTCATACTGATTGTCTGTTTTACATATGTTAGTATATGTTTCCAGAGGCATGTGAACTCTTAGCTGCAGCATATAGTATCTAGGGATCGAGCCTGCATCCCTAACATTGGGAGCAAGAAGTCTTAGCCACTGGAACACCAGGAAGTCCCCTGATTAACTCTTTACATGCCTCAATTCAGGATTTCCCATTGTTCTCAGGATATAGTCGAAAACCTTTAACTAGTCTTAACAGGGCTATCCAAGGTCTAGTCTCTGCTTCCTTATTCAGCCTTATCTCACTTGTTTCTCTCTTATACTATATATTCCAGTGAAGGAGACCAGAAAATGCCACTTTGGCATGAAGATTATTCGAACTGAAAGCAAGGCAACAAATATAGATATTTTTGCCCACCCACCCCCATCTGCCTAAAAGCAGACATAAATTCTCCTTTGTGAAGGTGTTTCCTCTCCCCTCTCCTGTAAAAGAAAGAGGAAAGCAACCATTATCACTGGAAACAGAGCTGGCACTGAGTTGGCTCTGCACCAAAAACCTTATTAAAATAACCTTTATCTTCTATTAGTTTCCCCATATATTACCTTTCCATAATATACCACCCTAGAAGCCCAAACACTATTTCTTTGTCTTGTTACTTCTCCACAAATGTGTAGAATCATCTATGCTAAGATGATAGGTAAGGCCCAGGTTCTAACCACCTCTTTAAGTTATTTATCACTGGATTCTCCTGTGTGTATGCACATTGCATGTGTAAATAAAATCTTGTTTTTAAAATTCTGGTAATCTATCTTTTGTCAGTTTAATTTGCATGGCCCCAGAGACTGAATTTATGAGGATAGAGGGAAAAGTCCCTGCCCTCCCCCCGACCACCCCCACTGTACTAGCTACATGGAACTTCTTAACCCACTTTCTTGTCCCAGAGACATTGTATATATTGCTGTCCCTGGCCAGATACTCTAGTTCACCTCTTCACTTGGCTATCTCTACCCAACCTCTGTATTTCACTTCTTTAGTTTTTTTCTGACCTATCAGAATACAGGGATAGTTTGGCTATCCCTGCTTTTCCTTGAATGCTAATGTACTTGTCATTACTCTTATTACCCTTTACTGTGATAACTTGTTTAATTGTCCTCTTCCTATCTAACCCATAAGCTTCATGAGGAAAGAAGCCCTGTTTGCCTGTTCCAGGATATATTCTCCACACTTAGTATAGTATCAAGTACAGGCAAACCTTGGAGACATTGTGAGTTCTAATCCAGACCATCAAATAAAGCAAATATCAAAACAAAGAAAGTCACATGAATTTTTAGGGCTCCCAGTACATATAATGGAGAAGGCAATGGCAACCCACTCCAGTACTCTTGCCTGGAAAATCCCATGGACGGAGGAGCCTGGTAGGCTGTAGTCCATGGGGTCTCTAAGAGTCAGACACGACTGAGCAACTTCTCTTTCACTTTTCACTTTCATGCTTTGGAGAAGGAAATGGCAACCCACTCCAGTGTTCTTGCCTGGAGAATCCCAAGGACGGCGGAAACTGGTGGGCTGCCGTCTATGGGATCGCACACAGTCGGACACGACTGAAGCGACTTAGCAGCAGCAGCAGCAGTACATATAAAAGTTATAGTATACTATAGACTGTTAAATCTGCAATAGTATTATGTTTAAAACTGTACATACCTTTAGTTTAAAAATACTTCAGCAAGTAATAGTAATAACAGCAAAAATCACGGATCACAGATCACCATGTCTGTATGTACTAAGTTGCTTCAGTCGTGTCTGACTCTTTGCAACCCTATGGACTGTAGCCCGCCAGGCTCCTCTGTCCATGGAATTTTCCGACAAGAATACTGGAGTGGGTTGCCATGCCTTCCTCCAGGGGATCTTTCCCACCCAGGGATGGAACCCACATCTCTCACATTGGCAGGGAGATTCTTTACCACTAGTGCCACCTGGGAAGCCCCCAGATAGATCACCATAACAAGTATATTAATAATGAAAAATTTGAACTATTGTGAGAGTTACCAAAAATGTGGCATAAAATGAATAAATGCTGTTGGAAAAATGGTGCCAATAGATTTTCTTGATGCAGGGTTGCCACGAACTTTCAATTAGTAGAAAACACAGTATCTGTGAAGTGTAACAAAGCAAAGTGTAACAAAATGAGGTATGTCTGTGCTGTTGTTGTTGTTTAGTCTCTAGTCAAGTCCAACTCTTTTTTGACCCCATGGACTGGAGCTTCCCAGGCTCCTCTGTCCATAGAATTTTCCAGACAAGAATACCGGAGTGGGTTGCCATTTCCTACTCCAGAGGATCTTCCCAACTCAAGGACTGAATCCAAATCTTATGCATTGGCAGGCGGATTCTTTACCACTGAGTCGCCAGGGAAGCCCTGAATGCCTGCAGAAGATGGGTATTCATTTTTTTATTTGTTTAGTGAATAAGTAGAATAAACTCATTCTGTTCATATTCTTAATTTTTGTTTATTGATTCAGTCTTATGTATGGAATATTTGTTTCCCCCACTCCCAGTTCATATGTTGAAGCCCTAATCCCCAGTGTGGCTGTGTTTGCAGAGGAGGCATCTAAGGTTAATGAGTTCATGAAAGTGGGGCCCTGATCCAATAGGATTAGTGTCCTTTTAAGAAGAGACACCTGAGAGCTCACTCTCTTTCTTTACCACCCTCCCCTGTGTATGTTCATGCACCATGGAAAGGTCTTTTGAGGACATAGAGAGAAGGCATCCATCTACGAAGTTAGGAAGAGAGCTCTTACCAGAAACCAAATTTGCTAGCACTTTAATATATATATAGATATGTATATCTATATATATATTTGGCTGCATTTGAGTCTAAGTTTTGGCATGCAGAATCTTCATCGCATCACATGGGATTTTCCATTGTGGTACACAGACTGTCTAGTTCTGGTACAGGCTCTGGAGCATGTGGGCTCAGTAATTTCCTAGGCTTTAGTTGCTCTGGTAGCTCAGACGGTAAAGTGTCTGCCTGCAATGTAGGAGACCTGTGTTCAATCCCTGGGTCGGAAAGATCCCCTGGAGAAGGCACTGGCAATCCACTCCAGTACTCTTTCCTGGAAAATTCCATGGATGGAGGAGTCTGGTAGGCTACCGTCCATGGTGTCCCAAAGAGTTGGACACGATTGAGCGACTTCACTTTCTTTCTTTCTATAGTTCCTTTTGGAGAAGGAAATGGCAACCCACTCCAATGTTCTTGCCTGAAGAATCCCATGGACAGAGGGGCCTGGTGGGCTACAGTCTATGGGGTTGCAAAGAGTCTAACACGACTAAGCAGCTAACACACACACATGAAATAACTGATTGTTTCAAGATCGAGAGAGGAGTACGTCAGGGCTGTCTGCTGTCACCTTGTTTGTTTAACCTACACACTGAGCACATCATGAAAAATGCTGGGCTGGGTGAGTTACAAGCTGGAATCAAGATAGGCAGGAGAAATATCAACAACCTCAGATATGCAGATGACACCACTCTAATGGCAGAAAGTGAAGAAACAGAAACTAAAGAACCTCTTGATGAGGGTGAAGGAGGAGAGTGAAAGAGCCAGCTTAAGACTAAATATGAAAAAAAATAAGATCATGGCATGCAGCGCCATTACTGCATGGCAAATGGAAGGGGGAAAGATGGAAATAGTGACAGATTTTCTCTTCTTGAGATCCAAAATCACTGTGGATGGTGACTGCGCTCATGAAATCAAAAGATGATTGCTTCTTGACAGGAGAGCAATGACAAACCTAGACTGTGTGTTGAAAAGCAGAGACATTACTTTGTGGACAAACGTTCATATAGTCAAGGCTCTGGTCTTCCCAGTGGTCATGTACAGTTGTGAGAGATGGACTGTAAAGAAGGCAGAATGCCAAAGAATTGATGCCTTCAAACTGTGGTGCTAGAGAAGATTCTTGAAGGTCCCTTGGACAGCAAGGAGGTCAAACCAGTCAATCTTTTTTTTTTTAACTTTACAATATTGTATTGGTTTTGCCACACATCAACATGAATCCACCATGGGTGTACATGTGTTCCCAATCCAGAAACCCCCTCCCACCTCCCCCACACCATCCCTCCAGGTCATCCCAGTGCACCAGCCCCAGGCATCCTGCACCCTGCATCAAACCTAGACTGGAGATTCATTTCTTATATGATATTATACATGTTTCAATGCCATTTTCCCAGATCATTCCATCCTCTCTCTCTCCCACAGAGTTCAAAAGACTGTTTGATACATCTGTGTCTCTTTTGCTGTCTTGCATACAGGGTTATCGTTACCATCTTTCTAAATTCCATATATATGCATTAGTATACTGTATTGGTATTTTTCTTTCTGGCTTACTTCACTCTGTATAATCAGCTCCAGTTTCATCCACCTCATTAGAACTGATTCAAATGTATTCTTTTTAATGGCCGAGTAATACTCCATCATGTATATGTACCATCACTTTCTTATCCATTCATCTGCTGATGGACATCTAGCTTACTTCCATGTCCTGGCTATTATAAACAGTGCTGCGATGAGCATTAGGGTACACGTGTCTCTTTCAATTCTGGTTTCCTCGGTGTGTATGCCCAGCAGTGGGATTGCTGGGTCATAAGGCAGTTCTATTTCCAGTTTTTTAAGGAATCTCCACACTGTTCTCCACAGTGGCTGTACTAGTCTGCATTCCCACCAACAGTGTAAGAGGGTTCCCTTTTCTCCACATGCTCTCCAGCATTTATTGCTTGTAGACTTTTGGATCACAGCCATTCTGACTGGTGTGAAATGGTACTTCATTGTGGTTTTGATTTGCATTTCTCTGATAATGAGTGATGTTGAGGATCTTTTCATGTGTTTGTTAGCCATCTATATGTCTTCTTTGGAGAAATGCCTATTTAGTTCTTTGGCCCATTTTTTGATTGAGTCATTTATTTTTCTGGAAATAAGCTGCAGGAGTTGCTTGTATATTTTTGAGATTAGTTGTTTGTCAGTTGTTTCATTTCCTATTATTTTCTCCTGTTCCGAAGGCTGTCTTTTCACCTTGTTTATAGTTTCCTTTGTTGTGCAGAAGCTTTTAATTTTAATTAGGTCCCATTTGTTTATTTTTGCTTTTATTTCCAGTATTCTGGGAGGTGGGTCATAGAGGGTCCTGCTGTGATTTATGTCGGAGAGTGTTTTGCCTATGTTCTCCTCTAGGAGTTTTATAGTTTCTGGTCTTACATTTAGATCTTTAATCCATTTTGAGTTTATTTTTGTGTATGGTGTTAGAAAGTGATCTAGTTTCATTCTTTTACAAGTGGTTGACCAGTTTTCCCAGCACCACTTGTTGAAGAGATTGTCTTTAATCCATTGTATATTCTTGCCTCCTTTGTCAAAGATAAGGTGTCCATAGGTGTGTGGATTCATCTCAGGGCTTTCTATTTTGTTCCATTGATCTATATTTCTGTCTTTGTGCCAGTACCATACTGTCTTGATGACTATGGCTTTGTAGTAGAGCCTGAAGTCAGGCAGGTTGATTCCTCCAGTTCCATTCTTCTTTCTCAAGATTGCTTTGGCTATTCGAGGTTTTTTTTTGTATTTCCATACAAATTGTGAAATTATTTGTTCTAGCTCTGTGAAAAATACCTCTGGTAGCATGATGGGGATTGCAGTGACTCTATAGATTGCTTTGGGTAGTATATTCATTTTCACTGTATTGATTCTTCCCATCCATGAACATGGTATATCTTTCCATCTATTGGTGTCCTCTTTGATTTCTTTCACCAGTGTTTTATAGTTTTCTATATATAGGCCTTTAGTTTCTTTAGGTAGATATATTCCTAAGTATTTTATTCTTTTCATTGCAATGGTGAATGGAATTGTTTCTTTAATTTCTTTTTCTATTTTCTCATTATTAGTGTATAGGAATGCAAGGGATTTCTGAGTGTTGATTTTATATCCTGCAACTTTACTATATTCATTGATTAGCTCTAGTAATTTTCTGGTGGAGTCTTTAGGGTTTCTATTTAGAGGATCATGTCATCTGCAATCAGTGAGTTTTACTTCTTGTTTTCCAATTTGGATTCCTTTTATTTCTTTTTCTGCTCTGATTGCTGTGGCCAAAACTTCCAGAACTATGTTGAATAGTAGTGGTGAAAGTAGGCACCCTTGTCTTGTTCCTGACTTTAGGGGAAATGCTTTCAATTTTTCACCATTGAGGATAATGTTTGCTGTGGGTTTGTCATATATAGCTTTTATTATGTTGAGGTATGTTCCTTCTATTCCTGCTTTCTGGAGAGTTTTTATCATAAATGGATGTTGAATTTTGTCAAAGGCTTTCTCTGCATCTGTTGAGATAATCATATGGCTTTTATTTTTCAATTTGTTAATGTGGTGTATTAAAACCAGTCAATCTTAAGGGAGATCAACCCTGAATATTCACTGGAAGGACTGATGCTGAAGCTGACGCTTCAGTATTTTGGTCATCTGATGCGAACAGATGACTTATTGGGAAAAGTCCCTGATGCTGGGAAAGATCAAGCGCAGAAGGATAAGAGGGTGTCAGATGATGAGCTGGCTGGACGGCATCACCAATGCAGTGAACATGAACTCAGGCAAATTCTGGGAGATGGTGAGGGACAGGGAGGTCTGGCGTGCTGCAGTCCATGGGGTTGCAAAGAGTTGGACATGACTGGGAGACTGAACAACAACGATAATAGGTTCCATGAAGGCAGGGACTTTGGCTTCTCATGATATCCCCATCACCTAGCAGAGTGCCCTGTACGAATATGAACAGATTTTAAACTATTTTAAATCTATAAACATTTTAAAATATCTGATAATTGAATGGCTTGACCACTTAATTTATCTCTTACTGATCATAATTTGATGCTTTTTTTTTTTTTGTGCTCCATCAAGCTGCACATGGGATCTTTAGTTCCCTGACCAGTGATTGCACCCCCTGCAGGGGAAGCATAGATTCTTAACCACTGACTTTCCAGGGAAGTCCCATGATGCTTTAAAAAAATTTTGCTTTTAATGTGGACCATTTTAAAGTCTTTACTAAGATTTTTACAGTAGTGCTTCTCTGCTTTTTAAGTTTTTCTGGGCACTGAGGCGTGTGGGATCTGAGCTCCCTGACTAGGGACTGAACATAAACCCCCTGCATTGGAAGGTGAACTCTTAACCACTGAATAGTCAAGCAAGTCCTCCTTGATGCTTTTTTGACTCCCCCACTCTGGACATTGGGCTTCCCTGGTGGCTCAGACAGTAAAGAATCCACCTGCAATGCAAGAGACTGGGGTTTGATCCCTGGGTCGGGAAGATCCCCTAGAGAAGAGAATGGCTACCCACTCTAGAATTCCTGCCTGGAGAATTCCATGGCAGAGAAGCCTGGCAGACTATATCCATGGGGTTGTAAAGAGTTGCACACAACTCAGCAACTAACACTTTCCCTTCTCTGGATATAGAGGGCCTTGTTCCTCCATATGCTGGCCTTGTCCACATGTTCTTGAGATATTCAAAGTCAAGGCAGTGTCTGAAGTGTTGAGGTTCATCAGAATATGCATCTTGGTTAAGGTGAGCACTGAGATATGCTGCAGGATCTAAGGCTCAAGGACTCTGCAAACTCAAAGGGAAAGTGATAAATGGCAGGCAAATTAACTTGTCTGGAGTGAGGGCTATGTAAGCTTGATTGAAATGGCAACGTTGGGGACAGTTGATAAGTTCTGGGTTCCAGGCTGATGACTTTAGACTGATAAAATAGACCAAGAGAGCTGCCAGGGTTGACAGAGCTGGGGAATGACCTCATGAGAATGGAATTGGAGAAAGATTATGTTAACAGCTGAGGATTATGTGAATTGGAGAAGAGAGTAGGGGCTGGGAATGCAGCAAAGAGGCTCCTAGGGGAGTGTAGGCAACTTTCAGTTTCTATTATGGTAGGATCCTAGATGGCTGATGGAAATGGAAATGGTTCTGAGTTACTCATTTAGAGTGAGAAATATTCTTATCTAATTCCTTCTCCTTAGGGCATTAAGATTCTAACCAGAAGGCAGCAGCTTGATGAGTAAAGACTTTGAACCAAAAGACTGAATTGGATGATCTCACTGGCTATTATCTCCTTTTCCTCAGAAAGGGCATACATGTCTGACTGCTAGGTGGTGCAGTGGTGAAGAATCTGCCTGCCAGTGCAGGAGACACAAGAAATGCGGTTCGATCCCTTGATTGGGAAGATCCCCTGAAGTATGAAATGCAACCCTCTCCAGTATTCTTGCCTGAAGAATTTAACGGACAGAGGAGCTTGGTGTCCATGGGGTCTCAAAGAGTCAGATACCACTGAGCACACATGCTGGACAAAAAATATCTGTATCATTTGGAGAGGACACCAATCGAGTAATAGATTCTTTGTTTCTCCCTTTTCTAGGTTCTAGGGAGGCTTTCATTTTTCTCTAAATAAATTGTACAGCAATGGTTTAAACACAGACTTGATCGATTCCAGTCTTGAGTATACACCATAGTTGTCTTAAGTAGACGTTGTTATTATTGTTTATCTGTTTTTGTGTCACAAATATGTGATTTGGGAGATGGGTGATTAGCTAGGTTTAAAACATACTGAGTTTGAAGTGCCTTAGGTGAGAAATGTCCAAAGGTCAATTGAAAATGTGAAGCTTGAACAATTTAGGAAGGAAACTGGGACTTGAGATATTTTTCAGGTAGGATTCTAAGTGCTTTCTTTTTTGGGGGTTGAGTGAGTGAGTGAAGTCGCTCAGTTGTGTCCGACTCTTTGCGACCTCGTGGACTGTAGCCTACCAGGCTTCTCCTTCCATGGGATTCTCCAGGCAAGAATACTGGAGTGGGTTACCATTTCCTTTTCCAGGGGATCTTCCCGACCCAGCGATTGAACCCAGGTCTCCCGCATTGGAGGCAGACACTTTAACCTCTGAGCCACCAGGGAAGCCCTTTTGGGGGTTATGTTATACTTTATAAAACTTAGTGAGGCTATTTATCATTATATTAAAACTGTATTGATTTATACATCTGCACCCTCTATACCAAAAGAAAAGGAGGAGGTGGTGGCAGAGGATGAGATGGTTAGATAAGCATCACTGACTCAATGACATGAATTTGAGCAAACTCCAGGAGACAGTGGAGGACAAAGGAGCTTGGCATACTGCAGTCCATGAGGTTGCAAAGATTTGGACATGGCTTAGCAACTGAGTAACAAGTCTTCCATACCAGACAGTGAGCTCCCTGGTGTCAGGGATGGCCTCTTACTCATCTTAGTCAAAGTACCTGTCTACTGTGGGTGCTCATTAAGTGCTGAATCAGTGAATGAGAGTAGTCTGGATAAAGGACGACTTCAGTGTTTTAAGTACAGCTGAGAAGGCCTTGAGGTATCTAAGACCACAGATCTAGCCACAGACCAGTGGTCGATGGAGTGCTAGGGAGGAAGTCAGAATTCAAGAAGTAAAAGAAGAACCTGGTGTAAAGGGAAACCGAGAAGAGAGAATCATCTTTAGTACTGAAAGCACATGCTGAGAATAAGTGCCTGCTAGGAATGAGTCACTTCCTCCTTACTTGGAGCCATCCATACTCTGGGTGCCAGGCCAGCTCTTCCACTGATGCCTTCTTGGTTCCATGTTCCCTGGAGGGGGGCAGCAGGCCTCTTCTAAAGGGAACCTCCATCAGCAATTTCAGCTCCTACCGTTGCTATAGTGTCCTAGCTTCTTGTCCAACGTCTGCCGTGACTTACAGTGTGACCTTGGGCAAGTCATCCCCTTTCCTCTGGGCCTCTAAAGTCCTTTGCAGCTGTCAGGATGTCTGGGAGAACACAGTTCGGATGACTGGTGAGAATTCCAACTCGCCCTTTGCTGGATTTCTTCTATAAGTTGCCTTGCCAAACACCAGCTGTCCTGGGCTCCGCTTTTGGTCCTCAGGCTGACTCTCACCCACCTGTTCCTGGGTCTCTCCCGGCTTCCTTCTCCTGCCGTGCAGTTTCACAGATGCGCCACTAGGCGGCACTGCCTTGACCTCAGCACAGAAATTAGCTTCAACCATTGAGGCCGACTATTGAGTGGCGAGGTCAAGCATATGTAGCATTTTCCATCTGAACTAAAATAGCCGAGGATATGAAGTTTGAGAAAATGATTTAAGTGCTCTGAGAGCCAGTGCTACAGTACTCCTTGAAATTTTGATTTTAGATGCTTTTCTACTTGTTTTCTGCTTTTACCTCAGGTGCCCTGGGCCTTAAGAGTCGCTGAGACTTCAGGTTGCTTTTTTTCTCTTTTGTGGCAAGGAATCTATACAGAGGACTGGGTTAATCACTCTCCTTGACTTATAGCCTTCTTTACCCAAAATTTTATCTCAAGATGTAATCAATATAAAAATTACTAATGAGATATATTACGTTCTTTTTGTCTTCCAAATCCACTGTGTGTTTTACTCTTACAGTGTACCTCAATTTGGATGCTAAATTTTCATCAGAAATACTTGAACTGTTTTTAGACCATAAAATTCACAGTTGAAAAGTAGATTCATGTACATGAGTTGTTCCAAGCATGCTTTAAAATTTTCCAGTAACTGAATCAAATACCACAAAAATCACTTTCTTTTAATATCTGCATCCAAATTGACAAAATTGCTTCATTTTATAATTGAATTAACTTTGAAGCAAAAGCATATATCAGTTTCAAAACTATGTCTAAGATAAGTAAATTCACCAACTCTCCTGTCAGTCAGAATTATTCACATGAAATTCAAAGAGATATTGCATAAATTGAAAAGCAGCTCTGAAAGTGAAATGAAAGTGAAGTCGTTCAGTCATGTCCAACTCTTTGCAACCCCGTGGACTGTAGCCCACCAGGTTCCTCCATCCATGGGATTGATTCTCCAAGCAAGAATACTGGAGTGGGTTGCCATTTCCTTCTCCAGGGGATCTTCCTGACCCAGGGATCAAACCTGGGTCTCCTACATTGCAGGCAGACGCTTTACCCTCTGTGCCACCAGGGAGGCCCAAGATATGTCCAAGATGAGTAAATTTACCAATTCTCCTGTCAATCAGTATTATTCACATGAAATTCAAAGAGATATTGCATAAATTGAAAAGCAACTCTAAGATGTATTAATACCAACATTTAAACTTTCTTCTTGTTTTTGTAGCCAATTTACATAATACTACTGATTACAGTGAAAATCTCCTGCCTATTTATGTTAGAAAACTTTGCACTAATTTGCACCATGAGAAATTTCAGTTTTAGCATAAATTCTCTTCTCTGTCTAGCTAATTTGCAAATAAGCATTTTCTTTCTTTGAAGCTTCAATTTTAGCTCCTTCATAACCAATATAATATCAGTAAGATTATATGCACATTTTTTCCAATTTTAATTATTTTCTCTACTTTTTTCTTATTGGAGTATAATTGCTTTACAATGTTGTGTTAGTTTTTGCTATTCAACAAAGTGAATCAGATATATGTATACACATATCCACCGCCTCTTGAGCCTCGTTCCCATCCCAACCCACCCTACCCCATCCCAACCATCGAGATCACCACAGAGCACTGAGCTGAGCTCCCTGTGCTACACAGAAACTTCCCACTAGCTAGCTATTTTAGACATGGTAGTGCATATATATGTGTGTGTGTGTGTGTGTGTGTATTTTTAAATTTATAGAAGTGTTATCGTGGCTTATATCTCATTCAGTTTCTCACTTATCACTATGTTTCTTTTGTGTATGCATCTAATCCTTTGCTTCTAACTGCTACACACTCTTTCATGGTGCCTGTGCCTCTTATCCAGGGATTCCCAGTGATGGAGACCCAGATTGCTTCCAAGTCCTGCCACCACAAATCATGGTAAGGTGAATATCCTGTTCATGTCCCTTATGATCTAATGTGAGGTTTTTTTCAGATGTATACTTACCTTGATTGCTCTTATAACCAAAAAGCACTACTGCTTCTATCCCTCATATTTCTTAGCTTTTCTGTTTCTTTGCCTTTCTTTTCTTCTTCTGGGATATATTCTCTTTCAGTTCCCTAATATATTTCCCAGCTGTGTCCGTTCCACTAATTTTCAAGTCTGTGTGCTCAATTTTAGTTATTCATTTTTTATACCTAACATTGCTTATTTTATTAAAGTTGTTTTTCTTATTTCAACTATCATACTTTTCTATATGTGATATTTCTGTTTGATTCTTCTTTATGATTTCTCATTCTGGTGTCATGTTGGTAATATTTGTCTTTATCTGTTTTGAAAGTGAAAGTGTTAGTCGATCAGTCATGTGCAACTCTTTGTGACCCTGTGGACTGTATCCCGCCCGGCTCCTCTGACCACAGAACTCTCCAGCAATACTGGGGAGGGAAATCATTCCCCTCTCCAGGGATCTTCATGGATGAGGGATAGAACCTGAGTCTCCTGCATCGCAGGCAGATCCTTTACTGTTTGAATCACCTTTAACATGCTTATTAACCGGCTTTTAGAGTCTTAGTCTGTCCTGGTCATCTTTCTGCTTAAAGGACAATCTGTAATCAAGTGGGTTGTATGTTCTCTTCACCTGTCTTGTTATTTTGCCCATGGGTACATAGGTTGCTCTGTTCTGTTCAACAGTGTGTACCAGTGCCATTTAGCTCAGGGGGTGAGGGTCAGGGGTGGATGAGTCCTAGAACTGAGAACCCCAGGCATCAAAACTCCCAAGTCAGTCAGACCCAACCCCACAAAATAACTCCTCATGTCAGATATCACCCTTTGCCCTCCACCTCCCGTGGGAGAAGCAACCTTAGGGGAAAGTGCTTTTTAGATTGCAGTCCGTTTGCTTGGAGAGTTGAGGGGATGCAGAGAGGAAACAACTGTCCAAAGTTCAGTTCCCCCTCCTGTTTTTTATTGGCTCCTCATAAGCACAGTGCATCTTCAATGCCCCGATGTTACCCTTACCAGCACCGGGATCAGTGTTTTTGTTTGTTTGTTTATTTTACAGAATTTTGTTGGGGAATCATTGACATACAAGAATAGGCACATACATTACTTTGTACAGTTTGATAAATTTTGATATTTGTGTATACTCCCTAAACTGATGGCCCAATCAAAATAGTGCATTTATCTATCCATCCACCCTGATAGTTTTCCACAAAGTGATAGGTAGAAGGATAGATTTTAATGCTCCAGGTCACAAAAGTTCATTGATAACTTTTTTATTTTTAAATATATTGATTTTGAAGTATTTGTTACTTATAAAAGAATATATGTAATGTTTATGTAAGTTATGAAGCATAAAACGAGTAACCACGAACCCATCTCCTACTTTAAGAATTATAACATAAAATAGTGTTGATTTAAAAAAATGGTTTTATTGTAGTAAAAGTCACATAATATAAAACATACTATTTTTAAAAATTTATTGGTCTTAGTTGGGGCTCTCAGGCATCTCTCTAGTTGCAATGCGAGGGCTCTGGAGCAAGTGGGTTCCATAGTTGCCCCAATGCAGGTAGAATCTTAATTTTTGGACCAGGGATTAAACCCATGTCCCCTGCACTGGAAGGCAGATTCTTAACCACGAGACCACCAGAGAAGTCCTGAAAAATACTATTTTAACCGTATTTAACATATAGTTCAGTGGCACTAAGCACATTCACATTGTTTTGTGAACTAGCAGTTTGAATCCTGAAGGTGATGTCGCATCATTGTCCTAAGAAATTGCAGAGAAGAACAATGAAAACCTCAGACACACTCTTCTTTTTCCGCTCATTCCACAGCCATGCCTGGCCACCTCCTGCCATAAACCAGAGCCACCCCTCACTCGCACCAGTTCAGAGTGGGGTCTCTCTCGCCCAAGGAGTATCTCACAATTGTCTTCATTTCTTGGTATTTCCTGTTTATAATTCTTCCACAGTTGACCTTGGGGGTGCACCAGTCACACTGGTTCAATCAAGTTTAAGGATTTTGAGCACTTGCTCTGAGCTAGGCACTGCTCTAAGCATTATCACCTGTTTAAACTCATTTAATCCTCACAGTCACAGGTTATATTAGCAGCCCCATTTTACAGATGGGAAAACTGAAATATAAAGAAGTTAACTAAGGGGACTTCCCTGGTGGTCCAGTGGCTAAGACTCCACGGTCCCAATACAGGGGCTTGGGTTTGATCCCTGGTCAGGGGACTAGATCCCACATGCACAACTAAGAGTTCCCATGCCACAGCTAGAGATCCTGCATGTTGCAACTTAAAAAAAAAAATCCCACAGGCTTCAAAAAGACAGAAGGTCCTATGTGTCACAACTAACATCTGATACTGCCAAATAAATAAATAAAATAGGCGGCGGCGGCGGAGCCCGGAGCGGAGGCCGGAGGCTCCCGGCCCGCCGGCCCCGGAGCGGAGCGGAGCGGAGGATGCAGCAGCCGCAGCCGCAGGGGCAGCAGCAGCCGGGGCGGGGCAGCAGCTGGGGGCCAGGGGGCGGCGCCGGGGGCCGGGGCCGGGGCCCTGCCTGAGGCGGGAGCTGAAGCTGCTCGAGTCCATCTTCCACCGCGGCCACGAGCGCTTCCGCACTGCCAGCGCCTGCCTGGACGAGCTGAGCTGCGAGTTCCTGCTGGCTGGGGCCGGAGGGGCCGGGGCGGGGGCCGCGCCCGGACCGCATCTCCCCCACGGGGGTCGGTGCCTGGGGATCCCGTCCGCATCCACTGCAACATCACGGAGTCATACCCTGCGGTGCCCCCCATCTGGTCAGTGGAGTCCGATGACCCTAACTTGGCTGCTGTCTTGGAGAGGCTGGTGGACATAAAAAAAGGGAATACTATGCTATTGCAGCATCTGAAGAGGATCATCTCCGACCTGTGCAAACTCTATAACCTCCCTCAGCATCCAGATGTGGAGATGCTGGATCAGCCCTTGCCAGCCGAGCAGGGAACACAGGAAGACGTGTCTTCAGAAGATGAAGATGAAGAGATGCCTGAGGACACAGAAGACCTAGATCACTATGAAATGAAAGAAGAAGAGCCAGCAGACGGCAAGAAATCTGAAGATGATGGCATCGGAAAAGAAAACTTGGCCGTACTCGAGAAAATTAAAAAGAACCAGAGGCAAGATTACTTAAATGGTGCGGTGTCTGGCTCGGTGCAGGCTACTGACCGGCTGATGAAGGAGCTCAGGGATATATACCGATCACAGAGTTTCAAAGGTGGAAACTACGCAGTCGAACTCGTGAATGACAGTCTATATGATTGGAATGTCAAACTCCTCAAAGTTGACAAGGACAGCGCTTTGCACAACGATCTCCAGATCCTCAAAGAGAAAGAAGGAGCCGACTTCATCCTACTTAACTTTTCTTTTAAAGATAACTTTCCCTGTGACCCGCCGTTTGTCAGGGTTGTGTCTCCAGTCCTCTCTGGAGGGTATGTTCTGGGCGGAGGTGCCATCTGCATGGAACTTCTCACCAAGCAGGGCTGGAGCAGTGCCTACTCGATAGAGTCAGTGATCATGCAGATCAGTGCCACACTGGTGAAGGGAAAAGCACGAGTGCAGTTTGGAGCCAACAAATCTCAATACAGTCTGACAAGAGCACAGCAGTCCTACAAGTCCTTGGTGCAGATCCACGAAAAAAATGGCTGGTACACACCCCCAAAGGAAGATGGCTAACCCAGGAGTGCCATCCCCTTCCTCCTTCCCCAGGCACCACTGGACCAATTACCTTTGAATGCTGTATTTGGATCTCACGCTGCCTCTGTGGTTCCCTCCCTCATTTTTCCTGGACGTGATAGCTCTGCCTATTGCAGGACAATGATGGCTATTCTAAACGCTAAGGAAACTCCCCCCCACAGAACTGTTTCAAGTACTGAAGACTGACTTACAGACCAACCAACCACCTGGCTGGAACCCTTGCTAGCAGGCATTCTTATAAAAGAAACTTTCGAGCCTCCTTATATTGCTGGAAACTCAGCTGTGCTCCAGACTAGAGCCTCCTTACCTACGCTATGGATTTTTAATTTATTTTCTCTTATTTCATGTACACTGCTTTTTTGGTTACAGTGTATGATGGATGTGTATAAAAAAATGTATCTTTGGGAAAACAATTACAGTTTGTTAATTTGAAGATGCTGGTTTTGACTCTGTTTTTATTTTCATAGTTTACCCTTCCCCCATCCCCTGAATTCCTTGAGCAGCTGGGGGTGGGGTACCAGAGTCGCTGTGGCTTTGGGAGCCATGAGGGGCTGCACTTCACTGCTAAAGCCAGAGAAAGGTGGAGCTGAAGCACATGCCTGCCTCAGCCCGAAGGGCTCTGGAGTGACCAGACTTGCACCCCCTGGGAAGGCAGAGCTCAGCCTGCTGAACCGCAAAGCAGGCTGAAATGATGACCCTTATTCTTAGCTTCTAGTCACAGAAGTTTTCAAATTTCTAAGAAAAATAACAAGGAGGCCTAAGACACAGCTTCACAGAACTACTTTTAAATGAACTGAATAGGGATGGGGCCACAGTCTCAAGCATGTATGTGGTCCCTCTGATCTCAGCAACAGGCTGTGTAGCTACCATTCGTGTTCACTGGTCCCCCTTCCCAGGAAGTGGCACTGAAGGGCAATGGTTGGAAGCTCCGTTGCTGCTCCCCTTGTCTGTTGCTTCATTTATTCTTAACAGAAAAGCCAGGCAGAGCTCCGAAGTAAGTTGTTTAGCTTGGAGACTGAATTCTAGGGCACTTTCATAACGTGGGTCCTACTGGAAAGGATTGGCTTTAAGGGGTTTGGTCCGTCTACCTGTGGGCCCCACTCAGGCTCAGAACTGCTGTGGAGGCAGGTCCATGAGCTGACCTGTCGGTGCTGGGTCTGTGCCTGCTGTGTAAGTACAGCTGTGCCGCCTGCCCCTCCTGGTCCGCGAGCTTGCTTGGGGGCAGAGACAGCCTCCAGAACCTGCCTACGACTAGATGGTGAAACGCCAGAGGCCAGGGATGGCCAAGTGAGGATGTGTCTTAGCACAGCCATCTGAAACCTCTAGGATGCCAGGGTTCTGTATGCTTTGACACAGTTATTTTAACTGTGGTCATTCCCCCAGCCCCCAATTAAGGGATTTTCATGTCTTGCTGCTTCAGGTGGACGCAGAGTTCACCGGAACCACTCAACGCTGCTCTAACCCTACCACACCCACCTGGTACAGGGTGCTCATTTATGCTGAGGTGGAGGTAAAGAGGGCAGGCACCCACAGGGAAACTCATTTCATGGAGCTGAGATCTAATTCTCAAGGCCTCTGCCTTTTTTCTGGACTTAGCACCAGCCCTGGCTGGAATGTACTATAGGTTGTGTTTTTAGTAATGTGTGCTGTGAGCTGTCGTCTGTACAATGTATTTTGTAATGTATTTTTCTCATCTACCAAAGGATGGAACAAATAAAATTATTTAAATAGTTTGGCTTTAAAAATAAATAAATAAATAAATAAAATAAGTTAACTAGTTGTCTAATTGGCAAATTAATCAGGACCCTGACCCAGGACTCTAACTCCTGAGTGGGTCCTTGCGGCAGAGCCTGGCTTGTCCAGTGCCCTCTATGGGGACAGATAAAAGCAGTGCTGGCCAGGGATTGCCCCATGATGTCCAGCTGATGAGACACGGGTCAGAAGAGAGGGAGGGGGGTGGTGACAAGAACAAGGCATTAACAGCCAGGCCTGTTGTCAGCAGCGTTTGATCCCGGCATGAGTCTCTAACTGATCTCTCTCAGGGCAGGACACAGACGCTGGTGGTCAGAGGTGAAGGAAGGAGGATGTGTGAGTGTGTGTCAGCCCAGCCCAGTCGGTCCCGGGCTGTGCATTTGTCCAGATTTGACATGTGGTGTAAGCTGATTGGTGTGAACTGTTGTGCGTTTTCCATCTCCTCCTTCTGGTGGCAGCATGTGAGTGGCTGGACCCACTCTGGCTGGGGACCATGCGATGACTCCCCGGAGGCCGTAGTCAGGCTGCCGGTTCTTGCTACCTCTTCTTTCCTTTGCTTTGATTGGTCAATACATATTGAAGGATAAAGCCCTGCCATAGGCCCCCTGAAGGGTACTCTCAGGAGTGTGTGTGCGCGCTCAGTGGTGTCGTACTCTTTGGAATCCCATGGACTGTAGCCTGCCAGGCTCTTCTGTCCATGGGGTTCTCCCAGGCAAGAATACTGGAGTGGGTTGCTATGCCCTCCTCCAGGGGATCTTCCCAACCCAGGGATCGAACCCATATCTCTTCCGTTTCCTGGAAGGTGGATCCTTTAAGCCTTAAGGGTACTCTATGTGGATGAAATTGGAAGCAAATGTCAGTGATTGTGAGGCAGAAGGAGGACCGTAAGAAAGTGGAACCTCTGTTCAGTTCCTGGGGTCTCATGAACTGTGGGCATCACTGAGTTTGAGTAATGACAAGGCTAGTGTCAGGTATCTTGACTCTCAATGCGTGTTTCTTCCTAGGAAACCGTAGCTCCCCTCTGGTCACTTCCGAAGTGCTAGCCACTTTGTTTTTAGCTGGGGTTGCTTAAAGAGAGTCAGAAATTGATTTGAGGAGCATCTCCTTCCCCACTGGGGTTTCAGGCAGGTAGGTTCTTCGTCTGAATGTCACTGACAGGCAGGCTGCCTGGCCCCAGGGAGCTGCTACATGCTTTCTGAGCCACAAATATTTCATTCCGTGGGTACGCAACGGCTGCACTTCCCCTCTCCCGTTGCCTTCCACCTCTTTCTCGTTCCTAAACCCACACCTTACAAGCACGTCAGCCACTGCCACCTTCGTCATCCCTCCCTCCTGTGGGCCCCTCTCCTGGCTGTCTTTCTGGGAAGCCTGAGAAACCAGAGCCCACCCCTAGCTTCCTCTGCCTCAGAAAGCAAAGTGAAGTTGACAACTCTTGTTGTTTCCTCTGTGCCAGAGATGGATTGTGGTGCTTAACTATTATTTCATACAAATCTTACAACAGCTTGAGAAGAAAATGTTTACTATTGAGGATCCTGAGGGTGCTGGGCCCAAGATTTAGAAATGGCAAAATCAGGATTCAGACTTGTGCTTGTCTGCCTCCAAAGCCCACGCCTTTTCTGTGTTTCCAGATCCCCCAGACCAATTCAGCGTTCTCAGCTTTCTAACCTCAGATTTCTGTTCCCAAGCAGGCTGGACACTTTGCTTTGCCTTAGAATTGAAAGCAATTAAAAAAAAAAAATTTAAGAATAAATAAAAGAGGAGAAAGAAGGAAAAAAAAAGGAAAAGACACCCTTCCAGCTGCCTGTCTTTTGGCGATCATACTTCTCCCTGGAATGATTAGAATAACTTGTTCTTCTATTCAACTGGTTATTTTTAAACTTTTAAAACATAGAACTATATCCTAGGAAATGACTGTGGGGCCTCCAGCATATAAATACGCAGGAGTCATACTGATTGAAGTGGCAGGGTATGTCCCTTACAGCCGGAAGCAAATTAAGGAAGGCTTACATATCTGTTGGCCACTGAAAGCTCTTGATTATCTTTCATTTTAGAGATAAGGAAGCTGGGGCCCAGACGGGGAAGTGGCTGGCAGTCAGGACTAATAATGTTCGGCTCTTGTAGCTTCTGGCCTGCAGCTTTCTTTCTTTCTTTTTTAAAAATAATTTTTATTTATGTGTCTCTCTTTGGTTGCACCGGGTCTTTGTTGCTGTGCAGGCTTTCTCTCGTTGCAACAAGCGGGGTGTACTCTCTCCTGTGGCGTGCTGGTTTCTCGCTGCGGTGGCTTCTCTTGTTGCGGAGCGTGGGCTCTAGAGCACAGGCTCAGTAGTTGTGGCTGTGTTGCTCCAGGGCATGTGGGGTCCTCTCGGACCAGGGATCGAACCTGTGTCCCCTGAATTGGCAGGCAGACTCCCATCCTCCACTGCGCCATCAGGGAAGTCCCTGGCCTGCAGCTTTCTACAGTGTGGCTCTCTCTGCACCTCGTCTAGGAAGGGAATGTGAGTAGGGTCAGAGAGAGAGGAGAGACTGGGCTTCCTCCTCCCTCCTTCCTCATCACCAACAAGCTGAGCCCCCAACACCCCCGGAGGAGGTAGTCAGGGAGAGGACAGCTGGGGAATGGTGCCAGCAGGTGCCAAGGAGTCAGAAGGAAGATAGAAGGCAGGAGGGGTGGGGGGGAGGAGAAAAGAGCCAAGGAGCTGCCATGCCCGCCCAGGACAGGACTGGCCTAGGGTTTGGGCCCTAGTCTTGCTCTAGGATCCCCTGCATGAGTCCTGGTCCCCTTTCCTGCCTCAGTATCTCTTTTTAAAAAAATATGTATTTATCTATTTGGCTGTGTGGGGTCTCAGTTGTAGCACAGGGCCTCTCTAGTTGTGGCATCAGGCTCGGTAGTTGTGGCATGGGCTTAGTTGCGCCACAGCACACAGGATCTTAGTTCCCAAGCAGGGATAGAGCCCACACCCACTGCATTGCAAGGCAGATTCTTATCCACTGGTCCACCTGGGAAGTCCCCTGCCTGTTTTCCTTGGAGGCTTCTCTGCTCACCAGTGGAGGGAGCACATACAGGGTTCAAGAGGAGCAGGTAGTGTAGGAGCACCACGTGGACATGGGGAGCTGGAATTAGCTGGCCCAGCTCTGCCCATGAACACCTGAAGGTCTCATGGTAGCTCTGAAGTCTCCTGGGCCTCAGGTTCCTCGTCAAACCAGGTGGGATGAGACAATCTCTAAGAGCCCTTTTGACGCTGATGATGTGGGACCTGGAGCCTGTGCTGAGGGAATCCAGAGAATGGGCAGATGTGCACTCTGGAGTACCAGGTGTTAGGTGCTCTAGAAATCTTGTTGTATAGGAAAGGAAACCAGACCTAGAAAGGCTCTGACTTTTCTGCTTCTCTCAGCTTTATTTCTGTTCATCCTCTGAACTACAGACCTCTAAGATTCAACTCAAAGCAATTCTGTGCAGTGGATAAGCTTTTTATCATTGTTTTTCTGAACTTTTTTTTTAACTTTCAACTTTTTTATTTTATAAAAACAGTACATGCTTGTAAAAATTTCCATGAATACAGGAAGTGAAAAAACTAAAAACTGAAAATTGCTGTCATCCTCCTGCCCTTACCTTTTGAGTCCCCAGGGTGTCTACTGTTGACAGTTTGGTGTGTATTCTTCCTGAACTTTCTGATGAACAACAAACATAAGTGTCCCCCACTCTATGGGATTATAGTATCAATTATTCAAGCATGAGTCTTCCCATGTGGCACAGTGGTAAAGAATCAGCCTGCCAATGCAGGAGACTCTGGTTTAATCCCTGGGTCGGGAAGATCCCCTGGAGTAGGAAATGGCAACCCACTTCAATATTCTTGCCTGGGAAATTCCATGCACAGAGGAGCCTGATGGGCTACAGTCTGGGTTGCAAAGAGTTGGACACAACTGAGCATTCATGCACTGCATTCAAGCATAAACTTTAGAATCAAATACACCTTTGTCCTAATCCTAGTTTATAGCTCATTAGCTGAATGGCCTTGCTACTTAACTATTTTTAGTTTCATTCTCCTCATGTACAAAATGGGAGTGATAATAATATCTACCTTATAGGATTGTAGTAAAGATTTAAGGAAATTTTGTATGAATGACAGTTAACTACAAGTGCCTGAGACATAGTAAGCAACACACACACACACACCCAGGGGGCACAGAGTGAGTGACAGGTAAAATGACAGTAAAAATGAGACTCAAGTTTTCTGACCTCTAGTCTCATTGACTTTCAGCCAAACTGTCTGCTTCTCACTCTGGCCCTGCTGGGCACAATTTACATGCTCCATTTTTGCTGAATGAATGAAGCTGTAGGGGGTGAACCCAGGAATCTGAGGTCTGTGGGAGTTCCTGGGGAGCCAGCTCTGAGAGATAGAGGGTTTTACCCTGTGGCTTGGGAGGGTGTGAGACAGTGTGGGTTGGCTGGACCAGCTGTTGCTCCGGTGCTGCAGGCCGGAGTTGAACCTCAGGGCAGAGCTGAGGCCCCAGAGTGGCTCTCGGCTTAAAGGATCTTGGCTTAAAAGGAATGTGCAGTGGGCTGCCTCTGCTCAGGAGGGGCTAAAAAAGCCTGGCCCTCCCCTGGGCTTTGTGTGAGGGTTATCAGCTGCTCAAGTCAGCTCATCTCTCTGGCTGGACTCTGGCATTTTTGAGAGGCTCTGTTTCCCTGGCCCTCTGGGTGTCCACCAATTGACAGGAAGGGGTCAGCCTTCCTGTCCCCTCAGTGGAGGCCGTGGAGAAGGGCCGGGGGAGGGGGCTGGTAGCCCCAAACCTGGTGACAATACACAGTTGTCAGCTGTGCCCTACTGGTATTTCTTCCTTTTATAGTCAGCAGCAGTTGCTCTCACTCTCACCCAGCCCCTCTGTGGGGGCTCCTGCCCAGGATAAAAGGGGCAGGAGGCGGCCCAGGCTCCCATCTCATCTCCCTGGCGCTCCACATCTCTTGATTCCTTCCTAGGTCCCACCTCCTCGGAAGAGCCCAACAGGACAACATGCCTCCCAAAAAGCCTGAGCCTAAGAAGGAGGTGGCCAAGCCAGCCACAGCCCCGGCCCCGACTCCTGCCCCACCTCCTGAGCCCCTCAAGGAACCTGTCTTTGACCCCAAGAGTGTAAAGGTGAGTGAGCCTCAGCCACTGGGATGGGGGTGGGGGTGACATTCAGGGTTCTCTTGGCCCTGGAGCTCACAGGTCTGCTTCATGGAGGCTGGACCGGGCGAGGGCTGAGGTGTCTGCACCCCCGATCATAGTCCCAGGGGTGATGGAGAAGGTGCTGGGGAGCGCTCATTTGGTTGGTAGGCTGTTCTTTTTCCTCAAGAACAGCTTTCTGTCCTGACTGAGGAAGCTCTGCTCTGTTATCCCACATTTGCTCAGTAAAGTCGGAAACGGCAGGGAGGCACAACCACCCACCCACCCAAACTATTTTTCAGGCACCATAGTGAAGAAAAAAGACTGTGTGATATCTTTAAGAGAAAAGACGCAGAATAATCACTTCCGGTTTACTGCAGAGTAGGTGATGTCAGTAGCGAGGAGCATGATCTCTGTGTGCTGGGGTCTGGGAAGGGCTTCACTTGCAAAGGCCCTTGTGGTGGATGGGTGGCGGGGGCAAGGAGACCCTAATAAGGTGAGAAGAGCCAGCTTGCCTCTCCTTTTCCCTACCCAGGTGGACCTCTCCTGCGTGTGGGTTCTAGAATCATTCAGTGTTTCTCTTTCTTCCTCCCTTGGAGCCCTCACTTCACAAGAGGTGTTGAGAGTTTTGGAGGGTGCATCGCTTGACAGGCCGTCAGTTGTGGTCAGGAGGCTGGTGTTCGACCCTCAGCCTGTCTCTAGTTCCTTTCCTCCTCATCTGTGCCCTTACCCTGGGCTGCTGCGTGGGTATGCAGTGGTCCGGCCCATCCCAGTCTGAGACCCTCTGTCTCCGCAGGTGTGGGGGGCTGGGCCAGGCTTCCTTGGCTGCCTCAGCCCTGTTCCCCTCTCTGCCCGGCCCTGCTCCCCTCACACTGGAAGGCTCCTCTCCTTGGAGCTGGTGTAGACCCTGCCTGCTGATTCAGTCATTTTAGGCCTCTCAGCTATCTGGCCCAGCTGCTTAAGGAATGGAACTGGGAGGGGATGAGCCAAGGAAGGAGGGAGTTAGAGCCCCTTGGAGACTCAAGCAGTTTTAAGCATCAGTGCCAGAATGTAAGAGGTCAAGTGGCTACTGGTATGAAAAGCTATTAATAACTGGTTGGGAATGGTGGGCCCTTGGGGATCTCAGCCTCAGGGCAGAGCTGGGGGTTGGTGAGGAATCAGATCAAAATTACAGCTCAGGGCCTGCTTCTATGACAAAGAGGCCAGGAAACTAGCCCCCAGAACTCTAACTGGATGACCCTTCTTGACTCTCCCAGGGTTCTTCTTAGTCCCCACAGCCCTGGGGGACCTGCCACCATGCCCAGAACCATAGGGTTAACCTATAGTCATTCCAGCAAGGGAGGGGTTAAGCAGAACTGGCTTGGCCAAGAGATGGAGGCGGTTGCCCTACTCCTGGGCTTGGTTATGGGACACTCTGCGGAAACTGAGGCAAAGGAAAAGACCTTGAAAGTGCCTGAAGCTTTTCTAGGTCATACACCACTCCCTCTGTGAGCAGAGCCTAGCAAGAAAAGCTATCTCCCCTTCAGGAAACCTGTATTTCTGATTAGTTCTGATAACGTACTGTTCCTGTGGGTCAACCTAGTCTGGACAAGAGCTGCCTGCTGGTATCAATGGAGTGCCTTCTCTTTGGCCTATCACTTCCCCTCCATCACCCACCTTCCCCAATTTCTTGCCTCTGGTTGCAATTGTCTTCTCCATGTCTGGGTCTTCCAGTTCTAGGAGTTACTGAAGTTGCTTTAAAGTGGAAGAAAAACTAGGTATCTTTCATGAAGGTCATTTCCCCTCTTATACTTACCCAGTTCCTTTGCTTAGAAGGTTCTCAAAGACAGAGCAAAAGTATAAATGAAATAAACCAGAGAAAGACAAATACTGCATGGTAGCACATGCCTATGGAATTTAAATAAAAATAAAAGTCAAACTGTAGAAACAGAGAGTAGAAAGTTGTTGCCAGGGGCCAGTCTGAGGATCTAATGAAAAACATGATGACTACGATCAGTAATACTGTATAGTATAATTGAAATTTGCTAACAGAGTAGAGGGCTTCCCAGGTAGCACTAGTGGTAAAGAACTACCTGCCAACGCAGGGGACATGAGAGACACTGGTTTGATCCCTGGGTTGGGAAGATACCCTGGAGAGGGAAAGGCAACCCACTCCAGTGTTCTTGCCTGGAAAATCTCATAGACAGAGGAGTCTGGTGGGCTACAGTTCATGGAGTCACAAAGAGTTAGACATGACTGAAGTGACTTAGCACAGCACAATAGAGTAAAACCCAAATGTTCTCACAAAAATAAAATAGAAAATAAATAAATAAGGTGACACATTATCAGTTAACACAAGGGAGGAATTCTTTCACAGTGTATACATATATTAAATCATCACAGTGTACACTTTCAATATCTTACAGTTTTGTCAATTATACCCCAATAAAGTGGAAAAAAAAGATAAAGCAAAAGTAAACTTAAGTCCAATGTGTGTGGTTATGACTATATATTCTGATGTTATGTTTGTATATTAATATCTCTTACATGTTTACTCCTGGGACTGAAAGCATTGCAAAGTAAGGCAAGTGGCACCGTTCCTCAGAGAGTTCATTTTGAGGCATCCTTTGCCCCATTTAGGGGGTTTCTTTAGCTTTCTGGCCACCGTCTCCTACACCTCTGGCAAAATCCATCCTGGGCATAGCCAGTTCCTTTCCCAACACAGTGTAACCCTTTTCCTGCTCTTCTAGCTCATTCTGGCCACCTTCAGGGGTTCTCATTAGTGAGGTCGGCTTCGGATGGGCACAGAGCAGCAGAACCGAACTAGGAAGAAGAAGAAGATGCTCCAGGATTGGTTTCCACCACCCGTGGAGAGTGGATTTGAGGAGGTGGTGGTGGATAAAGACCATGAAGTAACATGCAAGGGGCTAAATTAAAACGATGACTCTATGTTTGTTCATTGTTATTCATCTTCAGAGCTTTCCACCTTCTTTTATGCTCAGATTTGAATTTAGGGGAGGAAAATCCAAAATTTATTCCTTCTTGCAACAAATAGTTTTTGAGTACCTACTCTGTGTCAGGTTTTTCTTTCAAATCCCCCTGCCCAGGGGGACCCTGGTTTTAAGGAGCCACGGTACACAGAAAGGCACAACCCCAAAACAGGAAGCCTCCAGGGCTCGCCCATACTAGGCTTCCCTGCAGGGAGCCTGGGAGGGATGTGTGGCTGAAGGAGGGGCTGGGAGTGGAAGGGGGTGAGGGAAGGCTTCCTTGAAGGAGGTAGATTGAAAGTCAGTGTCAAGTAGAAAAGGGAGAAACCATTTACAGCTGCTAGGATGGAATTTACATTTTACCCAAAGGAATGATAATAGGGAATTGTGTGGGCTCCGGAGTTATTCCGAGCACTTCTCTTTCCCTCTCACTTGGAGCCATCACTTCACAAGTGGTGTTGAGAGAGCTGTGGAGGCTGCAGTATTTGATAGGCTGTCAGCTGTGGCTTGGTCGTCAGGGGCCAGTGTTTGACTCTCAGCCCACAATCTCCTTCCCTCCTCATCTGGGCCTAAGGGTGAGCCAGCATCCCCAGAAGCCGTTTCTGCTTCTCACTGGAAGCTGTTAGCAGTCCCAGCCCTCACTCCTCTGTGTTTCTCTCCACAGATAGACTTCACTGCTGACCAGATCGAAGGTGAGTACTAATAACTCCAGCACCCCCACCATACCCTCTCTGCTGTTGTGCCTCCTGGGGAAGGGGTTGTCGTGATCACCATACTAGTAATCATCACTGTCACTATCATCACCGTCATCACTATCGTCACCATTGCCACCACCATCACCATCACGAGCATCACCATCATCACCACCATCACCATCACCACCACCACCACCACCACCACCACCACCATCATCATCATCACGAGCATCAGCATCACCACCACCACCACCATCATCATCATCACGAGCATCAGCATCATCACCACCATCACCATCATCACCACCACCACCATCACCATCATCACCACCACCACCATCACCATCATCACCACCATCACCATCATCACCACCACCATCACCACCACCACCATCACCATCACGAGCATCACCATCATCACCACCACCACCACCACCATCATCATCATCCCAAGCATCAGCATCATCACCACCATCACCATCATCACCACCATCACCATCACCATCATCACCACCACCACCATCACCACCACCATCATCATCACGAGCATCACCATCATCACCTTCATCACCATCATCACCACCACCACCATCACCACCACCACCACCACCATCATCACGAGCATCACCATCATCACCACCATCACCACCATCACCATCATCACCACCACCACCATCACCATCATCACCACCATCACCATCATCACCACCACCACCATCACCACCACCATCATCATCACGAGCATCACCATCATCACCTTCATCACCATCATCACCACCACCACCATCACCATCATCACCACCATCACCATCATTTCATCACCATCATCAGTGCAAACCTGTATTTGAGTCAGGGTACACAAAGGCATGACTGGAAACCAATTATGCAAAATAGCAAGTATAGGGAAATCCCTGGTGGTCTCATGGTTAGGATTCTGGGCTTTCACTGTCAGGGTTCAATCCCTTGTCAGGGAACCGAGATCCCCAGTGCGGCTGAGAAAACAATCCAAAAAACACTGCCACCACAAACAAACAAAAACGAAACAGCAAGTGTGGGTTTGCTCTTTTTGACTGTTATTACTTAAGCACTTTACATGGATTAATTTATTTAATTCTTACCACAACGCTATGAAGTAGGGACTATCACCACCCCACTTTACAGGTGATAAAACCGAGGCACAAAGAGGTTGGGTGGTCTGCTCAGTCTCACACAGATAGTTGGTGGTGGAGCCAGGATTCCAACTAAGGCAGTCTGATTCCAGACTTGAGTTCTGAACAGCTCTGCCAGACAGCCTGGAACTTAACATATGCACAGCAAAAAAAAAAATTCTTTTCTCTACCCTAAAATCCAAGATATTTAAAAGCCATCATTTCTGTTCCTGTTATTGAAAAGCCCTCCTTAGGGCTACCAGCTCTCTCCCTCCGCATCATGAAGTCTGCCAAGACACTCACCCCCTAATGGAGGCAGGGCCAGCAGTGTCTTGGGGGACCCTAGTCCACCTGTCGTGAGTCGTGAAGTCGCTCAGTCATGTCCAACTCTTTGCGACCCCATAGACTGTAGCCTATCAGGCTCCTCTGTCCATGGGATTTTCCAGGCAAGAGTGCTGGCGTGGACTGCCATTTCCTTCTCCAGGGGATCTTCCCGACCCAGGAATCGAACCCAGGTCTCCCAGGTTGCAGGCAGACACTTTACTGTCTGAGCCCTTCATCAACTCTTCTCTATCTTTGATGAAGATAATTTGTTTTCTCAATGTTATATAAATATTATTAAGTGTAGCTTCTAGACAAGCCCCTCAGCCCTTCTTTTGTAGGATTCTGGTGTCTTGAGAATGAAATGTTTCATCATGTGATATCTACTTTAGAGCCTCACCCTCACTGCAGTTTATCCCTCTGTTTCCCCCATCAAATCACTCTTGGACAGAAAATCATATGAACTAGAAGGGACCTTGAAAGTCACCCAATCAAACCCCTTGATTTTAAGCACTGGCTATATTTGAAAAATTAAACTAACACAAGCACGTGATAAAAATTAGTATACTACTTAAAAATAAGTAATGAAAATAAAAATATTTTCCCCTTGCTTTCCTTATATGCTGATCTGCTCTCCCCAAAACAATAATTGTTAACAGGTCTACGTATCCTTTGATACAAATATATTATGTTATACCAGTAAGTATGTATGTATGTGTAAAGTTTACACAGATTGAGTCCTATGGTACATACTGTCCTGCATCTTTCATTTAATATACATTTGGGTTCAACAATATATAACACAGTATATATTATTTAATAATCTATTTAAAAATGTTTTCTAATATTTAACACAAAAACAGTTCTACATCATTCTTTTAAACCATTGTATAGATTCTCACACGTTGATGTAGTTTTTAATCCAATTAGCTCATATTGTTAGACCTTTGGATTGTCCCCAGCTGGGGGAAATATCATTATGCTTTCCCCAGGAGACTTTCCTAGCAATGAGTCAAAGGATATGTGCATTTTATTTTTATTCTTAAAAATTAACTAATTAGGCTGCCTCGGGTCTCTGGGGCACACATAGTCTTCACCATGTGGTGCAGGAGCTTATGTGACAGCTCACAGACTCTCTAGTTGTGGAGAGAGGGCTTAGCTGCTCCTTGGCATATGGGATCCTGCGGCTTCCCAGGTGGCGCTAGTGGTAAAGAACTCACCCGCCAACGCGAGAGACATAAGAGACGCTGGTTTGATCCCTGGGTTGGGAAGATTCCTCTGGAAAAGGAAATGGCAACTCACTCCAGTATTCTTGCCTGGAGAATCCCGTGGACAGGGAAGCCTGGTGGGCTACAGTTCACAGGGTCGCAGAGTCGGACACGACTGAGTGACTAAGCACACACATATGGGATCTTAGTTTCCTGACTAGGGATGGAACTGGCGTCCTGCACTGCAAGGCGGATTCTTAACCACCGGACCACCAGGAAGGTGTCAAGTCTCTGTGCATTTAAAATTGTAATAGTTATTGTCAAGTTTCCCCTCCCAAAAAGCCAGTTACTCACAAAAGGGGCGTGATGATGGCAGATGCATTTTGAATCTAGTGAACTAAATCTGACTCCATTTTTGTATTATCCTGTTGATACTCACTTTCTGTCAATAGTCTGGAGTGCTGTGAAATTCTTAAAATGAATTTTAATGCATTTTAGTTACATATATGGACTCCCCAGGTGGCTCAGTGGTAAAGAATCTGCCTGCCAATGTAGGAGACATGGGTTCGATCCCTGGGTCAGTAAGATCCCCTGGAAATGGAAATGGCATCCCACTCCAGTATTCTTGCCTGGGAAATCCCATGAACAGAGAAGTCTGGCAGGCTACAGTCCATGGGGTTGCAAAAGAGTCAGAAATGACTTACTGACTAAACAATAACAACAAGTTAAATTTATACTCATTGTATACACAAACACAGTGGTATGCAGGAAGGCTAGAAAATCAATGATAAAAGTTTTTCATTTCCCAAGTGAGAATCCTGCCACTGGGACAGCTGGCTGGCTCTTTTCTCCATGAAGATTTTTAGGGCTGGGACTTAGCTGATTCCAGGCTTTCATCCCTCTGACTTTGAAGGCATTGCTCCTTAGGTTGGATTCGAATTGTTTCTGTTTTGATTTTGCTCCCATCTCTTCCTTTGCTCCTTGGTGAAGCTGAAGATGATTTTCTTCTGTTTTGCTGGAAGAACATGCTTTGGAACCAGGAGACTTGGCTATTAGCCCTTAATCTGCCACTGGTGGCCGTGAGACTTAGGGCAAGTCACTTCTTTAAACCTGAATTTTCTCTTCTGCAAAGTGACGGTATTCGTTTCTCTTCAATTCAGAAGTTCCGTGATTCTTTTCAGCATTCTCTAGATAACCTCCATCTATTTGAGGATAGTCATCGAATCCTTTCTTAGCTTTGTAATCTTTGGATTTTATAGCCCCAAATTCTTTTATTTTATTTTATTTTTCTCATAGGAGCTATTTTCTAACACCTGACTTCCTTCTCTGGTCCCTCTCCAGATTTCCATATCCCTTGGAAAGGGATCATCAGCATTGCTCATTGCTCTAGCAGGCAGCTCGCTACTACAGAACTTTGAGAAAAGTTTTCTTCAAGACCATGAGTGTCATCTCTCAAGTACCTTGAGATCCCTGGGCTAGTTTTCCCCCAGTTGCAATCCTAGACTTCAGTGTTGGGTTTTTATGTGTGCGCCAGCCTTCCCAGGAGGCAGGAACATTCACTGGGACAACAGGCCACTTCCTCCTCCTCCTCTCTCCTCACTTGTTTTCCTTAATAGTTGGCTGCAAGTCACATCTGCAGTGGCCTATAAATGAGGATAATAATACCTATAATATAAAGTTTTTGTAAATATAGATGGGGTACTTCATGCAAAGTTATCAGCTCAGAGGCTGGCCCATGATAAGTGCTCGAACCACAGGTCATCATTCTTATTCTTGTTCAATCTTCCTGTTAAATATCATTCTTTTATGTGGAGACTGCGTCTTTAAGTTTGCCCTCCTTCTTCTAAATGAGTTAGGAGTGCAGATTCAATTACTGTATGTATTGAAAAATGAATTTGTGCCAGAAGCCACGCTAATAGCTTTACATGTTAAGAATTTAATTCTTCTAACAAAGCTGTGAGGTCAGTGCTATTCCTTTTGACAGAGGAGGAAACCAAGGTTCAGTGAGATTATGTGGCTTGGCTAAGATCACAAAATCAAGTGTTAAAATTGGGATTAAAGTCAGTAAGAGATTACTAACAGTGTTGTTGGGGAACTGACAGAGTTAAGATTTTCTTACATGCACTATTGTATTTTATTTGAATGTAATTTAAGGATCCTATGAGGTAGATGCCATTTATAAAAGAAGAGGTTTATAGAGGTTAACTATTTACTTGCCCGAGGTCACATAGTAAGCGTACAGAAATGGAATTTGAGCTCAATTATTTAGTAATTTGAAAGACATGCGGTTTTCTCTCTTTGCAATTCATACAAAGCCTAATAAAGAGCTGCAGGTAAACGTCTTGGGGAACCTGTTTTGATATGTGGAATGATTTGTAAATAATCCATATGCGGCCTCTAAGGAAGTGTTTCTAAAGTACTTAGAGAGGATTAAAAGCAGCTTTTCTCCTAAGTAGTTCCCACATTCTTCTTAGGTTTATATTGTTAATCCACTTTGTAAACCACTTCTTCATGGGTAGCACAAGGGTACTTCAATGCCATACCCAGTTCAAATTATCCCCGGTAATGAGTTGGTTGAACCCAAATTGATGAGGAATTAATGTTGTTTGCAAAGGGCCCAGGAGTGCCTTCATTCAGCCTGGCACCCTAGACTCTTGTACTGGTATCTTCTGGGAGTCTGGCTTCAGAACTAGAAATGTAATAATAACCACTTGCCTCTTTCCCTGGTGGCACTGGTGGTAAAGAATCCACCTGCCAATGCAGGAGATGCAAGAGACGTGGGTTTGATCCCTGGATTGGGAAGATCCACCGGAGAAGGGCATGGCAACCCACTCCAGTATTCTTGACTGGGAAATCCCAAGGACAGAGGAGACTGTTGGGCGACAGTCCATGGGGTTGCAAAGAGTTGAATGTGACTGACCCCATACGTGTGTGCACGCACACATACAGTTAACTAAGTCATTTATCACGTGCTAGACACCACGCTTAGGGGGCTCTGGCATTCCCCCGCAGCCCCGACAAATGCACACTGTCATTCCCCCTCAGAGCTGAGAGACAGAGGGCCCGTGGAAATTGGGAGTTTGCCTGAGGCCACCTGTGGGTCAGTGGCAGAGCTGGGGTGGGCTTACTATCCAACCTTGTCACCTTGTCCGACCTGAGAGTTAGCTCCCTTTCAGCCTGGGACAGGCATTACTGTTATTGGCTGACTTCTGAACGGGTCTTATCACTCTGCGAAGTGGCTCCACACACTGCCCCCTCCTTTGGCACTCAACTGGGAGGGTCAGGTGAGGACTGACTCTGTGTGTTTGCTTAAGGAAACTGGGACCCAGCCCAGCTTATTCTACATTGGTTGGCAGAGCCAGGAGGAGAACCCAGGAGTCCTGACTCCTCAGCCATGCTGTTTTTGTTATGCCCGAAGTCCGAGTCCCCAAAACTGAGAGAATAACACGTCCACAGCAATGCAAAAGCATAAAGGGATTTTATTTCTAGCTCGAGCTAGGGCTCCCGTCTCATCCCACACAATGGAGTCTTGACGAGAGCACCGAACTCTGAATCACATCTACTTTTATACAGATGGTTCTTTGTCTTTGTAACAACATAGCTGATTGGCTAAATCGTAGGGGTGCGTGGGACCTTTAAACTTCGCATCCCTGTCTGGATTGGGCCACAGTGCCTGCAGGAGCTCCCAGCGCCCCAGCCTTCCCAGAGACCAAACCTCAGGCCCAGCCTGCCCCCAGAGCCTGTCCCGGCTCCAGTTAGGTCCCAACATTTTTACTTCCCTGCCTTTTTTTTTTTTTTTTTTTACTGTCAGACATCTCACCTGCAGAGAGAAAGATGAGTGGATGGGAAGGAGAGAGGCAGGGGAGACATCAAATGATGTGACAAGTGGTTGCTGGAAGAGATCCCAGGCCCAATGCTGGAACAGGTCATGGGGGCTCCAGGACACTGCTTTAGTTGTCAGAGATGGGGTGGGCATGGGTCCCAGGGAGGGGCTGGCGTCCTGGCTGTAGAGAAATATTTTATCAGCTCTATTGACCTGCTCTTCAGCGAGGGTAGAAACTGATTAGCCCCTAGTCACTGCCTTCGCTTGGCCCCAGGAGGCTGCAGTCAGTCTTTTCTCTGCAGAGTTCAAAGAGGCCTTTTCCTTGTTTGACCGGACCCCTACTGGAGAGCTGAAGATCGCCTATGGGCAGTGTGGGGACGTGCTGCGAGCTCTGGGCCAGAACCCCACCAATGCCGAGGTGCTGCGTGTCCTAGGCAAGCCCAAGCCGGAAGGTCAGCCTCCCCTCTCCACCCTTGGGGCTCTCTCCCTTCAAGACCAACCTGCTCTCCCCAGGTTACCTGCCTCCCATTGCTAGAATTACCCGGCAGTCCTCAAAAGAGTGTGACCTGGGCTTGTTCTCATTTTCTCTGTGAGAGTGGAAGCTCCTGGGGAGCAGGCCCGACTTTCTACTGCTTCAGGGCACCTGGGACATGGGGCAGGGGGCTGGGAGGGAAATTGGGAATTGACCACCGCCCTGCCTCCACCAGAAATTGTGGGTGAGGTATTACAGCATTGAGATGTCCTGTGACCACCATGAGTGGGAGCTGGATCACAGATAATGTGTTTCTGATAATACAGCCCTGAGATTGCAAATCATTCATTTAATATAAATTAGAGTGATCAGCTCTATAATGATGCCTGTTTCACTGGTTTGCATTAGATAGGTTTTGGTGAATGAGGCTTTAGAAAGTGGTGCAAGGGGTCCCATTTGTGAATGTCGTCTGTCACTGTGGCAGTCAGGCTAACAGCTGCTCTAACACATGATTCCTTCTGAGGGGCTGGGGCTGGGCAGACCTGGGCAGGAGCCCTTAGCCGGGGTGGATCATTTCTAGAGATTTCCTGGGCCCTATATTGGGGCCTTCCTGCCCTCTTCCTTGCTTCTGGGTCCTTCCTTCCTATTCTTGCTGGGGAAGACACCAGCAAGGGTGAAGGATGTGGGTCAGAAAGGACCAGAGGACCAGGAGCCTGCCCGTGTCAGTAGAGCTTCTCAGAGGGCAAAAGATATTTGGGTCTTTCCATTGTGGGAGGTTTCTGGGTTTTAAAGAAAGCGATGCCATCCTTGGGATACTTAAAAATGGTTTTACCTCTATGAAAGTAAAGTGTTTGTTTGTTTTTTAACTTTGGTAAATATTCAAGTTTTTATTCCAAGTTTCTTGTCTTTTTCCTACTGTTCAGTAGGAATTCTTTAATTATTGCAATCTGTAGTTTAATAACAGAAATTGTCTTTTGCCTTGTCAAAAGCACAAAAGTAAATTAAAACTTTTAACACACCACAATGTGGGAGAAAGGTGCTAGTCATTATTGATTCAGACTTGCTCCAGGCGGTGGGGACTAGTGAGGGACTCAAATTTGGAGTTGGGCAAAGTTTTCTTTTGCAGTCTCGTCAGTTTACCCTTGAGACTGGGAGTCTGTTGCGTGTCCGAAGTCTAAGTTGTGGATGTGAGAGAGAACTTGGGGCTGCTCACCTCCCTGCCCCATGGGCCACCTGGAGTTCAAAGGTCAGGGTGGAGTCATAGGTCCTGGGTCCTTTCATTGAGAAGAGTGCCCAGAGCCAGCTCTTGCAGGGCTCCCGGGGCTTCGTGCCCTCCAGGATTCCTGACTGGGGGCCCCACCCAGAAGTGACGGCAGCTGAGCTTGGGCTAGCCTGGCAGAGCCGGATGGGACCCCTCCCAAGCCTCTGCTCCCCTCAAGCTCACATCGAATTCCTTTCCTTACTGGTCCTCGCCGGAAGAGATGAATTCCAAGATGCTGGACTTTGAGACCTTCCTGCCCATCCTGCAGCACATCTCCCGAAACAAGGAGCAGGGCACCTACGAGGACTTCGTGGAGGGGCTGCGTGTGTTCGACAAGGAGAGCAACGGCACGGTCATGGGCGCTGAGCTTCGCCACGTCCTTGCCACCCTGGGTTTGTATGCCAACCAGGCAGGGGCGGAGCCCAAGGGAGAGGAACAGAGGATGAGAAGCGTCTGAGTGGTGTATGTTGGGGTGATGTGGGGCTCCCTGCATCCTAAGTCTCATGTTCTGGTCCAAGCCCATCTCCCTGGGTTCTGTAGGTACCATCGTCTCCAACTGGGTTTGCTCAGCAGGGTTGGAAGGAGAGGAGAGCAGGCTGGCAGAGCAGGGGTGAGGCCTGAGAGGTGGGACCCCGGGCCCCTGTCCTTGTCTTTGCTTCTGTCACGAGGGCCTTGGTCTGCTCACCCACTGGTGGCTGTAGGCAGAGGGAGAGACCTTGGGGGCTAGGAAGGGTCTTAAGACCTTGACTCCACCTTTCAGAGCCTTGGGGGAGGTTTGGTTTGACCACTTCCTTGATCCAGGAAGTCCTGGCCATCAGACTCAAGGGGGTGTTTGGGTTTGGCCGGTCCTCCTTTGCCCATCTGTCATTAAGTACCCACTGTCTCCCACCCCAGGAGAGAAGATGAGTGAGGCTGAAGTGGAGCAGCTGTTAGCAGGTCAGGAGGATGCCAATGGCTGCATCAATTACGAAGGTACAGCTCATTTCGCACTTCCTCGGGCAGCCAGGGGATGGGGTGGGGTGAGTACAGTTCAGGCAGGAGAGGCTGCAGGACAGAACAGATGCAGGAGTCAGAGGATATTTGTACCCTGTGGTCTTTGGTGAGCTCCCAGTGGATACTGTTCTTTTCCCTCCTGGGACTGAACATCACTGTGTAATGGAAGGAGCATGGATTTTGGAGACAGCGCTGTGATATACCAGCTGGGTGATCTTAAGCAAGTCGCTTACCTTCTCTTAACACTGGTTTTCTCATCTGAGCAACGGAGTGATGCTGGCCCCTTTCCCAGGGTTGCAGGGATTGGCAGAAATAATGTTGCTCATTTTATCCATGTCTGCTATCAGCACAGAGAGTGCACACAGAGCAGCGGTTGGTTCCCTTCCTTTCTTCTACCTTCTCCCCATCAACCCCAAACAGGAAAAGGAATCATAGTCTGAAGAAAGGGTGGTGGGAAGGTTTACGGTTGGGTGGCATAAACCAGGGAGGAGGGGTTTAAGGGGCTGAGAGGGGCCATGTGATGTGGCTGTTTTCCATCTTCCTTCCCAGCCTTTGTCAAGCACATCATGTCTGGGTGAAGCAGACCCTCCAGGGTGAGTGCAGCCCACCCCCGCGGGGTGCCCAGAGCCACACCACATGCCCTAGAGCCCTTCTCTTCCTGTTTGACTCCCTTCGAGGACACTGCAGACCGAGAGCAGTCCGGCCCCACCCATCGCCCCTGCATTCTGAGTGCTTCTGTTGCCTCCCCTTCATCCCTTCCTGCCCTGCCCCTGACCTCCTTGGTCTTTGCACCCAATCTTGACCCACCAGTCACATCCTCCTGCCTCTTCTGGGGTCTCTCAACGCCAGACAAATCGCTCAGGTGGGGCTTCCTCTGTAGGCTTCTGGCTGTGAGGAGCCAGGTTGCAGGTGGAAGAGAATGTCCCGGGACTATGCCCTTGACCCTGATCCTCTTCACCTGCTTCCCTGAGTCCCTTCGGCCTTGGTGCCGGCTGGTGGGGGTGGGGGTCGTCATCAGGAGCTGAGGTGTGGAGGGGAAGTAGAACCCTTTCCATCTTATGTTCTCTTTCAGGTGCCTGGCCCAGGGCCTTCGCCCAGGTGAGTTACCAAGAGGCCCAGAGTGACTGAGCTGGAGCTGGAGTCCTGGACTTTCTACTGCATGGCAGTCCTGGGGACTTCAAGGTCCCACAGTCCTCCCCCATAAATAAATAGCTTCAGCAAGGCTGGGCCGAGGTCCCAACCAGCCTCTGAGTTGTTTTTTAAAGCCAATTAATTCACTGCGTTGGGTTTTTGTGAGTGTGTGTGATAATGCCACCTGAGGCCTCATGCATATTCCTTAGAAGAATGAGCAGTATCTGGGAGCTGGGGGACATGGGCCGGGGCCCAGGGCGCTAGAAACAGGAGAGTCAGACCGTGAGCAGAGAGTTTTGGAAGGGTCTGCAGTCCGAGGAGCTGTGATCAGGAGGAGCTTCATTTCCTTCCAAGACTCACTCTCTACCTTAGGTCTGTCCGGGTGACAAACAGAAAGAGGGCCACTAGGAGCCCTGGGGATACCAAGGTATCCTCAAATGGTCCTTGCTCCCTCCTCTTCTTAAAAAAAAAAAATTGTGGTAAAAGGCACATAACGTCACGGGACTTCCCTAGTGGCTCAGATGGTAAAGAATCTGCCTGCAATAGAGGAGACCCAGATTCAATCCCTGGGTTGGGAAGATCCCCTGGAGAAGGAAATGGCAACCCACTCCAGTATTCTTGCAGCACATAACATACAATTTTCCATCTTAACAATTTTTAAGTGTTCAGTTCTGTAGTGTTAAGTGTGTTCACATTGGTGTGTAGCAAGTCTCCAGAACTTTTTCATCTTAAAAAACTGAAACTCTTTATCCATTAAACAATAATTCCCCATTTCCCCCTCTCTCCAATCCCTGGCGACCGCCATTCTACTTCCTGGATCTATGGATCTGACTACTCTAGCTAGCTCATACGAGTGGAGTCATAGTGTATTTGTCTTTTTGTGACTGGTTTATTTCACTTCACGTAATGCCTTCAAGGTTCATTTGTGTTGCATTCCCTTCTTTTTTAAGTGTCAGAATTCCCTTCTTTTTAAGGAGGAATAGTGTTCCGCTATATGTGTGCAGGTACCACATTTTGTTTATGGTTCTTATAACTTTTTTTGATCACGCCACATGGTATGGGGGATCCTGGTTCCCCTGACTAGGGATCAAACTTGCACCTGTCCCCTGCATTGGAAACTCAGTCTTAACATTGGGCCACCACGGAAGTCCCAGTGCTTGGGTCTTCATATGGGCCCTTTAGGTGTCTCTTCCCCCTGAGAGCAAGGCCCCTGATGCCTGATTCAGCCCTGCTTGTTCTGGGCATCTCACTGACTCCCTGGCCACACTCAGGACTCCATACAGGACTCTGCATCAGGGAGAGCATCAGGGCTTCAGAAGGAGCACAGACTTCAGGCTGGGCAGGCAGGGGTGTGGCGGGAGGCAACTGGGAAAAGGAGAGACAAGAAACCAGAGATTGAGAAGGGGACAGACCAGGTCATGAAATGAAAGACACACATATGAGCAGTCCCCACATCCCTGAGAGGCCCCCAAGGTGGATTAGATCTCCTCCCTCTCCTCACAGCCTTTCTGCTGCCCTCTCAAGGCATCCAGCTGCAGAACTTTGTGAAACATCCTTTATAAATCCAGCCAAGGCTGAGAGTCCATGAGCCCAAAAGGAAGTTGTCATGGGAAGCTGAGAACCATGAGCCCAAGCTCAGCCTCCTCAGAATTTAAAGTCTCTTAGGGAAGATGAGACCAAGGCCCCAGAAGATACCGCATGTATCTTTTCTTCTGTGAGGAAGGGGCTCCAGTGATGGGCGAGACCTGTTGAATCATAAAACTTGAGATCTTTATGTAGTTGTGATAAGGGTCATTGACTCCAGTGGTTTTCAAACATGGTTATAGCTCCATAGCCTTTAAAAATTATTTATTTATTTGGCTGTGCTGGGTCATAGCTGTGGATAGGATCTAGTTCTCAGATCAGGGATTGAACCCTGGACCCTTACACTGGGAGCAGGGTCTTAAACCACTGAACCAGCAGGGAAGTCTTGGCTCCATAGCCTTTTATTCAAACTAAATTCTGTGCAGAAGCCAATGCATGAACCAAATGCAGCAGAGATTCTCCAGCTGAGGACGTGAGGATGGATGCCTGTATCTTGAGCCTCTACCTGGGCTCCTTAGAGCACAACCAGAAGACCACTGACTGAGTCAGACCTGCTAATTGTAAAAGGAAGGAAATGGCTCCTTAGGAGAGACTTGACTCCTCCAAGGTCACAGCTAATCACCCATGAACCCAGGTCCCCAGAATCCCCAATTTTCCCATTTTTCGACACACATCAATCAGCCTTTGAAATTTTTTTTCAAGTTAGGCTCTTGGGAGCTTCTCTCTTGTATTATCCCTACCATTCTGCTTGATCATTTTTGGCTTTACTTTTAAATTTTATTTTATTTTAATTTTCATTTATTTTATTGCCAGATAATCTCAGATTCCCAACCAGGGATTGAACCCGGGCCATGGCAGCGAAAGCCTGGAATCCTAGCCACTCGGCCACCAGGGCACATCCCATCATTTCTCCTTTTTAATTAATTAAGATTTTTATGTGGATCATTTTTTAAATCTTTATTGAATTTGTTATAATACTGCTTCTGTTTTATGTTTTGGCTTTTTGGCCATGAGACATGTGGGATTTTAGCTCCCCAACCAGGGATCAAACCCACATGCCCTGCATTGGAAAGTGAAATCTTAACCACTGGACTGCCAGGGAAGTCCCTATTTCTCCTTTTTAAGAGTCGCTCTCCCAGACTTGAAATGCCAGCATGCCTCCTCAGTGTTGGGGCCTTGTCGGGTTTTCCTCACTCCCTTGTCCTTTCTCCCCTCCCACCTTCCCTCCCTCCCTTTCTTTCTCCATGAAGTGTTTATTGTCCGCTATAAACATTTAGGAGGAATTGGGGCCAAGCTCCCAATGATTAAAAACTGAAAGTGTTTTCCCTTGCAAAGTCGATTACCGTGCAGTTAAGCAAGGACATAAGCATCCAGGGAGTAACCGCAAAATGACCCCTACACAGCACAACACCAGCAGGACCACTTCTTCCACGTCACACACAGTGTAATTTCCAAAGGCCCTGCACCAAGAGGAAGTGAGACGTGACTGGGATGATCTTTCTTAGTGGGCTTTAGGAGAGACCTTAGTGGAAAAGATGACACAAGGCTGGTACTCAGGTTCAGGGAGGAAAAGGGCAGGAAAAGAGGTCACAGACTTATCTGACAGACACTGCATGCCGGCTGTGTGTATGGCGCTGGCTTGGGCCTTGAGGATACACAGTCCCTGCCCTCATGGAGCTTACAATCCAGTGGGAAGACAGACATTAAATAGTTGTGATCATGTGACAGATAACAGCCAACACTTACTGAATGCAATATCAGTTATGATTATCTTTGGCTGTGGGTTACGGAGACTCAAAGACAGCGGCTTAAAAGACACGAAAAGTACATTTTCTTCTCCCACTGAAGGCCGGAGGTTGGCTGTGCAGCCATTCTGCACAAAGTCTCGGACCCAGACTCCTTTTATCTTGTGACATTGCACTGTGACCTCTGCTCACAGTCCTGATGGCTGTTCTGGATCAGCCACCTCGGCTCCTGAGGGAACAGTTCTGGAAGCATTTCCTACTTGGTGAACCTCCTCAGGAGCTGGTATGGCTCACCGGGCTCTTGACGGTATTTGGCTTTACTCATTTGAAGACACAAGAACCCTTGTGCCCCTACTCATCTTTTCCCTGCCCTAGCCTCCTCCTCAGCTTCCCTGGTGGCTCAGATGGTAAAGGATCCACCTGCAATGCAGGAGACCCAGGTTCAATCCCCGGATTGGGAAGATCCTTGGTGAAAGGAGTGACAATCCACTCCAGTATGCTTGCCTGGAGAATCTCATGGGAGAGCCTAGCGGGCTATAGTCCATGGGCTCGCATGACTAAGCACACACACACAGCCTCCTCCTGGTCGGCCCATCAGTAAGGCTCAGCACTTGTCCCATCTGGGAAGAGGTATGGGTAAAACTGACCCATCTGCAAGTTTTTCTTTGAATGGAGTGACTTCCAATACTTCACACCGGGACTCAGACCATGCCTTGGTCTGCTTGGGTTGCTAGGACAAAACACTACAGCCTGAGTGGCTTCAAAACAGACGTTGATTTCTCTCAGATTTGGAGGCTTGGAGTCTGAGATCAAAGTGCAAGCATGATTGGGTTCTGATAAGGCCTCTTTCTGACTTCCAGGTGGCTAATTTCCAGCTGAATCCTAACAGAGAGAAAAAAAGGGGAGAGAGAAAGAGAGCAAGCAAGAAACAGACAGACTAATCCCAGTATGAGGGCTCCACTCTCATGACGTCACCAAAACATAATTACGAAAGGTTTTACCTCCACGTACCATCTCACTGGAGACAGGGCTTTACGATATGAATTTTGGGGGACACAATGCAGTTGCAGGGCAGACCATGTAACTTAAAGGAACAGGAGTGCGCCCCCTGTGGTTCCTTCTAGCACCCTGCAGGCTGGCTGACTGTGGACTTGAGAGGGCGGCACCACAGGAGGATGAGTAAGGTGGGAGGAGGAAAGAAGGGGTGTCCCAGCTCTTGGGTGGATTGAAGGAAGGCTCCAGCCTGGAGCTAGACATGGCACCATCCTGACAGGGTGATGGCAAGCGATGGATATGGGAAAATCGCTTTAGTGGAGCACAGAGGATGACTGAATGTACCCATAGGCTGGGCATCGTGCCTCCTAGAGACTGGTACAGGAAACACGGCCCCCAGTGCGACTACCTTCCCACCCTGAACCCTGCAGACAGATGCTGAGGAGAAAGTTTTATGCTTCAGGTCAGACAGGAGTTTCCTTTAAAGTTCCCATTGCGGGAGGGAATGAGCTAAGGCAAGGGTAGGGAGGAGACTTAATGCTCTTTTCACTCAGCTGCTTTCCTCTGCAGCGTTTATTAATAGAAAAGGGCCAGGAGGTATTTGGCTCGTGGCGCAATACCTATATCAGACCACTAGATGGCAGAATTGCAGCAGGCATGCTTCCAAAGGACGCCCAAGAGTGAGAACTACAGGAAAACTGATTCCCATCCCGGGCTGGAAGGAGCCCTCAGAAATCACTTAGTCCATCTCTATGTTTTTTTAAAAATGGAGGTTTTATTCATTTTCAAAGACTCACAACTATTGTTGAGCTTCCTTCAGGACCCCCTCAAAGGTTTTGCAGCGATGGGGCAGAGAAAGGACTGTTTGGGACACATGGAAACCTGGCATCTAGACCAGTTTGGCTCCTAAAACACACACACACTCGGCTTCTGATCCACAGCCTGCAAAATAAGGAAGTCAATTAGATCATCTTTAATGTCCTTTCCAGCTCTCTGATTCAGGTTATTTGTAATGCACCCAACTACTTGCTATACTCAACTCAGAGTGATCTCTGTTCATTTCCAAGGCAAACCGTTCAGTATCATGGGAATCCAAGTCTATGCCCCGACCAGGAATGCTGAAGAAGTTGAACAGTTCTATGAAGACCTACAAGACCTTCTAGAACTAACACCCAAAAAGATGTCCTTTTCATTATAGGGGACTGGAATGCAAAAGTAGAAAGTCAAGAAACACCTGGAGTAACGGGGTAAGTTTGGCCTTGGAGTACAGAATGAAGCAGGACAAAGGCTAATAGAGTTCTGCCAAGAGAATGCACTCGTCATAGCAAACAACCTCTTCCAACAACACAAGAGAAGACTCTACACATGGACATCACCAGATGGTCAACACCGAAATCAGATTGATTATATTCTTTGCAGCCAAAGATGGAGAAGCTCTATATAGTCAACAAAAACAAGACCAGGAGCTGACTGTGGCTCAGATCATGAACTCCTTATTGCCAAATTCAGACTGAAATTGAAGAAAGTGGAGAAAACCACTAGACCATTCAGGTATGACCTAAATCAAATCCCTTATGATTATGCAGTGGAAGTGAGAAATAGATTTAAGGGACTAGATCTGACAAAGTGCCTGATGAACTATGGATGGAGGTTCATGACATTGTACAGGAAACAGGAATCAAGACCATTCCCAAGAAAAAAAAAATGCAAAAAAGCAAAATGGCTGTCTGAGGAGGCCTTACAAATAGCTGTGAAAAGAAGGGAAGCAAAAAGCAAATGAGAAAAGGAAAGATATACCCATTTGAATGCAGAGTTCCAAAGAATAGCAAGGAAAGATAAGAAAGCCTTCCTCAGCGATCAATGCAAAGAAATAGAGGAAAACAACAGAATGGGAAAGTCTAGAGATCTCTTCAAGAAAATAAGATTTACCAAGGGAACATTTCATGCACAGATGGGCTCAATAAAGGACAGAAATGGTAGGGACCTAACAGAAGCAGAAGATATTAAGAAGAGGTAGCAAGAATACATGGAAGAACTGTACAGAAAAGATCTTCACAACCAAGATAATCACAACGGTGTGATCACTCACCTAGAGCCAGACATCTGGAATGTGAAGTCAAGTGGGCCTTAGGAAGCATCATTAGGAACAAAGCTAGTGGAGGTGACGGAATTCCAGTTGACCTATTTCAAATCCTAAAAGATGATGCTGTGAAAGTGCTGCACTCAATATGCCAGGAAATTTGGAAAACTCAGCAGTGGCCACAGGACTGGAAAGGTCAATTTTCATTCCAATTCCAAAGAAAGGCAATGCCAAAGAATGCTCAAACTACCACACAATTGCACTCACCTCACACACTAGTAAAGTAATGCTCAAAATTCTCCAAGCCAGGCTTCAGCAATACATAAACCATGAACTTCTAGATGTTCAAGCTAGTTTTAGAAAAGGCAGAGGAACAAGAGATCAAATTGCCAACATCTGCTGGATCATGGAAAAAGCAAGAAAGTTCCAGAAAAACATCTATTTCTGCTTTATTGACTATGCCAAAGCCTTTGACTGTGTGGATCACAATAAACTGTGGGAAATTCTGAAAGAGATGGGAATACCAGACCACCTGACCTGCATCTTGAGAAACCTACATGCAGGTCAGGAAGCAACAGTTAGAACTGGACATGGAACAACAGACTGGTTCCAAATAGGAAAAGGAGTTCGTCAAGGCTGTATATTGTCACCCTGCTTATTTAACTTATATGCAGAGTACATCATGAGAAATGCTGGGCTGGAGGAAGTAAAGCTGGAATCAAGATTGCCAGGAGAAATATCAGTAACCTCAGATATGCAGATGACACCACCCTTATGGCAGAAAGTGAAGAACTGAAGAGCCTCTTGATGAAAGTGAAAGAGGAGAGTGAAAAAGTTGGCTTAAAGCTCAACATTCAGAAAACAAAGATCATGGCATCTGGTCCCATCACTTCATGGGAAATAATGGGGAAACAGTGGGAATGGTGTCAGACTTTATTTTGGGGGGCTCCAAAATCACTGCAGATGGTGACTGCAGCCATGAAATTAAAAGAAACTTACTCCTTGGAAGGAAAGTTATGACCAACCTAGACAGCATATTAAAAGCAGAGACATTACTTTGCCAACAAAGGTCCATCTAGTCAAGGCTGTGGTTTTTCTAGTAGTCGTGTATGGATGTGAGAGTTGAACTATAAAGAAAGCTGAGTGCTGAAGAATTGATGCTTTTGAACTGTGGTGTTGGAGAAGACTCTTGAGAGTCTCTTGGACTGCAAGGAGATCCAACCAGTCCATCCTAAAGGAAATCAGTCCTGGGTGTTCATTGGAAGGACTGATGTTGAAGCTGAAACTTCAATACTTTGGCCACCTGATGCAAATAGCTGACTCATTTGAAAAGACTCTGATGCTGGGAAAGATTGAGGGCAGGAGGAGAAGGGCCAACAGAGGATGAGATGATTGGATGGCATCACAGACTCGATGGCCATGGGTTTGGGTGGACTCTGGGAGTTGGTGATGGACAGGGAGGCCTGGCCTGCTGCGGTTCATGGGGTCACAAAGAGTCAGATACAACTGAGCAACTGAACTGAACTGATTCTGACTCTAGATCAACTCTAGTCTTGTTTTATTTTCACTCTCACTGTGTGTATGTGTTTAGCACCTTAAGTGGCAGAAAGCATTCATTCAGAATAACCAGAGGCCACAGCAGCAGGTGCTTTGGAAGTCACCTTCCAAAAGGTGGTTCCAAAAGCAAAGTCACTCATAGTCTTTCACTCCATGAGTTTATACCCTACTGAAGTAAGAATGAGCTACAGGTGAAAAGTTATAAGACAAAAAATAGAAGAAAGGACACCAGGCAGTATATATCTAAGGACTGAGGGAGAGGTATGGTATCATAGCAATTGGATCTCAGGGAATGGCTAGGGGAGGGCTTCATGGAGGAGGTGTGGCAAGCTTGGATGGGATATAAATAGAGAAGCACCTGGAGAGTGTGATTCTTGACAGGATGCCTCCTATTTTGCCAGCTACAATCACGCACATGTGAGCTCAGTCGCTCAGCTGTGTCAGCTCTTTGCTACTCTATGGACTGTAGCGCACCAGGCTCCTCCATCCATGAGATTCTTCAGGCAAAAATACTGGAGGGGATTGCCATGCTCTTCTCCAGGGGATCTTTCCAACCCAAGGATCGAACCTGAGTCTTGCGTCTCCTGCATTCGTAGGCGGATTCTTTACCACTGTGCCACCTGGGAATATCACAGTCTCGGCCTTTTAGGATTTGCATAAAAAGAAATAAAGAAGGATAAAAGAAGAGTGAGAAAAATAACTGGGGAATGGGGTAAGAGGCAGGGAGAAGGAAGAAAGACTGAGAAAGGGGGGAAGGGTGAGCAGGGATCACACTGGCCATGATGGTGCAGCTGCTCAGAGATGGAGAAGCAAAGTTAAAAAAATCTAAAACTAAGCTGGGAAAGTACTCATTCTTTTCTCCCCTGACATTTTAGAGTCACAGAATCATAAGTTTTCAGGGTTAGAAGAGATCTCTAATCCAAACCCTTCCATAAAAGCCCTGTAAAATTCGTCCAGTGCTCACTTGGATATCTACTATGGCAGGAGACTTGGTGCCCCCACGGGAGCCCACTCCATTTGGGAAAAACTCTAATTCATATTCTTCTTAGTAGGAATCTGACATTTACATACCTGAAATTTCCATCCACTGGTTCTGGACTCGTCTTCCAAAGTGACCTAGCAAAGACCTAGAACCATTTCCTGTGATAGAAGTTGGCATTTCCTCTTTCTCAGCTTGGCATCTCCCAGCTGGTGCTTGTTCCACACTGAGATTCTCCAACTCGTTTCATGGGGCCAGCCGCTGTCTAATGTGCTCTCTCCTGGGGTTCAGCTCCCTCTTAGCAGTGTAGTTTGCCATTTCAGAGCTGGAAATGAATCTTCTTGACAGAAAAGATGGAACTGAGGTCGAATAGAGGTTGGTGAACTCTGCTGATGACACTCATGTAGCCCCGAGGACTGTGACCTTTCTGTAGTGCTTGCTCAGAACTTTAGTGTAGCAGGTTTTTGTTAATTTTGACATTACAAAGATTTCAGGGACTTCCCTGATGACCTGGTGGTAAAGAATCCACCCGGCAATGCAGGAGACACGGGTTCATTCCCTGGTATGGGAAAATCGCACATGCCGCTGAGCAGCTATGCCGCTGGGCCACAGCTACTGAGCCAGGGCTCTAGAGCCTGAAGTCTGTGTGCCTAGAGCCCATGTTCCACAACAAGAGAAGCTACCGCAGTGAGAAACTCACGCACTGCAACTAGAGAGTAGCCCCTGCCTCGGCGCAACGAGAGAAAAACACTTGGCAGGGACAAAGACCCAGAAGAGCCAAAAGCAGAGAATTCAGTTCACTCGGGACTTACAGCTTCTCGGTCTTGCGGCCACAGCCCCATGTGACAACTTCATGTTCGTGATATGCCCTTGGCTGCCCCTCCTTCCATCTCTTCTGGATAAGAACCCTGGAGCATTCTCTTTCCTCAGCTCCACCAGCCTCTTCAGAGCCCCCTTCCCATCTGTTTCCTTACTGAGTTGTTCATAGATCTCTTTTGAAGACAGTCCATTCCTCCAGTGATAGGAACAGAGATTCTGTTTTTTAAGCTGTTAATGTGACATATTTTTTCATCTTAATGACATTTATTATTTTCTGATTTTACAAGCAATACATGTTCATTTCAGACAACTAGAAATACATAAAAAGAATAAAGTGAAAAATAACCATCACTAATAATCTCCAACCCTCAGAGAAACTACCATTAGTATTTTGATGTGTTTATTTCCAGTCTCTCTCTAGATATAGATATAGATATGTGTGTGTGTATCCAGTGTCTATCTCTCATCGAGATATAATTGACTTACAACACTGCGTTAAGGAACAGAGATTCTTTATCATAAAAGACACTTGTGAGCACATTTACACTCTCTTTCCGAGAACTTATACTTTTCATCACATTTCCAAAAGGACAGAGATCCAAAAAGGCTAAGAATTGCCATTCGGGAGCCTTTGTGGGATTCGGTTTATCTTTCCTCTGAATGTTTTGATACTGCATCTGCTTTGGGCAGCCTTCTTCCAGGCTACCACAAACTCTAAAATAGCACATCTCTTTTTCTCAGGACCTGCTTTACTTCCTCCTGTCCCCCAGCCATTCCTTGGGTCACACTTGGGTTTAGAGAGATAGTTCCACCTTTTACTTTTACTTTCTCTGTGGCCCCACTTTTTGCTGAGTTAGCATTCCTACGACACCCCTGAGTTTTGGTCCAGACCCTGCTGAACCCCTGTGAGTGTCCACCAATCCCCATCCTCCCCCCACCCCCCAGCTGGTGCCTCGGGTTCACAGGCTTATTGCGTCCCCACGGTCCCTTTGGTTCCACTCTCCTTGATCAGGCTCCAATGGCTTCTGCTGGGCTTTCTCTTTCAGACAGGTGTGTTCTTTGTGTTGTGAATCTTCTTGACGGTCAACACTCACATGCCTGTTCTCCTAGCGGTTTTATTTTTCCTAGAACGGAGTCCATTGCTGAATGGAGATGATTCTTATCTCACAAATCTATGGTCACACCCAAGACAGTGTGTGCACTTCCTAAAAAATCTTCACCATTTTACATTTACGTAAGTCTCATAAGATGTTAGTTATTAGGGGCTGATATGTCATTTCATAACAAAGAACCATTGTCGGTGTAAGGACAGGCTGATGAGGGTGTCCCGAGTGTCTCAGTTTGTCTTCGTGCAGGGCAAGGTTTGGGTCTGGGTATTTGAGGACTTGAAACAGTGCATCTGGCTGTGCTGGTCTCAGGGATCCCTCTGTTCCCAGCCCTTGGGCTTCAAAAGAAATTTTAAAAATGATCATGTTATCCCTACACTTTCTCCCATTCCATCCCACCCACACTTCAGCCCTCACTGCAGCCCTTCTGTACCCTACATGTTGAGGAGCAGCCAGAGGTTAAAGATCTAGCGTTAAAAAAGCTTGGTTACCAGCTGGAATGTGGAGAGTGCTCTTGTGTGGTTAGTTTCATAATCATTTATTTAATGCTCTTTATTACTGGTATTGCAAGTTTTTGTTTTTAGGGTTTAGTCTTTGTGATATTTTGCCAGTGTCTAGTTTCTGATAATGGCAGCTGGAGTTTTGCCAGGCCTCTGAGGTTTAGAAAATTGAACAGGACCTGGTTGTTGCACTCAGAGCTGGTAGGTAAGTTAAGACATAGTTTTATGCCTGTGCTCAGTTGCGTCTGACTCTCTGAGGCCCTGTGGACTGGAGCTTAGTCTCCTCTGTCCATGGGGTTTTCCAGACAAGAATACTGGAGTGGGTAGCTAAGACATATATGGTGCACAAACAGAAAAATATCAAGTGGAAGGCAAAGGCTGTAAGATAGATACTAACAAAGAAGTGGGGGATTTTAAAGGGAAACGCAGCACTATTTCCAGTTAGGACATCAGAGAAAGCTCTTTGGAGGAGGAGGGGCTGGCACTGAAACTGGAGAGGATGCAGGTGACTTGATGTGTGCTCTTAGAAGAGAGCCATGGTTAAGAGTGTAGTCTCAGGGGTCAGGATGGGTCTACACTCATGAGCTGTGTGACCCTGGGCAAGGTTTTCAACCTCTCCAACCCTCAATTTCCTAATTTATAACATGGGGATAACAGTAGTACTGACCTCATTTGGTTATTACAAGGATTCAGTGAGTTGATCAACGTAAAGCACTTAAAACAGCATTTGTATATGTATAATGGATTCAAATTGCTGTATGCATGAAACTAACAGAGCATTGTAAACCAACTATACTTCAATAAATTAAAAGAAAAAATCTAAAAATAAACCCACCCCAAACAAAACAGCATTTGTAACCTATAAGAACTCAGTTATTAACTCTATAGGCAGAGGGGTATTCTAGGCAGTACATACAGTTCTGGCAAAAGAAGGAAAATGAAAGAACTCTTATTCTTTTGGGAAATCCCCAAATAACAGAAATACCTGGGAAACAAGAGGGAGAGAAACAGCACTCATCAAAATAGTGGTAAAGAACCCGCCTGCCTAAGAGGTGTCTTCTGCATTGACAGATGGGTCCTTTACCACGACGTCACCTGGGAAGCCCATAATTAAGGTGGACATGTTACTAAATTTATTTTTTTTCCTGAGAATTTGGACTTGTTAGGAGTAGTCTTGTGTGATAATCACTCTCATATTTTTTATTTGCTTTTGTTTTACAGCTTGATAAAAAATACAATTAAAAATTGCTACAGATAAATAGTGGAGAGACTTAACGTCCCCAATCCATGTAGCTAATTGCATGTACCTTTGGCAATTTACCATGTGCTTCTCCTCCATCTTCTGTCATGCTGCGATTAGTTTCTGAGTGTCTCCCAGAGTTCTGTCTTCCAGCCTCAAAGGACACTTATGGTCACCTGCCTCAGTGTCCCAAATGTCCATCATTATTCATTTTTTTGGCCTTACCCCATAGCACACGGGATCTTAGCTCCCCAACCAAGGATTGAACCTGTGCCTCCTGCATTGGAAGCAGAGAGTCTTAGCCACTGGACTTCCAGGGAAGTCCCTATGAAGTATTAAGGGCAAATAATAAGCCCTCGATAATTGTTACCTTTGAAGTTGTCATCATTCTGTCATCTTACCTTAATGGATTGCTCAGTAGAGTTCTGAGGCAGTAGGAAATAAAGGTTCATTTTGTGACCTGGGCAGAAGAAAGCTCTAGAAAACTAGGATGCTCCCAGTCTGAAGGTACTACTTCAAAATCCTTAGAGTACTTAGGGGATGGCTAGAGTGTAGGGTTTCCAAGGAAGAATCAAAGACACAGGGTCAGGAAGACAGATGAGTGGCGGTTTCAAGTAACCATCCACAGATGGGGAACATAGCCTTCAGGGTAATCATGGGTGACTGAGCTCCAGAAGGGAGGAGAAGAGGGTGAAAGGGGAGAGGGGAAGGAGGAGGGGGAATCCCGGAGGTCAAGGTGTTCTCCTGCGAGGGGTCCTGGTTGGAGTGCCCTAGGTATGGGCTTTCCCTTCCACTCCTTCCTCAGACCTTGGGGCTCCCAAGTCCTTACTGCAGGCCTTATTGGGTTGGAAGCAGCCAGAGCCTTGGGGAAGTGAGGCACACTGCCGATCATACACCCAGCTCACAGTCACCCCTCTCTGTGTCATCCTTTCAGGGAAAAGCTGAATCCCAGGGGCTCTCTGTTTGGCCCAGAACTTGGTCTAACGCCCAGGTTTTTCCGGTGTAGTTGTCATATCTCAGGAGTCAGGCGGGCATGGCTGGTAACTTCTTGTAATAGTTAAGACAGGAAGTGGTCAGGACCTGGAAATAGAGCAGGGTTAGGGAGTGGGAGGGTAAGGAAAAGGCTTTTCTGGAGAAAATGTTCTGTGTGCTTTCTTGGGCAGGGAGCACAGAATTCCCAGTCTTGACCTGGGCTGCAGGGACCCTCAGGGAGACTTCTTTATGGACCTCCCAATTTAATTTCTTCCTTTATTCCAATATGAATTTCTCGCATGAACATAGTAAGGCCCACTTGAAACATTAGAGGGTATCAGGCAACCTATAGCCCCACTTATAGTTAGGGAGACAGTGGGGTGTAGAGTCAGAGGGACCTGCTTTCTCAGTCCGTGCTTTGTCACTTACTACCTAGGCACACTTTTTAAAAAAAATAGTAATTAACTAGGCTTTACTGGGTCTCAGTTGTAGCATGTGGGATCTAGTTACCCGGCCAGGGATTGAACCCAGGCCCCCTGCATTGGGGGTGCAAGTCTTAGCCACTGGACCACCAGGGAAGTCCTCCTAGGTGCTCTTCAGCTAACTATCCCATTTCTCTGAGCCTCTGTTTTTTCACTTGTAAGATCAGGATTCCCATGCCTATTTTGTGCTGATTAAATAAAGTATGAAAAAATTCTTAGCATAGTACTTTGCATATAAAAATTACAAAATAAATGGGAGCTAATATAATAACAACAGCAATAATTCTTCTATTCTTCTATTACCCGACTTGACCTCAGTTTCTACTTCTGTAAAATAAGTTATTATGAGGATTAAGGGAGATGATCAATATTTATAAAGAAAGTGGTGTATAAAAAGAAAGATATTTATTTATTTATCAAAGAAGTACTCTCAAATTCTAGTTCTTTTCCTTGGAGGAAAATCCTACTTGGGGGAAAGGGCCTGGGTCAGCAGCTTATGACAGTGATGGGACATGGTGGGTGGCGGGGAGAGGCCATTCTCTGGCTGGAGAAGACCTGGGGAGATAACACTCCCTGTTGGGAAGAACCGGGTTGAGGGATTGGGGAGTAGATTCATGCAGGTCTGTGGGCCCTGCATGAATGGGCCCTGTTTCTTGGAGTGATGGTAAGGACCTGTGGATACTGTTGACATTGGGCCTTTCTGAGTCCTCAGTGGCCCAGAAGAAGGCCTCCCAGCCTCATGGACTAGGGCTAGACTCTATGGTTCCCCCATCCCAAACTGATAGTTCTTAACACATGGGTCACAGATCATTTAAGAAACTAGTGAAACCTAAGGACTATTTCTGTAGAATACACAAAATTTTGGCTATCAGAGGGGTTCACAGATCTTTTGAAACTCATCCAAGGACTTGTGGTGAAGAAACAATGTCCCTGACTTCAGAACAGCCCTGATGGTTTGGGTGTTGGCAAGAAGAGTGGTCCATGAACTTGGGACAATCTGAAACTTGTCCCAGAAACACTGATAATGCTAAAGATCTTCCAGGGGGTGGAATAGGGACAAGGACCTGACCCAGGAGCTACATCAGGGGATGGTCAGTTTGACCAGCAAGGACCCTCCTCATAGCCTGTAACATCCCTCTGCCTCAAGTAATCAGCTCACCTCAACTAGAGCCCAGGAGGCTAGTGACAAGCAGCAACAATGAAGCAGTGGGTATCTTGACTTGCAGAGAAAATTTGGGGAATTCAGCACAGATGAATTGATCCTAAGGGGAAGAAATAGCTCACATTTATTGAGGATGAGATGGCTAGGTAGCATCACTGACTCAATGCATAGGAACTTGAGCAAACTCTGGGTTAGGACTTGACACTTTGACTGCAGTGGCCTGGGTTCAGTCTCTTGTTGGGGAATTAAGATCACACAAGCCACATGGCATGGCTGGAAAAAAATTCTGGAGCCCAGATGCAAGTTTGGATTCACTGAAGCAGGGCCCCAGGGAGAGTGACTGAGAACAGAAAGATACCTGAATAGGAATTTGGGACCAGAAGTCAAGCAGCAGCTCTGTTATTGGAATGAGGCATCTCCCTGGCTTGGGGGTTGGATGGAGTAAGTATCTGGATTGGCCTGAGACAGAGTGTGAACAGTCATATGATGCCTTCTGTGCTCACAGAGCTTGAACCCAGGCTTGGCCAGGTGGTACTTTGTATAACGAGTTGAGATAGAAAGTCCTTGGGCTCTTGTTCTTTTCAGCAGAGAAAGGTCTGGCTTATGTGAGAATGCACGCCAAGACAGAACTTGACTTTCTTAGGCCCAGTGGGCCTCAAGCTTTGGGAGGGCAGGGCCTGGTGCTCTTCACTGCAGCATCCTCAGTATGCTGACGCACAGCAGGCGCCTAATACATGCTTGTGAATGAATGTGAAATGCCAAGGCTGAACTCATCCCTTCACAACTTTGATAAAAATCTAGGGTACTTTCCCCATACAGCTCCCTAGAGCCCAGAAATTCCAAGTTCTATCATCTTTAAGTCAGTATGGACTCTGAAAACTCATTTCCTTTAAGCCAAAGGAACAGCTCTGTCATCCTCTCTCTCAATGGACAGAAGAGCTTCTGCCAAATGTGTAGGAGGAGAATATTATGAACCAATACACTTACTCCACACTCAAGACTCCTTAACTACAGGAACAAATTTTTTAAAAAGTTATTTATTTACTTGACTGCTGTGGGATCTTTGTTGCAGCACGCAAGCCCTTAGCTGTGGCATGTGGGATCTAGTTCCCTGACCAGGGATTGAACCCAGGACCATGGCTTTGGGAGCACGGAGTCTTAGCCACTGAACCGCCAGGGAAGTCCTCAGAGGAATGAATTTGCACTGATAGACCTACAGTATTTCCGCAAATAATAACAACAATAAGAACATACTTTTCTGTGTTTTTCAGATGCTAAAGGCTTTCATATCCCTGATTTCTAGAACCTCATGAACATCTGTGGGTGTTGGGAATGGGAGTGGGGAAAAGGGCAGGGAACAGTTATTTTTACAGATAAGAAAGATGAGCATAGGGAATTCCCTGGGGGCCCAGTGGTTACGACTCAGTGCTTCACGGGCTTTGTTCCATGTGGGCGTGGGTTTGATCCCTCATCAGGGAACTCAGATCCCACAAGCTGAGAACGAAAGCCAAAAAGAACAAAGAAAGAAAGAAAATGAGTATAGAGACGAATTGGACTGTTTTTAGATCACTTAATCGATAAGAGGTGGGGCAAAAATGTGGACCCAAGGGCCTTCTGACTCTAAGTACAAAGGGGAAATAAACATGACCTTGAGGAAAGAGATTCAGGAAATGGCCACAGAAGTGTTTCTTCCAACTTACAGTGGTGACAATGAGCAACTGGATGGAGTGGGGCTTCCCAAGGGGGCTGACTATTGACAAGAGCACAGGGAAAGGGTCCCTATCTTGGTGTCAGCCTGGCCAAGGTCAATCAGGGAACCAGATAACGTGACTCCTGCACCCTAAATGGATCTTGGGGAAGATCTACCTGCCATGCATTGGCTATCCCTCCAGGGTCTGATCCATTGCAGAATATGGCGCTTGGGAAAATCACAGAATAGACACTCAGATCCCCCAACATCACTGCTTGATTAACAGTTTTTAAACATTAACCATCAAGGGCTGCTAAGAAGGTAAAAAGTAAGAAGAAATTATTTTATTTATCGAGGGCCTACTGAGTAATATAAAGATAAAAAGCTACTGTCCCTGTGCTCAAGGATCTCACTGTCTATGAGAGAGAGGTGATGGCGAGAGAGGCAGAGATGGATAAGTAATCACGGAACTTCTGCGCCTGACGATGACAAAGTGGCTGGTATGGAACTCACTCTCCCACAGTAAACAAGAATATTTTCAGGCAAAATATTTGAGAAACTGCTTTAGACATTGACTGTGGCTAGCAGAATTATAATCCTTGTGGGAAGGGAAACACATGAGGTGAGGAGCTCTACATTTGTCGAGCTTTTGGCCTGGGAGAGCTTTCTGGACTGCAGTGGGAGAAGGTGGAGCCTAATAAGGGCATGCTGGTCTCACTGAGGTGAAAAGCATAGATTAGAGTTCAGGGCCTCTGAGGAAGCTGTAATTTATGGCAAAGGCTTTTAGAAAGGGGGAAGCTGAACAGAGGGGTGCCCCCAGAAGTCTGCATGGGTGATCTCTATGGTCTTTGGACAAAGGCCGAGCTGCGCAGGCACATAGTGAGACTCTTATAAGGCTTAGCAGAGAGCAGCAGAGAGCTGAAGCGAACACTAGAGATGGCACATGGCTTAGAGATGGAGTTTCAGCCCAGTCAGAATGAAAAGCTCTCACTAACAACTTGGTGAAAGAAATGCAAAAAAGCAAAATGGCTGTCTGGGGAGGCCTTACAAATAGCTGTGAAAAGAAGAGAGGCAAAAGCAAAGGAGAAAAGGAAAGATATACCCATCTGAATGCAGAGTTCCAAAGAATAGCAAGAAGAGATAAGAAAGCCTTCTTCAGCGATCAATGCAAAGAAATAGAGGAAAAGAACAGAATGGGAAAGACTAGAGATCTCTTCAAGAAAATTAGAGATATCAAGGGAACATTTCATGCAAAGATGGGCTCGATTAAGGACAGAAATGGTATAGACCTAACAGAAGCTGAAGATATTAAGAAGAAGTGGCAAGAATACATGGAAGAACTGTACAGAAAAGATCTTCACAACCAAGATAATCACGATGATGTGATCACTTATCTAGAGCCAGACATCTTGGAATGTGAAGTCAAGTGGGCCTTAGAAAGTATCACTATGAACAAAGCTAGTGGAGGTGATGGAATTCCAGTTGAGTTGTTTCAAATCCTGAAAGATGATGCAGTGAAAGTGCTACACTCAATATGCCAGGAAATGTGGAAAACTCAGCAGTGGCCACAGGACTGGAAAGGTCAGTTTTCATTCCAATCCCAAAGAAAGGCAATGCCAAAGAATGCTCAAATTACAGCACAATTGCACTCACCTCACATACTAGTAAAGTAATGCTCAAAATTCTCCAAGCCAGGCTTCAGCAATACGTGAACCGTGAACTTCCTGATGTTCAAGCTGGGTTTAGAAAAGGCAGAGGAACCAGAGGTCAAATTGCCAATATCCATTGGATCATGGAAAAAGCAAGAGAGTTCCAGAAAAACATCTATTTCTGCTTTATTGACTATGCCAAAGCCTTTGACTGTGTGGATCACAATAAATTGTGGAAAATTCTGAGAGAGATGGGAATACCGAGACCACCTGACCTGCCTCTTGAGAAATCTGTATGCAGGTCAGGAAGCAAGTTAGAACTGGACATGGAACAACAGACTGGTTCCAAATAGGAAAAGGAGTACATCAAGGCTGTATATTGTCACCCTGCTTATTTAACTTATATGCAGAGTACATCATGAGAAATGCTGGACTGGAAGAAATACAAGCTGGAATCAAGATTGCCGGGAGAAATATCAATAACCTCAGATATGCAGATGACACCACCCTTATGGCACAAAGTGAAGAGGAGCTAAAGGGCCTCTTGATGAAGGTGAAAGAGGAGAGTGACAAAGTTGGCTTAAAGCTCAACATTCAGAAAATGAAGATCATGGCATCTGGTCCCATCACTTCATGGGAAATAGATGGGGAAACAGTGGAAACAGTGTCAGACTTTATTTTTTGGGGCTCCAAAATCACTGCAGATGGTGACTGCAGCCATGAGATTAAAAGACGCTTACTCCTTGGAAGAAAAGTTATGACCAACCTAGATAGCATATTCAAAAGCAGAGACATTACTTTGCCGACTAAGGTCCGTCTAGTCAAGGCTATGGTTTTTCCTGTGGTCATGTATGGATGTGAGAATTGATGCTTTTGAACTGTGGTGTTGGAGAAGACTCTTGAGAGTCCCTTGGACTGCAAGGAGAGCCAACCAGTCCATTCTGAAGGAGATCAACCCTGGGTGTTCTTTGGAAGGAACGATGCTAAAGCTGAAACTTCAGTACTTTGGCCACCTCATGAGAAGAGTGGACTTACTGGAAAAGACGCTGATGCTGGGAGGGATTGGGGGCAGGAGGAGAAGGGGATGATCGAGGATGAGATGGCTGGATGGCATCATGGACTCGATGGACGTGAGTCTGAGTGAACTCCGAGAGATGGTGTTGAACAGGGAGGCCTGGAATGCTGCGATTCATGGGGTTGCAAAGAGTCGGACACGACTGAGCGACTGAACTGAACTGAACTGAACAACTTGGTGATACAGCTTAGATGATACAGAACGTCCACACCTTAGGAGTAAGCACCATGTTCTACAGACACATACACACAAACACACTCTCTAAGATTAAGGATAGAATTTGAAATGATCAGCTCTCCCTGAAAAAGAATAAAACCATCCTGTCAAGATAACCTGCCACTAATTTGTCTAATAAAACTAAACTCTGTTCTCCTCAAGGGAAGACAACATAAACTTTGAAATGAATAAGTCACAACATTCATATATAATCTAATATTACTATACATGTGAAGAGGCAGGAACTTGGTACCCACCATTTTTTAAAAAGCAATCAAGATATACAGTCCCTGAGATGAGCTAGAATTAGCAGATTGAAATTTTAGAATACTGGTTATAATCATGTTTAAGGACGTAAAGGAAAATATAGACATAATTATTGAAGATATGGGGAATCTCTGCAGAGAAAGTGAAACTGAAAGAGAAGCATGGGAAAATTCTAGAACTTAAAACATAATGGGCTTAACAGTATAATAGAGACTGCAAAAGAAAGGGTTGGGAAACTTAAACAGAGATTACTATTTAATCAAAAAGCAAACAATAAAGTGATTAAAAAAAACCTGGAGTCTCAGTGACCTGTAGGATAGTTTATTTTAGATGGTATCTAAAATATGTGTGGGCTTCTCTGGTGGCTCAGTGGTAAAGAATCTGCCTGCTATGCAGGAGATGCAAGTTTGATCTTTGGGTCAGGATGATCCCCTGGGGAAGGAAATGGCAACCCACTCCAGTCTTCTTGCCTGGGAAATCTCATGGACAGAGGAACCTGGCGGGTTATAGTCCATAGGGTTGCGAAAGTCGGTCTCGACTTAGTGATCAAACAACAAGAAAACATGTGTAATTGGAGTTTCAGAAGGTAAGGAGAGAGGATGGGCAGAAAAAATACTGGAAGACATAATTGCTAAGGAGTTCCTATATTTGGTGAAAAATAAACCACGTACAATGTCTTCCCTGGTGGCTTAGATGGTAAAGCATCTGCCTGCAATGTGGGAGACCTGGGTTCGATCCTTGGGTCAGGAAGATCCCCTGGAGAAGGAAATGGCAACCCACCCCAGTACTCTTGCCTGGAAAATCCCATGGACGTTGGAGCCTGATAGGCTACAGTCCATGGGGTCACAAAGAGTCGTACACAGCTGAATGATTTCTCTTTCTTTCTCTTTCTACATAAGGAGAAAAGGGTGGCAGAGGGTGAGATGGTTGGATAGCATCACTAATTCAAGGGACGTGAACTTGGGCAAATTCTGGGAGAGAGTGAGGGACAGGGAAGCCTGGCGTGCTGCAGTCCATGGGGTCACAAAGAGTCAGACATAACTTAGCGACTGAATGAAACAGCAACAAAAACCATTCAAGAGTCCACCAACCTCAAGCTGGTGAAGAAGAAAGGCACCTATTCATCTTATAATCAAACTGCTAAAAACTGATAAAGAGTTAACTTAAAAGCAGCTAGAAACAAATCTGAGACAATTTGGGCAACAAAATAAGTTATGATAATTTTGTATTATAATTCATAGAATAAAATAAATGCCCACAAATTCACACTGAATTTTTAAAATGAGAGGGAAGAGAGCAGGTCTTCCTTACTGTGGAATACTAATTAATAGCTATAGAAGGAAAAATGGAAATAAAAAATCAGTATTAACCAAATATCACACTAATTAATTGCAATCAAGAACCCTTGAGGGATGCTGAAATTAGTGGGTGAACATAGGAAGAGAAACAGGATATTTGCATACAATTGAAGTATCTTCCCAGAAAATATTGATTAATTACAAAGAGCAAAATCGTTATTTTATAGTGAAGAAGCCTGGCAGACATCACCTTCACCATGTGATCAAAGTTAACATAGTAAGCAATAAGATTCATTGTTATGTCAAATACAACTTAATGACTAAACACCTGCCTCCCCACCACACATGCATATACACACACCGCCTGGTATAAGGTAATGACAAAGCACATACTTTTTGTGATATTCTTGCTTAGAAAGCTTCAATACACTCATGAGAAAACACCAGACAAACCCAAAGTGAGGGCCGTCCTATACCATGTGTATGTGTTTAGTCACTCTCTCAGTCATGGCCAACTCCTTGACACCATGGACTGTAGCCCACCAGGCTCCTCTGTCCAGGCGATGCTCCAGGCAAGAATACTACACCATAATTGACACAAAAATGTCAAGGTGATGAAAGAAAAGAAAGACTGAGGAAATGTCATAGATTGAAGGAGACTAAGGAAACATGGTAACAATACAATATGGGATCCTGGATTAGATCTTAGAAAAGGACATTAGTGGAATATTGGCAAAATTCAAATATTGTGTCTAGATTAGTTAACAGTATCATACTGAGCTTCCTGTACAGTTCTTCTGTATATTCTTGCCACCTCTTCTTAATATCTTCTGCTTCTGTTAGGTCCATACCATTTTTGTCCTTTATTGAGCATGAAATATTTGCATGAAATGTTCCCTTGGTGTCTCTCATTTTCTTGAAGAGATCTCTAGTCTTTCCCATTCTGTTGTTTTCCTCTTTTTGCATTGATCACTAAGGAAGGCTTTTTTATCTCTCCTTGCTGTTCTTTGGAACTCTGCATTCAGATGGGTATATCTTTCCTTTTCTCCTTTGCTTTTCACTTCTCTTTTTTTCACAGCTATTTGTAAGGCCTCGCCAGGTAGCTATTTTGCTTTTTTGCATTTCTTTTCTATGGGGATGGTCTTGATCCCTGTCTCCTGTACAATGTTACGAACCTCCGTCCATAGTTCATCAGGCACTCTATCAGGTCTAGTCCCTTAAATCTATTTCTCACTTCCATGTATAATCACAAGGAATTTGATTTAGGTCATACCTGAATGGTCTAGTGGTTTTCCCCACTTTCTTCAATTTCAGTCTGAATTTGGCAATAAGGAGTTCACGTATGGATGTGAGAGTTGGACTGTGAAGAAGGCTGAGTGCTGAAGAATTGATGCTTTTGAACTGTGGTGTTGGAGAAGACTCTTGAGAGTCCCTTGGACTGCAAGGAGATCCAACCAGTCCATTCTGAAGGAGATCAGCCCTGGGATTTCTTTGGAAGGAATAATGTTAAAGCTGAAACTCTGGTAGTTTGGCCACTTCATGCAAAGAGTTTACTCAATGGAAAAGACTCTGATGCTGGGAGAGATTGGGGGCAGGAGGAGAAGGGGACGACAGAGGATGAGATGGCTGGATGGCATCACCAACTCGATGGACGTGAATTTGAGTGAACTCCAGGAGTTGGTGATAGACAGGGAGGCCTGGCATGCTTTGATTCATGGGTTGCAAAGAGTTGGACATGACTGAGCGACTGAACTGAACTGAATTGAGCTTCCTGTGTTCAATAATTACAATATGGTAATACAAAATGTTGACAGTAGGAGAAACTGAGTGAAGAATAAAAGGGAACTGAATATTTTGAAACTCTTCTGAAAATGTAAATGATTAAAAAAAAACAAAAACCCAGAGGGAAAAGACAAGGAAACAAGAATATAAATGATGGAAATTCCTTGGTAGTCTAGTGATTAAGACTCCATGCTTTCACCGATGAGGGCCCTGGTTTGATCCCTGGTTGGGGAACTAAAATTCCACACACCTCATGCTGAAGCCAGAAAAATAAATAAGTAAAATAAATGGTGGCTGGCTTCTCATCAGAAACAGTGGAGCCAGAAAACAGTGGGACAACATCTATAAAGTACTGAAAGAAAAATAACCCTATTAACCTAAAAATCTCTATGTAAGAAATATCATTAAAAATGAGAATGGAACAAATGAAAGTTGAGCATTTTGCTTTTTAGTCACAAAGTCATGTCCAACTCTTCACAACCCCAAGCACTGGAGCCGACCAGGCCTCCTCTGTCCATGAGATTTCTGGGAAGAACACTGGAGTGGTAGCCATTTTCTTCTTTTGGGATCCTCCCAACCCAGGGATCAAAACTGGGTCTCTTGGGTCTCCTGGTAGATTCTTTACCTCTGAGCATATTTGTTGCCTTTAAAGTCTGCTAAAGATAGTTCTTCAGGCTGAAGGGACTGGAAACTTGGACAGCATATTTGCTGGACCGGTGTCCACCCCTAGTGGTTGGTACCAGCAGATTTAGGGTGGGGAGACACCTATGTGAATGGTGCTGCATGCTACATGCTGCTGCTGCTGCTAAGTTGCTTCAGTTGTGTCCGACTCTGTGTGACCCCATAGATGGCAGCCCACTGGGCTCCCCCATTCCTGGGATTCTCCAGGCAAGAACACTGGAGTGGGTTGCCATTTCCTTCTCCAATGCATGAAAGTGAAAAGTCAAAGTGAAGTCTCTCAGTCGTGTCAACTCTTAGCGACCCTATGGACTACAGTCTACCAGCCTCCTCCGTCCATGGGATTTTCCAGGCAAGAGTACTGGAGTGGGGTGCCATTGTTATATACATGAGAATGAAGCAAATAAGTAAACATCTAGGCAGAGATGAAACCTGTGCGATCTGGATTTTGATCCAGGGCAATGGCAACACTGTTAAAGTGGCTTCTGACCTAGAGGCCTTCCAGCATTTAGGAAAAGTGTATGGAGCTCAGGTCAGGAAGCCCAGCCACCCTTTGTGGGTGGCTTGTCCCCTGCCCCCTTGCAAATTACTAATGACACTTCTACTGATGTGTGCTCTTCTTTTTCCTAGTGTTTGGGAGGTGTGAGGAGGAAATGCCTATCTCTGCTGAGGCTGGGCAGAAGGAAGGTGGGGAATCAGACATGGTTAAATGGAAGAGGTGACATCTGAGATTTTTGTAAGATAAGTGGAATTTTCCATGTGGAAAAGGAAGTAAGATCAGTCAGACAGAAAGGCGAGGAGTGTTTGGGTATGTTACATATCTTTTTGAGCTAGGATGGGAGATGAGGCTGGAGACCTGAGGCAGGGCCAGTTTCCAGGTATTTTGTGCGTTTCAGGAGAGGGCTTAGGGAAGCCCAAAGACAGCCTGGAAGGCTTTGGAGGAGCCCAACAGCTGGAGAGACTCCAAATCCTGTCTGATGCCTCAGGGCTTTTTTTCTCTTCTTCGTTTTTTAAAATTTTGGGGCTGCTCTGGGTCACAACTCTTTTTGCTGAGTATGGCTATCCCAAGTTGCAGTTTTTGCAAGAGGGGACTACTCTCTAGCTGCATTGTGTGGGCTTCTCACTGGTGGCTTCTCCTGTTGCAGAACCAACGCTCTAGGGCTCCAGGGCTCAGTCATTGCTGGGTACCAGCTCAGCTGCATGTGGGAACTTGGTTCCTGGACCAGAGGACCAGAGAACCAACCCAGGTCCCCTGCAATGGCAAGTGAAAGTGAAAGTCACTCAGTGGTATCTGACTCTTTGAGACCCCATGGACTGCATAGTCTGTGGAATGGGGACTATACGTTCCATGGAATTCTCCAGGCAAGAATACTGGAATGGGTAGCGTTTCCCTTCTCCAGGGGATCTTTCCAACCCAGGGTTTGAACTCAGGTCTCCCACTTTGCAGGCAGATTCTATATCAGTTGAACCACCAGGGAAGCTCCTGTACTGGCAAGCAGATTCCTAACCACTGGACCCCAGAGAAGTCCTCAGGCCTTGTTTTTAATTATCCTTAGAGTTTCCTATTGAGGCAGCCTGCCCTAGCCTCTATCTGTGGTGGCTTCCTGCTCACAGTCCTAGCACTGTCCCCATTGAACTTCCCAAAGTTTCTAGTTTGTGGAGGACCCAGAGACCCATAAGTAGGAATCCAGGGAGGCAGGAGGCCTTTGAAGAGAATAAGATAAAGCTCCAAAGCCTGTGAGTTTGAGTGCAGTGCAGACTGTCTTGAAAGGTTTATCAGGTGCTTACTCCGTGCAAGCACCTATTTGCAGAGAAAGGTCTTTTATAGACATCAAGTGCTTACACAAGCTCGGGATGCGGTCTTATCTTCAAGAGGCTTACTGTTTACTGGAAAACCAAACTAACCCGAGATAAATATTAGTGAATAATAAAGGACTAAACCGGTGCCTGGCACAGAGTAGGCGTTCAGCAGGTTTGCAATTAAATGAATGAACGTATCAATGACCAAAAGTCAGGGTACAGAGGGCAGGTGCCCGAGGAACTCCAGGGAAGGAGAAAGCCGTGTGGGTGTCTCCGAAGAGAGAGACCACAGGATCCTGGCCTTTCTAAGCATACCAAGGGCCCGATGCGGACCCTGGGGCCAGGATGTCCTCGGAGAATGCGCCCTCGACCTCCCTCCGGGGTTCCATTCTTGCCTTGCGTACCCGCAAGGCGATCCTCGCGGGCTGAGCCGCAGCGGCAGAGAGGAGCGGCGGTTTCCCACTTCCCGCCCTGCGGTGGAGGGTCCGCAGAAGGGCCGGAGGGGAGGGAGCGCCAGTCCACGGCCCGCCCCGTTGCGTCCCACCCACCGCGTCCCCTCCCCTCCGGCCCGGGAAAAGCAGCCGCGGGCGCCGCCGCTCGTTGTGGGGCGTGAGACGCTGCCGAGACGGAGCGCGGCGGCGGGCAGACGAGATGCGAGCGCGGTGGCTCTGGGCCGCGGTGCTGGTGGTGGGGGGCGCTGGCGGGCGTCGGCGTCGGAGGTGAGTGGGGCTCCCGCGCGGTGGGGACCCAGGTCTCGGGTGAGGCGCGCCGCGCGTCCTGCCGCGGCCGAACGTACAGAGCAGACGTGGAGCGGGGAAGCCGGTCGGGTGGGTCCTGCGCCCCGCGCTCGGAGTGCTCGGGGCCAGGCTGGAGCCGTCGGAGCTGGAGACCTTCCGGGCTCCGCTGCGGCCAGGGCGAGCAACTACCTAGGAGCGGGTCCACCGGGACACCCAGCTAACTCTTAAGCCGAGTTAGGCGGCTGTCCCGGGCGATCTCCACGTGAGCGGCGCGGTGGGCGCATCTCTGAGCCCGGAGTTCAGTCCCGGCTGCGCGCCTCGCAGGTGGTCCCGGCCGTGCGAAGGCTGAGTGGCTTCCGGAGCCCGGGCGAGCTTCCCGGGGCTGTTCCCCCGCGTTTGCAAAGGGATGCGGTTGTCGCTTCTCAAATGAGAGCGTGTGCGCGCAGACTTACCGGTTACTCTACATTTCTCTTTCTCTTTGTGTACACTTTATCCCAAGGTTTTGTTTGTTTAGTTTTTATTTGGAGGCTCCCCGCGGGAGCGATTCGGAGGAGGACGAGAGCTCTGCCTCCTTCAGTGTCCCAGGGTGGGGGCAGTAGCCTCCGCTTCCGGGACAGACCCAGCATCCGAACACTCTCCACTGCGTGCGAACAGCCACGCCAGGGATCCCCGGAGGTGGCTGGGCTCCCTGGCTTTGTCTCTCTTGCTGCCGCACGCGCACTGTCAGCTGCCAGGGCAGTTGGCATTCGGCCTCACTGATGCTGGGAGGGGGCACAGCCCAGGTTGCTGCCCGTGGTCTTTCTGGTACCCGGGTGACCCTCCCAGGGAGAATTCTTGTCTTTGGTCCACTGCAGCGTTTCTCTGCAGAGGATGCACAAGTGTGCATATACCTACTTTTAGTGAAAAGAGTAGTACTCATGGTAAGTAGTACTCCCTGATGGCTCAGTTGGTAAAGAACCTGCCTGCAATGCGGGACACCCCGGTTCGATTCCTGGGTCTTGAAGATCCGCCGGAGAAGGGACAGGCTACCCACTCCCAATTTTCTTGGGCTTCCCTGTGGCTCAGCTGGTAAAAAATCTGCCTGCAAAGTGGGAGACCTGGTTTCCATCCCTAGGTTGGGAAGGTCCCCTGGAGAAGGGAGAGACTACCTACTTCAGTATTCTGGCCTGGAGAATTCCATGAACTGTATAGTCCATGAGGTCGCAAAGAATCGGACAGGACTGAGTGACTTTCAATTTCACATTTTCACGGTAAGACAATTTAGATCCTACGGAAGATTAAGATTTATTGCTAAATCTGTCAAAAAATACTCAATGACTTCCTTTAAGACTCTTGTATATATAACAGATTGTCCAGGATAGGGCAACAGTATCTTAAAAAAACACACACACACAACACTTTATTGAGGTAGGATCCACATTTTAAAAGCTGTATATATTTAATGTATATGACTTGAATTTTGAGATAAACATACACTCATGAGATCATCACCATTTATAATCCACAACTTGATGAAGGAGTTACGGATAATACATAGGGGGCTGTTTATTACTGCAGAAGCTTCCCATGTAGTAGATGCTCAAACAAATCAACTGATATCTTTAGCCTGCAGTGAGTGGCCTGATGACTATGGCCCAGAATTATGAATCTCCAGCATTCCACCCAGGGAGAGGTTAGAGCCTTGGTTCAGATGCTGTCTGAATGGAGAAGTCTGGAGGCAACTAGGTGTTCTCCTGCAGCGATGCCTGCTTCCGTGAACTTAAAACATTTTTACTTTCTTTTCACGTCTACAGTTTTCTGAATTTCTGAATGACTTCTGAATTTAATAATTATGTATTTTTACAGTTTTAGAAGTAAGATAATAGGAGATAGAGTCTAGCATGGTACTTGGTTCAGCTGGTGAAGATGAAGAGTGCATTTTTATTTTCTATCTCTCTCTCCACCCCTCACTTCTAGTATACTTTTTGTTGATCTGGTTTACACAGTTGTAATGATCTGTATAGGATTCTACTGCGTTGACATACCTAATTTTACATGAATTATTCTCTTGGGAATCTGTTCACAGGTTCATCATTGTGATTGGAGTGATTCCAGAGTGGTGATTGGCTATGCTGAGCTAGCTAACCCCAGAGAACCATTGAGAGGCAGGGTAGAGTCATATTTAAGAGTATGGGCTCAGGACTTTCCTGGTGGTCCAGTGGCTGACTTTGGGTTCCCATGCAAGGGGCACAGGTTCGATCCCTGGTCGGGGAACTAGATCCCACATGCTGCAATTAAGAGTTCACTTGCCACAACTAAAGATCCTGCATGCCTCAAGTAAGACCCAGTGCAGCCAAATAAATAAATTTAAAGAAAGAGGATGGGCTCTAAGCAACTTCCCTGATAGTCCAGGGGTTAAGACTCCACTCTTCTACTGCAATGGGTTCTGGTTCGATTTCTGGTCAGGAAGATTTGCTGGTTGGGAAGTTTCCCATGCTGCGAGGTGTGTCCAAAACAACACACAGAAACAAACAAAACAAAAATAAAAATAGAAAATAAAGGACAAAAGATCATGGATTCTAGAGAAGACCTCCAAAGTAATAAACCCCCAGTAATAGTGGCTTCCTCAATGTCTCAGTGGGTAAAGAATACACCTGCAATGCAGGAGACGAAGGAGATGCAGGTTTGGTCCCTGGATTGGGAAGATTCCCTTGGAGATGGAAATGGCAACCCACTCTAGTATTCTTGCCTGAAAAATCCCATGGACAGAGGAGCCTGGCAGGCTACAGTCCAAAGGGTTGCAAAGAGTCAGGCACAACTGAACAGAGTGGAGAGCAAAAGCAGTTTCGATTATATTTTACACGCTCTTCACTCCAGTGTTTATGATGGGGTTCCAGGGATCATCAGATCTCTGGGAGGCAGATATAGAATGAAAGTAGGAGAGCTCTGTTGGAACACAGTGTCAAAGGGACACAGACTAGATGCAGATATCACAGAAAGGCTGTCCCAGTGTGGGAGAGTCTGGTAAGGGGAGAAGAGAGGTTGTTTGGTGGTAGACTTGAGTTTTGAAATTCATGTGCAAAGATGATCTTTTAAACTTCACTCAAGAAATATTGGGTTTTGTGGCTTCCACAAATAAAGGTCTTTATTCTAACCTGAGACCTACTGAGTAACAGGTTTGTTTTCTATCTAATTTGGTTAGCTCTGAGCGGAGGTGCTGATTTCTCCTCATGAATTTATAATCTAAAACTCTCCAGCTGAAAGGAACTCTCAGAGCCTGGAGAGACATAGCAGGGGATTTTTGGCTGGGGAAAGGGACAGCTGTGGTTTGAATGTGTGAGTGCTAAGTCACTTCAGTCATGTCTGACTCTTTGCGACTCTATGGACTGTAGCCCGTTAGGCTCCTCTGTCCACGGATTCTCCAGGTAAGAATACTGGAGTGGGTTGCCATGCCCTCCTCCAGGGGATCTTCTTGACCCATGGATCAAACCGGCATCTCTTGCACCTCCTACACTGGCAGGTGAGTTCTTTACTATTAGTGCCACTTGGGAAGCCCAGCTATGGTTTAAAGCCAATCAAATGTGGGTTTAATTCTCTCTCTCTTTTTTTTTTTTTAACATTTTGTTGTATTAGAGTATAATTGCTTAACAATGTTGTGATAGTTTCAAATGGACAGCAAAGGAACTCAAATGTATACATGTATCCATTCTCCCCGAACTCCCCTCTCATCCAGGCTGCCACTAGATGTGGGTGTAGTTCTTAGTTTTCCCTCATTATCTATTTTGCCCTGGGCAAGTGACTTAATCTCTTAGGTCCTCTGTTTCCTCCTCTGTAGAGTGGAGGAATCAGTACTTCTACAGTTGTACCAATTAAATGAGATAAAGGCACAAAATAAGTTTTCAATAAATGTTAACCACTGGTGGCTCAGAGGGTAAAGCGTCTGCCTGCAATGCAGGAGATCTAGGTTCGATCCCTGGGTCAGGAAGATCCCTGGAGAAGGAAGTGGCAACCCACCCCAGTACTCTTGCCTGGAAAATCCCATGGACAGAGAAGCCTGGTAGACTACAGTCCATGGGATCACAAAGAGTCGGACACGACTGACTGACTTCACTTTCACTCCTGTCATTATTTTACTTGTCCATGGTAACTACAGTGTTTTGGAGGTTAGACTATTAGTGCTTCATCCATGCATACAATTCTAGTTCCTAGAATGAGACCCACGCTTCTGTGATAGGGGCGTGCATACGTGCTAAGTCGCTTTGATCATGTCCGACTCTTTGCGACCCTATGGACTATAGCCTGCCAAGCTCCTCTGTCCATGGAATTCTCCAGGCAAGAATATTGAAATGCATTGCTATGCCCTCCTCCAAGGACTCTTCCTTATTTCAACACATTGTGCATTGGTGTATCTCAGCCGCTCTGACCCAGCAAGAGCTCACAGAAGAGCCCAAGGGGGAGTGAGGGGTCTCTCCCCATACATTTGCTTTATCCACAAGAAAACTTTAAGTCCTGTCCCTGGGTAAAGTAAAATACGTTCACAGGATTTGAGAAGAAGGATGCACCTACTTTGTTCAGCACTCTGTACAGTGGTACCTAGGTACAAACTATGTACCTATGGAAAGGCATCTTGAGGAGATACGGCTCACCTTAAGATATCTAATATTTGAATATCTGTATTCATTCATAGACGATCCTCAAATGCTCCCTCTGGGCATTCTGGAGGATATTAGAATACAGTCGAGACCATGAGTTCTTTGGGCACTTGGACCCCAACACTCTTGTGCCATTTAGACCTCTGCTCTGAAGGTCCTGGAAACTCAGGGGATCATCGTGAAGTATCTGCCTTTGTCCCTGTCTTCTGGGAGAATATGCATGGGAGGGCAACATTCTCCTTTCCACCTTTCAAAATTGTGAGTGTGAGTGGCAGAGGTCTCCTGGGGACAGCATAAATGAGACAAGGAGGCAGAGTGAGGAGGGGGAGTTAGGATATGACTCTGGACCTTTCCTAGTAGAAATTCCTCCTCTGCAACTCCCCACCCAACTCAGGATCTCTGGTTATCATTCCCTCCCAGGCCCAAGACTCCTTCTGTCCTTTTTGGCAGGAATAGCCAGAAAGCATGCCTGCAGGAACCACAACGCATGAATCAGCAGACAGATAATTAACTGGGGGAATGATTGAGCAGCTTCGGGGATCGACCGCTTAGTTTGACCCATCCCCCTCTGCTGCCCACAGAGCTGGCCTGCTGCTTCACTCCTGACCCCTGGCCCTTTCTGCTTGGAATGGTTATCGTGGCTGATGGAGCTCAGGTCACGAGTGGAAAAGCAAGTGGAAGCAGAGGAATGAGGCTACCTGGCCTTCTTGGCAGTAAACTGCTGCTGTTTTTAAAATGGGAGACTCTGCAGCAAAGAATTGATAAAATCTGCCTTTCTCTCCATGCACAGTATCACCAGGAACACTTTTTTTTAAAGTTTATTGAAGCATAATTTATGTACAGTGAAGTGTGTTCTTTGTAGATGTTCAGTGCTATGCGTTTTGACACACACACAGTCAAGTGGGCTTTCTGAGTGGCTTGGTGGTAAAGAATCTGCCTGTCAATGCCAGAGACGCAGGAGACTCTGGTTCAATCTTTGGGTCCAGAAGATCCCCTGGAGTAGGAAATGGCAACCCATTCCAGTATTCTTGGCTGGGAAGTCCCATGTGCGAGGAGCCTGGCAGGTCACACTGCAGGTGTTGCAAAGAGTCTGGCACGACTGAGTGACTGATGCACGCACCAGAGCGGTAGGGGAGTGTGGTGTCTCCTTCTAGGACTCCTACAGGTTGAGAACAGACCACACTCTCTCCTGGCAGTTTCCTGAGGACTGTGGGAATGGGCTGGACCAAGTTTCATCTGGAGTTCCCCTTGAGCTTCGGGATTCCAAGAGGTTACCAGGTTTTGACGCTGAATGTGCTCATTTGTATAGAGCCTGGCATGCTCTGGAGAACCTACATTTAAATGAATGCAAATCTAGAGACTGAGGCAGAACACAGGATATGTAAAAATAGCTTTATATATATATATATATATATATATATATATTTAGCTTATAAAAATAATTCAACTTTTTGTGGGGGGAAAAAAAAGTCAGTGGAATCACCTGTCTGTCCAGTGGTTAGGACTCAGGGCTTTCACGGTGATGGTCCAGGTTTAATCCCTTGTCAGAGAACTAAGATCCTGTAAACCTTGCTCCGTGACCAAAAAAAAATTAAAAAAAGTCAAGCAGTGCAAAAATAGAATAATGTAAAAAGTACAAGTGCCTTGTAGTCTTGTCCTTAAAGATAACCACCTAAAAATTTTTTTGAATTATAGTTTTTTATTTTTTAAATTATGAAATTATGATAACATATTTACAGGAGACTTGGAAAATAGAACAAGGTTACACATAGTTCCACTGTATATTGCTCTTATTTTTAAGCAGATAAATTAAGATTTTTAGTTGGAGTTTCATAGCAAACTCAAAAATTAATAGAATGAATACACAGAAGTAGAAGTAGAACTGAAAAGCACTATGAGCCATTCAACATAATTAAGATTTATACAGACAGAAAAAAACAAAATTCTGTAAAGCAATTATCCTTCAGTTAGAAAATAAATACATTTTAAAAATTAAAAAAAAAGATTTATACAATTTTCACACAACAGCAGGGTACAAATTCTAGTCAAGTTCCCATAGACTGTAAACCAGGAGACACTGAAACATATCCAGGGAGATAAGATCAGGTACAAACATTTCAGGTCTAAAGGTATTGAAATCATACAGAGTCTGTTCTTTTATTGTTGTGGAATTATGTTAAAGATCAATATCGAGATATTTGAAGATAGCCCACATATTTTCAAGTGCAGTGTGACGTTTACCAAGAGAGATCCTTGACTTAGCTATTGAAAGCTTCAGTAAAGTTAGAAGGCCAAAGAGACACAGAGGGTGATTGCAGAGAAGAAAGCATTTAAATGAGAAATTAATATCAGATACTTTAAAAATCCTATGTATTTGGAAATTAAATATCCACTTTTAAATGATGGGTGTAAGATAACCACTGTTGGCAGTCACTCCAGAATTCTATGTATATGGAAATTTTATTTCCATAAATAAATTTTAAGGAAATATTTTCCCATGTATATTTCCACTATATATAATTATTTATCTTTATTGTTGTTTCTCAAGCAGAATCATTCACAGTAGCATCACTGTCACTTAATAATATACCATGGGCATCTTTTTATATCAGTTTATGGCTTTCTATTACTGTTTATTCTAAGAGCTGTCATTCTAGCCCAAAGGCATATTGTATGGATATATCTGAGTTTTCTTAACCAAGTCCCTGTTGGTAGTCATTGGGATCACTTCCAATTATCTGTAACTACAGATAAAGCTGCAGGAGACATCCTTGTTCATTATTATATGCCTTTATTCAAGTGTTTCCAAGGCTGAATTTCTTAAACTAAAATTCCTGGGTCAAAGGACACGAATATTTTAAATTCAAATTTTTATAGCTTTTCCAAATTGTCCTCAAAATGGTGGGACCCATTTGCCTTCCTTCCAAGACAGGCTGGCAGCAAGGGCTGTTGACACCAGATATAGCAGATATGACCACAAGATATGAACTGGAGGAAGAAAAGTAATGAAACTGAACAGTCAAATGCCAAGTGAAGTGAAGTGAAAGTCATTCAGTTGTGTCCGACTCTTTGTGTCCCCATGGACTATACAGTTCATGGAATATTCCAGGCTAGAATACTGGAGTGGGTAGCCTTTCCCTTCTCTGGGGATCTTCCCTACCCAGGGATTGACCCCATATCTCCTGCATTGCAGGTGGATTCTTTACCAGCTGAGCCACCAGGGAAGCTAAGGAGGTCACCAAAAGGGCACTGCTTGGCTGGGCCTCAAACAGAGCTTGGTACAGGCTTGCTTCTTTTCTATATTGAGTGAGTCAGATAGGAGGTAGGTCTTGTGCTGATAAAGTTTTCCAGAACTCGAAATGCAGCATTTGAATGAAATGTTAGTTAGTTAGGACATTAGGAAGAAATAGACATGTATATAAAATTAGAGAGATCTTGGGCCCTGGGATGCTAGGCTTCCTAGAGTATTAGCCTACTGATATTTTCTGCCTGGAAAATACACTTTCAGAGCTGGCTGCACTGTGAAAATCACGAATTTAGTCCTGTTTATTTTATGGAAAAGCAGAAAGAGAGGTCCTGAGAGGCAGTGACTTGCTCAAGATCATACAGCTAGTTTAGTGGCGTTGGAGGAGTCTAGCCCTGTCTCCTGTCTCCTGGCCAGTGATTCTTCACTGTAGCCTGTAGAGACCAAGGGCCCTCTCTCATCTGCCCCTGAGGTGGGTGGGGAATGTGTGGGGATGGGCATTCCTAGTGCAGGAAGTGATTGGCATGAAGGTAAGGAGGAAGGAAACCAACATTTACTGAGCACCCACTAATTTTTTTTTTCTATTTTTTAAATTGGAGTATAATTGCTTTACATTGTTGAGTTAGCTTCTGCTATATGATGAAGTGAATCAGCTATATGAATACATATAGCCCTTCCCTTTGAGCCTCCCCTCCCAACCCACCCCATCCCTTTAGGTCATCACAGAGTGCTGAGCTGAGCTCCTTGTGCGATACAGTGGCTTCCCGCTGGCTATCCAATTTACACATGGTAGTGTGGGTCAGGGAGATCCCCTGGAGAAGGAAATGTCAACCTGCTCAAGTACTCTTGCCTGGAGAATCCCATGTACAGAGGAGCCTGGTGGGCTACAGTCCATGGGATCGCAAAAGAGTTGGACACGACTTAACAACTGAACAACAACAGCTAAGTGTATATATCTCAATGCTACTCAATTCATCCTCCCGCTTCCCTGCTGTGTCCACAAATCTTTTCTCTATGTCTGTGCCTGAGCATCCGCTATTGATGGTTCATGTTATCTCACTGAATTGTAATGACTCTTGAAATAAGTATTATGCCCATATTTGGGAGTGTGGGGGGAAAGGAAGCAGTTGTTGAGGGTCACAGGGCTTGGCTGATGTGGTTGGGTTAGACCCGTTAAACACAAGGGAGCAACGATAAGTTCTTAACAGGAATGAGACAGAGACTCAGAGTCACTGGACCTTAGAGCACCAGAGAGAAGAGGGGATGTGCATGAGGTCACACAGCCGGTGGAGTGGTTAAAGGTCTCCTGCCTGCTGTCTGCATGCTTCTCTCCCCACATCCACTGTTACACATAATAACCTTCATTGTTTTTTAAATTGGGGTTTAGTTAATTTACAATGTTGTGTTAGTTTCTGCTGTACAGCAAAGTGAATCAGCTATACAGATACATGTATCTTCTCTTTGTCACACACACAAAAAACGTTTATTGTTTTCTCCTCCTGCCCTCAGGGTGTTAGTTTTCCAGGAGTCGGGTGTTTCGATGGCAATTACACGGAAGACAGGACTCTGTCCTTTTTATGTAGTGTTCAGCACATGGCTACCTAATTATATCAGTTGGAGATGATAAGCAGACATGATCTGGCTTCACTTATAAGGACAGGGACTACTGGCTGAAGAAGGGGTAGTGGAAAGGCATGGCCAGTGGTCAACACGTTTGAAAACTTTGTCCAAAGAGATCCAGTTGCTCATGGCAAAATCTTTCCTGTTTTTGGGTCTTGCCCCTCATACCATTGGATCAGCAAATCCTCAGAGTACATCTAACCACACCATGAACACCCCTACCATCCAAATCCAATCCCCTGCCCTCTAATGCCTGGATTACTATTTAAAATTTTTTAAAATTTATTTAAGTTTGGTTGTGCTGGGTCTTGCTGCCGCAAGCAGGCTTTCTCTGGTTGCAGCCCGCTTGGGCTACTCTTTGTCAAGATGCACGGCCTTCTCACGGTGGTGGCTTCTCTTGTAGCGGAGCTAAGGCTCTAGGCACGTGGGCTCAGTAGTTGTGGCAGTGGGCTTATTCATCCAAGGGTATGTGGGATCTTCCTGGATCAGGGGTTGAACTTGTGTCCCAAGCGTTGGCAGGTGGGTTCTTAACCACTGGAGCACCGGGTAAGTCCTGATGCCTGAATTATTGTAATGCTTCCTAACTGGTCTCTTTCAGGTCTTGCTCCCCTACTGTCTGCCCTCCTTTCAGTGGCCAGGATGATCTTTTTCTGTTCATCTCTGTTCACGGTCTGCCAGTGGCTTCCCACCACATGGAGAATGACGGCCACACTCTGTACTGTGGCTACCGCTTCCTAGTGTTATGGTTCCTGACTGTATTTTCCAGCCACCTCTCCACCTAGCTACTCTTCCCTCTCTCTCCCTACTGTTTCTTAAAGAGGCTGAGGTCCATCTAGCTGTTGCCGGTTTTTTGGAGTACTTGTCCTCTAGATCTTCCTATAATTCACTCCTTCATGATTTTGCAATATCACTCAGAGAGGCCTTTCTTGACTTTTTAAGAAGAATTATTTATCTATTTAGCTGCATCAGGTCTTAGTTGCAGCACTCAGAACCCTCGCTGCACCATGCGGGACATTTCCTTGTAGTTCCCTGGCTTAGTTTGTCCTGTAGCATGTAGGATCTTAGTTTCCAGATCAAGCATTGAACCCGAGTCTCCTGCATTGCCAGGTGGATTCTTAACCACTGGACCACCAGAGAAATCCCTGTACACTTGACATCCTCCCCTCACTGATGCTTTATCCTGCTCTATTTTCTTTTTTAAGAATAAATTTATGTACTTTTAATTGAAGGATAATTGCTTTACAATATTGTGTCTACCTCTGCCACACATCATCATGAGTCATCCCTAGTCTATTTTCTTAATGCATTTGAGTACTTTTTGCTTATGTGTGTTTTGGTTTTCTGTTGGGCATGTTTGATTTTCTAAGCTCCATGAGAGTAGGGCGGTTGTTTAGTTTATCAGTGTCTCCAGTGCTTAGCAGAGTGCCAGACACAGGTAGGTACTCAATGAGTTTTTGTCGGGTAGATGAGTGGGTGAATAAACGGCAACATCATGGATACATCTTAGTAGAAAAGTATTTAAGTCAAGTGACCACTTTTCTGTTATTCATAGGTGGATTAACCATTGCAAAATGTTCAGTCTAGGCTGGCTTTTCTCAATTATGAAAAATATTTCAGGTCAGTGTTCCTCAAAATCAGGTCACATATGCTGCTGCTGCTGCTACTAAGTCGCTTCAGTCGTGTCCAACTCTGTGTGACCCCATAGACGGCAGCCCACCAGGCTTCTCTGTCCCTGGGATTCTCCAGGCAAGAACACTGGAGTGGGTTGCCATGTGCTTCTCTAATGCATGAAAGTGAAGAGTGAAAGTGAAGTCGCTCAGTCGTGTCTGACTCTTAGCGACCCCATGGACTGCAGCCCACCAGGCTCCTCCGCCCATGGGATTTTGCAGGCAAGAGCACTGGAGTGGGTCGCCATTGCCTTCTCTGTCATATATGCTATGGAAATGCAAATCCATTTTATGTTAGCTTCTTAGAGCTGCTGTAACTGGGAGACTTAACAGAAGTTTATTCTCTAGAGGCTAGAAATCCGAAATCAGGGTGTCAACAGGGCCATGCTCCTTCTGAGACACTGGGATGGACTCTTTCCTGGTATCTTCCTAGCTTTTGGTGGTAGCTGGCAACGCTTGGTGTTCCTTGCCTTCTAGCTATATCACTCCAACCTCTGCCTCTGTCTTCACATGGTGGTATTCTCTCTGTGTCTTCACCTGATGTTTTCTTCTTATGAGGACATCAGTCATATTGGATTAGTGTCCACCTTTAGGAGCTCATTTTGACTACATATGCAAAGACCCTATTTCTAAATAAGTTCATAAGCGTAGGTCCTGGGAATTAGGACTTCAATATGTCTTTTGTGAGGATGCAATTCAACCTATAACGTATTTTAATATTGGTTAAGACAATTTGTACACAAATGCCTTCAGATGTTAAGTACCATATTTGTCTCTGATACACTTAAAAAAATGGGAAAAATCTCTGAAATCAGAATGCTTTCCGTATGGTTGGGCTTCCCAGGTGGCTCAGTAGCAAAGAATCTGCCTGCCAGTGCAGGAGATGCAGGTTCGATGCCTGGGTCAGAGAGATCCCCTGGAGTAGGAAATGGCAACCCACTCCAGTACCCTTGCCTGCGAAATCCCAAGGACAGAGAAGCCTGGTGGGCTACAGTCCATGGGACAGCAAAGAACTGGACTTGACTGATCCACTAAGCAGGCACGCACGTACCTGTATGGTAATTTGGACTCCCTACTGCTTTGGATGAAGCTTACTGGAGCTTTCTGTTCAGAGCACTGTGTTACCTTGAACTCCACCTTCCTGTCTTCTTCCCCTTCCTTGGCTCACTGAGCTGCCCTTACATGTAATGAAAGAACCAAAATAAAATAAACTTTCTTAACAACTTGCTCCAGAGAAACCACTTGTTGCATGCACTGTGCAGTTAGGGTATGTTTTGCTCTTGGATGACTCACTCAGCCAGGTGACTGCAATGGAAGATCAGGCACCTCCTGAGTCACCCAGTGTCCCCGTGAACCTGTTTAGGAAATCACCAGTCAAAGGTCACTGGCAGGGCCAGAACTCTTCCCTGGCAGACAGTGGGAGAGATATCAGTAGTGTTTGCAGGGTGGATCGTCCTTTCTGCCCACTGAACACCTCTCCCTTTGACTGAGCCCTCTCAGAGGGCTCACGAGGGTGGCCTGTTTCTGAATGCTCACATCCTGTCTCATTGGACAACATATCCTCGAAATAGCTCTCATTGACGCATTAATAGCTTCCACTGGTTCCAACTCCCTTCCTTGTTCCTCTTTTTTTCCCCTCTATTTCTCCCACACTTTGTCTCTCTTCTGGTTCTGTGAATTGATCTGATGTGTCAAACCACAGCCTTCTACTTCTACTTTCCAGGCAACATTCTTGGCTAGTCTCATCTGTCTTTTCCAACTGGCGTTCTTTTCTTGACCATCCCTTCTAGACTGGATTTTTGATCACCTGCCTTTTACTGCTTGGGACTCAGGATAAAAACATCAACAACAGAAACAATAGCGTCAAATAGATAACCAACGAGGACCTGCTGCATAGCACAGGGAACTCTGCTCGGTGTTATGTGGCAGCCTGGATGGGAAGAGAGTTTGGGGGAGAATGGATACATGCATATGTATGATGGAATTCCTTTGCTGTCCACCTGAAACTATCACAACATTATTAATCAGCTATGCACCAACACAAAATAAACAAACAAACAAAATGGCAAACATAGCAGCAACAGCCTCTATAGGATGCTTCTGTTTTTGCCAGCTGCTGTGCTCAGTGTGTGACAGGGGTTGGTTCACTTATAACTACCCTGGGAGGAATGGGACCAATCCGACCTTGTTGTCTTGCTCTACCTAAGCTGTCCGAAGAAATGGGTGGTGGGAGTTGTTAATTCATCTCAGGGACAAAGTTCTAATGAAGGTCCCTCATTCTCCAGCAGGGCTGAACCTGGCCCTCTGAGACTGGGTAAGAAAAGAGGCCTTATGAATGACTGGAAACAGGCCTAAAGTCCTTCCACATGTTTGCAGGGGAGGGGTGGCCTCAAAGCAGCAGCTCACTGAATCAGCACAGTCAGGCTCAGGGACTTCTGATGAGTCAGTTGCTTTCAGCCACTGTGTTCCAGGAACCTGCCCTTGGTGGCAGGTCTTGGTGGGGGGCATTCTGGGGAGAGAGGGGAATCATTGCTCTCATGAAATCACACTGTGATTCATTACACAGAGGATGGGTAAGGGGAACTGGGTAACCATGACTCCCTAGGCATGACTTCCTAAAGAACTACCCCTGGCAGCTCATCTCATTCTCTGGGGTCAGGGACCGCCTGTTCACTGGGAGGGGGCCTGCTGTTGTTTATTTCACATCTGGTAAGGCGTTCTTTTGTGGCAACAAGTCAAGGATTCATGGGAAATGCTAATCTGAGAATGAATGGAGGGCTAAATGGATAGCCCGGGAAAGGCTTTCAAAAAATAATTTGATGGCATGCACAACTCCCTTAGTTGGTCCTCTTCTCTCTTCTAACTTGTCCCTCATCTCCCTACTGGAAATCCATGGTACTTATGTCCAGAATTACTCCCCCAGATGCTGGTTCTCATGAAAACTTCAAAAGGGATGCCTAAAATAATGCAGGCTATGTTTTTCTCAGAACTCTTCCAATAAGGCAGTAAGGAGTTCACATCTGGCTGAGAAAAGAGCTAAGAGAAGGCCAGGCAGCCTTGGCAGGGAGAGGCCTCCTGGATGCGTTGTGGGTTCTGGAACACTCTGTCATTCTGACTCTGGCAGCTCTGGGAATACTGGCTGCTTTTCTCCCATTAGAGGCAGTACATGGCTGAGGGCTCTCCCAACTCAGAGATGGCCTTGGTGCCTTAGGGACAGTCCTTGCAGCCTTGGTATCGCACACTTAGGCTGGAGTCAGTCAGAGGCTGGAGTCATAGGGGTTACTCGTGAGCTTACAGTGGCATGTGACTCGCAGAATTTTCGAGTTGAGAAAGGCCTTTGAAGTTAGACAGACTCAGGGCTCTGAGGAAACATGGGACTTCCAGGAGGTGCTTCAAAGATTCCACATATAATCTAGTGTTCTTCAGAGAGCAATGAAAATTTCAATTGTCCAAGGAACTGTATCAACCCATTTGTATGTTTTATATCGGAATTCTAGGCATAATTTGGAGAAATGAGCTCAGTTGCTTAAAAAACAACACAAAACTGACCTAGTCCAGTGCTTTGCAATTTGCTCTGTGTGTATGGGTGTGCGCTCAGTCATGTCTGACTCTTTGTGACCCCATGGACTATAGCCTGCCAGGCTCCTCTGTCCATGGGATTCTCCAAGCAAGGATACTGGAGTGGGTTGCCATTTCCTACTCCAGGGGATCTACCTGACCCAGGGATGAAACCCACTTCTCCTGTGTCTCCTGCACTGGCAGGTGGATTCTTTTACCAGTGACACACCTAGGAAGCCCCATTAAATGACTCATCTAAGACCATGTTGTTAGTGGGTGACTCAGAACCACAATGTACTGATTGTGTGTATACCTTTTCTGTTAGATCACTCTGTCCTGAGCTGGATACTGTTGCAGTGTAACTTTTAGAGTTAAACATATGATTCTCATACAACTATAAAATGAAGTGAAAGTGAAAGCTGCTCAGTTGTATCCAATTCTTTGTGACCCCATGGACTGTAGCTCACCAGGTTCCTCTATCCATGGAATTCTCCAGACAATAATACTGGAGTGGGTTACCCCCTTCTCCAGGGGATCTTCCTGACCAGGGATAGAATCCAGGTCTCCCACACTGCAGGGAGATTATTTTTTTACTATCTAAGCCACCAGGGAAGTCCAATAAAATGAACACGTGTCAAAGATTTCATTCAACTTAATGAGAGAACCATTAGGATGTTGACTAGTTTAAAAGAGAATTCAAGGAAGGGAGTTACAGTCAGTCAGTCAATGGAATGCTGAAATCAGTTGCCCAACAGATTCAAGATTGGTTAATGTTCTACAAAGCAATAAACCTTAACCTCTGGTGGTTATCTTTGCTACTAGACAGAAATCATTTGCATTGCTGTTGGATAAGAATCACATACACCATTCTCTTCAAGATTATATCCATTGTTATTCATTTTCTATAGGCCAACCTCTACTCTTATAGGACTATAAGATATCTTAATCAATAGAGGTCAAACAAAGATACACATCCCTGAAATTACATAACCCCTTAGCATGGTGAGGCTACTGGTCAACCCCTTGCATTACCTTGAAAAGTCACCCAGTACTCTCTTTGCCTATTTCCACATTTTGGATAATTTCTTTTAACACTATCGTGTGTACGTGTATATGTGCACATTTTCTGTCCCCCCTACCCCACCCCCAGATGTTGAAAGGGAGTTCAATCGTAGTATTATAAAGTGATCTGAGATACTAAGCTCTGTAAGAAGTTCAAGGGACACTGGGGAAACATCCCAATGATGAGGACGATTTTCCCTCAAATATATTTGCTGGTCTTACCAGCTAAGGACAAGGGACCAATTCAGAAAATTGGATAAAGGAATTGTCAGGATAATTGAGTCATATCAGGAAGGGGTCTGGGCTTCCCAGGTGGTGCTAGTGGTAAAGAACCCACCTGCCAATGCAGGAGACATAAGAGATTTGGGTTTGATTCCTGGGTCAGGAATCAGGAGGGCATGGCAACCCATTCCAGTATTCTTGCCTGGAGAATCCCATGGACATAGGAGCCTGGAGGGCTACAGTCCATGGGGTCACATAGAGTCAGACATGACTGAAGCGATTTAGCACGCACACACAGGAAGGGAGTCTCCCTCATTCTATTCTTTGCACAGTTGTTCCTTGGGATCTGCAGGGGATTTATTCCAGGCTCCCTTGACCACCAAAATCTGAGGATGCTTAAGTCCCTTATAAAAATAGTTTAGTGTTGGCGTATAACACACATACTCTTGTATTCTATAAATCATCCTGCGTTCCTTAAAGTGTGAATGCTATGTAAATAGTTGTAAATCCAATGTAGATAAATAGTTGCTGCCACATGGCAAATTCAAGTTTTGCTTGTTGGCACTTTCTGGATTTTTTTTTTTCCTGTATATATTTTGACCCTTGATTGTTTGAATCTGCGGATGCGGAACCCATGGATGTGGAGGGTTGAATGGACTGGAAAAGGCCTTCCTGGGAGTCCTGGAGGAAGAGGTTTACCTGACTGAGGCCAGGAAGGCTAAGCTGTGGGGAACATGGAGGATGGGGGCTTCTGTCCAGGTGAATGTCTGGGGTTTACTTCGTGGCTGGACTTCTTATGGAATGCTTTTCGTCCCTCTAGTTGTCTCTGTTCCTTCCTCAACTTTTTCTGCATCCTTCGACAGTTTGAAGACTGTTCACAGTCTTCAATTGAACTGAGATAATTTGGAACCAGTTCTCAAAATTCTGATATAATCAGACTTGAGGGATTTTTACCCTTCCATGTTATTGGAATTCAGTAGCAACTTATTGAACATCTATTGCTCTCTAGACACTGCAAATGTAGTGACAAAAAGTCAAGGTCTCTATGATTAAAATCAGAGATTTCTTCAAAAAAGGAATGTTAGGTTCTCTTCTGGTGTTCCCAAAAGGTTCTACCCATCTCTTGTACTTTCTATGTCAATAGTCCTGAGCAAGGAGATTTAACCTTTACAGTGTCATTTTGAATGGCATTTTGTAGTGTACCCAATGCTTCTCCTTTACCTCACTGAATTCCTTGTACCAATCCTGTGAGATAGATATTATCAGCTTCATAGAGGTTCACCAGGTTGACAGAGGTCATGACATGTCTAGTTAGCAAAGCATTCAGAATTCAAATACAGGCTTTCTAACTCCAAAATTCCATGTTCTTCCAGCTTATATCAGTCAACTTTTTCTAGTATTTCTTTAGTTCTCCCTAAAGAATTCTATGCTTGCATCCCAAGATATATGTATTGGGAAGCTTGAGAAGATTTCAGATTTGCTTTCCCCTCTTGGTCCAGTTGGACACTGCTGTGGCTGTCCCGCCCCTACCCCCATATTTAGGCTGTGTGTTAATATCAGTTCATCCAGGTTCTGAGTTCCCTGTGTAGTGGCTATGAATACATCATTAAAGTAATTACCATGGTGCTGGACCTCAGATTTTTATTTGTACAATGTAGGTGTTAAATCAGTTGTTAAAGCCTTTCTCATTAAATCTAATTTTTGAGTGTGTGTGTTTTTAAATATTTATTTATTTGGCTGCATCCAGCCTTAGCTGTGGCACCATGAGATCTTTCATTGTGGTGTGCTGGCTTCCCTCTAGCTGTGGTATGCAGGATCTAGAGGGCTTGGGCTCAGTAGTTGTGGTGTGTGGGCTTAGTTGCCCTGTGGCATGTGAGATCTTAGTTCCGTTACCAGGGATCAAACCCATTACCCCCTGCATTGGAAGGCAGATTCTTAACCACTGAACCACCAGGAAGTCCCAATGAAAGCCTTTCCAACAGGCTGATCTGACACTTGCTCCATCACTTGCCATCCCCGTGGCCTCATCAGTTAAGAGCAGTGATGAGTTTCTCTTGACTTTCCTCATTCTCCTTCTCTTTCCCCAAACTCTATATGTTGGGTTGGGCTGGTGAAGGTGTATTTGTGTGCATCTAAGAGCTGTAAACTTGGGCATTTTGGAAAGCTGGGCAAGGATAAGGCAGGCCAGTTACTGTGTCAAGTGAAATTGGATGCTAAAACCTCTGAACCTCTGTCTTTCTGTTGCAGGTCCCAACATCTGTGCCACACGAGGTGTGAGCTCCTGCCAGCAATGTCTGGCTGTGAGTCCCATGTGTGCCTGGTGCTCGGATGAGGTAAGGAGCAGATATCTGACTTTATTTCTTTCCCAGACTTAGTTGCCTTTGTATAGAAACAGACCCATGGGTCTATCTCCTCCCTCCTAAGGACACAAACCCTTGTCCCTTCTGAGCAACACTAGGGAGAAGCCTTGCCATGGATGGATGTTGAAGGGAGCTGTCATGCACTATTGCTGGGAATGCCATCCAGACTGTGTTGCATGGCCCTGGCCTTAGGCAAGTAGGCTGGACCTCTTGGCCTCCCCTGTGGCCGTTTTACCACTTTGCTTGTTTTTGTTGGGGTGCAACACCCCTGGGAGGCTGGGCCTCAGGTCACAAAAAGAGAGGCACAAGGGGGTTATAGGTACAGAGTGGATGCTGGCTTATGAACATTCCAGAATTTTTAAAAGGCAAATGACAGACCGATCTTGCACTTGCATGTCATGTGGGGTTGTTTAGTCAGAGGGCCTTTTCTCTCCCTTTCCTGTCTGACAATTGGGCCCCGTGGCTTTACCGGCGCCTCTCTCTTTCTCTCCTTCCTTCCTTCTCTTGGGAAGGTGTTTATGAGAGAAGGAGCTGGGCCAATTTGGTGAGGCCGGGAGGGTGACAGGAAAGGGTTAGCTGTGTCTAGGCAGTGGATTTGTTGTGTCTGGGGCCCTGGGGAATGAGTGTGTCTGAGGGGATGGTTGTGTTTGTGGCTAGGATGGGAATTTGGAGCTGGCAAGGCTGGGCGTGAGTGTGGCTGGAGAGGGTCCAGTGATTACAGAGTGTGAGGCTGAGTCATGGGCCTCGTCCCCAGCAGGTGGTTACCTGAACTCCTGGCCTGGGTGGGTGGGTGTCAGCCGCCTGAGGTGCCCTCAGTCAGGACAGCCTGTCCCCGCTCTCCGTGGCTCTGTGAAGTGCTCTAAACCAAGCCCTGGTTCTCTTTGTCCGGCTCCTCTCCCCCATCTGCTGAGTTTCCTAAAAGGCAACCTCCCTGGCAGGCTGGTGAGGGGGAGGGGGAGTGGGAGCTGCGAGGCCGTGTTTATCAACGAGAGGGAGGCCGGGATGGCCGAGGCCAGCCCAACACAATGCCTTGGCCTCTGTGCAGTTCAGCACGAGAACGGCTTCCAGAGGCAGCTGCCCAACATCTGGGCCACACTGACTTCATTTAGCGAATGAAACGTTCCCTGAGGCCGGGAGTTGGGGGTGGGGCGTTGAAGGAGTCTTTCCCCTCCACCCCTGCGGGTTCTCCACCCCTCTGGGCTGAACTGGCCCCTCAAGTGTGATGTGGCCTTCTCCTTCTCATTTGCCATATCCTTTTTCCCTTGATCATCATCATATTATTAAGCTTCTTTTACAAGGAAATTGGAATTCTGCGGCTGAATCCTTGAAGAAGGGAGAGCCGGATGGGCAGGGTGCTGGATTGGAGGGCGTCTAGCTGGGTGGAGCAGAAGGGTAGTCAGGGGAGAAGCCCTAGGATCGTTCAAAGGATGCTCCTCCCTCTGCCTTCCCCCTTTGCAACCCAAAGCAAGACAGAAGGGAGAAACTGTGGTTCAGAGGAATCTGGGGGAAAAGAAAGCCATTCTTGGAATGTCTGTCACCTCTCTTGATTGGCATAGGGACAAACCAGGTAATAGATACGCTGAGCACCTACCAGACAAAGCCCTTAGGTCATGTGACCAGATTGTAGGGAAAAATGTAGAATATTTAATGGTGGCCATGGTGAATTTTGTCCAGTCTGAGGTGGGAGGAGGAAAGAAAGAGGGGAAGAAAGATACAGGATAGGATCAAAGCTTAACATAGGACAAGCCTAGGGATGGAGGTGTGGAATCAAAGAGAAGAGGTGTGTGTGTGCGTGAGTGAGTGCGTGCATGCCCGGTCATGTCTGATTCTTTGTGATCCTATGGACTGTAGCCCGCCAGGCTCCTCTGTCCGAGATTTTCCAGGCAAGGGTACTGGAGTGGTTTGCCGTTTCTTATTACAGGTGATCTTCCCCACCCAGGGATCGAACCTGTGTCTCTTGTATCTCCTGCATTGGTAGGTGGATTCTTTACCACTGTTCCTCTTGGGGTGTATTTCTGGGACCAAAGAAATCTAATGAGAGGAGGTAGATGGTCCAGAAAGATATTTTCTGGGAGGATGGAATTTAAACAGGAAAGTGTTTGTTTGTTTGTTTTGAGTGACAAAGTCAGATTTATTGCTCCGGATTGAATCAATGGAGACAGGACATAGGGAGCAGAAGGCGGAGACGGGAAGTTGGTGAAGCACCCTTTTGGCCTTCATCAGCATCCTGGGAAAGCTGGGGGTGGGGTGTGGTGTGGAGGCCATAGGGCTTAGTGAATGACTACAACTATCTCTCTCGAGGAAGGAGGAGGGGGAGGCGGGACAGCAGAGGAGGCCAGTTCGGGGCAACGTTTGTCAACCAGCGAGAATGGAATCCTGGCCTGTAGCTTGAACATGACTGCCATTTTTGTTTTTTTCCCTGAGGGCTTCCCCTGCACTGACCAAGTGTAACTGCTTTAAGTGTCTTGGCTGTTGATTTTAAAAACCAAAATGAACGGTCTGGACCATTTTGCCTGTGATTTGTTGAATAATCGACCCCGGAAAACCTTCAGCTTCTGCTTCTCCTACCTTGGCTGTCATAGGCAGGGCTGGCAGTGCCTGCAAAAACAACTGGTTGGGCTGAGCTTTCCCTGGTCCTGCCGGACAGCAGCTCTGGGTGTGGATAGCAAGCACTTGGCTGGGTCTTAGGAAAACATAGCCAGTGTGGATGAGTGCAGACTTTTCGGCCCATCTGCATAGGGTGTGTTCTTGGGGGGCTGGATGCTGATATGGGTTGGGGTGGTATACTGTCTCTGGACTATGAATCTAGCAAAGAAGTTGGCCTCACACTGAGATTCAGCTTGTGGTCTTGGCCTCGGTGGCATCATGTAGGGAATTAGAACCTTCCAGACTTGCCTGCTGGTAAGAATCAACTTGGGTGCTTGTTAAATATAAGGATGTCCAGGATGAACCCTGAACCTGTTGCATTAGAATGGGTTGTTATTGAATATCAATAACAATAAACTAAAATGCTTTCCTTTTTCACTCCTTTCTGTTCTCTCCACACCTCTCTCTGTATGTTCAATTTCTTGTCCTCATCAGATGTCATTCAAGAGAACAATTTATTATTGTTAGTTATTGTTAATTTATTTGGAGGCATTTGTTAGCTCTCTCAGAGAAGGCAATGGCACCCCACTCTAGTACTCTTGCCTGGAAAATCCCATGGACAGAGGAGCCCGGTAGGCTGCAGTCCACGGGGTCGCTAAGAGTTGGACACAACTGAACGACTTCACTTTGACTTTTCACTTTCATGCATTGGAGAAGGAAATGGCCCAGGGATGGAGGAGCCTGGTGGGCTGCCATCTAGGGGGTCACACAGAGTCGTAGACAACTGAAGCGACTTAGCAGCAGCAGCAGCAGCAGCAGCAGTTAGCTCTCTGGGAGAGGGGAAAGTCACATGATATACTGTTCCTTGCCCTCCAAGAAAAAAAGTATACAGTAATAGTAGTAGTGGGGATTTTCCTGGTGGTCTAGTGGCTAAGATAACACGCTCCCAATGCATGGGGCCCGGGTTTGATCCTTGGTCAGGAAACTAGATCCCACATGCTGCAACTATAGATCTCACATGCCGCAAAGAAGTTTGGAGATCCCATTTGCTGCAACTCTGACCTCGCACAGCCAAATCAATAAATATTTTAAAAAATAGTAGTTAATACTTACCTGGCAGGGGACATACCATGATCACGAAGGTGGTTTTCCCAGGGCGAGGCTTATCCATTGCACTCCGGATGTGCTGACCCCTGCAATTTCCCCAAATGTGGGAAACTCAACTGCATAATTTGTGGTAGTAGGGGACTGTGTTCACGCTTTCCCCTGGAGGAAACAAACAAACAAAAAAAATAGTAGTTAAAATGGCAACAGTAGAAAAGAGTTACCTATTTGAACTTATTGTTTCTGTATGTTAAGTTGCTTTAGTTGTGCCCAGCTCTGTGGACTGATGCTGAAGCTGAAGCTCCAACATTTTGGCCACCTGATGGGAAGAACTGATTTATTGGAAAAGACCCTGATGCTGGGAAAGATTGAAGGCAGGGAGAGAAGGGGACAACAGAGGATGACACGGTTAGATGGTATCACCAGCTCGACAGTCATGAGTTTGAGCAAGCTGTTGATGATGGGAGTTGGTGATGGACAGGGAAGCCAGATGTGCTGCAGTCCATGGGGTTACAAAGAGTTGGTCACGACTGAGCGACTGAACTGAACTGAACTGTGCAACCCTATGGACTGTAGCCTGCTAGGCTCTTCAGTCCAAAGGGATTCTCTAGGCAAGAATACTGAAGTGGGTTGCCATGCCCTCCTCTAGGAGATCTTCCTGACCTATGGATTGAACCCGAGTCTCTTCCATCTCTTGCATTGGCAGGCCGGTTCTTTACCACTTGCACCACCTGGAAAGCCCTTGTTTATATCAGATCAAAAGGACTTGAGTATATAGGACTTAGATTGAGATTTTTACATCTTGAAAGCATTTCCTGTTCACAGTTTTATTTTATCCCCTGACCAGCCCTGTGAAATAAGTAGAATAATGACTATTCGCACTGTGCTTTCCCAGTTTCTAAAATGAGATTAATGGAGAGTGGGACTAACAGCATGTGTCAGTCTCCCAGGAGAGGGTGGGAATTCAGCTCATACAGAACGTGGGCTGGAGCCTCCCACCTCTGTGCTCCAACCCTTTCCCTGGGTCTGGGTTATTTTTGCCCTTTTGTGTAACATCTGGTTTCACTAGGCACTGGAACTTGACCACTCCTCTCCGCCTCCTTCCAGCTTTCTCTCTGAGTCACCTGCACGCCTTCCTTCTATCTGCTCAGCCTGGGTTATTAGGACAGGGAATGGAGCCCAAGTGTGTTGAGGTCACTGCCTTGGTGTGCTTCTGGGATAGCAAGCTCTCAGGGAGAGGGTGGCCAAGGAGCAGCCCTGTTAGGTTCCTGACCTCTGATGTCAGCGACCACAGAGGGAGGGGAGGAGACAGTTTTTGTTTCTTAGTGTTTAGATTTCTAAGGAAATTCATAACAAACTATAAGCACTGTCAGCAAGGCTTAGTACTTCAAACTTTCTTCTACTAAACACTGCCTTGTTAGAAAATGGGGGTCAGGAAACCCCTCCAAAACATTCTCTCCCTTTACAATACAGCTTGAAGATACCTGACAGCTTTGCTGTTCTCATTGTTTCCTGGGCTCTCCCTTCCCCCTCTCTCTTTCAGCATCTGTCTTACTCCTGGAGAGGATCAGCAACAGGGCATCTTGGTCCATCCAGTCATTGCCTTTTTGGAAGGTTTTCTGCCTGGGGCTTTGTGGGCAGCTGGAATCAGAAGTACAGTAGGGAGTTTTGTGAGCAAGAAAGAGACTGCTTCCTGAGAGAGAAGGGTTGGGACAGACAGGCAGGAGCAGGAAGAATTAGAACACAAAAACGCTAAATGCTCATGAGTTCTCCTCTCTACCGTTCTGTCCCGGGCTGAGCTAGGGGAGTGGGGCAGGATTTTCATCTCTCTGAGACTTGGAGGAGCTGTGATGTCCTGTTAGGATCTTTTGAACCAGGAAGGTTAAGTCTCATTCACTGTTTCCCGTTGCTGATGCCGTTTCTCTGCCTCTTACCCGTGAAACTGAGAGAGTAAGACGAAGCTCTTGCCACGTTTTGCCTGGGCCAGGTTGGTGCTTGTGCCATTTGTCTTAGTCTGTTCAGGATGCTGTAACAAAAGTGCCATAGCCACAGTGGCTTAACAATGAACATTTATTTCTGACTATTCTGGAGGCTAGAAAGTCTAAGAATGGGGTATCAGCACATTCAGCATCTCCTCACTATGTCCTCAAATGGCAAAAGGGGAGAAGGAACTCTATTTTTTTTTCCTTCAATTTTTGGCCATAGTTCTCAGCATGTGGGATCTTAGTTTCCTGAACAGGGATCAAACCTGCACCCCCTGCTTTGGAAGGTGGAGTCTTAACCATTGGACCGCCTGGGAAGTCCTCCAGGGATCACTCTGGGGCCTCTTTTATAAGGGCACAATACCTTTCATGAGGGCTCCCCCTCATGATCTATCACCTCTCAAGCCCCCACCTCCTAATACCATCACGTTGGCGGTAAGGGTTTAGTGTATGAATTCTGGGGGGATGCAGAAATTCAGTCTATAGGACTATTGGTGTTGTTCATGGTCCCATCCATGTGGGGAAGCTCTTCTGCCTATTAGAGGAGGGCTGGCAGGAGAGTTCAGTTCAGTTCAGTCGCTCAGTCATGTCTGACTCTTTGTGACGCCATGAACCACAGCACAGCAAGCCTCCCTGTCCATCACCAACTCCTGGAGTTCACTCAGACTCAAGTCCATTGAGTCGGTGATGCCATCCAGCCATCTCATCCTCTGTCGTCCCCTTCTCCTCCTGCCCTCAATTTTTCCTAGCATCAGGGTCTTTTCAAATGAGTCAGCTCTCCGCATCAGGTGGCCAAAGTATTGGAGTTTCAACTTCAACATCAGTCCTTCCAATGAACACCCAGGACTGATCTCCTTTAGGATGGACTGGTTGGATCTCCTTGCAGTCCAAGGGACTCTCAAGAGTCTTCTCCAACACCACAGTTCAAAAGCATCAATTCTTCACCACTCAGCTTTCTTTATAGTCCAACTCTCACATCCATACATGACTACTGGAAAAACCATAGCCTTGACTAGATGGACCTTTGTTGACAAAGTAATGTCTCTGTTTTTTAATATGCTGTCTAGGTTGGTCATAACTTTCCTTCCAAGGAGCAAGTTTCTTTTAATTTCATGGCTGCAGTTACCAGTTACAGTGATTTTGGAGCCCCCCAAATAAAGTCAGCCTCTGTTTCCACTGTTTCCCCATCTATTTGCCATGAAGTGATGGGACCAGATGCCATGATCTTAGTTTTCTGATTGTTGAGCTCTAAGCCAACTTTTTCACTCTCCTCTTTCACTTTCATCAAGAGACATTTTAGTTCTTCTTCACTTTCTGCCATAAGGGTGGTGTCATCTGCATATCTGAGGTTACTGCTATTTCTCCCAGCAATCTTGATTCCAGTTTGTGCTTCCTCCAGCTCAACGTTTCTCATGATGTACTCTGCATATAAGTTAAATAAGCAGGGTGACAATATACAGCCTTGATGAACTCCTTTTCCTATTTGGAATCAGTCTGTTGTTCCATGTCCAGTTCTAACTGTTGCTTCCTGACCTGCATATAGGTTTCTCAAGAGGCTGGTCAGGTGGTCTGGTATTCCCATCTCTTTCAGAATTTCCCACAGTTTATTGTGATCCGCACAGTCAAAGGCTTTGGCATAGTCAATAAAGCAGAAATAGATGTTTTTCTGGAACTCTCTTGCTTTTTCCATGATCCAATGGATCTTGGCAATTTGACCTCTGATTCCTCTGCCTTTTCTAAAACCAGCTTGAACATCTGGAAGTTCATGATTCACATATTGCTGAAGCCTGGCTTGGAGAATTTTGAGCATTACTTTACTAGTGTGTGAGCTGAGTGCAATTGTGCGGTAGTTTGAGCATTCTTTGGCATTGCCTTTCTTTGGAATTGGAATGAAAATTGACCTTTTCCAGTCCTGTGGTCACTGCTGAGTTTTCCAAATTTCCTGGCATATTGAGTGCAGCACTTTCACTGCATCATCTTTTAGGATTTGAAATAAGTCAGCTGGAATTCCATCACCTCCACTAGCTTTGTTTGTAGTGATGCTTCCTAAGGCCCACTTGACTTCACATTCCAGGATGTCTGGCTCTAGGTGAGTGATCACACCATCGTGATTATCTGGATCGTGAAGATCTTTTTTGTACAGTTCTTCCGTGTATCCTTGCCACCTTTTCTTAATATCTTCTGCTTCTGTTAGGTCCATACTGCTTCTGTCCTTTATCGAGCCTGTCTTTGCATGAAATGTTCCCTTGGTATCTCTGATTTTCTTGAAGAGATCTTTAGTCTTTCCCATTCTGTTGTTTTCCTCTATTTCTTTGCATTGATCGCTGAGGAAGGCTTTCTTATCTTTCCTTGCTATTCTTTGGAACTCTGCATTCAAATGGGTATATCTTTCCTTTTCTCCTTTGCTTTTCACTTCTCTCCTTTTCACAGCTATTTGTAAGGCCTCCTCAGGCAGGAGAGGGAGAAGGACTTCTAGCATCAGGAGAGGTTTTAGGCTACAGATTCAGGATTTTCTGAATATGGATGGCTCCTTTCGTTCAGTCTCTCTCCTGGAAACATGGCTTCCAGTCCCCTGAGGGGCTGGGAAGATAGGATGTTACCTATCTATCCAATACCTCCTGTATCCCCATCTAGCATTCTGTTCCCTACTCGCGGCATTCTCAAATGTGGCTCTTCCCAGGACACTCTCTTCCACAGTCCTGATTCTCTGCCTTGATTCCCACTCTACATGGAGTGTAATACAACTTACCATTTTATCAGGTTAATCAGTCAGGCCATCTAGTCAGCATCTCACTTCTGCCCCTTCTGAGCTCTGCAACTCTGGGAAAATTACCGATTTTCTCCAAACCTTTGATTTCTTACTCGTTAAGATTGGGTTCCTCATTTGTGAAACCTCCAAGCCTCAGGTTTATAATTTGTAGAAAAGCAATAGTTCCGGCATTATAGAACTGTAATCAGAAGGACTGCAGTATTCCACGTACAATGCTTCTTACAGTGCCTGACATGCAGTGTGTGTGTGCGTGTGTTAGTTGCTTAGTCATGTCCGACTCTTTGCGACCCCATGGACTGTAGCCTGGCTGTCCATGGGATTCTCCAGGCAAGAATACTGGAGTGGGTCACCATTTCCTTCTCCAGGGGATCTTCCTGACCCCGGGATTGAACCCGGGTCTCCCGCACTGCTTGCAGATTCTTTACTGTCTGCGCCACCAGGAAAGTTACAGGCCAAAGAGTTTGTGTTGTGTGGTTGTCACTTTAAAATGCACAGTGAAGACCGCCGAGAAGCAAGGCCAGCGTTTCTTCTGCAGAGACCACAGTCTGGCTCAGAGGACGTCCCTCCACTCATGAGTGTGCACCTAGCTCCGGACAGCCTCGGAACAAGGGCCTCAGCCCTAGAGGTGGAGGCTGAGGGTGAGCTTGGTGGTGTCTTGGTTCCGTGTGAAAGAGATCAGGTTTCACTCATTTTAAGAGGTTAATGACATGCAGTACGTACTCTGTAAATGTTAACACGAGTTGTTCTGGGATGTTGGTAGGGTTATTCAGCTGCCTTCTGAAAGTGGTTGTGAGAGGGGGTGGCTGGGGATGTGGGGGATTGTTGGACTGAAGGCCTAGATGTTGTGAAATAGGTCTCAGGAGAGGTCTTCTAGCTTTCCAGGCAGTCCCCCACAAGGCTGGCAAGAAGCCCTCATGGGCTTGTGTCCACACAGTGCTGGCTAGGTTTGCTGAATGTCAGAGGAGGAAGAGACTGAAGGCATCATGTCATCTAAGCCCTCTGACAAGGGTGAATGGGAGAGGAAACTGAGGCTCAGTGGAGTGAGATGACTATCTGAGGTCACGTGGCTGGTCAGTTGCAGACCTTGGATCAAACCCATTTACTGATTTCTAGTGTCTTTTCTGACACAGCGTGTCCCCCTGTTCAGTGCTTGGGTGGAAACACACACGGAGCTCCAGAGAGTGGTGGGACGCATTCCAGGGTGTTTGGAAGGGTGCTCAGCCTGCCCTTTGGCCAGCATGAGGGAGGAAGCTAAAAGTGATAGAACACGCTTGGGTTGGTGGCCTGACATCATGGGATTTGCCCAAGCTTGTGAAGTTTATTCATAATTAATTTATCCAGGAACTATTTATAGAACGTCTTACAATAATAGCTAACATTTATCACACACTTACCCTATGGCAGGCATCATACCCTGTGTTTTACAGGTACTGTCTTATATCGTTGTCCTGTGGAACATCCTTGTGAATATGAGAAGCAAGGCCTGGAGAGTTTAGGTCACTTGCTCTTGTAACGAGCTAGTCAGAGGCAATGCTGAGCTGTGGTCTCAGCCCATCTGTGCTCTTAGCTCCTACTCTCTGTCCTCTCCCTTATCCTCCCCTATCACCTTGGTGGCCAGCCTCAGATTGGGTGCTGGGAATAGAGGGGAAAGGAGATACAGATAACCCTTGCTCTCATGGGTCTCACACCCCAGCAGTGTCTTAACACAGTGGCTTCCAAACTGTTTGGACCCTGATTCAGAAAATACATCGTCTTCCTTTCTTTCTTTCTTATTGGGGTGTAATTGCTTTACAATGTTGTGTTAGTTTTTGCTGTACAACGAAGTGAATCAGTTATATATCTACATATATCCCTTCTCTCTTGGCCTCCTCCCACCCGCCCCTCATTGCAGAGCGCTGAGTTCAGCTTCCTGTGCTTTGTGGCTTCCTCCTAGCTATCTGTTTGATACATGGTAGTGTATATGTCAATCCTGCTCTCCCAGTTTCTCCCACCCTCTGCTCCCCCAACTGTGTCAGCGTGTCTTTTGTCTATGTCTGCATCTCTATTCCTGCCCTGGAAATTGGTTCATCTGTACCATCTTTCTAGAGTCTACATATATGCATTGATAGATGATATTTGTTTTCCTCTTACTTCACTCTGTATGACAGGCTCTAGGTCCATCCATATCCCTAACAAATGACCCAATTTTGTTTCTTTTCATGTCTGAGTAATATTCCACAGTATATGTATACCATAGTTATTATACAATTTATACCCCACTTTCCAATATATAAATGTTTCACAAAATAATATTTACTTTTGCTACTTATATCCTTTGATACTGTTGGTTCTGTTATGTTGTTGTTGTTGTTTAGTTGCTAAGTTGTTTCTGACTCTTTTGGGATACAATGAACTGTAGCCCACCAGGCTCCTCTATCCATGGGATTTCCCAGCAGGAATGCTGGAGTGGGTCCCCATTTCATTCTCCAGGAGATCTTTCTGACCCAGTGATCAAACTCCTGTATTGCAGGGAGATTCTTTATCACTGAGCCACCTGGGAAGCCATTCTATTATGTTGCATTTTACTTAATTAATGGGCGGTTGAAACCTACTATGTTGATTTTTCCAACCCACAGGTAGGTTGCATTTTACAGTTTGAAAAACTTCCCAATAAACATCTTATCCTACTGCCCCTCTTCTTACCTGCCAATCCAAGAACAGACACTCACCTAACCTTTCTGATGCCTCATTTTCCCCATTCTGTACAACAGGCCTAGGTACTGTCTTAGGAAGGACCACACGCGTTCACTGATGTTGGTTTAGCTCCAAAGTGCTGGGTAAGCTCTAGACGGTTGGGAGGTGGCAGAAGCTGCAGGAAGCAGAAAGCCACCACTGGTCTGATCACAGGACTTGCCCCTGGACCTCTGTCTTACAGGCGCTGCCTCCAGGCTCACCCCGCTGTAACCTGAAGGAGAACCTGCTGAAGGATAACTGCGCCCGGAGTCCATCGAGTTCCCGATCAGTGAGGCCAGAATCCTGGAGGCTAGGCCCCTCAGTGACAAGGGCACTGGAGACAGCTCCCAGATTACCCAAGTCAGTCCCCAGAGGATTGCCCTCCGCCTACGGCCAGGTAGGGAGCCTGTGGACGTGGCTCATGAGGAAATTGTGGTGAGAAGAGAAGGATGTTGGGGGAGGTGTGAGCAGGAGAATGGAAGACAATGGAAGGCTTGGGGACCTGGAGTCCGAAGATCGGAGTTTGAATCTTGATTGACTCTTCCATAGATTAGCTATTTGACCTTGGGAAAGTTATTTAACTCTGCTAATATTGTGATGCTTAGTCACTAGGTTGCATCCCACTCTTTGTGACCCCATGTAGCCCACCAGGCTCCTGCGTCCATGGGATTTTCCAGGCAAGAGTACTGGAGTGGATTGCCATAAAAATGTCTGTTCCTTGTTTTCCTCAATGTCTGTTTTACCCAGTACATAGCTTTCTCTTGGGGGTCAAATGATATATAAGATGAGGAAACAGTTTATAAGACCCTTTTCCATGTGAGATTGAGGCAAGGCCATGTATAGGGACAGAGAAAATAGGGGCAGGAGACCTTCAGAGGGGGTAAGGATTAGGCTAAGAGACAGGCTTTTTGAAGCACTGATACTGACTTTCCAATTTAATCAAGAATTTAAGAAAGAGTGTTTTATGTGCAGTTGGGTACTGTGCGATTCAGAGAAGAGTGGAACATAGTTCCTCCCTTTACAGAGTTTGGAATGTAGTAACTGCCAACACTTCTGTGATCCTGGGTGGTAAACCCTTGGGACCCAGGGATTAGACAGATGGGGATTTAGAGACAGTGAAGACTTTTATAATGGAAAAGAAGAGGTTAAAAATAGGAGTTAAGAGATTGAAAGAGTAATAGAATCGCAAGGGGAGAGAAAGAGGAACCAGGGCTTTCAAGTTTGGTTTGCTCAAGAAGTTACTTCAGGGAGTTCCCTGGTGGTCCAGTGGTTAGGACTTGTCACTTTTACTGTGGTGGCCTGGGTTCAGTCCCTGGTCAGGGAACTAAGATCCCATAAGCCACATGGCATAGCAAAAAGCAGAACAAAACGAAAGTTTGCTTCATCCTAAATATGTCCAAAGGCTTCCCTGATAGCTCAGCTAGTAAGGAATCCACCTGCAATGCAGGAGACTCCGGGTCCATTCCTGGGTCAGGAAGATCCCCTGGAGAAGGGATAGGCTACCCCCTCCAGTATTCATAGGCTTCCCTGGTGGCTTAGATGGTAAAGAATCTGCCTGTGGGAGACCTGGGTTTGATTTCTGGGTTGGGAAGATCCCCTGGAGGAGGACATGGCAACCCACTCCAGTATTCTTGCCTGGAGAATCCCATGGGCAGAGGATCCTGGCAGGCTACAGTCATGGGGTGGCAAAGAGTCAGATACAACTGAGTGACTGAGCACAGCCTAGCCCAGCAAATATGTCCAAATCTGCTTAAGTCTTAGAGGGAGAAGAGGAGAAGGCTTAATGTCCTTCTGCCTTACAGATGATTCGAAGATTTTCTCCGTCCAAGTTCGGCAGGTGGAAGATTACCCTGTGGACATCTACTACTTAATGGACTTGTCTTACTCCATGAAGGATGACCTACGGAACATCCAGAGCCTGGGTACCAAGCTGGCCTCCCAGATGCGTAAGCTCACCAGTAACCTGCGGATTGGCTTCGGGGCCTTTGTGGACAAGCCCGTGTCACCATACATGTATATTTCTCCACCAGAGGCTATCAGAAACCCTTGCTATGAGTAAGTCTCTCCTGTAGAAGCCAGGATAGCATCTCTTCCCATTGCCCCACATATGCCCAAGTCCTGCTTCTTATTTCTACCTCCAGGTTGGCTTTGTTGGCTGTCTTCTGGCCAAATTGTTTCTCCTCTTTACCAAAGTCTCCCTGTCTGGCAAGCGGGCTGACCCACTTACTGTGTTAATAGTTAATAATAAACCAAAATTGTTAATAATAAATAAGGCTATTTGGAGACCTAGAAAGGAAATTCATTAGCTTCCCTGTCTAGGTCACAAATAAATAGTAGACAAGAGAGAATAAAAGAGAAATGAGACCAAACATAGAGAGAGAACTTTATGGATAAGTAAATTGAGGAGTTATGATTTCAGAATGATTGATTCTATTGTTATTGTCCTCCTTATCTAGAAGATGGGTCCTACAGAGTTAAAATGTAAGGAATTAAGTCCTAGAGGAATATAAAAGAGTGGAAATGATATTTATTGAACCATCTAGTGTAAATGGATGTGTCCCTACTTTGAGACTTTAGCTTACAACTGAATGGTTTATTTATTTAATTGGTGGAGAGACTATGCAAATTCATGAATTATAATTTAAAATAATGGTTATCAAGTCTGTCAGGGTACGGCTTTACTTTTTAAATTTGAGAGTTATGTGGGTTGTAAGTTTACCCAGTAAGGATGTCAACCGTGAGTTAAAGAAATAAACCAATGGAGTGGGGACAGGAAAAAAAAAAACAAAACTATGTCCTGTTTGACATAGATCTATCAATTTATTGATAGCTCAGAGACATAAAGTTATTGATGAACTTTTGCTTATTGTTATGTTAATGTTACTTTAGAGAAGTGTTGAGTGTAAGGTGTTAGCAATAGCAACCAAAGCGTCACTCTGATCTGAGAACGCTTGCTCCTTGGAAGAAAAGCTATGACAAACCTAGACAGTGATTAAAAAGCAAAATCATTACTTTGCCAACAAAGGTCCGTAGAGTAAAAAAAAATCTATGTAATCAAAGCTATGGTTTTTCCAGTAGTCATGTATGGTTGTGAGAGTTGGTCCATAAAGAAGGCTGAGTGCTGAAGAATTGATGCTTTCAAACTGTGGTGTTGGAGAAGACTTGGGAGTCCTTTGGACAGCAAGGAGATCAAGCCTGTCAGTCCTAAAGGAAATCAGTCCTGAATATTCATTGGAAGGACTGATGTTGAAGCTCCAATACTTTGGCTACCTGATGCAAAGAGCTGACTCAAAGGAAAAGACCATGATGCTGGGAAAGATTGAAGGCAGGAGGAGAAGGGGACAACAGGGGATTTGATGGCTGGATGACATCACTGACTCAACGGATATGAGTTTGAGCAAGCTCTGGGAGTTGGTGGTGGGCAGGGAAGCCTGGTGTGCTGCAGTCCATGGGGTTGCAAAGAGTTGGACATAACTGAGCGACTGAACAACAAGGCTTCACAACAACCCTTACTAGCTATCATGTCCCCATTTGTTTTATAGGTTAGGTATGGAGAAGCTTGCCTAGGGTTCCATGACTAGTAAGTCAAGGAACTGGGATTTGAATCAAGGAGTCTGGTTCCACAGTTCACTCTCTTCTCTCCTCTGGAGCTAGGTGGAGGTTAGTTCAATGTGATGCCTAGGTAATTTGAAGGGTTTAGAGTCTAAACTCTCTGGATAATTCTAGCTTCATAGCACTGGACTGGGTATACCACTTTCCACATCTCTCTCCCCTCTTTTTCCTCCCATTCCCCAGGTAGTCTTTTCTCCACTCCTATCCCTGGCTACACTGCATGGCATGTGGGATCCCTTAGTTCCCTGACCAGGGATCGAATCTGCATTCCCTGTATTGGAAGCACTGGACTGCCAGGGAAGTCCCCCTCCCTGCCATCTTTTATGTCAGATGTCTGTTTAAATCATCTCCTTCCCTCCCTAGTATGAAGGCTACCTGTTTGCCCATGTTTGGCTACAAACATGTGCTGACACTAACTGACCAGGTGACCCGCTTCAACGAGGAGGTGAAGAAGCAGAGTGTGTCACGCAACCGAGATGCCCCAGAGGGTGGTTTTGATGCCATCATGCAGGCTACCGTCTGTGATGTGAGTTTTGAGGGTGTGGAGTGCCAGGTGTGGTTGGTGCAAATCAAAATGGGGAGGAAGTGGTTCAACGGTGGGGATTTCTGGGTGAAATACGAGATAGGAACTAAGCAGAGCTTTGTATAGTATGAGCAACATGTTGCTGCTGATAAACAACCTCTGCTTGTATTTGCTCCCCTGGCCAGAGCTGATATTTTTTTGAACTTTAGGGGACCCAGATGCTTACTGGGGAGAGCATCTCCCCACCTTCTCTGGAAGTGTATCCGAGTCCAGGCTAGGTTCCCATAACCTCAGCAAAGTGGGCAGATGTTCAGGCAAGATTTCTTCTAGCCCAGCCAGGCTCTGCAGATGCCAGTGGGTTTCTGGATAGGCCATGTGATTCTCATTGAAGAAGTTCTATTTGGAGATGAAGTAGGTGTCTTTCAGCTCCTTGAACTAGTGAGCTCTGAGACTGTTTTTCTAAGAGAACAGAAAGTGCTGAGTTGGAAAGCTCCAGCTTGTGTTCCAAGGACTGGGACTGAGGCCATTCTCCAGCCCATGTCTAGCTCTTCAGATTGGGAACTCTTTGGGTCTTTGTTTTGTACAGTGACATAGCTAAAGTTGCTGTCTTTCACCTTTTTTTTAAACAGGAGAAGATTGGCTGGAGGAATGATGCCTCCCACTTGCTGGTGTTTACCACTGATGCCAAGACCCATATTGCACTGGATGGAAGGCTGGCAGGCATCGTCCAGCCCAATGATGGGCAGTGTCATGTGGGCAATGACAACCATTATTCTGCCTCCACTACCATGGTGAGATTCTTTTTCCACTTATGGTTCCTATTCACTATGGCCAGGACTGCCCTGACTCAGGCAGAGTCTTTGCGTGAATATGAAAATGACAGGCCTTCCTCTGGGCAAGATACAGGGCTCTTTGCAGCCTGTCTTCATCCAGGGTACAACCTGCACAACCATTAGAGATGGTCCTGGCTGGGGTCAGTGTTACTGCTACCCCACTGCCTCCAGTAGCAGCTGCTGCCTCATGGCATCCAGAAGGGACCCAGAGGACTTTTACATGTTCAGCTGGAAAGCAGGGCCATCCTGTCATTGTGTACAGATTAGCCCCTTCTTGAAGCATCATGCTCTCTGTGGTTATTGGAAGAAGACAGAGGAAAAAGAGACAAAGACTGGCCAACCATGCGAGCCAGTCCTGTGAGGAAAGGATAAAGGGCTCAGAGTCATTTAGCTGGAATACAAGGGCTAAAGGATGGTTTAGCTGATACATGAGAAGACTTTTTAAAGTTAAAAACTAAAAAATTTTATTATTATTTTTAATATGAAAAACCCCTAAAGATATTTTATTTATTTATTTGGCTGCATTGGGTCTTAGTTGCAGCACTTAGATCTTTGATTTTCATTGTGGCATATGAACTCTTAGTTGCAGCAGGTGGGATCTTAGTTCCCTGACCAGGGATTGAACCCAGGGCCCCCACATGGAGAGCCTGGAGTCTTAGCCACTGAACCATCAGGGAAGTCCCAAGAAGACTTTATTAAAAATTATTATTTTTTTTGAGGTAACGGTTTATAACATTCTATGTTTTGTGGTAACGGTTTATAACATTCTATGTTTCGTGATGTACATCAGTATTTTTCTACTTCTGCATACACTTCACCATGCTCACCACCCCAAATTTAGTTTCCATTTGTCACCATACAGTTGATCCTCTTTACCCATTTCATCCTCCTCCACCCCTCCCTCTCTGGTAACCACTACTCTGTTTGAGAGGACTTCTTAGAAGTTGTTTTCTATGTCCACAGAAGGTAAAACAAAGGAAAGGAATTTACATGGAAACAAGAGAAATTGCAGTAAACCGTAAAGAAAATGTACAGACCTGCAGAATACTGATACTCTGAGTATATAGGGGGAGATGTGAACTCTTCATTTCTTAAAGACAATATAGCAATTACTCCATCTTGGTGGCTTAAGTGTACATCTGTATAAGGGCAGGAACCTGAGTTTCACTATCTCATGAGCTCCCTGAAAGGTCTAGGATTCCAGAGATATGTTCATAATTCATCAGCACTGCCTTTTTGGCTTGAGTTTTTGGTATCAGCCATTTGCAGGCTGAGCACTACCAAGAAACGAGTGAGTCTATAATGACTGACACCTAGTCTATGCAGGGCCTTGGGGCTTCCCTGGTGTCTCAGGGGTAAGGAACCCACCTGCAATGCAGGAGATGCAGGAGACATGGGTTCGATCCCTGGATTGGGAAGATCCCCTGGAGGAGAGTATGGCAACCCACTCCAGTATTCTTGCCTGGAGAATTCCATGGATGGGGGAGCCTGTCAGGCTACAGTCCATGGGGTGGCAAAGAATTAGACACAACTGAAGCGACTGAAGACACACACACTAGGCATACCCTTACTGGGGTTGGCGAATGTTAACAAGACTATATAATGCCCTGCTCTTAAACAGTTTTTGGTTTAGTCAAGAAGATATGGTACCAGTAACAGAAGGTACATGATTAATGCTAACTAGGTGAAACATTTGATAAAGGCTTTAGGTATTCAAAAGAAGAAAGCTCATTGTGAATTGGGGTGGTCAAGGAAGGCCTCCTGGAAAAGGTGAGACTTGAGCTGGATCCTAAGGAAGGAGGATTAACAAAAAGAAGTCCACTTTAGTTGGGAGAAAGACAGGGTTCCAGATCAGCGGTGAGTGAAAGCGGGAGAGAGGTTGCATGATGACTGGAAAGGAAGGTTGAGATCATATGCAGAGTACCGTGAGCACCACACCAAGGCATTTGTCAAGAACCACAAAACAGGAGTAGGTGTCAAAATGATGAGGCCTGGCAGTGCCTGGTCCAGGGAGCTGCTCCTTGGGGTGGATGCTTCACATCTGAGTAGGAAGAAAGAGGCGTTTAGTTGTGATACTACAAGCCTGTATCTCTTCATCTATCCTGAGTTCACACCCAAGTTACTGTTTGCTTCTCATTGTCATGGGGTGAAGAAGTTAAAGCCCCACCACTGTCTGGGCCATGGCCCTAGTCAACCAAGTCCTAAGGTTTAGAATCGAGGGATGTATATGAATAGACTTCTTACTTCTTAACTAATCCCCACATCCTCCCTTTTACAGGATTATCCCTCCTTGGGGCTGATGACTGAGAAGCTATCCCAGAAAAACATCAATTTGATCTTTGCAGTGACTGAAAGTGTAGTCAATCTCTACCAGGTGACTGTACCTTCGGGGCTTCCTGGAGTGGGAGTGGGGTCTGTGATGGGTGGACCTATCTCAGGGAACCAACCCAGACTACCTTTGGCCATGGTCCCCAATCAGGAAAGACTTGGGAGCTAATGATTACTTTTGGTGAACCCCTCTCCTCCAACCTTGAACCTAGAAGAATGGGTATGTATTGACATTTGCAGAGGTGGAGGGGAGTAATTTAGTGGGAAGAACGACGTGAGAGGTTCTCTGTAATTTTTCTCAGGGCTGAAAAACTGCTAGATATATTCCTGGCAGTGATAAATAAAATATCCCATCCCTCTCTCAATTTTCTTTTCAAGACCCTCCATCTATTTGGGGAAGGCTTTTGGAGATCACCACCTTTATCAGTCGTTCCTAGACATCTTTGTCTTCTTTTCTAGAACTATAGTGAGCTCATCCCAGGGACCACAGTGGGGGTTCTGTCTACTGATTCCAGCAATGTTCTCCAGCTCATTGTGGATGCTTATGGGGTAAGTGTCTTACACTGGGAATAGACCCACTAAGAGTCCACTGCACTTGGCATTACCTAGGAGGCCTCAGATTTGGGAGTCCTGGCAGCTAGTCCACCATGCAGCCTTGACTGCCTTCTCCTTGTTCTTCTAGAGGCTAGGCGATAGGCAGCACTGGGAGGGATGCAGCCTTCTGCAACAGAAATGGCTCAGGAGGGGATGGAGGGGGCCATAGGAACAACAGAGGAAATGCTTAGAGAAGATGAAATGGAAAGAGACAATGGGGATGATGTTAAGGAGCAGGGCCCTGAAACTGGGAGTGGGTACAGACTGAGGGAGAGCTGGGCTCCAACAACAGAGGAAAGAGGGAGCTGAATTATGGGGAATGCGAGGCTGATGAAAAATTAGGTAGAAAGTGGTACTACCCAAGGCGACCAGTATCAGCACTCCTTTCTTGCAAGTCTGTGAGGCCTGCAGGAGGGCACAGCTGGTTTAGATTTTACCCAGACTCACCTAGACACAAGTGGAGAAAGAGCGAGAGGAGGTCTTGGGCTGGAAGGTTAGTAGGATGTAGGCTCCTGGGGATGCTGTGGCAGCTGGCAGGTGGACCTCAGCATTTAGGGGGCAGGTGAGTCCAGGACCACCTGGTGGTTTTTGCTTGGGATATAATTGGCCCCTACTTGTGTCCTCTCAGCCCATTTTCTTGCCTTCTTTTGCCCTTTCTTGCTCAGAAAATCCGCTCTAAAGTAGAGCTGGAAGTGCGTGACCTCCCAGAGGAGCTGTCCTTATCCTTCAACGCCACATGTCTCAACAACGAAGTCATCCCAGGCCTGAAGTCTTGTGTTGGACTCAAGATTGGAGATACGGTGAGGTGGGCTGGACAGGGGCTGACGCTGCGGCTCTCACCTTGGCCTGTGCCCCAGAACCTCTGTGGGCACCCACCCCTTTCTTCCCTGTACTTTCTTCCTGAATGTCCTTACAAGTCAGATGTAACGGAGCTGCCAGCCTTTGCCTCCGAGGCTTCTGTTGCCTAAACTTTCTCCATTAAGTAACTTCCCTGTCAGGATTTTTTTTTAAAACTTGCACTTAGGTGACTGTTTATGCACAGTCGATTGCAGATGATACTATTTCTTGCCTTCAGCCCCTTACTGGTCTCCACCCTCCTCTAAAGTAATGCCTTTCTTTGCTTCACAACGTAAATGGAAATGTCATCTGTAAATATTTACTGAGCCCTGACTTCGTGCCAGGCATTGTCCTAGCTGCCGAAGATTTGGCAGCAAACAGAATAGGTGAAAATACCCACCATCATGGAATTTCAGAATGCAAACATTCATTTTGCCTCCTTAGTCCCTCTGTGGCTTTCCTTCCCTAGTGGTTGGTTCTCCTCAGCTTCTGCCTTACGGGAGAGGGATGGTGAAAGGGGGTGGGAAGAAAAGAGGGGCTTATCTATAGTTATATCATCCATGTCTGTATTATTTAATGTCTATATCCACCCCTCTTTCTGTCTATATTCTAGGCACATGTGCACACACCCTAGTAAGAAACATTGGCCTGAAACATGTTTGATTGCACAAGTGATGAAATGTCATATGGAAATTGAACAGGGAAATCTCTGGTGGTCTGGTGGTCTGTGCTTCCACTGCAGGGCGCATGGTTTCGATCCCTGGTTGGGGAATTAAGATCTAGCATGCTGCAAGGCGGGGCCAAAATAAATAGATAAATAAACAAACAACAACAACAAAAACAGCTATAAAGAAATTGAACAGTAGGCCTCGAGCCTGTGGTTGGCCACTATGTGACACTATATGGGTTAGGGTTAGTGTTACCATTGTTGTCGTTTAGTCTCTGTCATGTCTGATTCTTTTGTGACCCCATTGACTGTAGCCCTGCCAGACTCCTCTGTCCATAGGATTTTTCCAGGCAAGAATACTGAAGTGGGTTGCCATTTCCTTCTCCAGGGGATCTTCTCCACCCAAGGACTGAACCCGTGTCTCCTGCATCTGCTATATGGGCAGGCAGATTCTTTACCACTGAGCCACCTGGGAAGCCCCAGGGTTACCATACAATGCCACAAAATAGTGCTTTGTGTACCTTGATATTATGTAATCAGCTAGGTAAGTTGGCCAAAGGCAGAGTGTTTATAAGATCATAGGTTCTGCTCTGCTTGAACTGGTTTATTTATTTTTTTAAAAAGCTATCTCGTGATTATAAGCCATGTCTACACCCAGCCAGCAGGTCACAATGGCACAACTGTCCCCAGGCTCTTGCTTTGGCTTTGCAGACCCTGGTAGTGGTAAAGCTGAGGAACTTTGGCTTGCGGGGGACAGGACACCCAGTTTGAGTATTCCTGGGCAGGGCAGGGAACAGCTTCTTTTCCTCCAGGGCTGGAGTGTCAACAGGGTCCCCTGTCTCTGAACACAATCTTACTTTCCGTCCAGGTGAGCTTCAGCATTGAGGCCAAAGTGCGTGGCTGTCCCCAGAAGAAGGAGAAGTCCTTCACCATCAAGCCTGTGGGCTTCAAAGACAGCCTCACTGTGCAGGTCACTTTCGACTGTGACTGTGCCTGCCAGGCCGAGGCTGAGCCTCATAGCCACCGCTGCAACAATGGCAATGGGACCTTTGAGTGTGGGGGTGTGCCGCTGTGGGCCTGGCTGGCTGGGGCCCCAGTGCGAGTGTTCAGAAGAGGACTACCGCCCCGCAGCAGGACGAGTGCAGCCCCGGGAGGGCCAGCCCGTCTGCAGCCAGCGGGCGAGTGTCTCTGTGGCCAGTGCGTCTGCCACAGCAGTGACTTTGGCAAGATCACGGGCAAGTACTGCGAGTGTGATGACTTCTCCTGTGTCCGCTACAAGGGGGAGATGTGCTCAGGTGAGTGGAATTGCACCTGCCTTCCATCCTGGTACCCACACACACTCACGCATCTGCAGCCTCTGGAAATGGTTGCAGGCTAGGGCTTGAGGTGGGCACAAGGTGGCTTAGGGGCAGAGGGAGCCGATGGTGTTCCACTTCGAGGGCAGGAAACAGAAGGGGAGGTTCTCTTTAATTCCCCTCAGCTCCCTCTGTCCTTTCGTGAGGGACACAAGAAAGGAAATGAGTGTCTGCTTTCAGGAGGCTTCTCTCTTAAAAGAGGGTGGGAAAGAGTGGGGAAAATTGAAAGTGAAGACAGTTTTTTTCTTTTCTCTCATTTGCCCTTCAGCTCATATTTTAAGTCACTGGTTTCTAATCTTTTGAGGATTAAAAAGTTTTTTGTTTTTTTTTTTTGCCACACCAAGAGGTATCTTAGTTTGGTTCTTTGACTAGAGGTCGAAACTTGCCCCTCTCCCCTACATTGGAAGGGTGGAGTCTTAACTACTGGATCACCAGGGAAGTCCTCCAACCCTTTTTTTACTTAAAAAAGCAAAACAAAACCATTGACTAATGCTAATTAAAATTTTAGTATACATAGATTTGGAAACTACACGATGTCAGAATATGTGGTGAAGTTAGTAATGATTATTTTGCATGAATTTGTATTTTCATCACACAACATGTGGAAAACAAGTAGTGTCTTTGCGAGATATTGAAGCACATTTAATGAGCCAGTACACTTGGGAGAGTGATAGAAAAATAGTAAGCTCTTATTAAGTATCGGTACTATTTTATTACCACTGTTGGTTTATTATTACTTTTTGTACTCTAGATCTGTACAGTCCAAAATGGTGGCTATTTAAATTTAAATGAATCAAGTTTAATGAAAGCTTAAGTACAAAGTTTAAATCAAATTAAATAAAAAAAAATTAGTTTTGTGTTCCTCAGGAGCCATGTGTGACTAGTTGCCACCGTATTGCACAGCACAGATGGTTTTTGGGGGTGCTGCCACAGACAGTCCCAGACTGCAGGCTGGGGACTATGAGTCTGAATCTTCCTACCTGCAGGATACTGAATTGTTGTCTACCTCATTACAAAATTCAGTAAAATCTTGAGGCCCGTGATAATCTCAAGCTGATTTCTCCTTACCCCAAAGCCCACTCCTCGGGTACTTCCCCAGCTAGAAGTCCAACTAAATTAACATAATCTTTATCTGCAGACACACTGACAACACTCCCAGAGGCAGTTAGTCTGAGTTGTTCCTGAGCACTAGGGATACATTTTTGCTGGGCTGTAGACACTGTGGCTTAATCCCCATTGTGAGAGAGAGACTGAAGATATCTGCAATTTGGTTGGGACCAGTTTGCAGTTGTATTGTGTGGCCAGTTGAACAGAGAGTATCATTGACTTCTGGGGTGATCAAACCTATGATCCAGATTGGCTTAATTTGCGCTGGGGTTCTAACCAGTGGAGCTAATCTACCCAGGTGTTCACTTTAACATTGGCCTTTAGGAAAGCTTGATGAGAAAGGTAAGTGTGTGTCATTATAAAGCATACCCAGGTAATATAAAAATAGCTTCTATCTATTACCTACGACATTGTTTACTCAAGTCAACAAAATTTGAGATACTAGAGAAAAATGATATCAGAGAAAAGGAATACTGTTCCTAGAATGTTAAAATCTTCAATTTGCGGTAATATAGCATTTAAGAATGATCAAATTAAATATCTTCTTATGACAAAAAATTGATATGAGAGAGATTAGGGGAAAGAGAGATCAGATATGCATGGACACACAGACACACCTAGCAATTTGAATTCAGGAGTGAGGCAAGAGTTTTGGTTCCTTCTCACAGGGGTCCCCAACATCTGGGCTCTAATGCCCGATAATCTGAGGTGGAGCTGATGGATTAATAATAGAAATAAAGGGCAGAATAAATGGAATGCTCTTGAATCATCCCCAAACCGTCCCCCACCAACCCCAGTCCATGGAAAAATTATCTTCTGTGAAACCCATCCCTGGTGCCAAACTGGTTGGGGACTGTTGCCTTCTAATATTTAATAGTATTTATGTCGTATCCAGGCCTTCCCTGGTGGCTCAGACAGTAAAGAATCCATCTGCAAGGCAGGAGACCTCGGTTCGATCCCTGGGTTGGGAAGATCCCCAGGAGGAGGGCATGTCAACCCACTCCAGTATTCTTGCCTGGAGAATCCCATGGACAGAGGAGCCTAGCGGGCTACAGACCACGGGGTTGCAAAGAGTCGGACACAACTGAGCGACTAAACACACACACGTTATATTCAAGGCGCCAAAGGGAATGGTTAAGTTTGATGTGGGAGACACATGAGGAGAAGGTTGGGACTGAGGGAAAAAAGCTTCCCCCTAGGAGAGGCTTACACATAGACCACGACGGCACCAGGGTGGGAAGGAGGCCCGCTGCTACTCTATGGGCTGATTGTTCCTGGTCTGATGTGGAGCATGTGGGAGGGATCCCAGCCAGCGTGTGTTTCCTTTGGCTGCCCGCCCCACTGAAGCCGCAGAACAAAGGCCCCGGGTCAGCAGCCCTTAGTCCTGCCTTCCAGCCGCTCAGGAACAGCTCGTCCCCAGTGAGCTCCAGCCCATCACACGAGGGAAGCCCAGGCAGCCACTGCAGCTCTGAGGCCTCCCTCTCCCTTCCTGCCAGGGTGTTGGGTGCCCGCCCGGCCTCAGGTCTGGACCCTCTGTTGCCATTATCACATCCTCCAGGGACACCTGCTCGCTGAACACCTGCTCTGTGCCAGGCCCTTGGTCCACATGGGTGCAAAGGGGTCATGTGTGGTTCCTGACCTGGCGGGGCTTATAGCCCAGCTCATCCTTGTCCCTCCCTGCCTAGAGCTGCTGGCCTGGCCTGTTCTTTGCTCAAGCAGGGGCTCGGGAGCACGATGACTTGGCCATGGTCCCAGCCCCTGGCTGTCCCTGTCCCCTCCTCCCCACTGGAGGCATGGTCTTTGTGGTTGCATGTTATCAGCACCCCTCAAACATCAGGGCGCGTGCATCCTTGTCCTCAAGGGATTCTTCCCCTGTCACATCAAGGTTTTTTCCCAGAAACTGTCCTCAAGTAGGATACATTATTGATATATAATCCTAAAGACTGTAGAGGGAAAAAAAGTTTGTCCTTCCCTCGTCCTTGAGAATTCCAGATCCCTGTCTCCTTGGGGACCCCTGGACTTCTTATCAACCTGCCTAGGAATTGACTCTCTCACATGAACGCTGATCAGGCGCCCATGTGAGCCACGTTCTGTGCTGTGTGCCATAGTGTTGTGGGATAGAGAGGCATGAATAAGGGACTTCCTTGGTGGTTCAGTTGTTAAGATTCCAAACTCCCAATGTTCGATCCCTGGTCAGGAAACTAGATCTTGCAGGCTGCAACTAAGAATCTTCATGCCGTGACTATGACCTGGCACAGCCAAAAAAAAGAAAGAAAGAAAGAAAGAAAAAGAGAGAGAGAAGAATGAATAAGACAGTTTTGTCATAAACTTACCCAAGGAGAATTCACAGCACAAGGCAGAACCTGCTAGATCCCAGAAGTGAAGTGTTCTCAGTGAGTGTTATAGGAGAGACTCACTGTGGACAGGGGAGCCCTGGGGGGCTTCATGGAGAAGGTGGGAAGTCAGAGAAAGGGCTGGCCCATAGAGGAGGGCAGTGGAGTGATGTGTCAGCCCAGAAGGTCAAACTGTATGGGGGAGTGGCTGCCTGACCTCCGACCTGAGACCCCTGCTCCTCCCTTTCCTTCCCCTCCCCCACACCTCTCGGGCCACCTTCTTTCTCTCCTTCCTCTTTCTCACGTTTTCTCTTCATTTTCCATCCTCCTCCCCTGACTTTCCTGTGAACCCCTTGTGCTGGAGGGACGCCAGTCCTGTGACATTACTGCACTTTGGTTTCCTTTAAAGCTTGACTGTGCCGGAGCCTTGGAGCCAGCCTGCTGGCACTGGCCTGCCACTGTCCACTCCCAACCTCACTCCCGGGCTGGCCTGCGGGCTGTCTTCTCAAAGATCACTTTGTTTAGCCTCACAAAGGAAACACTATGAGACAAGGGTTTCTGAGGAGACTGAGGCCTCTGAGTGCTGCCAGGCCTCTGTGGGGTCCTCTTTCCCTTATCCAGGAGGCATGGTCAAAAGCTGGGTGTAGTGGACACTGTGGGGGTCCCACTCTGCTGGCTGGCCCACCCATCCCCCTGCCGCTGGTATGGCTGCTGGGAATACCTCACAATTGTACCTTCTCTGGAGAATTATTTTCAGCTGACAAGAGCTGGATGGCCCTCAGACCTTGGCTAATGACTGGTGGACAAGGGGTTATACAAGGCCAGTCCCTTTGCCTCAAGGTTGCTGTTGGCGCCGGTCATGCCCATCAGCCTGCCGTGGGATCAAGCTGAGGGGAGTTGTTAGGCTGAGACCACATTTCTGCCAGCTTTTTTTTTTTTTTTTTGGTGGACCATTTTTAAAGTCTTTATTGACTTTGTTACAACATTGCTTTTTGGTTTTTTGGCCATGGGACATGTGGGATCTTAGCTCCCCAAACAGGGATTGAACCTGCTCTCCCTGTGTTGGAAGGCGATATCTTAACCACTGGACCTTCAGGGAAGGCCCCCTGTGAGCATTTGACTCCTGCCCTGTCCTGCTTCCCTCCTTCCCTTCTGCGTCCCCAGGAAGTTGCTGGGACGAGAATCCTCACCACAAGTCATACTTATAGGGAACCCAACCTCAAAATGCAGTCTATTTTCTTTCTTCATCCTTCTACCAGCCCAGTATCTCTACTCCCTAGATCAGGGGTCCCTGATCTTTGAGATCTAAGGCCTGATGATCTCAGGTGGAACTGATGTAATAATATTAGAAATAAAGTGCAGAATAAATGTACCAGGCTTGGATCATTACGAAACCATCCTTCTACCCCAGCCTGTGGAAAAATTGTCTTCCACGAAAACATAATGTCTTCCACTTTTGACCATGGTGCCAAAGACTGGGGACAGCTGCTATAGATGTATTAGGTTGGCTGAAAGTTTGTTTGGGTTTTTACCATAAGGTGATATGGAAAAACCCCAATGAGCTGTTTGGCCAACCCAATATTTGGCAGCTGGGGTCACTGAGGTTATGTTTCCCATCCTTCTTGGGAAACAGACACACACAGTGAAGGTGTGTCTGAGCTTTGAATGCCATTGTGGTTCCCAGAGGATTATGCTGGTATCGCTCATCCTTTAGTGGGCGATACCAGTCAGAGGGACCTATAATGGCCAAGAGATATTAATCGGACCCACTGGGTCACTGGGTAGCAGGGGCTGTGCCAGCTCATTGCTATTTGAGCCTGGCTGTGTACCATCCTCTCCTCCACCATCTTGGGCCCCATCTGCTCACACAATGGTTTGGTTTTCAGATCAGTTCATGTTACTTCCTCCTTGTTCCCTGCCTTTCCTCTGATTAACAATCAGATTTTTATTATTCATCCATTTCTTCCTGATTCAGAGTCCTGGAGAATGAGTCACCTTTCTGCAGGATTTAGGAGCCAAGTTTTAAAGCCTTGGTAAATGAATATTAGGGGAATATAGTGTTGAGAGTTAATGCCTGCATTTAAGCAGTCTAACCCCTACCCTCACCCCATCTCTCTCTCCTCTTCCTATACTAAGTTTGGGAAGCAAATAAGTCTTTCCTAGTAAGGCCGGTGGCTCTTTGCAAACTATGATAATACAACAAAGGCCTATGTTGATGAAGGTTTATGTGTATTTTCTAGGAATTTAATTAGAGGAGGTAAGATCTATGATAGTAGGGATCTTGCCTGTCTTGTTCACTGTTGAGTCCCCAGTGCTCAAGATGTGGTATGAGCTCAGTAAATATTTGTTGAATGAATAGATAAATAAGAAATTGCATTAGTTGTACACCTACTGTGTATCAGATTTTATACTAATCACTATTGATGGAAAAATGAATATAATATGTGCTCCCCTCATCAGGGAGCTCACAATCCAGAAAGAAACAGATAAGCAAGCAAATGGGTTGAACATCAGGGTTGAAATAAAGGTATCTATAAGTACTGGGAGAATACAGCTGTCGCCACGACAGTTGATTTGGCCTGGAGAGGTCAGAAAAAAGTTACAGAGGGGAAGAAACATTGGGGTTGGGCTTTAAAGGATGAGTAGGAGTTCGGTAGTGGTCTCAGAATGAAAGAGCATCTAAGCAGAAGGAACAGCAGGCAGAGAAGCGTGACGCTATGAGAACAGTGTAGAAGATGGTGAATGGCTCAGCGTGGAGGCAAAAGTGTGGTGATGTGAAGAGGGTGATGGGGTAAAGCGCCGAATACCGTCCTGGAGTGGGGGCCTCACTGACTGGTCTGCCCCCTTGGGCTGTGTGTGTTGCAGGCCATGGCCAGTGCAGCTGTGGGGACTGCCTGTGTGACTCCGACTGGACCGGCTACTACTGCAACTGTACCACACGCACGGACACCTGCATGTCCAGCAACGGGCTGCTGTGCAGCGGGCGGGGCAAGTGCGAGTGCGGCAGCTGTGTCTGCATCCAGCCTGGCTCCTATGGGGACACCTGTGAGAAGTGTCCCACCTGCCCTGATGCCTGCACCTTTAAGAAGTGAGTGGGCAGAGACGTGAGTTGGAGAGAGTTGGGTGTCTTGGATAGGGAAGAGGGTCCCCCATACCGTGAAGGTTCTGTCCCTTACTCACCAGTGCTTTAGAGAGAGAGGAGTCTGTTCTAGCAAATGACTAGCTTTCATCTTTCCATTGTAAACTTGAGGGAAAGCTGGAGATAGAGCCAGGGTGAAGGGGACAGAGTGGTACCAGCTGGACTGCAGTTGGAGAAACCTCTCTTTAGGTGGGATCCTGAATCCCTGAGTTGGGAGGAAGGCTAAACCAGATAACTCCTGGGGAATGTTTCAGTGCTGAGGTTCTGATTTTGTGAAGGATGTGGGGCTGGAATTATGAAGGCTACTGTGTGAAACAGGAGACATTCACCACAACAAACATCATTCATCTGGGGGCAGAGGAAGCCCCGTCAACCCAGGTCCATGGCCCCACTCTTTCTCTTATTACTTTAGCCTGGCTGGACTCATGGGTGTGCAACCTGCACATTTGTACAGCACCCTGTGCTTAGAAGGGCCTCACGTTTTGTTTAGTGCTCTGCTACCACTGTTTTGAAATTCTTCCTAATTTAAAGACAAATTATTTATTTATTTATGGCCACACTGGGTCTTCATTGCTGCGCAAAGGCTTTCTCTACTTGTGGTGAGCAGGGGCACCTCCTTAGTTGTGGCGTGTGGGCTTTTCATTGCGGTGTCTTCTCTTGTTGCAGAGCTCAGGCTCTAGGGTGCACGGGCTTCAGCAGTTGCAGCAGGCGGGCTCAGTAGTTGTGGCGCAAGGACTTAGCTGCCTTGTGTTATGTGAGATCTTCCCGGACCAAGGATCGAACCTGTGTCCCCTGCATTGTCAGCAGACTCCCAACCACTGGACTACCAGGGAAGCCCCCTACTAATTTTTGAATAAGGGACTGACATTTTTGTTTTGCTCCAGGCCCCCAAATTATGAGACCGGTTCTGACTTTAGGGCTCCCAGAAATGGCATAGGGTTTGCCCTCCTGTCACAGTCTTGGATGGGACATAAGATGTTTAATAAAGTTCCTGGAGGCCTCTGCCTACCTAGCCTTACCTATCAATCAGGAGGGCAGTCCCACCCCTGAACTCCAGATGTGGATTTCTGGTCGCCCAGGGTTGTCTTACAAATGTTTTTCTTTCTGTGTCTGTTTTCTGGTGTGTGTGGGAGCAACTTTCTGGGTATATGGCAGGCAGAGCCAGACTGTGGCACACTTAGGGGTCTTCCTTCCCTGCCTTCACCCCTGTGTCCCCTCTCTTTTAGGGAGTGTGTGGAATGTAAGAAGTTTAACCGGGGAGCCCTCAACGAGGAAAATACCTGCAACCGTTATTGTCGTGATGAGATTGAGCCTGTGAAGGAACTTAGTAAGTTCAGCAAGCCATAGAGTTATGCACATCCATGTTCTAGGTTTTTCCAGTTTAACCCCAGAAACTATCCAACTCTCATCTGTAAAATGGAAGAGTAATTCCTACCTCAAAGGTATACTGGGCAGGCCTGATACACAGTAGTTCCTTCCTAAAAGCTAGCTTCCTGAGTCTTTCTGCATGTCTGCTAATGTGCTCAGCAGTCTCCTCCCCTTTCACTTCATAGAGCCCATGGGCTCAGCAAAATCCTGCAAAGAACTTTTAAAGTATGTATAAATCTGGCAACCCAGCTTTACTACCCCAAGGAAAGAAAGATGATGTACCCCATTTACAGGTGAAGAAACTGAGGCACAGAGTGAAGAAGCAGTTGCCCATGATAATCTTAGTTTAGTAGGCCAGTCAGCATTTACTAAGGGGTTTCCAGATGGCTCAGTGGTAAAGAATCTGCCTGCCAATGCAGAAGATGCAAGAGACATGGATTCGAGTCCTGGGTTGGGAAGATCTTCTAGAATAAATAGGAAATGGCAACTCACTCCAATATTCTTGCCTGGAAAATTCCATGGATAGAGGAGCCTGGTGGGCTTCAGTCCATGGGGCTGCAAAGAGTGGGACACGACTGAACGACTGAACACACAAGTTTACATCAGCATGTTAAGCAAGGTCCAGCATACAGGTCTGCAGATATAGAGGGAAACCTTCACCTTTATGATTTGGAGCCAAAATTATTAGCCTGAAGCCCTTTTGGCTCTTGGGAGCCCTTCCTGGCATAAGACAGAAATACAGTGAGGAACAAACTTGCCTGCAGTTATTCTGGTTTGTGCTTCATCTTGATTTAAAAGGAGTTGCTCTTTGCTGCTCTCACATATCTGATGTACTTATCTAGGTCAGTTAGACATTGGGCGATGCTGAGAGATAGTGATCTCACATGAAGGAAGGAACACATGTTCAGTGGGAGCCACAGGAAGACACAGCTAGCCAGCCAGCTTCAGGGTGGGGGTGCTTTGGGAAAGAGTCGGATCTCTAGATCCTTTGGCTAATGTCTGAAGTGGCTCTGATAGTGATTTGGGAATTGAATTTGAAGAGGCAGTTTTTCCTCTGGAGGAGACCAGGCTTGCTATGATGAGCTTAGACGGAAGAGGCTGCTGATAGGAGAGATTTTTATCATCTAGATTAGATAAGTATCACAAGTTAGTCGATAAATACCCCCCATCCTCCACCATGATAATCATAAAACTAAATGCTTCTTTGTATGGAATTGTATAACTTACAAATGACAGAAGTATCTTTTTGTGCACATTATCTTATTCTTCTCCCAGTAACCTAGTAAAGTAGAACTTAGTACTATTGTTAACTTCATTTTTGAGGATAAGAAAATTGAATCTCAAGAAAGTTGTCACTTTCACAAAGCAAGTTAGTGGTGAGTTAAGGTTGGAACCAAATTCTGAAATCCTTACTCTTTGCATTGTCCTATAATACCACTGGTTTACTGAAGGCTCTGTAGGATGTGTTTTGAGACTCATGTCCTAGACCTGCTCCATCACTTATTTGCTGTGTGACCTTGGTACATTTGCTTAATCTCATCGTGTGTCAGATTTATCCATCTGCTAAAGCTGGTGGAGGGCATAGCGCAGTTGGTGGAGGGTAACCCATAGTATCACAGTCAGAATAACAGGTTTTAGAATTGGAAGGGATGACGCCAACCAGACATGATGAGAATCAGAGAAAAAGAGATGTCTCTGGGGAGGAACACCAGATAGAAAGCAGAAATAGAAGAAATCTAAGGCTTGAGTAAACAAACTATTGGGTATCATTGAGCAAACAGAGAAAGGAAAGAGAGGAAAGGGAACACCCACTGTGTGTTAGGTGGTTTATGCTATTTGATTCTCAACCATCCTTGTGAGTAAAGGTGCCTTTTCTGCTATAGAAGAAGAGATTCGATGAGGTCAGGTAACTTACCCAAGATCACACAGCTGGGAGGTGATAGAGCCAGGCTTTGAATCAGACTGTAATACTGTTATGTCATATCCCTTCCAGAGGAAGGAATAAGAACCAAAAAGTACTCTGTGAGGGACAAAGTACTAACATAGCAGTGAGAGTCATCTAGAAGCAATTGCCAGGCACAACAGCCATCTCTGAGGATATTGCCTAATGTCAGACAGGGTTTCCTGTCACATGCTTTTCCAGAAGTCTTAGGACTGGATTTGGGGGTGGCTCTATCTTTCAGGGATTGACCTGTTTTTCATTCTCCCCATCTTTCCTCCTCTCACAGAGGACACTGGCAAGGATGCTGTGAATTGTACCTATAAGAATGAGGATGACTGTGTCGTCAGATTCCAGTACTACGAAGACTCCAGTGGAAAGTCCATTTTGTATGTGGTGGAAGAGCCAGGTGAGTGAACCCCCGAGGGTCCCGACCCTTTCCCAAGGGAGAGTGAGACCAATATTAGACAGTTAGTTCCATCCATCACTCCTCTTAAAAAGAACATCCAGGTGAAACCTAATGTTACAAGTGATAGATCAGGGCTTGTCATCTGAGTGTGGGGTATATAAATAAAGATATTATCAAGAAGATAACCTGCTAATTGAGGAGATAGAAGAATAAGAAGGTGGGTAAGGAGAAGAAGAGGGTAGGTGTGGAGCTCATCAAGGAATAGATGATAGCCTGGTGTTTTTCTTAGGTGACGTTGTAAGGAAGAAGTAAGAAATTTAAATTCTAGCACTTTCAAGCATATGGCATCTGCTATATTAAGAGTTAAATGGTTGCCAGGAACAACCTGCTTGCTGCTTCAGAGGAAGGCCTGAGGTTTGAGGTCTTCACCTTACCAGCTTTGCCATTTGATGTGGTGAAGGATTTGAGGCTGCCTCCAACACTGAAAAGTTAATGCTTGCTCTCAGGACCCTCTGGAAGAAGGAGAGCCCATTGTATCACACACACACCCACCACAGGTTTGTCACCATCCAGCGCAGTAGATTTGCTTGTTTCCCCTTATTTTCTTTATCTCCTTTCTTTCCCTTAAACAACAGTTGAAGATGTGAATCATTAGAGTTTTTTTCCACCACATCACTCAGCATGTGTGATCTTAATTCCCTGACCGGGGATCGAACTTGCACCCCCTGCATTGGAAGGTGGAATCTTAACCACTGGACTACTGGGAAAGTCCCAATCATTAGGCAGTATTTTTGAGTACTTCTTATACATCAGGCATGGGCTAGGTGCTGGGGATGTAATAGTAAATAAGGCAGGTGTGGTACTCACAGGCCATGGATGAGAGCGGCATGTAAAGCATTCATGACACTGCAGGGGGATAAGGGCTATGGTATGGTGGGCATGGGGGATGGGAGGGATGGGCCAGAACTCTCCGGAATGAAGGGATAATCTCTGAAGGCAGAAGCTAAATCAGTTGGTCACTTGACATTCTTTACAGCTGCTGAAGTTTCTTCAAATCATTCTTTAGACCAGGGGCCAGCAAACTCTTTCTGTAAAGGGCCAGACGTTACATATTTCAGGGTTTGTGAACCAGATGGTCTCTGCAGTGACTACTCAACTCTGACACAGTAGCAAGAAGGCAGCCGTAGACTATATGCAAATGAAGGCATCTGAGTGTGTTTACCAAAACAGGTGGCCAGCTGCATTTGGCTCACTGGGCTGTTTGCTGGTCCCTGCTTGAGGGCAGTGGTTCTTGAACTTTCGTATGTTCCCTTGTTAAAAAACCCAGAGTTCTGAACCCTGTCTTACTTCTACAAGCCAATGCCTCTCTGTTCATTGTTAGTGCTCCTGGTAATTGCAATATATTCTCCGATGTTTTAAGCATACCACATCCCAGAAGAGCCATCTCAGACCTCCTCCAGCATCCATTCTGATGATTAGATTTGGTACACATCTTTGATTTTCAGAGCAGCTGTGCTTCCCCACCCCACCACTTTTTTTTAAGGTTTTTTTTTTTTTTTTTTGGTGTGGACCATTTTGAAAGTCTTTATTGAGTTTTCTACAATATTACTTCTGTTTTATGTTTTGTTTTTTTAGCTACAAGGCATGTGGGATCTTGGCTTCCTGACCAGGCATCGAACTTGCACCCCCTGCATTGGGTCGTTGTACTTCGCTTTAGACCGGCTAAGTTGTTATATTGCTTCTTTAGGGAATTACCTGGTGGTCCAGTGATTAAAACTCTGCTTCTACTTCCAGGGGCCCAGGTTCGGTCCCTGGTTGGGGAACTAAGATCCCACAAACCTCAAGGAAAAAAAATTGCTTCTTTAAGCTCCTGTCTTCTTCAGGTAATTATATGTTCCTTGAACACAGGAATTGTGTCTGTCTTATCTATTGTTATAATATCTCTATACCTGGCTCAGTTATTTACAGAGAAGATATTTCATACACAGTTTTTGAATGAATGCATAGGATGGATTATGCCCAGGAGACAGGCAGACTCATATACATCTTAATATCTGTTGGGAGCATTTTGGCTGCTTAAAGACAGGAGTGGTTGAAAGTGGGGAAAGGGCTGCATTTATGTCACTGGGGGTGTTGTCCTCCCCGTGGGTGGAGGAGAGCATGGGGTCCCCATTTGTAATATTATCTGTCTCTCCAGGGCTCTTATCCTTTATAAGGGAGAAGACAGGTAAAGAAAGGGTATCACCTTAGTTTTATTTTGTGACTCAAGGGAACACTGACATGGGGAAATGCAGAGGAAAGAATCTGGGTATGTACTGGGTTGGCCAAAAAATTCATTCAGGATTTCCAGTAGGATGGTATGGCAAAATCCAAATGAACTTTTTGGCCAACCCACTACCTCTGGGGAAGCAGATGTAGGTTAGTTTCAGCATGACTTCCTCGTACTTTGTCACCCACCTGTGTTAACGGGTTAAATGGATTTTTCCACACCCACCCTATCTGTACTTGTGTCCCTTCTCATCTCAAAGATGCAGTGTGCTCTTGCTTTGGGGTTTAACATTACCTCATCTCTTTGCTGTAACAGTCTGGCTGGTGCTCCTGCTTGTAGCACTCACAAAAATCATTTGACCTGGTATTCTGAGACTGAAAACTATTGCCCGGAGTCCTGAGAAACAAAGATGGTGATAACTGGGATGGTGACACATCACTAGTTAACAGAGTGGAGGGTAACTTCTTAGCCTTACTACCAGTATAGCCCTTCCTCCACATTAGGAGACCGGTCCCCAGACCTACATTTCTTAGCTTGTTGCCTTGAATTCCAAGTTCTGCCTCTCCTCTCACCCTGGCCTCCAATCATTTTCAGGAGCTCTGGTTCTGAGTAAAAGGTAGCATCTGGGCCCCGCAGTCTAGGAGGAGATTATTCTCATTTGCTTCCCTAACTCTTGCCCTTGCAGATGTTCTCTTTGAAGGGCTGAGCCACTACGGGGCCACGAAGAAGGCAGCACTAGAGTCTGACAGCCAAGTGGTCAGGGAATGATCTCCTTTGAGCTGGGCCCTCATTGCTTCCAGATAGGGTTGCCTGATAAAATACAGTATGTCTGCCACTGGACATTTAGGCTGTTCCCATGTCCTTGCTATTGAAAATAGTGTTGCAGTGAGCACTGGGGGACATGTGTCCTTTTGAACTACAGTTTTCTCAGGGAGAAGATATGGTACATATGTACAATGGAATATTACTCAGCCACAAAAAAGGAATGAAATTGGGTCATTTGTAGAGATATGGATGGACCTAGAGTCTGTCATACAGAGTGAAGAAAGTCAGAAAGAGAAAAACAAATATTGTATATGAACACATGTATGTAGAATCTAGAAAAGTGGTCCAGATGAACCTATTTCCAGGACGGGAACAGAGACACAGAGACTGGACATGTGGACATGAGTGGGGAGGGGAGGGTGAAATGAGTTGGGAGACTAGGATTGACATTTTAATATATACATGACTAGGCGTAAAATAGCTAGCTAGTAGGAAGCTGCTGTATAGCACAGGGAGCTCAGCTTGGTGCTCTGCGATGACCTAGAGGGTTGAGATGTGGGTTGTGTGGAAGGGAGGGCCAAGAGGGAGGGGGATATATGTATACATCTAGTTGATTTCACTTTGTTGTACAGCAGAAACTAACACAACTTTGTAAAGTAATTATACTTCAATAAAAAAGTACAATATGTCCTATGCAAGATGTGGTACATACTAAAAAGTTATTTGTTATTTATCGGAAATTATAATTTAACTGGACTTCCTGTACTCTGTTTGTCAATTCTGCTAACCCTCCCCAGTCGTCCCTGACTTTAAGTCATCATCCATCATAGGTCATCATCACTGTGGCTGGGAAGGCATTTCAGAGACCACCTGGTCTTGTATCTGTTTCCAGGAAACCTCCCGTCTACCCCTTTTAGGACAGATAGTTAACAGGTTTAATCTTTCCCCTGAAGATCTGGCTTTCTACCTGTCCTGGCCATACTGACATGTAAAATTGAAGCAATTCCACTTTGAGGTTTGAGGGTCAGCCCTACTTCAGTCTTCCAGAGAATTCATAACTGCTTTTCCCAGAAGAACTGGGACCCTTCATCCCTGGGAACTCAGACATTGGGATCTCATAGCCTCTTTCCAGACATTCCTTTAATTATAGACAGGTTGTAATTTGGTGGGATAGGAAATAGCCAGCTTGGGTTGTGGCGGTGGTTGTTTTTGGGTCATGTGTGGTGAGCATAGTGTGTATGTTTAGAGAAGAAGGTGGGAGACAGTGTGGAAAGTAGGTGTGACATCTCTTTAGACCCATCAATACTCAGATATACAAACACCTAATTATATAACACCCAACAAGTTACTGGAGTGAGGTCACTCATCAGACGTCTGTGGCTTATGGGAAATGGAGCTGTTCAGAGCATACTCAACTTGGCCCTCAGAGGGCTGACGTCGTACCTCTGTTTATGTTGGTTGTTGACTGGGGTTGAACAGGAAGTTGGTTCTCAACAGGGTGAGGATTTTAGATGACTAAATATTTTGGGAAGAAACCCAAAATATTGTCTTGGTTGGCAGACCTCCTAGTTTCAAAGTACATTAAAAAGGTCATTAGGTTCCCAGCCCTCGGGGTTGTAAATATCTGAACTAGGGTAACTAACTCCAGATACCCAGCTCAAACTCAAGCAGGAGCTGGGTAAATAAATTAGGGAAAACAGCCTTGGATAACAGGGGTACCAGTAATAACGGTAGCTGATATTTATTGAGCTCTGACTCTGTGCCAGGCACTGTTCTGAGTTCCTTAAATATATTTAACTTTTTAAGATTAAAAAAATTATTTATTTATTTTGGCTACACTGGGCGGGGCTCCATTGCTGTGCATGGGCTTTCTCCAGCTGCGGCGAGTGGGGGCTACTCTCCAGTTGCAGTGTTCGGGCTTCTCTCTGTGGTGGCTTCTTGCTGAGCACGGGCTCTGGGCGTGCAGGCTCGGTAGTTGTGGTGCGTGCACTTTTTAGTTGCCCACGCATGTGGAATTTTTCTGGACTTGGGATCGAACTCATGTAGCCTGCATTGGCAAGTGTATTCTTATCCACTGTACCACCAGAGAAGTACTTAATTATTCCTTAACTATTTCTCATAATACCTTTTTGAAATCAGGGCTATTACTGTTAGAGATGGAGAAATGGAAAACAGACATCCAGAAAGGTGAAATCATTTATCAAAGATCACATAGCCAGGATTTACTCCCGGCAGTCTGGCTCCAGAGTCCACAGGGGCACAGACTCAGTGACAAGTCACACTTCGCCTCCGTTTAGTGCAGAAAAGAGTGGTGAGGAGTCTGGTAAACTATAAAAAAGTGTGTTCTGACTAAAAGTGGCAGCTACTCCTCAGCCCTAGCTGTTTGAAACCCTATAAAAGTCTAAGTTCAGTGTTTCTAAACCTTTTGACTTTTTTTTTTTTTCTGAAGAGAAGAAGAATCTGAAATTTTAGGGGGAGAATCTCCTGGATTAATGTTGCCAGCAAAATCAAACGTTTTCTTTATTTGGCTGCGCCAGGTCTTCATTGCAACCTGTGGGATCTTTAGTTGTGGCTTGCGAACTCCTAGTTGGAGCATGTGGGATCTAGTTCCCTGGTTGGGAATCGAACCTGGGCTCCTGCATTGGGAGCTTGGAGCCTTAACCACCATTGAACCATCAGGAAACTCCCCAAATCAAATTTTTAATGAACATTTGTCTGAACTCTCACCAAGACTCTGCTTGTGGATGACCAGCTAATGACCTTTGATTTAAACCACTCAGGACAGATGATTGCTGCTCTAAGGATTTTACCCCCCTCCTTTTAAAAATTAATACGCTTATTTTGTAAGTTCTGTTTCCTTTGGAGAACGCACCAGTACTATATTCCTTTGTCGAGAAGATCGTATTTGTAACCAGTTCAAATGATTCCTGCTCCATTCCCAACCACCCTGCTCTCTGCGCTCTCTCCTGATAGAGTGTCCCAAGGGCCCTGACATCCTGGTGGTCTTGCTATCTGTGATGGGGGCCATTCTGCTCATCGGCCTTGCGACTCTGCTCATCTGGAAGCTCCTCATCACCATCCATGACCGGAAGGAGTTTGCTAAATTTGAAGAAGAGAGAGCCAGAGCCAAATGGGACACTGTAAGAGGCCGGGCTGGGCATTTTCTTAAGTTGTTGGTTCAAGAGTCTGAAGTGCAAGTAGTAGACGCTTATGGAGGGAAGGCCAGGTTCAGCCGGCACCACAGTTTCTCAGTTAGCCTTTTTCTGGAAGTTGGGAGATGGACTAACTCTCCTATTGTCATTACACTTCCTGGAAACCATCTGATTCTTTCTCTGTGACATCAGTGAGCACCAGCTGAGCACAGATAGAGCTCAGCTCTGCCCTGGAAGCAGGGAAAAGAAAACTTACTCTCCAAGTGAGTAAGATAAGAAAGACTTGAGAATCCTACATTGAGGACATATAGTAATCCACTATATACTGATGAAGTCCAAAGCATTAAACAGAAACAGAAACAAATGAAAACAGCTAACATTAGCTGAAGATTTACCATGTACCAGGAACTGTCCTAAATGCTTTTATGTATTAACTTATTTCCTTCCTGTAACAGCTCTATGTGATAGATAACACTATTATCCCCATTTTTAGATAAAGAAACTGAATATGGAGAAATTAGCAGCTTCCTTGATTATGGGAGGGAACTAGGTTATGACAGGAATTACTTTTTGTATCAGCCTCTTAAAAGAATGCTCCCTGCAGTTTGCCCTGATTGAATTTAATCAAACAAGCTTTTAATTGAGAAACTTTTATATACTTAAGCTTACTCTCCTTTGGCTCATATTCCACATTTTAACTTTTTCCTGGATTTCCAAGTGAATGACTTCATTGAATATCCGAGGTTAGGCTGAAAGTTTGTTCCCATCTGGTGGTGACCTCAGGCCTTTGAACTCAAGGATTCCAAGAAGTTGAGATGTTTCTGTTCAGACAGTGTAGAAATCCTGACCCTCTGAGGCACATGAGAATGTGTTGTGTTTCTTGAGGTTACCTACCACTAAGGACTATTAGACCTAATGGGATTTGTCAGTTTGTTTTAGAAAATAGTTTGGGAACCCTAGTAAGGGTCTCTTTCCTGATAATGTGACAGTTTGTGGGCAAGGCTTGAGGGATAAGATGAGAACAGATTAAGAATCATTTGAGCAAAATGGACCTCTGTATTCCAACCATCACCTGCTACACTTATCTTCTCTGCCTGCACCCCCTATCACAGTCACAACAAAGAAAGAAAAGGGGGCAAAAGGGAGAAAGAGAGTTCAGAAAAGAAGGAGGAAATAGATATTGGCTAAAAGCTAATCTTGAAGGGTTTTGGGATCCCCAAGAGTGATGGGCTGAATTTAACCCCTCAGTAATGGTGGAAGGATGGCATGCCGTTTTCTCTCTCCTCTTATTTCCTACCCATTCCCGCTGTAAGAGCAAATGTATGAGTATTACAAGCATCACACTGTTCATCAATGGTATATCAGAGAAGAGTGTTGTGGGTAAACTTCTCAGATAACAAGTAAACCCTCAGGATAGGCAAGAATTGAGGAATTTGCTGTAAGACACATTTCTGTTCTCTCTGCAGGCCAACAACCCACTGTATAAAGAGGCCACGTCCACCTTCACCAACATCACCTACCGGGGCACTTAACGAGCGGTCATCCCAGGATCACTCTTGGACTGTCCCAGGATTGTGGACGTTTCTGCTCTCGTGTTTACAGGGGGCAATACCTGTGGGGCGGGATTGAGGGCTTGGAGTGGGGGTGGGTTGGAAGAAAGTGGGTCTGTGTGTGTGTGTGTGTGAGTGTGATACGTGTGAGGGAGTGTATAATTTAAAACCTGTGTCCCAGATGAGCGAAGTTCCTCAGTCTTTGTCCTCAGAAGGCCTCCTTCCTTCAGGGAGTTTTCCTGCTTAACCTGAGGGTGATCTACATCGCTGAGCAGGTGTTCTTTATTACCTCAGTGGGAAGCCAACTTTCCTTCTCAGGACAGTCTCTTGAAGAGGAGGGCAGGGCTGAGGACTCTCATTCTAGAGAGAGGCACCTTGGTTTACCCTGTATTTCTGCTTCTTGGGCCTGACTCTCAGCAGCTCTGGTGGGAGCTGCTGGGTTTTGAGGCCTTGTTGTGTCATTCGAGCTTCCGTCTCCTGTCCCTTCTCTCAGGCTGAGGGAGACATTAGGGGAAAGCTGAACCATCAGGCCTGCCTGTCTTTGCTGTCACCTCAACCCAGCATAGTTCTCTACTAAGGGAAGTCCTTGCTGTCTAGTCTTTGATCTATTGGGAGAGAGGCTGGTGGTGGTGGTGGGGGACATGCATGACCTGGGGTTAAGGTGTCTGGGCTCCCCCGTTCATGATCATAACCCTTCAGATTTGCCTTATTGGCAGCTCCACCCTAGAGGTTCCTTTAGAAGTTGTGTGTCACCCTTAGCCAGCATCACCTCTTTGGCTCCCACCCCATCTTTTCACTGCTATAGACATTTGCTGTGTACTGGGAGGGCCTTCCCAGGTGGCTCAGTGGGCAAGGAATCCACCTGCAATGCAGGAGATGCAGAAGGCGTGGGTTTGATCCCTGGGTCAGGAAGAACCCTTGGAGCAGGGCATGGCAATCCACCCCAGTATTCTTGCCTGGAGAATCCCATGGACAGAGGAGCCTGGCACTTTACAGTTCACGGGGTTGTGGAATCAGATACAACTGAAGTGACCAAGCATGCATGCTCACACATATACAGGGAATTTCTCTCATGACCAAAGGCTCTTCCTTCCAGGGAGAGTGCTATGGTTAGAGTCGGAGGCCTGGCCTCACCCTTCAGGCCTTGTCCCATGTTCAAGGCACCTCCACACACCCGATTCTGTGCTTCTACATGCTACACCCACCCATGGGGCTGACTGCATGGATCTACCTCTTGGGTGTCATGTGAAGGAATCATTCCCGCAGGACTGAGTCTGCTGGGCATAAGTGCCGGGGTGGAAGGATGGGCCAGGTGTATCGGCATGTGTGTGCCATCCTCCTCTGGGCTGGGCAACCTCATTTGAACTCAGTCTTTAATTTGAGAGACCACAAGTGGAATTGTGTTTTTCTCATTGGGACACCTGAAATCAGGATGAGGCTTGCTGAATTTAAAGGAGCATATATATAAACACACTTGCATTATATTTGTAATTTTATTTGATAGATGGGTGCTGACACTCCCACGTGGCATCATTCATAAGAAGTCGCTACCCCGTTGCTGGGTCTGTAAGGGCTCTCTCATTCTGGGAGCCTGCAGGGTTAGGACACATGGATATGCTGGACCTCTCCCAGGGAGGAGGAGGAAAACGGTCTGTGCTTTTATTTTTTTTCCCTAGCAAAAGCAGTTGCTCCATTGGTGTTTACATTTGTTCAACATTAACCACCACCATCATTCCCCAAGAAAAAGGGAAGGGCCTATAAAAAACAGGGGTCTGATGATCAGAGAATCTAGGTCCTGACCTCAGTGTTACGGCTAAGGAGCTTTCGCCTTAATTAAGGCAAGTCTTCTCCCTGGAGCTCAGTTTTCTAGTTTGAAAAATGATGGATTTGGCCTAGCCGATCTAGGAGGTCTCTGTCAGTATCCACATTCCATAATGGTGGCACTTACTGTGGCATCAAATAGGCAGTCAAGATTCTGTGGGATGTTGATACTGTTTTTTCATTTGGGAGATCTGGCTCTGGCAAGAGCAGGTGGCATCCCATATCACCTTTCTCAATGAAAAAGCCTCATTCTACCTTCTCTGAGAACACCCTTTTCCAACTTTTGTTAGCAGTTACATCTCCTGATATAGCACTTAAACTCCACTTAGTTATTATTTCTTTGTTCACTTTGCACATGGTTTAATCCATGTATTGGGGAAGAGGAATCCATAAGAACTAGCTGAAATGTGTGTTCTGTATCCATGTGTTAACACTGAGAATAAACCTTGGGATTAGGAATGGGGCAGATATTTGAGCCCGGTGTCACTGATGGATTACTCCTTCCCGTAGGGAATGGTAATGTTGTAGAGGGATAAATGGGAAGAGCTGATTATAAATCCAGGAAGTTTATAATCTAATTCTAACTGTTGGCTCCTGAGAAAAGACTCCTTGAAGTAGCAGTCATTTTGTTTAAATAAGATGGTTTATATGAAGAAATGGTACCAAAGGAGGAGAAAACTGTATCCTAAGGAGGAAAAAATTAGTAGGAATCTTTCTGAGCTTCTGGAATGAGGCTTAAAGGCTTTGAAGATAGTACATTTGTATGTGGGGAGAAACCATAGCTGTGTTCATGAGCTAGCAGATAGCAGTCAGTTTTGACATCATGTAGGGGGAAAATGGGGTCGCACAGAGTCGGACACGACTGAAGCGACTTAGCAGCAGCAGCAGGGTGAACCTCTAAATAGTATTTTAGCATCAGAAAACACAGCCCGAAGAAGTTATTTGTTCTGACCTCTTTTGGAGATATTTTACGTTCAATCTCAGGGTCTGTGGACAAAAATGGGAAACTTTGAACATCCCTGATAAGTTGTCACCTAAGGAGTCAAGTTCTTTACCTCTCAGATATTCCTAGGCCATCCATGATTTCAAGATATTTCTCTTTGTTAAGTATTCCTGGTTGACCTAAATGCCTTCCTGACTTCCTAACCACCTCCTCTGTTTGAGTTGTGCAACAGTGAATTAAATGTGCTTTCCAAAAAGAATTGGCCCAAGGCTCTCAGTGCTTCCTGTGCTGTTATTCCTGTTTCCTTTGGGTGAATAAAGTGACGTTGCCTCACAAATGATTATTTTAGAGCAAACATGTTTCCAAATGTAACAGAATGATGATGACTCCAGGAACTGAAGTTAGTTTCCCCATCTAGAGCTTTTGTTTAGACTTAAATCACATTTTCAAAATGAGTAGGTTTTTACTGGTCTAAGAGTTTTTGGTTTTGGGTTTTTTTCGGGGGAGGATTTTTTTTTAAATTGGGGATTTCTTAGAACCTTGTATAACTTGGAACAGTCCCCCAAGAAGAGACTGTCAATTTAGTCTAGATTTTGTTTGTTGGAGGCATAAATTAGTAAAGTAAAGGCTTAATGGCAAATTATTTACAGGACCATGTAAATGCCTGGTGGGCTGCCCCGTATGGGGTCGCTCAGAGTCGGACATGACTGACGCGACTTAGCAGCAGCAGCAGTAAATGCCCAACTTTAGGACAATGGGTCTCAAAGTGTCGGCCCTAGAACCAGAGGAAGTAATCCCTCTGGTGATTCTGTTGCATAGTCGAGTTTGAGAACTACTGATTTAAGGAATCACATACTTACCCTTTCTGGCTTAGAAAGAAATTTACAATAAGTCAGCTCTGCTGCTAAAAGATTAAGGAACATACCTTGGCTGATAGATTAAGAAAACCAAGATGTACTCACAGAAAACGAAAGTCTACTTTCAATCAGTTTTCCAAGTTAAATAGTCACAGGCTTGTTGGGTTCACTCACAGCCACAAATTTCCATGGAAAACTAAAAGAAGTAATAGATCAGAATCTCAGGGAAAAACAGCTAACAGAATACGTGGCAGGCATCAAAGAAAACCTTTCCTGTACCAAACTGAAACAAGAAAATATTCTTACATATACCTGTGGCTGATTCATGTTGATGTATGGCAGAAACGAACACAGTGTGGTAAAGTAATTATCCCTCAATTGAAAATAAGTAAATTTAAAAAATAGAATACTCTTACAGGATTTGTTTATAGGAGATAGGCTCAAAATCTTAAATATTAATATTATCATACTATAGGATGTCAGAATAAGACTTTAGAACTTGTAACTTTACTTTTTGCTATTTAAAATTTATTGAGCACTGACAGTGTGGCATTGAAATACTTTACAGAACACTTATAATCCTTGCCTTTGAGTTTTACATTCCCTACTTGAAAAAAAAAGCACAATACAGTACATGACATCACTAAAAGATTATGTGAGCTCAGACTGAGTCCTTTTATGGTGAAATTTTGTTAAGATTCACTGTGTTTTATTTACATCATGCTAACTGATGACTAAGTGTCTGGATGAAAATGGAGGACTTTATGTGAAAATGAACTGGGTAGCAATATGTCAAATCATATCTATAAGCCTTGAACTCTGTAGCCTGAATTATTTGATAATAGCCATCTAATGATCACTGGACCAATCACAAGCAGATTGTCTTGGAATTACAATACCCTCATTTTTCACAATGATGTAAGGAAACAATATGCAGTAAGCCATTTAATACTTGAAACTAATTTCTCTTTGGTTTTGTAATGTACTTCTGGATATGTTTCCCTAATTTGTTTTAGTTTGACTAATACGCACAAGGAGGCAGTTTTAAATGTTTTGATTGGGGTTGACCATATTGTTAAATAAAAATTTAAAAATCCACTACTGTGGGTATCCAAGAATGGATTGTATGTGAAAGGAAAATTATAGATCAGGAACATGATGGTGTTCCTTGCAGTTCCTAATGTCATAGTGATGTCTCCAGCCTCTTACATAGAGAAAATATTTTTTGTTAGCGCTATATTTTCTGACAATACACTAAGGAATGAAGAATATAAATATTGGGCTGACCAAAATGTTCATTTGGCTTTTTCCATAACATCTTATGGAAAAATCCAAACAAACTTTTTAGCCAACCCAATATCTAGAGAGCAACATTTAGGAGATTTAAGAGCCCTTAGGCAAAACCACCATTGTAAATTACTCTCTAGCAGTATCCCTGAAAATAACTTTGAAAGGAAAAGGTTTTACAATTCACTGTGATTTACCCAATATATCAGTTGGATTTTCTTATGACTCACACCGTTGGCATGATTCTTTAGAGAGGTCAGAGTGATGCCTGTGTAAATATCATTTGTTGGCTGATGGAAATACTTTGTTAAGTAATAGGAAAAATGTTGATGGATATACGCTAGACTTTACTTTTCCTGACCTTTATAATCATCCATTGTGACAGAGATTGCTACTTGTGCCTGTTATCTGTTATCACCATTCTCACATTGTATTAGGATTCTTAATTTTTAGTCAGACACATGGTTGCTCACAATAAATACAGCTGGGTGTGCAATGGTCATCTCTTTGGCAGAGATGTTAATGAATGGGGTACACACAACTTTCAGCAAGTGCTATTTAAGGTAGGGAGCGTGCCTTTCTTCTCTTCCTTGTTCCTGCAGGCTGATATGTAGAGATGATAGCAAGACTCTAAGCAGACATCATGGACCAAGATGTGACCTAGGGATTATATTAGTTATCTATTGTTGCATAACAAATGACCACACGATTTTAGCAGCGTAAAACAACAAACATTATGTTAAAGTTTCTGTGTTCAGGAATTCAAGAACAGCTTAACTAGGTGGTTCTTGCTCAGAGTCTCTCTTGAGGTTGTATTCAAGCTGTTGGTCAGAGCTACAGTTAACTGAAGAGTCAAAGGGGCTGCAGGATCCATTTCCAAGACAGCTTATTCATATGGGTTGTTGGCAGGAGGCATCGGTTCCATACTGGCTATTGACAATAGGACATTTCCATAGGACTGCTTGAGGGTTCACAAGACATGCCATCTGGCTTCTTCACAAGTGAGTAATCCAAGAGAAAGCATGGAGAAAACTACAATGTCTTTTATTACCCTCTCTTTGTAAATGTCACATGATCATTTCTGCCATACTCTTCATTATAAATAGCTTACTAAATCTAGCCCATGTTCAAGGGGAGAGAAGTAGATGCCACTTCTTTATTTACTTATGTGGCTGCATTGGGTCTTAGTTGCAGTATGTGGGATCCTTGCTGTGTGATGTAGGATCTTTTGTACATGAACTCCAGGTGGTGCTGGTGGTAAAGAACCTGCCCACTAGTGCTGGAGACATCCTTGGGTTGGGAAGGCTTGATCCCTGGGTTGGGAAGATCCCTGGAAGAGGGCATGGAAGCCCACTGCAGTATTCTTGCCTGGAGAATCCGCATGGACAGAGGAGCCTGGTGGGCAACAGTGCATAGGGTCACAAAGAGTCAGACATGACTGAAGCGACTTAGCACACACATGTACTCTCTAGTTGCAATGGCAAGCTTAGTTGCTCCGTGACATGTGGAATTTAGCTTCCCAAAGTCCCTACATGCCACTTCTTGAACAGAAGTGTACTGTGGTAGACAAAACCATTGCCTATGACCACTCCCACCACCCCAGCCAAAAATATCCTTATCTTAATCTCCAGAACCAGTGAATATGCTACTTATCATGCAATAAACTTTTAAGGTTCTGGCAGGTGGGTGCAGAGACCTACTTGTCTTGCAGCCACCAAGATAAGTCTTCTTGTATGTAAGTTCCCTTGCTTATTAAACTTTTCATCTACCAAGGTGGAGTGGTCTGCCTCTTTCTTTGGTCTCTCCCTACCCTTCATGTAAGAGAGCTAGTTTCAGATTTCACCTGGGATGCTCTCAAGGTTGCAAACTAACAAGCATCAGCTCAAGTGCAGAGTCTTAGCCTTTAAATACGTCCAGGGGCAGATAGGTTTCTTGGGTGAATTCCTTATATACTTGAGTACAATACTTCTCAGTCTGAAGTCCTGTGAACAAAGAAAAAAGGTATATGCTTCCTTCATACAACAACCAATGTAAAATGGTGGGACAGGTGAGATAACTGCTAGTCACTCCTGTTCCTACAGGCAGAAAAGAGGAGATGCACAGATGTTCATAGCAATTCTGAAATTCATTCAGGTACAGGTGCACAGATGTTCATAGCAATTCTGAAATTCATTCAGGTACAGGTCTGCAGATCCTCCTTCAAGGCCTCAGAACAATTCTCCATGGCTTGATGTTTTACCCTCTAGGCTGTCAGTTGTTATTGTTCAGTTGCTCAGTCATGTCCAACTCTTTGCAAGCCCATGAACTGCAGCTCGCCAGGCTTCCCTGTCCTTCACTATCTCCTGGCATTTGCTCAAACTCATGTTCATTGAGTCGATGATACGACCCAACCATCTCATCCTCTGTTTCCCCCTTCTCCTTCTGGCCTCAATCTTTCCCAGCATCATGGTCTTTTTCAATGAACTGACTCCTTGAATCAGGTAGTCAAAGTACTGGAGCTTTAGTTTCAGCATCAGCCCTTCCAATGAATATTCAGGGTTGATTTCCTTTTGGATTGACTGGTTTGATCTCCTTGCTGTCCAAGGGACTCTCAAGAGTCTTCTCCAGTCTTCTCCAGATTTTGAAAGCATCAATTCTTGGGTACTCAGCCTTCTTTATGGTGCAACTCTCACATCCGTACGTGACTACTGGAAAAACCATAGTGTTGACTATATATATATGAACCTTTGTCAACAAAGTAATCTCTGCTTTTTAATATGCTGTCTAGGTTGGTCATAGCTTTTCTTCCAAGGGGCAAGTGTCTTTTAATTTCTGGCTGCAGTCACCATCCACAGTGATTTTTAGTCTTGCTTCAGTTCAGTTCAGTTGCTCGGCTGTGTCTGACTCTTTGCGACCCCATGAATCGCAGGACGCCAGGCCTCCCTGTCCATCACCAACTCCCGGAGTTCACTCAGACTCACGTCCATTGAGTCAGTGATGCCATCCAGCCATCTCATCCTCGGTCGTCCCCTTCTCCTCCTGCCCTCAATCCCTCCCAGCATCAGAGTCTTTTCCAGTGAGTCACCTCTTCGCATGAGGTGGCTAAAGTACTTGAGTTTCAGTCTTGCTTAGTCAAAAATATTCAGGAGTTTTCTGTTACTGGCAAAGGAATCTAATCCTAACTAATATATACTTTGTGCTATTTGAGGTCTATGAAACTGACTAATAACAGTATCTAACTAGCTCATCAATAGAGTCAATGCTAAGAAACCTACAAGTGTTCAAGATTTTTAAAATATTCACAGTCTGTTGATCAGCATACAGGCGGAAGCCATTGCAATTCTTACAAATTAGAAATTGAATCTTTATGAATAAGTGGAAAATGGGATGAGTCACTAATAGAGGTGACTGTAAACAATGTGGGTGGTGGGGAAGTAGGGAATGGAGAGTTTACAAAAATAAAAAAAATGGTCTCAGCACTCAGATTACATATAGATTATTTAGAGAGATAAACTGTATACACTTTAAAAGTACTAAAGAATAATATTCCATTGTGTATATGTATATATATATTATATATATATATATATCACATCATCTTTATCCATTCCTCTGCTGATGGACATTTAGGTTGCTTCCATGTCTTGGCTATTGTAACTAGTGCTACAATGGACACTGGGGTGCATGCATCTTTTGAAATTATGGTGTTCTCTGGGTATATGCCCAAGAGTGGGACTGCTGGGACATATGGCAGTTTGAACCATAAAATGGAACAAAATTATGCCATTTGCAGAGATGTGGATGGACCTAGCGATTGTCAGAGCAAAGTAAGTCAGAAAAACAAATATATATTAATGCATATATGTGAAAATGAGAAAAAATGGTACAAATGAACCTATCTACAAGGCAGAAATAGAGACACAGGTGCAGAGGAAAAAAACGTATGGACACCAAGGGGAAAAAGGGAGGGTGGGATGAATTGGGAGGTTGGAATTGACATATATACACCACTATTTATAAAACAGATAACTAATGAGAAGCTACTGTATAGCACAGGCAACTCTACTCAATGCTCTTGTGGTGACCTAAATGGGACGAAAACCCCCAAAAGTGGGGATACATGTATACGTACTGTTGACTCATTTTGCTGTCCTGCAGAAAATAACACAACACTGTAAAGAAACTATACTCCAATAAATTTTTTTAAAAAGAAGTACTAAAGAATTCCTACAGAGCAGAGTTTAAGACATAAATGAGCATAGCAGTATGACTGAAGGAATTAATTATGGTAACATACTGACTACTACATACATTTTTGAATTATCATGATCCTGGGAAAACTGAGGCTTAGACACCATGGGTAATTTGCCCCACTGCATACAGTCAATAAGTAAGACTTGAATTTAGACAGATCTGTCTCTAAAGCCCATAATGTTCACCACATGTAAATAATGGAAAGTTCAGGTTGGGTCTATGTGAACAACTTTACCTATATGTTTGTAAAGAAAGATACTTTAAATTGTAGGGTTTTTGGATTTTTAAAAACACCCTTTGCTTGAAGGCATTTACAACTATAGTGTAACAAAACTTAAAAATGATTAAGTTCATCCAATTTTATTTACACAACATTTTATGGACTAACTGAGGAAAGCCAGGAACAGAGAACTCACGCTGCTTTGCGTTATTTCTTTCACCAATTAATTATCTGCAGCCTGCATAAAAGGTTTTTTTCGTAGAAAACAAAGTATCTCTTCCAAAAGCAGGGTTAGTCCTTTTGAAGGGCAGGCTAGAACAAACTTCAGTAAGGTTGTGGGACAATGGCTTCGAGCCACTGCCCTCTAATAAGTAGGAGAAGCATAGTTGGATGGAACATTTTAGCAGAAAGGGAGGGCCAGAGGTATTCAAAGCATGGATAGAAGATAACATTGAAATGGGAACAGATGGAGTGGGACAGCACATCAGAGAATGAACGGAACTGCCAGAAGAGCAGAGAGCCTGCAGGATGGAGGGAGAGATCCAGGCTCTTGGTGTGCAGAGATGAGCCCCGCCACTCTTGTCCAGGCCGCCGAGCCCTGTCCGAGTGAGGTCACAGGCCCTTATGAAGGTCACAGGCCCTTGTGAGGTGAGGCAGACGGGTGTGGCCGTAGCGCTGTCCTGTCCGCGCTGAGGCGGCGGCGATCAGCCGCTCCCTGGAGCCCCGGGAGCCCTTGCAAAGTGGCGGCGGCAGCCGCAGCCGACGGTAGCCTGGGTTCCGCCATCGCTCAGAGCGGGCGGCTCAGTGGGCGGAGATTCGAGCGCTGTCAGGTGACCCAGGGGCGGGGCCTCGCTGCAAGGGGGCTCGGGAAGGGAGGCGGAGCTAGAGCATAGTGCTGAGCTAGGCCTGAGGGGCGGAGGGGTCTGCGCGCGGTTGGGCAGACAGCCGGGGGAACGAGGGGCAGATTTGGGGGCCATAGGGGGTGGTTGTGGGACCTTCAGGCGACAGAGGTGAGGAAAGGAGACCTGCTGAAGCGATGGGAAGAAAGGGCCTCTGAGGCTGAGGGAGGGAAGAGTGTCACGTGGTGTGAGGGACAAAATAGAACAGTTCCGGAGTTGGGCGAAAGTTCCAGAAAGGGCGGTGAGGGGCAAGCCGGATAGTCAGGGTGCAGAGTGAGGGGTGACTAGGCCGGAGCCGGCGGCCCCTCAGCAGTGGTGGTGGTTCTGGAAGGGTGGCAGGCAGTGTGGTGGGGGGCTTGAATGCTTCTTTGCAGACCGTTCGGCTTCCGTTGGAGCACTTGTTTCCGTCTTGCAGGATGCTTTTCTTGTCTACTCGTTTGCTTACTTTATCCCTGCTGCTGCTAAGTTGCTTCACTCGTGTCCGACTCTGCGATCCCATAGACGGCAGCCTAGAGAAGTAAACTTCGCAAGAGCAGGGCCTGTACAGCGCTGGGTTCTGCATGAAGTGGATTTTCACTTAATGTTTGTTATAAGCAAAGGCAGCTAGTGGGGGAGGTGTTGATACAAGTTTCATGTTAGTAGCAGTAGATGCAGTGACGTGGTTGTAAGACTGGAGTTAATGGACGCGTGCTGTCGTCAACAAAACGGAAAGAGTGAGCGACTGAATGAGGCGTCTCGTGAGGGGCGGTGTGAAAAGGAAAGCGTGGAAGGTACTTTGTGAGGGCTTGACATCCTTAGAAGCAGCCAGTTACTCTGTGAAGGTGGTGATAATTTCACCAAGGGAGAAGGTGCAACGCTGGAAGCACAATGTCAACCTAAAGGTACGAAACAAAAATTAAGCCTTGGTTTGGACTTTCAGAGTCAGAATCTGTTTGTTTTCTGCCTCAGCTCTGCTTCTTGGTTTACTGAGAAGCAATGGAATTTTGTAAATTATCCCTGGACTTTGGTTTCCCGAGTGGCTCAGTGGCAAAGAACCTGCCTGGCGATGCAAGAACTGAGGTTTAGATATCTGGGTGGGCAAGAGCCCCTGGCTCACAAAAGAGTTGGACACCACGGAGTGGCTAAATAACAACATAATATTCATGAACTTGCGAGTCAGAGATCTGAAGTTTGCTAGTATGTATTTTCTTCTGTACTTTGTGTGGGCAAATCAATGTCTCTGTGTTAGTTTCATCATGTGTAATTAATAAGGGGTTAGACTGGAAAGGTTTGTTCATTCTAGCAGTGTTACGGATTCTGTGATTTCATGTAACATTACCTGCCCCCAAGCCCTTAATCATGTGTCCCCCCAATTTCCATTAAAAATTTTTTTTTGACTATCCTTTTTTTTTTTTTTTTTAATTTTTACTTTATTTTACTTTACAATACTGTATTGGTTTTGCCATACATCAACATGAATCCGCCACGGGTGTACATGAGTTCCCAATCCTGAACCCCCTCCCACCTCCCTCCCAGTACCATAAGGAAATCAACCCTGAATATTCATTGGAAGGACTGATGCTGAAGCTGAAGCTCCAATACTTTGGCCACCTGATATGAAGAGCCACCTCATTTGAAAAGACCCTGATGCTGGGACAGACTGAAGGCAAGAGGAGAGGCGGGAGGCAGAGGATGTGATGGTTAGAAAGCTTTACCAATTCAATGGAGATAAATTTGAGCAAACTTGGGGAGATAGTGGAGGACAGAGGAGGCTGTCGTACTGCTGTCCGTGGGGTCAAAAAAGAGTTGACCCGACTTAGCAACTCAAAACGAATGCTTTAGGCCGAATACCTTCTCTAATGCTAGGTATATTTATCTGTTAAGTAAGGAAAATACTAGTACCAATTTTCCAAAGGTTTTTGGGGACTTAATGAAATGGCATATATAAAGGACTGAGCATTATGTCTAGCAAGCTGAGATCTGTAAGTGCTGATAAGTGGCAGTAGTAATGAAGATAACAACAATAGCAGTGGTAGTAGCAGCAGCTGGTGGAGTAGTAATCATTAGTCAGTACCTACTAGTGATATTTGAGTGTTTTTAAAAACATCAAACATTGTATTTTTTAAATATAGAACTAGAAGGTCCCATGAAAGCTCTGACCTCCTTAGGAAAAATATGGCCAATCCTGATGACCTAGGTTCCATGATGAAAAATATAGGGGTTCCATTAAGCCAAGATGTGATTCAAAGTGCACTGAAGAATGTGACTATCATGGTTAAGTATGTAATATGCTTCTAGGATCTTTTATCTTAGCTGACATGCATCTGTTTGAATTTTTCAAGTTGTTAAAGGGTTGATCAGAAAAGGAGTACGTCAAGGATGTATATTGTCACCCTGCTTATTTAACTTATATGCAGAGTACATCATGAGAAACGCTAGGCTGGAAGAAACACAAGCTGGAATCAAGATTGCTGGGAGAAATATCAATAACCTCAGATATGCAGATGACACCACCCTTATGGTAGAAAGTGAAGAGGAACTAAAAAACCTCTTGATAAAAGTAAAAGAGGAGAGTGAAAAAGTTGGCTTAAAGCTCAACATTCAGAAAACGAAGATCATGGCATCCGGCCCCATCACTTCATGGGAAATAGATGGAGAAACAGTGGAAACAGTGTCAGACTTTTATTTTTGGGGGCTCTAAAATCACTGCAAGATGGTGACTGCAGCCATGAAATTAAAAGACACTCTTTGGAAGAAAAGTTATGACCAACCTAGATAGTATATTCAAAACCAGAGACATTACTTTGCTGATTAAGGTCCGTCTAGTCATGGCTATGGTTTTTCCAGTAGTCATGTATGGATGTGAGAGTTGGACTGTGAAGAAGGCTGAGCGCCGAAGAATTGATGCTTTTGAACTGTGGTGTTGGAGAAGACTCTTGAGAGTCCCGTGGACTGCAAGGAGATCCAACCAGTCCATTCTGAAGGAGATCAACCCTGGGATTTCTTTGGAAGGAATGATGCTAAAGCTGAAACTCCAGTACTTTGGCCACCTCATGCGAAGAGTTGACTCATTGGAAAAGACTCTGATGCTGGGAGGGATTGGGGGCAGGAGGAGAAGGGGACGACAGAGGATGAGATGGCTGGATGGCATCACTGACTCAATGGACATGAATTTGAGTGAACTCCAGGAGTTGGTGATGGACAGGGAGGCCTGGCATGCTGCGATTCATGGTGTCGCAAATAGTCGGACACGACTGAGCGACTGAACTGAACTGAACTGCTTCATGGATTAACCAAGGCTTTTATACTTACCACCCAGTTAGTTTCTAGTTATTTTCAACACATCATACCAAGGAAGGATCTATAGAGGATGAGTGTGTGTGTGTGTGTGTGTGTGTGCGTGCGCCTGAATGATATGTTTAATCTGTGTTTCTGATTGAATATATATTCAATATGATTGAATATAGGTATATATTTAACTATATTTCAAGGTCAAATCCAGAAATCATTTTTCAGTATAGCGGTTGTACTATATACTATAGTTGCCGACTTCTTATCTCTGGTCATTTATCTTTCCCATGTTCCCTGACATGTATGTTTCTTTCAGATGATGAGATGGTGAATTTAGAAGAGTTCATGGGCAATTTGGTCAATTCAAGATTTTCATCTCCACCTGAAAGTGAGTAAGAACTTTCATTTGAATTGAGGTAGATAATGTGTGTATCGTGGATCTCTTGGGAAAACCCCAGATAGGCTTTTTCCTCAGCTGGTTTAAAACTGCCGGAATATTCCAGTGTCATTTCTAATCTGTCCATGTCAGATGTGTAGCACAACTGAAAAACACCATGAGTTTTAGAAAGAACTAGTTACCTCTGCTGCCTGAGGGCTTCCTTGATGGCTCAGTGGTAAAGAAGCTGCCTGCAATTCAGGAGTTGCCAGAGACACAAGTTCGATCCCTGGGTTGGGAAGATAGCAACCCATTTCAGTACTCTTGCCTGAAAAATCTCTTGGACAGAGGAGCCTAGTAGTGGGCTACAGTCCAAAACAGTCACAAAGAGTCAGATACAACTGAAAGTTTGAGCACAGCACAGTTACCTCTGCTGTCTAGTCTGAGCACTAGAGTCTTGACTGCATTTGTCTTTCACTAAGGGCCTTTATTTTTTAAATATAAATTTATTTATTTTAATTGGAAGCTAATTACTTTAAAATATTGTATTGGTTTTGTCATACATCAACATGAATCCACCACGGGTGTACACGTGTTCCCCATCCTGAACGCTGCTCCCTCCTCCCTCCCTGTACCATCCCTCTGGGTCATCCCGGTGCACCAGCCCCAAGCGTCCTGTATCCTGCATCGAACCTAGACTGGCAATTTGTTTCTTATATGATATTATACATGTTTCAATGCCATTCTCCCAAATCATCCCACCCTCTCCCTCTCCCACAGAGTTCAAAAGACTGTTCTATACATCTGTGTCTCTTTTGCTGTCTCACATACAGGGTTATTGTTACCATCTTTCTAAATTCCATAAATAAGCATTAGTATACTGTATTGGTATACAGTATACTGTATACCAATATTTCTTTCTGGCTTACTTCACTCTGTATAATTGGCTCCAGTTTTATCCGCCTCATTAGAACTGATTCAAATGTATTCTTTTTAATGGCCAAGTAATACTCCATTGTGTATATGTACCACAGCTTTCTTATCCATTCATCTGCTGATGGACATCTAGCTTGCTTCCATGTCCTGGCTATTATAAACAGTGCTGTGATGAACACTGGGGTACACATGTCTCTATCATTTCTGGTTTCCTCAGTGTGTATGCCCAGCAGTGGGATTGCTGGGTCATAAGACAGTTCTATTTCCAGTTTTTTTAAGGAAACTCTACACTGTTCTCCATAGTGGGTGTATCAGTTTGCATTCCCACCGATAGTGTAAGAGGGTTCCCTTTTCTCCACACCCTCTCCAGTATTTATTGCTTGTAGACTTTTGGATCGCAGCCATTCTGACTGGTGTGAAATGGTACCTCATTGTGGTTTTGATTTGCATTTCTCTGATAATGAGTGATGCTGAGCATCTTTTCATGTGTTTATTAGCCAACTGACTAAGGGCCTTTTGAAAACAGGGATTATGTAAGTTAAATATTATTGAACTAGCCCTTGGAATGAGGCTGTTTGTAAATTATTCTTTTACTAAAGTGTAATAGCATGAGACATAATAACATATGACAAATAATGGGTTTCTGATACTGATTTATAACTCTTTACTAAGAAACTGATGGAAACCCTTACTGTCACTATTTGGAGAATTTTTGTTCAGGTTTGTATTTCTCTTCTTTTATTATTCAAAGTTTGTTTGCTTTGGATATTTCTTTGAATGGCTTCCCCTTTTTCCAATCTCTCCTTATACATGAACTCAAAGTTTAATTTTAGTACTATGTTTGTCAATTATTATGTTAAAAATTCTTTTCTTCTTTTGGTTTGCACGGTATATTTGCAATCTCAAGTCTCTGTGTTTCCTGATGAGCTGCCCTGTTTTTGTCACTATGGTATTAGAAAGGAAAGAATGTTTTATCTTTGTATATTTAGGTGAGAATAATAATTCTGACTTCAAGCCAAAACTGTATCCACTTCCACATAATTTCATATTGTACATCTTAACATAGTCCTTATGGTTGCAGAAGCTCAGGGTATACTTCTTTGATCATTTCCACATACTTTTGAGTAGGTATACATGTATAGTCTTTGATATTTATGGAGCAATATTTTGCAGAAATACCTTCTTTGGGGAAACTTTCTAATAAAATAGCTTATCTGTTTTTGAGAACTGGCATTAAAACAACTCTAATAATAATATCTCAATAATGTAATACCTTTTTATGATGATGAGTGGTAACTAGACTTATCATGGTGATCATTTTATAATGTGAATGGCAGTCCACTCCAGTACTCTTGCCTGGAGCATTCCATGGATGGAGAAGCCTGGTGGGCTGCAGTCCATGGGGTTGCTAAGACTCGGACACAACTGAGCGACTTCACTTTCACTTTTCACTTTCATGCATTGGAGAAGGAAATGGCAACCCACTCTAGTGTTCTTGCCTGGAGAATCCCAGGGACGGGGGAGCCTAGTGGGCTACTGTCTGTGGGGTCACACAGAGTCGGACACGACTGAAGCGACTTAACAGCAGCATACCAGAAACTAACATAGTATTACAATTATACTTCCAAAACAACTATTTTTCTTTTTCATAGAAAAAGAGATCAGATTTGTGGTTATCAGAGATGAGAAGAGGAGATATTGGAAGAAAGGAGTCATAGGTTGGAGAAGGAAATGGCAACCCACTCCAGTAGTCTTGCCTGGAGAAACCCCATGGACAGAGGAGCCTGGTGGGCTATAGTCCATTGGGTTGCAAAGGGTTGCACACAACTGAAGCAACTTAGCAATGGGTCATAAGGTACAAACTTCCAGTTAAAAGATAAATAAGTACTACAATATAATTACTAGTGCAGTATATTATATATGAAAGGTAAGAGTGTAAATCCTAAGAGTTCTTATCCCAAGGAAAAAAATTTTATTTTTTTCATTTAATTTTTATGAGATGATGGATGTTCATTAAACTTATTATGATGATCATTTCATGATGTATATAAGTCAAATCATTATGTTGTGTACCTTAAGCTTATACAGTGCTGTATGTCAATTATATCCCAGTAAAACTGGAAGGAAAAAAACATATCAGAAGTGCCACTGTATCTTCTGAAGAGGTTGTTTATTATGCTGTTTAGTGACAAATGTGAAAAATGTCTCTTGAAATTTGGTATCAGAAGAAACTTTCTCTCTCCCAAAGACCAGTATGCTTCTTTGTATAAATGATAACCTGAGTTCCCTTTTACACCTTAACTACTAGAAAGTTCAAATTTAAATTTAATTTTTATTAATTATAACTATATTGGTTTTGTTATTTGCTATCTTCCTCTCATGTATTCAAAAATTTTATTTCTATCTTAAATACATTTATTTTTCATTTAATAATTCCTCAAATTATTTTAGGAAGTGATTAGATATAAATTTAGAAAATAGCATATCAAAAGCTGCTGTGAAGTCTGGCCCATGGGATATTAATTAGTATGTCATAAAAGCGAGATCAGTGGCTAAACTTGGAAAACACTGAAGCAGAAAACAAACTTTAACAAAATTCTCTGCTGTTGGACTATTAGAGGATTTTGCAGTTGACCCAGTGGTTAAGAACCTGCCTGCCAAGCAGAAGATGCAGATTCGATCCCTGGGTCAGAAAGATCTCCTGGAGAAGGAAAAGACAACCCAACCCAGTATTCTTGCCTGGGAAATCCCACAGACAGAGGAGCCTGGTGAGTTACAGTCCATGGGGTCGCAAAGGGTCAGACAAAACTGAGCAACTGAATGACAGCATGCATGCACACTCGAAGCCCCATCAACATTCTCAATCTCACTGTCTTTACTAACATACTCATTTGTCAAGGGTTAACTCAGTTGGTACAGATTCCTTTGTATCACACCTACTATTTTTTTCCTGTGTTCTTCAGAAGACAGTTTGGAAATGCTGCTTTGAAGAATAAAATGGAACAATTTGTTGCTGATATGATAAAATAGAATCTACTTATGCATTAATACATAACTCATGTGCCCTGTGTCTAAATTCTCTTATTAGTCCTGGTGGTTTGGTAGATTCTTTTAAGATTTTCTGTGTAAACAGTTATGTAATCTGCAAGTAGATACAGTTTTACTTTTTTCTCCCCATTTTCCAGGCCTTTTATTTAAATTTCTTGTTCTTTATTTTACTAACTCCTTCAATATAATGTTGAACAGAAGTGTTGAGAGTGGGCATCTTACTTTATTCTGATCTTAGGGGTAAAACATTCAGACTTTCACCATTAAATATGTTAGCTGTAGGTGTTTTTGTTTTTTTAAAGGCTCTGTTTGAAGAAGTTCCCTTACTTTTTCCAGTTTACTGACAGTTTTTTTTTTTTCATCACAAATGATTGATAATTTTTTGAAATTCATTTTCTGTCTTCTAAGATGACAGTTTTGTTTTTGTCCTTTATTCTGTTAACATGGTGAATTAAAATGCCTGATTGTTAAATGTTTGTAAATTGTATTTTAAAAATACAAATTTTATTTTGAGAGTAAAAGAGCAGAATTTTCAAACTTAAATAGAAAACCATTTTATGTATGCTGCATTCTTGTTTTTCAAAGAAATCCTTTAGCTTGCAAACAGAACTAAAATATAATCCATTATGTTGAAATTGTGGAAAAGCCCAACCATTAGCAATTTGTCTACTTTTTTTTTTTTAAAAGCAGAATTCTCTTGTATGAACTTTTCTATTTCTTTATTTATTTATGCCTGTGTTGGGTCTTTGTTGCCGTGTGAAGAGTGGGGGCTGCCCTCTGGTGCGGTGTGTGGGCTTCTCGTTGCAATGGTTTCTTTTGTTGTGGAGCATGGGCTCTAAGGCACACAGGCTTCAGTAGTTGCAGCACGTGGGCTCAGTAGCTGCAGCTCCCAGGCTCTAGAGCACAGGCTCAATAGTTGTGATGCATAGGCTTAGTTGCTCCGAGGTGTATGAGATCTTCCTGACCCAGGGATCAAACCCGTGTCTCCTGCATTGGCAGGTGGATTCTTTACTACTGAGGCACCAGGAAAGTCCCTGTCTACTATTTTTGTATCATTACAAAATGTGAAAAAAAGCAGAGCCTGGCATGCTGCCATCATGGGGTTGCAGAATCGGTCACAACTTAGTGAATGAACTCATGCATTATGAGGACATTAACTTCTAGAATCTCTCTGAGTATAATAGAAGTCTTTACTAGTTTAAATTATCTTTCCTTTTCTGTGTAATCTGTTTCTACAGTTAAGAATTGAGAGACTAAACTAATCATGCTTGATAGCCAGTATAAATTTGTTTTATTTCTTATAAGGAAATTCATTTCAGTTCAGTTCAGTTGCTCAGTCGACTGTCCGACTCTTTGTGACCCCATGAACTGTAGCACTCCAGGCCTCCCTCTCCATCACCAACTCAAGGAGTCCACCCAACCCAAGTCCATTGAGTCGGTGATGCCATCCAACCATCTCATCCTCTGTAGTCCCCTTTTTCTCCTGCCCTCAATCTTTCCCAGCATCAGGGTCTATTCAAATGAGCTAGCACTTAGCATCAGGTGGCCAAAGTATTGGAATTTCAGCTTCAACGTCAGTCCTTCCAATGAATACCCAGGACTGATCTCCTTTAGATGGACTAGTTGGGCCTCCTTGCAGTCCAAGGGACTCTCAAGAGACTTCTCCAACACCAAATTCAAAAGCATCAATTCTTTTGGCACTCAGCTTTCTTGATAGTCCAACTCTCACATCCATACATGACTACTGGAAAAACCATAGCCTTGACTAGATGGACTTTTGTTGGCAAAGTAATGTCTCTGCTTTTGAATATGCTATGTTGGTATAAATTTCCTTCCAAGGAGTAAGCGTCTTTTTAATTTCATGGCTGCAGTCACCATCTGCAGTGATTTTGGAGCCCAGAAAAATAGTCAGCCACTGTTTCTCCATCTATTTGCCATGAAGTGATGGGACCAGATGCCATGATCTTCGTTTTCTGAAAGTTGAACTTTAAGCCAACTTTTCCACTCTCCTCTTTCACTTTCATCAAGAAGGCTCTTTAGTTCTTCTTCACTTTCTGGCATAAGGATGGTGTCATCTGCATATCTGAGGTTATTGATATTTCTCCCAGCAATCTTGATTCCAGCTTGTGCTTCCTCCAGCCCAGTGTTTCTCTTGATGTACTCTGCATATAAGTTAAATAAGCAGGGTGACAATATACAGCCTTGACATACTCCTTTTCCTGTTTGGAACCAGTCTGTTTTTCCACGTCCAGTTCTAACTGTTGCTTCCTGACCTGCATACAGATTTCTCAAGAGGCAGGTCAGGTGGTCTGGTATTCCCCTCTCTTTCAGAATTTCCCACAGTTTAGTGCGATCCAGTCAAAGGCTTTGGCATAGTCAATAAAGCAGAAATAGATGTTTTTCTGGAACTCTCTTGCTTTTTTGATGATCCAGCAGATGTTGGTAATTTGATCTCTGGTTCCTCTGCCTTTTCTAAAACCAGCTTGAACATCTGGAAGCTCACAGTTCACGTATTGCTGAAGCCTGGCTTGGAGAATTTTAAGCATTACTTTACTAGCATGTGAGATGAGTGCAATTGTGTGGTGGTTTGAGCATTCTTTGGCATTGCCTTTCTTTGGGATTGGAGTGAAAATTGACTTTCTCCAGTCCTGTGGCCACTGCTGAGTTTTCCAAATTTGCTGGCATATTGAGTGTAGCACTTTCACAGCATCATCTTTCAGGATTTGAAATAGTTCAACTAGAATTCCATCACCTCCACTAGCTTTGTTCGTAGTGATGCTTCCTAAGGCCCCTTGACTTCACATTCCAGGATGTCCTGCTCTAGGTGAATGATCACACCATTGTGATCAGGCAGCTCTTTTTCTGCAGTTCTTCTGTGTATTCTTGCCACCTCTTCTTAGTATCTTCAGCTTCTGTTAGGTCCATACCATTTCTGTCCCTTATTAAGCCCATCTTTGCATGAAATGTTCCCTTGGTATCTCTAATTTTCTTGAAGAGATCTCTAGTCTTTCCCATTCTGTTGTTTTCCTCTATTTCTTTGCATTGATCGCTGAGGAAGGCTTTCTTATCTCTCCTTTCTATTCTTTGGAACTCTGTATTCAAGTGGGTATATCTTTCCTTTTCTCCTTTGCTTTTCACCTCCCTTCTTTTCACAGCTGTTTGTAAGGCCTCCTCAGACAGCCATTTTGCTTTTTTGCATTTCCAGTATGGAAATTGGTTGATCTCTTTGGTTTCTCAGATGAATGACGAAGAACTCTGTGTATATGGAATGAAATATGCTGTTTGGCAAGCCTTGCTTTAGGGAGAGCTGGTGGAGTGGCTTCTTAAATGGCTGAATAAATTAAGCTTTAGTTTCAGCCACCAAAATTCACCTTGACAGCTGTGGTTTTTTCTCTGTTATGGAGAGTTCAATATTTTGGCCAGGAGGCAGGTGCTGAACTGCCTGTTCCTCTGTGACTCAGAGATTTTGGAAAATGAGAAAGGAGTGACTTACTGATACAAGTAAATGCTCCATAGATAGGCTTTTGGTTAATCCCTTTATTTTCTGATTCTTCTCCCTTCAGTATCTGCTAAAATTGAGCATTGAGCTTTTCGGGGAGTTTTTCTGGGCAAATAAGTTTCTTTCATACTTTTTCCTTTATCTACTTAGAGCCTCCTCCCTTGTAAATTCTAGACTGTGATTTCCTCTGCTCATTTTATGTATCACATTTATTTGTTTGCTTTTTTACTATATATCTCCTCAAAGTAGCATGTGAACTGTTGATAGGAACTTTATCTGTTTTGCTCACTACTGTTGTCACTAGCATGTAGGCTAGTCTCTATCACATAAAAGGACTTAAACAAATGTTTAATGAATAAATAGATGAATTAACATACTTTGTTCTCTTTCATAAATATTAAACTTTTATTCTACTTCTTTCCACTTATTTTTTCCACACATTCTTTTTTGTTGTTTATTCCCTTCTCTTATCATTTTAATCTATTTAATTGGGTTTTGAAAGAAGAGGAGAAAAACATGTCTTCATTGCCAGACTTCAGGATATTTTTGAGAATATTTTTCATGGGAAAAATGTCTTGAATTTTAGGTAAAACAATCTGTTTTTAAAAATTTGAAACTTTTATTTTTATTTGGTGAATATAATCAATTATAGTAATTAATTTAAGAATTAAGTCTCAAATCAAACCACTGCCTTCAAGTTATGTTTATATGGCTCAATTGTCCATGTAACTCTAATAATACCCAACATTTACTTTGTCTTTAGCTCATTTATCAGGAGCTACTGAGACACTTCTATTTTAACTCTCTATGTTCTACTAAACAGCTTTCACTGTAAAGTGTGGTATTTCATATTTAAAATCATTAGAAAATCTTAATTTCATATTATTCACTTTCCATGTCTTCGAAGGAAAAATCAAGATCAGTAACCTGGATAATTACATGGATGATATGGGAATTGAACTTACATACAAAGAACATAAAGAGATGGTAAATCATCTCCCAGCTAGTGGGGAGCATTTCAATTATTTTGGTATCTTGCAAAGAATGCTTTTAGGCTTCATTATAATAAATATTCATATTTCCCTTTAAAGTACTATAAAAGTACACAGAAATATCTAGTACCAAAGGTGTGAATGTGTATGTGTACTTATTATTATTGTGATTTTTGAAGTGAACGTTCAGGCTTTAAGTGACTATTAAGATTGTTATGCAGAAAGTATTAATATCGGGGCCCTAAATGTCAACAACTAAGCTAGGTAGTCTTATGAGGTACTAAGCTAGGTAATCTCATCATCAAGGTCAGTGAAAGGTCAGACCATAAGCAGGGAAAAGTAGAAAATTAGGGGAGATGAAAGTGTGAAAATGAAGGCTAAGAAAAGAAAACTAGTTTACGTTTAGCCTCATAAGCTAGTAAGAATAGCCTATGGCAAATTGTCATGAAATTCTGATTTTATTTAGGTAAAATAGTCATAGTAGTAAAGGTAGATTTCATTCATACTGCTATATATCAGGGACTATACCTCCTTCACAGTAGTATTCCAGGAATTAAGGAAATAATATAAATAATTTAAATATAAATAGTAGGGTTTTTTCCTCCTTTGTATTGAAATATATAACATAACTATATATAAATATATATATGTATGTATATATGTAAACAGCTTCCCAGGTGGCTCTAGTGGCAAAGAACTTGCCTGCCAATGCAGGAGATGTAAGAAACGTGGGTTCGGTCCCTGGGTTGGGAAGATCCCCTGCAGGAGGGCATGGCAACCCACTCCAGTATTCTTGCCTAGAGAATCCCATGGACAGAGGAACCTGGCAGGCTACAGTCCATAGGGTCCCACAGAGTTGGACATGACTGAAGCAACTTAGCATCAGTTCAGTTCAGTTCAGTTCAGTCACTCAGTCGTGTCTGACTCTTTGACACCCCATGAATCGCAGCATGCCCGGCCTCCCTGTCCATCACCAACTCCTGGAGTTCACTCAGATTCATGTCCATTGACTCAGTGATGCCATCCAGTCATCTCATCCTCGGTCATCCCCTTCTCCTCCTGCCCCCAATCCCTCCCAGCATCAGAGTCTTTTCCAGTGAGTCAGCTCTTTGCATGAGGTGGCCAAAGTACTAGAGTTTCAGCTTTTAGCATCATTCCTTCCAAAGAAATCCCAGGGCTGATCTCCTTCAGAATGGACTGGTTGGATCTCCTTGCAGTCCAAGGGATTCTCAAGAGCCTTCTCCAACACCACAGTTCAAAAGCATCAATTCTTCGGCGCTCAGCCTTCTTCACAGTCCAACTCTCACATCCATACATGACTACTGGAAAAACCATAGCCTTGACTAGATGGACCTTAGTCGGCAAAGTTAGGTCTCTGCTTTTGAATATACTATCTAGGTTGGTCATAACTTTTCTTCCAAGGACAAAGCGTCTTTTAATTTCCTGGCTGCAGTCACCATCTGCAGTGATTTTAGAGCCCCCAAAATAAAGTCTGACACTATTTCCACTGTTTCTCCATCTATTTCCCATGAAGTGATGGGACCAGATGCCATGATCTTTGTTTTCTGAATGTTGAGCTTTAAACCAACTTTTTCGCTTTCCTCTTTCACTTTCATCAACAGGCTCTTTAGTTCTTCTTCACTTTCTGGCATAAGGGTGGTGTCATCTGCATATCTGAGGTTATTGATATTTCTCCCGGCAATCTGGATTCCAGCTTGTGTTTCTTCCAGTCCAGCGTTTCTCATGATGTACTCTGCATATAAGTTAAATAAACAGGATGACAGTATACAGCCTTGACATAGTCCTTTTCCTATTTGGAACCAGTCTGTTGTTCCATGTCCAGTTCTAACTGTTGCTTCCTGATCTGCATACAGATTTCTCACAAGGCAGGTTAGGTGGTCTGGTATTCCCATCTCTTTCAGAATTTTCCACAGTTTATTGTCATCCACACAGTCAAAGGCTTTGGCATAGTCAATAAAGCAGAAATAGATGTTTTTCTGGAACTCTCTTGCTTTTTCCATGATTCAGCAGATGTTGGCAATTTGATCTCTGGTTCCTCTGCCTTTTTCTAAAACCAGCTTGAACATCAGGGAGTTCACGGTTCATGTATTGTTGAAGCCTGGTTTGGAGAATTTTGAGCATTACTTTACTAGCATGTGAGCTGAGTGCAATTGTGTGGTAGTTTGAGCATTCTTTGGCATTGCCTTTCTTTGTGATTGGAATGAAAACTGACCTTTTCCAGTCCTGTGGCCACTGCTGAGTTTTCCAAATTTGAAGCAGCAGTTAGAACTGGATATGGAACAAATAGGAAAAGGACTATGTCAAGGCTGTATATTGTCACCCTGCTTATTTAACTTATATGCAGAGTACATTATGAGAAATGCTGGGCTGGAGGAAGCACAAGCTGGAGTCAAGATTGTTGGGAGAAATATCAATAATCTCAGACATGCAGATGACACCACCCTTATGGCAGAAAGTGAAGAAGAACTGAAGAGCCTCTTGATGAAAGTAAAAGAGGAGAGTGAAAAAGTTGGCTTAAGGCTCAACATTCAGAAAACTAAGATCATGGCATCTGGTCCCATCACTTCATGGGAAATAGATGGGGAAACAGTGGAAACAGTGGCTGACTTTTTTGGGGGCTCCAAAATCACTGCAGTTGGTGACTGCAGCCATGAAATTAAAAGACGCTTACTCCTTGAAGGAAAGTTATGACCAACCTAGACAGCTTATTAAAAGCAAAGACATTACTTTGTCAACAAAGGTCCATCTATTCAAGGCTATGGTTTTTCCAGTAGTCATGTATGGATGCATGAGTTGGACTATAAAGAGGTCTGAGAACAGAAGAACTGATGCTTTTGAACTGTGGTGTTGGAGAAGACTCTTGAGAGTCCCTTGGAGTGCAAGGAGATCCAACCATTCCATCCTAAAGGAAACCAGTCCTGGGTGTTCTTTGGAAGGACTGATGTTGAAGCTGAAACTCCAATATTTTGGCCACCTGATGCGAAGAGCTGACTCATTTGAAAAGACCCTGATGTTAGGAAATATTGAAGGTAGGAGGAAAAGGGGACAACAGAGGATGAGATGGTTAGATGACATGGACATGAGTTTGGGTAAACTCTGGGAGTTGGTGATGGACAGGGAGGCCTGGCATGCTGCGGTCATGGGGCTGCAAAGAGTTAGACGTGACTGAGTGACTGAACTGACTGTATGTTTATAGACAACCAGCCTCATAATTCAAGAGAAAATAATAATAATACTACCTATTAATATGATCACTAGTGTTACTGGTATATAATTTCAATGGACAGTCTACATGTCATGCTAATCTGATTTGAGATTATAAGAGATTACCAGACATGACTCCCTTTTAGACTATGTAATTAAATGAAGATTTCATTTCTTTATTCTCATCTATAGTTGAATTACGGTGATACTATGTAAGTATAAGTGATATTGTACTTATGTTGAAACTGTTAAATAATTCTTAAATGTCCTTCTGGGTTCTTTTCCTAACTTCCCAAAAGAAAAAAATTGATTCCAGTGACTTTGAAAATATTCAGGGGAACATGACAATTCAACTCACAGATAAGGAAATGTTTAGCAACTGAAAACTTTGCCAGTGGATGATAAACATTTTCCTTTTAGAGAGTTTTGTTATGAGGCTTGTATATGGTAATTTCTAGATCTATACCTATCTGATTAGATATGTTAAGAAAAATATTCCTTTCTCCACGGGATCTTCCTGACCCAGAATTCAAACCCAGGTCTCCTGCATAGTGGTGGATGCTTTACCATTTGAGCCACCAGGAAATCCCAGATGTAACTATCTTGAAAGGAAAAATGTTTGTGATTTAGTTTTTAATGTATTGATGCTAGCAAACCATTTACTCATGGTTTTTGCCGTCAAAACTGAACAGTATTTAATGGTTCTCTGGAATCAGTGATAAGCCTAAAGTGTAAATATAAAAAGACAGAAATGAGTCTAAGAGGAACAGAAGGAGAAAGTAGGAAAGTGTTCAGAAAGAGAAAAAAAATCTTAAATAGGTTGTGTATATGGCAGGATTAAATTTAACACAGTACCAACATTAGTGTGCAGTAAGTGAGAGTGGTGTTCTTTATTTTTTCTACTGACTTCATTGTCTTCCCAGCCCCCTTTCTATTTTGGCTGTGAGTGGGGATGAAGACAGTGAAAGGTGAGAGGGCAGGACTTAAATTGGTCACCTAAACGTAATTCAGTTCATTCTGGTTTAAAGTAAAAGATGTTTTTTAGTTGACCTAGTTTATTTTAGGAAATCTTTAGTTTTTCAAGCCTTTCTCCCCTTCCCCTCATAAAGATATCCCACTAAAAATAAATAAATAAATAACATCTTTAACTTTGATATAAAGAACTATTTTCAGAATTGCCTTTCAGATTAAATTTTAAAAGCTCTAAAAGTCTCCTATCTAATTTTACATATAAAATGTCATTTGCATTCATCTGATGATTTTAAGCTACACATCTGGCCCACAGTATCTAATTAATTTGGCAAGAGAATTATGGAAATAATAGAATTACTTCCAAATTTCAAACAAAAAAGAAAAAGCTTGTATATCCTCCTGGTGGTAGAGGAGGGTAGCCAGACCTTGTGTTGTCCTCTGGGTTCTTGATAGCCTCTTTCACAATGTCTCATATTTCATGAGTCCTGAACATGCTGGTGAAGTCCTCTCCTGTTGAAGTCCACTGCTTAAGGAACTTGTGGTCTGTTTTCTTAGCAAAGTCAAGGTTCTATGGTCCTTCCCTCACTAACTTGGCTGAGCTTTAGACTCATTGTTGATGAGGTCCTTTAAGTCCAATTAAGTGTTCTGTCAGTCCCCAGACTGTGCTGTCTATCTCATAGCCTCTGTTAAGCATTATATTTTCCTTGATTTGGTGACCCACTCATTTCTGTCTCTGACTCACTAGGAGTATGTGGAATAGCTGAGTATTTTCCATATCATTCCAAAAGCCAAAACGGGCAAAGGGGTATTTCCAGCCCTCTCTCTGCCTAAACACACCATAACAATATCTGACAGTGGCATTGCTGTCCAGGCACCCTATAAGATGGCAACATTACAGAGTTCCAAGGAAGCAAGACACAAGTACTCCTTAATTTTTTTTATACCCTCGCTCCCATCCCACCAACATATCTTCTATTTTGCCTCCTTTCAAGGTTTGACTTAGAGAGAAGAGTTGGGGGTAGATTTAGATAGGGAAGGAAATGGCAACCCACTCCAGTATTCTTGCCTGGAGAATCCCATGGATGGAGGAGCTTGGTGGGCTACAGTACACGTGTTGCAAAGAGCTGGACACGACTGAGTGACTTCACTTTCACTCACTTTTGATAGGGATGGGGTGTTTGGCAGCAAAACACTTAAACCTACTTTCTTTAGAAAGAGAGAGGTGAAAGGAGGGAGGAAAGGATGATAGGAGGAAGGAAGGGAGGAAGAGAGAAAGAGAAATAGATAAAGATAGGTTAAAAAGAAAAGATGTTCAACATCACTCATTATCAGAGAAATGCAAATCAAGACCACAATGAGGTACTATTTCACATCAGTCAGAATGGCTGCGATCCAAAAGTCTACAAGCAATAAATGCTGGAAAGGATGTGGAGAAAAGGGAACCCTCTTACACTGTTGGTAGGAATGCAAACTAGTACAGCCACTATGGGGAACAGTGTGGAGATTCCTTAAAAATTGCAAATAGAACTGCCTTATGGCCCAGCAATCCCACTGCTGGGCATGCACACTGAGGAAACCAGAATTGAAAGAGACACATGTACCCCAATGTTCATTGCAGCATTGTTTATAATAGCCAGGACATGGAAGCAAGCTAGATGTCCATCAGCAGATGAATGGATAAGAAAGCTGTGGTACATATACACAATGGAGTATTACTCAGCCATTAAAAGAATACATTTGAATCAGTTCTAATGAGATGGATGAAACTGGAGCCTATTATACAGAGTAAAGTTAGCCAGAAAGAAAAACACCAATACAGTAGACTGACACATATATATGGAATTTAGAAAGATGGTAATGATGACCCTGTATGCGAAACAGCAAAAGAGTCACAGATGTATAGAAGGGACTTTTGGACTCTGAGGGAGAGGGAGAGGGTGGGATGATTTGGGAGAATGGCATTGAAACATGTAGACTATCATGTAAAAAACAAAGCACCAGTCTGTTCAATACAGGATGCTTGGGGCTGGTGCACGGGGATGATCCAGAGAGATGATATGGGGTGGGAGGTGGGAGGGGCGTTCAGCATTAGGAGCTCGTATACACCCGTGGTGGATTCATGTCAATGTATGGCAAAACCAATACAGTATTGTAAAGTAAAATGAAGTAAAAATAAAATTAAAAAAAAGAAAGGTATACCTTTATCTCTCGTTCTCCAAGTTGCATTTTCTTAAGCCATGAAAGTATGGGGCTTCTCTGATAGCTCAGTTGGTAAGGAATCTGTGTGCAATTCTGGAGACTCCAGCTCAATTCCTGAGTCGGGAAGATCCACTGGAGAATGGATAGGCTACCCACTCCAGTATTCTTGGGCTTCCCCTTGTGGCTTAGCTGGTAAAGAATCTGCCCGCAATGTGGGAGACCTGAGTTCAGTCTCTGGGTTGGGAAGATCCCTGGAGAAGGGAAAGGGTACCCACTCCAGTATTCTTACAAAGAGTTGGACATGACTGAGTGACTTTACATTCACTTTCAAGCCATAAAGTAGACTTTTCCTGTCCTTTTCTGATCAAATGAGGATGAAAAAGAAAGAGGAAAGAAGCTTTCCTATGTCATCCTTTGGTCGTTCAACCCTCTAGTTTATTATTTAATGTCAGATGTTCAAGTTTGCTTTATAAAAGTAGTTTTGAAAATTAAAAATCTGCTTTTTTCCCTTTGAGTGATGTACATTCTATGACTTAAATAGGGAAAAATTTCACAGGAGAAAAAAAATGAAGTCACTCAGTTGTGTCCGACTCTTTGCAACCCCATAGACTGTAGTTTATCAGGCTCCTCCATCCATGGGATTTCCAGGCAAGAGAACTGGAGTGAGTTTCCATTTCCTTCTCCAGAGGATCTTCCTGACCTAGGGATCAAACCCGGGGCTCCCGCATTGTAGGCAGATGCTTTACCATCTGAGCTACCTGGGAAGTTCATAGGAGAAAGGAAATATGCAAAAGAAAAATACATTAATACAACTGCAAAACCAATACAATATTGTAATTAACCTCTAATTAAAATAAATAAATTTATATTAAAAAAACTAAAAAGAAATATTAAAAAAAAAGAAATAAATAAAAATAAAATAAAATCTTTTACCTGTGCAATATATTTCAGTATGACAGAATGTTGCCTCAAGGGTGAAAAGACTTTGATCTAGGTTTCATATTTTTATGGAGATGGATATTCCTAATCTAGAAGGCAATCAGAAAAGTGCTTCTTTGTGAAACTTAAATCATCTCATGAGTTCCATTTTTCTGTGAGTGGAATTTTGCCTTGTCTTTAGCTAATAGCAAAGGTGCATCATAGTGAAATCTTAGCTGATTTTGAAACTTTCAAAGGTAAGATGGATGATACATTAACTCTCAAATTGTCTCCTAGTATCTTATTTCCTAATCATTTGATAAGGAGTTCTGCTACTCTCAATGTGTGGATCCAATATAATTTAAATTATTTTATCTTGGCAGATGTTTTCTATCTTTGGTTTATTTACCTTGGCCATATTGATATGAATTTTAATAAACTTTCCTAAAGAAGAGATAGAATTTATTGCTTGAGGTTAGTTATAAAATGCAGAATAAGAGAATAGTCATTTAGTGATTTTGGTGAGCATAGGCAGTGAATCCAGTTAGAGTTAAAAGGAAACCAACCCTACTTTTGTCACAGAGGTAGTTATTAAAGTGTGTCAAGCACCTCTGTATGACTGACAGAGTTCTAAGTATTTTCACATATGTTACTTCATACTCACAGAAGCTCTATGGGACAGATAGGATCACCTTCACCTCATATACCAGAAAACTGGGACTCCCAAGAAGTTGTGTTATTTACTTACATTCCAGTAGGTAATAAATAGTAGAGAACAATATTCAAACCCATGTGTTCTTACTTCAACCATAGTAATTTTCTCATTTCACTAGAACTGCCTGTTTCTTTCATAAGAATAATGCACTGAAAACTGTATAATATTAAGAATAATGCACTGTTCCTTTTAGAAATTTATGGTATGTATATTTATTCCTCCAAAAAGGTTTAAAGGAAGTGAGCTTAATTCTAATTATATTGAATATCTGCATAAATTTATATAGGTTCCAGGGATCTTGAATATTCCTGTCCTCACCCCCAAAATTGATAATACATAGGCAAAATAAATGAAACATTTTAGAATTAGTAAGAATTTTCATATCTATCTCTCTTCCCTTAAGGAGAGATGGTAAATATCAGAGACCTGGACAGCATACTAGGCAACATGGGCATCAAACTCACCAAAGAAGAACTTGGAGAGCTGAGAAGAAACCTTCCCATTAATGGTAACTCATTTTAGATATAAAGCAGCCCTCAGGAAAGCTTGATCTTGAGGTTTATGTATGAGTATTTCTAAGACCAGATTCATTTTATGATGATAAAAAAATCTTGCAAAAGTTGTCTAAATTAATTCCAAGATCATCTTTCATATCTGTGAATATGTTCAGGGAGCAAAATTAAAGGTGAAAAAGGAAATGGAAGACTGAAATTGTACATCCTTTCCACATTTCCCATTCACTTCTGTATTCTGACTTAACTCCTTAATTCTGACTGTAGCTCCTTAATATTACTGAAACTTCTCTAAAGACATAAGTTGCTTAGTATTTGTCAGTTACATTAGACTTTATCCAGTTTGTTTTTATTGGAGCTTTCTACTGTCTTTGATATTGATGATAATTCTGACCTTGAGGTTTTGTTCTTTTGGCTTCTGTATTATTCCCCCACCTGAATCTTCCCATTCCTCTTTGATTTTCATTTTACATACTCTCTCTGAATTGAACTGAACTGATCCATGGTTTTACCTGTCCCCTACTTGCTTCATCACTTTCACATCTTATTTCTACACAGATTCTCTCCTGGGCTTCAAAATGGTATGTCCAAATGCCTGTTAAACATTTCCCCTTGGATACTGCACAGGAGGCTTTTTTCCCCTCAACTTATTTAAAATTGAATTAGCTATTTTCTGCTCAGTCTTCTAGTCCTGTGTTCTCTCTCATTTGAGTTATCAGTATCACTGTATAGTCACTTAAGCTAGAAATATGGGATTCATTTTTTTATTCTCTAATGTTTCCAATCTGTCATTTTACATCAATCAGTTCAGTTCAGTTGCTCAGTTGTGTCCGACTCTTTGCAACCCCATGAATCCCAACACGCCAGGCCTCCCTGTCCATCACCAACTCCTGGAGTTCACAAACTCATGTCCATTGAGTCGGTGATCCCATCCAACCATCTCATCCTCTGTCATCCCCTTCTCCTCCTGCCCCCAATCCTCCAAGCATCAGAGTCTTTTCCAATGAGTCAACTCTTCGCATGAGGTGGCCAAAGTATTGGAGTTTCAGCTTTAGCATTAGTCCCTCCAGTGAACTCTCAGGACTGATTTCTTTTAGAATGGAGTGGTTGGACCTCCTTGAAGTCCAAGGGATTCTCAAGAGTCTTCTCCAACACCACAGTTCAAAAGCATCAATTCTTTGGTGCTCAGCTTTCTTCACAGTCCAACTCTCACATTCATACATGACCACTGGAAAAACCATAGCCAAGTAATGTCTCTGCTTTTGAATATGCTGTTTAGGTTGGTCATAACTTTCCTTCCAAAGAGTAAGCATCTTTTATGGCTGCGATCACCAACTGCAGTGATTTTGGAACCTCCAAAAACAAAGACTTACACTGTTTCCACTGTTTCCCCATCTATTTCCCATGAAGTGGTGGGACCAGATGCCATGATCTTCATTTTCTGAATGTTGAGCTTTAAGCCAACTTTTTCACTTTCCTCTTTCACTTTCATCAAGAGGCTCTTTAGTTCCTCTTCACTTTCTGCCATAAGGGTGGTGTCATCTGCATATCTGAGGTTATTGATATTTCTCCCAGCAATCTTAATTCCAGCTTGTGCTTCCTCCAGCCCAGTGTTTCTCTTGATGTACTCTGCATATAAGTTAAATAAGCAGAGTGACAATATACAGCCTTGATGTACTCCTTTTCCTATTTGGAATCAGTCTGTTGTTCCATGTCCAGTTCTAACTGTTGCTTCCTGGCCTTCATATAGGTTTCTCAAGAGGCAGGTCAGGTGGTCTGGTATTCCCAGCTCTTTCAGAATTTTCCAGTTTATTGCGATCCACACAATCAAAGGCTTTGGCATAGTCAATAAAGCAGGAATAATGTTTTTCTGGAACTGTCTTGCTTTTTCAGTGATCCAGCGGATGTTGGCAATTTGATCTCTGGTTCCTCTGCCTTTTCTAAAACCAGCTTGAACATCTGGAAGTTCATGGTTCACATATTGCTAAAGCCTGGCATGGAGAATTTTGAGCATTACTTTACTAAGCATGTGAGATGAGTGCAATTGTGCAGTAGTTTTAGCATTCTTTGGCATTGTTTTTCTTTGGGATTGGAATGAAAACTTACCTTTCCAGTCCTGTGGCCATTGCTGAGTTTTCCAAATTTTCTGGCATACTGAGAGCAGCACTTTCACAGCATCCTCTTTCAGGATTTGAAATAGCTCAACTGGAATTTCATCACCTCCACTAGCTTTGTTCATAGTGATGCTTTCTAAGGCCACTTGACTTCACATTCTAGGATGTCTGGCTCTAGGTGAATGATCACACCACCCGTGATTATCTGGGTCGTGGAAGCTCTTTTTGTACAGTTCTCCTGTGTATTCTTGGCGCCTCTTCTTAACATCTTCTACTTATGTTAGGTCCATACCATAAAACTAAATTTCAAAAATACCATACATAGATGAATAGATGGATGGTTATGTGACAATCCAAGTATGTAAAATGTTAACAGTAGAATCTAGGTTGTGGACATTCATTAGATAATTTTTTCAACTTTGCTGAATGTTTAGAAGTTTTCACAATAAAATGCTGAAAAAAATCCATATTTAATTTCTTCAACATCTCTCTATTCGCACTTCCATGGCCATATTTTAGGTCCTTTTTTTCTTTTTTCTGATTTCGCATACTACAGTGGCTTCCAGAGTGTAACCTTCACAGTGATCCATATAAAATACAAGTATAATGATATTATGCCTCAATTTAAAATCATTTATTGATTTTCAGTAATGTACTAGGAAATGTCTCAAGTGCCTTCATATGGTAAACAAGTAAGTAACTTCATGATTTAAACCCTGCTTATCTATCTAGTCTGGAAAATCCCATGGACCACGGAGCCTGGTAGGCTACCGTCCATGGGTTCGCAAAGAGTCAAACACGACTGAGCAGTTTCACTGAACTTTCACTTATCTATCTAGTCTAGTATTTTACCCTCAATAACATTGAACTTTTTTCCAGACAGACATATATCATGTTTTTCATCACAATTTTGTTTTGTTAATGCCTTCCCCAGTATTCAGAGGGCCTCTTCTTCCCCTTTTTCTGACTAACTCCCTCCTTGCATATTAGAGTTGTGAGCCACCTTCCCAAAAAGCTTTTCCTTAATTGCCCAAGATGTATTAAATACCTCATCTCTGTTTTCACAATCACTGTACATATATTTTTTCATTGTTCTTGCTACACTGTATTATAATAATATGTTTATATTTATTTGCTATCTGGTAACTTCATTTTTATTATAAATTTATTTATTTTAATTGGAGGCTAATTACTTTACAATATTGTATTGGTTTTGCCATACATCAACATGAATCCGATGGTATGGGGAGGGAGGTGGGAGAGGGGTTCAGGATGGGAAATACTTGTATACCCGTGGTGGATTCATGTTCATGTATCTGGTAACTTTAATGTGAACTTTAGGAAAAGAGGTACTATTTACCTTCAGGAAAGGGTTTACCATTCATCTTTCTGTAGCCAGTACTTAGCAGAGTACCTGACATATAAATTGGCATTCCATAAAAGTTGATTGAGAGATGGACAAATAATTCAGTAAATGACTGGATAAATAACTGAGTAAAATGACTAAATGATTCCTAAAGGAAACAAATAACTGCTTTTGGTTAGGTCATGCATATTTACCTCTAGTATATTGTTACCATTTGTCAGCAGCAATTCTGAATGACAAGAGAGATCAGTTAGGAATAGACTGGAGATAAAAATATGAACTTTCTTTGACCAGCAATCCATGCTTACAATTCATAGCATTACCAGAGTTTAGAATCCTCAAGGAATAAACTTGCATGGCTAATATTTCCTGTCATGCTTATAAGGGGTTATTGGCCTAGTGAGAGCATATTTTACTCTGGGCTGAACTTTATAGTCCAAGGGTCAAGGGCCAGATTACTAAGATAGAATCAATCTCTGAAAACTAAGAATTATGCATTAAAATGAACCCAGTGAATTTTGGAGTAACAAAACTTAGCTAGCTTCTGGAATATTATTTGCAAATCTTTTTTATGACTTTGCTTTCTATATCAGTTATGCCTTACTTATTTAATAGCTCAAGGGAAGACTGATCTGAAAACACTGATGGATACAGTACAAGTTATTACAGGTTAGTGAGATGTTACTATAAATTTAAGATACTAATTTTTCACAGGAAACTATATTTTTCTCTGACAAATATTTTGCTGAAGTATGACATATATAATTACTGTTTTATAAAATCATATTTATCTAGCTTAAGAATTATTGTAAAATTAACTTATCCATGTCACCCTGAATCAAGAAAAATAGTATCAGTAATCCAGAAGATCCCCTATGGCCACTTCCTTCATACTTTCTAGAGGTTATTAAATCCTTTATTCTAGGGTCACAGGTTAGTTTCATCTGTATTTGAACTTTATATAGATGGAACTATATGATTTATATTCCACTCTATTTATTTCTGTATCTATTTCACTGCCTTCTTTCATTCAGCATTATATTAAATGTTTTTCTCTGAGATTTATCCATAATGTTGCATGTGGCAGTGGTTTGTACTTTTCATTGCTGTATGTTATAAAATATACTAAATTACAATCAAGTAGAGATATTTAGAGAAAAAAACTTACTTTGGTAGGTGAAATGACTTCTAATTAATTCATTGTGCCTGAATACAGTCTTGTGTAATATTTCATTGCATAAATATGCCCAAAAATCTATTTAGTATACTCTTAAAGGACATTTGCAGTCTATAGCAGTTGTAAATAATTTATTATTGCTATTAATATTCTTGTATATACCTCTTGCTGAACACGTGCACAATTCTGTGGCCAGATACCTAAATGAAATTGCTTTGTCATAAGATAGGATTGTGTGTACTTTATTAGGTAGTGTCCATTCGTTTTCTTAAGTAGTTGTACCATTTTACGTTCCAGCCGGCAGTGTATGAGAGTTCCAATTGCTTTACATTCCTGCTAATCTTTGATACAGTCTGTCCTTTCCATTTAACTATTCTGGTTGAGTACCTGGTGGTATCCCACTGTGGTTATTATTTGCATTTCCTTGAGGATTAATGATGTTGAGCACCTTTTTCATGTTTATTGGTTAATGCCTTATATCCATGTTTATTTCAGTAACTCCTTTTGTAAAGTTTCTGTTCATATCTGTTGTCTATTTGTCTGCTTGGATGCCTCTCTTTTAGTTATTAAATTTTTTACAGCCTGCATTTTACCCATAGTTTTTTAATGTATTCTGGATACAAGTCCACTATAGATTATATAAATTGTAAATGTCTCACAGTATGTATTACATTTTCACTTATATCTTTTGATGAACAGAAGTTCCTATTTTATGTGTAGTTGAATCAATTAATCAATCTTTTGTAGTTAGAGAGTTTGGAGGCGTATTTAAGAAATCCTTGTATGCACCAGGGTCAAACACTTTTCCTGTTTTATCTTCTGGGAGCTTTATTACTTTTCTTTCACATTTTGTCCTACAATCCTCTCAGAATTGATTTTTCTGTACGATGGGATAAGCATCATTATTTGCCTTTTTCTAAATATATACTCAGCACCATTCATTGACAAGATTATCCTTTTCCCCACTGCAATATAAGGCAAACTTTTCATAAATTAAAGACCACAAAAGTGTTGCTGATTCGGGATTTTTTTAGTCTATTTGTTTTTCCACCAGTACACTATACACTTGATATAGCTTTAATATGCCTTAATGTCCGAAGTGTAAGTCCTCCAAATTTGCTTTACTTTATAAAGATCGTCTTGGTTATTCTTGGTCATTTGCATGTCTGTATAAATTTTAGAATCAGCTTTTAATTGCCCTCCAAATCCTGCTGGTGTTTTATTTGAATCTAGATCAATTTACACAGAATTAACACCTATGCAGTGTTAAGTTTTCTGACTTATGAAAATCAGTAGTGTGCTGGTGAAATCACTCTCTGAAAAAACACCTGATTTGTAGCATATTTTACTTTTCATAGTGTAAATGAACTATAACCCACCAGGCTTCTTTATCCATGGGGATTCTCCTGGCAGGAATACTGGAATGGGCTGCCATGCCCTCCTCCAGGGGATCTTTGTAACCCAGGGACTGAACCCAGGTCTTCCGCCTTGGAGGTGGATTCTTTACCATCTGAGCTACCAGGGAAGCTGACTAAGCACACAGTACAGCATTGTAAAGCAATTTTCCTCTAATTGAAAAATAAATTAAAAATAAATACAGCAGTGTAGAAAATGAAAAAAAGAAAACTAGCTCACAAAATACCTAAATTTTTAACAATTGACCCTTGTGAGCTACTTCAAGCTAGTAGTACATCACTGAAAACAGTTCAAGGTAGTAGCACATCACTGAAAATGTGATATTTATTTAGGTCAACTTACTTTCTCTCCTTTGTTAGAGTTATTCCTAGGTATTTTATAGTTTTTTAATGTAATTGCAAATGATATATATTTTTCTTATTTAATATTCTAGTCGTTGACATATAGAAATGGAGGTGATTTTATCTGTATTTGTGTCTGTGTGTTAGTCAGGGTCTGACTCTTTGCAACCCCATGGATTGTAGCCCGCCAGGCTCCTTTGTCTGTGGGATTCTCCAGGCAAGAGTACTGCAGTGGATTGCCATCTCCTTCTCCAATTTGTGCCTGAATATGTGTGTGTATGTATATCAGGTCAGTTGCTCATTCATGTCCGACTCTGCGACCCCATGAATCGCAGCACGCCAGGCCTCCCTGTCCATCACCATCTCCCGGAGTTCACTTAGACTCACGTTCACTGAGTCCGTGGTGTCATCCAGCCATCTCATCCTCTGTCGTTCCCTTCTCCTCCTGCCCGCAATCCTTCTCAGCATCAGAGTCTTTTCCAATGAGTCAACTCTTCACATGAGGTGGCCAAAGTATTGGAGTTTCAGCTTTAGCATCATCCTTCCAAAGAAATCCCAGGGCTGATCTCCTTCAGAATGGACTGGTTGGGTCTCCTTGCAGTCCAAGGGACTCTCAGTTCAAAAGCATCAATTCTTTGTTGCTCAGCCTTCTTCACAGTCCAACTCTCAATCATGACTACTGGAAAAACCATAGCCTTGACTAGATGGACCTTAGTCAGCAAAGTAATGTTTCTGCTTTTGAATATACTATCTAGGTTGGTCATAACTTTTCTTCCAAGCATAAGCATCTTTTAATTTCATGGCTGCAGTCACCATCTGCAGTGATTTTGGAGCCCTCAAAAAATAAAGTCTGATACTATTTCCACTGTTTCCCCATCTATTTCCCATGAAGTGATGGGACCGGATGTCATGATCTTAGTTTTCTGAACGTTGAGCTTTAAGCCAACTTTTTGCTTTCCTCTTTCACTTTCATCAAGAGGCTTTTTAGTTCCTCTTCACTTTCTGCCATAAGGGTGGTGTCATCTGCATATCTGAGGTTATTAATATTTCTCCTGGCAATCTTGATTCCAGCTTGTGTTTCTTCCAGTCCAGCATTTCTCATGATGTACTCTGAACGTAAGTTAAATAACCAGGGTGACAATATACAGCCTTGACATACTCCTTTTCCTGTTTGGAACCAGTCTGTTTTTCCATGTCTAGTTCTTACTGTTGCTTCCTGACCTGCATTCAGATTTCTCAAGAGGCAGGTCAGGTGGTCTGGTATTCCCATCTCTTTCAGAATTTTCCAGTTTATTGTGATCCACACAGTCAAAGGTTTTAGCATAGTCAATAAAGCAGAAATAGATGTTTTTCTGGAACTCTCTTGCTTTTTTGATGATCCAGCAGATGTTGGCAATTTGATCTCTGGTTCCTCTGCCTTTTCTAAAACCAGCTTGAACATCAGGGAGTTCACAGTTCACGTATTGCTGAAGCCTGGCTTGGAGGATTGTGAGCATTACTTCATGTGAGATGAGTGCAGTTGTGCGGTAGTTTGAGCATTCTTTGGCATTGTTTTTCTTTGGAATTGGAATGAAAACTGACCTTTTCCAGTCCTATGGCTACTGCTGAGTTTTCCAAATTTGCTGGCATATTGAGTGCAGCACTTTCACAGCATCGTCTTTCAGGATTTGAAACAGCTCAACTGGAATTCCATCACCTCCACTAGCTTTGTTTATAGTGATGCTTTCTAAGGCCCACTTGACTTCACATTCCAAGATGTCTGGCTATATATACATATATATACAAACCTCATACACATGAGGTTTGCTAATATTTTGTTTAGGATTTTTGCGAAGTGGAGTTAGAAATTCTCTGGAAAAATTTGTATTGTATCATTCACAGATGAAACACTCTAGTACTGGAGATTTTTATGTGGGTAAGATTTTAAATTGCCAGTGTAGTTATCTTAGTAGATATAAGGCTATCAAGATTTTATATTCCTCTTGCATCATTACTAAGTTGTGTTTTTCTAGGACTTTGTCCCTTGCAAATATTCAAATCAGTTATATCTTGGTCATAATATACTGTTATTGTCTTTTTAACATCTGTAGAATCTGTAGTGATTTCCCCTTTGTCTTTAGAAATATTCACTATTTATATTATCTCTTCTTTCCTTTGTTAATATTAATACAGGTATTTATCACTTTTTAAGTCTTTCCAGAACCCAGGTTTTGGTTGTATTGCTCTTATTTAGAGTTTGTTTTCCATTTCAGTAATTATTTCTCTTTCTCTATTATTTATTTTTTTCTACTTTTGAGGGTTTACCTTGTTGTTCTAACTCTTTGAGGTAGAATCTTGGGTTATTAATCTTTTCATCTTTTCTACTATATACATTTAAGTTTATAAATTTCCTTCTCAGCACACCTTTACTTTATCCCATGTTTTATATGTACTATTATTCTTATTTAATTCAAAATATATTCTAAATTCCAGTGTGATTTTTGACATGATTTATTTAGAAAAATGTTCTTTAATTTCCAAACATATGGGAGTTTTCTAATATCTTTTGCCCTTGATTTGTACCTTAATTCAATACTGTATACTGCACAGCTATTTGTACCCATCATCTTTATTATTCTAATAATTTAAAAATTATACAATTTTTGCCTTATTGATTGTATGAATTATTACTTTATAACCACCATTATGGGAACGTCTCTTTTGCTAGAGTTAAAGGAATACTGTTCATTCTCTATACCTGCAATTGACTGCTTATTGTTTAGCAGGTGTCATTATGCCTTTTTAACTTTCATAATTTGAAATTATAATGTTTAAAAAAATCTCATCGTTCTCTACTTCTTTCGTTTTGAAGGAGAAGAAATTGACCTCAGTGACTTGGATAATGTCATGCAAAATATGGGAATAGAGCCCACACCAAAAGAACACTTGGAGCTAGTGAATTTACTTCCAGTTTATGGTGAGCATTTCAAATATCAGCATAGATTTCAGGAGAGTTAATATTACCTTTAAGAGAGTTAGTATAGTCATCAAAAATGTTATTTGGTTTTGCAAGCAATAGTTGACTTTTGAGGAGATAATGATATCCTTAAAAAGCCATTTTATCCAATAAACCTGGGTTTATTATAGATAAATTATAAATTAGAGATAATTAAACATATCTATTTTAGAAATAATGTAGTGAATATTTAATTCAGATTGAGACTATTGTGTGTCACACACACTATTGTGTGTCACTCTTGTCTTTAAATATTGCTTGATGTCATTCATATATATATATATATATATATATAGTTCATAATTACTTTTAATAGATATATATGTGTTTTGTGCCTATCAATAACCAGTGCTGTGGTTGGATTGGCCCTTGTGATTATTGTTACAATGGCAAGATACCCTTCAATATTAATCATCAGGAAACTTTGGAAAAACAAAGGATATTACTTACATGACCTGGAAATTACTCAGTATATCTGAAGTCACACAGTGAGGTTGCAAAGAGAGAGAGAGTGTGCGTGCATGAGCCTGGAGTTCCACTTTTATTAAGGTTGAGGGTGGGAGCCTAGGGTTTTGTGTTCTCACTCTTTACTGGTTAATTTAGAACATAAGAGTGGAAGTTTAAAGATTGGGAAGAGAATAAGTGGTTCAATGACTGGAATCTAAATCAACCAAGGTCTCTAAAACAAAGACGCTTCAGTGCTGTGAGGTGTGTGACAGTCAATGTATTCATTCGAGATAACCATCTTTGAAGTGAGTGCACTTGAATTACAAAAAGAAAAAAACACTGTCAGGATTTACACTACTGTTCATATTGATTAAATAATCTCCTGTTTTATTTTAAAGTGATGTTCTCACAATTTAGGTTTACCTCAGTTTTGGCTGTGGATATATTAAAATTTAAGGCTATTATATATTGAGATGTGCTTCCCTGGTAGCTTATTTGGTAAAGAATCCACCTGCAATGCAGGAGACCCTGGTTCAATTCCTGGGTCGGGAAGATCCTATGGAAGGGATAGGTTACCCACTCCAATAATCTTGGGCTTCCCTGGTGGCTCAGATGGTAAAGAATCCACCTGCAATGCAGGAGACCTGGGTTCGATCCCTGTGTTGGGAAGATTCCCTGGAAGAGAGCATGGCAACCCACTCCATTATTCTTGCCTGGAGAATCCAATGGACAGAGGAGACTGGAGGGCTACAGTCCATGGGGTCACAAAGAGTCAGACATGACTGAGCGACTAAGCACAGCATGTATTGAAATACACTGACCAAACTGAACATTGTTACTTGTGTAAATGTTTATATTAAAAACTGTTATGTTTGTTTTTTTCTGCTAAAATTAACATGATTGTTTTCTCAATCTGCTTTCAATATGTTGTGTTATATAAATTAATAATTAGTTTTAGTTCATTAATGACTCTCTTTAAACATTTAAATGTCCTTGACCTCTATTTTATGATGAAATTAATAACCATAGTACATAGGCATTAATATATATTATATTCTGAGTTTTATATCAATTTCCTCATGTGTTTCTCTTTTTAAGGATTGCAAGTTGATGTTCAGGATCTTGATGCTATTGTTGGAAACATGGCAGTCAAACTCACAGCCGATGAACCTATTGACCTAACTCCATATATACCAGTTGATGGTAAGTGCCTCAGATATAATTGTGCCCTAGTAAGAATTTGGGGTTTGGGGCTGATATTTTTGATAGTACTTACTTGGCTTAAATAAGAATGATTTTTTCCTCTTAATATATTAAAATTTCCCAAAGGAAGGCAGTGCCAAAGAATGCTCAAACTACTGCACAATTGAACTCATCTCACATGCCTAGAAAATCCCATGGATGGAGGAGCTTGGTGGGCTGCAGTCCATGGGGTCGCTAAGAGTCAAACACGACTGAGCGACTTCTCTTTCACTTTTCACTTTCATGCATTGGAGAAAGAAATGGCAACCCACTCCAGTGTTCTCATCTGGAGAGTCCCAGGGACAGGGCAGCCTTCTGGGCTGCCGTCTATGGGGTCACACAGAGTCGGACATGACTGAAGTGACTTAGCACAGCAGCAGCAGCACATGCTAATAAAGTAATGCTCAAAATTCTCCAAGCCAGGCTTCAACAGAATGTGAACTGTGAACTTCCAGATGTTCAAGCTGGATTTAGAAAAGGCAGAAGAACCAGAAATCATATTGCCAACATCTGTTGGATCATAGAAAAAGCAAGAGAGTTCCAGAAAAACATTATTTCTGCTTTATTGACTATACCAAAGCCTTTGACTGTGTGGATCACAATAAACTATGGAAAATTCTAAAAGAGGAATACCAGACCACCTGACCTGCCTCGTGAGAAATCTGTATGCAGGTCAGGAAGCAACAGTTAGAACTGGACATGGAACAACAGACTGGTTCCAAATAGGAAAAGGACTACATCAGGGCTGTATATTGTCACCCTACTTATTTAAGTTATGCTCAGAGTACTTCATGAGAAATGCTGGGCAGGAGGAAGCACAAGCTGAAATCAAGATTGCCAGGAGAAATATCAGTAACTTCAGATATGCAGATGACACCACCCTTATGCCAGAAAGTGAAGAACTATAGAGCCTCTTGATGAAAGTGAAAGAGGAGTTAAAAAGTTGGCTTACAGCTCAACATTCAGAAAACAAAGATCATGGCATCTGGTCCCATCACTTCATGGGAAATAGATGGGGAAACAGTGGAAACAGTGATAGACTTTATTTTGGGGGCTCCAGAATCACTGCAGATGGTAATTGCAGCCATGAAATCAAAAGACGCTTGCTCTTTGGAAGAAAAGCTATGACCAACCTAGACAGCATACTAAAAAGCAGAGACGTTCCTTTGCCAACAAAGGTCCATCTAGTCAAAGCTATGGTTTTTCCAGTAGTCATGTATGGATGTGAAAGTTGGACTGTAAAGAAAACGGAGTGCTGAAGAATTGATGCTTTTGAACTGTGGTGTTGGAGAAGACTCTTGAGAGTCCCTAGGACTGCAAGGAAATCCAACGAGTCCTGAATATTTATTCAGGAAATCAGTCCTGGCTATTCATTGGAAGGACTCATGCTGAAGCTGAAACTCCAATACCTGATGTGAAGAACTGATTCGTTTGCAAAGGCCCTGATTCTGGGAAAGATTGAAGATGGGAGCAGAAGGGGATAACAGAGGATGAGATGGTTGGATGGCATCACTGACTCAATGGACATGAGTTTGAGTAAACTCCAGGAGTTGGTAATGCACAGGGAGGCCTGGCATGCTGCAGTTCATGGGGTTGCAAAGAGTCAGACATGACTGAGTGACCAAAATGACTGACTGACTGATATTAAAATTGGTACTTTTTTTTTTTACCATTTATTCATTCAATAAATATTACTGAGCATCACATATTGGATGTTCTGCTAAGTGCTAGAGATACAATAGCAAGTAAAAACAACCATAGTCCTTGACCTAAAGCAGCTTAATATCTACTATACCACAGTTCTTCATGTACTAGTAGATGCTGAATAGGAAGTAGAGAATTCAGATAATACTGCAAAGCTACAGTAATCAAAGCAGTGTGTATTGGCACAAAAACAAACATGCGAATCAATGGAACAAAATAGAGAGCCCAGAAACCCATACACCTACAGTCAAATAATCTTTGACAAAGGACAAAAGAATATATAATGGGAGAAAGTCCGTCTCTTCAGTAAAATGTGTTTGGAAAGTTGGACAACTGCTTGTAAACCAATGAAGTCAGCACACACCCTCTCACCATACACAATAATTAACTCAAAATGGCTTAAAGACTTAAATATAAGACATGACACCATAAAATACCAGAAGAGAACATAGGCAAAACATTCTCTGACGTGAGTGTACCCATGTTTTCCTAGATCAGCCTCCCAAGGCAATAGAAATAAAAATGAAAATAAATGGGATCTAATCAAACTTACAAGCTCTTGCACAGCAAAGGAAACAATAAACAAAAAGACAACCTATAGAATGGGAGAAAATAATTGCAAATGATGTGATCGACAATGGCTTAATTTCCAAAATATAAGAATAAATCACACAACTCAATAGCAAAGAAATAGGCAACCCAATAAAAAATAGGCAGAAGACCTAAAGAGACATTTCCCAAAAGAAGACATGCAAATGGTCAACAGGCATGTGAAAAGATGCTCAGCATTGCTAATTATTAGAGAAGTGTGAATCAAAACCTCAATGAGGTACCACCGTACACCAGTCAGAATGGCAGTCATTAAAAGTATACAAATAACAAGTGCTGGAGAGGTTGTGGAGAAAGGGGAACCCTCCTACACTGTTGGTAGGAATGTAAGTTTGTGTCACCACTGTAGAAAATAGTATGCAGGTTCCTCAGCAAACTAAAACTAAAATCACTATATGGTCTATCAGTCCTACTTCTGGGCATATTTCCAGACAAAGCTTCAATTCAAAAGATAGAGCATCCCTGTGTTCATAGCAGCACTATTCACAGTAGCCAAGATATGACTGTATAGCTTGGGGAATATATTCAATATCCTGTAACAAGCCCTAATGAAAAAGAATATGAAAAATATATATATATTCACATATATATATTATTACTGACTGACTTTGCTTTACAGCAGTAATGAACACAACATTGAGATTCAACTATACTTCAATAAAAAATAAATTTAAACAAAGAGGAAGGCGTTCCATGGTGGCTTAGTGGTAAAGAATTTGCCTGCCAATACGTGAGACACAGATTCTGTCCCTGGTCTGAGAAGATCCCACATGCCACGTGGCAACTAAGCCCATGTGGCACAATTTCTGAACCTGTGCTCTAGAGCCGGGAAGCTGCAACTACTGATGTTCTGTGCCCTAGAGCTGGCACACCACAGTGAAGCGTAGCTACTGCTTACCACAACTAAAGAAATCCCACGACAATAAGGAAGACCCAGCACAGATAAAATAATTAATTAATTTAAAGGAAAGAGGAAGATGCTACTAACAAACTGAGAACTTAATTCTTTCCACTAAATTATAATTAAATGCTCTTTCTACATTATGATTGTATGGGCTTTTAAAATCTACTACCCCCATACTCCTTAAAAAAGTATAAATGCCTAGAGTTAGATACTGAAATACTAGAACTTTAAGCAATAAAACTTCACTGTACTTTGTTGTTTCCAAAGTCATTATCTGAACTCTTTGCCAATAATTAGCATATCTTCTCTTATATGATGGGAAAGGTGAATTCTAGTTCAACACAGCAAATGTTGAAGAAAAGTTTTGGTAAAATTAGAGTTGAACTCAAAGCAAGTGCTTGCTAATAAAACTTATTTTATATCAGCAATCTTTATCATCCTAATACTACAAAGTTACTCATAATTGCTTGTCTTGTTGCCTTGATTATCATTCAGAGATTATACTAGAATTAACAAGAAAGTCTTTATCTGAAGTACCAATCGCCTATCTGTTAGGTCAGGTACCTGTTTATCCTCGTTGTAGTGCTGCAAAGACATTTGTTTTTTTTTAATTATATCAAATCATGGCATCATTCACAATAATACCGTAAGTCTCCATTTCTTTTGCTTTGAAGAAGGAGAGGTTGTTGTCAATGACATGAACAAAGTTCCTGGAAATATAGGAGTAGAACTCAAAGAAAAGAAACATGATTTGGTGAACAGTGTGCTAATTAATGGTAAGAATTTCTGTAATTATTCTGCTTCCTATCTAGGTGAAAAACAAAAACTGTCCAAAAAACCTTTAGAAGGCAATATTGTTTTATCTTAAGAAGAAATACCAACTCTGTCATCTCATTTTTAGTTTAGGAATCAGTAGACTCTAGTTATAAATCCCATGACCATGGATGAAAAATACTGGTTCTTATTTTTTAACCCATTGTAAGTCCTAAAGTTTAAAATGAGAATTAAGGGGGAAAAGGAAGGCATTGAAAAGTATTGGAATGAAAATAAATGAGACATTAAAAAATAATTGAGGAAGGGGCTTCTGCATGCTAGAGTCCAGGCAATAACTACCTTAGATGCCAATGAGTGAAAAGGGGCCTTCTTAACAGTTTACTCCATTTCCTATTTTATAAAAAATTACTGAGAGTAAATTTGTACTTTGTAGGGAAATGTAGGTTCTGACTTTGTGAAATGGTGGCTCCTGTACTGTTTAATGAGTCTTTTTATCACTTTTGTGAGATTTTGATTAGTATATTTCTTAAAGCTCATGGAAAGATCAATTAGAATAGGATGATTGATGGTATGAAGGTCTTTAAAGTTAAGCAAAAAAAAAGAGAATAGGATATTGAATCTCGATAGCTGCACTCTTCTAATATTTTGATGGCAAGCTTATGCTTCTTTTAATCCATCTGTACTTTTGCAGATATTCTGCATTACATGTTAGAACACTTCATAATTTGTTGAAAGTTTATGGAAAAGAAGAAAATAAGTACTGTCTAGTCTGAAGAGTGATTAAGAAACAAAAAGTAGTAATTGCTAAAAAATTTACTCAGAAAAATAAAGATTTCTCTGGATGTCAGCAAAAGAAAAGAATCATGCTTATTGGGTAGAAGTATGAAATTTGTTTTCTCTATTACTGTGTTTCACTAAGCAGTTCATCAACTTCTTTTAAAACTTTCTATGTGGAGTGGCCAAGGGAAGAGATTTTATTCTATTACTGAACATCTTTTAAACACTTGAACAGAATTTATTTAGCCATGATCTTTGTACTAAAACCTATAACCATATTATGCAGGAATTATAGTTTTTTGTTACATTTAAGAATCACTAAACTTTGGGTTTATTCCTCTCAGTTTCTTAAAGGGAAGGAGATGATTGTATCAACAAGTTATATACTTTTCTGTAAATCATGAGGTTGATCTCATAGGCAAAAAAACCCTTAAAATCAGAAATAGAATCTGAAAATTAATAACTGAGCATTTACTATAACAGTTAACCACTCAAGAGGTCTTGGGTTTATGAAATGCTGAAATGAACCTCTAAAGCTACTAATCTGGCACCAAGAAGACATTTTAAAACCTCACAGAATGTATTTCTAAATAGAAATAAATTCCGTCTTTAAGACTTATATTGAGTTTGTTATATCAGCAACTTCTTTCACTGTGAATCATGAATGATGCTGAAGTTTCTGAAGACCACAAAAGACCAGAGAAGAGTCAAAGAAAAGAGAACAAACTGGGGCAAGGAGAGTGGAAATAGATGAAAACATTTTAATTGAAAAATCAAATATAGGTTTACATAGCAAACATTGAAGTGAAGGATTAGCAGTTACTCAGCAGAAATGATCTGGGCGTTCAAGCAAATGAGAATGGTCCCTTGTTATTGTTTGGAAAGATGATATGTGTGGTCTACAGCAATAGATGCTAAACTACCTTGGGCACATTTTGTTGTTTCAGGTTATCCCCAAGAAAAGGTAATAGGAAATAGGTTCTAGATTTATCTATCCTATTGAATTTTTCTGAACATTGGAAATTAGTCTTGCTAGCCCTATTAAAAGTGTTAAATGGTAGTACAGAGACATGAGTTATATTTTCTCTTTTTAATATCAGTAATACAAGCTAATTAGTAATACACAGACATGAATGTATTTTTAATATTTTGGAAACGTTGTTTTTTTGTCATTTTCCACTCCTACTGCTTTCCTAAGGAGGGAAGGTTAACATGAGTACTTTGGACAGCATTCTGGGGGAAATGAGGATTAAACTCATAGAAAAGGAAAAGGAAAAACTGACAGAAAACCTGCTAGCTAATGGTGAGTATTTTAGAAATAACTGTGCCTTTGATGGGAATTTGTGTTCGTAAATATGAGAATTTCTAAAATTAGTGACATTTAGTACCCAAAAGGTATTTTGTAGATCTTGAGATGAATTAATTTCTTATGTAAAGGTAAGTCCTATTTCATATCTATAAATCCCAGGAGCAGAAAACAGTTGTCTTCAGTTTATTGTTCTGTTCAACACTCTCTCACAAAAACTTAATTTTCCCTATAATTCCTGAAAATGTTCGTGTTATATCTTTGGACCAATTTTCTCACCCAAATATTGAATTGGTATATTTTAATTTCTATAGGACATGTCTATGCTGTCCCTCAGACATCATGGATTTTGTCAGTAACTGAGTTCATAATTATCATTGTGGTACTCTATGAAAGCAGCCACATGGGGCTTTTAGAAATACATTGGGGGCATGTTTGGTTGTCACAGGTGATTTTAAGATTGGGTACTATTAGTATTAAATTCCCTGAGCACTTCCCAGGTGGCACAGTGGTAAAGAATCTGTCTGCCAATGCAGGAGATACAAGAGGCGTGGGTTTGATCCCTGGGTCAGGAAGATCCCCTGGAGATGAGCATGGCTATCCACTCCAATATTCTTGCCTGGAGAATCCCATGGACAGAGGAGCTTGGTGGCTTGCAGTCCATAGGGTCCCAAAGAGTTGGACACGACTAAGGACACATGCATGAGTGCCAGGGATACTAAGTGCCCTACAATTAATGGGACGTTTCAACACACTGAAGAATTGTTGCACAGAGAATACCAATAGCATGTCCAGTAATTGAGAAACTCTGGACCCTAACTTGACTCGTATTTCCATACTTTTTCACTATTATAGTACCATCATTATTATCTTAGTAATACAAGCTGGAATCCTGAGAGTTAACCTTCACTCAACTCTAACTCATTGTGTTACAAATGAGTACCATTCATCTATAAAATGTGAGCTTCTTTTGCCGGAGACCATAACTGGATCTTCATTTTGCATCTTTATTCCTCCCTCATCTTAGTACCTTTCACATATTATAATAAATATTAATGAAAGAATTAGAATAAATAAAAGAAGTTTCTATTCAATGTGAGAGGAAAACAAAAAAAGTGCTAGTGGCTGGTACTCACAGTAGCCTATTGACAGATGCCTCAACTATTTGCTTACTATTATACTCTTCATACCAATTATTAATACCACAGTTTTTTCGTAGTTATCCCACGCAGTTAACTGTCTTATATTCTTGTAAGAAATATTTGGTCTTATTTGCATTTAGGAGCCCATGTTCTCAGGGAAGCTTATAATCCATTGCAGTGTATTCAGTTCTCAATGACATAAATGGAAAAACAATTTTATATACAAAATATAAAGTTTTTACTTTCTTTCAGTTTATTTCCTGTTGTCTCTTCATTCTACCCTCATATCCTTCTAATGTGAGCCAGTGGGTGTCCTTTTTGAGATTATAATTTACTTTATTGTGACTAACTACAATTATATTATAGTTATATAATATAATAGAGTTATCAAAGGACTTTGTGAATACCCAGATCACCCCCAAAAGAAATCTCATGCCCTTTAGCTATCACCCTACAATCCCTATATAATTACTAATCTATTTTCTGTCTCTGTAGATTTGCCTTACCATTTCAAATAAATGGAATAATCTATGGGTTTTGTGACTAGCTTATTTCACTTAGTATGTACAGGTTTATCTGTATTGTAGTATGATTCAGTTAATTCATTCTTATTTTTCGCCTTTTTTCAATATTTTTATTGTGATAAAATACACATAACATAAAATTTACTCTCTTAATCATTTTAAAGTATACAGTTCAGTGGTATTAAGTCCATTGATATTATTGTACAACCATTCAGTTCAGTTCAGTTCATTTCAGTCGCTCAGTCATGTCTGACTCTTTGCAGCCCCATGGACTGCAGCACGCCAGGCCTTCCTGTCCATCACCAACTCCCGGAGTTTACCCAAACTAATGTCCATTGAATCAGTGATGACATCAAACCATTTAATCCTCTATCATCTCCTTCTCCTCCTGCCTTCAATCTTTCCCAGCGTCACTTCAGTTCAGTTCAGTCGCTCAGTCGTGTCCGACTCTTTGCGACCCCATGGACTGCAGCACGCCAGGCCTCCCCTCCCTGTCCATCACCAACTCCTGGAGTTTACTCAGACTCACGTCCATCGAGTCAGTGATGCCATCCAGCCATCTCATCCTCTGTTGTCCCCTTCTCCTCCTGCCCCCAATCCCTGCCAGCATCAGAGTCTTTTCAAATGAGTCAGCTCTTCGTATCAGGTGGCCAAAGTATTGGAGTTTCAACTTTAGCTTCAGTCTTTCCACTGAACACCCAGGACTGATCTCCTTTAGTATGGACTGGTTGGATCTCCTTCAGTCCAAGGGACTCTCAAGAGTCTTCTCCAACACCACAGTTCAGAAGCACCAATTCTTCGGTGTTCTGCTTTCTTCACAGTCCAACTCTCACATCCATACATGACCACTGGAAAAACCATAGCCTTGACTAGATGGACCTTTGTTGGCAAAGTAATGTTTCTGCTTTCGAATATGCTATCTAGGTTGGTCATAACTTTCCTTCCAAGGAGTAAGCATCTTTTAATTTCAACCATTACCACCATCCATCTCCAGAATTCTTTTCATTTTGCAAATTGAAACTTTATATTCATTAAACAAAAGATCTCCACTGCCCCTTATCCCCAGCCCCTAGCACCCACCATTCTGTTTCTGTCCCTATGACTTTCTATCCCTCTGATTTCATGTAAGTAGAATGACTGATTTATTTCACGTGGCATAATGTCCTCAAGGTTCACCTATGTTATAGCATATGTTGGAATTTCCTGCCTTTTAAACCTCAGTAGTAATCCACTGTAGGTGCATCCCGCATTCTGCTTATCTGTTCATCAGTGAACACTGGGTTGATTTCACATTCTAGTTTTTATAATGCTGCTATGAAGCTGCTATGCTTCATTCCTTTTTGTTGGCAAATAATGTTCCATTGTATGGATATATATTTTCTTTATCTGCTTATCAGTTGATAGGCATTTGGGTTCTTTCCACCTTTGGGGCATAATAAGCATTTCCAAACATACACAAAAGTAGTAATAAAATAATATAATTATTCTTTATCACATATCCCTGTCACCAACAAGTATGAAGATTTTGCTACATTTGTTTCTTTTTTGTTTTTATTTTTCTGACTGAAATAGTTCAAAACAAGTTCCAACATCATTTTGTTCTTACATACTTCAGTATGCATCTCTTAAAAATACAGACCATTTTTTACATTACTTCAATGCCATTATATAATTTAATTTAAATTTTTCTTACTTATCTCTAATATTTTTACAGTTGTTAATAGTTTATTTAAGTCAAACACCAAAGTTTACACCCTGTATCTGTTAAGACACTTGAATCTCATGGAATATAAAGCTGATCTTCTTTCCTCCTCCTCTTTTACTAAAGGCCTAATTTATTGAAGAAACTGTATCTGCTGCCAGTTATCTTGTAGAATATCCCATTTACTAAATTTGTTTTCTCATCTGTCTTATTCCTCTAGCCCTTGTATTCCCTATAACTAGAAGTCAGCTCTTAACAGTTAAATTATTTTCAATTTTAACATTTTTGACAAGAATACTTCATATGTGATACTGTACATTTTACATTGATTTCTATCAGGAAATACAGATTTATTTTATCTTTTTGAAAATAGCTATACAATTGTCACAAGAATTGGACCCAACTTAGTGACTGAACAACAACAAAAATCAGTTGTCACAGATTGCTTATTTAAAGTTCTATCTTCATTCCCTATAATGTGAGATGCCATCTTAACTATATACTTTGTTTCTATATGCAATTGCCTGTTTTGGGAATTCATATTTTGTCCTATTGGTCTGATTATTCATGCACTAATACTAAATTGCTTTGAATATGACAGCTTTATCATGTTTTAATATAGGTTGGTCTAACCTTAAGTCCTCATTCCCCTCCCTAGTCACATAAGTATATGGCTTCCCCCAGATCTGGCTGTTCTTTATGGGAATATCTTTCTGTGTGACTTTTATTGTAAGATATTTGTCTATTCTTTTTTAAATCTTCCATTTTTATGTAATATATTCCCAAGTGAGAAGATTATTGATTTCTTAGGGTTTGGAAATCACTTATGTGGTCAGAGTACTTAATGCATGTACTTGCTTATTATCGTGCCTAGTCAAAACACCCCAACATGAAGAAATACAAAGGTATATGGTGCACCATTATTTCTTATTTTCTTTGGTACAAAAATACCAACCATCCTTTCAAATTTAGATTGAATATCAGAGTCTTCCACATTCAATATAGACTAGCATTATTCTGAGTCAAGATTAGATCATGTGATGATGATGCTGTGCCCAATTTGTTGTAGTTTGGGCCTCCATGGATATAAATGATGCCATACATGCCTCAGTAGGTGTGCACAGTAAGAGTGCCCCATGAACATTGTGAGCAATTCATTAAGAAGCTCCAGGAAAAAGAGGAAGTGCCTCTTCCTGGCACTATGCTTACCTGCCTAGCTTCCTATTTTTCATGAGAGTTTGGACTAGTAATTCCTTACTCTCTTCCAGCTTTTCGTTGCTTTCAAAATGATGCTTGTTATATTTTATTCAAGATTTTCATTATAAGATAGGTCTGAATAACATAGTCATCCAAATGAATGGAAACAACTCGCTCATCAGTTTTAGTTAGGAGTTAAGGTATCTAATCTGGGAGTTCAGAAAAGAAAAATAAACTTTACTCATTTTCATTTATTTTACCATTTGCTGTAACTAATTAAGAACTTGATTAACCATTTTGAATATATCAATTCTAATTCAAATACCCTTATTGACCCCCTTGGTACAGACCTTATTAAATCTTGGCCTTCTTGATAAGGTGGATGAAGAAGTTGTTGTTCAGTTGCAAATCATCCAACTTTTGTGACCCCATGAACTATAGCACACCAGGTTTCCCTGTCCTTCACCATCTCCCAGAGCTTGCTCAAACTCATGTCCACTGAGTCAGTGATGCCATCCAACCACCTCATCTTCTGTTATCCCCTTCTCTTTCTGCCTTCAATCTTTCCCAGCATCAGGTCTTTTCTAATGAGTTGACTCTTTGCATCAGGTGAAGTGAAGTGAAGTCATTCAGTCGTGTCCGACTCTTTGCAACCCCATGGACTGTAGCCTATCAGGTTCCTCCATCCATGGGATTTTCCAGGCAAGAGTGCTGGAGTGGACATCAGATAGCCAAAGTACTGGAGCTTCAGCTTCAGCTCAGTCCTTCCAGTGACTATTCAGGGTTGATATCCTTTAGGATTGACTGGTTTGATCTCCTTGCTGTCCAAAGGACTCTCAAGAGTCTTCTCCAGCACCACAATTCGAAAGCATCAATTCTTCAACACTTAGCCTTCTTTATGGTCCAGCTCTCACATTTGTACATGACTAGTGGAAAAACCATAGCTTTGACTATACAGACAAAGCTGTAATCATAATGCACAGTAAGCAACATCAATGGCCACATTGTAGAATCAATAAGTTTTTTGTACATGCTTTTCTTTTTCACAAGATAAGATTATTGATGTCAATAAGGTGGGTACCCTTTTGCAAAACATGGGGATGAATTTTACAGAAAAAGAAATTAGTAATCTGACACATAATCTACCAGGTAATGGTAAGTATTTAAGACATATTTGAATTGTTTACGGTGTCTGGAGAATATGGGCTTCTATAAAAGTAATCTCTGAAAACTCTTACTTGACATTGAGACAGAAGACAGTAAAGATGACTCAAGACAGAAAGTAAACATGTTGATGTTGGACAAAAAGCAACAAAATTCTGTAAAGCAATTATACTTCAATTAAAAATTAAACTTTTTTTTTTAAAAGAAAGTAACCATGTTTTGTCCCTTGATATTTTCAGCAATTCTGATTCAGTTGAGAATATGGCCAGTGCCATTATTAAACTTGGATAGAACTAGAGAAAGACAGCACTGTGGGGAGAAGGGAATGATATACATTCCCTTTAACACAGGAATTGTTTTTTAATAGAAAAGACAACTTAGCCAAATGTGGCTAACTGATTCATGTCAATGTATGGCAAAACCACTACAATACTGTAATTAGCCTCCAATTAAAATAAATAAATTTATATTAAAAAAAAAGTTAGACCATGCCAAAAAATAAAAATAAAAATAGTTTTTAAAAAGAGTTCTATCACCACTATTCTTTCCAGGGACTTTAGGACAGCAGAATAAGGGAGAAGTGATAAGTGTAGGACTTATTACCTACACCACATGAGAAGGGCAGAGTCTTCCAGATACCCCAAGGGAAAGGACCATGAAGAATTCAAGGAATTCATGCAAGGAATGCAAGAATGCTCAGTCACTCATGCTTTTGCTTACATCCTTATATTCCTGAACCAGATTCTGTGGTCCAAGGACTATGTTCCCAGACTTCTAATCTCCCTCAATGGGCTGGAGACAAACTCTAAAGAGCAGTAAATTTCACATTAGGGCTAAATTAATTCATAAACTAAATAAACAAAAGTTAAAGATATAAACCTGAGATCACTCCAGTGAGGCTAAGTGTTTGAAACATTTCCTGACTATTTTACAACCTTAATTGGGTTAATACTTGCTTATCTTATTAAGATGCATTTAATTGCATCATTGTATAGGACAGAACTATTCCCTAAAATATTTTTTTTCTTTCATTCTATCATTTTTTTTAATTTTTTTATTTTTTTTAATACTTTATTCTACATTTCAATACTGTATTTGTTTTGCCATACATTGACATGAATCAGCCACAGGTGTCCACGATCTCCCAGTGCCGATTTTTATCACTTTCAATCTACCAGAAAGAATATGCAGGTGATCTTCATTGTCTTATTTTCTTTGTGTGGGACGATGTATCCATTAGGAAAAGTGGGACTAGATGTGGTGCTATCAATTATCATAATAGAAAAATATTTTTTTGGCTTAAGAGACCTATCTGAGATTATAATGGTACTTTTTAAAATATTGCTATAATAAAATGAACCAGAATTATGAAAGAAAAAAAAATATAGCTATTGTTTGGGGCTGTCATCTAGTCTTGCCATTGATTGCTATTCCTTGTTTTGAAATAATAACTCAAGATCAACCAAGATAATGAAAGGGGCTTCCCTGGTGGTTCAAACAGTAAAGAATCTGCCTGCAGTGTGGGAGACCTGGCTTCATTCTCTGGGTTAGGAAGATCCCATGGAGTAGGAAATGGCAACCCACTCCAGTATTCTTGCCTGGAAAATTCCATGGACATGAGTCTGGTAAACTGCAGTCCATAGGGTCTCAAGAGTTGGACATGACCGAGCTACTAAACCACCAATGAAAAGGAGGATTCCCACGTGATGCTCAGAGAAGGCATTGGCACCCCACTCTAGTACTCTTGCCTGGAAAATCCATGGGTGGAGGAGCCTGGTAGGCTGCAGTCCATGGGGTCACTAAGAGTCTGACACGACTGAGCGACTTCACTTAGACTTTTCACTTTCATGCCTTGGAGAAGGAAATGGCAACCCACTCCAGTATTCTTGCCTGGAGAATCCCAGGGACGGGGGAGCCTGGTGGGGTGTCGTCCATGGGGTCACACAGAGTCGGATACAACTAAAGAGACTTAGCAGTAACAGCAGGTGATGCTATAACCAACCTAGATAGCATATTAAAAGGCAGACATTACTTTGCCAACAAAGGTCCGTCTAGTCAAAGCTATTATTTTTCCAGTAGTCATGTATGGATGTGAGAATTAGACTATAAAGTAAGCTGAGCACTGAGGAATTGATGCTTTTAACTGTGGTGTTGGAGAAGACTCTTGAGAGTACTTTGGACTGCAAGGAGATCAAACCAGTCAGTCCTAAAGAAAATCAGTCCTGAATATTCATTGGAAGATTTGATGCTGAAGTTGAAGTTCCAGTACTTTGGCCACTTGATGCAAAGAACTGACTCACTGGAAAAGACTCTGATTCTCGGAAAGATTGAAGGTGGGAGGAGAAGGGGACAATAGAGGATGAGATGATTGGATGGAGTCACCAATTCGATGGATGTGAGTTTGAGCAAGCTCCAGGAGTTGGTGATGGACAGGGAAACCTGGCAGGGTGCAGTCTATGGGTCGGACAAGATTGAGTGACTGAACTGACTGACAGCCTTTTTATGTAAATATTTATTTACAACATCATGTCCAACTCTTTGCAACCCCATGGACTATAGCCTACCAGGCTCCTCTGTCCATGGGATTTCCCAGGCAAGAGTACTGGCGTAGGTTGCCATTTCCTTCTCCAGGGGCTCTTCCTGACCCAGAGATCGAACCTGGGTCTCCAGCATTGCAGGCAGACACTTTACCATCTGAGTCACCAGGGAATATGTACTAAATGCCACTGAATTGTTTACTTCAAAATGGTTAATTTTATGTTATGTGAATTTCACCTCAAAAAAATTGCAGTGAGAATCTGCTTATACTTTTAAAGTTACCTCATGATTTTTACTTTATTATAACATATCAATTAATTAGCTAGTTAATTAATTAGATACCTTGCATCAAAGCTCATTCCTATTCCTTATGATGTATGTTATAATTAAATCATATAGTCTATCCTTTCATGGGCTATTTATAGTACAGTCTTCTACCCAAGTTAAAGTTTAAAAGAAGATAATTTTAATTATGATTTTTTTCTATTGATTTCTTGATGCTTTTAGATAATAATCACATAAGTACATTTCTTGTTTTCAAAACCATATATAATAATGGTAAAGCATATATAGTCAGATGACAATTCCCATGCAAAATATTTTTAATATTTTAAACTCATTTTTTTCATGTATTACTCCTATATGTTTTCCTAAGGAGGAAAGTTGAAGGCCAGTAACCTAGACACCATCCTTGAACACTCGGGAATCAAGCTCACAGAAGAGGAACATGAAGATGTGAAAGAACACCTGCCACTTAGTGAGTATTGTAAATACTACTGTACCATAGGGGAGAGTTTATGCACCTGTGTATGAGATTTTCTATAATAGTTTTACATGGTATTAAAACAGCATTTGATCTCTGGTTCCTCTGCCTTTTCTAAACCCAGCTCATACATCTGTACATTGCTAGATGGAAGCAATGCACAGGGCAAGGTATGTGGAATGGGGTACAGAGCTTCTATGCCCTCTCTGCCCTCCGAGTACTTCCATATGTTTACCAACTTGGAAGCTCTCCAAACTCCCTTAGCTAGATTTTTATGGAGGCTTCATTATGTAGGCATTATGGATGAAGTCTTTGGCCATTGGTGATTAACTCAACCTCCAGTGCCCCTTTTCTTCCCAGAGTTTCAAGAATAGGACTGAAAGTTCCAATCAAGTGGTTTGTTCTTCCAACAACTAGCCCCATATATTGTGGTTATCATCCAAGGGCTTTCCAAAAGCACCTCATTAGCATATCATAAACTCAGGTATGGTTGGAAGGGGCTTTTTAAGAATAATGGAAGACGTTCTTTTCACCTTTAATGATCTGAAGCTATTTTAGGAACTGAGGACAAAAGACCAAATATTATAACAAGGGATGTTCCCATCACTTTTATCACTGAGGAAATTACAAGGGTTTTAGAAGCTGGTTGATACAGAGGTGACGACAAAACATACACTTCTTATATCATAAATTATAATGTCACATCTTTTAGTTCAGGAAATAAGAACAACACTTTCCTATCGGCAGAAGTATGTGACTTATTTTCTCTAATTCTGTAAATGGTATAGAAGTTATGCCATAATCTTTAAACACGAATTATATAGACTATTCCCCAAAAAGGCTCAAGGGAAAAAAATTCTAATTCCACCTTCATTACTGACACTTTTGTACAACTAAATGTACTTCATTGTGTATCAATATCTATAATATACAGTAATTCATTGCTTTTTGTCACATTCCAAGTTTATTAAATTTTGCTTATTTTCCTCTCTTTTTCCCAAGGAGGGATCGTTGATGTCAGTAAACTGGACACTGATTTGCAAAACATGGGAATGAAGCTTATAGGAACAGAAAGTAAAGACTTACTAGAGAATCTGCCTTTTGATGGTGAGTGCTTACATTTTTTGCACTGTTGAAAATAACCTGAGATGTGAGTATCTATAAAATCACTTCTGGAAAAAAACTTACTTGCCATTAAGAAGACATTTATAAAAGCTTAGAAATGAATTTTAAAAAGAAAATAAGAAAATATTTTTTCTCATCATTTTATTAACATAAGCCAACAACGCCTTTAATTTTGGTTCTAAAAGAATCATGAAAATGAAGACAGAACTGTTATTAGGACTATAAAAAGTGAGGCAAGAGAAAAGCAATTGAGGGAAAAGTTGCATGAAAAACAGTCTGGAAATAGGTTAATGCAAAAATATAGCAAAGAGTAGGTCAGAGGTGAGAGAGTATTGACATGTGGGACATGTTCCATAACTGTATGGTAATGCTCATTCCCTTTCTCAGAGTCATGGACTATCAGACATTCTGGTCATTAAGTATTGAAATGGCTTCCTTATTTCCCTATTTCCATAAAATCCACATTCCTACACCAGACTCCGTGATCCAAGACTATATTCTTAGGTTTACCCCCTTTATGATCTAGAAATAAACACTTGAATACAGTTAAAACTGAATTAGGAAAAAAAAAAAAAAACAACTGAATTAGGGCTGAAGTGCCTTGGATCAATGAAAATATTACACTAAGTAAAAGAAGTCAATCATAAGACATCGCATATTGTATGATTCGTCTATCTGAGATGTCTATTATTGGCAAACCAATATTAGACCAAGAATAGACAATATTTCCTGGTATTGGGGATGGTAGAGAAGGATGGACTAGGCTTACTGGATATTAGGTTTAGGGTAACAAAAATGTTTTAGTGTTAGATTGTGGTGATGATTGCTAAGGTCTCTGCAGCTATACATTTTTAAATTGACCATAATATGTGAAAGATATTCACACCTGTTCAATAAATCTGGTAAAAAATTAATAATGGCCTACTCCAAAATCACTGCAGATGGTGATTGCAGCCATGAAATTCAAAGACGCTTAGTCCTTGGAAGAAAAGTTATGACCAACCTAGATAGCATATTCAAAAGCAGAGACATTACTTTGCCGACTAAGGTCCATCTAGTCAAGGCTATGGTTTTTCCTGTGGTCATGTATGGATGTGAGAGTTGGACTGTGAAGAAGGCTGAGCACCGAAGAATTGATGCTTTTGAACTGTGGTGTTGGAGAAGACTCTTGAGAGTCCCTTGGACTGCAGGGAGATCTAACCAGTCCATTCTGAAGGAGATCAACCCTGGGATTTCTTTGGAAGGAATGATGCTAAAGCTGAAACTCCAGTAGTTTGGCCACCTCATGCGAAGAGTTGACTCATTGGAAAAGACTCTGATGCTGGGAGGGATTGGGGGCAGGAGGAGAAGGGGACGACTGAGGATGAGATGGCTGGATGGCATCACCGACTCGATGGACGTGAGTCTGAGTGAACTCCGGGGAGTTGGTGATGGATAGGGAGGCCTGGCGTGCTGTGATTCATGGGGTCGCAAAGAGTCAGACATGACTGACTGAACTGAACTGAACTGAGTTTTTAAATACAGGAGAAAAAAATTCCTCTCAGCCTAGATTTAGTATCACTGTGGAGAATTCATACTTCCTTCTGACCATTTTCTGTTATTCACAGGTATCAGTAAAAACTTAAATTATTGGTAATATTTTAAAATTATGTTATTATCTCTGATGTTATTATTGAGTTTCTCAATAACATGAGCTTAAAGCTCAACATTTAGAAAACTAAGATCATTTCATCTGGTCCCATTACTACATGGTAAATAGATGGGGAAACAGTGGCTGACTTTATTTTTCTGGGCTCCAAAATCACTACAGATGGTGATTGCAGCCATGAAATTGAAAGGCTCTTATTCCTTGGAAGGAAAGTTATGACCAACCTAGACAGCATATTAAAAAGCAGAGACATTACTTTGCCAACAAAGGTCCATCTAGTCAAGGCTATGATTTTTCCAGTAGTCATGTATGGATGTGAGATTTGGACTGTAAAGAAAGCTGAGCACTGAAGAATTGATGCTTTTGAACTGTGATGTTGGAGAAGACTCTTGAGAGTCCCTTGGACTGCAAGGAGATCCAACCAGTCCATCCCAAAGGAGATCAGTCCTGGGTGTTCATTGGAAGGACTGAAGCTGAAGCTGAAACTCCAATACTTTGGCCACCTCATGTGAAGAACCAGCTCATTAGAAAAGACCCTGATGCTGGGAAAGATTGAATGCAGGAGAAGAAGGGGATGACAGAGGATGGTTGGATGGCATTACGAATGCAATGGACATGAGTTTGAGTAGGTTCCAGGAGTTGGTGATGAACAGGGAAGCCTGGCGTGCTGCAGTCCATGGGGTTGCAAAGAGTTGGGCACAACTAAGCGATTGAACTGAACTGATATGGATATATTTCATTCTACCCTTGCATGTTCTCAAATTACCTTCTGAGCCACCAGGAAGCCCCTGATTCTTCATAGGCATGAATATTTCATTATTTGAAATCATTAGGTAGGCCGTATAACTCTCAAATGTCTATATTCTCATCTTTTCAAAGGAAAAAGGTTGATGTCAGTGACCTTCCAAATCTTCTTAGGAACCTGGGAATTAAGCTGACTGATAAAGAATGCTCAGAGCTGAAGAAAATCCTATCAATTGATGGCGAGTCACATGGTTGCCACTTAGGCCTTTCATGGCCTAATTGTGTGGCCTTTTAAAGAAGTTATAAAATTTCCCTATGAAGTTTCCTCTAGAAATTTCTTAACTTTAAGAGAAAAAAATTCTAAGCTGTGTAGAAACCATATAACTGTCAAGTAAATTTACTTTTTAAGTCATTAAAACTTTAAGCTATGAGTAAAGCAATTAATATTGTGTGTGTGTGTGTGCTTAGTCATGTTTGACTCTGTGACCCCATGACTGTAACCCACCAGGCTCCTCTGTCCATGGGATTTTCCAGGCAAAAATACTGGAGCCAGTTGCCACGTCCTTCTGCAGAGGGTTCTTTCCAACCCAGGGATCGAACCCACATCTCTTGCATCTCCTGCATTGGCAGGCAGATTCTTTACCACCTGCACAACCTTTACTACTGGAAGGCCTGACTTAATATTACTTATACTTAATTATAAAACCTAATTATATAAGCAAGGAAAGAAAGGAAAATGAGGAGAGTGAAAGACTAGTAGAAGGAAAAGAAAGAAGTCTGAGAAAAAAAATGGTGATCTAGTGGTTAAGAATCTGTCTTACAATGCAGTGGACACAAGTTTGATTCCTGGTCAGGAAACTAAGATTCTCACATGCCATGGAACAACTGAGTCAGCGTGCCACAACTAGGAAGTCCACGCACCTCAACAAGGATCCCACATGTTGGCAACTAAGATCTGATGCAACAAAATAAATAAGTAAATATTTAAAAAATGGGAAACAACAATATAGCAGAGTGGTTGAGAGCAAAATACCCTGTGTCTGAATGCCTAGATTCAGATCCTAGCTCCACTACTTATCTTCTGTGTTATCTTAGACAAATTTCTTCTAAACCTCAGTGTGTCAATTTCCTCATTTATAAAAAGATAAGAATGATAAAGCACTTTGAAATGTGCTTAGTATAAGGTAAAATTTCAATAAAAGTTATCTATTGTGCTGTTACTGTAGTTGTGATTATGATGGTGGTGGTGATTCTGGTGGTGGTGGTGGCAATGAAGGCTGTAACGGTGGCGATGATCATGATGATGATGATGCCTCGGCATAGCCCAAACTCACAACTGCTTTGGGTAACAAAGATCATAGGGACATGTCATCTTTTTAAAAGTTGTTATTTCTACCTTCATTTTTAAAATTTCTAGTTAAAATAACATTTTAAGGAAAATTATGAAAAATATATTTATAGAATTAGAAATACAAAATACTCTTTTATGAATGACCATACAATTTTCATTCTGACATGAAATTGCCTTTTCTTATAGCTGCTGGACAGGTGTTTCAAAATAGCGTTTTGGATAAAGTAAAGTCTCACAAAGATAAGAATATACCTATTAAATTCATGAGTCTATAATATTATACTGTGAATATTATTGATTCATTACTTATACATCCCTAAATATCTTTATTTTATCAGGTAATATTCTTTATTATATTTTTGCATCTAGCTTTGCATTTACCCAAGCAGGTGAAAAAAATCATTTCAAATTTACTTATATACATAGCAAGTTAGTTATGTTAGAAATTTGCCACAAATAACCTGAGAGTTTATGTGATAAAAATAACCTGTTACTTCAGAAATCTATGAAATTAGTTGCTTCAGTTCTAGTTTAAAAGTCATTAAGAAATTTTATGGTATGTTCTTTTACCCCCTGAAGCCCAACTTTAAAAAGAGAAATTTTATTTATAACTCTACTTACTTTTTCAGTCATGAATATGATTTATTTTTATTACTGCTTTTCCATTACATTTCTGAGGTAATAATGGCTATTGGAAAAATAATTCATGGATAGAGTTACATTTTTAATGTTTTGAAGTTATTTAATTTGCCTCATTTTAATTTACTCTGTTTTTCTAAGGCAGGATGATTAATGTCAATGATCTGAACAAAGTTCTTGGAAACATGGGAATTAAGCTCACAGAAAAAGAACATGAAAATCTGATAGCTAATCTTCCAGTTGATGGTGAGCATGAAATATATAATATACTCTAACATCTCTGAGATCCAAAGGGTTATGTCCAAGTATCTGCTAAATATTTCTATTTAGATGTCCCAGGCTAAAAGAAAATCATATTTTAATTGAATAGATTCTTACCTCCATGTTCTCTGCTGCTACTGCTGCTAAGTCGCTTCAGTCATGTCCGACTCTGTGCGACCCCAGAGATGGCAGCCCACCAGGCTCCTCTGTGCCTAGGATTCTCCAGGCAAGAACACTGGAGTGGGTTGCCATTTCCTTCTCCAATGCGTGAAAAGTGAAAGTGAAGTCGCTCAGTCGTGTCCAACTCTTAGCGACCCCTTGGACTGCGGCCCACCAGGCTTCTCCGTCCATGAGATTTTCCAGGCAAGAGTGCTGCATCTCCTATAAAACTGGGGTCATTCTTCACTCTAACTTTCCCTTAATCCCTGTCCCAATTAAATTCTATTTAACATCCTAAAGATTTCTTTACTCTGCTTTCTTTACTCCTGACTATCTGTTACCACTGCCCCTATAAACTGGTATTTATAGCCCCAACTTTCTACCTCATCAACATTTGACATTGTCAGGTGTATTATTTTTAACAGGGTTGATATGAAATTGTATCTTGTTGTTTTTAACTGCATTTGCAGATTGCCAGTGAGGTTATCATCTCATGCCTTTACTGATCATTCAACCTTTCTTTTCTGTAAATTGCCTTTTCATATATTTTGCCTAAATCTATTGGGTAATTTGCATTTTACTAATTAACTTGTTGTTCTTTATGTACTCTGTGCATGTGTGCTAAGTCGCTTCAGTCGTACCTGACTGTCTGCAACCCTATGGGTGATAGCCTACCAGGCTCCTCTGTCCATGGGATTCTCCAGACCAGAATACTGTAGTGAGGTGTCATGCCTTCCTTCAGGGGATCTTCCCGACCCAGGGATCAAACCTGTGTCTCTTATGTCTCCTGCATTGGCAAGTGGGTTCTTTACTACTATCACCACCTGGGAAGCCCACATACTATATGCTAATATGTATGCTAGTAGGATATAGCATCCCACTCTGTATGCTAATCATTTTTATGTTTTATATACAAGAAATCAAAAGCATCAATTCTTTGGCACTCAGAATTGATACTTTTGAACTGTGGTGTTGGAGAAGAGTCTTAAGAGTCCCTTGGACAGCAAAGAGATCCAACCAGTTCCTCCTAAAGGAAATCAGTCCTGAATATTCATTGGAAGGACTGACGTTAAAGCTGAAACTCCAATACTTTGGCCACCTGATGCAAAGTACTGACTCATTGGAGAAGATCCTGATGCTGGGAAAGATTGAAGGCAGGAAGAGAAGGATCGACAGAGGATGAGATGGTTGGATGGCATCACCAACTCAATGGACATGAGTTTGAGCAAACTCCAGGAGTTGGTCATGGACGGGGAAGCCTGGTATGCTGAAGTCCATTTGATCACAAAGAGTCAAACATGACTGAGCAACTGAACTGACACAAGAAATATCTGTCTCTTACTTAGCATTAGCATGTTGCTTAGATTATCACCTTTCATTGAGCAGAAGTTCTTAATTTTAATAGAATTAAATTTGTCACTATCTTCCTTTATAATTTATTTTCTATTTAGAAAATTCTTCCTTATCATCAGATCTTTCCTATTGTTTTTATCCTATTTCTTTTTAATTGATAAGAAATGTGTTTTTTTGTGTGAGATCTAATATTTTTCTGTATTAATGGCCAGTATTTCATTAGCCCTTTTCCTACTGATTTGTAATATTTACTATCCTATATGCTAGAGTCAGTTTCTAAGTTTCTAAACTGTTTCATTGACCTATTTTTCCCTCTATCAATATACTATGCTACCTTAATAATAAGACCTTACATTAGTAAATCTTGAAACTGAGTATTGTAAGTACCCCTTCTTGAGATGTGTTTATATATATATAATGGAGTATTATTTAGCCATGATAGACGAGGAAATAATGCCATTTGCAGCAGCATGGCAAGATTAGAGATTATCATGCTAAGTGAAGTATGTCAGATGGAGATAGACAAATATCATGTGATATCATTTACATATAGAATCTTTTGAAATGATACAAGTGAACTTTTTACAAAGCAGAAACAGAATCAGAGACTTAGGAAACAAAGTTGGTTACCAGAGAGGAAAGCAGCAGGATAATTTAGGAGGTTGGAGTAAACATGCACACACTACTATATATAAAATAGTCAAAAGGGACCTACTGTATAGCACAGGAAGCTCTTCTCAATACTCTGTAATATCCTATATGGGAAAGGATCTGAAAAAGAATAAATATATGTATAAGTAAATCACTTTGCTTGCACTTGAAACTAACACAACATTGTGAATCAACGATACTCTAATATAAAATAAATTTTTTAAAAGTATGGAATACTACTCAGCCCTTAAAAGAATAAATTTGACTCAGTTCTAATGAGATGGATGAAATTGGAACCAATTATACAGAGTGAAGTAAGCCAGAAAGAGAAACACCAATACAGTATACTGACACATATATATGGAATTTAGAAGACAGTAATGATGACCCTGTAGGTGAGACAACCAAGAGACACAGAGGTATAGAGTGGACTTTTGGACTCTGAGGGAGAGGGAAAGGGTGGGATGGTTTGGGAGAATGGCAATGAAACATGTATATTTTCTTGTAAGAAACGAAGCACCAATCTATGTTCAATGTAGGATGCAGGATGCATGGGGCTGATGCACACATGGGGTGGGAGGTGGGAGGGGGCTTCGGCATTGGGAGATTGTGTTCACCTATGGCTGATTCGTGTCAATGTATGGCAAAACAAATACAGTATTGTAATTTAAAATAAATAAATAAATAAATTTTTAAAAAAAAAGAAAAAGAAAAAAAAAGTACCCTTTCTAGTTCCTCAAAATTATGTCAGTTATTTTGTAATTCTTAGTCTTCCATAAATTTCATAAACTGTTTCTAAAATCTATGATTAATACCATTTCGATTTTAATTGAATATATATTAAAATTTGTACTGTAGTATTTCCAGACTCTTGTTGATCTTCCAATGTTAATCTGGTTTCCCACAACCCTACAAAAATATTCAAAATCAATTATTTATTTTTCTTGTTATATTTAATTTGTTAGGAATTGCAGCCCAGTTTAAATACTAGAAGTAAAACAGGCTTTCTTGTCTTTTGTGGTTTTAATGGACAAACTTCCAAAGTTTCACCATTGAATAACGGTGTCTACTTTTACATTTGTTTGTTTTATTGAAGTGAAATTCACATATTCATATAACATAAAATTAGCTGCTATGAAATAGGTAATTCAGTGGTATTTAGTACATTCACAATATTGTACAATCACCAATTTCAGAACATTTTTGCCTTCTTTTTAAGAATCTCGGTTATTTTAAGCTATTACTTTACACTAATCCCACCTTTGGTATTAGGGTAATACTGGCCTCATAGAGTGAATTAGGAATTATTTCCTCCTCTTCTATTTTTTGGAAGTGTTTGAGAAAAATTGGTATTAATTCTTATTTAAATGTTAGTAGAATTCACCAATGAAACCAACTGGTCCCAGGCTTTTTTTTTTTTTTTTTTTTTTGTTGAGAAGTTTTTGATTGCTGATTCAATCTGTTTACTTGTTAAAAGGCTGTTAAAGGTCTGTTTCTATTTCTTCTGGAGTCAATTTTGGTAATTTATGTTTCTAGGAATATATCCGTTTCATCTAGGCTATCTAATTTGTTGGCATGTACTTATTCATAGTATTATCACATAATCCTTTTTATTTCTCTGAGGTCTGTAGTATGTCCCCACTTTCATTATTTATTTTAGTATATTGCATCTTTTCGTTAATCAATTTAGCTAAAGGTTTGTAAGTTTTATCTTTTCAGAGTCAACTTTTCATTTTCTTGATTCTCCTGATTTTTCTGACTTCTATTTCATCTATCTCTACACCCGAATTTACTATTCCCTTCTTTCTACTAGCTTTGAATCTAGTTTAACATAATCCACTTCCAGGGCTTATGAAGTGCCCAGTCTTGCCTGAGGTATATGGCCACATAGAGGAAGGTTACCAAATTAGAGTTCTATTAGCACAAAGAATAGTAAGTAGTTGGGCTTCCCTGGTGGCTCAGACAGTAAAGCGTCTGTCTACAACGTGGGAGACCCAGGTTCAATCCCTCAGTTGGGAAGATTCTCTGGACAAGGAAATGGCAATCCACTCCAGTACTATTGCCTACAGTCCATGGGGTTGCAAGAGTACGACACGACTGAATGATTTCACTTTCACTTTTCATGGCTGATTGTTAGACAACCAGCAATGTCTGCCACATACCCACAAAGCCTACTACATGGCCTAGTTCATATTAACAATTCTTTACATATTTAATAAATGAATTAATCAGTAGACAAAAAATAATGAGGAAGAAAATTTCCTGTGGTGGGAAATGGTAGAAAGCTTTAACACTTGTCTCAAATGTATGCTAAGTTGCTTCAGTAGTGTCCGACTCTATGCGACCCTCTGGACTATAGCCTGCCAGGCTCCTCTGTCCATGGGATTCTCCAGGCAAGAATACTGGAATGGGTTGCCATTTCCTTCTCCACAGGATCTTCCTGACCCCAAAATCAAACTCACATCTCTATGTCTCCTGGATTGGCAGGCAGGTTCTTTACCACTAGTGCCACCTGGGAAGCGTGTCTCAAATGTATAGAAATCAAGTATTTACAGCAAGTCATGGTGATTGAAAATATTGGAGAAAATAAATTTAGCACACAATGAAAAATGAAAAGTATAGACACTTTCCATTTGTGGTGACCACTGATGGAGCTTTATGGCTGGGATAAATCATATCTTGATCTCCTTATACAGAAGTGTATAGCTTCATATAAGCTAGAGAATCCTTATAATCGAGGAAACAATTGGTTCTTAATTTTATTGGGTGAATTATTAAAATCTAGTAAAGTATAAATTAATATATATTTATAAAATACAATAAAACAAAAATAGTTGATTTTGACTAGAAGCTGTAAACAAGTATTTTATACCTTTTTCTGAATCTCAATCATTTGTATTAATTGTACCTTTTATAATAGCTAATGGAAAGATTGTTCTCAATAAGCTAATGGATGGAGTAAAAACTGTTATAGGTGAGTGACAAATACTCTAAATCTAAGAAAATAAATTATTATACTAAATTATATTTAATGATTTTTTATCAGCATTGTCATAACTGTTTCATCATCATTGTTGATTTAGACATTTTTCCTTTTTATTAATGAGTGGTATTTATCAAATTTTCCAGAGTTGGTTGAACTGTAGATAATCTATATTTTAATAACAGTGCTTCGGTGCAGTCTTTTGATAAGAAGTATCTTATTCTATGAAGTATTTGTCAACAACATATTTCATATGAGTTTGTAATTGTCACATACTAATTTAGATGACCAAAGTACAGGTATAGATGAAGCACTGTAGATGAAGCAGGGCTTCAACTTATGTAGGTAATCATATAAAGACCAACACAAATTTCATTCAATAACTAAAGATCAAACATCTAAAATATTCTATTTTATCATGGTACTTTATATCCCTACATTCTATTGTATACTATATTATCCTGTCCATATGATTAGGAGATAATACCTTTCACATATGTTTGTGATGAAGTTTTGCTCTTGATTCAATAACTGAAGTCAGTGCTACATAGGAAAATATTATATACTTTTATATTTTAAATCTTTAAGTAATTTTTAAAATTCTTACATTTTATAATTCTTATTATTTGTAGGGGAGGACATTGATATCTCTGACACAGAAGGTGTTCTGGAAGACATGAGGACACAGTTTTCAGATAAGGAACGCTTGGAGTTATTGAAAAAGTTATCAGCTGATGGTAAGCATTTCAAATATCACTGTAACAGTGGTTCCCAAGAGGGGACAGTTTTGCTCCCGAAGAAACATTTGGCAATGTGTGAAAACGTTTTTGGTTGTCACAACTTGGTGGGGAGGGGGGAAATGTCACTAGCATCTGGTGGATAGACGACATCTAGTGCATATGACAAGCCCGTACAGCAAAGAATTACCCAAAATGTTAGTAGTGCTTCTGTGAAGAAACTTTGCAGTAAAACCTTTAAGAAAACTTAGATTTGTGTGTTTAAGTAGAATGTTTATTCCATTTGAGACTTGAAAAAGTTTGTCAAAAATTAAGAAATCTTAATTGTATAATTTAGTTCTTCATTTGAAAATCAAAACATACCATTATTATGAATAAGTGCTGAGAAATACCTGCCATTACTCTTAATTCTACTGGAATACTTAATTTTAAGAGAGGAAATTGAATAAAAAGGAAGTGTGGATGTTCAGTTATTCTGTTGTGTCCAATTCTTCATGACTCCATGAACTGTAGCCAGCCAGGCTTCCTTGTCCTTCAGTATCTCCTGGAGTTTGCTCAGGCTCTTTTCCATTGAGTCGATGATGCCTTCCAACCATCTCATCCTCTGTCGCATCCTTCCCCTCTTGTCCTCAATCTTTCCCCTCTTGTCCTCAATCTTTCCCCTCTTGTCCTCAATCTTTCCCCTCTTGTCCTCAATCTTTCCCAGCATCAGGGTCTTTTCCAATGAGTTGGCTCTTCACATCATGTGGCCAAAGTATTGGAACTTCAGCATCAGCCCTTCCAATGAATAGTCAGGGTTGATTTCATTTAGGATTGACTGGTTTGATTGCTGCTAAGTCACTTCAGTCGTGTCCGACTCTGTGCGACCCCATAGACGGCAGCCCACTAGGATCCCCTGTCCCTGGGATTCTCCAGGCAAGAACATTGGAGTGGGTTGCCATTTCCTTCTCCAATGCATGAAAGTGAAAAGTGAAAGGGAAGTTGCTCAGTCGTGTCCGACTCTTAGCGACCCCATGGGCCACAGCTTACCAGGCTCCTCTGTCCATGGGATTTTCCAGGCAAGAGTACTGGAGTGGGGTGCCATCACCTTCTCCGACTACTGGAAACACCAAAGGTTTCACTCTTCAGACTTTCGTCAACAAAATGATGTCTCTCGTTTTTAATATGCTATTGAGGTTTGTCATAGCTTTTCTTCCCAAGGAGCATGTGTCTTTTAATTTCATGGCTGCAGTCATTGTCCTTAGTGCTTTTGGAGCCCAAGAAAATAAAATCTTCCTCTGTTTCCAGTTTTTCCCCATCTATTTGCCATGAGATGATGGGACTAGGTGCCATGATCTTAGTTTTCTGAATGTTGAGTTTTAAGCCAGCTTTTTCACTTTCCTCTTTTTCTCTCATCAAGAGGCTCTTTAGTTCCTCTTCACTTTCTGCCCTAAGGGTGGTGTCATCTGCATATCTGAGGTTATTGATATTTCTCCCTGCAATCTTGATTCTAGCTTGAGCTTCATCCAGTCCAGCATTTTGCATGATGCACTCTGCATAGAAGTTAAATAAGCAGAGTGACATTATACAGCCTTGAGGTACTCCTTTCCCAATTTGGAACCAGTCAACTGTTCCATGTCTGGTTCTAACTGTTGCTTCTTGACCTGCATACAGGTTTTTCAGGAGGCAGATAAAGTGGTGTGGTATTCCCATCTGTTTAAGAATTTTCCACAGTTCGTGTGATCCACACAGTCAAAGGCCTTAGTGTAGTCGATGAATCAGAAGTAGATGTTTTTCTGGAATTCCCTTGCTTTTTCTATGATCCAACAAATGTTGGCAATTTATCTCTGTTTCCTCTGTCTTTTCTAAAACCAGCTTGGACATCTGGAAGTTCTTGGTTCATGTACTAGTGAAACCTGGCATGGAGAATTTTGAGCATTACTTTGCTAGCATGTGAGATGAGTGTAATTGTACGGTAGCTTGAACATTCTTTGGCATTACCTTTCCTTGCGACTGGAATGAAGACTGACCTTTTCCAGGTCTGTGGCCACTGCTGAGTTTTATAAATTAGCTGGCATATTGAGAGCAGCACTTTAACAGCATCATCTTTTAGGATTTGAAATAGCTCAACTGGAATTCTGTCACCTCCACTAGCTTTGTTCATAGTGATGCTTCCTAAGGCCCACTTGACTTCACACTCCAGGATATCTGGCTCTAGTTGAGTGACCACACAATCATGTTTATCCGGATTATTAAGACCTTTCTTGTACAGTTATTTTGTGTATTCTTGCCACCTCTTCTTAATCTCTTCTGCTTTTATTATGTCCTTACTGTTTTGTCGTTTATCATCCCCATCATTGCATGAAATGTTCTCTTGATATCTCCAGTTTTCTTGAAGAGATCTCTAGTCTTTCCCATTCTTTTGTTTCCCTCTATTTCTTTGCATTAATCACTGAGGAAGGCTTTCTTATCTCTCCTTGTTATTCTTTGGAACTCTGCATTCAGATTAATATATCTTCCCCTTTCTTGTTTGCCTTTCACTTCTCTTCTTTCCTCAGCTATTTGTAAGGGCTCCTCAGACAACCATTTTGCCTTCTTTCATTTCTTTTTCCTTGGGGATAATTTTGGGCACTTCTCCTATACATACAAACCTCTGTCCATAGTTCTTCAGGCACTCTGTCTGTTAGATCTAATCCTTCGAATCTAGTTGTCACTTCCACTGTATAAGGGATTTGATTAAGTCATACCTGAGTGGCCTAGTGGTTTTCCTTATTTTCTTCAATTTAAGTCTGTATTTTGCTGTAAGAAGTTCATGATCTGAGCCACAGTCAGTTCCCAGTCTTGTTTTTGCTGACTGTATAGAGCTTCTCCATCTTTGGCTACAAAAATATGATCAATCTGATTTCAGTATTGACCATCTGGTGACATCCATGTCCAGAGTCGTCTCTTGTATTGTTGGAAGAGGGGGTTTGCTATGACCAATGTGTTCTCTTGACATTGCATTCCTATACACTAATAATGAGAAAGTAGAAAAAGAAATTAAGGAAACAATTCCATTCACCATTGCAAGGAAAAGAATAAAATACTTAGGAATATATCTACCTAAAGAAACTAAAGACCTATATATTGAAAACTATAAAACACTGATGAAAGAAATAAAATAGGATACTAATAGATGGAGAAACATACCAGGTTCATGGATTGGAAGAGTCAATATAGTGAAAATGAGTATACTACTACCCAAAGCAATCTACAGGTTCAGTGCAATCCCTATCAAGCTACCAGTGGTATTTTTCACAGAACTAGAACAAATAATTTCAAGATTTGTATGGAAATACAAAAACCTCAAACAGCCAAAGCAATCTTGAGAAAGAAGAATGGAACTGGAGGAATCAACTTGCCTGACTTCAGGCTCTACTACAAAGCCACAATCATCAAGACAGCATGGTACTGGCACAAAGACAGAAATATAGATCAATGGAACAAAATAGAAAGCCCAGAGATAAATCCACACATCTGTGGACATCTTATCTTTGACAAAGGAGGCAAGAATATACAATGGAGTAAAGACAATCTCTTTAACAAGTGGTGCTGGGGAAAGTTTCAGCCACTTGTAAAAGAATGAAACTAGATCACTTTTTTTTTTAATTAATTAATTAATTTTTAATACTTTATTTTATGTTATAATACTGTGTTCGTTTTGCCATACATCAACATGAATCAGCCACAAGTGTACACGATCTCCCAATGCTGAAGCCTCCTCCCACCTCCCACCCCATACCATCTCCCTGGATCATCCCGTGCACCAGCCCCAAGCATCCTGTATCCTGTACTGAACATAGACTGGCGCTTCGTTTCTTAGATCACTTTCCAACACCACACACAAAAATAAACTCAAAATGGATTAAAGATCTAAATGTAAGACCAAAAACTATAAAACTCCTAGAGGAGAACACAGGCAAAACACTCTCTGACATAAATCACAGCAGGATCCTCTATGATCCACCTCCCAGAATACTGGAAATGAAAGTAAAAATAAACAAATGGGATCTAATTAAAATTAAAAGCTTCTGCACAACAAAGGAAATTATAAGGTGAAAAGACAGCCTTCTGAATGGGAGAAAATAGCAAATGAAGCAACTGAGAAACAACTCATCTCAAAAATATACAAGCAACTTATGTAGTTCAACTCCAGAAAAATAAACGACCCAATCAAAACATGGGCCAAAAAACTAAATAGGCATTTCTCCAAAGAAGACATACAGATGGCTAACAAACACATGAAAAGATGCTCAACATCACTCATTATCAGAGAAATGCAAATCAAGACCACAGTGAGGTACCATTTCACACCAGTCAGAATGGCTGCGATCCAAAGTCTACCAGCAATAAATGCTGGAGAGGATGTGGAGAAAAGGGAACCCTCTTACACTGTTGGTGGGAATGCAAACTAGTACAGCCACTATGGAAAACAGTGTGGAGACTCCTTAAAAAATTGCAAATAGAACTGCCTTATGACCCAGCAATCCCACTGCTGGGCATACACACCAAGGAAACCAGAATTGAAAGAGACACATGTACCCCAATGTTCATTGCAGCACTGTTTATAATAGCCAGGACATGGAAGCAACCTAGATGTCCATCAGCAGATGAATGGATAAGAAAGCTGTGGTACATATACACAATGGAGTACTACTCAGCCCTTAAAAAGAATACATTTGAATCAGTTCTAATGAGATGGATGAAACTGGAGCCTATTATACAGAGTGAAGTAAGCCAGAAAGAAAAACACCAATACAGTAAACTGACACATATATATGGAATTTAGAAAGATGGTAATGATGACCCTGTATGTGAGACAGGAAAAGAGACACAGAGGTATAGAACGGACTTTTGGACTCTGTGGGAGAGGGAGAGGGTGGGATGATTTGGGAGAATGGCATTGAAACATGTATACTGTCATGTCAGAAACGAAGTACCAGTCTGTGTTCGATACAGGATACAGGATGCTTGGGGCTGGTGCACGGGTTGATCCAGAGAGAAGATACGGAATGGGAGGTGGGAGGTGGGAGGGGCGTTCAGCATTGGGAGCTCGTATACACCCGTGGCAGATTCATGTCAATGTATGGAAAAACCGCTACAGTATTGTAAAGTAAAATAAAGTAAGAATAAAATTTAATTTAAAAAAATTGGGGTCCGGCCGCGCGCGAGAGCCATGGCGGCTTCTGAGGCGGGCGGCGGCGGATCCCGCGGCTCTCGCCTCTGGCGCCCGGGCCGTCCCGGCGGCCGCGAGGGGGAGCCGCCGCTGCCTCGGCCCGTGGGTGCCCCCCGGACGGCTGAGAGGCAGCAGGCCGCGACCGCCGCCGGGCGAGGCAGCAGCCCGCGGGTTCGGCGCCGCCGGCCCGGGAGCTCATCCAGCTGTAGGTGAGAGAGCTGTCCCGGGCCGTGTGGACCAACATCCTGTGCAAGGTGCGCGGCTGCGGCAAGATCCTGCCCAACCGCCCCGTGCTCAACATGCACCTGGTCAAGAGCCACCGCCTGCAGGATGGCATAGGAAATCCAACAGTAAGAAAAGATTTGAAAACTGAACCGAAATTCTACTGTTGTCCAATTGAAGGATTCCCTAGAGGCCCTGACAGACCATTTTCTCAATTTTCTCTCGTAAAACAGCACTTTATGAAAATGCATGCTGAAAAGAAGCATAAATGTAGTAAGTGCAGCAATTCATATGGCACTGAGTGGGACTTGAAAAGACATGAAGAGGATTGTGGCAAGACCTTCCAGTGCACGTGTGGCTGTCCCTATGCCAGCCGGACTGCGTTGCAGTCCCACATCTACCGAACTGGCCATGAGATCCCTGCAGAGCACAGGGACCCACCTAGTAAGAAAAGGAAAATGGAAAGCTGCCTGCGCAGCCGGAAGCTGTCCAGGAAGACCGTTGAATCACTGAGCAAGCAGCCAGTTCCCCGACCAGACGCTCCAGAGCTAGAGACTTCAGAAATAAAGCTGCTGGCTTCCTTTGAAGACTCTTGCAGCTCTAATGCCAAACAACAGACTCTTCCAGCAGCTCCAAGGTACCCTCAGAAGTTGCTTTTACCAAAGCCCAAAGTGGCTTTGGTTAAACTCCCTGTCATGCAGTTTTCTCCTGTGCCTGTCTTTGTGCCTACAGCCGACTCCTTGGCCCAGCCTGTGGTGTTGGGTGTCGACCACCAGGGCTCTGCCCCCAGTGCCGTGCACTTACTGCCCTTGTCCATTGGAACCCTGATCCTCGGCCTGGATTCGGAGGCCTGCTCTCTCAAGGAGAGCCTCCCTCTTTCAAAAGTTGTAAATCCTGTTGCTGTTGAGCCGATTAGCACAGGTATTCAACTGAACTTGGGTAAAAGTCCATTTAGCCCATTACAAGAACTGGGGAACACATGTCAGAAGAACAGCATTTCTTCCATCAATGTGCAGACAGACCTGTCCTACACCACACCACAGTTCATGCCATCTGCACAGTGGGCCAGCCCTGACTCCTCTGTGTCATCCTGTTCACAAACTGATTTGACATTTGGTTCCCAGGTTTCCCTTCCCATTAGTGTTCAAACTCAGACTTTTTGCCCAGTTCTAAGGTAACCTCATCCATTGCTGCTCAGACTGATGCATTTATAGATGCCAGTTTCCAGCCAGGTGGGATCTCCAGAGAAACTCAGACCAGCGGAATGCAAAGTCCAGCAGATGACCGAGTACAGATGGACCAAGCTGTAATGTGTGGAGACATTTTTGAAAGTGTCCATTCATCATATGGTGTCTACAGACAATATTATAAGCAGCAGCTTAGTAGCAGAGACTGTAACTCATGACTTGTTACCTCAGAACCACGCTAAAACTTTAACTCAAGATATTGAGAAATCCACACCAATTATAAACTTCAGTGCACCAAACAGTATGCTTTCGTCACAGAACATGACAGATAATCAGACCCAAACCATGGATTTACTAAGTGATCTAGAAAACATCTTGTCAAGTAACCTACCTGGTCAGACGCTGGACAATCGTAGTCTTTTGTCTGACACAAATACTGGACCTGACACCCAGCTCCCATCTGGCCCAACCCAGAATCCTGCAATTGATTTTGATATCGAAGAGTTCTTTTCAGCCTCAAATATACAGACACAAACCGAAGAGAGTGAGCTTAGCACCATGACCACTGAGCCAGTCTTGGAGTCGCTGGACATAGAAACCCAAACTGACTTCTTCCTTGCAGACTCTTCTGCCCAGGCCTATAGTTGTAGGGGGAATTCTAGCTTCTTAGGCCTTGAGATGTTTGACACGCAGACACAGACAGACCTGAACTTCTTTTTAGACAGTAGCCCTCGTCTGCCCCTGGGAAGTATCCTGAAACACTCCAGCTTTTCCATGAGTACTGATTCATCTGACACAGAGACCCAGACTGACGGAATCTCCACTGCTAAAAACCTGCCTGTCCTGGAAAGCAAAGTTCAGTTGAACATTGCTGAAACACAGACCATGAACTCTGGCTTCGAAACTTTGGTGAGCTTATTCTTCACCAGCAATGAAACTCAGACAGCAATGGATGACTTTCTTCTGGCCGATCTGGCCTGGAACACGATGGAATCTCAGTTCAGCTCTGTTGAAACCCAAACGTGTGCGGAACTACACCCAGTCTCCAACTTCTGGAAAGCAGAGTCCACATGGGGGATGGATTCACAGTTAGCTTCTGGATTTAGAAAGTGAAGAACGGGGACAACAGTATTAACTCTATTGAATGTAGTCGACGATACAGTTACTTCGATTCTTTGAGGTTCTTTGCCTTTTTGTACTTGTAAACATGAAGTTTGTGTAAAAATTTGTGAGTGTATTATAAAATACAAAAATATATAAAATAAAAAAATAAAAATTGGTTGGCCTTTGTCCTGTTTCATTCAGTACTCCAAGGCCAAACTTGCCTGTTACTCCAGGTATCTCTTGACTTCCTATTTTTTACATTCCAGTACCCTATGTTGAAAAGGTCTTCTTTTTTGCAGTTAGTTCTAGAAGGTCTTAAATATCTTCATGGAACCATTCAATTTCAGCTTCTTTGGCATTAGAGGTTAGGGCATAGACTTAGATTACTGTGATGTTGAATAACTGGCCTTCGAAACAAACCAAGATCATTTTGTTGTTTTTGAGATTGCACCCAAGTACTGTGTTTCAAACTCTTTGTTGACTATGAAGGCTACTCCATTTCTTCTAAAGGATTCTTGCCCACAGTAGTAGATATAATGTTCATCTGAATTAAATTCGCCCACTCCAGTCCATTGTAGTTCACTACTGCTAAAATGTAATGTTCACTCTTGCCATCTCTTGTTTGACCAATCCATTATACCTTGATTAAGGGACCTGACATTCCAGGTTTCTATGCAATATTGTTCTTCACAGCATCAGACTTTACTTTCATCAGACATCGTTTCTGGGCATCATTTCTGCTTTGGCTCAGTCTCTTAATTCTTTCTGGAGTGATATTTCTGCTCTTCCCCTGCAGCATATTGGGCAACTACCAGCTTGGGGGCTCATCTTTCAGTGTCATATCTTTTGGCCTTTCAATGCTGCTCATGGGTTTCTCAAAGTAAGTATGCTGAAGCAGTTTGCCATTCCCTTCTCCAGAAATCCAAATGAGAAAAGTAAAAGGAGGGATTAAAAGACTGCAATAATAATACTGGCTTTACAATTCAAAGAGAATATGATCACTTTTGTTTGGGGAGGGGAGGGTTGTACCACATGGCAAGTGGGACTTTTGATCAGGGATTAAACCCATGTTCCCTACTTTGGAAGCATGGAGTCTTAACCACTGGACCACCAGGAAAGTCCCCAAATGATCAGACTTTCAAAGTTTGTTTTTAGTTTGTAATGTTTTTATAATTTGATATATATGGAACAATTTTAAAGCCATAATTTAATTCTAAAATGATTTTAAAACCATCTTGGTGCCTGATTTTTCTTTTTCCTGAATTATCTGTTTTTTTTTACAGCTGATGGGAAAATCTGTCAGAATAGATTACTGGAAGGTATAAAGACTCTTAGAGATAGGAGAGTCATAATGGAGAAAGCTCTGTAATTTACCACTTTTGTTGTTGTTGTAGTATAAAATTTCTATTTCAGTAACATTAAGTATACAACCTTTGGAACCGTTACCACCATCCGTATCCAGAAACTTTTCATCACCCCAAACAGAAATGCTATCACAAAGGCCATTAAGAACCCTTTCCTCTGCCCTGAGTAACCACTACTCTACTTTCTATCTCTGTGAATTTGCCTATTTTATATACCGTCAGGAAGCAGCGGTTAGAACTGGCCATGGAACAACAGACTGGTTCCAAATAGGAAAGGAGTATGTCAAGGCTGTATATTGTCACCTTGCTTATTTAACTTCTATGCAGAGTACATCATGAGAAACGCTGGACTGGAAGAAACACAAGCTGGAATCAAGATTGCTGGGAGAAATATCAATAACCTCAGATATGCAGATAACACCACCCTTATGGCAGAAAGTGAAGAGGAGCTAAAAAGCCTCTTGATGAAAGTGAAAGAGGAAAGCGAAAAGTTGGCTTAAAGCTCAGCATTCAGAAAACGAAGATCATGGCATCTGGTTCCATCACTTCATGGGAAATAGATGGGGAAACAGTGGAAACAGTGTCAGACTTTATTTTTTGGGGCTCCAAAATCATTGCAGATAATGACTGCAGCCATGAAATTAGAAAATGCTTACTCCTTGGAAGAAAAGTTATGACCAACCTAGATAGTATATTCAAAAACAGAGACATTACTTTGCCGACTAAGGTCCGTCTAGTCAAGGCTATGGTTTTTCCTGTGGTCATGTATGGATGTGAGAGTTGGACTGTGAAGAAGGCTGAGCGCTGAAGAACTGATGCTTTTGAACTGTGGTGTTGGAGAAGACTCTTGAGAGTCCCTTGGACTGCAAGGAGATCCAACCAGTCCATTCTGAAGGAGATCAACCCTGGGATTTCTTTGGAAGGAATGATGCTAAAGCTTAAACTCCAGTACTTTGGCCACCTCATGCGAAGAGCGGACTCACTGGAAAAGACTCTGATGCTGGGAGGGATTGGGGGCAGGAGGAGAAGGGGACGAGCGAGGATGAGATGGCTGGATGGCATCACGGACTCAATGGACATGAGTCTGAGTGAACTTCGGGAGATGGTGATGAACAGGGAGGCCTGGCGTGCTGCGATTCATGGGGTCACAAAGAGTCAGACACGACTGAGTGACTGAACTGAACTGAACTGAAGTAGATATCATTTAATTTTGTTATTTTTTTCAAGAAAAAGCCATATTCCTTTGGAATTTCCCAAACTTTGGCAGGGCTTGGAAAAATCAAAATTTGAATCTGTACCATAAAAAAATAAAAGATTTCTTTTATTCATAAAATTTGATCAACAATGAAGCCAACCAGTCTGAAAATTTAATCAGCAGTAACAACCACCACCCCTTAGTTGAACAGAAGAATTGACTGGATTGTCTAGTTTTGTCACATTTTTAAATTACTATATTTTGCTCTCATCCCTGTGTCTTTTTAAGGAGGGAAAATTGATACCAGTAAACTGGACACAGTTCTGGAAAACATGGGGATGAATCTCACAGAAAAGGAACTTAAAGATCTGACTCAGAGCCTGCAAACTGATGGTGAGCAACAAATGGTGAACATTCAGAGTTCAAATAGCAGAGTGGTTAAAGGCACAGACACTAGAACCAGACTGACTGGGTTTGAATTCTAACTCTTAAGGTTTAAAGTTATGGCATCTTAATGTTTTTCTGTCTCAGTTTCTTCATATATGAAAGGAGTACATTAATAGCACATCCTTAATAGAATTTTGTGAGGATTAAATTAAACCAGTGCCTGGTATTATACATAATGTGTCCAATAAAGTCACTTATTACTATGATAAATATTATTGTTATAATCATTTCTATTCTTATCAAGCACCTCTGAAAGCTTGTGAGATTATAGACCTCTTCAAAATGCTTATTTGACATCAAGCTGCTTAGAAAAACTTTGAAAACCCAATATGGAAAGAAGAACAAACATTATCTCTTGACTTTTACATTAATTTATATTAATGTTTTCTTTTGCATGATGAAGTCTACACATTGCTGAAAATGTCAACAGTATTACTGAAGGACCATTAGGGAGACAGGAAAAAAGAAAAATTGGAGAGGTTTCAGAGGTCAAGGCTTGTGACAATGGGATATAACAAAATTAAAAGAGTAAAACTGAAAAAAAAAAAATAAGGGAGAAACAAAGAAACCCTACTGAGCATAATGATTAAAATTTCACCCCAAATTGCATCAGATTTGCAGAGATATCTTCCCCCAGCTATTTAAAATAGAAGCACAAAGGTGGTGTCACTTTTTTGTCCCCTTAGAGAGTCTCATCACAGAGCAAAGTTGTCTGTAATTTGGGCCACCCAGTGAACATGTTGTTCCTCCTTTAGAAGGCTATAAAGATTACTGTATGATGTTGCCAGACCCCATTATCAAGAAGCTGATGTTGAGCTTCAGTTCCCTCTTGGAAACCTGAAAACAAGCTCATATTTTTTAAGAAATGTTAAGTAAGGTTGAAGTGTAACTATTCACAGAGCAGTTCCCTCCTAGAAGGACAAGATCTAGAATATGTGAACTTTAGAAGATTCTAGTAAGGCCAAGAAATATCTCACCACTGGACAAATCCATTTTTCCCAATCTTAATCAGATGCCATTTAGTAGGAATTTGTTATTTCTTAAGTTCTTATTTTTTAATTAATTAATTTATTAATTTTAATTGGAGGCTAATTTACAGCATTGTAGTGGTTTTTGCCATGCATTGACATGAATCAGCCATGGGTGTACATGTGTCCTCCATCTTGAACCCCCCTCCCAACTCCCTCCCCATCCCATCTCTCTGGGTTGTCCTAGTGCACCAGCTATGAGTGCCCTTTTTCATGCATCGAACTTGGGCTTTCACATATGGTAATATACATGTTTCAATGCTGTTCTCTCAAATCATCTCACCCTCGCCTTCTCCCACAGAGTCCAAAAGTCTGTTCTTTACATCTCTGTCTCTTTTGCTATCTCATATATAGAGTCATCTTTACCATCTTTCTAAATTCCATATATATGTGTTACTATACTGGATTGGTGTTTTTCTTTCTGGCTTTACTTTACTCTGTATAATAGGCTCCAGTTTCATCCGCCTCATTAGAACTGCTTCAAATGCATTCTTTTAATGGCTGAGTAATATTCCATTGTGTATATGTACCACAACTTTCTTATCCATTTGTCTGCTGATGGGCATCTAGGTTGCTTCCATGTCCTAGCTATTATAAACAGTGCTGCAATGAATGTTGGGGTACATGTGTCTCTTTCACTTCTGATTTCCTTGGTGTGTATGCTCAGCAGTGGGATTGCTGGGTCATAAGGCAGTTCTATTTCCAGTTTTCTAAGGAATCTCCACACTGTTCTCCATAGTGGTTGTACTGGTCTGCATTCCCACCAACAGTGTGAGAGGGTTCCCTTTTCTCCCCACGACCCTCTCCAGCATTTATTGTTTGTAGACATTTTGATAGCAGCCATTCTGATTGTCGTGAGATGGTACCTCATTATGGTTTTGATTTGCATTTTTCTGATAATGAATTATGTTGAGCATCTTTTCATGTGTTTGTTAGCCATCTGTATGTCTTCTTTGGAAAATGCTTAGTTCTTTGGCCCATTTTTTGATTGGGTCGTTTATTTTTCTGGAATTGAGTTGCGTGAGCAGCTTGTATATTTTTGAGATTATTTCTTTGTCAGTTGCTTTGTTTGCTATTATTTTCTCCCATTCTGAAGGCTGTCTTTTCACCTTGCTTATAGTTTCCTTCTGTTGTGCAAAAGTTCTTAAGTTTAATTAGGTCTCATTTGTTTATTTTTGCTTTTATTTCCATTACTCTGGGAAGTGGGCCATAGAGAATCCTGCTGTGATTTATGTCAGAGAGTATTTTGCCTATGTTTTCCTCTAGGATTTTTATGGTTTCTGGTCTTACATTTAGATCTTTAATCCATTTTGAGTTTATTTTTGTGTATGGAACTTATATGCAGAGTACATCATTAGAAATGCAGGGCTGGAGGAAGCACAAGCCGGAATCAAGATTGCCAGGAGAAATATCAATAACGTCAGATACGCAGATGACACCACCCTTATGGCTGAAAGTGAAGAGGCGCTAAAAAGCCTCTTGATGAGAGTGAAAAAGTTGCCTTTTTTTGGCTTTGTACATGCTCTCCTCACCCACAAAAAAAGAGAGAAAGAGAGAGAGAGAGAGAGAGAGAGAGAAGGTATTAGGTTGGTTTTCAGCAGTTCCACTTAATATTATTTTGTTATACAGGCTTATTACTAAGAGTATTTAAATATCTTATTGACTTTATATGCTTGGACAAGTATATGTAGTTCTTTTTTTTGCAATTGGTTGATTATAATGTTTTATTTTATTTTATTTTTACTTTATTCTACGTTACAATACTGTATTGGTTTTGCCATACATTGACATGAATCAGCCACAGGTGTACACGAGCTACCAATCCTGAAACCCCCTCCCACCTCCCACCCCATATCATCTCTCTGGATCATCCCCGTGCTCCAGCCCCTATGGACACCTTATCTTCGACAAAGGAGGCAAGAATTTACAATGGAGTAAAGACAGTCTCTTTAACAGGTGGTGCTGGGAAAACTGGTCAACCACTTGTAAAAGAATGAAACTAGATCTCTTTCTAACACCATACACAAAAATAAACTCAAAATGGATTAAAGATCTAAATGTAAGACCAGAAACTATAAAACTCCTGGAGGAAAACATAGGCAAAACACTCTCCGACATAAATCACAGCAGGATCCTCTATGATCCACCTCCCAGTATACTGGAAATAAAATAAAAATAAATGGGATCTAATTAAAATTAAAAGCTTCTGCACAACAAAGGAAACTATAAGTAAGGTGAAAAGACAGCCTTCTGAATGGGAGAAAACAATAGCAAATGAAGCAACTGACAACTAATCTCAAAAATATATGTGGTTTTATATTTTTGAAATGATAATTATACAAAAGCATGAAATATATTTTCCTTATTTTATTTTCATAGAATTTATGGTGATTGTATTAGGAGTTGATTAAGAAAGCAGAATCACTGTGAGTGACTTGAAATAAAGCATTTATTATAAAAATTAGGTTTTATGCAATTGTGAGAGATGGTGAAGTCTATGAAAACTTTTGTCTCTGCTTCTGGTGGTGGGCCTGAAGTCCTGAAATCACCATAGTCAGCAACGCCAGCATTCAGAAAGAAAAATTAGATTGAAAGAGTTGGAGAGAACAAAATCAAACTAGAACCCCTGAAGACAAACTGAAATCTATATCTGTCTATCCTACTTTCCCCACCACTAAGAATATGAATGACCTGTGACCCCACCACTAAGAATATGAATGACCTGTGAAAGAAACCAGCATCCTTCTCTATAGAGAAACACATGTGCCTAGCCCAAGACTAGGAAAATTTAAGGGAAATGGGGCAAAGCCCGAATATCTATAGGCCTAACTTCCAGCTCATGCCAACAGAGTCAGGAGATCAACAACAACATCATGAGCTGTAATGGCAGCTGGAGCCCTACGCTGACCTCCAGAGTATAATAACAACTGCTTCACTTGTGCCTCCCAAATCTGATGCAGAATTTTCTTTTACAATCAGAACTATATAGGGAAGGAAACATATAATTTCACCTAGGCTACTATGATGTAATAAAACTCTATCATCCGTATATATCTCTTTTAAGTCTTCTTATAACAACCATTTCTCATATAAGCAAAATTATGCTAACTCTCTTCTCTGAAAATCTTACAAAATCTTAGCTATCATTTCATCCATCTCTAGGTTATGTTCATTTATGTTCTGTTTGAGTCACATTGCTCCTTGACATTCCATAACTTAAACAATGATATATAAGACTAACTACTATTAGCAAATCTTTTGTAGATGGTGGGGGAACAGGGGCAGAGATAAAAAGAAAATAATTGAATAAAGTAGTCACAAATATATTTGTATCAAAATAATATAGATATCTTCATTTTTGTGTAATCCTTTAACATCTGAGCATGTGATTTTAACTGGTATTTATATCTTTCTTCTTTTACTACCATTTCATATTGCTTTTTCCCTCACCAAGCACCCTGGCTGTTCCCACCTCCTTGCCTGGTGGGTGATCCTAAATATTATTCCTGAAGAACAAGGGCCACTATTGTATTGGATTATTTGATTTATAATTAACTTTAATCACGGGTGTTTTAGATTCTGCCTGTATTCATGTATATTCCCATAGTGTAGAGTAGCAGCCTAGTTTCCCTCTGATGGTCAGGATCCATCACTCCAACCAGTGAAGTCATCCCTTTATTTACTTGTTGATTCACAGCAAGAGGAAGTCAAGGTGCCTCAGATCTGTTTTTTTTTTTTTCTTCCATAGTCAGTTGGCAATAGGATATTCTTTTCTTTTTGAACTTCATTGATGTATAGTTGACATGTAACAATTTGATATACTTACATACTGCAGAATGCCATCACTTCACATAATTTTTTTGGTGAGAACTTTTTTTAACTGTTAAAATTTTTATTTATTTATTTTTGCCTGTGCTGGGTCTTTGTTGCTGTATGTGGGGCTTCTCTAGTTGCAGAGAGTGGGGACTACTGTGTGTGGGCTTCTCATTGTGGTGACTTCTCTTGTTGTGGAGTGTGGGCTTCAGCAGTTGTGGTGCGTGGGCTTAGTTGCCTCACGGCATGTGAAATGTTCCTGAACCAGAAATCGAACCTGTATCCGCTGTGTTGGCAGGTGGATTCTTAAACACTGGACCACCAGGGAAGTCCTGGTGAGAACTTTTAAGATCTACTCTCTTAGCAACTTTTATGTATATCATCCATCCAATACTGTCAAATATAGTCACTTTGCTGTATATTCTATCCCCAGAGTTTCTCTGTCTTTGATTTTAGACAGTCTTTCAATTGCATCTTGAGAATATTGATTTGGTGTAGAAATTGGAGGAGGTGGGGGTTCGTGAATGAACTTGAATGTCCAAATCTCTCCTCAGATTTGGGAACCTGTCAGTCTTTACTTCTTGAAATGAGCTTTCTACCCCTTTCTCCCTCTCTACTTGTGGGGCTCCAGTATTGCACAGATTGTCTTTTTAGTGGTATCTCATAGTTCATGTAGGCTTTCTTCATTCTTTTTTATTCTTTTTTCTCCTTTAACTGGATAATTTCAAATGACCTATCTTCTATTAATACTTCATAGATTCTCTCTTCTGCTTGATCAGACTTCTGCTGATCTATTACATTTTTTTCATTTTGTTCATTGTATTCTTCAGGTCCAGATTTTCTATTTGGTTCTTTTTCATAATATCTATCACTGTTAAACCTCTTGTTTTGCCTTTTATTGTTTTCCTGATGTCATTGACTTATCTTTCTGTGTTTTCTTATAGCTTACTAAGCTTCCTCAAAACAACTATTTTCAAATCTTATTGGATAGATCACAGATGTTCATTTCTTTAGGATTGGCTACTGAAAAATTATTGTGTTCCTTTAGTGATGTTGTATTTCTTTGATTTTTCGTGTTCTTTGAAGACTTGGGTTGCTGTCTTCACATTTAGAAAAAAACATAACTTCTTTCAGACTTTTATGGCTGGCTTCAGGAGAAATTCATTCATTAGAAGAGTCTGTAAAGGTAGCTGCCTTGTGTATAGTGTCAAGTCTAAAGTCCCTGGAGATCAGCAGAACCAGAAATTTGGAGGAAAACTGGACAAAAATTGGACAAGAGTGAGGATAAATGAATCCACAGAGACAGACAGAAGTCCCTATCTATCTTTTCCCATTTCCAACTCCAACAACAGTTTTTACAAAAGAAACTTGCACCCTTTGCCATGAAACTGCATGCATGGCTAACCCAGTAATCAGAGAAGTAAAAGAAGGAAATTTGGCAGGAACTGGGAAAGCTGCAAGCCCAGCTGCTTCAGGCCAACAAACGTGCAAACCTGTAGATGGACAAAGACAAAATGGCAAGCTATGGTGGTGCCTGGCCCTCTACATGACCCTTCAGAATGCAGTGGCTGCTGCTTCACTTTGCTTCTGAAATATCATGCAAGTTTTTCCATGGCCACCTCTACCTCAAAACCATACAGGACTGGCAAAACCAAATACTGGCAAGGATGTGGAGAAGCAGGAATTCTCAAACACTGCTGGTAGGAATGCAAAACGATACGGCCACTTTGGAAGACAGTTTGGTGGTTTCTTACAAAACTAAACATACTCTTACCATACAACCCAGCAGTCATGTTGCTTGGTATTTATCCAACAGAGATGAAAACAGCAAAGATGAAAGCCACTTTATTCCTATTGCCAAAATTTAGAAGCAACCAAAATGTACTTCAGTAGATGAATGGATAAGTAAACTGTGGTTACAGTTACAGTTCAGTCGCTCAGTTGTGTCTGACTGTTTGCCACCCCATGGACTGCAGCCCTTCAGGCCTCCCTGTCCATCACCAACTCCTAGAGTTTACTCAAACTCATCTCTACTGAGTCGGTGATGCCATCCAACCATCTCATCCACTGTCGTCCCCTTCTCCCTCCCACCTTCAATCTTTCCCAGCATCAGGTACATCTAGATAATGGAATATTTTTCAGCACTAAAAGGAAATGAGCTATTACACAATGAAAGGACATGGGGAATCTTCAGTGCATGTTACTAAGTGAAAGAAGTCAATCTGAAAAGGCTACATGCTGTATGATTCCAACTCCGTGATATTCTGAGAAAAACAAAACCATAGAAACAATATAAAGATCAATATTTGCCAGAGAGAGAGGGAGGAGAACAGATGACTAGGAAGTACACAGAGGATTTTTAGGGTGGTTAAAATACTCTCTATATAATATTATAATGATGGATATAATATAACTTTGTCCAAACCAATGGAATATATGACATCAAGAGGGAATCCTAAGGTAAACTATGGAGTTTGGATCATTATGATGTATCAGTGTAGGTTCATCCTTAGTTTAAAAAAAAATCCCACTCTGGTGAGTGATGTTGTTAATGGAGGAGGCTGTGCAACTATAGTGTTGGAGAAGACTCTTGAGAGTCCCTTGGACTGCAAGGAGATCCCTAAAGGAGATCAGTCCTGGGTGTTCATTGGAAGGACTGATGTTGAAGCTGAAACTCCAATGATTTGGCCACCTGATGCTAGAGCTGACTCATTGGAAAAGACCCTGATGCTGGGAAGTATTGAGGGCAGGAGGAGAAGAGGACGACAGAGGATGAGATGGTTGGATGGCATCACCAAATCAATGGACATGGGTTTGGGTGGACTCCGGGAGTTGGTGATGGACAGAGAGGCCTGGCGTGCTGTGGTTCATGGGGTCCCAAAGAGTCGAACATGACTGAGTGACTGAAGTGAACTGAACTGATTATGTGTTCAGGTTGGGACTTTCTTTATCTCCTCTATTTTAACCTGTATGAGCCCTTCTAATATAAGGTCTTTAATCTCTCTCTGATCCTGGAAATTTCAATCATTACTTCTTCAAATAATTTCTCTTTGCTATTTTTATTTTCTCTTCTTTTGGAATGCCCATTACCCAAAGATTAGCACTCTTACTTCTATACTCGTAACTTTCCATTTTCTACCTTTTATCCTTCCTTGCTACCTTCTGAGGGTTCCTCAATCTGGTTGGACAGCCCCTAACTAGTTTTTCAGCTCTTTTCATTGTACTCTATCTCATCTATTGTATTTTCTGTATTTAAACATTTTATACCTAATCTTTTATAACTAGTATTTCCATTGATTCTTTTTATACTTTATTATTCTTATTATATCACCTAATATCTTCTTTCCTTAAGTATATTTGCCACACTTACTTTAAATTTCTGATCCTTTTATTCCAATAATTCTGATTCAAATGGTATATGTTATCCAATTTGTTTTCTTTTGAAGTAGTTGTACATCTCAGAAGGCTATTTACTTTTGTCCCATAAGTTCTTTCTCTCTTGGAATATCATTACATGTTTGGAAATGCACCTTCAGTAAGGGTCTAAGGTTAGGCTCCAGTCTATATCAGCCTCTGTTGGGTTTAAGGAGAAGGGAATGGATGAATCCCAGGGGGAGAGACCCAGACATTGTTGATGTCCCAAGTTGACACTTTCAAGCAGCACCTCTGGTCAGAGTTTCACCTTTAAACTCAGAAAGAAACAAAATTGGAAGAAAGTCTATCTAAATTGCAATCCATCAGCCCTCAAGGTTGAGAAGAGAAGAGGATGCTTAAATATCTGAAGGAAGATTGTCCATCTTCACCTGTGTACATTAGATCCTCTCTCCTAAAGTCTATAAGTCTTTGTACTATGTACTGCCCTGATAGTACCGTCTAGTTCCCTCACCTGCAGTCTAGGCTTTTCCTGCTGCTTCCTGTGGTGAAAGGGGTAGACAGTGATAACTTAAGAATCATAATAAAGACAAGGACAGACATTTTTAATGTTTCACCCATTGGTCCTTTAACTGTAACGTCTAGTAGGCCTTCCAATGTAGGCTGTAAAACCACACACACACACACACACCAGTACAGTTTTCCATTTTCCAAGAGATTTTGCTGTGACTTTTCATTTAGTTCCTAAATCCAATTTTCACTCTTATTTCAGTTTTTCCAGGGCTGATTTCTGTAGAGGGTGTCAGATATCCATGCTAGTTCCCCATCTAAAATAGAAATCAATCTTTGAATTTCTGTAAAATGTGAAGCCTGTGATGATAACAGATGACACTTCACTAAGGGATTTCTTTACAGAAGAGTTTATTCTCATTGGCTTGTCAATGAAAATATCTAAAACAATATCCGTTTGATGTCACATGAAAATATAGAGAAATGTTCAATACTACCATTCAAAGACAACCTGTCATCATCAGTTGTTTTAGCTCAGGAATCAGCTGCTATTCATTCATTCATGAGTCTCACAATATCTGATGCTATCCTTGGGAACATTAATATGCTTGAGCTTAAGCAGAGGAATAGAAAAGGAAAAATCAGATGAAAAAAGAGAGCGAGAGATGTGAAAGTTGTGGCAAGGTACCACTAATAATTGTTTTATTTGCCAAAAAAAGAAAAGTGGGTCGATTTACTGTCTTAAAAGTTTTTCCCCATTTGTCTCGTAGTTGGCATATACATAGAAAAAAATGAGTAAAATTATAAGAATGTTCTTTTTTAAATTGCCAGGATTTTTAATTATTTCAGCTGATTTCATCAATTACTGTATTGTTCCTTATGTTCCAGCTGCTGGAAAGCTGTACAAACATAAGCTCCTGGATGGCATAAAGTCTCTCAAAGGTGAGCGAAAACGCAGATGAAATTGGGACTCCTCACATTTTACACTTGCTTTTTAAAAAAAAATCACATTTATTTTTTTGGTGGTGACAAATTTGTCAGTCTAATATGTTCATTTATTAAGTGTTTTTGTCTCACTGTTTACTTCTTTGTACATAACTAGCTTTGAAGAAATTATTTTTGTTTCTATCATTGCATTTCAAGTTCTATTTTCTGAATATAACTATAAAGGCAGTTTCTTACCAGAATTCACCAGATTTGACTAAGTTTTTAATTTCTTCCTTATAAATGTTGCATAAGAACTATAATCAAATCCTCTGGACAAAAATGAGGCATAAGTTCTGTCCTTGATTCTTAAATAACTTTATTGTTCCTTTGATTTTTTACTCTCTAATTAATACATGGATATGTCTAGCACTTTTCACTTTGTCATTATTGTTTGTTTTTCTCATTCCCATTTTATTTTTACCTAAGGAGTGGATCTTAATGTTAATAAGCTGGACTTCTTCATGGAAAATATGGGCTTTAAGACTGAAGAAGAAGAACATAAAGACCTGCTAAACAACTTGCCTGTGGATGGTGAGCTGCTCCTGGTGAAATTTTTGATTCATATATGAGAATTGCTGAGAGTATATTTAAAGTTGTGCAGATATACTTAAAAACAAGAGATAAGGGCCCAGTCCTCAAGAATGCATCAATTTGTGCAGTGGACCTTCTTGAGTGCCTAATATACATAAGCTATTAAAAATATAAAAATGAAGGATGATATAATCTATTAGAAATATAAAAGTGACAGTATCCTCTAAAAGTTCACAGTCTAGTAAAAAGGCTTGCATGTTAACAAGTCCTCATAATGGCTATGTGGTTGTGTTATTATAATAAAAATGTTTTCATTAAGATTCTAAAGGAAAAGCTAAATTTGCCGGGAAAACGATCAGAGAAAACTTTATCAGGTGTGTAGAAATTCTTCATTAAAAAAAAATCCTAGATGAGGAAAGCAGTGCATGAAAAAGCATAAAATCATGCAAAATCACATGGTTAGGGAACTAGCAAGAATTTCTCTATGGCTAAGATATGGGGTCACACAGAGTTGGACACGACTGAAGCGATTTAGCAGCAGCAGCAGCAGGATATACACTTCATGTCATAAAGTTGCAGAAAACAAGCTGAAAAGGAAGGCTGCCAAGACTAGTACCTTAAACCAGGCGTTAGAGTTTTAGCCTTCTTTCTGTTGAGTTATTTTGGTAATTTGTGCCTTTTCTAGGAATTCGCCCATTTAATCTAAATTGTCTAATTTGTTGACATGTAGTATTTCTTTATAATCCTGTGAGTTTCTGTAAAGTTAGTGTTGGTCTCCTGATTTTGATCTGTCTTATCTCTTTTTGTTTGGTTAGTCTAGCTAAGAATTTGACAGTTTTGTTGATCTTTCCAAAGAGCCGACATCAATTTTCCCTACTGATTTTTTGCTTTCCATTTTATTGATTTCACTTCTAATCTCTATTATTTCCTTCTTTCAGTTTACATTGGATTTAGTTTGCTCTTTGTTTTCTAGATTCTTAAAATGAAAATTTAGATTATTAATTTCAAATTTTTCTTTTTTCTAACATAATTGTTTTCAACTGTAATCCAAAAATTTTGATATGGTTTCATTTTCATTCAACTAGAAATACTTTCTAATTTCCCATTGTGATTTTTGATCCATGGGTTATCTTAAAATGTGTTTTTAATTTCCAAATATTTGTGTATTTCTTAAATTTCCTTCTACTATTGATTTTGAATTAATTCCACTGTAGTCAGAGAACATACTTCCTGTGACCTCAGAACTGAATGAGACTTTTTCATGACCTAGCATAATGGTGTATCCTGGAGGATGTTTTATGGTTGTTAATATTGTTTGTCTTCTTTATTCTACTGTATTTCTATTTAGGTGTTCTAGCCATTATAAAAATTTGATATTGAACTCTCCAAGTATTGTACTTTATTTGTCTGTTTCTCTCTTCAATTTTAGCCTTCATCCTATAGTAGTGTATCTAGAATATTTCACCTTTGGTAGTCGGTGCTGAGGGCGCTACTGGAAAGAAAGACTCAAATTTAAAACGTATTGCTATGTTCCAACAAGAGATGATAAGGGCCTTAGTGATGGATTAGTCATCATGGACTGATTTGGGAAACATTTTAGAATTAAAATGGATAGGGCTTAAGTGACTGATTACAGGTAAGTTATGAAAAAGAAGAAAAATTTTAGAGTCTTCCCTGGAGGTCCAGTGGCCAAGACTCTACGCTTCTAATGCAGGGGCCATGGGTTCTATCCCTGGCCAGGAACAGAGACCCCACATACCAAGTGGCCAAAACTAATAATAAAGTCTAGCTTTAGAACATTTTTTTTAGGAAGCAGACATCTCCCTGTGACTAAATCATAAATTGTATCATAGCCAATTTGAGAATTCAGGAAAGATTCAGGTTATAATATCAAAAGAATAGTTTCAGTTTTACACATTTTGAATTTGAGATACATATAGGACTTTGAACTAGAAATATGTATAAAGATGTTTGGAAATGAGTACTCTAATGATTTATCTTACTTGACTTTCCCTAGGAAGTTAGCTGTCCATAGATTTAGCAAAGCTTAGCATTGTGCCAGAGTACTGTAAAGATTATTAGCAGACCGAAAGGAGAAGCAAAATAAATAAATAAATGGAGGGAATATATGATAAGGAAAGTTTGAAAGTAAGCAAATAGACTAAGGAGGAAAGTACTCTTAAGAAGAAGAAAGGAAAAAAGTTTAGCTAGGATGAATTTTGAACTACCAGAAACAAGTTCAAAATGAAGAAATAATTCTAAAATAATTTTCCTTTATAACTATCACACCTAGCATATGTTAGAGTAACCCCTAATAATGAGGCCCACAGATATCCACTAGGAAAAGTTTGCAAGATAACAAACCCCTTTGAGAAAAACAGTAAAAACCTGAACTTTATCCCACTGGCTCTACTGATTATATGGAATTACGGAAAGAATTTAAAATTTGAAATAAGACACAGACTTAAATCTCAGCTCTGTCTGTGCAAGATTGTTCAAATTAATCCCTCTGAGTCTTAGTTTCTTAAAAAAGAAGAATGTGATAGTTACCTTTCCTAAATGTTGTAAGTTTCTAGGATAGGGCCTAACACATAGTAGGCATTTAATAGTAGATTTTGTTACTGGTAATTATAATGACCCGTATGTATTCATGTCAACACAATGCTACTTAACTATGCCTTTGCTCTGGCCAGAGAAATGGACATTTTCTACAGGATAATTTTTTTTTTATTACTGGAAATATATAGTTTCCCAATATTTTTGACCTGCCTATAAAAGGATGCAGATATATTTTATTATCATATTTTCCAGATATTTTAAACGTTACCAGAATGCCACAACAGTGATTTTGGTCATGGACGTATCAGCCAACTCCTGGAGTATCAATTCTGAGGTCAATGAGCCCATGGGAAATAACATTAGAGACCTGTTTCAGGCTATTCATGAGTCTTCTGTAGGGCTAACTGAAATACATGAGAACAGACAGCTTCCTGTGAGACAGTGATCATCCATCAGGCTGTTCCTTCTAAATACCCCATTTAAAAGGAAAATACAAATAAAGATTTTTAAACTTCTTATTAAAGTTTAGTCAGGTTGATCAAAGCTCTTTTAAAAAAAAATACTGAGTATGGATAGTGCCTGAATACAGCTAAGTGTTACCTGTGGATTGAGCAAAAAAAAAATAAGTTGTTTTGGTTTGTTATGGCCATGTTGCATCACATGCAGGGTCTTAGTTCCCCAATCAGATATCAAACCCATGCAGTGGAAGCGTGGAGTCTTAACCATTGGGTTGCCAGGAAGTCCCCCAAAATAAGTATTTTCAATGCTCCAAGTCAGACCTTTCCTCTTGAGCATTTACCCCTTTTAAGATGCTTATCAACCTTATCATCAATTAGAAAAAAGAATGTTTTCCAGATCTGAAAGTAGAGAGGGTGACTTTTTAAATGTCAGTCCACCATTCTACCATGTAGAGTTTATCTTAATAGAATAAAAGTGAAGTTGGAAGTGTAAGTATCTTCTTTATAATCAAGAGGTTTGTCTTTCCACACTTTCCATTTGGAATGAAAATAGGATAAAACTCTAAAGCAAACCATAACATTTGCTGAATTTCATGTTTTTCTTCAGCGTATAACTTATATCTGTCTTCCATTTCTCTCTTTTATTGTCTTTATGCATAAAATTCTGTCTTCTCTTATAGATGAGGGGAAGGTAGACGTGAGTGTGGTAATGGATGAAGGAAACTTTTTACAGGTAGGTTAGATTTTTATTAACTCATTGTTAAGCATCTACTATATTCCAAGTATGGATACATAAAAACCAACCTTCCAGGAGCTTATGTAGTTGGGGCAAGGAAAACTATAAATCAATGCAATAAAATGTTATAGGTGCTTTGTTTAAAACCTATACAAAGCAAAGGAAGAGGAGAATGGTCACTTGAACCTGAGGAGGAGAAACTGGTGAATGCTTTAATAGTATGGGCAACAGTGAGCTGATCCTTGAAAGCTGAGTCAGTTTTGCCAGACAGAGTGGGATGGGCAGAACTTGTGGCTGTTACCTTATGTGGCAAAAGACTATATATGTGGAAATGTGATTAAGGATGATCTGGAGATGGAGAAAATACCCTTGATTATCCAGCTGACCCTAAATGTAATCACAAATATCCTTAGAAGAAGGAAGAAAAGTGAAATTTGATGACAGAAAAAGTAGAAGGCAATGCAGCAATCAAAGCCAGATGCTATATTGCTGACTTTAAAGATGGAAGAGGGATCATGAACCAAGGAAAGTAAGTGGCCTCTAGACATGGAAAATGTAAGGGAACGGATTCTCTCTCTAGAGCCTCCTGAAGGAACCAGCCTTGCTGATACCTTGATGTTACCCTAGTAGGACTGACTCAGACCTCTGACCCCCAGAACTGCACAAGAAACAAATCCATGTTGTTTTAGATGACCAAGATTTTGGTAATTTGTAACATATAGCAACATCAGGAAACAAATATAGGAGACAAATTATGGAGGACCTTGGAAACCAAATAAAGAAGTGTGAATTTCATTCTGTGCTGAGTGGGGAGTCATTCCAAGGTTTTAAACAGGGGACTATGTTATTAGATTTGCAAATTAGATTACTCAAGCTGCAGTATAAATGATGGAAGGAGATTTGTGTGCTAGAATAGAGTCAGGGAGACTAGTTACAAAGCAGATTGTAACTGTTCAGGCAAAAGACAATAAAGGGCAGAACTAAACTGTGGTTTTTCCAGTGGTCATGTATGGATGTGAGAGTTGGACTGTGAAGAAAGCTGAGCACCGAAGAATTGATGCTTTTGAACTGTGGTGTTGGAGAAGATTCTTGAGAGTCCCTTGGACTGCAAAGAGATCCAACCAGTCCATTCTGAAGGAGATCAGCCCTGGGATTTCTTTGGAGGGAATGATGCTGAAGCTGAAACTCAAGTACTTTGGCCACCTCATGCGAAGAGCTGACTCATTGGAAAAGACTCTGATGCTGGGAGGGGTTGGGGGCAGGAGGAGAAGGGGATGACAGAGGATGAGATGGCTGGATGGCATCACTGACTCAATGGATACGAGTCTGAGTGAACTCCAGGAGTTGGTGATGGACAGGGAGGCCTGACGTGCTTCAATTCATCAGGTCGCAAAGAGTCAGACACTACTGAGCGACTGAACTGAACTGAAACATTATTTAAGAGACTTGAAAGAAAGGGGCATATGGAGCTATGGAAATAAAGCAAAAGGATGGCATGAAGGATGACTCCTTAGTTTCTGAGTTGGTAGTTGGGTAGGTGATAACGACATTTACCAAAATAAAGACTTCAGCGAAACAGACTTAGGAACAAAGATATAGTCTTCACTTTGGTCATATTGAGTTTGGGGTTCCTGTAAGACATCTATGGGAAATTGAATACTAGGTGGTTGAATATCTGGGTAAGGATCTGAAACCACCTCTTTTCTCTGAGTCAGTCAGACCTCAAGTCAGGAAGATAATCTGTATAAATGTGGAGTTAAATTCAAAGGAATTTACCTCAGAGCTTCAGTTTTCTCAATAAAGTGGAAAACAAAATCACCTACTGAAAACAAAACAAAACAAAAAAAACAGGCATGGTAATAGAGTAGGGAACTTCAAAAAAGTATTGCTGATTTTGGGCTTTTCAGGTGGCACTAGTGGTAAAGAACCCACCTGCCAATGAAGGAGACATACGAGATGCAGGTTCAATCCCTGGGCTGAGAAGATCCCCTGGAGGACGACATGGCAACCCACTCCAGTATTCTTGCCTGGAGAATCCCATGGACAGAGGAGCCTGGCAGGCTACATTCCATAGGGTTGCAGAGTCAGACACAGCTGAAATGACTTAGCATGCATAAACATTGCTAGTTTCAGATTACTTTGGTAGAAAATAGGAACTAGAGAAATATATGAAACACTGCAGAGAAGTGCCAAGAGTCAAACAAGGTCAGTTATCATAAATAAGTAACTTTTCCCATGATTATGATATTCTTCAGGTGGACCAAGTTAGGGGATTCTCAAGATTGATGTGCCAAAAGAATGAAAGCATAAAGACATGAAAGGTGTGGTCAAGAGAGTGGTTAAGTGGCTGAGTATGGGCAGATAGGGAAGGAAGTGAAAATGGAAATTATGAACTTAGAGAAAAGTGAAGAGGTGGAATGAAGGGCTCTGCAGAGATTATAACATGTGTGGTAGGAGTAAGGAAGTAAATGAAGTGGGAAAATACGAAGTTCTGGCCAGGAGCAGGCATTTAGAATTTAAGATTTTAAAATACACTTCCAGGTGATAACAAAGTCAAGGGTATGTCCATGTCAATTAACTAGTATAGAATTTATGAGATAAGTCTGAGGATAAGAAGGTCAGAGAATAAGTTGTTGAATGAGCCCTCCAAATAAAGACTGGAATTCACTGTAACAATGCCAGGAGTTTGAGTGCAGAGAAAGACTGTGAGTCCTGACACGACCAAGAAATCAATTAAGTGACAATAAAAAGAAAGTGTTTCATAAATCTCAAAAGAGGAAATGTTTGAGCATAGTTGAAAAGCAGCAACTGGAATCCAGGAGAATGCCAAGCCCTAAGGCAATGGGATATAGAATAATGAGTAGTTTTCTCTAAATAAAAAATTAAAATAAATAATAATAATAGAAAAGTCTATTAGGAAAAGGTGAAATTAACTTAAGAAAGAAGGTAAGAGTCTGCAAAGGGATTGACGATATAGAGAAATTGAAATTTAATGATATATGAGTCCAAAAGGACATTATAGGAAGGGTTGAAAAAAAGGCTAGCAATGGGAAGAAAAATTAGAATGGTAAAACAGAATATAGAGAGGGTAGACATTTTTGAGATCCTTACCTTTGAGAAAGGAAATGATACAAATAAAAGATATGGTTAGAATAATAACCTTGAGGAAGAAGGTGGTTCATGTCTGTCAAAAGCTTGATGAAGTTAGCAGACTGAGGAAACCAAAATTGAAAAGGACACATGTATCGCATTGTTCATTGCAATACTATTTACAATAGCTAGAACATGAAAGCAACCTAAATGTCCATCAACAGATGAATGGATAAAGAAGTTGTGGTACATACACACAATGGACTATTACTCAGCCATAAAAAAGGAATACATTTGCGACAGTTCTAAAGAGGTGGATGAACCTAGAGCTTGTTACACGGAGTGAAGTAAGTTAGAAAGAGAAAGATAAGTATCATATGCATATATATGGAATCTAAAAAGATGATACTGAAGAATTTATTTGCAAGGCAGCAATGGAGAAACATAGAGAACAGATTTATGGACATGGGAGAAGGGAGGAGAGAAGTATGGAGAGAGTAACATGGAAGCTATTATTACCATATATAAAATAGGTAGTCATCCGGAATTTACTGTATGTCCCAGGAAACTCAAACAGGGGCTCTGTATCAACCTAGAGGGGTAGGATAGAGAGGGAGAAGGGAGGGAGGTTCAAGAGGGAGGGGATATATGTATACTGTGGCTGATTCATGTTCAGGTTTGACAGAAAACAACAGAATTCTGTAAAGCAATTGTCCTTCAATTAAAAAAATAAATAAATTTTTTTAAAAAGGAAGAAGGCCCTAGAGAAAGCCCAGTATAGTTCCATGACACATGATCAAAAAGACTGCAAAACCAGGATTTTAATACATGCACAAAATTTTATTTTAATAGCAGTTATTTCCTTATTGATATATTCTCTCACTCTACCTATTTACTGATGAATGTTTCCATCTACTGACTCGCAGCCTAACTTTGACCACCTTTGTTTAGCCAAAATACTCTTAAGATCATGTCTTAGCAATAGTTTGCATTCTTGCCAGGTTTGCTTCATTGCTAAATTGACAAAGACAATATAGGGATTTTTAATAATAAAGAATCATCATTCTTCAAATTGTCAATCACTACCATGATTTACTTTTTAAAGGTGAGAAAGTTGATACTAGTAACCTGGAAAATTTTCTGGAAAATATGGGGATAGAGCTCACAGAAGAAAAAGGCATGGAACTACTGAACAATCTTCCAGTTGATGGTGAGCATTAAAAATATCACAGTGGGGAAAAAAATCACAGTGACCTTCAAGGAAACTTGAGACTATGGACTTATATGACTAATACGTGCTGTTTACGGAATGTCTCATGCCCTCCCCACCAAAATGATTTTACCAAGTTGAGAGCTGTTTCCATTCCTGAGTTTTATTCTTTTAAGTGAAATAATAAAAATGCCTAGAATAAAACATGCAGGTCTCTGTACTTCTAAAATTATGCATGTTTTATTCTGTTTTAAAATATCTACACTGCTGTCTGAGCCTTGGATTTTTCCCCTTTCTTGCAGCCAAAAGAAGAGTGTATATGAACAGGTTGATGAAAGAATTGAGGTCTCTTGAAGGTGAGTGAGAAGTATGATAAAAAGGCAATTAAAACTGAGGACATTGAGCTTTGTTCTTATTTTCAAAAACTCTATTTTATGTATTTCAGATTATTAATCCTGCTGTCCCAGTTATTCAGTATTTAATATTTATATGCCTTAAGTACTGTACATTCACCAAAATTGTTTAACTACAGTAAACCCAAAAGCTTTGGTTCCCAAATAAAGTTGTATATCAGAGTAACTGGGGAAGAAGGAAGAAGGAAACATTTAGTGTTCAGATTACTGGGCCTCTTTCAGTCATATTGATCTTGACTTTCCAGAGATAGTACCTAGAAATGGGTGTTATTAAATGTATAGGATTATGATAGAGTAAATCCATGGACAGGATGGATAGATGGATAGTTCTCCATTAATTTAGCAAGTTTCAAATCCTACTGTACACACATGTTTTAAAGGTTAATTTTAGTGTTTGTGATGACTTATCAGATACCTCCTGGAAGGAAATGGCAACCCACTCCAATACTCTTGCCTGGAAAATTCCATGGCTGGAGGAGCCTGATAGGTTACAGTCCTTGGGGTCACAAAGAGGTGGACACGACTGAGTGACTTCACTTTCTTTCTTTCTATAGTTCCTTTTGGAGAAGGAAATGGCAACCCACTCCAGTATTCTTGCCTGGAGAATTCCATGGATGGAGGGGCCTGGTGGGCTGCAGTCTGTGGGGTTGTGAAGAGTCAGACATGACTAAGCAGCTAACACACACACACATCAGATACCTCCAACCCCTCAGTTTCTTCTCTTAAAAGTTTTCCAATTCCAGAGATCAAGGTTTAGGAATTTCTGACTTAGACACCAAGACCACGTTTACTTCAGACATTTGTTCTTTGCTCTTTATTCTCTATAAGTATTGATGCCTCACTATAAGCTAAACTAATCCACTCTTTACATCACTAGAAATATTTCTCATATCCATCCTTTTCTTTCCTAAGGGACAACGGTATCTTCAGATAAAGTGGACATTTGCCTTAAAAATATGGGAATTGATCTCACAGAGGAAGAAATCCAGGAACTGAAGAACCACCTACCAGTTGATGGTGAGAGTTCTGATATCAATATACCCTTAGCAAAACTTTGGATATGAGGCCAGTGTCAGGGCTGGAATGACTGAAGATATGATGTATAATATATGAAAAGAAGAAAAAGAGTAAGGCCGTCAGCACAGCTGAAGCCAAGTAACTATCACTCGGAAAGATCACCAAGAAGGCTGCCCAATATAGATGACAAGTGTCACCCTCCATAGGAAATGCCAAGGTCTAACAAGAGGTACATCATGAGAAATGCTGGACTGGAAGAAACACAAGCTGGAATCAAGATTGCTGGGAGAAATATCAATAACCTCAGATATGCAGATGATACCACCCTTATGGCAGAAAGTGAAGAGGAACTAAAAAGCCTCTTGATGAAAGTGAAAGAGGAAAGAAAAAAAGTTGGCTTAAAGCTCAACATTCAGAAAACGAGGATCATGGCATCCAGTCCCATCACTTCATGGGAAATCGTTGGGGAAACAGTGGAAACAGTGTCAGACTTTATTTTGGGGGCTTCAAAATCACTGCAGATGGTGACTGCAGCCATGAAATTAAAAGACGCTTACTCCTTGGAAGAAAATTTATGACCAACCTAGATAGTATATTCCAAAGCAAAGACATTACTTTGCCGACTAAGGTCCGTCTAGTCAAGGCTATGGTTTTTCCAGTGGTCATGTATAGATGTGAGAATTGGACTGTGAAGAAGGTTGAGCGCCAAAGAACTGATGCTTTTGAACTGTGGTGTTGGAGAAGACTCTTGAGAGTCCCTTGGACTGCAAGGAGATCCAACCAGTCCATTCTGAAGGAGATCAACCCTGGGATTTCTTTGGAAGGAATGATGCTAAAGCTAAAACTCCAGTACTTTGGCCACCTCATGCGAAGTGTTGACTCACTGGAAAAGACTCTGATGCTGGAAAGGATTGGGGGCAGGAGGAGAAGGGAATGACAGAGGATGAGATGGCTGGATGGCTTCATGGACTCTATGGACGTAAGTCTGAGTGAACTCCAGGAGTTGGTGATGGATAGGGAGGCCTGGCGTGCTGCGATTCATGGGGTCGCAAAGAGTCGGACACGACTGAGCGACTGGAACTAAACTGAACTAAACAAGAATATTCAAGTCTTTAATCATTAGGTTGTTGTGGGGTTTTTTTAAGAATGTTGAGGATTTATTGAACTAGAGATTTTGTAGATTTCAGAGAACTAATGTCAACACTTCAGTCCTTGAGAATCCAGCATTAAATAGCAGTGTGCAACACTTACATAGTCCTGACTTGTGCAAGGCACTGTCCTAAGCAGTTTACTATATCATTTCATCTTCCAAGCTACTCTATAAGTTTCATTTTAATGCTTAATTTATGTATCAGGAAACAGAGAAAACAAGTAGTTTGCCTAGAGTCAGAGAGCTAGTGGTAGACAGGCAATCTGGATCCAGAAACTCTTTCAACCACTCTGCTAATATTGCCATGAACTACAGAATTAATGATCTTAAGAAGATGTATAGTGAAGTTGCCAACTGGCACAAAATTTGTCATGTGTTAGACTGTGGTGTTGGAGAAGACACCTTTTTTTTTTTTTTTTTGAGAAGACTCTTGAGAGTCCCTTGAAAGGACTGATGTTGAAGCTGAAACTCCAATACTTTGGCCACCGGATGCAAAGAGCTGACACATTTGAAAAGACCCTGATGCTGGGAAAGATTGAGGGGAGGAGAAGGGGACGACAGAGGATGAGATGGCTGGATGGCATCACCGACTCTATGGACATGGGTTTAGGTGGACTCCGAGAGTTGGTGATGGACAAGGAGGCCTGGTGTGCTGCAATTCATGGGGTCGCAGAGTCAGACACAACTGAGCAACTGAACTGAACTGAATGGAGACTTTTCTTATACTAGTAGAGCTGAGAAAAATTAATCAGGAAATTTTGAGGGGCACTTGCCCCCTTGAGGAACTAGTAAAAATGGAAGATTGACCCAAGTCAAGGAATATGGGTTTTTCCAAATAAGTGATTCCTTCATTCTTTTTTTTTTTTTTAATTGAATGGAATTTTAAAAAAAAACCAACTCTATAGTGTTTTACAATTTTCAAAAGTTTTACATAAATGATTGTACATAATCTCATTATAACCCTTTTCCCCCATCTTTACTTCCCCTTTCCCCAGTACCTTTCATTATTTCAGTTCATAAACTTTAATTGAATGCCTATGATGTGTCAGGCACTGTTCTAGGCTCTTGGGGCCTTTGACTTAATAAGAAGCAGGCAGTTTTTCCAAAAATGATTTTATCTCTGCTTTTTTAAACCCTTTAAATTCAGTTCAGTTCAGTCAGTCAGTCATGTCCGACTCTTTGCAACCCCATGGACTGCAGCATGCCAGGTTTTCCAGTCCATCACCAACTCCCAGAGCTTGCTCAAACTCATGTCCATTAAGTCAATGATGCCATCCAACCAACTCATCCTCTATTGTCCCCTTTTCTTCCTGCCTTTAATCTTTCCCAGCATCAGAGGATCTTTAAACACTTTCAGAACTCTTTTAATCTACCAATGCAGTAAATGTAGATATTTTTGGTTACCTTGTTTTCTTAATATCCTGAAACATGATAAAAGATACCACCACAGTGATTTAAAGTGTAGAGTTAGTAATCTCATTCTGGTGGACTGCCTTGTACATCTGTGGAATCATCTGAGATAGAATGGTAAACAGTCTGAGGGGCCGAGCAAGTCTCAGTGGAGTGAATTAGAGGCACACAAAGGAAATGATGGCATCTCTCTTCTATAGGAACAGACTTTAATCCCAAAGATTCTACTTTATTTTACTTAAAATAATTATAATAGTGCTCATATTAATAATAAGAAAATACGATGAAGGATAACAATAAAAGATTATCATAATTTAAAATACATTTTACAAAGAGCAAGCAAGGATAAATTTCACATCTAAGAACCTGGAATATATACTATTTTTAAAGCTAATTCATTCTATATAATATGCTTGCATTTTGCTAGATCTTTATTATTCAGGAAACATTTGTGGGGGCTTCCCTGGTAGCTCAGATGGTAAAGAATCTGCCTACAATGCAAGAGACTAGGGTTCAATCCTGGGTCAGGAAGATCCCCTGGAAAAAGGAATGGCTACCTACTCCAGTATTTTGCCTGGAGAATTCCATGGACAGAGGATTCTGGGAAAGATCAAGGGCAAGAGGGGAAGTGGGCAACAGAGGATGAGATGGCTAGATGGCATCACTGACTCAGTGGACATAAATTTCAGCAAACTCTGGGAGATAATGAAGGACAGGGCAGCCTGGTGTGCTGCAGTCCATGGGGTCACAAAGAGTTGGACATGACTGAGTGACTGAACAACAACAAAGCATTTATGGAACATCACTCTTGAACAAACCATTAAACTGGTATCTTACCCTTGGGAGAACTTAAAATCTGAGGAATATTAGAAATAATACAAGAATGCAAGCACATTTAAGCAGTGATGAATTGGCACCCTTGACCAAGTCATGGGTGGAGAATGAGCTTGTCCATGGACAGCTTTAAGGTTACAAACTGAATCTTGGTTAGTGTAATAGCATCTTTTTACTATTAAGGGCAAGAGGAGAAGGAGGTGACAGAGGATGAGATGGCTGGATGGCGTCACCCATTCAATGGACATGAATTTAAGCAAATTCTGGGAGATAGTGAAGGACAGGGAAGCCTGGCATGCTTCAGTTCATAGGGTTCCCAGAGAGCCGGACACAATTTAGCACCTTAACAGCAGTAGTCATTTAATTACTATTGTAACATCCCAATTTCATGTTTCTCAAACTTGCAGTTTTACAAACTCATTAAAATATATCTATTGATATCCAGTAGCTTCTGGTTTTATTTTGAGAAATACTAAAGAAACTAACTTAACGGTCTATGAAAGTCTTTCCATTGAGAATGAGTACTGCAAAACAAATTTGTCAGTAAATAGAGCAAATATAACTTGGAAGTTTAACGAAATACATCAACACGATGATGATTGTATTAGCAAGCTAAGAGCACCAGACAAGCACACCAGCAGTCTGTCCTTTAAGGGTATCACTTGGTGCCAAGGTGAACAGAAGCCCAAAGGTAAAGTCAACACTGGTGAAATGGAGACATAATTTTTAAACAAAATGTTTAAGTTCTCAGTAAGTTTCAAACTCCTGTCTGAGAAAGACTAACCTAACTAAAGAGTGTCTCAAAGGAAAGGAGAGTACTTTAAACCTTGCTTGTGCACTGTGCTGTGTGGATTTTTGATAGAGCAAAATGCAGGAACTGTTTTAATTACAATTATGATCTCTGACATGAAAAGCTAATAAACTTCTAGGTAAATGTTTTCAAATGGTTGAATTTGGGGATTTTGCTTCACAATTTAAGGATTTCATATTATTTTTCTAAAAAATTTTTTATTTTTTTATCTTCAAGATAATGAGAAGATTGATTTAAATGTGTTGATGGATAAAGTTAAAAATGTTACAGGTGAGTGAGATGTTACAATTATTATTTGGTCTTAAAGCTTTCTGTGGAACTGTATTTTTAATATAATAATGTTTCCTTTCTTTATTCATTCAACAACTATTTATTCAGCACTTACTACATGCCAGGCATTGTTTGAGGCATTTACAGTACATCAGTAAACAGAATATAACTTCCCCCACAGAGCTTACATTCTAGCAGAGGAAATAAGCAGTAAACAATAAACATATAAATAAGTACATTATATAGTATGTTTGAAAGTGGTAAATTCTTTAGAGAAGAATGAAAAATAGACTACACTAGAGGAGACTGGGAGAGCAAAGTATGTTGGGAAAAGGAGCAGTTATGGTCTTAAAATAGAGAATGGGGTCTTTTTAAGACGGTGACATTTGAGCAAATACCTGAAGAAGGTATGAGTTTCAGCCATGTGGGGACTTCTGGAAAAAGAGTGTTGCAGGCAAAGGAAATAAGAACTAAGGCCCAAAGGTGGGAGCATATCTGGGCTTTTCAAGAAACAGCAAGAAGGCTGGTGTAGCTGAAGTTGAGTAAGCAAGGGAAACAGTAACAGGAGATGAGAAGAGAGACGTGATGGGTACAAGATCAGCCATCCCCACGAAAGCCCTGCCAGGTCTTGGGCTTTTTCTGAGAGAAATGGAAAGCCACTGAAGGATTTAGAGCTGAGGCATGATTATGATCTGACCTAATCTTTCATCAGATCTTTCTGGATTCTGTGTGAACAGATGGTGGGGTGAAGCAGTGGAGTTGAGGGAAGTGGAGGAAAGAAACCAAGAATAGAAACAGGGAAACCATTTAACAGGCTTTTAGAGTAATCCACATTAGAGATGATGGTTTTTAATACCAGGTTAGATAACAATGGGGTTTCCCCTGGTGGCTCAGATGTTAAATCGTCTGCCTGCAATGCGGGAGACCGGGTTTGATCCCTGGGTCGGGAAGATCCCCTGGAGAAGGAAATTGCAACCCACTCCAGTATTCTTGCCTGGAGACACCCATAGATGGAAGAGCCTGGTACTCTACAGTCCAGAGTTGGACACGACTGAGAGACTTCACTTTCACTTTAGATAACAATGAGGTGATGAAAAATAGGGATTTTTCTGTAAGTCAGTGGTTAAGATTCTGGCCTTCAACTGCAGGAGACACAGATTTGACCCCTGGTCTTGGATGGGGTGAGAACTAGATCCCCCACTTGCCTGGAGTCACTGCCAAATAAAAAAAGTAATTGAATTTTGATGTATTTTAAAAGGAGCCACTGTGATGGATGTTAACTAGAATTATTGTGCTGATCATTTTGTAATACAACATACACAAAGAAATCCTTCAGACAAAGAGATACTGGCAATTGAAAGTTAGACTAGTGTGCATTGAAATGGCAAAGGTTAAAGAGACTTGATCAGTGCATCTATAGCATCTGCCGTGTCAGATTAGAGGGCAAATCAACAGTTAAATGCTGCTGATAATCCAAGTAAGATAAGGGCTGAGAATTGACCATTGTGTATAGCCAGATGGAGATCACTGGTAATATCAAAAAGAGAAGTTAAAAAGAGAGAAAGACATTGTAGGTGGTGAAAGTGGAAAGAAGCCAAACTGAAGGATGTTTAAGAGAAATTGAGAGGATAAGATTTAGAAACAGTGTGAATAAGTAATTTCCTGGTGTCGGTGATTAGGACTTTCAGTTCAGTTCAGTTAAGTCGCTCAGTAATGTCCAACTCTTTGCAACCCCATGGGCTGCAGCACTCTAGGCTTCCCTGTCCATCACCAACTCCTGGAGCTTACTCAAACTCATGTCTATCAAGTTGGTGATGCTATCCAACCATCTCATCCTCTGTCGTCCCCTTCTCCTCCTGCCTTCAATCTTTCCCAGCATCAGGGTCTTTTCAAACGAGTCAGTTCTTCCCATCAGGTGGCCAAAGTATTGGAGTTTCAGCTTCAGCATCAGTCCTTCCAATGAATATTCAGGACTGATTTCCTTTAGGATTGACAGGTTGGATCTCCTTGCAGTCCAAGGGACTCTCAAGAGTCTTCTCCAACACCACAGTTCAAAAGCATCAATTCTTAGGCGCTCAGCTTTCTTTATAGTTCCACTCTCACGTCCATACATGACCACTGGAAAAACCATACCTTTGACTAGATGGACTTTTGCTGGCAGAGTGACGTCTCTGCTTTTTAATATGCTATCCAGGTTGGTCATAGCTTTTCTTCCAAGGAGCAACTGTCTTTTGATTTCATAGCTGCTGTCACCATCTGCAGTGATTTTGGAGCCCAAGAAAATAAAATCTTTCACTTTTTCCTTTATTTCCTCATCTATTTGCCATGAAGTGATGGGACAAGATACTATGATCTCAAGTTTTCTGAATGTTGAGTTTTAAGCCAACTTTTTCACTCTCCTCTTTTACCTTCAAGAGGCTCTTTAGTTCTTCTTCAGTTTCTGCCATAAGGACTTCTTTAATTAGAGAGATAAAATAAGTTGTGATTAAATAGAGAAGAAGGAAGTGGTGGTTTGAAAGAGAAATGATGTGAAGCAGTCAGCAAGAAGAGTGGGAAAGTTAATGGACCAGCTGAGTATAGTGTGATTGCCCCACAGAAATAAGGACCTACTTGAGCTTCATGATCATCAGTTTAAAGTGAAAACAGCATAGTTAACTTCAACTCTAGTGCAGCTGCATGGCTGCAGACACAGAATAAGCAGATACTTCTTTTAACCAGGAATGGAGTTTTGCCAAGTGAGTATATTAAGAGCAAGAGTAGAGCAATTTAAATCCAGCCTTCCACAGAATTTAAACATGCTTATCACTTTCTTTGCTCACCATTGTTTCTTCTACTTTTTATGGGGTTGACTTTATTCTTCCTCGAGTAAATTGTTCTTAGTAGTTTCAACAAGAGTCAGTCTTTGTCTGAAAAATCCTTATTTTCATTCATGCTTGAATCATGGTTTGACTAAGTCTAGACGTGTAGGGGGTTGTTTTGCCTTAAAATACTGACATGTGCAGCTGCTGTGGGCTTCCCAGTGGCGCTAGTGGTAAGGAACCTGCCTGCCAATGCAGGAGACGGAAAAGACACAGGTTATGTCTCAGGGTGGGGAAGATCCCCTGGAGGAGGGCATGGCCACCCACCCCAGTATTCTTGCCTGGAGAATTCCATGGACAGAGGAGCCTGGGGGCTACAGTCCAGAGAGTCACAAAGAGTCAGCATGGCTGAAGCAGCTTCGCACGTGTGCGTGCATTCAGCTACTATGTCTGAAAAAAGTGTAATGAAACTGGTTCCACAATGCTGAAAATTAGACACTTGATGCACCTACTGCTTCAGGAACTACCTTCATCTGCCAGCCTTACAGACTCTCTAGCATCCCCTATCACAGAATTTAATATAGAGCCAGCTGGCAAAACAGAAATGTGATTTAGAGTCCCACACATGAGGGCTTCCCTGGTGGCTCAGATGGTGAAGAATCTCTCTGCAATGCAGAAACCCAGGTTCAATCCCTGGGTCAGAAGATCTCCTGAAAAGGGAATGGCAACCCACTTCAGTGTTCTCGCCTAGAGAATTCCATGGACAGAGGAGCCTGGCAGGCTCCATGGGGTCACGAAGAGTTGTGCGTGACTGAGTGGCTAACACACACACATAGCAGAGTGCGGAAGGGCAGGGCCAGAGCACTGAGGATTAGTTCCTAAATCTCCTTTTGACTGCTCAGCTACAGACTCTCCTACATATATTTGAAATAAGCTTCCATATAAAACAGCAAAAACCTCTCTTAGTTTCCAACTAGTAAGACGCAGCTATCCTTCATACATGTGAAAGTTGTCTTCACTCTCTCCCCAGAACAAGAAGCAGCAAAGTTCCAACAGTCTATCTCTGGGAGATAGTCATACTATCTCTGGGTCATGTTAATTACTTCCCAAATTTAGTGACAGCCCCATTTGAACATTGTTAATTAGAAACTAAGCTGTAAAGTTAGCCTATAATAAAATTTGTATTTTAATTTAAAAGGGGAAAAAGAGACAGAAGAACATACATGCATAGATAAATAGATAGGTAGACTTATATACACTGTTTTCTGGCCCTATTTTTTGCTATTAAAAATCAACTATAAGTCTTCATTGCTTTTTGATAGTTAATCTCTTTTTACTTATAACTCTTAAGAGTATCTCTATCTTTGAAGTTCTCATTATCATGTGGCCAAATGTAGACTTTTTACATTTTTCCTGCTTGGAACTTCTGATTCCTGAAACTGAACATTTATGCCTTTCGTCAAGTCTGAAAACCCTCAGTCCTTATGTTTCAGTATTACCTCACCCCTCTTCTCTTTTTTCACTTTGGAAACTCCTATTATATATGTGTTAGACCTTCTTATTTGGTTTTTCATATCTTTTTTTCAGCTTGCAATGCATTAATATTTGTATAAATATAACTTTATTCAAGGTGGAAATTTTTATAAGTCAATTTTTGTTATCATTATTAAGACGAATTCTATAATTTAGGCAATAGAAGAAAAGAAAGATGAAGAAGAGGAAAGCCTAGAGGAGGGGACAGAGAAGGAAGAAGAGAAAAGATAAAGAAAATAATACCACTGTTATGTGATTGAATTGTTTATATTAGCCATCATCAAACAGTATCTAAGTTACTGAGATTATACAGTTCCTATTTTACTTTTTATTCATATTATTGTCTTATCAATATAAGAGGTTCTCTTTACTTAGGTTGAAAGAAAAATGTCTGACTCCCTCCTTGATTCTGAAGAGCTGGACAAACCTTCATTGTACCTTACTCTTTCCCCTGCACCTGATAAGGATGTTTAATATGTACACATTTCCTTTTCTAAAGGAGAGAAGATTCACACTGAGGACCTGAAAAATGTTCTTAAAAACATGGGAATAGAGATCACAAAAAGGAACACAAAAAGCTTATTAAAACTCTGCCCGTTTCTGGTAAGTATTTAAGTGTATTCTATATCATTGAAGTCTAAAAATGTATTCCTTCAAAAACATTTACTGAAGCTCTGTTTTGTACATAGCACTGTACTAAACTCTGCTGGGCAGGTACCTTGACTATGGGGAGCACATTTCCTCAAGTTCCTGCCCTCCTAAACAGAACTTCAGGAAAGGTTAGTTGTAGGGTTTTGTATAAGAAATTCTAACATTTGAAACATTTTATGTCAATTAAAAATATTGTTTAAAGATTCAATCTTGGCTTTTTTTTTTTTGAAATCCTGTTCTTTTCATTTAGATTTTGGTTTAGGAAACTGGGACCTCTTTAGACAGAAGTCCCATATAGGACACACATGTTCTTTCATCTCTTTGGGAGAAATCTAAAGTCTAAGCTGTAAGAAGATAAAAGGGAAGGAGGATAGGAAAATGAAGAAAGAAAAATAAAGCCAAATTAGAGAGGAGAAATGGTAAAGAAAAAGTTACGTGTGTTTCAGCCAAGTAGGATGTGACTAGCAGTAGTCTTCTATTCTGTCCAGTGGACAGATTCACTACACTGAATTTTCTGAGTACTTTTTATTTCATTGAGAATAAACTTTGATAAATTTAGGTTTTCCCTTTCTTAAAGTAAATACTGATTATTATGAATCATCAGAAACTCCATCATGCTTTTTGTTGTGTTTGTTTGTTTACAGCTGATAAAAAGGTGTTTTAAGAAAGAATTACTGAGGGGTGTGAAGTCTTTCAAAGGTGAGTAGAAAAAGACGTGTGTCCATGTGTGCCCAGTCATCACTGTATCATTGAAAAATTATTTGTAGACATCATTTTTAAGACTACATGATTGTGCTGTATTTACACACACACAATTTACTTGATTATTCTTTTCTCTTTTTAAAATTTATTTTTTATTGAAGGATAATTGCTTTACAGAATTTTGTTGTTTTCTGTCAAACCTGAACATGAATCAGCCATAGGATACATATATCCCCTCTCTCCTGGGGGATATATGTATACCTCCCATCTCCCTCCCCATCCCACCCCTCCAGGTTGACACAGAACCCCTGTTTGAGTTTCCTAAGCTATACAGCAAATTTCCATTGGAATTTTACATATGGTAATGTAAGTTCCCATGTTGCTCTTTCCATACATTTCACCCTCTCTTGCTCTCTCCTCATGTCCATAAGTCTGTTCTCTGTGTCTGTTTCTCCATTGCTGCCCTGTACATAAATTCTTCAGTACCATTTTTCTATATTCCATATATATGCATTAAAATATGATGTTTATCTTTCTCTTTCTCTTACTTCACTCTCTTTGATAGGTTCTAGGTTCATCCACCTCATCAGAACTGACTCAAAGGTGTTCCTTTTTATGACTGAGTAATATTCCATTGTGTATATGTACTGAATTTTTATTCTTTATCCATTCATTATCCATTCATCTTTATCCATTCATCTGTCAGTGAACATCTAGGTTGCTTCCATGTTCTAGCTATTGTAATTAATGCTGCAATGAACAATGGGATGGACAGGGTTTCAATTTTGCTTTCCTCAGGGTATATGCCTAGGAGTGGGATTGGCAGGTTATATGGTGTTTTTTTTCCTAGTTCTTTAAGGAATCTCCATACTGTCTACGATAGTGGCTGAATCAATTTACATTCCTACCAATAGTGCAAGAGAAATCCCTTTTCTCCACACCCTTTCCAGCATTTATTGTTTGTATACTTTTTGATGATAGGCATTCTGACCAGTGTAAGGTGATATCCCACTGTAGTTTTAATTTGCATTTATCTAATAAGAGTGATGTTGAACATCTTATCATGTGTTTATTAGCCATCTGTATGTCTGCCTTGGAGCAATGTCTGTTGAGGTCTTTATCCCACTTTTTGATTGGGTTGTCTGTTTTTCTGATATTGAGTTGTATGAGCTGCTTATATATTTTGGAAATTAATCCTTTGTCATCTGTTTCATTTGCTATTATTTTCTCCCATTCTGAGGGTTGTCTTTTCACCTTGCTTACAGTTTCCTTTGCTGTGCAAAAGCTTTTAAGTTTAAACGTGTCCCACTTGTTTACTTTTGTTTTTATTTCCATTAATCTAGGAGGTGCATCATAGAAGATATTGCTTTGATTTATGTCATTGAGTGTTCTGCCTATGTTTCCCTCTAAGAATTTTATAGTTTCTGGTCTTACATTTAGGTTTTTAGTCCATTTAGATTTTATCTTTGGGCGTGATGTTAGAAAGTGTTCTGATTTCATTCTTTTACATGTAGCTGTCCAGTTTTCCCAGCACCACTTATTGAAGAGGCTGTCTTTCCTTCACTGCATATTCTTGGCTCCTTTGTCAAAAATAAGGTACCCATAGGTGCATCGGTTTATTTCTGGGCTTTCTATCTTGTTCCATTGATATATTTCTGTTTTTGTGCCAGTACCATACTGTCTTGATGACTGTAGCTTTGTAGTATACTCTGAAGTCAGGAAGTTTGATTCCTCCAGCTCCATTCTTGTTTCTCAGGACTGCTTTAGCTATTCAGGGTCTTTTGTATTTCCATATGAATTGTGAAATTTTTTGTTCTAGTTCTGTGAAAAATGTCATTGGTAATTTGATAGAGGTCACATTGAATCTGTAGATTACATTTGGTAATATAGTCATTTTTACAATATTATCTCTTCCTACCCAGGAACATGGAATGTCTCTCCATCTGTTTATGCTCTTTGATTTCTTTCATTAGTGTCTTACGATTTTCTGTGTATAGTTCTTTTGTCTCCATAGGTAAGTTTATTCCTAGGTACTTAATTCTTTTGTTGCAGTGGTGAATGGGATTGATTCCTTAATTTCTCGTTCTGATTTTTCATTGTTAGTATATAGAAATGCAAGTATTTCTGTGTATTGATTTTGTATCCTGCAACTTTGCTAAATTTACTGATTCAGTTCAGTTCAGTCGCTCAGTCGTGTCCGACTCTTTGCGACCCCATGAATTGCAGCACTCCAGTCCTCCCTGTCCATCACCATCTCTCAGAGTTCACTCAGACTCACGTCCATCAAGTCATTGATGCAATCCAGCCATCTCATCCTCGGTCGTCCCCTTCTCTTCCTGCCCCCAATCCCTCCCAGCATCAGAGTCTTTTCCAGCGAGTCAACTCTTCGCATGAGGTGGCCAAAGTACTGGAGTTTTAGCTTCAGCATCATTCCTTCCAGAGAAATCCCAGGGCTGATCTTCAGAATGGACCGGTTGGTTCTCCTTGCAGTCCAAGGGATTCTCAAGAGTCTTCTCCAACACCACAGTTCAAAAGCATCAATTCTTCAGCGCTCAGCCTTCTTCACAGTCCAACTCTCACATCCATACATGACCACAGGAAAAACCATAGCCTTGACTAGACGGACCTTAGTCGGCAAAGTAATGTCTCTGCTTTTGAATATGCTATCTAGGTTGGTCATAACTTTTCTTCCAAGGACTAAGTGTCTTTTAATTTCATGGCTGCAGTCACCATCTGCAGTGATTTTGGAGCCCAAACATATAAAGTCTGACACTGTTTCCACTGTTTCTCCAGCTATTTCCCATGGAGTGATGGGACCGGATGCCATGATCTTTGTTTTCTGAATGTTGAGCTTTAAGCCAACTTTTTCATTCTCCTCTTTCACTTTCATCAAGAGGGTTTTTAGGTTCTCTTCACTTTCTGCCATAAGGGTGGGTGTCATCTGCATATCTGAGGTTATTGATATTTCTCCTGGAAATCTTGATTCCAGCTTGTGTTTCTTCCAGTCTAGCGTTTCTCATGATGTACTCTGCATGTAAGTTAAATAAGCAGGGTGACAATATACAGCCTTGACATACTCCTTTTCCTATTTGGAACCAGTCTGTGGTTCCATGTCCAGTTCTAACTGTTGCTTCCTGACCTGCATACAGATTTCTCAAGAGGCAGGTCAAGTGGTCTGGTATTCCCAATCTCTTTCAGAATTTTCCACAGTTTATTGTGATCCACACAGTCAAAGGCTTTGGCATAGTCAATAAAGCAGAAATAGATATTTTTCTGGAACTCTTTCGCTTTTTCCATGATCCAGCAGATGTTGGCAATTGGTATCTCTAATTTTCTTGAAGAGATCTCTAGTCCTTCCCATTCTATTCTTTTCCTCTATTTCTTTGCATTGATCCCTGAAGAAGGCTTTCTTATCTCTTCTGGCTATTCTTTGGAACTCTGCATTCAGATGCTTTTATCTGTCATTCTCTCCTTTGTTTTTCGCCTCTCTTCTTTTCACAGCTATTAGTAAAGCCTCCCCAGGCAGCCATTTTGCGTTTTTGCATTTCTTTTCCATGGGGATGGTCTTGATCCCTGTCTCCTGTACAATGTCACGAACCTCATTCCATAGTTCATCAGGCACTCTCTAGATCCTTAAATCCGTTTCTTACTCCCACTGTATAATCATAGGGATTTGATTTAGGTCATACCTGAATGGTCTAGTGGCTTTCCCTACTTCTTTCAATTTGAGTTTGAATTTGGTAATAAGGAGTTCATGATCTGAGCCACAGTCAGCTCCTGGTCTTGTTTTTGTTGACTATATAGAGCTTCTCCATCTTTGGCTGTAAATAATATAATCAATCTGATTTCAGTCCTGACCATCTGGTGATGTCCATGTGTTGAGTCTTCTCTTGTGTTGTTGGAAGAGGGTGTTTGCATGATCCAGTGCTGTAAAGAGCAGTATTGCTTAGGAACCTGGAATGTCAGGTCCATGACCAGTGTATGACCAGTGTATTTTCTGGTCATACACTATTAGTCTTTGCCCTGCTTCATTCTGTATTCCAAGGCCAAATTTGCCTGTTACTCCAGGTGTTTCTTGACTTCCTACTTTTGCATTCCAGTTCCCTATAATGAAAAGGACATCTTTTTTGGGTGTTAGTTCTAAAAGGTCTTGTAGGTCTTTGTAGAACCGTTCAACTTCAGCTTCTTTAGCGTCACTCATTGGGGCATAGACTTGGATTACTGTGATATTGAATGGTTTGCCTTTGGAAACGAAGAGAGATCATTCTGTCGTTTTTGAGATTGCATCCAAGTACCACATTTCGGACTCTTTTGTTGACCATGATGGCTACTCCATTTCTTCTGAGGGATTCCTGCCTGCAGTAGAAGATATAATGGTCATCTGAGTTAAATTCACCCATTCCAGTCCATTTTAGTTTGCTGATTCCTTGAATGTCGATGTTCACCCTTGCCATCTCTTGTTTGACCACTTCCAATTTGCCTTGACCCATGGACCTGACATTCCAGGTTCCTATATAATATTGCTCTCTACAGCACTGGACCTTGCTTCTATCACCAGTCACATCCACAGCTGGGTATTGTTTTTGCTTTGGCTCCATCCCTTCATTCTTTCTGGAGTTATTTCTCCACTGAGCTCCAGTAGCGTGTTGGGCACCTACTGACCTAGGACGTTCCTCTTTCAATATCCTACCATTTTGCCTTTTATACTGTTCATGAGGTTCTCAAGGCAAGCTCTAGTAATTTTCTGATACTATCTTTTGAGTTTTCTATGTACACTATCATGTCATCTACAAATGATGAGAGCTTTACTTCTTCTTTTCCAATCTGGATTCCTTTCATTTCTTTTTCTTCTCTGATTGCTATAGCTAGGACTTCCAGAACAATGTTGAATAACAGTGGTGAAAGTGGGCACACCTGTCTTGTTCCTGATCTTAGGGGGAATGCTTTCAGTTTTTAACCGTTGAGAATAATGTTTGTTCTAGATTTATCATATATGGCCTTTACTATGTTGAGGTAGGTTCCTTTTATGCCCATTCTTTGAAGGGTTTTGATCATTTTTGGGTGCTGAATTTTGTCAGTCTTTTTCTGCATCTATTGAGATGATCATATGGTTTTTATCTTTCAGTTTGTTAATATGGTGTATCACATTGATTGATTTGCATATATTGAAGAATCCTTGCATCCTTGGAATAAACCCAACTTGATCATGGTGTATGAGCTTTTTGATGTATTGCTGAATTCTGTTTGTTAAAATTTTGTTGAGGATTTTTGCATCTGTGTTCATCAATGATAATGGCCTATAGTTTTCTTTTTTTGTATTGTCTTTGTCTGGTTTTGATATCAGGGTGATGGTGGCCACATAGAATGACTTTGGAAGTGTTCCTTCCTCTGCAATTTTTTGAAAGAGTTTTAGAAGGATAGGCATTAGCTCGTCTCTAAATGTTTGATAGAATTCTCCTGTGAAGCTATCTGGTCCTGGGCTTCTGTGTTTTGGGAGATTTTTTTATCTCAACTTCAATTTCAGTGCTTTTAATTGGGTTGTTCATGATTTCTCTTTCTTCCTGGTTCAGTCTTGGAAGATTGAACTTTTCTAAGAATCTGTCCATTTCTTCCAGGTTATCCTTTTTTTTTTTTTTTTTTTTGCTATATAGTTGTTCATAATAGTCTCATAATCTTTTGTATTTCTGAATTGTCTATTATAACTTCTTCTTTCTCATTTCTAATTTTGTTGATTTGATTCTTCTTTTTTTCTTGATGAGTCTAAAGGCTTGTCAATTTTGTTTATCTTCTCGAAGAACCAACTTTTAGTTTTATTAATCTTTACTATTGTTTCTTTCATTTCTTTTTCATTTATTTCTGCTTGGATCTTTATGATTTCTTTTCTTCTACTAATTTTGGAGATTTTTTTGTTCTTATTTTTCCAGTTGTTTTAGGTGTAAAGTTAGGTTGTCTATTAGATTTTTCTTGTTTCTTGAGGTAGGATTGTATTGCTGTAAACTTCCCTCTTAGAACTGCTTTTGCTACATCCCGTAGGTTTTGAGTTGTTGTGTTTTCATTGTCATTTATTTCTAGAAAATTTTTTTCCTTTTTATTTCTTTAGTAACCTGTTGGCTATTTAGAAGTGTGTTGTTTAATCTCCATGTGTTTGTGTTTCTTACAGTTTTTTTCTTGTAATTGATATCTAGTCTCAGTGCTGTGGTCAGAAAAAGATGCTTGATATGATTTCAGTTTTCTTAAATTTACTGAGGTTTGATTTGTGACCCAAGATATGTTTTATCCTGGAGAATGTTTCATATGCGCTTGAGAAGAAGGTGTATACTTCTGCATTTGGATGGAATGTCCTGAAGATAAAAATGAGATCCATCTCATCTAATGTATCATTTAAGACTTGTATTTCCTTACTAATTTTGTTTTGGTGATCTGTCCATTGGTGTGAGTGGGGGTTAAAGTCTTCTACTATTATTGTGTTACTGTCAGTTTCTCCTTTTATGTCTGTTAGTGTTTGTGTTATGTATTGAGGTGCTCCTCTGTTGGGTGCGTAGATATTTACAGTTGTTATGTCTTCCTCCTGGATTGATCCCTTGAATATTATGTAATGTCCTACCTTATCTCTTGTAATCTTCTTTACTTTCAGGCCTATTTTTTCTGATATGAGGTTTGCTACTCCAGCTTTCTTTTGCTTCCCATTTGCTTGGAATATATTTTTTCATCCTCTCATATTAAGTCTATATGTGTCTTTATATCTGAAGTGGGTTTTCTGTAGACAGCATAGATATGAGTCTTGTTTCTATTGTTTCTATATCCATTCAGCCAACCTGTGTCTTTTGGCTGGACCAAAATCCATTTACATTTAAAGTAATTATTGATATATATGTTCCTATTGCCATTTTCTTAATTGTTTGTGGTTGATTTTGTAGATCTTTTTTTCTTTTCTTGTATTTCTTGACTATGTAAGTCCCTTTAACATTCGCTGTTAAGCTGGTTTGATTTTTCTTTTCTTGTTGAACATTTAGGTAGTCTGTAATGCATATGTGATCTTTATACATAAATATTTATTCAACTTTAAAATCATTTTTAGATAGAGTTTTCCAACTAGAATTACTAGATCAAAGGATCTTAACTCTTTGATGTATATAAATGAATAAGAGTACCCATTACTGTTATGTGTTGGCCACTATATATTGTTTCACATTTTTGAGCCTTGCTAATTTGACAGATGAAAACTGGAGTTTTTTTAAATTGGTAAAGTTGAAAATGGTTTATATCATATATTTTTCAGTCTTTTAATTATTTGTCTGGCATCTTATCCATTATCCTATGGCATCTTTGCATTTTTCCTGTTAATTTCAATGACTTCTTTATACGGATATTAGCACATTGTCATGTCTATAGAAAATATTTTTCCATTTGGTTGTTTGCATCTTTATTTTATTATGTTGTATTTTTTAACAACAGTTTTTATTAAAATATCATTTATACACCTTGTAATTCAGCCATTTAAAATGTACAATTCAATGTTTTTTAGTATAGTAACAGAGTTGTTCAACCATCACTACAATCAATTTAAAACATTTTCATCACCAAAAGAAACTGCACTAATTAGCAGTCACTCCCCATTCCCTATAACCCTTGCAGACCTAGGCAGCCACCAAATTAATTTCTGTCCACTATGTTGTACATCAATATACAGACATTTTTCATTTTTATATCAGTCATTCCTTCTGTGATTTCTTCTTGTCATTTTGTATTTAGAAAGTCTGCCTCATTAACTAGTTTTTCTGTAGTATAAATTACATTAAGAAGCCAATTTATTGTTACTGTAGGAAGTTTCAGATCTTAATTTTTGACCAGAATGACATGATTTGGTTGTTGTCATTGTCTAATTTGCCAGAGTTGCCAAACTTTTTTCTTTACATTTTTCTCCTGAGTATAAACTTCTCCCAATTAGTTTTCATTTCAGTTCAGTTCAGTCGCTCAGTCATGTCCAACTCTTTGCGACCCCATGAATCGCAGCACGCCAGGCCTCCCTGTCCGTCACCAGCTCCAGGAGTTCACTCAGACTCACGTCCATCGAGTCAGTGATGCCATCCAGCCATCTCATCCTCTGTCATCCCCTTCTCCTCCTGCCCCCAATCCCTCCCAGCATCAGAGTCATTTCCAATGAGTCAACTCTTCACGTGAGGTGGCCAAAGTAGTGGAGTTTCAGCTTTAGCATCATTCCTTCCAAAGAAATCCCAGGGTTGGATCTCCTTCAGAATGGACTGGTTGGATCTCCTTGCAGTCCAAGGGACTCTCAAGAGTCTTCTCCAACACCACAGTTCAAAAGCATCAATTCTTCGGTGCTCAGCCTTCTTCACAGTCCAACTCTCACATCCATACATGACCACAGGAAAAACCATAGCCTTGACTAGACGAACCTTAGTCGGCAAAGTAATGTCTCTGCTTTTGAATATGCTATCTAGGTTGGTCATAACTTTTCTCCCAAGGAGTAAGCGTCTTTTAATTTCATGGCTGCAGTCACCATCTGCAGTGATTTTGGAGCCCAAGAAAATAAAGTCTGACACTGTTTCCACTGTTTCCCCATCTATTTCCCATGAAGTGATGGGACCCGATGCCATGATCTTCATTTTCTGAATGTTGAGCTTTAAGCCAACTTTTTCATTCTCCTCTTTCACCTTCATCAAGAGGCTTTTTAGCTCCTCTTCACTTTCTGCCATAAGGGTGGTGTCATCTGCATATCTGAGGTTACTGATATTTTTCCCAGAAATCTTGATTCCAGCTTGTGTTTCTTCCAGTCCAGCATTTCTCATAATGTACTCTGCATATAAGTTAAATAAGCAGGGTGACAATATATAGCCTTGACGTACTCCTTCTCCTATTTAGAACCAGTCTGTTGTTCCATGTCCAGTTAGTTCTAACTGTTGCTTCCTGACCTGGGATCATATTTTTTTTCTTATTCCACACAACTTACTGTAAAGCTCTTTTGTGCTTTTATTTCTAGGTAAGTGTTGACAGTCTGAATTTTTCATTTCATGACATTCTTATCTATTTTCTCTTGTTTTTATTAAGGAGGCAAGGTTACTGTCAGTGACATAAGTAATGTTCTACAAAACACTGGATTTAAACTTGAAGCAAAGGAAATCCAGGACTTGCAGACCCACCTACCAATTACTGGTGAGCCTTTAGGATGCCTCTATCTTATAGTTGATGACTCAGCTCACTCTGAAAGCAGTGAGGAAAGACATGTTCAGAAGAGAAAACTGAAAGCAGAGATACGATGTAGAGGCTGTTGCTGAAGTCCACATGACAGAGCCATGTAAAAATCCAGATAATAAAGGTCTTATTTAGGGAGCCATACTGGTAATATTTTGGGAAGACTGATCTGATGTGGTAGGTGAAAAGAAGGTAGAGAATAAAAGTGTAAATCAAGGACTGTGGATCATGGGTTTGCCTCAGAACAAAAAATGGGGTGGGGGAAAGAGAACAGAGAGAAAAATCCTTTTAGGACATAATTGAAGTAATTACAGGAAAGTTAGCTACAAGGTATCAGCCAATTGAATAAGATAAGGAAGAAAGATAAAGGAAAGGTAAGAAGAAAGAATTAGGAAAAGATAATATAAAGATACATACATAAGAATATAGACTGACCTTTTGTTTTAAATAGCATGACTGGGATGGAATCAGGGCTAAGATGAAAGGACTCAGACTGAAGAAAAGGAGAGGAGTAGTCTCTTCTTTCTTCATTGGAGAATCTTGCCTGGCATGGGGGCTGGTTTCAAGTTTCCTTTGTAATAGCATGGAACCCCAAGGACTAGAAAGAAGATCTTTTACTAGAGCAAGACTTCATTGTTCAAGTATGAAGGTCATGAGTTTTAAATACATTTCTTTATTTAATTCATTCATCAAATATTTATTGAGTACCAACAATATGCCAGCATTGTGTTGTATTACTTTACTTACTTGGCAACTGTTCATACTATTTCTGTGCAATGTATTTATTATTAACAGATACATTAACCCCTTGCTAGATATATATTTCAGATATCTTCTCCCATTCAGTAGGTTGCCTTCTCATTTTGTTGGTGGTTTCTTTTTATGTACAAAACATTTTCAGTTCAGTTCAGTTCAGTCGCTCAGTCATGTCCTACTCCTTGTGACCCCATGAATCACAGCACACTAGTCCTCCCTGTCCATCACCATCTCCCGGAGTTCTCGCAAACTCATTGCATCGAGTCAGTGACACCATCCAGCCATGTCATCCTCTGTCATCCGCTTCTCCTCTTGCCCCCAATCCCTGCCAGCATCAGAGTCTTTCCAATGAGTCAACTCTTCACATGAGGTGGCCAAAGTACTGGAGTTTCAGCTTCAGCATCAGTCCTTCCAATGAATACCCAGGACTGGTCTCCTTTAGGATGGACTGGTTGGATATCCTTGCAGTCCAAAGGACCTGCAAGAGTCCTCCAGCACCACAGTTCAAAAGCATCAATTCTTTGATGCGCAGCTTTCTTCACAGTCCAACTCTCGCATCCATACATGACCACTAGAAAAACCATAGCCTTGACTAGACACACCTTTGTTGGCAAAGTAATGTCTCTGCTTTTGAATATGCTATCTAAGTTGGTCATAACTTTCCTTCCAAGAAGTAAGAGTCTTTTAATTTCATGGCTGCAGTCACCATCTGCAGTGATTTTGGAGCCCCCAAAATAAAGTCTGACACTGTTTCCACTGTTTCCACATCTATTTCCCATGAAGTGATGAGACCAGATGCCATGATCTTAGTTTTCTGAATGTTGACATTTAAGCCAACTATTTCACTCTCCTCTTTCACTTTCATCAAGAGGAGCTTTAGTTCTTCTTCACTTTCTGCCATAAGGGTGGTGTCATCTGCATATCTGAGGTTATTGCTATTTCTCCCAGCAATCTTGATTCCAGCTTGTGCTTCTTCCAGCCCAGCATTTCTCATGATGTACTCTGCATATAAGTTAAATAAGCAGGTTGACAATATATAGCCTGATGTAATTCTTACCCTTTTTGGAACTAGTCTGTTGTTCCATGTCCAGTTCTAACTGTTCTCCTGACCTGCATGTAGGTTTCTCAAGAGGCAAGTTAGATGGTCTGGTATTCCCATCTCTTTCAGAATTTTCCACAGTTTATTGTGATCCACACAGTCAAAAGCTTTGGCTTAGTCAAGAAAGCAGAAATAGATATTTTTCTGGAATTCTCTTGCTTCTTCCATGATCCAGCAGATGTTGGCAATTTGATCCCTGGTTCCTCTGCCTTTTCTAAAACCAGCTTGAACATCAGGGAGTTCACGGTTCACATATTGCTGAAGCTTGGCTTGGAGAATTTTGAGCATTACTTTACTAGCGTGTCAGATGAGTGCAATTGTGTGGTACTTTGAGCATTCTTTGGCATTGCCTTTCTTTGGGATTGGAATGAAAAATGACCTTTTCCAGTCCTGTGGCCACTGCTTCAGTTCAGTTCAGTTCAGCTCAGTTCAGTCGCTCAGTTGTGTCCGACTCTTGTGACCCCATGAATCGCAGCACGCCAGGCCTCCCTGTCCATCACCATCTCCCGGAGTTCACTCAGACTCACGTTCATCGAGTCAGTGATGCCATCCAGCCATCTCATCCTCGGTCGTCCCCTTCTCCTCCTGCCCCCAATCCCTCCCAGCATAAGAGTCGTTTCCAATGAGTCAACTCTTCCCATGAGGTGGCCAAAGTACTGGAGTTTCAGCTTCAGCATCATTCCGTCCAAAGAAATCCCAGGGCTGATCTCCTGCAGAATGGACTGGTTGGTTCTCCTTGCAGTCCAAGGGACTCTCAAGAGTCTTCTCCAACACCACAGCTCAAAAGCATCAATTCTTTGGCGCTCAGCCTTCTTCACATCCAACTCTCACATCCATACCTGACCAGCATCATCTTTCAGGATTTGAAATAGCTCCACTGGAATTCCATCACCTCCACTAGCTTTGTTCATAGTGATGCTTCCTAAGTCCTACTTGACTTCATATTCCAGGATGTCTGGCTCTAGGTGAATGATCACATCATCATGATTATCTGGGTCATGATGATCTTTTTTGTTTAGCATTTTTTTTTGTTAAAGCATTTTAGTTTAATGGAATTCTATTTGAATATTTTTGCTTTTGTTTCCCTCACCTAAGGAGATACATCCAAAATATATATATATTTCTAAGTCCAGTGTTTAAAAGCTTACTGCCTGTTTTTTTCTAGGAGTTTTGTGGTTTCAGGTCTACATTTAAGTCTTTAATCCATTTTGAGTTTATCTTGGTATCTGGATTAAGAAAATGGTTCAGATTTCCCAAACTACTTACTGAAGAGATTTGTGTATTTAATTTTTCAATTATCTCTCTTAAAGATACCTTATTATCTTTGTTATTGTTGTTTAATCTCTAAGTCCTGTCCAGTGCTTTTGTGACCCCATGGACTGTAGCCCACCAGGCTCCTCTGTCCATGGGATTTCCCAAGCAAGAATCCTGGAGTGGGTTGCCATTACCTTCTCGAGGGAATCTTCCAACCCAGGGATCAAACTTGTGTCTCCTGAATTGGCAGATAGATTCTTTACCACTGAGCCACTTGGTACACATACCTGAATCTAAATTCTGAATTTCTTACAGAAGATGAAAAGGTTGGCTTGGATGTGTTGATGGATGCTGCAAACACTTTTACAGGTGAGTAATAATTTGTATCAGATGTTATAAAATTGAGATCTTGATGTTTTGCGGAGAATTACTTACTTACAGCAGTAGTCTACTCTGTCCAGTCATTAGTAAGTTCACTTTGCTCTTTTATCTATTTATTAATAATTTTGACTTATTCACAATAGTTTAGATTATTAGAGATTTAGAGAAAGTGTGGCCCCTTCCATAAGGAATATTAATTTGTCCAGTGTTTTGGCTAGTAATGTGCTCTCATTTCTCTAGTGTTTAAAAAAATCAAAACATAGGTGTACACAATGAATCTTAATGTGAAATTTTTGCATCAGGAAATGTGATCTCTTTGAACAGTCAGTTCTATAATTCAGATTAAGAAGCAGTAACAGAGATATTATTTGCCTGTAGATTCTACTTACCATCATGAGTCATTGTGCCTGTGTTACTCTACGCCACATCGACCCATACACAGGATAGAAATGTTATCTATCTTCTTATTTGAATTTAAAAAGCCTTTCAAGTAATGGATTTCACAATAACTCTGTGTAAGTGAAGTCAGCTCATGTACTTAAACTTCATCCTGCAGTTAAAAGTAAGGTTGTACTGGATTTTTTTTTAATTTAGAATAATTAGACCTCTTAATATTATCACCTGAAACAATTCCCATCTATTCAAAGGAGACAAGGTGGAAGCCAGTGACTTTAAAACTGTGCTGGGAAACATGGGACTTGAACTCACTGAAAAAGAACAGTTTCTACTGTCAAAAACTCTGCCAGTCTCTTGTGAGTAGTTAACATCCCATCACGGTGCTCAGGGAAATGTGATATTGTGTGCTTTGGGGTGAGAATTGTCCAGTGCCCTGAGAAACCCCTAAGAAAAATGCAGATGAGACATAAGAAACTTTGTTACTGTCACTTGTGTTTTCATTTGGAAGTGAGAGACTTCTCTCTTTTCTATTCATCCAGTGCTTAAATATTTTTTTTTATTTTAATAGCTACACAGCTAAATCGTTAGGTAGTCCTCTGAAAATGCACCCACATCCTAAGTTCCTCCCCCAGTAGCTTTCCCACAGTCCAGCAACTAAATTGTAAACATGTAAGAGCCAGGAACATTTTGGACCATGTGCTTATATTGTCAGTACCCATTCTGATTAGTCCGTGTCCCAGTGAGTTAGTTCCTCAAAAGTTTCACCTCCTGGACACCTGCATAGGCACACCCACAGAGACCCTAGAGGCCAGCCTGTGCTTCAGCTGTACCTCCTGCCTAATTCCAGAGACCTCAACATATGGACATTCTTCCCCTGCCCCGTAGTTCCCATCCCTCATTGTTCCCCAGGCAAGAGAGAGCCTCAGTTCAATTCAGTCACTCAGTCATGTCTGACTCTTTGCGACTCCATGGACTGCAGCACGCCAGACTTCCCTGTCCATCACTAACTCCCAGAGCTTACTCAAATTTATGTCCATCGAGTTGGTGATGCCATCCAACCATCATTCTCTGTCGTCCCCTTCTCCTCCTGACTTCAGTCTTTCCCAGCTTCAGGGGTTTTCTAATGAGTCAGTTCTTCACATCAGGTAGCCTAAGTATTGGAGCTTCAGCTTCAGCATCAGTCCTTCCAGTGAATATTTAGGACTGATTTCCTTTAGGATGGACTGGTTGGATCTCCTTGCAGTCCAAGGGACTCTCAAGAGTCTTCTTCAACACCACAGTTCAAAAGCATCAATTCTTAGTCACTCAGCTTTCTTTATGGTCCAGTGCTCATGTCCATACATGACTACTGGAAAAACCATACCTTTGACTAGAAGGACATTTGTTGGCAAAGTAATGTCCCTGCTTTTTAATATGCTACCTAGATTTGTCATGGCTTTTCTTCCAAGAAGAGTCTTTTAATTTCATGGCTACAATCAACATCTGCAGTGATTTGGAGCCCAAGAAAACAAAGTCTGTCCCTGTGAGAGAGCCTGCACATCACTCAGGAAGTTAGTGACTCCAGTGGCAGAATCGGCACCCTGGGCAGCAAATGCTCAGCGCCTCCTGTGAATCCTCCCCACATACACCTGAGGCTGTGACGACTCACTGTGTCTAGCACCCCCCCGCCCAACTGCTCTCATGCGGCCAGTTGGGAGAAATGTAACATTCTTAGGATATTGGCTCCAAGAAAGCAGGATAGAGATGCAGAAAGAAGCAGATGGACTGTAATGGAGGTGACTGCCTGCATATGCCAGGTGCTGAGGGTTCTATCTACACTCCTACCACAGAATGGAGGCCTCTCCCCAGAGGCAGACAACACCTGTGGGGATGAGTTAGGCTTGCAGGTGTCCCTTGTTCTCTGTCTCTGTTGAATTTCACCTCCATTTATGAAAATATTTTGTTTAGAGAACAATTTTTTTTTTCATTTCTGTATTATGTTACTGCTTGGGTTGCTACCTGTCTTTAATGTCATCCCTTTTTAGGATCTATCATTAGATCTAAACATATACTTGTAGGAATATGTCTTGGGCCTAGAGCATAGGCAAGGAAAAAGAAAAAGCCAGAGGAGTCAAAGTGCCATTAAAGAAGAGAAGAATGAGAAGAAAGAATCTTGTGTGTGTGTGTCTGTGTATGTGTAGCCTGCATCAACCACTGCTGTGTGTTCCACATAAAGGATAGATTGAGAACAGTCCTTACCTTTTGTTATAATTTGAAAGTGAAATAGAATAATTTTTTAGGTGAATTGTGTAAATTGTCTTATAAAATGACAAGTTTGTCCTTTTTCTTTGGACTTGAATTTTACCATATCTTTCAGGAGATGGAAAGGTATATAAGAAAAGATTACTGAATAGTGTGAAACCTCTCAAAGGTAAGAATCATGAGAATAGCATCTAAAATTTACTGTGTTTTGCATCTGCTTTTTAAAATGTCTGATTAGAATTTTGCTCTTTCAATGTTCCACTGATGTATTGATGCTGAATTTAGGCCTGGTAACCTACTATTCCTCTTTAGATATAAGTACATTTGAAGAACTCATTGTTAGTAACATGTAGCAAGTTTGAAATTTTTATTTCATTAGGTTGGTTATCTTTATCACAGTTCATATGTTTATCTAATTCTTTTTCACCCATGATTACTTCAATTAAAAGCTACAGCACAGTGTTAAGAGAGCATTTTCTCTTCTTGACTCCAAAACTAACTCTCTGGGTTCACTTAAATGGCCAGTGTTTCACCCCTCCACTTAGGGCGAAACTCAAAGATAGAATCCACTTAAAGACATAATCTTCCACTTCTTGGACTTGCTTGTATTTCTTATGTACATCCTTTTCTTTCCTAAGGGAAAATATCAGTGTCAATAAACTGGACACTCTAATGAAGAACATGGGAATTCAGCCTGAGAAAGAGGACTATGAAGATTTTCTGACCCATCTGCCGGTTGATGGTAAGTGTTTCAGATACCACTGTACCTAGGGGGAACCTTAGGGTTTCTACATAAGAGCTTCTGAAAGTAAACCTCTTTTTTCATCTCTTTTGAAAATTTATGAAGTATTCCAAACATATATAAAAATGGAGACCAATATAACAAATACAGGCTAAAGTTCACAGATGTTATCATTTTGCACGCACCTTCCTTCCCTCATTCTCTCCCTCCCATGTATACCTTTTCTTAAGTAAGATAAAGTTTCATTAATGACCCAATAAGACCAATTAACCTTGATAAAAGTGTCAAAAGGCAAAGTTAGGATAATTCATTAGGAAGAAATTGCTAAGGGATGAGCCCCAGTCTAAGATTCCCTTATCAGAGTCTAACAAAGCCAGTGGCCTTGAATTTAAGGGGAAAAAAGCTAATAAAAAGCAGGTTTCTGTAAGAAAGCTAGATAGCACATCTTTCAGCAGAGCCAGTACATGCCAAGCAAAGTGAACCAATTGCTCCTTTTCCTTCAGTGTTCTGTTCTCAGCTAGGGCTTGGCGAGTATAGCTACAGGAGACTGCTGCTACCAGTAAACATCTTCTATGTTACCCTTACCTATATCTGGCCTTAGCAGAGGAAACAGTTTTAGCCTAGCTTCTGGCCTTAACACAGGAAACAGTTTTAGCCTATTTTTTAGTTTAAAACTTCACTCTCCTAGGTTTAATTATGCTGGTAATCATGGTCCCTACATATTAGCTAGGAGTCCTCAAAATGATTCCTACCAGAATAGATATTATTACCAATAAACTATTTTTAGGATCCTTCATTCAATTACACAGTTGGATTTTTTTCTAATCCAAAAGTGTGACTATTTTTGCACCACTGAAATTCATTTGTCTAGCTAGCACAAACTATATGCAAAACCCTGAATGATAGACAAATTATACTTGGTAGTATAAAGGAAATTAAGGCATGGTCCCTGCTCTCATATAGTTTACAGTCCTGAAGGTTGGTGGTGGGGAACATAAGCAAAATTTAGAGAGTGGGAAGATAGCATACTGTTAAGCTTTAAGGGTCAGATGCTTATATAAATAAATGACTTCTGGGTTTCAGATGCTATCTTGACCATTGAAATATGTTCCAATTATTGGGTTTGAAAAAAGGGAGAGTCCTCTTTTAATAGTATAGATTTAGATTTATACTATTTATATAAATAGATTTAATAGTAATCCCTCTATTAAGAAGGGATTGATATTAATCTTGCTTCTTTACATTAAAGATTATTTGATACTATACAGAAAGTGATATTAATTAAATGAATGCTCATGCTAACATTTTGATCTTTCCTGTTTCTTGTGTATTTTGAGTTAAGAGTTACTAAAGAAAATCATGAAAAATAGATGAATTCCAATACTTTACAACTTACAACTTAAATGTTTTATAACATTTTCCTCTAAGTTTTCATGTGCCTGAATTGTCTTTTCTGACAGAGAATCAAATGGTTGATTTGGATGTGGCAATGGATGATGCAAAAGCTTTCACTGGTGAGTAAGCAGTTAGGGGGAAAGGGAATTCATTATTAAGTAAGACCTTAATGCTTTATTTTTTCAAAAAGATGCTTTTAAACAGTCATTTTTTCTTTGTCATTACTGACATGCTAAACTAACAAAAGACCGACGCTGGGAAAGATTGAAGGCAGGAGGAGAAGAGGACAACAGAGGACGAGATGGTTGGATGGCATCACCAACTCGATGGACATGAGTTCAAGCAGGCTCCAGGAGTTGGTGATGCACAGGGAGGCCTGGCATGCTGAGTCCATGGGGTCACAAAGAGTTGGACATGACTGAGCAACTGAGCTGAAATTGACTCCTACAGATTTAATGTTAAATGTTTCTTTTATAATCTGATGTGGGATTTTCCCTGAATAGAGCTATATTATGTGATGTTTTTATCAATAGTGTTTTCCACTTCACCATTATTTAAACAACCAGAAACCCAGGTCTCCTGCATTGCAAGCGGATTCTTTGCCAGCTGAGCCACCCAAGAAGCCCAAAATATAGGTCAACACTGTCCAATCTCAAGGTAAATTTTTGTAGGGTAGCTAGGAAATTCAGTTACTGTGTCTAAAGACACAATAGTTCAGGAAATTTAAAGGCTTTTGACTTATATCTGGAATTACAAAAACTTTTCTTTTGCTTGATTTAAAAGTATGAATTCTATCTCTGACTCAATCCACCCACCCACATGTCCTTTGAATATACATAGTTTAACAAATTTCATAGTCAATTTGCTAGTCTAATTAAAGATGATGCCACGCAGGTAATCTGTTTCATAGTTTAAAATCTTTAGTCCATTCCTAAAATTGCTGTTGTTGTTCAGTTGCTAAGTTGTGTCTGACTCTTTGCAACCCCATAGACTGCAGCATGCCAGCCTCCTCTGTTCTCCATGATCTCTCACAGTTAGCTCAAATTCATGCTGGTAATGCTATCTAACCATCTCATTCTCTGCGTCCCATTCCTTTTGTTTTCAATGTTTTTCCCAACATCAGAGTCTTTTCCTAAAATGAGTCCTAAAATTGTTACATGTTAACAATTCCCATCTTTCCAAAGGAGAGAAGGTTAATGTCAGCCATCTGGACAATGTGATGAGGAGAATGGGGCTAGCACTCACTACTGAGGAACAGAAGGAGCTGCTGAAAACTCTGCCAGTTCATGGTGAGGATTTAGCTCAGCCTGGGAAACAGAGTCATGGGCTTGTGTGTGAAAACTCGTGAAATTATATATGTGTCCAATAAAACCTAAATTGTGAATGCAATCCTCACACGAGAAGAAATCTTGTTCCTAACATTTTGATACAGAAAATTGACAACATCTTTTGTTGTTCAGTTGCTCAGTCATGTCTGACTCTTTGCAGTCCCATGAACCACAGTATGCCTGGCCTCCCTGTCCATCACCAACTCCTGGAGTTTACTCAAACTCATGTCCATTGAGTCGGTGATGCCATGCAATCATCATCCTCTGTCCTCGCCTTTTCCTCCTGCCCTCAATCTTTCCCAGCATCAGGGTCTTTTCCAGTGAGTCAGTTATTTGCATTAGGTGACCAAAGTATTGGAGTTTCAGCTTCAGCATCAGTCCTTCCAGTGAACACCCAGGACTGATCTCCTTTAGGATGGACTAGTTGGATCTCCTTGCAGTCCAAGGGACTCTCAAGAGTCTTCTCCAACACCACAGTTCAAAAGCATCAATTCTTTGGTGCTCAGCTTTCTTTATGGTCCAACTCTCACATCCATACACAACCACTGGAAAAACCATAGCCTTGACTAGATGGACCTTTGTTGACAAAGTTATGTCTCTTTTTTAATATGCTGTCTAGGATGGCCATAACTTTCCTTCCAAGGAGTAAGCATCTTATAATTTCATGGCTGCAATCACCATCTGCAGTGCTTTAGGAGTCCCCAAAAATAAAGTCAGCCACTGTTTCCCCATCTATTTCCCATGAATAGGTGGATTTATATCAATGAAAGCTTCCTTCAGCTTTGGTTTCATTCTTACTTGAGGATAAAACAGAATAATTTCTAAACAAATGAGAAAGGAGGTTTTTTTTTTCTCCTGAAATTATGGATGTTATGTTGTCTCTGTGCTGTCTTTGTTAATCTTTCCATCGTTTAACCTATATTCTTAATTATGTCTTATATTACAGCTGGTGGAAAAGTATTTAAGAATAGATTGCTAAAAAGTGTAAAGGCCCTCAAAGGTGAGTGAAAAGTATGATGAAAGGACAAGTAAAAATAAAATCCTTAGCATTTTCTTTTAAATATTCCAAGTTTACTTCCTGCCAATTTATTGATCCATTGTTATGACTCATAACCTATCATTCTTCTTTGGGTGCACTGCCCTTTAAGATACAAGTTAAAGTATTTTACTGTAAGAAGTTTCTAACACTGTTTTCTGGATAGAACCACATAAGTTGGTGGTTATTTCAATCAAAAATCATTAGACCGACCTGAAAGTAAAAGTGTAAGTCACTCAGTCACATCTGACTCTTTTGACCCCCTGAACTGTAGCCCACCAGGCTCCTCCAGATTTTCCAGTCAAGCATACTGGAGTGCATAGCCATTCCCTTCTCCATGGGATCTTCCCAACCCAGGGACTGAACCCAGGTCTCCTGGATAGCAGGCATATTCTGTACCATCTGAGGTACCAGGGAAGCCCCAGACTTACCTATTTCTCTGTAAATGACCTCTCATGGAAAATGAAACAGAGTCCCCTGGACAGACATTAAAGAAGATATCCTATTTCCACTTTCTATACTAATTCAATGTAAACAATTATATTTTAATTAAAAAAATTAAACACAAAATTATAAGAAAATTAATTCTACCACTTACAAAAATTGATATAAAGAAGTAAAAGCCAGTCACAAGGATGTAATGTACAACATGGTGACTGTGGTGAAGAATACCTTATTTTACATTTAAAAGTTGCTAAGAAAGTGGATCTTAAAAGTTCTTACCACAAGGGGGAAAAGTATGTAACTATGTGTGGTGATGGAGGTGAACTAGATTTATTGTGGTGATCATTTTGCAATATATACAAATATTGAATAATTACATTGTATACCTGAAATTAATATATTATATGCCAATTATATCTCATTTTTAAAAAGTGAAAGTCTCCCACTTCCCACTGATCTAATCCCTCTCCATAAAGATAAACACTGTTTACTGTTTAGCTTTATCTCAATGGTTACCTTTCTGAATTTTTTCTTACTTTCAAATCTAAATCTTACAGACAAATCTAAATCTTGGGAGAGATATATGTTAATAGTTTCTTTGTGCCCTTGTGCTTTATTGTCCAGTGAGGTTGCTGATGCGTGATCATGATGGGCATTTTTCACTCTTAAGTGTCAATACTCTTGTTTTTGTTCCATGCCCTTCTTTCCAAAGCACCAAGGGTCAAAATAAAAAAACTGGACTCATTTGTGGAAAACATGGGAGTTAAACTCAAAGACGAGGAACTTGAGGAACTAATGACCCAACTGTCAGCTGATGGTGAGTGTCAGACACGTTTATGTTCTTCAGAGAAGAATTGAGCCCTTGTATTAGAACTGTTGTTAAGTAGCCTTTTTAATACAATAATGAAGTAAGTGTAAGTAGAAAGACTTAATCCTGACTCATGAAGAAATATCATCTCCAAAAACACTTTGGAGATACATTCCCATACATTGGGAATGTTGCTTGTAGGACTCAGCCATGCCTGGGAATACGACACACTTACGAGCTAAAGAAAAATAAAATTTTAAATTTCATTCACAAGGGAACGTGGTAATAAAGGAACATTTAAGAAAGTCAAAAGTCAGATGATGAACTAGGAGAAAATGGTAAGGTCCCTAAGGCATAAAAAGCCCTCATATATTGATTAAAACATACTGACAGTAGAAAAAATAGGCAAATAAATATTCATAAAAAAGGAAATCTAAAAGTCCAATAACATGAAAAGATATTTAACCTCACCAGTAATCATGAAAATACAAAATAAAGCAAAGCATGGAAATATTGTCAGTTCTCAGGCAAAAATTAATAAGACTGAGAACATTTAGTTCTGGTGAGAGTAAGGGGAAAGGGACTTACTGATAAATTTGGGTGTAAGTTGCCATTGCTCTTGGAAAAATCATTTGGCAGTACTTTGGGGGAAAAAGCATCCCTTTTCCCTGGCGAATCTAGCCTAAATGCTTGATCTGTAATATATGGTATTTATTTTTGCTGAGGTCTGGTCTTGTCCCTATTCTGGTTGGGGCATAGACTTGGATTACCGTGGTTTTGAATGGTTTGCCTTGGAAACGAACAGAGATCATTTTGTCCTTTTTGAGATTGCATCCAAGTACTGCATTTCAAGCTCTTTTATTGACCATGATGGCTACTCAATTCTTCTGAGGGATTCCTGCCCACAGTAGTAGATATAATGGATCTGAGTTAAATTCACCCATTCCAGTCCATCTTAGTTCACTGATTCCTAGAATGTCAATGTTCACTCTTCTTTCTCATCTCCTGTTTGACCACTTCCAATTTGCCTTGATTCATGGACCTGACATTCCAGGTTCCTATGCAATATTGCTCTTTACAGCATCTAGCCTTGCTTCTATCACCAGTCACATTTACAACTGGGTATTGTTTTTGCTTTGGCTCCATCCCTTCATTCTTTCTGGAGTTATTTCTCCACTGATCTCCAGTAGCATTTTGGGCACCTACCGACCTGGGAGTTCATCTTTCAGTGTCCTATCTTTTGCCTTTTCATACTGTTCATGGGGTTCTCAAGGCAAGAATACTGAAGTGGTTTGCCATTCCCTTCTCCAGTGGACCACATTCTGTCAGACCTCTCCACCATGACCCATCTGTCTTGGGTGGCCCCATACAGCATGGCTTAGTTTCATCGAGTTAGACAAGGCTATGGTCCATGTGATCAGAGTGGCTAGTTGTCTGTGATTGTACTTTCAGTCTGTCTACCCTCTGATCCCCTCTCTCACTGCCTACCGTCTTACTTGGGTTTCACTTACCTTGGACGTGGGGTCTCTCTTCATGGCTGCTCCAGTAAAGCACAGCCGCCGCTCCTTATTGTGGATCGCAATAAACTGTGGAAAATTCTGAAAGAGATGGGACTATCACACCACCTCACCTGCCTCTTGAGAAACCTGTATGCAGGTCAGGAAGCAACAGTTAGAACTGGACATGGAACAACAGACTGGTTCCAAATAGGAAAAGGAGTATGTCAAGGCTGTATATTGTCACCCTGCTTATTTAACTTATATGCAGAGTACATCATGAGAAATGCTGGGCTGGAAGAAGCATAAGCTGGAATCAAGATTGCTGGGAGAAATATCAATAACCTGAGATATGTAGATGACACCACCCTTATGGCAGAAAGTGAAGAACTAAGAGCTTCTTGATGAAAGTGAAAGAGGAGAGTGAAAATGTTGGCTTAAAGCTCAACATCCAGAAAACTAAGATCATGGCATCTGGTCCCATCACTTCATGGCAAATAGATGGGGAAACAGTGGAAACAGTGTCAGACTTCATTTTTCTGGGCTCCAAAACCACTGCAGATGGTGATTGCAACCATGAAATTAAAATATGCTTGCTCCTGGGAAGAAAAGCTATGACCAACCTAGACAGTATATTCAAAAGCAGAGACATTACTTTATCACCAAAGATCTGTCTAGTCAAAGCTATGGTTTTTCCAGTAGTCATGTATGGATGTGAGAGTTAGACTATAAAGAAAGCTGAGCACCGAAGAACTGATGCTTTTGAACTGTGGTATTGGAGAAGACTCTTAAGAGTCCCTTGGACAGCAGGGAGATCCAACCAGTCCATTCCAAAGGAAATCAGTCCTGGATATTCATTGGAAGGACTGAGGCTGAAGGTGAAAATCCAATACTTTGGCCCCCTGATGTGAAGAACTGACTCACTGGAAAAGACCCTGATGCTGGGAAAGATTGAAGGTGGGAGAAGGGGATGACAGAGGATGAGATGGTTGGATGGCATCACCAACTCAATGGACATGAGTTTGAGTCAACTCCAGAGATGGTGAAGGACAGGGAGACCTGGAATGCTGCAGTCCATGGGGTCGCAAAGTGTTGGACACAACTAAGCTACTGAACTGAACAAGTTCTAATACCAGGTCTAATAATTATTGTCATTTTAAAGTAGTGAAGAATATAAGTAACTTTTCAATATATTTGCATCGACTGTCATGTGATATGAAAATGGTAGTGATTTTTTATTATCAATAGTAACAAAGTCACAGGATCTTCTACTACTATGGTTTATGGACTACATGGTTTATGGACTACATGAATAATTATAGAAAATGCTAAATTTAAGTTAGTGATTAATGAATATAAAGATGTATTTTACAGAGAGTCCTTCAGCTTGAATGGAAAAAAATCTCTATATACAGGATCTACAGACCCCAGATTAAGATTCTTGTTATGGGATTTCCCTTCAGTTCAGTAGGTTAGATTCTATGCTTTCATTGCAGGGGACACAGGTTAGGACCTCTGTCAAGGAGCTAAGACCCCACATGCCACAGGGTGCAGCCAAAAAGAACCAAAAAAAACAAAATAATAAAAAGAACTTCTGGTGTAGATCACCCATCCAACATCCTGACCTGCTGTTCCTTGACCTGTTTAACTTCAATCATCTTTTCCTTTGATGACCTGAATCTTGTCCTTGCCTAATATGTCATCACCCTGAAAATATTTACTCTATATATCCACTGTCTACCCATTATCCTTCATTTATTATGTAAGCTGTTCTACCATAACACAATGTAGGAATGCTGGAGAAATCTCCCATTCTGTGAAAGTACACTGAAGTAACTGAGCTTTTGGGGGAGACAGGAAAAGCCCATTCAAAATCTATGCCAATTTGTAAGCAGAGCACTAACAAAAGCAGCAGGTGATACTGTTGATACAGTTGATACTGTGTGAAGGAGTTTGAAAAGCCCAGGCAGATAGCTCAGAGCAGCTGGAAGCCATTCAAAAATACACACATACACACAACAAAAAAGAGTTGGAAAGCTGACATGCAGCTCTGAAATAATGTAGATGGAAGTAGAATTCTGAGTCAGCGAACCTGATTCCCCCTCATACATCATAGGCACTTATTTTTTAATTTTATTAAAATAGGGCTGAGAGGGCCCCTACTATAGCCAGTCAAGGTTTTGTTTTTTTTTTTTTTTTTCCTTTTCCTGCTGAGGTTTATAATTCTGATTCTCTTACTTAGGAAAAATTATGTATGAACTAATACAACTTCCATATTATTGTGACATTATTCCATTTACCAATTGAATATAAAGAACTGATGCTATTGAACATGGGGTGTAGCAGAACAGAATGCAGAAATCCAACTCTAGCTACTCTCCGTCCTTATGGAGGACTTCAGTGCCTTAATTCAACCAGTCTTTCATTATTCAACTCCTCCCCATATATCCTTGTTTGCTTCCTTAAATTAGATTCAATACTTCAACAATTATATAACCTTAAAAACTCACAAGCTGCAATCAAGATTGCCGGGAGAAACATCAATAACCTCAGATATGCAGATGACACCACCCTTATGGCAGAAAGTGAAGAGGAACTAAAAAGCCTCTTAATGAAAGTGGAGAGTGAAAAAGTTGGCTTAAAGCTCAACATTCAGAAAACGAAGATCATGGTATCTGGTCCCATCACTTCATGGGAAATAGATGGGGAAACAGTGTCAGACTTCATTTTTCTGGGATCCAAAATCACTGCAGATGGTGACTGCAGCCATGAAATTAGAAGACGTTTACTCCTTGGAAGAAAAGTTATGACCAACCTAGATAGCATATTAAAAAGCAAAGACATTAGTTTGCCAACAAAGGTCCATCTAGTCAAGGCTATGGTTTTTCCAGTAGTCATGTATGGATGTGAGAGTTGGACTGTGAAGAAAGCTGAACACAAAAGAATTGATGCTTTTGAACTGTGGTGTTGGAGAAGACTCTTGACAGTCCCTTGGACTGCAGGAGATCCAACCAGTCCATTCTGAAGGAGATCAGCCCTGGGATTTCTTTGGTGGGAATGATGCTAAAGCTGAAACTCCAGTACTTTGGCCACCTCATGCGAAGAGCTGACTCATTGGAAAGGACTCTGATGCTGGTAGGGATTGCAGGCAGGAGGAGAAGGGGATGACAGAGGATGAGATTGCTAGATAGCATCACTGACTCGATGGATGTGAGTCTGAGTGAACTCCTGGAGCTGGTGATGGACAGGGAGGCCTGGCATGCTGTGATTCATGGGGTCGCAAAGAGTTGGACACGACTGAGCGACTGAACTGAACTGAAAAACTCTCAAAACTCCTAACAAACTTGTTTGGCAAAAACCCAGCCATTGCCTTATTCTATGCTTGCTCCTGAAAAGCTTTAATGTTTCTGAAGAAAATCACAAAACTGCACCAGTAGAACTCACTTGAACACATTGGCCATGAATATCAAGTCAGTCCTTAATGAGGCCAAAGTCCCTACTACCTTTTCCTACTAAATTCACTTTTCTCACTCTCAGAGATAACTTCACCCTTTCTCTCTTCAAATTTCCAACACTTCATTTCAGACTTCGTAGAGAAAAAGATTCAGTTAGATAAGAATAACCTCATTTTCCTCCTTGATATCTATGAACCCACCTATATCTATGCCCACATACCCTGCTCTCATCTTGTTATAAAGGAATCTCTGCTCCCACTGTGAGCTAATCCTTCCATTTGTGCCTTGAATCTCATTTCCACTTACCTTTTCAAAGGCTTAACTCGTGATTTTGCTCTTTCTCTCCTGCATCATCAGTTTCTCCCTTTCTACTAGATCTCTGTATTCCATTGAAAGGGAGCTATGTCTCTTATTCCCTTGTCCCTGGCCAGCTACTACTAGATTAGTTCCTCCTCACAGCAGAACCTCTCAAAAGCCATCATTACTCATTATCTTTACTTCCTAACCTCTCATTCACTCTCCATTGCTCACTTCCCTGCCAGGGAGCTGAACCAACTCTCAGTCATCAGTGACCTATCTCTTAACAAGCTTCATGATCAATTTTCTGTTCTTATTTACTTGATATCTCAGCTTTTGACATAGTGACTATCCCCTCTTATTGAAACATTTTTTATTTCAGACTTTCAAAGCTCCATAGCTATCTGATTTTCTTCTTTTTTCACTGACAGCTTCTTCTCAGTTTCCTTTTCTGATTCTTCGTCCCTTCAAGATGTCTGAATAATGAAGTGCCCAGGGTGAGACTCTTAGCTGTCTTTTTTTTAAATCTACATCCTCTTTTATGAGATTGTATCCACTCTCATTGGGCAACATATTGTCTTTGAGCTGATAAAAGCAAGTTTATATCTCCACGGCAACCTCCCTAAGTCAGGAATGGTATATCAAACTAGTTATTTATTTGATATATCCACTTTGATGTCCAAAAGGCACCACAGATTTAATGGACTTATTTAATTCCCCTAAAAGTCTCAAGCCCTCTCCTCTGCCTCCCCCCACCCACCCCCTGAAATTTCAGTAATGTCATTTCATCTAACCTGTTGCCGTTTTTGGAGGGAAGGGGGAGGAAAGACTAGATTTCATTCTTTTTTCCCTTTTTATTCCACATTCAAATCTAGACTGTACTTGAAAAATAGGTCCCAAATCCATCCATTATCACCATCTTTACTGCTGCAACCATAGCCCTAGCCACCATCATCTCTTTCCTGGGCCACTAACACAGACTACTATCTACTCCTCATTCCTCCAATTCCCCATCCGGCATACACCAGCCAAAGTGATCCTTTGAAAGCTGAAATCATCAAATTACTCCCCTTTTTCTAGGCCTCCAGACATTCATTGCAACCAGAATAAAATCCAAGCTTCATCATCATGGCCTACAAGGCCCTGCATAATTTGGCACCCTTCACACTGGCTTTTTCTCTATCTCTCAATCATGTCAAATTCATTCCCATTTTAGGCCTATTGCACATACCGTTTTTCTGCTTGGAATGTTCTCTCAGTTCTTCACATGACTCTCCTCATCATTCAGGCCTCAACCCAAATAGATACATATCAGAGAGGGCTTTCTCGGCCCCCTGTCTAAAGCAATCCCACCCACTATTACTCTTTACTTATATTGCCCTCTTTCATCGTTTTTTTTAAACTTTTTTTCTTTTTTAGCTTTTTTTTCTTTTTTCTTTTTATTTTGCGCTGTTTCATCTTTGATAGCATCTTAACAATACCTCAAAAACAGTACCTTTCTGCTCATTTGTTTACATGCTCATTGTCTGTTTCCCTCTACCAGACTGTATACTCCGTAATAGCAAGAGCTTTACCAGTGTGTTTGCTTTTGTATCCCCAAAGCCTAGCAAAGTGCCTTACACCCAGAAGGTGTACTCCTAAGTGCTTGTTGTTGTTTAGTCACCAAGACATGCCCAACTCTTTTGTGACCCTGTGGACTGAACTGTAGCCCATGAGGTTCCTCTATCCATAGGATTTCCCAGGCAAGAACACTGGAATGGGTTGCCATTTCCCTCTCCAGATCTTCCCAATTTGGGGATTAAACCTGTATCTCTTGTATGGGCAGTTAGATACTTTTCCACGCCCAGAAACCCCTTCATTCCCAGCTCTCTACTGGGTCCTCCTGTGGCCCCTCTGATTCTTCCTTTAATTTCTGTCATCCATAGTGTTTGCTCTTTCCCCCTACTTAGTATACTTCCACATTTTCAAATCCTCAACTCCTTCTGAAGGGGGAGCACTTTTTACAGGGCTTACTAAAAAAAAAAAAACAAAAAAATAGTAACTTAGAGTTACTAAAAAAAAAAAATAATTCCCAGGTGTAACTATTGACTTTCCCTTCAGAAAGGGTCAGCCCTAACAGTCATCAATGCCCCCTACTCTCTCCCTCTCTCTCGTTTTTGGTAAAGTTGCTATGTGCATTCATTAAAAAAATTATTTATTTGGCTCTGCTGGGTCTTAGTTGTGGCATGTGGGATCTAGTTCCCTGACGAGGGATCGAACCTGGGCCCCCTGCTTTGGGAGTGTGGAGTCTTAGCCACTGGACCACGAGGGAAGCCCCAGGGCCTCTTATTTTGCATGGTGTTTTGGGAGCATGCGGGCTTCCCTGGTGGCTCAGATGATAAGGAATCTGCCTGCAATGCAGGAGACCCAGGTTCGATCCCATGGTAGGGAGGATCCCCTGGAGAAGGGAATGGTAAACCACTCTAGTATTCTTGCTTGGAGAATTCCACAGACAGAGGAGCCTGGCAGGCTGCAGTGCGTGGGGTTGCAAAGAGTCGGACATGACTAACACTTTGCTTCACTTTGGAGCATGCAAGGCACTTAACTCCTGTTCTCAGTTTCCGGTAGAGGCAGCCGTTTACATTGTTTATATATCCAGTTTGAGGCTTAGAAATGTTAAATAATCAACTCAACATCCACCATAGTTAAGCTGGATCTGCAACACTCATCCAGCTGATGAACAACACTTTCTTTAATAGAAATGTTGCTGCCAGTTACGGAGAGAGTGTCCCATGGCAGCCATGTTTATGTTGCTTAATTGCTTCCATCCCGCAGTCCATGGGGTCGCTGAGGGTCGGACACGACTGAGCGACTTCACTTTCACGCATTGGAGAAGGAAATGGCAACTCACTCCAGTGTTCTTGCCTGGAGAATCCCAGGGATGGGGGGAGCCTGGTGGGCTGCTGTCTATGGGGTCACACAGAGTCGGACACGACTGAAGTGACTTAGCAACAGCAGCAGCTACAGCTGAATGGAGCTGGGTCACCAGGTCCAAGGTGAACCCAACAGATCCTCTATCTGGACTAGGACTAAGCCTTGCAAGTCTCTATGGTCATTGAGGACATTAGCCCATAGATTCAGGGCAGACATAGTCTTTCTGGTGGACTGTAGATTAGAGAAAGCTGGTTTGCAGAGGGAGTAGTGAGGCCAAGGCACTGAGAGAAGCAAAAACCTGCCAGGGAAAGTCCGCAGCCCTGCTTCCATCCCTTTCCTGAGGCCTAACTGCACCCCTCGTGTGGGCCCAGCAAGACACCTTGTCCTCTCAGCATAAATCCACCGCCCCCCACCCACACACACACCTCTACTCCCGGCTAGCTAAAGTCATTCTGTTACTGCAACCAAAAGAGTTTTGCTGAATATAGCATCAGAGAAAGAGCTAGATAGATCCCTGCTGCTGCTACTGCTGCTAAGTTGCTTCAGTTGTGTCCGATTCTGTGCGACCCCATAGACGGCAGCCCACCAGGCTCCCCCATCCCTGGGATTCTCCAGGCAAGAACACTGGAGTGGGTTGCCATTTCCTTTTCCAATGCATGAAGGGGAAAAGAGAAAGTGAAGTCGCTCAGTCATGTCTGACTGTTAGCGACCCATGGACTGCAGCCCACCAGGCTCCTCTGTCCATGGGATTTTCCAGGCAAAAGTTCTGGAGTAGGGTGCCTATCCCAGGTGCTGCTAAGTCAGAGTTCCTGCCACAGCCCCCATTTTTCTAGACTGTAGGAAAAGTCCTGACCTACTGTCTCTTTCTCTGTCACCACATCTTTCTTAAGGCTCTGCCCACTAACTTCGTCCCAAAGTGACCTCCTCACCAGTTCTTCATCCCTCCCGCTCCGGACACAATCTTCTTTGCACAGTTGATAATTGCGAGAAGATTGGGGCTCAGCAGTTCTGAAAGAAAGGGAGAAAGAGAATATCCATGAAAGGGCCGGGGACAGTCCCAAAGACTGGCTGTCCCTGCAAGGCACCTCCCACCCAGAGGCTGAGAACTTCCAGTGGAGGCACGGCCTCCTTCTCAGAGGCCCATCTGGGCATCCATACAATGGCTGGTGGAGGTTGGGGGTGGCTGGGGAGTAGGAGCAGGAGGGTCAGGAGGACAGAGATTTGGGTCTGTTTACTGCCATACTCCCTAGTGGATGGTGGTTCACCCCAAGTGTGGAGGTTTCTAGGGAAAGAAAAAGCCAAAACAGGCTGCACAGAGAGCAAAGTGAAGTCCTGCCTAGGAAGTGAGGCTCTTCAGGTGAAGAGCCGAGGGCCATTCATCAGAGTTCAAAGGAGGAGATTAGGTCTCCTCCTCATCACAGAGTCATGGACCTGTGGCATCTTCTGGACTAGCCCTGAGGTGGGAACTTTGCACTTGACCTTCGGTCAGACCATTAGCCAAGGACAGCACTGCTTGCTGACAAGAGCTGAGCCTCCAGGGCCATCAGTGTGGCATTTGGCACTGGTTCTATGAGCCTCAGTTTGCTCATCTGTAAAGTGGGGATCATATTAGTCTCTATCACATAGCAAGCTGGGTAAAATGAGCCATGTGTGCAAAGTACTGAGTATGTAATACACTCAATAAATGTTGGCTGCTGCACTGCTCTGCTCTACTGACTGTGTAGAGCCTTTGTGGATCCTGAGAGCACCCTGCAGAACCTCCTGTGGGCATCCAGGGACACGGTCAAACCCCCTGCTCAGTAAAGGAATTCCCTGATTCCTTGAGCCATCCCTCTGGGGGCGTTCCCAGGCTGTGCATGCGAAGGGAAGTCCCATGAGTAGAGCCTGGTCATCCCTCTCACCTCTCCCACCCTGGGGCCCTTGCCAGACCTTGACAGTCCACTTGGCAGTTGTTTTCCGTGTGACTCTGATAATCGTTGCACCAGTAGTGGCTGTTGATCTGGAAGATGCCATAGTCAAAGCTGCCATCTGTGTTTTCATTTACCTTTGTTATGTTGAAATCACTCTCTACGAAAGCCAGGCACAGCCCTTAGAACAGGAAGAAGAGGGTTTTCAGAGGGGGTGGCCAAGCTGAGGGAGAAGGAAGACGGAGGAGAAAGGGATGAGGAATCGGAAGAAAGGAACAAAGACTGAGAGGCTAGATGGGGCTGGCAGGCCAGAAACATCCATCAGCTTCTCCTCTCATTTTTCAGTCTGTTCAGCCAGCCACTCATCAGTACAACCGCTCATGCATCCATCTGTCCATCCAGCCTTTTGCACTTAATGATCACCTACTGTGTGCTAGAAGCTGTGCAAAGCTCAGAGAGGGACATTTAGCTGGGTCAAATGCAGATGCTGCCTTCAAGGAGCCTATAGAGTAAGAATGAAAGTACGGACCTAAAAACCCACAAGGCAAAATAAAAGGAGAGAGTGTTGTAAGGCAGATATGCACAAATTCTGGGCCAAAAGGCGCTGTCTCTATTGTGGAGCGGGATAAAGCCTTTGCACTGGCTGTTCGCTCTGCCTGGAATGCTCTTCCCCCAGACATTTGGGGGACTGGATCCTTTTTCTATTTAGCACTTCTCAAAGTCACCTCCTCAGAGAGGCTTTCCTTGACTTCCCCTTTGACAACAGTGTCACCCATCACTCCTCCTGACTTATTCTTCTGCATAGCACTATCACCACCAGGAGGCACTTCATATATCTGTGTGTATGTTTCTTGCTGCCTCTTCCCCTAGGATGTGAATACTGTAAGAGAAGGAGCTGTGTTGAAGTCTGCACCCCCAGCACCTAAAATCATTCCTGGGACATAGTAAGTGCTCAGTTAATAATGGTTGAACAAATATGGAATGTTGGGAAAGCCTTCTTGGAGAGGGCTGCTTTGTTCACCTGACTTTGAAAAAACAAATAAGAGAAGAAAGAAAGATGGCCACCGAGGCACGACCGTGGGAAGAGGAAGGAGGAGGGAGTGATAAAATGTCACTCACAGTCAGTCAGGGAGTAGCCCTCAAACCCATCCAAGTCCTCCTGGTGCAGCACCTTGGCCAAGTCACAGCGGCCGATGAGGCTGGCTTGATTCACAGCAATGAGGCAGCTGACCAAGGAGATGAGCAGTGGGCTTGTCATCCCTGGAGGGGAGGAGGCACGGTGGAGGGTGAGCGGCGGGGGGCCTGCGGGTCCTGGAGTCTCCCAGACTGCCTGCTGGTCTTCTCCCGAGGAATCTGGAGAGGGCAGCCAAATGTCCTCACTCACTCACTGTTCCCCTTCTGGCTGTTTCTCTTTCCTTTCATGTATTATTCTATGAACACTTTTTTTTGGTTTCCTCTTTCGTTTTTTATTCCCAATTTAAAATTAACAGTGCTGGGGCATGTCAAGTAGACATGTGAGCTGGCCTAAAGGGGTACCCACTAGCCAAATCTGGAATAACATTTTTGAGGTAACAACTTTACTGAGATATAATTGACAACATATAATTCATACACTATACACTTAATTCAGTTAAAGTGTGTAATTCAATCATTTTCAGATAGCAGACAATCATTTTCAGGATGCAGTACTGTGTGACTATCACCACAGTCAACTTTAGGCTGTTTTCATCAACCCAAAAGGAAACCTCATACCCATTAGTTGTGATTCCCTGTTCCACTTCCCTCCAGACTCTGGCAACCACTAACCTACTTTCCGGGCTTCTCAAGTGGAGCTAGTTGTAAAGAACCCGCCTGCCAATGCAGGAGACATAAACGATGCAAGTTCGATCCCTGGGTGGGGAAGATCCCCTGGAGGAGGGCATGGCAATGCACCCCAGTACTCTTTGCCTGGAGAATCCCAGGGACAGAGGAGCCTGATGGGCTACAGTCCAGAGGGTCTCAAAGAGTTGGACACTACTCAAGTGATTTAGCATGCACGCATGCAATCTGCTTTTATTTCTATAGATTTTCCTGTTCTGAGCATTTCATACACATGAAATCATACAATATCTGTCTTTTGCATTTGACATCTTTCACTTAACATAATGTTTTCGAGATCCATCCAAGTCATAGAATGTACCAATATTTATTCCTTTTTCATGGCTGAATACCCTGGAGAAGGAAATGGTGGCCCACTCCAGTATTCTTGCCTGGAGAATCCCACGGACGGAGGATCCTGGCAGGGCTACCATCAGTCCATGGGGTCACAAGAGTTGGGCATGACTGAGTGACTAAACCATGGCTGAATAATATTACATTGTGGGGATATATCACAATTTGTTTATGTATTCATCAGTTTGTGGACATTTGAGTTGTTTCTATCTTTTGGTTGTTGGGAATAATGCTCCTGTGAACATTCATGCACAAGTTTTTGTGTGGACAAATATTTCCATTCCTATGGATATATGTACCAAACAGTGGAATTGCTGGGTCACATGGTGACTTAAAGTGTAAAGTTTTGAGGAATTGCTAAACTTTCAAAGTGACTGTACCAACTTACAATCAACCATGTATGAAGATTCCAACTTTTCCACATCCTCACCAATACAGTTATTAACTATCTTTTTGAGCAAAGCTGTCCTAATGGGTGTGAAGTGGTATCACATTGTGGTTTTGATTTGCCTTTGCCTGATGGCTAATAATGTTGATTGTCTTTTCACATGCTAATTGGCCATTTGTATGACTGGCAAAATGTCTTTTCATATCCTTTGCCCACTTTTTCAGTTGGGTTTTTTGTCTTTTCATTCTTGAGTTGTAAGTGTTCTTTATATATTCTTTATATATTCCTGCTCGGAAGCTCTCGCTCTTTCCCCTCCGACCCTGCGCCCCACCCCCTCCCTGGAGGTCTCCGTCTGGGGTTCTGGAAGGCCTTCAGGCTCGGGGAATGCCCGGTTACATACCCCGGGCTTCGACGGCGCGGATGCTCTGCTGCACGAAGCGCGGCACCGAGCTCTTCTCGCGCTCACACAGCTCGGCCAGGGGACAGCCGAACACCTGGTCTGGGGGAGAGGCTTGTCAGCGCCGCCTCGCCCCTGGGCCACTGGCGCCCCGCTCTCTGGGTCCCTTGTGTACCTTTGATGTAGCCCTTCTCCCGCAGCGACTGCAGCGTGGGCCGCCTCAGCAGGAACTTGAGGAGCTTCTGCCGGACCTTGCTGATGTCACCCTCCAGGCCTCCGGGCCCCGGGGTGGGCGGTGCTGCCCAACGCCAATGGGAACGCGAGGGCTGGGTCAGTCGTTGGCACCACAGTTGGTCGGCCCGGCGGCCCCAGCCCGGTGGTCACCGCTCCCCTTAAGGGTGTCTGCCATTCGCCTCCACCCGCCTCACCCCCACCCAAGCACACCTGCACCAGGCCGTGGCTCGTCCTCCCGCCAGCTTCCTAGGCGCTCACTGGACCCAAAGTCCACGCCGCTGTTCTCACTTTCCTCCTCGGGAGGCAAGTCTGCGGACTAGAATCACACAATCTCAGAGAGGCAGAGCTTGGGGCCAACTGGTGGGGGCGGGGCGGGGGGATCCTTCTGGGATGGGGTGAGGGACTGAAATGCCCTCCCAGCAGGCCTGGACTGAAGACCCCTAGGCAGAGAATTCTCTGTTCCCTTATCCAGGTCAACTCAGCTTTACTGCCATCAGGGAACCCCATTCACAACCCCCCTTAGCTGCATGGAACCCTCCAGGTGTTGGGAGTCAGGCATCCTGTTTTCCCCGACCTTTTCTCATCCTGACTACCCCTACCCAACTCCTGGTTCCAGGTCCCCTTCACCATCATTTTCCTTAGCTCTTCTGTACACACTCCACTAGGTCAGCATTTTGCAATACGTGGCTCCCAGTTCAATTTCACAGTGTGAGCTGGGACCAGAGCACTGCCAACCGCCTCACCTGCATCACCTTTCTGGATCTGGATTCCTACCATTATTAATACAGTCAAGCAGGGCATCCAGTGTTGCCTATTTCCTTAATAGGGAATAACATCAAAAAGCCCCAGGCTGTTTCCAGGTGTAGAACTGTCAGAGTGGGCCTGCCCCATCTCTACTTATGCAATTGATATACTGAACTTAAAAAAAAAAAGGTAGACCCATCAATTCAGTCCTTTTAAATGATGTCTTTCGGTTTCAGCCTTTCTCTCCAGCCTGAGGTTGTTTACCAGAGTATTTACTTTTCTCCTGTCTCAGTGTGGAATGAGTCACTACTCTAGGATATGTTCACCTGGACAGGTGTCCCGTAGGGCCAACCCCAGGGGCTAGACTCACTTACTTAAGAAAGGCTATTTCTTCAGCAGCCCATCTATATCTGCAGAGAGGACTACTTACCTACCAGCATCATGGAGCTCCCAGTACCCAAGTGGAGGGCCCCACCCACAGTGGACACAGCTGCCCTGCATAATGGCTAGCCATCCCCTCCCCACCAGCCCTGGCAGCCCCCGGCTCTGCTTACCATCTCCTGGATGCCCTGGGTGATGGCACTGTGCCAGGTGCTGATGATGGCCTCCGAGTCATGCTGGATCAGGTATTCTGAGCCATCTCGGCTCCGAAGCTGGTGGGACACAAGTCACTCAGTCATCTCTGGTTTCCTGGGTCTGCCCCAGGGCTAAGCCCCAAGGGGGATACAAGGGTAGAGGTGATCTATTCCTGTCTCCAGGAACTCAAAGACTAATAGAGCCAGGCCCTCTCCCCAAGCCAAGGTATTCCACCTCCTTAAAGAAGTAGGTAACAGCATCTCTGTGTTATAGATGGGCAAACTGAGGCTCAGTGAGTTTAAGCAACTTCCTTGTGGACACACAGCTAGTGACTGATGGAGCGAGGATCTGAGTGCAGCAGAACTGCATGGCTTAGCCATCTGGTGTGCCCTCCCTTACCCCATCCTGCATCCCCATGGGAGGCCTACCCAGAGCACCAGCCAGCAAAAAATCAATGAAAGGAGCACTATGTGGGAGGCCCCGAAGCCACTACTCTATACTATTGAGTTGCAAGCAGATATTAACAGCCTAGGTTCTTTATCAGTTGACTGCTGTTTCTGTAATGAAGTCTACAAAGAACAAGGCTAACTTGGATGGATCTCTCCTCGGCCTCTGGCTCTGAGAACCAAGCCTTCAAGGTGGATGGGAATGGTTGGTTGCTGCAGCTCATACCAGCCCTGCCTTTGGGTCCTGTGAGAGAGTCAGAGTCAGCAAAAACTGTGAGGGTCTTCCCTGGTGGTCCAGTTAAGAATCTGCCTTGTAATACTTCAGACACTGGTTGGATCCCTGGTCTGGGTACTAAGATCCCCCATGCAGCAGAGTAGTTAAGCCCATGCACCCCAAATAGAGAGTCCATGCTCCGCAATGAAAGATCTGATATGACACAACGAAGAACCTGTGTGCTGTAACTAAGACTCGACACAGCTGAATAAATAAATAGATAAAACTGTCTCAGGTTATAGCTTCCAGACACAGCGCAGTGCTTTGGCTGTCTAATTATTTCACTTAGACTTGAATGAAATTTAAAATGCTTTCAAAGGCAAAACAAAACAAACCTGCATGCTCTACTCCATCCTCCTCCCTGCAAAGACCAGAGAACCTTCAGTGGGCAGAGAGCACAACCTCATTCTAATCTAAACTGACAGGAGCCCTATCTGTTATTCCAGAGAATGAATGGCCTAACAATGCTTCTAAAACAATTGCTATTCTTTTCGGCAGCTGTCTCAAAAGCGCTAATCAGTTCACATTCGAGTTTCATATGGAAGGCAAATCTGTCTAGTTACCTATCAATATATGTACAAGACATCCATTCTGTTGAATGTACAGGCAGGCAGAACTCAAGCCAGCTATTGTTAGGGGCCACTAGGACAACTAGGAAGACCCGCCATCCTCGATGATACAGTATTTAGGCGGTCTCCTGAAAAGGGGCTTCCCAGGAGGCACTAGTGGTAAAGAACCTGCCTGTTAATGCAGGTGAGATGAAAGAGTTCTATATCTGGGTTGGGAAGATCCCGTGGAGGAATGCACAGGAACCCAGCCCAGTATTCTTGCCTGAAGAATCCCATGGACAGAGAAGCCTGATAGGCTACAGTCCATAGGGTCAAAAAGAGTTGGATATGACTGAAGTGACTTAGCACGTGTGCATGCTAGAGAAAAATCTGAAGTTGCCTACAGGTGGCAGGCTTCCCTGATAGCTCAGTTGGTAAAGAATCTGCCTGCAATGCAGGAGACCCCCGGTTCAATTCCTGGATTGGGAAGATTCCCCTGGAGAAGGGAAAAGCTACCCACGCCAGAATGTATTCTGGCCTAGAGAATTCCATGGACTGTATACCCATGGGGTCACAAAGAGTCAGACATGACTGAATGACTTTCACTTTCTTTCCACCCCTGAGTGGAGGGAAGATGACTGCCAGCCAGTGGGAAGTGGGGGACTCCAGGATTTCCATTCCAGACTGTCAGCCTTCCTGTCAGCTTGAGGCTCTTCCAAGAGCACCATCTGCCTTCTGGTTTTTGCCAGAAAGACAACTCAGAAGCGTCTACTCTGAAACTTTCATCAAAAACCCAGTCAGAGAGGTGACATTCAGAGAGCACTGTTTGAAAACTTTCTCTCCAGTTCAAATACGATGTCCTGCCTCAATCTGATGTTCACAACAGACATAGCTACTCGATCATAGAGCTCTACTCGGTGGAGTCTGGGGAAGGCTCCAGACCTACTGATCAGAGCTCAGGAGATACAAGTGGTTTCCAGCTCTGCCCTGTGGATTGTTGTTGTTTAGTTCCTAAGTCATGTCACACCCCATGGACTGTAGTCTGCCAGGATCCCCTTTCCATGGAATTCTTCAGGCAAGAATGCTGGAGTGGGTAGCCATGCCCTCCTCCAGGGGATCTTCCTGACTCAGGGATAGAACCCGTGCTTCCTGCATTGGCAGGCAGATTCTTCGCCACTGAGCCATCACGGAAGCCCCTGCTCTGTGGATACTCTGGTTCCAAAACTGAGTGAAGCTGGGTGAACCATTATTAAACAACACACTCAAGCTCCTTGCAGAACTGCTTTTCTGAGCTGAAATGGAAGGTCATGCATTTTTGGCTTTCAGCAAATGTTACCTGAAGCAACCCCAAGAGTCCCTTACTAAACTAGAATAGAGCTGCACACTAAAAATTTCTTCTAGAGCCAAGGGTTAGGAAAAAGCTTTGATTTCCCTCAAAATCTAGAATGGTTTCCCCCTCACTCCCCTGACCCAATGAGAGTCATGCTTCACTCTGCATGCCAGGAAACCAGGAGCTGACTTTTTTCAGCAACAATAACCTTAGTATCTGTACATCCCCTGTTTCCTAATCCCACTCCACACTGCCCTCTTCCTCTAACTTGTTTTTCCTGCTCCTGGCTTTTCAGTAGCTTTTACCACCTCACCTCTATGCATTTTCCTTGTGAGCTGCCTCAAAACACTTGGAGATTGAGGTGAAGGTGCTTGCCTGTGTAATTTCTCAGTCATGTCTGACTCTTTGCGACCCCATGGACTGTAGCCCACCAGGCTCCTCTGTCCCTGGAATTTTCGAGGCAAGAATGCTGGAGTGGGTTGCCACTTCCTGTTCTAGGGGATCTTCCCAATCCAGGGATCTAATCCACATTTCTTACGTCTCCTGCATTGGCAGGCAGATTCTTACCACTGCACCACCTGGAGAAGCCCAGGCGAGGATAAGAGTAGTTTAAAAACAAGACAACACATGAACAGTGAAGGGTGTGGCCTGAGAGGGAATTGCCTGGGCCCCATCTGGCCTCTCTTCCTGAGAAATGTGTCCACTGCCCTGCCCTGGTCTATTTACTTCCATTTGGAAGGTGGGTTCTAACCAGCCAGAGGAGGTGTCCCAGCCTATCAGTCTGAGTAGGGGGGACCCAGCATTTCCTGTCTGTCTCAGGCCAAAGCAGTGGGATGAGGACTGCCCTTCCAGACATGACAGTGTTGTTATTCTCCAGGGACCTCTACTCAGAGACAAAGGACTCCAGGAGCTCTGCTCCTGGAGAGGGAGCTGCAGAATCCTGATGCCAGGAAACACTGTGGACAGATCCCCAAGGTGGGGACAGCTTTGGTTTTGAGCCCCGAGGAATTCCAGCCTTAGCTCTACCAGCGGCCCCATGCTCAGGATTTGCTTAGTGAGGGCCCCAAGCCATCAGTAGTCTCCTTCTCCTCACCCCCACCACTCACCTCCAGCACATTCTTCTTGCTGGATTTGTCTTTGGGGGCCCAGGTGAGAGAGCCCCCTTCAGGTCCACTGTGAACTCAGGGGTGGAGAGCTTGGAAGGCTGCCTCTGTGGAGAAGGGAAAAAGGGTTGGGTTTCAGGACACCCGCAGCTCAGCTCTGGCCTGTCACAGCATCCTGGCTCCAATCCACCAGGCTCCCTTGGCTCTAGGCACAGTGAGGGTCATGGCTCTGGAGGCAAGAGACCCAAGAGTTCCTAGAACCATGAAGCCCAGGGGCTGGCTGGTTGTTTGCTATCTGCCCACCTAGGAGAGGAAAGGCAAAAGGAGTGCAGTCCCATCTCTGCGAACAGGTGCGTCTGGTTTCCAGTCTCCCTGCCCACCAGGCTGGAGCTGTCCATCCTCAAGGACTGGTTCCCACACCCGACGTGACTGGACGTGCTTGTCCTGGGTTGATACGCTCTCATCGCCCCTGCCAAGGCCCAGCTCCCTGGACCCTCACATTCCACGGTCTCAGACCTAGCCTTCGGCAAACCTGATTAAGCAAAGCCCCTCGGGAGTCAGGAGCAGATGGGGTGGCCCCTGCCCTGGAGGTCTGGGCCTTACCAAGCCACCAGCAGCTGAGTTTTTCGAGTCTTTGAAGAAAGTCAGGATTCCACCCTCCAGCACTGTCCAGGAGGCACTCCAATGCTTCTTCCTGGGTAGGGGCAGTGGTGGCAGGGCTTGGGTTGGTCCTGGGTTGAGATGCCCCCCTTCCACCCTCAGGATCAGGGCACAGAGTTTAAGAACTTGGGGCACCCAGTCATGAGAGGTGGACTCCCAGGGCTAACACTTGGCTTTGTGCAAGTCTTCTCTCTGTGCCTCAGGGTCCTCACAGAACCTCATAGAGGGTTAATAAGAGCTTGGCATATAGGAGGTGCTCAGTGAACATCATCATTAAGGCACACCCTGGGGTCTGGAGGCAGCTGAGCTCTCACCAGAGCCGCTTTCCTTTGTCCACTATCTTGGTGCGATGGAGCACGCCTGCCTTGTCCAGGGTCTTGATCTTAGAGAAAGAGGGTGAAGGAGGAGGTAGTTAAGGGGAGGAGCCACTCTCCCTCTCAGCCAGCAGCTCCCCACAGGTTGGGCCTGAGTCTCCACTGAACCCTCTCTGCTGGCACCTGGCCAGTGGTGGGGGGGTGCCTGCTCCCACAGAAGCCCCAGCAGCAGGAGAGACATCCTTTCAGCCCCCAGCCTTGTCCAGCTCTGAGTCTGGGACAACCCAGAACCCAGGTTCCTTTTAGCCCAAGGTAGTGCTTGGGCCTATGGTGGAGATGTGCCTTCAGACCTAACCGCAGAACCTCCAGAAACACCCCAATTTTTCTGTGGGGTCCTGCCAGGTCCTACATGCCCCCCTCCCTTACCTTCTCCTCTGGGCGGGTGGCCTGGGCTGGGGTCTCACTGTTCTGGTTGGATTTGTGGATGTTTCGAGGGGCAGGGAGAGGGACTGGGACCTAGGGAGAAAGAAACTGTCATATTGAGCCCCTACCTCTCTCCTAGGCACTCTCCTTTCCCCAGTTGGTTACCTGGGGCAGGGCCCACTGAACAGAGGCATCATCTGGATTGTAGAAGTAAGGCTTCCCATGTTGGTTCTCCAGCCTTACCCACTGTGGGGAGAGGGATGGTCAGGCCGCTTAGTTCACAGGATAAGGGAACAAAGTTTCCCTCCAGAGCCCAACACCGCCCCAAGGAGTTTAAAGGGGCGGGTGTGGGAGATACAGTCTTGGGCTGGCATGGAGCCCGTGAGGGAACTTCACTATAGAGTGGTAAGGGAAGTGACCCCGCGACTGTCTGCGCCCATCTGCCCGCTGCCCCTACCTGTTCTTCGGTGATGTTGTTGGTGTACACCGTCTGCCCGTCTGGGCTCACATGGCAAGACCAGCCTGGCGGTGTGACAAAGGGAGAGGTGGGGCCAGCCTCACTGAAGGAGCCCACGGGGAATAGTCTTCCTGTGGGTAACTGGTCAGCAAATCAGGGTAGTCCGTCTCAGGGGTGGGGGGCTGCAGGGAGCTCAGAGCTCAGAGCTCAGGGCTGCTCAGAGCCAGAATTTCTGGCGTCCCGTTTCGGCCCAGGCCACACCCCCCCTAGATCCCCCAGCTGAGAGGGGGCGGGGTCAAAGGCCCTTGTGATAGCCCCACCCACCCACGACCAAGGCCCCTCCCTCTCAGTCCCCAGGGCCGCGTAGAGCCGGAGGCGGGGTCAGAGGCCCTGAAAGTCAGCCCCGCCCATCCGGGCAAGGTCCCGCCCCCTTCGAACGGGGCCCTGGCCCTCACCCTCTGGTTGCTGGGGCTCAGGCTCGGCTGCATCTCCTGCTCGTCCTCCGGCTGGTCCTCGAACTCGTCCTCCCAAACCGTCTCTCCCGTCAGCGGGTTGTAGAAGAACACCCTGCGGCTCTCCTCATCCCAGTACTGGCCCCACTCGGTCTCGAGGCTCTCGTGGCTGCCCACCGAGGCCGGGGGGCGTGGCCGGGCTGGCGGCGCCCTCAGCAGCCTCGAAAGGCGACTCCCAGGTGGTCACGCCCGTGTCCGGGTTGTAGTAATAGGGGCGCCCGGTGCCCGCGTCCCTGTGTGTCTCCCACACCGATTCTCCCACACCGCGAGGGGCCGCGGGAAGCACGGGGCGATGTGGCCAGAGGTTGCCTCTCTACGTTAGCGTACACGGGCTCCGGGGGGCTCGTCCACCTGCTCGAGGAGGAAGGAGACGTGACCTTCGGGCCTGCTCAGCGGTCACATTGTCCCCACTCGCACACTTGCCACTCGGGCGACTTTCAGCAAGTCTCAGCACCGCTCGGCCTCGGTTCCCCCAACTGCAAAATGTATGCCTTGCCCTCGCTCTGGAAATCATAGTGAAGAATGAGGACTTGTACTGGAAAATGCTTAAAAGATGTTGCCCCAGAAGCGTGGGGCAGCTATATTAATTATTAACAATAGTAAAATACTAACAGCTAGATTCTCCCAGATGCACCCTCAACAGGTGTGAGTCAAAGACTGCGTAAGAACAGAAAAATGGCCTCAGGACACTTGAGGGCGGGGGGCCTGCTGCCTTTACAACCTCTTGAAGGTGGGGAGTAACCCCCCGCCCCCGGTCTCCCGGCTCCCGACTCCCAGTAGCGTACCTGCTCCGGCCGCTGCTCGCTCTGGGGGGCCGCGCACGTCCTGGATGGCCTCGTAGACGTTCTCGGAGTCGCTGCGCGCCAGGGGCCGCGGGCACACCCATGAGCCGGCCACGCTGCAGGCCTTGAAGCCGCCTCCGCTCCCGAGGAGGCCGGCAGGGGGCGCGGCGGTGCGGGCCAGGTCGTCCAAGGACTGCGCGGGCCGCACGGGCGCCGCGGGCCGCGTGTACAGGCAGGCGGGCGAGCCAGGCGCCAGGCTTCGACGCTGAGTGGCCGCGCCCGGTCGAGCTCGGCCGCACAGGGAGCCCGCGCGGCCCGGGGCTCGGCGGGGCCGCCGTCGGGTGCAGCGGGCGTCGACGCGCTCACGAAGCGGTAGTCATAGGCGAGGGGTTCGGGAGCTGCGGGGCCCTGGTGGGGCGCGGGCGGCGGCGGGGCGGGCGCGGGGTGGCCGAGGGCCGGCAGCTCGCGCACGTACTGCGCCCGGCAGGTAGAAGGGCGGCCGCCTGGCTCGCTCCGCACGTGCCACCAGTGCTCGGTGCTGCGGCGCAGCAGTCGGTAGCGCTCGTTGGGCTGGATGGCGACGCGGCGTCCGTCCTTGCCCGTGTACTCGAAGGGATGCTCCACCAGCACGTACACGTCCCCCTCGACGTCCGCCGCCATCGCGGCCGCCGCGTGTCCCTGTGGGCGACGAGGAGGAGGGGCGCGGAGGTCGGGGCCGCCGCACAAGGGAAGCCCGAAAGAAGACTTCGAGTCCCGAAGCTACAATCGTGTACGTTCGGGCCTCGGTTTTCCTATCTCGAAAACGCGGGGCTTGGATGAAATAATCTCTACGGTTTTAATTCTTACACGCAGCGATGGAATTAAGACAGCCCTTTCATTCTGCGGCCTGGAGTATAAAATTCTATCCCTCGGTGGGGAGATGGTGGCTAACACTGGTCCGGCTTTAAAGCCAGGGAAGCTTTAAGGCTGGCTGGGCGGGGGGGGTGGGGCTGGCTGGGGGTGGCGGGGCTGCCCGCGATGACCTGGTAGGCTGCAGCTCATGAGGTCGCTAAGAGTCGGACACGACTGAGCGACTTCACTTTCACTTTTCACTTTCACGCATTGGAGAAGGAAATGGCAACCCACTCGTGTTCCTGCCTGGAGAATCCCAGGGATGGAGCTTGGTGGGCTGCCATCTATGGGGTCGCACAGAGTCGGACACAACTGAAGTGACTGAGCAGCAGCAGCAGCCCTTGATAAAGCTGACATCACGTGTGTATAAAAATTGACTGGACCCCGGTTTCTGCATTTGTAAAGTGGGAAAAATAACCCATACCTCCATTCCGCCCTGTCCCGACACTTAGAGGAGCCCTCAGGGAATCGCGTCCTTGGCAGCTCCTATGGCCCCAGCCACCCACCCCGGCGCGTGCGCCTCAGGCCCGAGGGGAACAGAGTTGGGGCGCAGGTTCTGGGAGCGGCCCCCGCTTCGCTCTACTCTGGGACTGTCCCTGCCCTGCTTAGTCCAAGGGCCTTGGCATAAGGGGCCGCGACTGCCAAGGCCGGGGAAACCGGTTCTCTTGGTTTCTCTTTCCTTCCCCAGCGGCTTGGCCACAGACGTGACCCCGGAGCCCGCCCGCCCAGGCCGACCGGCACCGCCCCCTGCGCTCCGGCTCCCACCTCCACGTCCAGAGAGAGGCTTGGCCCTTGCGGCCTGCCCCCTGCCCTGCGGTCTCTATATTGCCCCCTGAGATTGGCCCCTAGAGAATGCACTCCTTGATAGTGACTATCCGTGAGGTGTACCCAAGGGCCCCCCAAATTATCCTGGAGTGAACACCACAACCCACTCTCCCCTCCCGCAGGCTCAGCCTGGCCCCAGGTGTGTCGGGGGAGCGGTGTCACAGCCCAACTGGAAGCCCGTCTGTGAGGCTGGTGCCTCCAAGCCTTCACATCGGCCACACCGACTGCCCCACGACGGTGACCGGGGACCCGCAGGTGCAGGTGGGAGCTCGGCCTCTGGTTGAGTCTGAGGGACCCAAGGCACAGGGTCTGGCCGCGGGGCGCCTAGCGCTCCTTCTCTACTTTCTCAAACTTTCCTCGACGAGGAAGGCGTGTAAACAGCCACTGAACACACTGGGCCCTGGACGCGGGGTCCTTGAGCTGACTGGAGCTAAGCCAACCAAGCTTAAGGAGGACACCCTTCTCTCCACCTTCCCCAGACCCTCCACCTTCCCCAGACCCCCTGCCTCTCACTTACGTCGGCAGGGCGGGCCTCGCGGAGCCCATGGGCGGGCTGGGTGGAGCCGGCGGATGGATGCAGGTTAGGGCCCTGCCATCTCCTTGGGCGGGGGCTTCAGACGGCTTGGCAGGAGAGACTTCGGGGAGCCGGAGCTGGCAAGGAAAGCAAGGAAGGTGAGGGACGCTTGGAAGGACCGCCTTCAATTCCCCAAGCGGCGGTGTCTGGGAGGGGCGAGGCGGAGCCTGAAGAAATCCGCCTGGGCCGGTGGGGCCTTGGAGGCGGGACCCGAGCAGGAGAAGGCCTGAGAGAGGGGCAGGGGCAGGGGCAGGGGCAGAGGCAGGGAGGGCTGCGGCCGAAGGGGCACGGAAGGTTCACGAGTGGAGCCAAGGGAGGGGAGGGTGAGGCCCCTGCCGCGCCCCACCCCCACGCTCGGGATACGGCTTGCAAGAGGCTCTGCGTCCCGCGGACGCGATGCTTCAGGACTGCTCGATCCCGCTTGCCGTCTAGCCGGAGCGTCCCCAGTCCTAGCAAGGCTATTTGCATCCTGAACCACCCGGATTGCATCCTCGTCCTCCCCAGGCCCTTTCCGAACTCAGCTCGGCCAGGCCTGGAAAAACTTGGAGCGGGGTTCCCACTGCAGAGACGCTCCCGGAGCGCTGGGTCATTGCCTGGGTGGGGAGGGGACCCGGTCCTCGTCTCCTTCCCCGATCCTGGGGGAGTGAAGAGGAGAGGGATCGGGGGAGCGGGGAGGGTCCCTGGAGCGAGAGGACCGACCCTTCACCAGGAGGTGCCCTGCGTCCACGGCTTGGGAGACAGTCACAGCGGCGCCCACGCCTGGGTCGGCGCAGGGCGCCTGGACCTGGGCCCCTCCTGCCCCAGAACGGCGGGCAGCCCTTCGCCTCCCACCTCCTCCCGAGCGAGGGCAAGATCCGTCCCGAGCCGCGCTCCTCCCAAGACCGCTCAGCTCCGGCTCCTGCGCAGTGCGCGAAGGGTGCTTGGTGCCGCCGGGTGAGGACCCCGCCACCTGCAGTCCTCCTCCCCACCCCAGATCAGCACCCCCGCCCAGTCCGGCCCGGCCCTGGCACCTCGGTGTACGCTCGCTGGCCTCGCCTCCACTTGTCCTGGCAGGCGCGCGGGGGCTCGGCGTCCGATGCTCCCTCCTCCACCGCTCCGCTCCCGCGCTGCCCTGTTTCCTGTTCAGCAATATAGCGAGGGAGGCACTGGCGGAGAGCACCCGGCAGAACTTCCTCCCGGGGCTGGGGCTGCGGCGGCGAGACAATCCCCGGTGTCCTGGCTTCTTGTCCTCTCTGGGACGGGCCAGGCGCCTGAGGAGCGCAGACGCCACCCCCTTCCCCTGCACCTCCCGGGGATCCTGGGCCACACCTGGCTGTCTCCTGGAGGAAGGCAGCAGAGCCTGGACGGTGGGATGAGCGGGGAGGAAGGCGGGCCAGGTTTCCCTCCACTGCTGCTCTACTCCACCCCCCTTTCCCTACCTCCTGGCCTTGATCCTTGTGGGGGAGGAGCCCCCACAACCCCCAGCCAATCCATCAAAGCTCAGAGCAACCTCCTAGGGTTGAACTCAAGATGCTCACCTTATCTCTGCATCTCAGTTTGCTTTCCTGTAAACTGGGGACAGTAACACCTACTTCACAGGATTGTTGTTGTTGTTCAGTCACTAAGTTGTGACTCTCTGTGACCCCATGGACTGCAGCAGGTCAGGCTAACGTATTGTTATCATCACATTGTAAGAACACACATCTGATGAGTTGTTATTATTATCACTAATTTTATTATGAGATGAGCCCTCCTCTTTGGGGTTGAATTGGGGTCTCCAACCCCCCCCTCGTCTGCTATCCTCCTTTAGGCAGGAGAGGGAAGGGAGAAACAAGTAATCTCAGAAACACCTTGCTAAGGATGGGCGACTGAGTCCAAAGGTAGCACATTGGCCGTGTGCTCTTCTGGGTCCCACCTCTTCACACCAGGTCCCTCAAGGCTCCTCCAAGCCCACCACCTCCTGCCCTTGAGGAAGCTGGGGCTCATGCAATGGGCAGAGGGCGCTTCCTCAAAGGCCCGAAAGGCTGCTTCAAGGACAGGAAATTGCAGACATGAATCTTTCAGTCCCAAGTTCCTGCACCCTGATTTCCTGGGAATTAGCCTGTTTCCTTCTCCTGTCTTTACAAGGGCAGCAGTGGGCTTCCTCCTGCAGGCCCTCCCCGCCCCCCAGACTTCTGCTGGAACTTCAGAGGAAAGCTGGCAGCCAAGGCCAGGTGGAGCCCTAAAACCATGAGCTCTGAATCCAGCCCTGCTCACAAGCCTTTCCTTCCTGAGCCTCTTCTCTCACCTTGGATCACCAGTGTGAATGGTTTCACACGTTCCAGTGGCAGGGGTCTGTGCTTTGACATTTAAGGAACAGGAAAGAAGCCATCACAGTGGGATTCCAGGCATTAGCTTCAGTTACATGAGTGTATGTGAATAAACCTCCCCAAAGGCCCTGAAATCCTACCCCATGGTGGGGGAAGGGGGAAGGAGAGGCAAGGAGGGCGGGCAGACTGAAGAATTACTTTTACTATTCTCCATGCTCACTCCTGGCACACAAGTCCACTGCTTGCAAATGTTTACCTATTAACCTCCCCCCCCAACCCGCCCCCCCCCCCGCCCCCATGCCATTTACCTATAACCACCCCCCTCCAGCCCTCCCCTGTGCCCAGGGACTGACTGAGAAGAGAACAGTAGAGGCTATCAGACAGTATCTGAGGGCCCAGTCCAGTGGTTAAGACTCCATGTTTCCATTGCAGGGGCTGTGAGTTCAATCCCTGGTTGGGAAACTGAGATCCCACATGCCATGTGGTACAGCCAAAAAACAATCAGCCAAAACTCACGGCCCAAAGACGTTACTAAAACCAAGGCACTCTCAATGGGTTTTGTACCTTTTACATATATCACCTTATTCATTTCTCATAACCACCCTGGGAGTGTTTTATTATCTTAGTCTGACAGATAAGAAACAGAAGCTGACGCGGGTGAAGGAAATTCCCCAAGATTCCAGGGCTGGTAAGTGGCCAACTCTACCACCTACTGCCAGGACAAGGGTCACCCCTGCTCAAGGGAAACCCTCAGACTGATGGAGTGTGATCACCTCCCTTCTGGAAGAGGTGGGTGTGGGCCAGGGCTAAGGCAGGGAGGGACAAGGGGGCAGGGAGGCCTGGGGGTCCAGGTGGGGGGCTGCAGTGGGACACTGAGGTCAGCCTGGAGGAAAGGTTTACAGGAGGACATGAGCGCGACATCTGGAAGTGACAGAGGCAGCGTGGCCCTTAACAGTGAGAGATGGTCTGATTTAGTCCCTGGTCCCTGGAGCCGGTAAAGGGTAAACAAGACCCAGAGCTGACCTCCCCAGTAAAGACACAGGGAGTGAGGGAGGGGTTTGGAGGGTGGCCCCTGCAGAGCCAGCCCTGGTCAGGGCGTGACGGACCATAGGATGCAACCCTTGACCTCAGGCCCTGTCTTACTGCCTCACCCTCACTTCATTCCCCCTCCCACCTACAGGGATTCTCAGGCCCGTGTCCAGTCTCTGGCCACTGGCACTCCAGGTGGAAGGACCAGTGTTGCAGACAGTCCCTGTGGACAACGTTCCTTCCAGGCCACCTTGTGTGGCTCAGGAGGCCAAATCCAGGTGTTCTGGCTCCAAGACCCTGGGCACCAATCCCCTTCAGTAATTCCAGTGGCCACAGACCTCCCCTTAGGCCACAGGCTTCCCCTCAGGCCTGCCTCTTCTGGAAGGGAGCCTCAAGCCCCACAGCTGCTCTTCCCTCAACCAGCCACAAGTCAGGACAGGAAAGGCTTAGGCCTCAGCAACCCGAACAATAGCCTGGGTTCATTAAGGCTTCATAATGAATTAACTGAAAATAATATTCATGGGCAGCGGGGAGGGAGGTAGCCTTGTTAGTAAGCAGATGTTCCAGGCCAGAAAGGGTCTCTTCACATGTAGACTGACGCTGAGAGGTCAGAGCAGGGCCAGACAAGTACCTGTCGCTTTAAAACCAAGTGTCAGAAAAGCTACAGAATGACAGCGCAGAGGAGTTCAGAAGGCAATGGCCACTTGATAATTCACAAAACAGGACTGAGGCTTTGGGGTTTATGCCACACTTTAGGGCACACCTTTCTTTGCAAAAAGCCAAAGCTCCCCGCCTATGTGGGTCTGCCCCAGCATGCCTCAGGGAATCAGGAATCAGCTCAGAGGCAGGAGTGTGATGGCTGATGACATGAGAACTTGCTGATGGAACCAGAATGGGGCTCGGTCTCCTGACTGCTGGGTCAGCACTTCATCATTCTCCAGGCCCCCCAGTCTACCTTCCCATGGGACGGGTTTCACTTCCTGTCCTCAGAACACTCTTCACTGACACCAAAATCCAAACCAAAGGGGCGGGGCAGGGCTGCAAAGAGACCTAGGCTAAAAAGAGTGAGGGGATAATGTGGGGAACACTATTAAAGGTTCTTCAAACACCACTGGTGGAGTTTGGCAGAAAAGATGACTTCCGTCTGCCCCTTAGGCAAATCCTAACCTTGAAAAGTCTACCTCTCCCCCTAACTATCAATTCACCCGGATTCAACGCTTCCAGCGTCTCAATCTCATGTAATTCTTAAATCAATCCTGTGAGAGACGGGTGATTATCCCCATTTTACAGAGGAGAAAACTGAGGCTCAGTAGGGATAGAACTCTTCGGTTTCCTCATTCTAACTCTTGTGTCTTTCACCAGATCAAAGTGTCTCGGGTCTTTGATTCCCAGAGTTTCAGGCAAAACTTCTTACTTTGAAACTAAGTAATAATTAACTTTGCACTCAGAAACTCAACCTTACCCATCAAGTCTGTAGTCCCAACCAGCTGACGCCAAGTCCTTTCCATGGTACCCAGGTTTCACAGTTGTCTTTTCTTAAATGTTCCAACACACAGGAAGGAATTGTTCTGGTTGCTTTTCTTTCTTATGCTGCCTGGCCTTCTATGTATGTCCAATTTCACTTCACCAAGGAAGAAAGAAAAGAAAAGAATGGCTTAGATGAGACTTACACTAAAGGAAGAAAAGAACTGCTGGGCTTCTTCAGTCCTGAAACACTCCATCCATCAGTAAACAGCAGCCTCCTCTCCTTAGAGACTTCTCAGCTATTCCCAACAGCCTGTTCTCTACAGCCCGAATCCAACCCTGGACGGGGGCTATTGAGAACAGTCTGGCATTTAAGCCATCCAGCTGCTGTATGAACTGATGAGTCATGGTTTACAGTTGGAAAAGAAGGACAAAGTTATCTTCTGATTCAGAAGGGCAGCTGATCTTTCAGACATGTGAATGCTGAGTGAGTAAAGTATACCTCTTTCCACCTGAAGACAGCTGCATTTCTGGACAAGCGTCTTGCGGCAGGAGAAGGGAGTGGGGAGACTGTGGAACGGGCTTCAAAGTCATCAGATGCCAGCTAGAGGGAGAGAAATTTCTAGCCCTGTGATTCCCAAACCAAAGGCTAGTGAGTAAGGCCAGAAATGTGAAGTCAGTGAAGACAGAGCAGTTTTCGTTCCTCCTTTCTTCCTTCCATCAATAACACCCATCTGCCCCATATTCTTGTCCCATCCTTAGGATTCCAGCAGGACCAACTAACTCTGAATGAATGAAAACAGGAATTTTGTCTGACTCATTCACCATTGCATTTCTGGTGCCTAGAGCCAACACACAGCACACAGTCATACTCAAAAATATCTACTGGATGAACTGAAGAATAAAACAAAAATAAGGCTCAGGGAAGGAATCTCCATTTCACAGGCTGAGGGAAGCTGAGGTATACGGTTCTCAGCCAGGATGGAACACCTTCCATTAAACCACCCTGCCAGCTGGCTAAAACTATTTCAATGTATCCCACCTTAATAGGGTGGGGGGGGTGGACACTGAAGGGAGAAGAGCATTCAACTTTTCAAAGGAACAAGACTATAAATGGCAAGAGGGCTTCCCTGTGGTCCAGGGGCTAACATTCCATGCTCCCAGTGCAGGGGACCTAGGTTTGATCCCTGGTCAGGGAACTAGACCCTGCACGCCACAATTAAAAAGCTCCTGTGTGCTACAACTAGAACTCAGTGCAGCCAAATAAGTAAACAAATATGAAAGAGAGAGACTAGGAATGGCAAACAAAGTCAACAGGTCCTATTGGGGACACTTTAAAATTGCTACCAAATGGCCTCTAAAGCCAGGTCGTCAGAATTTGAAGAGAATGTGTACCCCCAAAGCCCAGGTGATGATAAATGCTGAAAGTGGGGCCTCAGGAATGTCCCTCTGCCTCAGCTACTCAGATATCTGGGCTCCCCATGTTCATGGGTAACCAAACGGCCCAAACTCAAAGATCCAGCACCTGCAGAAAGAGGAAGTGATTCAACAGCCGCTATACCCCGCCTGAGCCTTAGCCCCCCTGGGAGCCCTCTCACCCTACGCTCCTCCCAACGTGTAACATCATCTCTGGCATCCACTGCGTTCCCCATGTTCAGTGTCAGGACAGGCCTGCTCTCAGCTCTAGCTGGCAGGAGCACCAGGCGAAGGTCCATAAAAAGTGACCACACACATGGACACGGCTCTGTGAACACTGCCACACAGTGGTACTCCTGAGCTTATTCCTGGCCAGAAAACCAACCAACAGGAAGTGATAGCTTCCACTGCCCCAGGCTATGTGGGAGCCAGGTGAGCGGCCATTATTCACCTTCAAGGTATCTGGTGACACCTACTATCCCAGCAGCAGCACAAGTCATGTAATATGAATGTCAGACATACAAATTCAGGGGGCAAGTCCAGGGGACCAGACACCTGGGAAAAATATCCTGAACCTGACCCAAGGCAGGGAGCTCTACTTCTCCACACTTACCTACCACCTGGAGGCCCTGCCTGCACCCATCAAGCCCCTCAGTGTCTAACTGCTGGGTTCCCAGCAAGCAGTGACATTTGGCCGTTGAGGGGCAGCTGGTGAGGTTGGCAGGGGGACTCTTCACTAATTCTCAGACTGAGTGGGGACTGGGTTAAGGGAAAAACGGGTGTAGAACCGAGATGGGGACAGCAGAGGTGAGAGGGCAGGAGACCTCATTTTTAATAAGATTGGATGAGGACATTAAGAACCGGGCACCAAGAGTCGCGGGCAGTTTAGCAAAGACTTAGGGGCAGGAGTGTCCTCTGATGGTTGGAGATGGATAGAAAGTCTATGGTGGGCTAAGAAGTGAGGAGTTGAGTCTGTGAAGGCAAGAGGTGTGTAAGACTTGAGAAAGGGCTGAGATCAGAGTTACCAACAAGAAAAGCGTGAGCTCAACAGGGCGTCTACTTTGGTGGTGGGTCTTAAACGAGAGCGGGACAGAGATGGGCTGTTCAGGATGGGCATACCTTGGGGAGCTGAGCAGAGGGTGTGGAAGATTAGGATAAGAAGGCTGATCATGAAAAGGGCGAACCGAACCAGAATCGAGACCAGTGTGCAGTATGAGGCTCGCCAAAGGGGTTGAGAGGTAAAGATGACATGTGCTGGGGGAAGCAGAGGCATGTGGTCAAGGTCGGGGGTGGAACTGGACTACAGTGAGGTCAAGGATGAGGCTGCATTTACACAAGACCGGTGGTGGTGGGGTCGGGTGGTAAGCCCTAGGGTCAAGTCACGAGTGGCAAATGGAGGGGACAGGCCAGCAGCGGCAGTGCGGGCCGAAGGCTAGGGTTGGACTGGGGCGCGGAGCTTGGGCTGGGAAGGGTGAGGGCTCAGAAGCAAGGCAGTCTCAAGGCAACGCGGGGTCTGGGTTCACGGAAAGGGCTGGTGTCCCCTTGCCTATACGCGTCCCGGCCTCGCCGCCCCTCTGCTGCCCGCCTCGCCCCGGATCCTTAACTCACCGAAGGGAGAAGCGAGGGGGCGGGGGGCACTGCCAGCCGCTGCAACCCCCAAGCCTTGGAAGGGACGCCGCGGCCTCCCGGCCACTGACAACAGGAAGCGGCGCCTCACGGCGTTACGTCAGCTCTGCGTCCGGCCCCGCCCCTGCCCGTGGAGCCAATAGTGGGGCCCGGAGGGGCCTTGGGGCTGGGCCAGCGCTCTCCCGTGTCTGAGGATTCTCAGCTCTGGAGTAGATACATGGTCTGGGAGGCTCACGGTCACCGTACCCTAGCAGGGCACGAAGAAGCAAGGCTGCCGGCGCCCGGCGGAATGCGTCCTCACTGCCCGCCTTCCGCTGGATCTGTGTCAGACGAGATCCTGGCGTCTGAGTTCCCGGACCTCATCTGCGTAGAACTGGGGCCGTCCCTTGGCCTCCAGAGAAGGTTCCCCGCTTGTAAAATGGGACCAACGCCTACCCCTATTTTTGCCTCCCCCAGGGAATCAGTGTAGCCAAATGGGCAGACCCCAGGCCCAACTTGGAGCTTCTGTCCCGGCTGGCGTTTCTCAGGAAAAGCGTGTATGTTTAAGCACAGCTTGTATCAAGGGAACGCCTTGAGGTCCCCTGGGCAATATCTAGAAACGTACCTTCATGCCTGTGCCACACTCGCTCAAGCAGTTATTCTCATGTAGCCTTGTAGTTGTTTCCTTTCCGTCGTAGAAGCGGTATTTCTCTTTCAAATGGAATCAGAATAGGGACTTCTTTGCTGGTGCAATGGTTAAGACTCCATGCTGCCAATGAAGGGGGTTCCATCCCTGCTCAGGGAACTAGATCCCACAAACCAATGGAAGACCTGGCACAGCCAAATATTTTTTTTTAAAGGGGGGGTATTGAGAACCACAGGTCAAAAGTGGGGGTGGGGGTGGGTCCTGACATACTTGAGACATTTAACAAGAGCAGGTTTCGATCTAGTGAGACTAGGGCCTGCGTGTGGAAAAAGTACCACCACACGCAGGGCCGTGGGACTTTGGGGTGGCTTTACAGGACTAGGGGATGGGGACACACCAGTTCTTGGGAGCAAGCTTCACTGATCCCTGTTAGGATCTTATGCTCCATCCACCTCTTCAGGGAAGGTGTCCCTCATATCTCTGGGAAGGTCGAGGTCCCAGTGTAAGCAGATAGGATCGGGGGATGGGGGGTCCCAGGAGGAAAATAACTCAATATAGCTTTTTGACTTAGGAGAAGCCATTTTCTGCCTAAGCTATTTTGCGATCTAAGCCTGGCCACAATGCTTGGCCTTGAACAGGTTTCAGTTATGAATGATCTGAAAGGTGCTGGGGGAGGCAGTGGAACTTCCCTCAACAAAGCCGAGGGGTTCCCGAGGAGAGGTGAGCCTGCTGTCCGCCAACCCAGCCCCCTCGGGAGCGAGAGACAACCCGACACGACAGGGGTTCCATCCAAGCAGTTCCACTTGATTGCTGCAAACACCCAGCTTATATAGGCAAGCAGGGGGTGGTTTAGGAGGGACTTTCCATAGTTGCACCAATCATGTTAAAGGTCAAATCATTATGTGCCTTCAGTTGCACCAATCATGTTAAAGGTCAAATCCTCATCAAGAGAGCCAATGAAAAGCTTTGACAAACATAGACCCCGCCCCTATCACTTCCGGCCAGGCACCATCTTAGTTTCCAACCGCTTCCAACTGTCAAGGTAGCCTCCCCTTTTTTTCCTCCGAGGTTTCCCATTTAGGGGCCCACAAAGGAACAAAGGATTGCAATCAGGAAACAATAATTCAGCTATGAAACAAGAATCCTAGTTCCTCCTCAAGGTCTGGACATAACAATCTGATACACATCTTTAAGTTGTGCTACAGGAACTAAGTCCACCTTGCCCCCCTCACCCTCACATCCCCACCCCCTCCTCCTGTAAGACCTCACGGCCTTTTCTCGGGAACCGTCGCCCCAAAGACCACAGTGACTCGAATTCGATGCAATCAGCAGGAGGATTTATTAGGCCGGCACGCCGGGGTTCGATCTCCCTAGGAGGAGTGAACTCGAACACTCACCGAGAGGGATTTTTATGTAGAAAGATCAAAGACAACTAGGAATGAGATCGGAATGTAGGGAACAATGTGATAAGGGGGTCTGGGGATGAAGTGGAGATATTTGATTGGTGGGGACGGTTTACAGGTGATTTAGTAGAGACAGTTGATTGACCACCCGGCCCAGCGGTGCCTGGTACAGGGAAATGCATTTTTGAGGAGAGGTCTGTTACACAGTGGAAACTAAGTCATAAGTCACCAGTTAAGAACAGAAATCAGTCAGGAGGCTCTGAGTCATCAAGATAAGGGGGAAAGCTATTTTCTATGCGGCACATTCTGCCTTCCAGGTTTAACTTTTAACCTAGAAGTTTTCCAGTGCCCTTCTCAGAAAGCACTAAATGAAGTTACATTCTTACAGAAAGACGAATACAATGATTTATAACAAAGAGAAATTCATTAACCAAAAGAGCCTTGTTTAGTTAACATCAAAACTACTATAATTCCTTAACCTAAAAGTTCTTCACTCCCACCAGGTGGAGGGTGGTAACTGCATGCTCAGTTACCAGCCTGGAGGAAAAATAAGGAATAATGTTGACCTTTTCTGACTTTGTGACTTCAATCAACTGAAACTTGAACTCTATCAACATTTTCCCTTAT